>OX438987.1:7809507-9299261 GCA_949316085.1 Hypercompe scribonia | reverse complement strand
ATAGGGTTGCTCGTAAATTGTTATTTTACATGAAGTCTTGTTCCAGAGAAACTTCAAAGTTGTAGTGGCTGGTGCCTCAGGTGGTATCGGACAGCCCTTGTCTCTTCTCTTGAAGCAGAATGCTCTGGTTACCCACTTGGCCCTTTACGATCTCGCACCAGTCACCCCAGGTGTCGCGGTCGACCTTTCTCACATGGACACACCTGCCAAGGTCACGGGACACAAGGGCCCCGAGCAACTCGCTGATGCGATTAAAGGTATGTTATACTTAAAACTAATATACAAAACAAGTGTATTTTCCTATTACATAACATAACCTTAACATTCCCAAGTACAGTTATGCTTGAGCTACTTTTAGATTACTGATTATTTATCTGAGGAGCAATAACTAGTGAAATGACCTGTCTGTAACCTTGTTATTCTGATCTAGGCATTGAGAGTTGCTATTCATGATGTCATTATTAAATGATACATAAACAAATTCCTTTAAGAAACTTGACTGGTTAAGTAATTTTATTTCACTGGCAGATATATCTGAGCATACTTTATCTAATTTATTCATTTTCATAATTCAAAGTTTCACTTTTAGAGCTAAATATTTGTGAAATCAGAACAAATGTTACAAGTATTATAGCAATATATAAGCATTATAGCAATAGGTTAGCTTTTACAATTATTCTTAATTATTTCCATAAATGTACTTTGTCTATGGCTCACAATCAAATTTTTTTTTTGCATTTATATATATTATTTATTTGTATGAGAGATTGTTGTAAAATTAAACAAGCAATATAAAATACTCTCCATAAATCTAATGTTAAAGCCAATTAAGAAATTGTTATAGATTAAACTGTTGTATAGATAATTTAACTCAGAATGGTAACTTATGTTATAAGAGGTTATAAAGAATTATAATTTTCAACCTTCAATCACAAAACTTTAATAATATATTCCTGGATATATACCTTTTCTTAGGGTGGAGGTTAAGGCCTGCTAAACTATCATACCTAGATGAGTTAGTATATGGTTTGTTTTAAGTTTTCCTTCTCCATGCAACAACAGGACAAAAATTCTGCATATTTTGCTTCTTTACTCATCTCTTTTGGTTTAAAAATTATACTGGAAATAAATAATACATATATATATCAACTTTTAGAGGTAGATACATACCCCATTGAAACAGGTTGTATTTCGTAGAATTGCCATAAAATATATCTCTGGTTGCGGAATATTTGTGTTTTCTTGCACTTTGATCCAAAGATAAAATAATAGTAATAAGTAATAAAGTCGGACTTTATCTTATTAATCTCCAGGCTGGCGTAATGGAACATGGATGAAATAAATCCCTCTGTAGTCTTTTCGAAAGAAAGACTGTGGTCTTTATATAATATTATACAGCAGAGACTACCACACCAACACATCCACAGTTTTAACAGTCCACTGCTTGACATAAGCCGCTCGTTTAAATGGAGCATTTGGCTTTCTACACCACACTGGCTGCATGAGTTGGTTTAAGGTTTGTTTGTAGTTTTATCCCAGCCCGCGGCAGCGGGCAGGCGCTAGCAGGGATCTGGATGTCGTAATAACAGCTGTTCCCGGATCCCTCCTCTGTCAGACGCAGAGTGGCACACCGTGTGGTTTTAGTCGGTCCGATTCCGACACAGCACCCCGCCATATACCTCGAAGTGGTGACGGCCTGCGGGGGTTTCCACACCATAAAAAAAAAAAAGGAAAAGGGTTTGTTTGCAGTTTTCCTTCTTTTAATAGTGTTGCTATCCTCTGTACCTTGTTCCTTTAGTAGATTCTTACGACACCCGTGAAATGAATAGGGGTGGTGACACTCTTCTTAATCTGTAACTGGTAATCTTTCACTAGGTGCCGACCTCGTTGTGATTCCTGCTGGTGTGCCCCGTAAGCCTGGTATGACCCGTGATGACCTATTCAACACGAACGCCTCCATCGTACGCGACCTCGCATCCGTTGTCGCCAAGGAAGCACCTAAAGCCATCATGGCTATCATCACCAACCCCGTCAACTCCATGGTGCCTATTGCGTCTGAGGTTTTGAAAAAGGTAAGTCTATTTTCTCTTAAATTTTATTTAGATTTTGAAACTAACTAACTCAATAACAGTAGACCGCATTAAATTGGAATCTAAGCTAACATTATAAAGCTAGAGAGTTTGTGTCTTTGATTGAACAGCTAATCACAGGAATTACTATTTTTTTTTAATGTTGAATGACCCATTAAATGAGGAAAGCCATAGGCTTTTTAACATTACGCTACAACTGTTAGGAGCTGAACATTAATAAACATGTTTTAAAAACAAGGAAACTTTATTTCTTTATTATTTTAAAGCATATAAAATAATAAAAAATATTGAACATTGTATCTGCTACATATATTTTTGCCGTGCCTATCAAAGTGACTGCTTCACCTGATGGAAAATATGAATAGAAACAAAGAGTGATGGTCACCATATCCATTGCGATCAATGCAGATATTGCAGCATGATTAGCCACACTATTAATTTTATTTCAGATGAATAATTTTATTTGCCTACATAAAAGTTCATCGATTTTCTACCATTCATGGTAAACATTTTATGTTGCATTATTCAGTTTTATATTAAAATATAAAACCATTCCACGAGTACTTTGTCATTTTGTTGTTGATAAGAAAATACTTCTGATACCTCTTATCGTCGATTACATCACAGATTTAGTAGATGTTTGATTACTCATATGGCACTATTCAATGCCACTTTCCTTGCAGTTTGAAATTTATTACATAAATACCTACTGAAATTTAAAGTCTTTGTGGCCCCGTGGACTGTTAAATCTACCTGAAATTAAGGATATGTTAATTAAATGGGCGTCAAAACCATAATAAGTATCCTTTATCATGGTGTTGGCAAACTATTGGATGCAGGCAGTACAGGAGCGGTTGTTGTGTAGGGTCTTGGGGGGGCGACCTATGTCTAGCCGTGGCTTTCGGCTGAGATGATGATGATCATTCATAGTGTTAAATCTTATCATTCATAAACAGTTATAGATCATCTTATACAGTTAAAAATTAATGAAAGATTAGATTAGGTAGTCAAAATTTTCTATTGACAAACAGAATCTATTAAATAATATTAATATACTTACCAGTGTGTCATAGCACTGTTGGTATCAAATTTAATTAATGAATACATGATTACAAACAACTTGTCAAGCATTTGTAACATGACTCAAAATAACATGAACTGAATAAAAATGCATAATAGGGACGAAAATCCGTGACATTCTTTTGTTTGAAGAAACGGTGATATTGTCTTATTGTTTGGTTTAGGATTGATTTTTGAGCTCAGTTAAGCCCTTTTTTATATTCCACCTCCCAGGATGTCTGTGAAATAGTCTACTTTTTTTGTAGGCTATGCGACCACCTGACTCCGCCCGCGTATATTGTCGATTATCCTAGTAAATAGTGGCCTATGCGTTATTCTGATGTATAAGCTAAATTACTATGAAGTTTTAAGTTAATCTGTACAGTAGTTTTTGCTTGAAAGAGTAACAAACATCCATACATCCTTACAATGTTTCGCATTTATAATATTTAAAATTAAAAAGTGTGCGTTATACAATATAATGCTATCTATCAGAAATCGCTGGTATTTTTTATAAAATCTCATGACAAATTTCGTACCGTATGTAAGCAGACGAAAAAACTTAAGAGCACCGTCTATCGGCATTTATACATTTTAGAGTGATTCAAATACACATCACAATGAATCTTCTCATCTGAATGTGATATATAATCGCGGCAATAAGTTGCCTATATCACTCCAGCCTACCTATTTTCTACAGACACAAAAACCATGCCATAAAATCGTTACGACGTTAAAGAAACACAAACATACAAATAAACAAACACACGTTCACATTTATGACATTAGTACGGATAGTATTTATTAACGATATTAGTATAGTTAGACTTTAGTCAAAACCGCCGTTAGTTTTACCCTACTAATTGTTTGCGGGACGCGGGGCGGGTAATTTGATCGGTCACACACTACACGATTTCCGAACTCGAAATCTTTATGGTCCAAGAGCCCGTGAGTGCCAGACCTTCGTCATTTTATAAAAGCTGAAAGTTCTTCTATGTGTGTCCCTAGTACAGTTAAGAATGATCCCCAAACATGAAGCTGAGGCAGCGGTGGCTTTGGCAGATAACAGGCAACAAAGGTATGTAAAATTCCATCTCAAATTCGTCATAATATAAAACTTGATTTTTTTATATTTGATTCATAATAATATCAAAACTCGCGTTGCTCATTGCCAGACAGTTAGTATGGTTCCAACCGTCTGCCGGACACCCCTAAACTATTATAATTTATAATTATACTTACGTTATATTATAAAACCTAAATTTAATATATAATTTTTTGGGAGCCTATTAAACTATGTTTATATAGTAGCCGGACAGTTTCGAAGGTTCTATCATCTTGCCAGACGCATTCAAAGTGAGCAATAATCGGGAGAGCAAGGAGCGAATACAGTAACTAAACGTTATATTATAAAACCTAAGTTTCATATATAATTTTTTGGGAACCTATTAAACTATGTTTACATAGTAGCCGGACAGTTTCGAAGGTTCTATCATCTTGCCAGATGCATTCAAAGTGAGCAGTAATCGGGAGAGCAAGGAGCGAATACAGTAACTAAACGTTATATTATAAAACCTAAGTTTCATATATAATTTTTTGGGAGCCTATTAAACTATGTTTACATAGTAGCCGGACAGTTTCGAAGGTTCTATCATCTTGCCAGACGCATTCAAAGTGAGCAGTAATCGGGAGAGCAAGGAGCGAATACAGTAACTAAACGTTATATTATAAAACCTAAATTTTATATATAATTTTTTGGGAGCCTATTAAACTATGTTTATATAGTAGCCGGACAGTTTCGAAGGTTCTCTCATCTTGCCAGACGCATTCAAAGTGAGCAATAATCGGGAGAGCAAGGAGCGAATACAGTAACTAAACGTTATATTATAAAACCTAAGTTTCATATATAATTTTTTGGGAGCCTATTAAACCATGTTTACATAGTAGCCGGACAGTTTCGAAGGTTCTATCATTTTGCCAGACGCATTCAAAGGCGGTCCGAATTGTACTCGCAGCACTTACGACGTTTAAACTGCTAACGTGTGGACCGATTTAGTGAGCGCGCGATAACGATGAAAATGATGAAAATATTTAGATTCAATTAAAATAAATTAATTTCTCTGTAAATTTCTTATCTTAAAAAAATGTGTCCTTTGGTATAATAAACACTAATATTTGATTTACTTTGTTTCATTGGCTTTATAATTTTAATAGCATTGACAATAATAAACTTCTTAAAAATGAAAAATAATATCAATTAAATTATTAGATTTTCGATATGATTGACATTGTATGAGAAACATTTTACTCAGTATTATTTTAAATATTTGTTATTGAAATTGTAAAAATTAATTAATGAAATTTCTGGATTAAGAAAACAATAAACTGCAAAATTTGAAATTAATAACAATGGGTGCGCAGTGAAATCCCGCAATAGACTAAGCGCTCTGTTTCATTCGCACTAGTTACTGTATACGCTCCTTGCTCTCCTGATTACTGCTCACTTTGAATGCGCCTGGCAAGATGATAGAACCTTCGAAACTGTCCGGCTACTATGTAAACATAGTTTAATGGGCTCCCAAAAAATTATATATAAAACTTAGGTTTTATAATATAACGTTTAGTTACTGTATTCGCTCCTTGCTCTCCCGATTATTGCTCACTTTGAATGCGTCTGGCAAGATGAGAGAACCTTCGAAACTGTCCGGCTACTATATAAACATAGTTTAATAGGCTCCCAAAAAATTATATATAAAATTTAGGTTTTATAATATAACGCTTAGTTACTGTATTCGCTCCTTGCTCTCCCGATTACTGCTCACTTTGAATGCGTCTGGCAAGATGATAGAACCTTCGAAACTGTCCGGCTACTATGTAAACATAGTTTAATAGGCTCCCAAAAAATTATATATGAAACTTAGGTTTTATAATATAACGTTTAGTTACTGTATTCGCTCCTTGCTCTCCCGATTATTGCTCACTTTGAATGCGTCTGGCAAGATGATAGAACCTTCGAAACTGTCCGGCTACTATATAAACATAGTTTAATAGGCTCCCAAAAAATTATATATTAAATTTAGGTTTTATAATATAACGTAAGTATAATTATAAATTATAATAGTTTAGGGGTGTCCGGCAGAGGGTTGGAACCATACTAACTGTCTGGCAATGAGCAACGCGAGTTTTGATATTATTATGAATCAAATATAAAAAAATCAAGTTTTATATTATGACAAATTTGAGATGGAATTTTACATACCTTTGTTGCCTGTTATCTGCCAAAGCCACCGCTGCCTCAGCTTCATGTTTGGGGATCATTCTTACCTGTATTAGGGACACACATAGAAGAACTTTCAGCTTTTATAAAATGACGAAGGTCTGGCACTCACGGGCTCTTGCTCTATTATACTTTTGTTTGATATAAATCTTTGCACGATGCAATGGATATAGAATTTATTTCCAGAATAATCGCAAAAACTTACATTAAACGGAAATTATTATAATTTCCGTTTATTGTAAGTTTTTTTGCAATTAATTGTATAATATTTTTACATTATTGTTATTGGATTACTAAATAAGTAATAATAATTTTGATAAAGATAACAACTTTTTCTTTTATTCGATATTGGCCTATTCAGTTATATTTTTTCACTATTCTGTATTCAAACGAATAGTTCACAATATTCGACTGAACACCGAATAGTGAAAAATATTAAAAGGAATGCACGAGAAAACTCACGAAGACTTTTAAAGATTTCATAGGTATGCTAGCTGCTCCAGTAAACATTATTTTGCCATATAAATGCCCACTTTACACAATACATGAAAAAACCACATCCAAATCGATTAAGCTACTTCCGAGTTTAGCGCGCATAAACACACAGTCATACATTCTAAAAACTATTATTTTCGAGTTCTGTTACTTTAACAAAACTCTCTCTTATATAATTAGATACACAGTGATTATCACAGCTCCGTATTTGAATTTGGGATTAAACATGACAGATGTTAGCAACAATTTTAAATCTGCGGCGTCTGTAGTTTCTAGAAAGTTTTAATTTATAAACTATGTAACCTGTACCCATAAGTTATAACTCATATTATAAAATTATAAATTATATGATTGCTAAACAAATTCAAGAATCTATTTTATTTTTAAAATTAAAAGTCATTTTAGGATCGGTAATGGAATATTTTCTGTGAAATATTGATATTATTAAATGACCATTAAATAACATACCACGCTTTATCTGTTGTTGTTGATAGTGTCCAATCATTGACGCACATATATTTACCATAGTCTATAAATAACATCTAACATAGAGAACTTATCGGTTCATGTATTATTTTGATCGCTCATTCATCATTCATCTCCTTATTGTACTACCTAATACGGCACTTGAATTAAATCTCACATCACATCACATCAACAGATTTTAACAGGCCACTGCTGGACGGCATACCGTGTAGTTTTAGTCGGTCCGATTCCGACACACCACCCCGTCGTAAATCGCGGTGGGTGACAGCTCGAGGGGGTTTTCACTTTAAAATTTTTTCCAAAGTACATATAATGTGCGGCATATGTTTAAATCCCTATTCTAATTTATAAACCAAATGTCATATCGCATAATCCACACTTTAACAGTCTACTGCTGGACATAGGTCTCTCCTTAGAAAGAAGATTTTGGCTAGAATTTTTGATTTTTTATCCCCAGGCTGGAGTCTACGATGCAAACCGCGTTCTCGGAGTGACCACACTGGACGTGGTTCGTGCCTGCGCGTTTATTGGAGAGATCAATGGTGTCGACCCCCGCACCGTGTCCATACCTGTTATCGGAGGCCACTCCGGCGTGACCATCATTCCCTTGCTCAGCCAAGCCAAGCCTGCTGTCAAGTTAACCAACCAGGCTGATATTAAGAAGCTTACCGAGAGGATCCAGGAAGCTGGTACTGAAGTGAGTATTTATTTATTTTTGTATTTTTATTTTGTAGAAATAATATTATAAATATTACAGTGTTTCAGCAGATTCGATATAAACGACTATTGTGGTTAGTTTTTATTTATAATTTTAATGTGTACCCTTCACTTTGCAGTTCGTTGCCACATAGGATTTTAGACATTAAAAGGACAAGATCTACAAGAGAGTTAAATTATTATTGATGAACTTTTGGTGATCTAAGACAGCTTAAATTTACCGAATATTATGTCGATGTGTCTATTGCTCTATTTTGATAAGTTTGGTTTACAGAAATCATATTATTACTATTTATCAGATGGTTGTGTTATATTAAGATTTAAAATTTATTTTTATAGGTAGTAAAGGCTAAGGCCGGAGGCGGTTCCGCTACCCTTTCCATGGCTTATGCTGGTGCGCGTCTTGCTGGTTCTGTACTCAAAGGACTGGCTGTAAGTACACATTTATATTTGTATAATTAAACAATAAGTGTTGTTTCATTGTACTGCTGCCGTCAAGTTATTTATTATAGAGGTTGATAAAACTAATTCCAACTAATAGTGAAATGAAGTAACAAATGAATTTTTTAAATCCTTACACAATATCAGGGTTTCCGAGGACTTGAAAAATATATTTGATTTTATTCCATTGTAATATGTTTTGGTAGAATATGGTTTAAAAAAAAATTAAAGCGTAAGAAGGGATATTAAGAAAAGAGTTTAGATACGGTGTCTTAGTGAGTTCTGCCTTGCCTGCACACAAAAGATGTCATATTCCTTTAGACATTCGTTCTTCACTTATCCTTTCAATATGTCTACAGTATTTACAGTGTTATTCTTTTAATTATTACCTTTAAATCTTCTATACGCTATTAACTGTACATCTTTTTTTTGTATTCCATTTCCAGGGAGAAGCCAACGTAGTAGAATGCGCGTACATCAAATCTGACCTGACAGAAGCGGGCTACTTCGCCAACCCTGTTCTCCTCGGCAAGAACGGTGTGGCCAAGAACCTCGGCTACGGTGAACTCAACAAGTTCGAACAGGAGCTCCTCAAGGCTGCCATCCCCGAACTCTTGAAGAATATTGAGACTGGTGTTAAATTCGTAAAGTAATAAATTAGAAACTAGCTGGTCTAGTGTTATGAGAGGACCGTGTCTATCGAGAGACCATATATGCTTATTTCATCATTTTTAAATGAAGTTTTTCAGATAATTGTAATATCAAATACTACCAAATATGACACTATTAAGCTTAAGTATCTGTTACTATAACATGACCATTGCAATGTCCAGCCAACAAGTAATTTGTATAGATAAATATATATTCTTCTAAAGTACTTGATAACACTAAGTACTGCAAAGGAAAACTTTAAAATCGTTATGAAAAAGGTTAATAAATTAACTGAATGACTTTGTTTATTAATGATAAAAACACCCGTACCAGAAGCAAAAACCTATAAATGATTTAGCAAATGTAGTCACGAATTGTTTGAATGATTATGTCAGAAGTGTGTTCTGTTGTGTTGTTATATTATGAAATATCAAGTCATTGAGGCAATAATAAAATAAAGTACTTAGACGATTCGAATGTCAACTTATATCAGTGTTAAAGTACGATATAATGTGCACTACCTTATAGTAACAGTAATATTTCATGTAAATAGTTAGAGAAAGACTTAGCCAATTGTTAAACTGTTGAACACACATTATTTCTAGGATCCAGCGAGTATACTGATAGTCGAATATTTCGTATAGTCGATAAAAATCGATTATCGATTTTATCCGAATATTTTTAACATCTCATACTTTCAGTTATATTTGATTGACTCGCTGGTTTCGCAAGGGTAGCAAATATAAATAGTATAGCAGTTTTAATAACGTTTTTTTTAGTTTTGTTCAACTATTCTACTTTTCTTTTGTATAGTTTTTGTTTTCAGCCTCCATTGTATTTTTGTTAATTACAATTTTTATGGACATATTTTATTTTTAATTAATTTATTTTGTATGCCAGTTGTATAGACGTCACAAATGATTAATCAATTTTAATATAACTATTTATTTTGTCGTTATATGCTGTACTACTAGGTAGTTAAGAGATATATTGTTTCGGTATAATATAATAGGTATATTGTGTTGTAAACGATGACGGTTTGGTAAATAAATTACTACACGTTAGTGCTGAGTTTTATTTCAAATGAGTTCTTGATTCACTAATTGTATATTGTTTACTGATTTATTTTTATTTGATATAATAGCTAGACAAATAGTCAATCACTACAAATACTGAAAGAAAATAAAAATTATAGTAAGATATTTAAATGAAGCATGAATGTTTGGATTTTTATCGTTGTGATGCTATTTAATGCAGGCGCTTAAAATCAAATCGATTGAAATTATACGGTGTGTTATCATGAGCAAAAAAAGGACGCAGAGAACAGTTTTATATTAAAACATTCTGATTCATATCAAATACCCGAGAATTTACTTTACGAATAAATTGTTGCAGACGGCCCTCTACTTGTATTATTAACCTACTGTGGCGAAACCGAACAAAGAACTGTGTAGACATAGTCCTGTATCGCGACATAAATTATTCTCTTGTTAGTTAGCAAATATAATTTCCCGCCAAGTATGACCACCACGTCTGTATGGTGATGGATTAAAAATACATAGTGATATCACCCCTATTCATCCCGTGGGTATCGTAAAAGGCGACTAAGGGAACACAACCCGTCTGACCAGCGTGGTATAGTAGGCCAAAACTTCCTCGCTAAGGCGAAGCCTATGTTCAGCAGTGGACTGTAAAAGGCTGTTGATGATAATGATGATGATGACCACCTCGCCTGGTTGAAGGCTTCTCCCTCGATGTTGGAGAGATATGATACCCTTTCTTCTTATGATTATTTTTTTATGATATAATAGGCAAATGAGTTAATATAATTGCTACTGCTGCCCATAAACGCATATAACTCACTTAACGATTACAATCACACTCTTAATCCGATGGGACCGACGGTTTTACGTGCTCTCTAAGGTATTTAAGACTTCAATTTTTAAATTTCGGGTTAATTAAGCATTTCTGTAATTAGACAAAAATAATGACATTTTTATACATTTAATTAATACTTAGTGCAGCGCTTAACGAAATTAAAAAAGTTACGGTTGATATTAGAAATTCAGGAGTGGTTACTTTTAGGAATCAACAAGCCTTAACGTATTTATTTATTTACACTATATGAACTTTGTACATCGGCGGACTTAATGCCCAGGCATTCTCTTCTAGTCAACCTTAGGGTGGTATTGAAATAAGTAATATGTAAGGGAGGTGCACAGAGGTTATATTGACAGTGAAAATATACCATACATGAGTACATATATGTACATGAACACACAATACATACGTCATAAATAAACATACATAAATATACACACAGACACATATTCAGGTTATATTTGTACATTGTAACAACTTGACTATAAGCTGAGCCAACTATCGATTAGACGAGCCTGAACGAAGACCGAAGAGTTTATGAAATCAGAGTTGTGAGAGGGACATGGAAAACGTAAAGCAGACACAAGGTCATACTTTCGGAGATTAAAAATGTATCGAATGCAGTTATTCAGAAGTCGGTCTAGTTTGTTAAGAAGGTCGTTCAGGTCGAAATAACACACATAACCATAGTCGATTATTGAGATTATTAAGGACTGCATGAGAGTAGTTTTGGTATAAGGAGGCAGGAAGTTCTTCAAACGATATAGTATATTAACTACTCTTGTTAAAACAAAAGCTACTTTTGTGAAAAAGATTACTACACAGCTTTAGATTATTTAAATAAGAAATTTGCTTGAGATTGATGCTGCACACTCCCGCATTTACGTTTGTTGTGATTGAAAGTGATGGACATATAATTTATTGTTGTATTTCGTGTTTCACCTTTTCAATTTGTTCATTTTAAGAAACAATTCTTTTTCTTCTCTTTCTGGTGATTTTTTTTTGTATATGAATGTGAGTCTAGATTTGTAATATGAGTTTATATTTAGTATCTTTCTGGTGGTTTTGAGTGTTACCAGGGACTACCCAAATGTCTTGCGGGCAGTAGTGTCGTGTTTGGAGTCGTTGATTTTAATTAATAACGGTAAGGTAACACGATGGTGGTGGCCCGTACGCTGGCTCTATGACCAGGTCAACTCAAAATCATATTCCTTTCTTCAAAAGTCGATCCCAGTTAGGGAACTGGGATCGACGATCATCACATCACGATGTCAACGAAATTATGTGAGTACAGTGTAGGGACACTGTACTCACATAATTTTTATTTAAAAACTGTTTACGGACTTAATAAAAAAGACTTCTCTATGATTTCTTTCAGTAGTTCTTAGTAAAAATATTTATAAAAGGCTAACTTCTTCCTGTTCGTTCACTTTTTTTGATTATTATGTCTTACAAAACGTGGCTAGTATAATTTTTTAAAAAAGCTTGAGTTGTGCAGATCTATTTTTTAATAAATTAAATTCCTGTTTAAAATGTTTAATTTAATTTGGGTTTTCGTCATAAAAGGACCACCGAAGATTTTATGAACATTCAAATTCAAAACGTCTTTAATCTGTCAAAACTTTTCATAGTGTGGGGGGGTGCACATCAATCCTTCACAATAGTCAATCCTGTCCTCAGTTCTCCGTATAACGATTAAAGCGTCACCGTAAACCAGATCTGTGGGTAATGCCAATAAGTCGTTTACAGGAACAGCGCATACTAAGCAGAACTAGTGGAAGAGATTCAGTCCACTGCAAAAAGGTTACTCATGATTGCTGCGCTCTGAGCTGCCGATATAATCTCTCTACAAAGCTAGTTTGACCAGTTGTATCGTAGCAGGTGTTCCTGGACGGGGTTGATGTAAGCTGTTTTCAAATCTCAAAAAGATTGTTTATCGGTGCCTGGTTTTTAGCAGAACCATGAATGAACTTACGACAGAAATTCAATATTTCCCAGAAACGCCGTTGCTCTTTAACAGTTTAAGGCATTCTGGACCCTTGACACCACCGGCTTGCACCATTGGTAATACACAGGATTTTTTAATACCCGTTACACTATCATTTGTACGATATCATACCTTTGTGTTATATTTTATTAAATTACCGCTTAATTTACTACACGCACGAACCTATACTAAGAAAGAATAGATCTTTAACAATGATTAAAGAGGTTAGAACGAAAGTTCATCATTATTGTGCTCAAATTGTACAAACTGGGTTTCCTGATAGATTAACGAAGAAACAGAGTCGAAGAAATATCATCATCATCATCAACAGCCTTTAACAGACCACTGCTGGATACCGGCCTTTCGGCCTTGTTACGCAAGGAGATTTTGACCTTGTTTGTTTCAAGTTTTCCTTCTCTTTGTAGTGATACTTTCTTGAATAGTTTGTTCCCTTCGTCGCCTCTTACGACACCCACGGGATGCATAGGGGTGGTGACACTACGTATCCGTATCCGTCACTACACGGTGAAATAGAAATAAAATACACTGTCTCTATTGGTAATAACCGTCTTAAAATCCATATCAGAATACGAGATGAAATGACTTAGGCCAGATGCAGCTATTTGGTAGTGCAACGGATATTAAAAACTACTTGTTGCACAGGTGGTGCAAGCCGGTAGTGTCAAGAGTCCAGTATGATTTTTTACACAGAACTGCAAGAACAGTCTTTGCCAAGCAGCACTGTTGGCTCATCCTGATTGCGACGCTAAGTTGGCGTTGATCACGGATGATTCTGACGAAGCCATTGGCGCAGTCTTGTAGCAATTAAAGGCAGGGGCATAGGAACCTCTTGCCTTTTTCTCACGAAAGCTGAGTGAGGTACAGGTTAAGTACTCTCCTTACGACCGCGAGTTACTCGCCATTTACGAGAGTGTCAAATATTTTCGGCACATGGTGGGGTCTCGCGACTTTGTGATTTATACAGACCACAACCCTCTCACTTTCGCATTCCACTTTCGTAAAGAGAATTGCTCCCCACGACAGTTCCGTCATCTGGATTTGATAGGCCACTTTACAACGGACATTCGGCATATATCTGGAAAAAACAATGTCATGGCGGATACCCATTCGCGCATTGAGGAGATTACTCAACCTGTATCCGCTGAAACAATCGCTGCATCTCAACAGGAAGACCAAGAGCTAAAACAACTGCTTATCGAAGATACATTGAACTACGAAGTATGAACGACACGTATGAATGTAATGAACTGCAATTCAACGACTAATCCTGTATCGCGATATAGAGATTCGCGTGGCAATTAACAAATACGAGTATACAACATCCCAACATCAACCGTTGGGCCGTGGCCCGCCAGGCATGATCACTTCGCCTGGTCGGAGGATCCTCCCTTTGTGTTGGAGGGACATGATACCCGTCCCTCCACAATGGTGACCCCGACGTGATTAAAAGCAACCTTCAAATCAACAGCAGCAGCGTCACTCCCACAACGATGAGTGGTAATCAAGTCTCAGAAAGCCAGCAACTTCGGCCTCAACAGGGATACCACACGCAGGAAGCGACGGCTCCAGCCTGGTTAACCTATACGGCCTCATCAGCGTCTAGGCACAGCACACTGCTCCTACGGTCCACGTAAGCAGTGCATCTCTCTCCCGACTATGCAGCAGCCAGCCACTACGCAGCAACCGCCCCGACTCACTGGGGATTTCACCGCAGCACCGCGCACCGCATTCAATCCCGACTCACTGGGATCTGCAGACTTCAGCCCCGACTCACTGGGACTAGCGGCAATCAGTTCCGACTCACTACTGGAACTAGTGGCACACAGTTCCAACTCACTGGAACTACTCATTCCTGGCTCTGGCACGCTCCAGAACAGAGCACAGACAACTGACTCATCAGTATATCAACCTCTGGTCTTGGAGGAGTGTTGTGGCGATTCCACATTATAGCACAAACGAAAATATATAACAGTGCCATCTAGCGAAGATACATTGAACTACGAAGTATGAACGACACGTATGAATGTAATGAACTGCAATGCAACTACTAATCCTGTATCACGATATGGAGATTCGCGTGGCAATTAGCATATATATAACATCCCAACATCAACCGTTGGGCCGTGGCCCGCCAGGTATGATCACCGCGCCTGGTCGGAGGATCCTCCCTTTTTGTCGGAAAGATATAACACGTCCCTCCACAATATTTTTAAGTTCAACCGCATATCGGTGGTCTTGTTGACCTATGAAATAACAATACTTAGTCTCGTTTGTAGTTATCTTAGATAAATTTGCTTTCCACCTGAACGAACCCTAGTCCCGGTTTCTCGGGCTTAAATGGTGATCCTTTTACACTAACTCAAAATTTCGAGATCAACATTGATACGATTAGCATCTTGAAACTGTTCTAGACGTATACTTACTAAATAAATCACTCACCGCTATTCATTTGGATGAATTACCAAACAAAGTCGCCTTTGAGTCCTTTTCACATGTTTTGCAACTGGTTCCGAAACTCTGTTGCCATAGTGTCAAATAATATTCATCGTTGGTAACTGGTCGCGTATAAAGAAAAAGACTCTACTGTCGCAACTAGTTACTAAGAAAGTATTAAAAAATCCTTTTTCACAACAAATTGTGAAACTCAGTTGCCATACCGGTGGAAAGGATATCTATTTTTTGAAATTGTATTTTTCAGATACTTTCTCGTTGCTACACTCTATAACACAACACGTACTGTGTCCCATATTGCGAATTTTAACGTTTTTACTTAAAAATAATAACTTTAGCATGGGATATAGTAATTTGGCATACATATGAAAGCCCAGAGTTAATTCAGACCTCTACCACATCGGGCGCTGCGATCACTTTGATGATCCCCAGTCCCCACCACCCACTTAGCACATTGCGAATATAGAAAGGATGCAGATTTGAATTTATCTTCATTTTTTTTCTAGCAAACCATGACACCGCACGAGGCAGCGCACTCCTGCACGACGTTATGCGTAGAAGCGCTAACCTAAGGGTGCTTTCGTAAAGAAACAGATTTCGGTACAGATTAATCGGTGCAGGTCGGCCCCGATCGGTACAGTTATAATATTTCATGTTTTCTAATGCGATCACTTATAAAGAAACGTGTTTAAAATTGTCAGTACCGAGTACCTGGGCTAAGCCATAGGGATTTAAGCGTTTGTCGGTGTGGGAATATGCAAATGTTGTATTAATAAAAATGGTTTTCGATAACCTTGGTATTTGACAAACAATCTTCATAGGACAAAAGAAATAAGTTCAGACAAGTGTTGGAAAGAGATTAGATTGGAACTTAAACAGGATGGTTAGTAGCTCTACTAATTAATGGATTTAATTGCATTATTTATTAATCATCAAAAGCTTTCAACAGGTCTCTCCTTAGCAAAGAAGTTTACTTAGTAGTAGTAATAGGTAAAGGTATAGTAATAGGTATTATACAACAAGTGTGCTGCTGTGAATCGAAGCCGAGTGAGGTCTCGGATTCCCGGGTCAGACCAAATGTTTATATGATCTATAAATATTTATTTCGTTTCGTTAAGTTTGGGTGTTTTCTATGTACATGTATAAATTTACAAAAAAAAGTATATAAATATTTTATCAGACAGTCTAGTTATCGTAGCACAAGCTCTGCTTAGTTTGAAATCAGTTACCTAGAAGAGCACGATTTGATCAGCGACCGCCAGTATGGTTTCCGCCACGGTCGCTCGACTGGTGATCTTCTAGTGTATCTCACTCACCGGTGGGCTTCAGCCATTGAGAGTCAAGGTGAGGCTTTGGCAGTTAGCCTGGATATAGCAAAGGCGTTCGATCGGGTCTGGCACAGGGGTCTTCTATCGAAGTTACCATCCTACGGCCTTTTTTTTTTTTAACGTGTGGAAACCCCCTCGGGCCGTCACCCCACCGGGGTTTACGGCGGGGTGGTGTGTCGGAATCGGACCGACTAAAACCACACGGTGTGCCACTCTGCGCCTGAGATAGGAGGGATCCGGGAACCGCTGCTGTTACGACATCCAGATCCCTCCCAGCGCCTGCCCGCTAAAGCGGGCACCATCTGCGGATAAACTCTCTATTTAGGCGACGTACGGCACACGCGCACATCACCTCCTCGCGGCTGGCCATTATAGCGGATGGAGGGGAAAACCCGTCCCGTCCACCCACGGCCACACTCAAGGCGGCATGAGGCGCTGGTATGCGCGCCTCCGCCGCCCGGCTCGCCGGCGGCGAATTGGGTCCGAGTGGACATCGTCCTCCCGGGCCTTCTCCGCCGCCTCCTTCCGCGAAATTACGTCTTCGCAGAAGGTTGCGACCGCGGTAAAACAACTGTCGCTACCGGCCATGGAGCGTATGACGGCCGGCAGCGAGAGATCACCTCCAATAACTGCAGTGAGGACCCCACGCTGCGCCGCCCAAGCGGAACAAACCGCTAGCGTGTGCTGAGCCGAGTCCTCACTACAGTCGCAGTGGTGACACCGAGACTTGGTACAACAGAGCGGGCGGGTTAGTCGGATCCTCTGTTGGTTCTTCGCTCTTCGGAGCAATGAGGAGGAAAACCTCAGAAAAAAAAATCACGATGGTGGGACCCTTTCTAGGGTCAGAGTTCCTCCGCTCAGCGGTGGAAAAGTTAGGACGGGCTCGGTGTGCACTCACACTGCCACCGAGTAGGCATCAGGAGACGTAGTCTCCCTGCCGCCGTCGCCATATCGTAGTCCCGAGTTGGAGTCTCGCGACTCCAATCGGGGGCGAGGGTCTTGGCTTAGCCGCCCGGACTGCGAGGTAGAAAACCTCTATAAAAAATTACCCCGAATCCCGTGTTCTGGTGCGTGGCCAGGGGATGCATGGCTGATGGGTTGTTCAGTCGCAAGCGCACTCCCAGCCGAGGCACCTGCGGACCCCTCGGTTGGGCACAAATTTACGCTTGCCCGGGTATTGGGGGATCTCTGCCCGGGTCGACCTCTAGTTCTCCCCCACTCGTGGGTTTTGTTATGGAATACTCAAAAATTACAAAAAATTATACAAAGGAAGAAAACAAGAAGGGTAGGAACATAGAAGAGAGTGAAGAAATTTCGACTGAGATGCCTATCACAGAACGGCTCCCAGAAGTAAATCTAACTTCTGGGAGCCTAAGAAGATCAGAACGCTTGCGTTCCAGGTCCGTCGTACCGTCGGATGATAACTCCAGTACGACGACGAACACACTGGAGCAGATGTACATGGAGCTCCGCGATTGTAGCAAACGCGGACGCTCCATGGACGAAGACAGCGACGCGTCTCAGGAGTGGGTGCCTCCCAAAGTGGCTAGTAGCCGCAGAGGGAGGTCGCGCACACCGGTCTCGAGGCCGTCAGGCTCCATCTTTTCAAAGGCGGATGCCTATAGACGGGTTCGAGTTGAGGGAGAAAATTTAGTGGAGGAGGAGATCGCCGATCTCCTGCTAAAGATCCAGGGGCCGGCTTTGGGGGATTCTGCCTCACAAACGCCGGTGTCTATGCAGGAGAGGGCGAACGTAGCTGTGGCCATCATAAACAAGGTGGCTACGAAATCTACGAACCTTAAGGGCCAATTCGTAAAAGCCCTGAAGGACTCCTCCTCCACTATAGCTGGAGTAGTTGAGACCCTGATTGGAGATGTAGCTCGCCTCCAGGCTGCCAATGAACGCCTAACAGGACAGGTAGCTGAACTGAGTGCCCAGTTTGCCCAGTTTCGGGCGCAGGCGGATGGATCTGCGCCTGGCCCGGCTCCGCGGCGGCTTTCGCCCTCTGTCGATTCCAGTGATGCCCACCTTCGCCAAATTCTGGAGGCGGTGGGACGTATGCTGGATGGGCGTCTTGCGGGCCTTGAGGCGAGATTGCCTCCGGCCCCCGTTGTTCGGCCGCCGCTCGCAGCGGACAGATCGCGGACTGCATCAGCGCCGGCTCCGCCTCCCATTACGGCTGGTCGCAGATCGTGTGCGGCGGCGGTGTCGGTATCTGCACCTGCGATCACTCCCAAGTCTGGACGAGCAGTCCGTACAGCAGCGAAAGCAGCTGCACCGAAGGCTGGGCCTGCAGCGAAGAAAGCTGCGCCAAGGATAATGGAGGTATATCCTTGCCTCCCCACTCCAAACCCTGGTGTTCTAGCAACAAGCCCCTCTGCGAATGCTCCCTCGAATAGTGAGTGGCAGTTAGTCGGAGGCAATAAAAAAGCCCGAAAGCGTAGTAGGAGGGCTGCCAAGAACGCAGCCTCGACTACACAGCCGCCTCCGGTAGCACGGATCAACAAAACGAAACCACTGAAACTACAGCTGCCTAAAACTGCGGCTGTGGTAATTACAGTATCACCGGAGGCGGCAAATGGGGGACTGTCCTATGCGGCTGTTTTCAAGAGGGCCCGGGACAGTCTCGCCACAAATAACTTCGGGACAGTAGGAGTCAGAATGCGCCTCGCCCAGACGGGAGCTCGAGTCCTCGAGTTCCCTGGGGCTGAAGGCGCAAAGACGGCGGACACGTTTGCCGAGAAACTGCGGGGTATATTCGAGGCCACGGATGGTGTAAAGATCGCCAGGCCTACGAAGTGCGTAGAACTGCGCATTTCGGGCCTGGACGACTCTGTGACGTGCGAGGATGTCCGCGCTGCAATTGAGGAGAAGACGGGATGCAGCGCGGACAGCATCCGGGTCGGCACCATCCGCCCCGGTCCAGGTGGGCTTGGCGCGGTGTGGGTCAAATGTCCAGTAGTGTCGGGCAAAGTCCTGGGCGACGCCGGAAAGTTGCTCATCGGTTTCGTGAACGCTAGGATCACGGTCCTGGCGCCGAGACCGATGAGGTGTTATAAATGTCTGGCGTCGGGACACACACGCGCCAAGTGTGTTAGTTGCTTTGACTGCAGCGGACTATGTTTCCGCTGCGGTCGACCGGGGCACAAGGCGGCAGAGTGCTCTGCCGCCCCTCACTGCCCGGCGTGTGCAGCGGGTAATAAACCCGCCAATCACCAGATCGGGCAGGGAGGCTGCAAGCCTTCCCGCAATTCTCGGCAGACGTCGGGGGCTAGTCAATCGACCCAGGCTGCCTCTGACTTCGTTCGTGCGTCGACGTCGTCGCCCATGGAGGAGGCTGTAGAGACAGTCCAGTAATGGACCAAGTCTCCAGTCTCCTAGTCCAGACGAACCTGAACCACTGTGCTGCGGCGCAGGACCTCTTCCTGCAAACCATGGCACAGTGGTCGATCGGTGTTGCCGTAGCCGCGGAGCCCTATTACGTTCCTCCCCGTTCAAACTGGTTGGGTGACCGGGACGGTTCCGTGGCAGTCGTCGGCTCCACGGCGGCTCATTCCCCGCCCTTGTCGCTTAGAGATAAGGGCACTGGATATGTTGCTGCCGAGTGGGGGGGGATCACCATATATGGTGTCTACTTCTCCCCCAACCGGAGTTTGAGCGACTTCGAGGTTTTCCTTAACAACTTGGAAACCTCGATGCGGCGGTTAACGTCTGGGCACGTCCTAGTGCTGGGGGACTTCAATGCAAAATCCATTGCGTGGGGTTCCCCCAGAACGGACGCAAGGGGCGATGCCGTAGAGGAGTGGGCGGCCTCGGTGGGCCTCTGTTTATTAAAAAGAGGCTCCACCAACACGTGCGTGCGACAGCAGGGAGGGTCGATAGTGGACCTTTCGTTCGCTACCCCTGCCCTCGCCGCACGAGTAAGGAACTGGCGCGTCCTGGAAGAGGTTGAGACGCTCTCGGATCACCTCTACATCCGATTTGAGCTCTCCCGGACCCAGGACCCCAGTAGGGGTCACGCGGCGCGGCGTTCTTCTCGCTTTCCGCGGTGGGCTGTAGCCAAACTGAATAGGGACCTAAGAGAGGAGGCAGCCATTATTCACTCCTGGCTGTCTCCGTAGGCTCCGACCGAAGAGGTCGACATGGGGGCTGGTCGTTTCCGCGATGCGATTACGCAGATCTGCGATGCGGCCATGCCCCGTATCCGAGGTTGTCGGCCTCCACGGAAGGAGGTTTACTGGTGGTCCCAGGAGTTGGCGGACCTCCGCGCGGCCTGTACTCGTGCCCGGAGGTCCTACACCCGTAGTCGGCGGCGACACCGCGTAGACGGCGGGGAGGACCAGCTTCATGAGGAGTACCGAGAGGCGCGGAAAACTCTGAAGCTGGCCATTAGCCGCGCCAAAGAAGTGAAGAGGAAGGAGATGCTGGAGGGTCTCGATCGTGACCCCTGGGGTCGCCCTTATCGTGCGGCGCGACAAAAGCTCCGCGCGTCGGGCCCCCCCCTTACAGAGGCCCTCCAGCCCAGCTTCCTGCGGGAAGTGGTCGAGGGTCTTTTCCCGCAGCGGGCGGAGCACACACCCCCGTCGATGGCCTTCATGGTCGAAGACGACGGGGGACGGAACGAGGATAATGTTCCGCCCGTCAGGGAATCGGAGATAGGGGCGGTCGTTCTACGGATTCGCTCTAAGAACACCGCCCCTGGGCCAGATGGGATACCTGCCCGAGTGTTGGCGCGAACCCTCGACCACATGTCGGATCGCCTCGGGGAAGTCCTAAACGCCAGCTTGGCGTCCGGGCGCTTTCCTGAGGGCTGGAAGAGCGGGAAGCTGGTCCTACTACGGAAGCCGGGACGGCCGGCCGATTCGGTCGCGGCTTATAGGCCCATCGTATTGCTGGACGAGGCGGGTAAATTGTTTGAGAGGATAATCTCTGCCCGCATCGTCCGGCACCTCTGCGAGGTGGGCCCCGATCTGTCGGACGCCCAATACGGGTTTCGAGCCGGGCGTTCGACAGTCGATGCTGTGTTGCGCCTGAGGGCCGTGACCGAAGAGGCGGTGAGCTGTGGTGGTGTGCTGCTGGCGGTGTCGTTGGACATCGCCAACGCATTTAATAGTCTGCCATTTAGCTGCATCAGGGAAGCACTCCACTACCACGGGGTGCCAGAGTACCTGAGGCGGCTTGTGGCAGACTATCTGGAGGAGCGTACCGTCATGTACGAGGACCGAGATGGTATTCTGAGGCGGCGGCCCATGTCGTGCGGTTTTCCACAGGGGTCTGTCCTCGGACCACTCCTGTGGAATATGGGATACGACTGGGCCCTTCGAGGTCGTCTTCCCCCCGGGCTGGGCGTAATTTGTTACGCCGATGACCATCCTACGGCCTGCCCGAGGGTTTGTGCAAGTGGGTGGCTAGCTTTTTGTCCGGCAGACGCATAAAAGCCGTCGTCGATGGTAGCTGTTCCGAAAGCATGGACATAAACGCTGGTGTCCCGCAAGGCTCCGTGCTATCTCCAACGCTGTTCTTGCTGCATATCAATGATATGCTGTCCACGGATGGTATCCATTGTTATGCGGACGACAGTACTGGAGATGCGTATTACACGGGCCGAGCTAACATCCCTCGTACCGTTGTAGTAGAAAGTCGCGAACAACTTGTGTCTCAAATCGAGAGCACCTTACACAGAGTCTCCGATTGGGGTCGGGATAACCTGGTCCAATTTAACCCCTCTAAGACACAAGTCTGTGCGTTTACCGCTAAGAAAACCCCGTTCACTGTAGTTCCACAATTCCAGAATACACTCCTTACCATCTCACAGAGTATTGGAATCCTCGGTGTCGACATCTCCAGTGACGTCCAATTTCGAGCTCATTTGGAAGAGAAGGTCAAGCTGGCATCAAAAAAACTTGGTGTTCTGAATAGAGCGAAGCGATACTTCACACCGGCACAAAGGCTACTACTTTACAAAACACAAGTTCGACCTCACATGGAGTATTGCTGTCATCTCTGGGCGGGAGCACCGAAGTACCAGCTTGAGCCTTTCGATTCAGTTCAGGGACGTGCTGTGAGAATAGTCGACAATCCTGATCTCACAGACGGTATCGAGCCACTAAGTCTTAGGAGAGACTTTGCCTCCTTGTGTGTGCTCTATCGTCTCTACAATGGGCTGTGTTCTGAAGAATTGTTTGATATGATGCCCACAGCCACTTTCTACCATCGCACCGCTCGCCATCGTCAGGGAGCTCATCCACATACATTGGAACCTAAATGGTCGCGCACAGTGCGGTTTCAGAGAAAGTTTCTCCCGCGAACAATCCCGTTATGGAATGAGCTCCCTGCCGAGGTTTTCCCTGGAAACTACAGTATGGGGCTCTTCAAGAAGGGGGTAAATAGGTTTTTAAAGGGTCGGCAACGCGCACGTGATGCCCCTGGTGCCGCAGGCGTTCATAGGCTGCGGTAAACGCTTACCATCAGGCGGGCCGTATGCTTGTTTGCCACCGTCGTGGCATAAAAAAAAAAAAAAAAAAAATAAGGTAACGTTGTGTGTCAAATGTCCGAAGTACTTATTTTTTGTATTGCTGTCGTCATGTCTGAAATATTGAACAAAATTATTTCTGACGTTGTAGCATCATTGGAAAGTAGACTCAAAACAAATTTTCTTACTACATTTAAAATGAACATTTTTCAGAAGTAAATAGTCGTCAGACGAAGTGGAAGCCACGGTTGTCACTATGGACAGATTTACCTGTTTATTGATGTAAGTTTACTCTGTACCGATTGTTACCGACCTGCACAGAGTTACTCGTATCTGTACCGGAAACTTGTTTCTATATATTAGCACCCTTAGTGCTCTGTCACCACAATAGCTATGTGCAAAATGGGTCGACTGTTAAAAATATCATAATAAAAAAATAATATAAAACAAATCGGTTATGTAGAAACGTAAAATGTTTGTAATATTCCATTTCTTACTTAATATGAATATATGGAGTCTACTACCTAAAGGCAATTAAAACTACAAAATGTTTTCTCGGGTGTATCTATTAACTACTAATATGTGTCTTTAACAGTAGCCAAATCTGTTCCGTTGTGCCCCAGGTGGGAGGTTATTTTGCTTTTATTTATCCTTCAATGTGAATTAATTCCTTTTTTCGTCCGCGTGGTGATGGATTAAGAATACATAGTATTACCACCCCTATTCATCCCGTGGGTGCCATAAAAGGCAACTAAGGGAACATAATATTCAGGAAAATTTCACTACAAAGAGAAGGAAAATTTGATACAAACTCTATTCCTACCCGTCTGGCCCGAGCTGTATAAAAATCTACTTGTTAAGGAGAGGTCTATGTCTAGCAGAGGACTGTAAATAGCAGTTGATAATCCTACAATTCAGAAAGATGTCATAATGAGTACGTGTATTGTTTTTAGAGAAACTACAAAGTCACAGTGATCGGTGTGGCTGGCAGTACCGGCCAGTATCTAAATATGCTGCTGAAGATGAATAAACTTGTCTCCCAAGACTCTTTATGACGTTTAACACAAGACAGGCGGCGTGGCCCTCGATATCTCTCTTATTAACACTAGAGCTGACGTCACCGCATACACAGGGCCCGTACAATTAAATGATGCTATTCATAGTAAGTAAAGCTGCTATTTGCCATTTTTATTCTTTTATCAATATCCAAATTATTCTTATATTGTCTTGTGACGTAGGTGTTTGCGATGTAGACGAACTATCGTGTATTAGGTAAGTTTCTTGTCTTATACAATAACTAGCTTTTGCTCGCAGCTCCGCCTGCATGTATTTCGATTATCACGATAAAGAATAGCCTATGTTCTTCCTCCAGAATCAAAGTAATTCCATGAAACATTTCATTGAAATTAGTGTAACAGTTTAGCCGTGAAAGCGTAACAGACAGACAGATACGAGTTATTTTTAAATTTAAAATCGTAACATGTTATGAGTTAAGTGTGATAAATATTCATATTCTGTGTCAAAGTACGTCAACTGTCCAAAAGAATCCAGAGTCTTCTGTCCTTTGGCTGTTTTTCGGCAACAGAGGATACTGCTAAATAGCGTGACAGTCATATTTTATCAGGATGGATGATTAGGGTTGAACCACATCTGGCAGCATAGATTTGCATTAGTTCCGCCCGTCCTGCAGCGTCAAGCATGCTACAGCACGCTTGCAATCCTCTTTTGACATTCGTTTTGCTCAGAGTATGATTTCAACAGCTGAAGAGAGAGCAGCGATAATCAGATTAGCGGCACTCAAAAGCAAAAATTTGAAAATCAAAACGTAGATGTTATAGTGAATGCACGGCTGCACGCGATTGGTGGCGAAAGGATGCGTCAACGATGCGACACCCTTGTCTAGGATTTGCTGCTTCTTTTTATGCAATAGCATTTTGTTCGTGTTGCTAAGAAGCTCGCCAATTCTGCAATGTATGTTCACACTCTCACCCTCTTTCTCCTGACAAGTGTCGAGTACCAAAGTATGAAAAGAGACTTGGCTCCCGAACAAGTTTAATGTATAACTATAATCAATTATAAATAAATATACTAATGAGTTTCTTTAACAGATGCCAGCGTATTCGTGATCCCAGCTAGTGTACCACATGAACCTGGCATGACTCAATATGAACTACTCACAGAAAACGCTCACTTAATACGTGACTTAACGAAATTCATCGCAAAGCATTGTCCTGATGCCATCATAGCTAGCCTCAGTGATCGTTTGAACTCTTTGGTACTTATTACTGGTGAGATTTTGAAGAAGGTGAATAAATATTTTTATTTCGTTTTGAAAAAGTAAAGAAAAAGTGTTATGAATATCTTCTTATCGAATTACGTTGTAAATATTGGTGAAATTTAAAAAAAGTAGTTGTGTAATGTAGGCTAAAGTGGAAAGCCATATCTTTCATTCTAATCCCAATTTTCGTAAACTAACCTTTTTGATTGTAGTATTTATTTGTTGAAATTTGATTTGCATCATATAGGACATGAATAGGACATAAATGAATAGGACAAAAGCATTATTTGCCTATACGTGTACCGTCGTGGTATCAACGAACCTCAAAAGACTTATAATGATAGCAGCGTGATCATACCGGTCAGGTCAGGTCAGGTCAGGTCAGGTATCAGAATCCTACTGTTCAATATTGATGTTAGCAAGTTGTATATATACTTCGCAATGAACGCACTATACAGGAACAGTAGTCGTTGTATAATATAAATTATTTTTCACATATTTAATAAACATTTTTTAATCTAAAACATTTTAAGTACCTTGTATTGTCAGGAAGGAGTATACGATCCGAGACGAGTAATGGGTGTGACCACACTGGATGTTATCCGCGCCTGTACACTTATCGGTGAAACCAGCTGCACTGATCCTTCACTGGTGTCCGTTCTTGTCATTGGTGGCAATTCTAGCTTGTCAATTATTCCCGTGCTAGGCCAAAGTAACCCTCCTCTCGACAGGTGTTCCGTACCTGACGTACAAAATCTCACTCTAAGGATACAGGAATGTGATAATGAGGTAAACTATTAGACACATTTTAAAACACTTCATAAAATTGAAATTAAATATTTCTGACAATCCTTACTTCAGTAGTTCCTTTGATTTCTATTTTCATGTATCTAGATCATTTAATATGTGTCTAATTTACCAGATTTCAACATGCTAAACACCATATCATCTACTCGAATCCAGAACCAGGCTTCTACCTTTCTATCTCCTACCGGTAGAGTAGAGACATTGCGATTTATCACTGTCTCAGTTGTCCGTGAACAATCTCGGTCTCGATGGCGACCGCGCTCGCCGTCAATTGGTGAAGAGCTCAAAGCAGGCCACTAGCTCACATAGGCCCAAATCTTCTTATTCATTATAATAGAAACTTAGTTTAATCAAATTGAGAACAAACATACCCTAAATAATACTTTTTCTATTGCTCCTGTTTCTTTTTATTTAAAATTTACAGTTATTTGAGAGGTGAGTTATCATTATCACACGGTTGTAGGATGTATTTATCAGTTTTTCAGTATTTTATAAAACCTTAATACTATCAACCTAAAACGACCCACAACTCTCACCGCAGTAGAATAGAGCGAAGTGACCGCTTAAACCACTACGCTATTCGTGCGGTCACTTTTCTGTTGGTGGTATCTCGAATAATTTGTCCAATAAATAGAAATTCTTCTTCTTGGCTATGTGCACAAAGAAGTCCGAGATCGTATGAAGTAGATGGTCGAAAGTGTTTTATGTTACCTAAACAATAAAAAAAATAGAGACGAAGAGAAATACTAGATGTAGGCCCAGTGTGAGAATATTATTCGTCATCATCAACATCATCATCATCATCATCATCATCATCAACCTATTGCAGTCCGCTGCTGGACATAGACCTCTCCCATTGCACGTCACTCTGATCGATTTTGGGATGCCCGCATCCTACCAGCCATTTTGCGCAAATCGTCACTCCACGTGACCCGTGGGGGCCTTACACGCATTAATATTATTTATAATTCAACTTAATTACAGGGTGAAGAAAACATCGTAGAATGTGCATATGTGCAGACTGGCTTAGATAAACCCTCATATTGTTCTTACCCCGTGCTTTTTGGCGAATGCGGTGTTGAACGAGTCATCGGAGCCCGCCTCCTCAACACGTTCGAGACAAATCTTTTACGAAGGGCTATGCCTGAACTACTGTCCAACATCAGAAGTGGAGTAACATACGCCTCGAATTACCATTTTTAGTGTTGGCATAGACAAATCATATTGTATAGTGTTCAGTTAAGGAACCTCGAACCATATAAATATATCCATAAAAAACAGTATAATTAATGTAAAAAAATATAAATAAATGGATTAAAAACTTACCAATTGGGATACGGAGGTAGTTTTACAGCACACATCGTAATTTATTGCTTTTATTAATTTTTATTTATTTAATCACTGTTAAAAATACACTTGCATTACACACATACACGCAAATATACTCACTGACACCTCCCTCCCAACACGCGTACGCGCATGCGCACGCTCACGCAAACGCTCACCTACACGCACACGCACACGCATACATATACACACGTGTAATTTTTCTTTTCGTTTTAAGTGTTAAAAAATTTAAGTTCAAGTCACATAATTTTAGTTTGTACATGTACATCACTTAAATAATGTGTTGCAGAAGAGTAAAGTGTCCCAAGTTTGCTTAAAAGGACGCTTCAAATTCTAGCTAAGTAAGTAAGCACTAAACTTGTGAATAATAAATTATTAATTCTTATGATTATTGTATTGCTCTTCAACCATTTATAATATAGCGAGGTGGTAAAAATCAACTACGTGAACAAATTGTAAATATAATTTTACCATTCGTTCAAAATGATAACCATTATTACCTAGACGACCGAGCGAATGAAAGAATTGTCAAACCGTCCTTTCATTCGTCTGTCAATTGTATAAAGGTAATTTGCGTTATTTTACTCTTTTCAAATAAGTCTAGTCTAGTCCTGTCTTTCCTTTAATAGTTATTTTTATTTGACGTGAATTTTGTTTGAGATCTAGCTTATTGGTGGTATATAGCAAAATTATGCATGCAAAGTGAATTATGTTGTACCCGTTGAAAGTTTACGCAATAAATGTTTCAAATAGATTTTTTTTTCTATTATTAAGACCTGCTTGACGGCAATTATTAAAAATTTCTGCCAGCTCTAAAAGTTCAAAAACGTGTGAACTGTCTGATTTGATGATGATGATATAATGACGTTTCAAAGTATGCCCGCTATAGGTAAAATTCTAACGTAACGTATAACGTAGTATTGTATCCCCCTTAGTAAAAAAAATCTAAAATTTGTCGGGAGTGTTTATTGGTGTATTAAGGGGGTGACGACCTAGCTGACTGAAGCACCTAAGACCCCTGCAGACTTAGGGACCGACAAACAGGTGACCCATCTTTGTCCTGTCACGTGATATGTCGCAACACAATCTCGGATCTACTTCTGGAATTACCCCCAGGGCTAAACTGATGAAGGTTAAACATCGTTTTGAGTTTTCAAGGCCAGGTCCTGCGTGGGTAGCGATGTAAACCATAACCGATATAAACTTTAGCAATCAGGATCACTGACCACAAATGTGTGAATGTTAAAATATATAATTTACATTCGAAATTAAATAAACAGTGATAGGATTAAAAAAGAAATACAGATATTATATCTACACCTACTATTGAAACAGGTACTAAAGCAAGAGGCTCTGGAAAAAGGTTAAGGAACAAGGCGACCTGATCTTTAAAATTACTCTATGGTACTAATTTTATTATTTTTTATTGACAGACAGATTGGTGAAGAACATTACAAATCAAATATTGAAGTAATAGGTACTATTGTAGCTCACCTGGGTGGATCATTCTTTTTTCCTTGTCAATTTATAAATATGTTGTCTCGGACGGTAAAATCTGGTACTGCAGTAACTTTACAGTATGTTAACAGGACATTTTCAACGACCGCGCATGTAAGATCTGTTTCTTTATATTTAAATATATTTTAAAGTTTAAATGACTTTAAAATTTTAAAAATCTTACATACGTCATTATTCCTTCAGAACCCTTTTAAAGTTACGGTCGCCGGCGGAGCTGGCGGTATTGGCCAGCCTCTGTGTTTACTGCTGAAGCAAAACAGCTTGGTGAGTCATCTAGCTGTGTACGATATTTCGAAGATAACTCCAGGTGTCGCTGTTGATCTTTCACATATCGACACTGCCACCAGGGTCACGGGACATAAAGGTGTTGAGCAAGTATGCGAAGCGATGAGAGGTATATTTTAATACAGATGCTCTTACTCATTTTACCCATGTGGATGCAAATATACCCAATATTTTTTACATTAAAACGATTTGTTCAATAGATGCAGATGTAGTCCTGATTCCCGCTGGCATGCCCCGCAAACCTGGTATGACGCGTGATGATCTGTTTTCATCAAACGCGTCTATCCTACGAGACATTGCCGCTGATTTTGCTAAATACGCGCCTGAAAAATCTATTATGGCTATAATCACCAACCCTGTAAACTCCATGGTACCCATCGCCACTGAAGTTCTCAAAAAGGTACTAAAAACATCTTACATGTATTTTATTTGAGATAAATGTAGGTCTTTCTAGTAGCAGTCTCTTTAAAACCCTGTAACCCAATTATCTCATTTCATATCTCTAGCAGTAAGCAGTAAGTTGGCATAAAATCACGCGGATTCATTTCCCAATCACTTATTTAATAATTAATAATAATTTTACGATAATTTTCACGGTAATTTTAAACGAAATGTGAGTCGTGGGTGGGATGCATCTCGGCCTGTTGAATCTTCCCATACGGGTAAGCGTTTAGCTTTGGCCTTCGGTATGAGCTTTTTTCTCATGTCGTGATAGTGTCCACGTTGGAATCAGTACTATGATATTCTCTACACTTCGGGATAATGGAAAACTTATGCGTATGTCGTTGCTTACTACGTTGGAATTGGTGACTTATATGTAAAGTAGTTACAGCCGCTAGGACGTTTTCGACTTGTAGAAGTCCTTGTTTCTTGTTCACTCAATTTATGCACCAAGAGGTATATGATTTGAATGAAGTCGGGATCTCGGAATTAGACCCGACTCCATCATAATCACCGAAAGAATGATATAAATTTGCTTTTATGAAAAAAGATCTCTCAACTAATAATAAAACAAAAAAAGAACTCCCTAGAAAACCACAATTAGTTACATTTAATTAAATTGTCATTTAAACAAGAATACAGAGTGTCACCATCCTTATTCATCCCATGGATGTCGTAAGAGGCGACCAAAGGAACACATCATCACTGCAGAAAGAAGGAAAACTTGAACAAAACCTTTTTTTATCGTGTGGAAATCCCCTCGAGCCATCAGCCCACCGGGGTTGGGTGGTGTGTCGCAATCGGACCGACTAAAATCACACGGTGTACCACTCTGCGCCTGAGAAAGGTGGACTGGGAGAACAGCTGCTATTACGACACCCAGACCCTTGACTTGAACAAACCCTATACCTCCTACTACCTACCCTAAAATGATGATGTGATGAAATAAAGTATTTAACAAACTATAAGAAACACACATCTTACGGGCATGAAGAGGAATATAAATATTAGTTACACTAGCCGGTAGCCAAGTACAAGGCAAGTACAAAGAACATAATGCTACTAGATGTGGCATAAATTTACGTTCAAATTTGTAAATAATTTGTAACTTTACAACCTAAGTATATTTATGATTCATATATTGTTATTATTTTGTTTTGTTTGATATACGATGCTTTAGTAATTATTTATAGTAGATGAGGACGTTGAGCCAGTTTCAACAATTGCTACCGGTGTGTGCGGCGGCTCTGACCGCCCAGAATAGAGCTCGCCTCTGGCGCCCTCAGACGATATTGGTGGTTAGAGCCATACGTGGTTACCGCACCGTACCGACGGAGGCGGCGTGCGCCTTGGCCGGCACTCCCCCGTGGGATTCGGAGGCGGAAGTGCTCGCCGAAGTTTATCGGCGAACGGCAGACTTCCAGGCGGGAAGCGGCATACGGCCCCCGCCCGAAAAGTGGTGTGAGGCCCTCGTCGAACCACGATGGCTCGTTGGTCGTCCAGGCTCCACGTGTTGGCTTTTCCACCGTGGAGGATCTCCAGCCGGTCATCGCCGAGTGGGCAGGGCGACAGCACGAGATCCTTTCCTTCCGACGGACGCATATTTTTTTCTGGGCACGGTGGCTTCGGGAAGTATCTGCACTCGGTCGCCAGGAGGGAATTGAGTCCCACCTATCACCACTGCGACCGCACTGAGGACTCGGCTCAGCACACGCTACCGGTTTGTTTCACCTGGACAGCGCACCGTGGGGTCCTCACTGTAGTTATTGGAGGAGATCTCTCGCGTCTGGTCAGTAGCGAAAGTTGTTTTACCGCGGTCGCAACCTTTTGCGAAGACGTAATTTCGCGGAAGGAGGCGGCATAGAAGGCCCATGAGGACGACCTCCACTCGGACCAAATTCGCCACCGGCGAACCGGACGGCTGAGGCGCGTCATGCTGCCTTGAGTGTGGACAGGTTCTCCCCTATACCCGCTATAGTGGGCAGCCGCATGGAGGCGACGTCCGCGTTTCAGATGGTCGGTCGGTGTAGTCGGTCAGATTCCGACACACCACCCTACCGTAAGCCCCGGTGGGGTGACGGCACGTGGGAGTTTTCACAAGTTAAAAAAAAAAGTTTCAACAATTCCTGCTAAAATCCATGACAGACTATTCTGAACCTAACTGCCGGATAAACCACAGATTTCAATTTTACATGTTTTGGATAAATATCATTTATCATACAGAATTACCTACAGGTTAAGTCGAGGTAGATACTTTAGAAGGTCATAGTGCTCCTAATAATGGTTACCACGAATACTTTTTCACTATGAAATACCATCTTTTAAGATTTTTTACAAAAAGTGCCGAAATTTTGTGTAGTACTGTTTTTTATATAGTTTAAATATTAATATTTTTTAATTATTTACTGCTATATTTCCGATAAATATGAATATGCATGTATATTTTTATTCTTAAAAACGTTTCTATTAGATATAATATTACCAAAAACAAAAATAACGTATAACAATAAAATAAACCAGTAAGTTAAAAACAGGTTAAATTCACATTAACTTTTTGTCGCGCTTCTTCTGTGACAACTGACTACACTCAGATCAACAAGGAAGTGTTTGGTTCACAAAGTTACAGAGTTATTTTTTCTTATCTAATTATGACCATGGAAAAATAAAGAAAACTTATTATAATTGTTGTGCCGTTCCTCTGTGCGGCAAAACACAAAAACTGCACCTGACAAAGTGCTAAGAACTTTTAATACTGATGCGAAGAGTACTCTATCATATAGTAAATCGATAAAATACATACAAAACATTCTTACTTAGTTAAAAACTACTTGTTTTGTTTACAAACCTTGACGAAAATATAACCTGCTTTACGAAGAATTGGTAGATATATTCTTAAAATATATAATATATATATATAGTCGTAACAGAAAATCAAAACACGTAACAAAATTTTTAGAATAACATAATTTTGTCTATTTATTCATAATTTACTGTATCATATTCATTTAATAAATTTAATAATTTTACACAGAAAACTGATAACTTTATATTAGAAGTTGTAAAACAATAGAAAAATGTAATCATAAGAAGCCATATATAACTTAACCTCGTATATATACTCGTATAACTTAACGAAGACGTCCGAGGGTACATTGACGTCACGTTTTGTTACGTTTTAGAAATTTGCATGTGAATTTTAAAAACGTATGTTTTTTTAAAGAAAAGATTAAAAATAAAAATATTTTGTACATTTCAGAGTCACGTGCAGCTACCCTATTTTACAACTTTCATTACCACCATTGTAGTACGATAATAAAATGAAATAATTTGTGAACATAAATTGTGATCATTTTAAATTATTCAGATTTAAAAAATTGCGTCAATTCATCGAGTGTCTTGTGACCAATTGTCACGTCACATCATAATTTTTATAACCTTAATGATGCATGATTCTTTTAATACATGGTTGTGAATAAAGTAAATACGGATAGGTACTTTTGTCTTTCCTTTTTTAAAAAGACAATTTTTGCATAGGAATATATCGTACGTCACGGGGGACAAACATGCATGGCCTTTACAGTGTCCTCAACAACTTTTACTAGTTCACATTGCCAGACGAATTAAGAATACAGAGTGTGACGAAGATTCACCTGTGGGTCGTGTAAGAATCGACTAAGGGAACAAACTACGCAGGATAACATCACTGTAAGAAAGAGGCAAACTTAAAAAAACCAACCCGTCTGACCAACGTGGAAGCTAAAACCTTTTTTCATGAAGTGGCCTATGTCTAGCGTTGGACTATTAAAGACTGTTAATTTAATGATGACGTAGGCCTCTTCTTGTGAGTGTGGTAAAGTGTAAATGTAAAATATTTTAAGGCATTTTTACTTCTTGTAGGCAGGCAAGTACGATCCCCGACGCGTACTTGGGGTAACCACATTGGATATTGTTCGTGCAGCGACTTTCATCGGCCAAATCAACTGCATAGATCCAGCCGAGGTATCCATACCAGTTGTCGGGGGGCACTCTGGAGTAACAATTGTCCCAGTGCTGAGCCAGTCTCAACCCCCCGTAAAATTTTGTAATGAGGATGATCTTAAAAGACTAATTAGCAAAATTCAAGAAGCGGGTACAGCGGTGAGAAACATGTTCATATCAAATGTTATTATTTAAGAAGTAGTCATATTACCTTGACTGCCTCGTTGGTCTAGCAATTAACGTACGTGACTGCTGATCAAGAACTGTTGAGTTTTTTTTATTAAAGAAATGCTCAATAACTGTCTGGAGTTTGGAAGTTGGGGTCTTAACCTTCCGTGCCCCGGAGAGTATGTAAAGCCATCGATCCTGCGCTTGATCTCTCCCTGGTCGTGTTGAATAGCCGTCTCATCGGATTATGAGAGTGAAGGAACAGCGAGTGCACCTGTGTTTGCGTACATGCTTCGAAATCGACTAAAAATACACACCGTATTACTTTGAATGGTAGGATTTACTATTTGTTTTTACAAATTCATAAAATGAATTCAGGTTTAACAATCATTTCTCGTTCATGATTACGATCACAAACTCTTGACTTTAATGTTCTAATCGATTACAATGTAGACTAAGTGATGATGGTGTTAATGATGGTAATGAGCGAGACAGAGAAAGAAACAGAGTGAGAGAGATATAAAGAGAGAAAGAGAAAGAGAGGTAGAGGGAGAGAGATTGAGAGAGCGAGAGAGAGAGAGAGCAAGTAAGACAAGAAATGACCGTTTAATATAATTTGGATAGTGGTTCTAGCAACCTCACATACTCGGTGATATATACTTGCTTTATTCCGATTTTCAGAAACTAATTTTTATTAGAGACGTAGAAGAACGTTTGGTATTCAGTAAAAAATATAGTTAAGTAAGTAAATCTAGTGCGAAAAGTAATGAATATTGATCATTGATCAGGTGTTAAATGCCAAAGCTGGTGGTGGTACTGCTACTCTCGCTATGGCGTATGCTGGTGCACGCTTCACATGCTCCGTTCTCAGGGCTTTGGCGGTAAGTATTCCTTTACCCTTTTTTTACCTTTTTTTTTTAACTAGTGGAAACTCCCTCGGGCCGTTACCCCACCAGGTTTTACGGCGGCGTGGTGTGTCGGAATCGGACCGACTAAAACCACACGTTGTGCCACTCTGCTTCTGACATAGGAGGGATCCGGGAACAGCTATTATTACGACATCCAGATACCTCCTAGCGCCTGCCCGCTGCCACGGACATCATCTGCGGATAAACTCACCATTTAGGCGACGTACGGCACACGCGAACGTCGCCTCCTCGCGGCTGGCCACTATAGCAGATGGAGGGGAAAACCCGTCCCGTCCATCCGCGGCCACACTCAAGACGGCATGAGGTGGCGGTACGCGCACCTCCGCCGCCCGGTTCGCCGGCGGCGAATTGAATCCGAGTAGAGATCGTCCTCCCGGGCCCTCTCCGCCACCTCCTTCCGTGAAATTAAGCCTTCGCAGAAGGTTACGACCGCGGTAAAACAACTGTCGCTACCGACCATGGAGCGTATGACGGCCGGTAGCGAGAGATCTTCTGCACCGCCCAGGCGGAACAAACCGCCAGCGTGTGCTGAGTCGAGTCCTCACTGCAGTCGCAGTGATGACAGGCGGGACTCAATTCCCTCCTGGCCACCGAGTGCAGATACTTCTCGAAGCAACCGTGCCCGGAAAGGATCTGCGTCAGTCAGAAGGAAAGGGTCCCGTGCTGGCACCCTGCCCACTCGGCGATGACTGGCTGGAGATCCTCTACGGCGGCAAAGCCAGCACGTGGAGCCTCCAGCCGGGACGACTAACGAGCCATTGTGGCTCGACGAGGGGCCACTCGCGTATCTCTTCGGGCGGGGGCCGTATGCTGTTACCCGCCCGGAAGTCAGCCGTTCGCCGATAAACTTCGGCGAGCACTTCCACCCCCAAATCCCACGGAGCAGTTTCGGCCAAGGCGCACGCCACCTCAGTCGATACGGTGTGGTAGCCGCGTATGGCTCTAACCGTATCCTCTGAGGGCGCCAGAGGCGAGCCCTATTCTGGGCGGTTAGAGCTGCCGGTTGAGCAAAAGTCGTCCAAGGGCAGAAACAGCGCCGACCATCGGAAGTGCTCGTCGAAGAGCCACCTGCCGTCGAGAATCAGAGGACCAAGTTGAATACAATGGAGGCGCTGGAGGGTGGACCACGACGGGGCCCAGGGAACAAAAGAGCCTCCGTCTTGTCCAGGGCCACCCGCAACCCCAGTGCCTCTATACGCCCGACCACCAGAGAGACACCCGTGGTGGCCAGGTGTGCCGCCTCTTAAAAGTTCATCCCCCGGGCTGTGACCAATTTGTCATCTGCGTAACAAATTACGCCCAGACCGGGGGGAAGACGACCTCGAAGGGCTCAGTCGTATCCCATATTCCACAGGAGTGGTCCGAGGACAGACCCCTGTGGAACACCGCACGACATGAGCCGCTGCCTCAGAACACCGTCTCGGTCCTCGTATATGACGGTACGCTCCTCAAGATAGTCTGCCACAAGCCGATTCAGGTACTCTGGGCACCCCGTGGTAGTGTAGTGCTTTCCTGATGCAGCTAAATGGCAGACTGTTAAATGCATTGGCGATGTCCAACTCCAACGACACCGCCAACAGCACGCCGCCACAGCTCACCGCCTCTTCGGTAACGGCCCTCAGGCGCAGCACGGCATTGACCGTCAAACGCCCCACCCAAAAACCAAATTGGGCGTCCGACAGATCGGGGCCCACCTCGCAGAGGTGCCGGACGATGCGGGCAGAGAGTATCCTCTCGATGGGACGATGGGCCTATAGGCTGCTACCGATTTAGCAGGCCGTCCCGGCTTCCTTAATAGGACTAGCTGGGACCCTTTTTTTTACCTGTGGAAGCCCCCTCGGCCCGTCACCCCATCGGAGTTTGCGGCGGAGTGGTGTGTTGGGATCAAAACGACTAAAACCACACGACATCTGGATCCCTTGCAACGCCTACCCGCACAAACGCGTGCACTACTTTTAATGAAACTGTCTATTTAGGCGACGTTCCGTACACGCGAACGACGCCTCCTTGCGGCTGGCTATTTTAGCGTATGAAGAGAAAAACCCGTCTCGCTTATCGGCGGCCATACTCGGAGCGGTATGAGGTGCTGGTAAACGCACCTCTGCCGCCTCTTTGTGTGAAATGTCTTCGCAGAAGGATGTGGGACGGATATGACGGGGGATAGCAAGAGATCCTCTATGATAACTGCAATGTGGACCGGACGTTGAGATACTTAAGCCGGGCAAATTTCCAGCGTATCCTGTGCCGAGTCTTCACTGCAGTCGCAGTGGTTATAGGCCGGACTTAATTCCCTTGCCCGGAAAGAAGAGGTCCCGTGCTGCTGCCCTGCCCGTTCGATGATAAACGGCTGGAGCACCTTCACGGCGGCGAAGCCAGCACATCGACCTTCAAGTTGGAACGACCAACAAAGCATAGTGGCTCGACAAGCGGACTGCGTCGAACGTCGAACACTCCACTCGAAAAACAAATATCCTCTGAAACCGAGTAATTGTAACTCAAATAATTTGACCTCCTCATCCAACAACACAATAGACTAGTAAGCCACGACCAAACCGATAGATCATCCCGGTTTTCTTACCATGATCAGCTTCCCGCTCTTCCAGCATTCAGGAAAATATCTGGACACTAAAATAGCATTCAAAACCTCTCTGATGTCATCGAATGCTCGGGCTAGCACTCGAGCAGGCATCTCGTATAACCTGTTCTTGGAACGGATCCGTAGAACAGCCACCACTATCTCCTAATCCCTAAGTATTCCTTTACCCTACACTAACAACAACAACCAAGTAACTATTTTTATACAAGTAACTATTTTTTGGGAGTCACTTTAAACTTCACCTTATATGGTCATTGCGTACTTTATTTATATATTTTTTGTGTTTGTTTGTTTTCTTTGTTTCTGCTTGTAGATCTTCGTCAGCCAGACTTCACACCCATGGAGAAAAACCTGTGTCACTGCTATATAAATATATAAACTAGCTGCACTCTGCAGTTACCCGCGGTTTTTGTTACTTTTGATATGGGCATTGTTCGATATTTCGTTGCTTTTAATTTTGTTTTCGCGTAACCCTTTTTTTTTTTTAAAGTAGCATATGTTACTCCTTATAATATCAGCTATCTGCCAGTGACAGTCGCCACAAAATTGTTCTAACTGTTTCAGAGACTGACCAGATCAAACAAAGACAGAAAGATAAAAAAATTTAAAATTTGCTTTTTTTACATGAGGACCGTACATAATCTCCTATGCATTTAGTAAAAAATTGTTAATTTGAAATTACAAACAGACACTTCAATTTTATTTATTTGTATAGATTTTTCTTTAGGTCTTAATAGAAAGTAAGTCGTCTATAATATAATTTTATAAACAGGGTGAAGCCAATATAATTGAGTGTGCATTCGTGAAGGCTAATCGTTGCGATACACCTTACATCGCATGCCCCATACTCCTTGGAAGGAATGGTTTGGAAAAGAATCTCGGCACTGGCAATCTTAGCGAGCTTGAGTCGTCTCTTCTTAAAAAAGCCATACCGGTGTTGCTCAAAAACATTAAAACTGGCGAGGATTTCGTTTTGAAGCGGTATGATTTTATCAATCTTAGATATAAAAATGAAGTGCTGTTCGTTATTCTTACTAAAACTCGTCAATAGCTGGCTCGATTTTGGCTGATTTCGGTCTTAAAATATTTGTGGTAGTCCAGAGAAAGATAAATAGTGAGAAAATACAGAGAAATTATGAAAATAAACAATAATTCCTTTTGAGAGATTAGACGAAGTTGCGTAGATCCACTAGTTATCAAATACGAGTACATGTATTTTCAAAAGTCTAATAAATAATATTTGTTTCTAAATCTACGACCAAACATAAATATATCGACTTTTTATCTTTTAAATGATCCTGAGGTTAGTGTTTCCGGTCGGCATACGACGATGATATAAATTTTATTTCTACGCTTAGGTGCATCATTTCAGATTTATGGAAGAGATACAAGGGTCACTCTTTCTCAGTATTTAGGTTATAGTAAAAGATGATTAAACCATAATTTAAAATATAAATTTACTTAATATTAAGTCCTTTTCGATTCATTAAAGGACTAATAAATTAACTGTATAATGACTAATTTATTTATACCTTACATGAATTTTTAAATTATTTAACTTTAATTAAACTCATAGAATTAGAAATAAAATATTCATTACTTTCCAGGTCGCAAACAGCTTGTCCACCGGATCCTTGTAAATGTTAGCTCTTACTATCTTGTGGATATCGCAAGTAACTATTCTAGACAATGAATGAAGCTGAATTGATGATGTTATTCAAGTTATGAACTAAGATATTTTTCAAAATGAGTTGCAAAAGTAGTTATGCTCCTAAGTTATTATAGAATTTGAGAATATTTTATTTCCTAAGGCTGTTAAGATTACAGGTACTTGAAGACAGGTAGGACCACGAAGAATATAGAGGTTGTTACAGAGAGATATAGATGTAGTATTTAGAGGCGTTATTTAAGTATGTAACTAAAAATTTAAATTTGATAATATTATAAGTTAATTTTGGACTGAATTAATTTGTATGATCATTTATCATCAACAGCTTTTAATATCCACTGCTGGTGATCATAAGAAGGTTTTTTTCATTCATTTCATTAATTCATTCGTCATAATTTAAAAACCTGTTCATCCTTGCCAAATGTAATGGAGAAATTAATTAAAACCTGTCTGAATAAAACTTAATTCGTTGATTAATAATTATATCTGGCAAAAGGAACATTCACCTTCCAAAAACTAATTGCTTCTACATTAGAAGTGGAAATTCCACGTGTTGGAGGACAGGAGGACACTTTAAAGACACCTCTTCGTTACCTTTTTCTGTTAGTTTTATCTCTAGGTACCTGAAATACTTTTAGTGGGACTGAAGAGTACAATGTTATATTATTTAGAATATAATTAGTTACACATATTTGTTGTATGTATTTACATAAGATAAATATGTTCTAGATATTTAATTATGATTATGCATGTGATATGATCCACAGCGGGGTGTCATATGTAAGCGACGAATAGCACGCGACGTGACACACGTAATACAATACTACATGCAACAAATATTCTACTTTATTTTAGGCACTATTTCTTGAAGGGAAGCTCAGTAACTATACCTGAAAGTTCGTAGTTAAAGTACAGACCTAAAGAAAGACATTTAAGTGTGAATTAGCCATTGTGGTGTCTTGCCGCTAAGTGCCACATAGGACACAAGAAAAGTATGCCGTTGTGTTGATAGCGTTCGCTGCGTCGCGTCATGTTCCTCGCCCATCTAGAACACCCCGTTAGACATTTACCTTTTATCCACATTTGTAACTGAATTGTCGTAACCATCTACCAACATGATTTTTTTCTCGTTTGATAATAGAATAAAATTACTATTTTTGTAAGTGGTTTTCATAATCAGCTACCTAAATGGAATCATTTATCTCTGGTTACCAAAAAATTGCATTCTTTTTTCGTAACTTAAAAACATAAGGACGATGGGATATGTTTCATTTATTTAAAAGTTTATTATATTTTTATTATAAAAGGGTAACAAATCTTGAATTAGATTAAAGAGAATATATAAAGAATAAATTTGGAGGAAAGCTTATTTGTAAAAAACCTATGAGCACTACAGATCTGTACTTAAGCATATATCCTGTACTAAACCTTATATGCAAAAATTATTTCGATAGTGCTCAACTCGATTCATTGATACAAATTTAATCTCCACGGTTGTAATTTATAAAAGTTTGTTAGGTTACGAAAAAAGGAATGAAATTATTTCTTGATAGCCAGTTACGAACAGAAAAAACGATTCAATTTACTTAACTGATTATGTAAAAAAAAAAAAACAAAAACAGGCGTTTAACTCTGTTTTCGTAGCTAGTTATCAAACAAAAAAAAATCCATGTTTGTAAGTGGTTATCAAAATTTAGGCATTAGTACAAAGTTGCTTATTATATTAAATGTCTCCTGTTATAAAGCTGTTTATCATTTAAATAACCTCGAACCCCCTAAAAAGTTTTATTTTATTAAAGTAAAAAGAAAGAAAGAAAGTAAAAAAAAAGAAAGTAAGTAAAGTAATAAGTCCTAAAAAAAGAAAAAAAAAGCCTTAAAAAGCCAGACAAACCAAGTAAAATAAGACTTTTGGATTCTAATAGAATAAGTAATCAACGTTTTGCGAATTCTACCGTCTCCGCATAATCCTTTTCACAAAATATTGTTTATTTCACATGGCCCCATCTCCATATCTCATACACGCACGCACGCACGCACGCACGCACGCACGCACGCACGCACGCACGCACGCACGCCCGCACGCACGCACGCACGCACGCACGCACGCACGCACGCACGCACGCACGCACGCACGCACGCACGTGCAAAATAACGTGAACCCCCAAAAGTACTAGCTCCTCCTAAACTCACCTCCACATATCCTTCAGTAGCATTTCCCCCACAACGATCACATAACTTTCCGACACCAGTACATTTGCCATTACCTATAGGACAACGCCCTACTGGACCGGCACCTCAACCCTTTAAATTCCCCGCACCAGTATAACACCAGCAACCGTTACCAAATTACACACAAAGGATGTTTAGTGCACCACGTCCTAACTACAACCCCCGTAGTTACATCTTTAGATTACCACTCCGAAATTATTTACCACCAGGCCCCCAGCCTAAGAGTGGAATTCGACACTTTACTCCCAAACTCTTACCACCGAATAATAAGCCCCATGATTAGAGTAGGTAGGTAATGCTCCACCTTCAAATTATTTTAAAAAATATCGTGAACTAAATTTAAATGAGTGCGTGAACTATGACGACTCATATTACAGCTATTGTTACGAGCCGGAGTACAATTACTACAATGAATATACCAATACTGACTTTGATCCCGGTTTTACCTGTGACTCGACTTACAATATGACTACAGACAACCAAGTTTTTGACGACTCTCAATCACAAGTAGCCTCAGCTGACCATGCTCAGCAGGATTTTCAGGAGGTATCGACGTTAGAAAAATCAGGATAGAATTAAACCTTCACGCACAGAGACAACTTCCCTATATATAAATTAGCCATCCCCTTTTAAAACTTTCAATAGACACAGGTGCTAATCAATCTTTTATAAGCCCCGAAGCTGTCGAAAACCATTTTACCAACTATCCCCTAGATTTTGATCTATTTGAGGTAACAATTAGGTATTATTCTATATTTCTACTTAGAAGTAGAATCATCGCTCATTAGGTTTAGTTTTGTATTATAATTTTAATTAATTAAATAGATTTAAAATCACTTCGGTTTTTTTTCGAGCCTTCAGTTGCAGCTAACGTAATTTATACATAAATACATACATACATATATATACATTATATATATACGATGATGAACAGAAAATGATATTTTATAGACTGTAATATGTTTAATAATAATTTGCATTTCTATCAAACGTATACTATAAACAAAAGTCTTTTTTTATTTTTTTAATATTTTATTTTTCTAATTTTAATTTTATAGGCACAAAAATTATATCTTGTATTACATATTTTTATTCCACAGAAGTTCTATAGTAGATAGGTTGTATAGACACAAATATTTTTCGTGAGAACCAAGTGCCTCCAGACAAGAGTTTTAGCATTTCAAATATAGTTAACATTAAACGTAGATTCCAGAAGACAGATAAACTTTAAGCGTACATTACGTTTCACAATTTTACTTTAGTTACTTTTTTCTATTATATACAAATTCATAACCTGCTTGGATATTCTTCAAGAGCTCTGGCATTGCATTTCTTACTAGTTGACTTTCGAAGGCACTAATACAGTCAAAACCTGGATTTCTTTCCACACCATATTGACCAAGCAGCACTGGGTTTGCGAAAAATGCTGGTGCGCACATACCAGACGCCACATATGCACATTCCACGATATTTTTTTCACCCTGAAAATAATGAAAAGTCACAATCATAGGAAGAAATTTTGCACTCACAATCTGGACATAAAGATGGCATCTGATTGATTTTAGAGACGGTTCTAAGGGGAAATAATTCATAAAATGTGTAAAACATGTCAAAATTTTTGACTAAAAAACGTATTAATAAAAAAAATAAGGAAATAACTAAATCAATCATTTGTCGGTAACATCGGTAGGTCAACAGTTTTCCAGACACTATAAAGTGATCAAGATGATCTTTGGATAAAATTAATCATATTTCCTAAGGCTAAGGTCCGAATTGTGCTCACAGCACTTACGACGTTCAAACTGCTAACGTGTGGTCCGATTTAGTGAGGGAGTGAAAGCGCGTGAATTCAAAAAGTTGAACATAACCTAACAGAGCATTTTTTGACATAAACATGAATGGAGTATGTGGTGTAGCCAATGAAGATGGTAAAATGCTTGTATTTCAAGCATTTTCCGCAATCGAGGCAAGTCAATTTAAACAAATGGCGCAAAATAACGTCAATTCTTACGATGCTAGCCATTCCACCCGTCAGTACTGTAAACACTGGGTAGGGACGTCACATGTGACGTCATAGCATCCACAACGCTAACGGTGAGCGTGAAAAGCACGAATCGGACCGCACGTTGGTACGCTATGAGCGCTGTAAGCGTGATTCGGATCACGGCCTAGATGTTGACGTCTTTTGGCGGACGTAGTGGTGCAAAAAAAAAGACACTGAAATATATGTAGCCTCGCTCTACCCTGATCACGGGTTGGGACCCGCCATGGGCTATAAGTAATAAGTAACACGCTTACAGAAAGAGTCCTAAGTATTAATGATGTGAACTTCGCCCCTGCAAACGCCATAGACAGGGTAGCTGATCCACCACCAGCTTTTGCCTTCACTAGCTACACATGAAAATTAACAAATGATAATTTTACTTAAAAAAGACAATCCATTAATGCAGAAACTTAATTGTTAGGGCTACACCGACTTGCAATTTTTGGAAATTTTGGTGCAATTTTAAATTTAAGGGAATAAATAACATTGTAGATACATTTTATATACATAAAAAATAACCAAATTCCGAAATAAATATTTGCAGATCAAATATGTGCAAACAACAGCCACAGAAAGTACAATAATTATTGCTTCTCATGATTATGATGTATTGATATTACGATGGGATCTGCAGTTAGATATTGGGCAGTTCAACTTTAGATGATGAAGTTTTATGCTTAAAAAAATATTTATTGCCAATTTACAATTCTGAGCCTCTGAATGCCTGCAAATGGAAGCTCTCTTTATATCTTAGAAACTGGACTTTTTGCCACAAAACACTCACAACTATTTAAAAAATCTGTAAAAACAGCTTTAGTCAAAGGGATCCTCCCAAGATAGTTGTCACTTAAGGGGGGAAACCAGTTTATGAGGTCGAAATTTTGCTGTTTTTCATGATTTTTTTAACCAGGAAGGAATAATCACAAATTGTTTAAACTTGGAGGATATTTTATTTATGTTTTCAAGTACACTTTAAAATTTTTTCAAACGATTTCCACCGGTAATAGAGGAGTTACCGCGTGCAGTTCATGGGCGATTGCCATCTGAGCATTTGGCTGGCGTACATCCCTCAGGTTGCAATTTTTATCTGTGATCATCAGAATTTCTTTTTTCATTAAAAACATATTTTCTTAGAATATTAACCTTTTGATGAAACAAATTGAAAATTGCATGTTTTTGAGATGTTTGAACACAATGTCATGTTTTTATACCATTTTTTTTCATCTTTCTTGCATAAAAAAAATTTTAATAACACCCAAATAAACAAATAATATAATAAAATAACAAATCCCCGAATTTGGTTCATGTTACGTGGAATAGAATAAAGAGAAAAAATTTCAGAACGATTGATCAATAACTTTTAGAGCTAGAATGTACGCTGGTCGAAAAAAAATCGTTTCGAGAGAAACGCGTTTGAAATAAAATATAGCGAAAACGATAAATTCAAGGCAGTAATTAATTATAAAAAATGCTCACCGGTTAATTAGCTATTCCAGCACCATATAGCAATCCCTCTTCTTGCTCATATGCGTCATTTTTAGCTTGCAACTCCACTTGACGAACTATACGAGCTTCCTTCGTCTCCAATGAGCTGCGCCTATTCTGTCTCGTTACGCGCATTCTGTCCATACTCTCGGCATAATTGAAGCTCTGTGAGCCAACGACGAGATTTAATTCATTCATCAGCATTAGAAGGGCTGAATTTCCTTCATTGAATAATGCAGTAGTCAAGAATGTTGCAACCTCGCCTACTTTTAAACCAGCATGTAAATGCTTTGGAGCCAGTCGCCATACGGTTGAATTGAAACTTTCGTCCGCATTCTGCGTATTACAGCCTAAGCATCTCGTCAGCAGATCGTCTCTCGATAAATCTTCGTATATTGGAAGAATTTCTTTTTGAACGTCGGGGTGTAATGGGGCAGGGTGCGGTTCAGGCTCTGTTCCAAGTGCTGTCACTTAAGTGCTCATTGCATTCGAACTAATGGGAATTTTGCTTTGAAATTTTAACCACATATTCTTGAATAGTTATACTAACGATTCATGCAATAAAAAAAGACGATTTTTCGATCGGTCTAAACTGGTTTTCCCCCCTTAATGTAGAGCTACTCTTTGTCACAAAAATAGTATGTTTATGCGTACTAAGATTTATAATGAACTAACCAAATCAGTAAGAGATTTTCCCTTTAAATTATTCAATATACACTTAAAGAAAAGCGCTAACTGAAAACTGCTTTTGCTGCTGTATTTTTCCTGCTTGTATAGATTTATTTGCATAATATTGTTATCTCATCTTTTTAACAAATTATTGCTAACCGGAAATGGACTGATTGATATTACTATTATGTAACTTCGACAACCGTATGTACTCAATCAAAACAAAGTTTATTATTTGGTCTGTATTATTTGGTATAATTAGTCCGACCTGGGAATCGAAGTTCATAGTTTTCGTGGGCAATAGCTGTGCTTTAATACATTTATACTTCTTGAGTTTTAGAATGTGTTTAGTCCACATTATGGTTAAAATAAAGATAGTTTGTGGTATAATACAACTATGTGAATCGAATCAATTTTAACATCATGGTATTGGAGTGAACGAAATATCTTGTATTATTGTTACTAGAAACCGACCGAGAAAACCGAAGAAACCGACCGACCGGTCGGTCGGTTTCTTCGGTTTTCTCGGTCGGTTTCTAGGTAAATCGTAGGCCTTTAGCCTACGATTTACCTCGGTGCTGGCTTCCTGAATCCTTGTAGTTAGTGCCATAATATCTGCCAGGCTGCACACGTTGGGTACCGGAGAGGAGGTACAAAGGAATAATGGTACCCCCGGAATGGCCACCGATGACCGGCACGGACACGAGTGTAGGGTCTATTCCATTGAGCTTGCCAAGAGATGTACAGGATCGTACGACATCCAATGTGGTAATACCCATCACCCGCCTTCCGTCATATGCGCCTTCCTGAAAGTAGAAGACAGTTATACGTATCATCTGACCCATTAAGTGTTAAATATTATAAAAAAGAAAAAATAAATCTAAAAGTTAGATATACTAACAGATGAAGTGATAAATTCTTAAATCATTTATTTTAAAAAGTACTTTTGTTTTTAAATTAAGGTTCCAAGCCTCCCAACTGTAACTACGTTATAGTCAGAGTAACTGACTACAACGTAGTTACATAACATCATTTAATATAAAGTTGTTTGCAAAATAATTAATATATCAAGCAATGTTCAACAGCTTTTTTGAAGTGAAAACTTCTTTAGGCGCGTTGAGCGTTTTGGTAGAGGGTAAAATCCTCGGTTCGCGTCACCGACATGCTAATGATAATAGTATATCTATAGCTATGGAGAATATGATATTATATATTATATATGAAATTTATTATTATTATATATTATATATGATATTATATATTATTTATATACACACGCTATATATGAAACATAAAAAATTTCATATAATTTTTGCATATAGTTTTAATTACTCTCAACTTAATAGTTCCGTTTTCACTTCTATCGGCAGTCCCACGACTGCTACTGTTTATTTATTTTATGTATATGGACGGGAAAATTTCATATAAACTCCAATGTCTACTTACTTTTCTTAAAGTTTCTGCAGCAACCGGCACTGTTGAATTAACAGGGTTTGTGATGATACCTAAGATAGCTTGAAGACAGTTCCGTGCGACCGCTAATGCTACATCCTGTATCAATTTCGCATTTATTTTGAAAAGATCGTTTCGCGACATACCCGGCTTCCGTCCTACACCAGCAGAAATCAATACCACGCTGGCACCTTTGGAGTAAGTGCCGAAAACTCTTACAAATGTTTTTCTTATCACAAAAGAGTTTGTTCAGTGTTTTTGAAATCTACTGCAAATTCTCATTTAAATAATAATAATGTTTGAGTTATCTCCAAATCAGACAGAATTTGGTCTATGACAATCACACAAAAGAAATATAACTGTAAAGGAAATTCAAGGTCTTTCTCCAACCTTTTTTTTGCATACTAGGATAGGGTCGATTTTAAGTTTTTTATGCTGGGCCTGTATAAAATGTCCAGCACACAAATTATAATTTTACGTTGTTGTAATCGCCGCCCCAAATAAAAGAGTATGTTCATGATGGCGTACTCCTAGCCAATATCGGCCACCGTGGTCAGTCTCAACAGAGACCAACCAACTACGGGACAGAGAGCGTACCTGTACAGAAACGCTGAATTTTCAATCTTATCCAAAATAAGTATGCTATAGGTAGAAACAGCAATAATATACTCTGAGCCAATCTCGGCCACGGCGGTCAGTAAACTACGCAGGAACTGTTATAGGAAGTGCACAAGTATGTGCGCAAACACAGATACACTGTCTGATCCGTCACTCTCACAATTCGATGGAACGGCTATCCGATACGACCAGAGAGAGATTAGGTGAAGCACCGACAGCTTTACATGCTCCCCAAGGAAGGAGGGTCAAGAGCAACCCAAGACCCAACTGCCAAACTCTACTCTGCTATTAAACACTTTTACAATTAGAAAAACTCAACAACTCTTTTTGACCAAACGGAAATCGAACCCAAGACCTCTTGATGGGTATTTACATTTTTTTTTTTTTTTTTTTTTTTTTTTTTTTTTTTTTTAACGTGTGGAAACCCCCACGGGCCGTCACCCCACCGGGGTTTACGGCGGGGTGGTGTGTCGGAATCGGACCGACTAAAACCACACGGTGTGCCACTCTGCGCCTGACATAGGAGGGATCCGGGAACAGCTGTTATTACGACATCCAGGGATATTTACATACACTAACCACTAGACCAACGAGACTGTCTAGAAAGTATAACTTTAGAAAGGTTTATTATAACATACTTACATCTAATCGCCTCAGGCAGTTCTTCCGCACCCTTATGTGATGTGACTCTGCATGGTGTGTTAATGTGAGACAAGTCAACGCCTGCACCATGTGTGACAGGTGCGACGTCATGAAGAGCCAAATGAGAGACGAGGCAGTTCAACTTTAGCAGTAAACTGAGAGGCTGACCGATACCACCGGTGGCACCCACTACCGCCACTTTGTAGTTCCTCTGTAACAATCTTGTTAAAGGTCTTGATTTGCAACAGGTCCAGTAAGTTTCAGAATATGAAAATGATATTAATCTCTTACCTGAGAGGTAACAAAGAAGATCTTGACTCCAGTGAAACCGTTGTCTGATGTTAGTAAGTGAATGCGAGCGAACATTCTGGTTTATTGTTATAGACCTGTCTCAAACTGACAGAGATAAAGAAAGCTAGTCGAAGCTTTTAATTCATATAATAGTTTGTGATTTTAAAAATTGAACTATTATACGGCATATTTTTTATGCCGCGACAAATAATACGTAAACTTCATGGTAAGATGTGGTTTTACATTAATATTTTGTATTTATTATAATGAATTAATGTTATATCAGATTTTGCTAGACTTGCACTACTGATTTTTCCTTGATTTTATGGTGATTCGTATCTCTTCTTAACAGTGTTTGTATACCTACTCTTTGGTTTTCTGTAATATAGGCTCTAATTTTAAGGTAAATAACTTTATATAGAACTAAAAAACATAACCACTGAAGTGCTTATTTGAATTATAAGTAGTATCAACTGAGGACCTCTCCTCTCCTCGCGTCGATTTTATTCAGACACTCACCCGAAGCAACCATGCCTGGTATCTGTGTATCTGCGTCAGATGGTGGATGACGCGACCTCCCTCCCTAACTAGCCAAACTAAGAGGTTAGGGAGAACGACACGGATAGCGCGTTAGCGTGTATGCCGCGGCTATTGCAACCGAGTTGCGTGGAAAATTTCAGAGCGGATCAATCGCAACGCGGCCATTGAGGTGATGTTGAATAAACTGACACTAGACCCTCAGTATGCTACTCGAATTAATATGTCACCTGTTGCGTACTCTTAAATGATAGCTCGATAGTGTATATCTATTATTTTAAAACGGTGACTTCTGAAGCTAGCGCGTGTTACGCTGCAGAGGAAGGAGAAGGTGGGACCAGTTGGAAAAGCTCGTCAGAACACTCTCTATGACAAAACCAAATAGAGGACTACCACACAGGCGATATCTCTTCGCAACTGCAAATGCTCAAGGGACTCAGAGGTTTCGGGACTGTCGATAATGCGCACTACGTACTCGCCGCCGCAACCGATCGAAAGCGTTCAGCAAATACTGTACGCATTCTTCGCGTTCACGCAGGAACGAACCTGGATCTTATGAAGATAACATAGATAGTCAGGCGAGATGAACCGTCTCACTTTGTTAGCATACCTAGCTTCCACGAGGTCATATTAGTGACGCTCTCAATGTACTTTGTCGTGTTGCTATCCAGACAAATATCCATACCCAGGATACTGAATTTACCCTCTAGTGGCATACCCTTCCCCGCTTCTCAGAACACGTAGAGTGTTGGTTTACGGGTAGAAATGAAGACTTTTAAAGCCTTTAAGCGGAGATTTAAAATCTAAATACTTTTAAAATTTAACTGTAATTTTTTTACATACAACGGTTTTTTGGTCCAAACTGTTATTACTAAAAAAAAAAACACTTTCTGTGAGTACTAAACAAATTTTATCATTCTGAACAACAATTCACTAGATTTTCCTTGACTTTTAAGTAATAACTTTCTATAAACCGGTGTATTAACCTAAAAAATAAGCATCTGTGTTAATTCTGAATTCACAAAATTTCCTTTTTATGATAAGCCGTGCCTAGTTCAAAATTCACTTATCTATTTTGTGTAGAAGTTGTAGAGCAGAGTGAAGTAGGACCACGATGTTTTTATGATCTGCAATAGATATTAAATACGTAATTGTTACCTACTTGTCCACGTTCTTAGAGAATAGCAGTGCTAATAAAAAAGTAAAATCTACTTTGAAATTACCGTAGTGTAGCTTGCCAAAGATACAGTGGAGAATCCGTGTGTTGTGACCCGAGCAAAATTTTGGGATCTGGAAAAGAATGTTAAGTAGCTTTACAGTTTGCGAGTATTAATTATATACAAGATGTCACAAAAAGACATTAGGTTGTATTGTGAACGTTGAATTTTTTTTTAATGTTCCTTTTGGAAATGTTGTTGCACAATAGCTATATACGTATTCTGTAAGTTTACAAGATAAAAAGACTTCTAAAAAGACGCGACTTATTATTAAATCAAATATTCTCAGATAAAACTTTATAACAAATTTGTAATACGTTACACGTTCACGAACGTACTGTCGTGTTTCGTTTTTGAGTGCGAGATCGGAGGCCCAGTGATGCAGGGGTGACAGTTAGTATGCTTTACACGAGGCAGTGTAAGCCTCGCACACGAAAGTGAGTGAGCTTTACACTGTCACGATTACTATCATGCCTTTGACCTCCCCAAACAGGGCGTAAAAAAGTATCATACTATGGGTTACTGTACTGCATTATCTACATTCACAATGAGTATGGTGACCACAACTCTTAGATTCTATCATGCTTTGCATCAGACAGAGAAGAGTCACTTTGGATTTTAAAAAACACTTCTGTAGTATACACAAGATCTATTATAGGAATTATGACTCAAAACCTGTACGCATTGTCACATGGTGTTAATATTAGTGACAATGAGAGAGAAATAGCAATCCCAATTTAATTAATAAGGAAATCTTTGGTAAAACACTGTCTTGAGTGTCTTAATTTTTTTCTGAATAACAAAAAAAGTGCTAATAAAGAACTACGATTGGTATTTATAGACGTTAAAACATTTGTTGCTTTTACCTTCATATATTGTTATTATCTAACCTTACAAGCATCAACAAAATTAAGTTCTTGGTTCTTTTACACCCATGGTACCAGCCACATTCGTACAGAGCTTGAGACAAGCCGAGACTCTGTAAAGATACAATATTAAGAAGATCGAAATAGACAACAACATTAAAATTAGTTTCTGGGCCTCAGATTCCCCAATATCAAAAAATTCCAGTTACAAGTATACGGCTCTGACTTATTCAAGTTATTACTTCACTCCAAAACGATTCATAAAAGCAATTTCCTTTTTTTTTAATTTGCAACAAAATAGTAATTATTCAAAATCACACAATTATCTTATTCGTTCTCTAGTAAGAAAACTGTTACAAATATCCTTAAGCAAACACAAATTTTATAAAACTTACAGAATCGATTAGTTTCTGCCCGAACCAGCATAAGAACCAGGTCTGTGAGAGCGCTGTCACGAAGAAAGACTTGTAAGCCATCTCGTTCCATTTTTCAAGCAACTGGATAGCATACGTTTATAAAATTATCTATGGTATAAAATCTTAGGCTTCAATTATATTAATACAGTTTTAAATACTTGTTTTTTACCCAAACTAGAATTACAAGAATTATACTGAAATTGATCTGTCATTGTACATAGACCATTCCGTACGCCTGAACCTTATACCGAAGTTAGAACTAGGTATATAACAAACTATCTACCAATATGCTAATAATAAACTAACTATGGATGCTTACAACACAGCAGAATCCACAAAAGCATATAATAGCAGTACTGTTAATGAAGTTCACCAGCAACGCTAAACTGAACATAGCTTCAATGTCAGCTGTTAACCTAAATGAAATAAAAATAAATGTACATTCCATTGTTATGTTACAGAAACTTACAAAGCTAATATTAACAAACGAAAACGAATGATCGAAACGCCAAATTTCTTGATATTAAAGACATAATTTGATATCATAGCATTTGGCAATAAAACTCTGCAGGTAGTCAGGTGACTTAGTTTTAACTTCTGAAAATCCACCCACAAGGTAGATCTAAGAGTTGTATGGAATAGCTAGGAAGGCCCTGTGCTTTGTCGAGGTCTTAAGGTCCTAAAAGCTTTGATAAGATGTTACAAAAATATTCCTAATAGTTCTACTAATACGAGAAGAGATACGCAGAGAGATATATACCTAATGAGTTTATGATGAGTCTTTACAATGTTTACAAGTTCCCGTTGTTGCGTCATCTGCCAGTCGTCTTGGAGCACGTCGTTTGGTACATCCTTATCATCTTCAATTGTTTCTTGGCTGATTTTGGCTATGTAAATAATTGTATAGTAGTATTTAAGACTGAGTACTACTACTACTACTATCTATTTAAATATTATTTTAAATCTTTAATAGAATAACTCTTATCATTTATTAGTACACTGTAGATACTATTATGCTCCTTTAAATCACTTTGAATAAAAATTGAATAATACTAAGCGTATCAATTGAGACCAGCTAAAAGAAATCTGCAAATAGATAAAATAATTGAAGAAAACAACAACCGCAAGGACTTCTTGAAAATTGTGAGAAATTTAAACATTTTTACTGTTTTTCAATACGTAAAAAAAATAAATATGATAAGTCAGCTACGAAATCATATTATTCTGATCAAAAAATCAAAGAATCTGCACTCCATAACTAGTAAATTAATTGATATTTAACAAGTTTCATTTTCTTACCTAAAGGATACGAGGCGATGAGCTGTCGATCAACACGCACATATATTAGCCTGCGCACGCGCCGCGAGAGTAGTTTAAACTGTATCGTGACATGTGCGATATACACACAGAACAACATGTCCCAGGCTATGTTAGACCAAATGACCGTCACCCCTGAATACAAAGATAGATATTGAAGAATACAAAGTTGTTACATTGTTGCTGAGAGTTTTTTCTTTAATTTAAACGTGATCCATGTCTCCATGTATCCATGGCTTTCGTGGAATTGTTATAATTGGATCAATAGGCTAATTGTGATTTACTCTTTACCACTAAACCAGCAACAAATGTTTTGTAGACGATAAAGAACCCTAGAGTCCCTTTTTCTATGTGGATACGTCTCAGTTTTTTGACTGATCCGTGTTCTCTAATACAGAATGTGACATTATGTGTAGAATTTTTACATTATAATATTCTCGCTTTAAACAAACACCTGTTCTACGACCCGTTATCTGAATATGACTTTACTTAGTAGTTAGGTTTTACAACTGTTGTCGTTATTTACTATCTACTATTCGTTCATTAAATTAATGTCTAAATACCTCGGTGGAAGACCTAATATGTGGTGTACATCTTTAAAACTGTTTCTAATAAGCATTTTTGCTTAAGATAAACTGGTAATTTAATCGTTCTCTAACCTGCGACAATTTGTAATAACAAAATGAACTCCAAAACAATCGGCTGGAAAGCATTAAAAGGTAGCAAGTAATCGAAGGGAAGAACCATCGGCGCGTCGTACCCGAGGTACCGTCTAAGGCAGAAGTAGAACGACGGGCTCAGGAAGATCGTCAGCAAAATATTGTTGCACCAGTAATATCCTGTGTGAAACAGAATTACATCTGTATAGGTTTTATAATGGTCTTCTCTTGCGGTTATTGTATGCGACAACTGATCAAGACGTCTCGGATTTGATACCAGGGTCAGATTAAATAAAAAATGAATACTTAATAACAGCCCAAAGTTTGGAAGTTGGGGTTTTAATCCTCGTGCCCCGGTAAACACGTAAAGCCGTCGGTCGATCTCTTCCCGGTAGTCTTGGATAGCCATCGTATCGGATTATGAGAATGAGCGACCACAGTATGGTATACCTGTGTTAGCGCACACGCTCACACTGTAATATCTCCTACGTAGTTGGTTGCTCTGCGCCGTGACCGACATCGCCTAGGTGATCATGATCAATTGTCTTCTCTTTGCTACCAGGGTAATAAGCATGCGAATGCCATCCTTCGGCACGAATTTATGTGCCAGTTCGGTACATAGGGTCATCCGTTTTCACATTTACATACATATAGTATAAAGAGAAGAATAGAAGAAATATAGTATAAAAAGAAGTAGAAGAATAATATAGATACCACTAAACGCCTATAGAAAGGGTTACCTTATCGTTATGACCCTTTTTTATCTTCGTCAACATTTTTTCTGTACTGCTGCGGTGCTGTTTAAATTTCACGATGATCAGTGGACAGTAAAACGTGACGGTTTAACAAATAAATTAAGCATGATATTTTTATTATTGGATAATTTACAATTTACCTCTGACAATATAGTTCAATTGCTTGGATATAGGACTTATGATACGATGCTCCTCCTCGGTTACTTTTCCTGTCACCCACATCTCACGGAGTTCGTGATGCAAGTTCTCGAAGGTGGTGCGGTTGGTTTTAATTTTCACCGACTTAAAAATAGCTAGACAAAAAATTAGGATTGTATATGCTTTCGAAAAATATTGTATTTTAAATGATTTTTTTGTAAAAGGGGGTGTTATGTACTTAATAGTTTTTAAAAAAGTTGTAAATATTACATATAAATTTCACATGTAACAATTATAAAGTGAAGAACGTATTATTTTAAACGTACAAAGTACAGAGGTTCCAAAGCAGGGTATCATTCTGAACATTTTGGCTCCCTCTTGAAAGCTAGTAGCATTAATGGCTGTCACCACCATATCCAGAAACTCCGTGGGTAAAAACACCAAGATGTTCGACATTTCCAACCAGTACAAAAGACTCCAACACTTGCTGTAGACAAACCATTCAGTTTAACATCAGAGTAGGTGAAACTTGTTTACCAACAAAACAATTTTTAATGTCCACTTACGCTTTAAAGTCCGTAATTTCGTGCGTCATGTGAATGCCAATAAAATTTAACACTCTATTCGGAATGATAAAAATTTTGTCGAAATCTTCCTTTGTATATACCTGGTGAGAAATAAATTATTTTAACCAGAAACAATACAAGCTACAATATCTTAGTGACAAAATTTCACGCGAGCGAAGCCACGGGCAAAAACTACTACACACATGTATGTGTATTACACAGGATACAAAAAAATACTGGATAATCTTACAGTATTTATGCGTTGATATATAATGCCTAAGTACAAACAATAGGTGTACATACACACCTATCATCTGCTAATTTTCGAATCAATCTGTTCATTATTATTTTTTTCATTTTATTTATTACCATTTTTGTCTCTTCTTATGAAATTCCTTCCCAAGATTGTAGGAAAGCGAAAGCAATGATATGACACATCAAAACGAAGAAAATTTTCTTCTAATTGGCCCTTATTTGATAAACTTACTCAAATTGTTTCGTTTTTCACAGATAATACTCGTAGCAGACATACATACAAACTATATCTACGAAAACTCGCCTTAGAGATACCAAGGACAGGTCTCGATTAATACGATGAACTAATTATATCAGATCTTCCTGAACGAATGTCAATTAATGCTAAAATTTATAATAAATGAAAGAACTTTATATAACTGAACTTGAACAAACACAATAAAAAATATACATATTTAAATGTACATTATTGATTTATTCGTCTTTGTAAATTTCCATCAAGTTACATATGTATTGATAATAGAAATAAATAACGGGAGTTATTTGTGGATACGTCTTAGTTTCAACCAACATACTTTGCACATTCTTTTCTAAAAAACGCCTGTATTCATTTATTAGTAATTCGATGAAGAAAACACAACAATATCTTTTCTTTATAAAATTAATAAAGGTGAAATAGACCAAGGGATACGTACTCTTTCTTCACTATTTCTAGATGACTTGCTTTTGAATAAGGTAGACGTCATTATGCTTTGGCTTGCAAACTTTAATTGTCTTAGTTATAGCGAAACTGTTTACGGTAGCCATAAGTGGTTCACACTCTCCTATGTAATTAGCTTAATTAAAAGCTAATTACATAGGAGAGTGTGAAGAAATACACCTTTCTTGTTTTGTATAAGAATCAGTGCAAACTATAGCACTGAAGCTTTTGTTAGAATACTCTACTTAAATTCTGTTAGTCTTTTTTAAACGTGCGGATGCCCCCTCGGGGCGAGACCCCACCTCAACGTTGCTGTCGGCGAGGTGGTGTCGGAATCGGACCAATTAAAACCACGGTAGGCTACTCTGCACCTGAGATAGAAGAGATCCGGGATTAACTGTTTTTATGACATCCACCACGATCGGCTGAACTCTATGGCACACGCGGACCAAGATTCCTCGAGACTGGCCGCTGTAGCGGATGGCGTGGAAAGTTCGTCCCGTTCACCCGCGGTTCTTCCAAGCAGACAGCTGGCGTACATATGCTGAGACGAACCCTCACTGAAGTCGTAGTGGTGACAAGTGGGACTCAATTTTCAAATTTAGGTAAAACTAAATCCAATATTTTCTACATTACATATTAGGTAGTAGGTGAACACTTTATTAACATTAAATAAAGAATTTACTAATTTTTTTTTTAAGCTATTGCATAGCTTTTATCACAGGCTTCGAGTGCGGCGACCGAATCAAAAAATTCCGTAACGAAAATAAACCTAACACCACCAACTCCGACCTTCACAGTGGTGCAGCGTTGAAAACCGTACATCGTCTCGTCTCGTTTCAGTTTGCCAGACTTCGGCATGGTGTTTGCGTGCTTGCGACTAGACGTATGCGTGTAGACTGTACGAAGCTCGCACGGATCGAGACGAACTACTCCGAAATATTATAATTGCATAAGTTGATAAAAAATGATATGCAATACCTTTACCGGGGTAGTCCCCGAGTGCCACACGTATTTTTTTTTGTATTTACGAGTATATTTGGAACTCAACGTCAAAGTTACCTTGTGTTACATAATATATATAGAGACGCAGACGTATATATATATATATATACGTCTGCGTCTCTATATAACTAACATGTTGTCTCTAACATGTTGCGTTTCAAACGTAAATGTGTGCTGTACCTTATAATCCAGTTTCTATGTTTATGTAATTATATTGTCAATGTTATGTTTTGTACTCCTATAATCTTCCAACCCTTGCTATAGTGTAATTAAAAATATATAATTATAGAAGATTTCCGTCACCCAAAACTTATTTAAAATGTATAGCGCGTCGTAATAGCGGGACTTGCTGCCTTTACGCACCAGCTATTTTCATTATTTTGAATATTTTAATAACGATAAGTCAAATTTGAACAATATGTAAAAAAAATTACATTCACGTGATATTTTTCTATGTTCACATTTATTTATATTGGTAGACAATTAAAAAATTATAACGATTGAAAGTATAATGCATGTAACGATTCAAATAAGCATCCTTCAAGCATAAAAAATATTTTGTGATAAATTTATTGTTTCATAGAATTACATATAAATATTACTTAATTTTAATTCCTCACTTAGAGCTTCTCTGGTTTGATTTTGGTTTATACATATTGCTCCGCGATGTATATCGTGCTAAAATTCAAATAACGAGTTCTTTTTTAACTGTCTTCAAAAAGGACAAAGTTATATTTTGGGTTACTTTTTACATTTCTAATTTCAGAATTTCGTCTTTTATGACCTCTACCTACCCCTACAAGGATAAAAAATCTACTTGTGTGTTATACTTTTTAACATATTCTTAGTTTTATAGTCATTTTCTATGATTAGACAACAACATCTCACATTGTGTTACTATGCTACCCTATTTTTGCGTTTGCTTTGTGCAGTTGTAGATCATCACCATTGGAGTAAACAACAAATGTAACTATAGGATTCAAATTCTAGTTCTGTTTATTGCATGTTTGACGATTTTGTGACCCGACCTGCTTATTACATGTAGATTAAAAAGCGCATTAGCAAATAAAATATTTAGCATAAAAGAACATGCGTCCTCTTTTACGAAGGCACATAGCAAAAAGCTATTTGAACGCAAACGTTTAATGCACAATCAAATATGGAATACAAAATGAACCGTGAGAACGGCCATTAAGTATTGTAACAGTTTATGTTATAATTAAATTGTAACAGGTCAAATTCTAGATATTGATTGTATGATCTTGAACGAATATCATGTGCTGTACTGCTGCAACTTTCGACCTTTCTTTCTATCGGTCTATATCCTGACTACATAACACAACGATTCCACTGATGAGTTCTATAGAAATTTAAATGACTGATTTCAGCATGAGCGGGCCGGTTCAACCGGAGCAGTACTACCCTCCTACAGAATATCAACCTAAAGCGCCAGCATCCGTGTTGTCGTGTTTCGTTGGTGAATGTGAGACCGGAGGCCCATTGATGCAGGGGTGACAGTTATCGTAGTAACTGTGTAAGCCTTACACTGTCACGATGACTGTCATGCCTTTTATGTCCCCAAGCGGGGTGTGAAAAAGCACCTCACAAGGCCGCCATAGTGTGGGTCACCATACTGCATTGTCTGCATTTGCAATGAGTATGGTGACCACAACTCTTGGATTCTATTCATGTTTTCCATCAGGCAAAGTAAAGTCACTTTGGCAGCCTTTTAATATAGAAAAAAAAGTACTTATAACGAATATCATGAAAACAATTCAATTACCATATCATTAAACAAATTTTTCAATATGATTATACTAACATAATAGGTACTAACTAGAGGTTTTGGCCCCACTGCCAAGACTGGTTGGTATAGGGTTTGTTTCAAGTTTTTCTTTTTTTTTTATAGTACGAACCTGCCAAAGTAACTTCACTCTGCCTGATGGAAAGCATGAATAGAATCCAATAGTTGTGGTCACCATACTCATTACAAATGCAGAAAATGCAGTATTCACGTCCCGCTTAAAGGACCCGGGATCTAGTTGTTTCCCTAACTCACTACGAAGTAAGATCCAAGTTTTGACTGATTTACACAAGAAGGAAGAACCAGACCGTTTAATTCGGAAACGTATGTTTTCCACTCTAAAACTGTGGCTGCCAAGGCCAGCACGTGTTGTTGTCTAGAGAAAGGGAGAAAGCAGGACCAGTTGGCAGGGCTCGTCAGAACACTATCCATGATAAAAACAATAGAGGACTGCCATGGAAGTAATATCTCTTCTTAACTGCTTAAGAGGCTCAAGGTACGCGAAGGGTTTCGTACTTTTATAATGCGGACTACTTGCCACTGCAATTGATCGAGAGCGTCAAGTAAATTTTGGTAAGAACATTACTCCACGCAGGACCAAATCTGGATCTTGTAAAGAAGATACAGATGCCCGAGTGAGAAAAACCGTCTCACCTTGTTCAGTACACATAGCATCCAGCACGTGCGTTTAGATTCCTACAAATATCTAAACTCAGGGTATAGAACTAAAAATTGGGAAGGGGAAGGAACATTTTTCCTCAACGTCTACTATCTTGGCCATAGGGTATTCAAAATAAGAATACACCTCCAGTGCACAGTTCTTAGAAACCACCACTAGGATACCGTCAGGTCCATTAGCTTTTCGCAGGTCGAGTGACCGAAGCTCAGCACGTACATCACTCAGTCGAATTTGGTTATCTCTTATTGCAGAATTGTAGGTCGGTATGGAGGGAGTGCACGACACCGTCGTCGATTCGGAAGTAAGCCGTAAAAAGATCAACAAGCAGTTTCACTTTCGGATCCGTCGGGATATTACAGCAGTGGTAGCGAGGGCTGGCAGTATTTATATCACATGGCTCCCGCTAATAGACAGAACTTTCGGCTGCCGTAGAGTATGTGACGAGTTCTTAGCTAAGCCGCGCTATAACCTGGGCAAACGCTCTAATGTTATCATAATGTCACACCCCTCGTTATCATGTTTGAAACGTCAGACAATAGAATTTATCATAACCGTTTAAATAATTTCACCGCAAGCAATTCCCTATAACGATCGTGAAAGGTATAACAAAAACGTCAAAAGTACATAGAAAGTTCTGAAATATGAAAAATATTCTTGGAGGATTTTCTTAACTCGTTTACTTATCAACACTTTATAAGTTCAAGAAACTGTTTTCGAGGCTCACCAGCTTGTGAACAACTTGATAAGTCTCTTATTAGATCAAAATAAAACCTTGTCAGAAAAGCAAATTTATCTAAGTCTTTTTGAAAGATGAACGGTCCTTAAACTATATTAAGCAGCAGCGTAGTGAGTGAAAGGGACATATACTATTAGGTCACCAGTATAAGTTGAACTCCGGTGTATTTGAATTATTACTACAAGTAAGCTGCCTTAGCCCTGTATTTTCAAAATGGTCTCAAGTACCCATTAAACTCCGACTACCCGATTTTTACAGTTATGTTACCAAAGCTCGGTATTACAATTCTAGTACACGATGTAGTGTGTTCTTGATTAATGTATGAATGTAATAATTAATGTAATTTTGTAATCACTTGTACTTTTTAAATGCTACAAATTATTTACAAACCGTTAAAACGTAATGGTGGTAATTCACTCTGCTGCTCAAATTATACAGAGGAAACAACGATAAATAGAACTAGGGTGTCTTGCACGTCTATCCGTTTCAGCCACAGATTACCTCCTAATAGATACCGCATTATTGAAAATTTGTTACGATTCGACTTCACCAAATTCTGGGACGTACGGGACGGACGGGACGTGTCTAATGCGCTTTGATTGAATATGTCAAGGCCAAACTTAGAATGCACCGAACCATAGCGTTGGGACAGGGTAAGAACGTTGATCGATAAATTTGGATAGATAGACTGGCATTTCTTTTTTTTTACTATTTGTAAATAAATGAAATGATCAATGTTTATCAAACTTTTTTTTGAAAGAATAAAAATTTGAATAAAAATAATAATAATATTAGGTACGCATATTTTACTAACTTTAAAATAGTGTTAGCGTGTAATATTTGCGTAAATTTTAGAATATCATGTTTCACTCAATCTCTTAATATTATAATTATGTAACCTTTATTGGTATACTAGTCTTCAAAAAAGTAAAAGTCCTTACCAAAACTGGCATGTATAGAGAGGTATAGAGGCATTACACAGCCTTCTTCGGTTTTTATAGTATGAAAATTATCTTCTGTGAAATATCTTTATGGTCCAAGAGCCCGTGAGTGCCAGACCTTCGTCATTTTATAAAAGCTGAAAGTTCTTCTATGTGTGTCCCTAGTACAGGTAAGAATGATCCCCAAACATGAAGCTGAGGCAGCGGTGGCTTTGGCAGATAACAGGCAACAAAGGTATGTAAAATTCCATCTCAAATTCGTCATAATATAAAACTTGATTTTTTTATATTTGATTCATAATAATATCAAAACTCGCGTTGCTCATTGCCAGACAGTTAGTATGGTTCCAACCCTCTGCCGGACACCCCTAAACTATTATAATTTATAATTATACCTACGTTATATTATAAAACCTAAATTTAATATATAATTTTTTGGGAGCCTATTAAACTATGTTTATATAGTAGCCGGACAGTTTCGAAGGTTCTATCATCTTGCCAGACGCATTCAAAGTGAGCAATAATCGGGAGAGCAAGGAGCGAATACAGTAACTAAACGTTATATTATAAAACCTAAGTTTTATATATAATTTTTTGGGAGCCTATTAAACTATGTTTACATAGTAGCCGGACAGTTTCGAAGGTTCTATCATCTTGCCAGACGCATTCAAAGTGAGCAGTAATCGGGAGAGCAAGGAGCGAATACAGTAACTAAACGTTATATTATAAAACCTAAATTTAATATATAATTTTTTGGGAGCCTATTAAACTATGTTTATATAGTAGCCGGACAGTTTCGAAGGTTCTATCATCTTGCCAGACGCATTCAAAGTGAGCAATAATCGGGAGAGCAAGGAGCGAATACAGTAACTAAACGTTATATTATAAAACCTAAATTTAATATATAATTTTTTGGGAGCCTATTAAACTATATTTATATAGTAGCCGGACAGTTTCGAAGGTTCTATCATCTTGCCAGACGCATTCAAAGTGAGCAATAATCGGGAGAGCAAGGAGCGAATACAGTAACTAAACGTTATATTATAAAACCTAAGTTTTATATATAATTTTTTGGGAGCCTATTAAACTATGTTTACATAGTAGCCGGACAGTTTCGAAGGTTCTATCATCTTGCCAGACGCATTCAAAGTGAGCAGTAATCGGGAGAGCAAGGAGCGAATACAGTAACTAAACGTTATATTATAAAACCTAAATTTAATATATAATTTTTTGGGAGCCTATTAAACTATGTTTATATAGTAGCCGGACAGTTTCGAAGGTTCTATCATCTTGCCAGACGCATTCAAAGTGAGCAATAATCGGGAGAGCAAGGAGCGAATACAGTAACTAAACGTTATATTATAAAACCTAAGTTTCATATATAATTTTTTGGGAGCCTATTAAACTATGTTTACATAGTAGCCGGACAGTTTCGAAGGTTCTATCATCTTGCCAGACGCATTCAAAGTGAGCAGTAATCGGGAGAGCAAGGAGCGAATACAGTAACTGAACGTTATATTATAAAACCTAAATTTTATATATAATTTTTTGGGAGCCTATTAAACTATGTTTATATAGTAGCCGGACAGTTTCGAAGGTTCTATCATCTTGCCAGACGCATTCAAAGTGAGCAATAATCAGGAGAGCAAGGAGCGAATACAGTAACTAAACGTTATATTATAAAACCTAAGTTTCATATATAATTTTTTGGGATCCTATTAAACTATGTTTACATAGTAGCCGGACAGTTTCGAAGGTTCTATCATCTTGCCAGACGCATTCAAAGTGAGCAGTAATCGGGAGAGCAAGGAGCGAATACAGTAACTAAACGTTATATTATAAAACCTAAATTTTATATATAATTTTTTGGGAGCCTATTAAACTATGTTTATATAGTAGCCGGACAGTTTCGAAGGTTCTATCATCTTGCCAGACGCATTCAAAGTGAGCAATAATCGGGAGAGCAAGGAGCGAATACAGTAACTAAACGTTATATTATAAAACCTAAGTTTCATATATAATTTTTTGGGAGCCTATTAAACCATGTTTACATAGTAGCCGGACAGTTTCGAAGGTTCTATCATCTTGCCAGACGCATTCAAAGGCGGTCCGAATTGTACTCGCAGCACTTACGACGTTTAAACTGCTAACGTGTGGACCGATTTAGTGAGCGCAAGATAACGATGAAAATGATGAAAATATTTAGATTCAATTAAAATAAATTAATTTCTCTGTAAATTTCTTATCTTAAAAAAATGTGTCCTTTGGTATAATAAACACTAATATTTGATTTACTTTGTTTCATTGGCTTTATAATTTTAATAGCATTGACAATAATAAACTTCTTAAAAATGAAAAATAATATCAATTAAATTATTAGATTTTCGATATGATTGACATTGTATGAGAAACATTTTACTCAGTATTATTTTAAATATTTGTTATTGAAATTGTAAAAATTAATTAATGAAATTTCTGGATTAAGAAAAAAATAAACTGCAAAATTTGACATTAATAACAATGGGTGCGCAGTGAAATCCCACCATAGACTAAGCGCTCTGTTTCATTCGCACTAGTTACTGTATACGCTCCTTGCTCTCCTGATTACTGCTCACTTTGAATGCGCCTGGCAAGATGATAGAACCTTCGAAACTGTCCGGCTACTATGTAAACATAGTTTAATAGGCTCCCAAAAAATTATATATAAAACTTAGGTTTTATAATATAACGTTTAGTTACTGTATTCGCTCCTTGCTCTCCCGATTATTGCTCACTTTGAATGCGTCTGGCAAGATGAGAGAACCTTCGAAACTGTCCGGCTACTATATAAACATAGTTTAATAGGCTCCCAAAAAATTATATATAAAATTTAGGTTTTATAATATAACGCTTAGTTACTGTATTCGCTCCTTGCTCTCCCGATTACTGCTCACTTTGAATGCGTCTGGCAAGATGATAGAACCTTCGAAACTGTCCGGCTACTATGTAAACATAGTTTAATAGGCTCCCAAAAAATTATATATAAAACTTAGGTTTTATAATATAACGTTTAGTTACTGTATTCGCTCCTTGCTCTCCCGATTATTGCTCACTTTGAATGCGTCTGGCAAGATGAGAGAACCTTCGAAACTGTCCGGCTACTATATAAACATAGTTTAATAGGCTCCCAAAAAATTATATATTAAATTTAGGTTTTATAATATAACGTAAGTATAATTATAAATTATAATAGTTTAGGGGTGTCCGGCAGAGGGTTGGAACCATACTAACTGTCTGGCAATGAGCAACGCGAGTTTTGATAGTATTATGAATCAAATATAAAAAAATCAAGTTTTATATTATGACGAATTTGAGATGGAATTTTACATACCTTTGTTGCCTGTTATCTGCCAAAGCCACCGCTGCCTCAGCTTCATGTTTGGGGATCATTCTTACCTGTACTAGGGACACACATAGAAGAACTTTCAGCTTTTATAAAATGACGAAGGTCTGGCACTCACGGGCTCTATTAGCATATCACAGTACTTTTAGTGGGAAAGCATTCATTACCTCGACGAGTTGCGTCGATCTACATTTTTTTTTCAGAGCATTTAGGAAACCTGTAACATAATTATATCACTATTAAATATCACTTACCTTTGAAAATATCTTTGCTTCAATAAAAGTAAATCAAACGATAACCAAACAAATCGACTTCTGAATCACAACATTATCGATACGCGTGCAGTATTAATCAAAGACAACTATTGTAATTTACGTAGTGGGTGAAAGGGACATATACTATTAGGTCACCAGTATAAGTTGAACGCCGGTGTATTTGAATTATTACTACAAGTAAGCTGCCTTAGCCCTGTATTTTCAAAATGGTCTCAAGTACCCATTAAACTCCGACTACCCGATTTTTACAGAGTTATGTTACCAAAGCTCCAAACTTCTCCCCAATTCTGAGTGGGGACTGAATGGACAAGTATGCACTTGTGACTTTAGTTGCACGTACCCCTGGATGACGGTAGTCCCTTACCAGGTGCATTTGCCCCGTTAAATAAAGTACCTTATGGTGCATTCATGATTCTTCCCTTTTTCTTTGAGGTGGCCGAAATTGACTAAGTATATTAAAATAAAACTCATAAATATAAAAAATAGGTAATATATTTATATTAAAAATCGTATATTTTTTACATCTTCCCTACTCGAAAGGTGTTGTAGTAAATATAAATTACAAGCTTATGCAACTTGAGATTTCATCCAATCACGCATAAAATTATTATATATTCGCAAATGAGTGTTATTTTCAAATATTTCTATGTATATTTCTACCATAAGTAGCACGAGGTATGCGGAGAACACTGTCACTCCTGTCCACGCACGACTCTTAGCGTTACTGTAACTGAACCGGGTACTTCTTTGCATTTTTCGTGACAAAGCCGCAATCACACTAAGACCTATTTTATATTTGGCACGCTCTCAACGACCACTCGTGGGTTTATTTTTGATCACGAGTCATGACTGACTCAAATCTGTTTAGTAGCTTTTATCGTTTCATTTCAACAATTAAAGAAATTATTTGTCTTCCTTGTTTGTGTATAATTAAACCTTGAATAACCTATAGCTACAATACTATCGTGGCTACTGGTACTGGTAATTATTTAGGCATATTTCATTACTCCAATAATCGAACGTCAAGTTTAATCACCTCAGTTATAACTTTCAAAATTTTTGCTAAGTTCTAGCATCTAAATATCTAACTAACTATATAATATAGATAACTTATATGCAAAATACACTATATAGAATGTAGCCAGTCGATCAACACTCATGAAATATAATTCAAAAACCGCTTAATATGGCGCCAGTGTAGTCAAAGGCTACGTGAAGTTGGCCGTTATAAATAAACGATGTGAAATTAAATAATATGTTTAAATGTTATCTCTTGTGAAACTTTTAAAACTGATATAAATACTTTGAAACTTACTACTTTTTTACTTACTTCTTCACATTTAATACTTTAAAATTATTTTATTATGAATACTCGTTTATTAATTTTTGTTCTGCTGCTACTTTTATTAGTACCAATAGAATTTCCACGCTTCAACGGGCACCTACTTACACAGAAACGAATCTCATTTCCATTACCTCCGCACTACCCAAGTTTGTAGCGATAACTCTTATGTAATAGTTCTACCTCTTGTGAAATTTAAATAATAGGTTGTGTTAGCAAAAAAGAAAATTAAATAACCTCGCATATTTTACATTTAGGCGGAGCTGTGCTATGGTAACCAGACTCCTGACAAATAAATTATAATAATAAATGATAAATATTTCGGACATTCCACACACAACGTCATCTAGTTTGAAACTAAGCATAGCTTGTACTATCAAACTAGACTGACAGAATGTTTATATACTTTTTTTTTGTAAATACATACATATTATATATAGAAACTATTGAAACAAAAAAGAAAACCATAAACCAAACATATTTAAATATTTCCAATTATATACATATTATAGATAAATTGCACCCAGACACAGAACAAATAATAGTACTTATCGCACAAATATTTGTTCTAGACCAACAGGCCCGTCAAGTAATATTCACAGAAATATTTCTTCTAATTTAATTTCTTCTGATAAATATTTCTTCACAGAAATTCAGCTTGTTGGGACTTTATGTAACTTCACCCTCATTTTTTGGTCTAAATTGACCGGACTATAAGTATTTAAAGAGTAAAAGCGTTTTTAAATTCTTTCCAAACCACTTCTAGAGGAAAAGTATCGATCGAGCCTTAGGGTTATGCTCGGCAATAACCGCTGTACAGCTGTGACGGTGTGAAATAAAACACAATAAAATATATTTTGCGTCTTATTTATTGATTGTTGTCCTCCCAAAACTCTCGTCAGGTATGTTTGGACTTACAAGGATTATTTTTTCTTGGGCTACTTACAGTACATTACAACTTTTATAAAGAAATCACAATGTGTATACAACGGGCGTCGCCGCCGCCGCTCGACCCGAACACTCGCTCAAAGTAAATTTAATCAGTCGTTTTTTACACATAACTCGAAAACATTTACAAAAAACATCGCACGCTACACCAATATCACCCAATTTCACTGGCGAAGTGAGAACAAGCCGTGCTTAACAACTGAACATTAGAAAAAGTGGTGAGACCATTAGATGGTCGATCCCTAAGGCAGGGTCCTAGGGCTGGGGACAGTGGGGTGGCGCGCGACTCCAAAAGTGGAACACATTACAAAAAGCAAAATGCACCTCTGCGTAGTGCGGCGGCGACGACACGCGACTATCGCTCCACTGCCACGCCACAATATTTATAACGGCCACTCACACCACCTAACTAAAAAACGAAATCAAACGAATAATTAAACTCTTAGCTGACCTGTATAATTACAAATGCGGTACATATATATAATATCGATACACTTTTACATATGTATATAATTTATATCACTTATTCTATATTGTTAACGTTACGCTACCTATATTTATAGTGAAGGTCACAAACAGGGTTCCTTCAGTCGTCAATAGTTTTGAATTTTCGAGTAGTCGATACCTATTCGGACTTCGCTGCGCCTGACACACCCGACATTATATATAAACTTTACATTAACGGTACTACCTAATGATATTTACAATACGAAATGAACAAAATGATAATTCAACTACTCGCAACTAACGCGGAACTAACGGGTGTGCCAGCGAAACCCGAAGGGAAGCTCTAACAAATATAAACGTATCATAAGTGTGACGCGAATAGGTTACAGGCGTGACGCGACGCGAGCTCGAACGTTCCCTGCCATCTTCACTTTATCAACAGCTTAACACAACGAGGAGTCGGCGAAATGCACACACAGTCACGCACACAGACACAGGCAAGGCGCACTCACACTGTTACCGATCTATACAAATATTATACAAGTACTAGTGTAGCTATGTAATGGACGAAAGATGCGCGGATCCTACGCTAAAGCGAGTCGGGAGTACTCAAGTGGCGATGGAAGACTGGATTCAAATACTAATATTATTTATTCGTTACATCCTTTCAATTATATCCGATAAGGTCCGCGGTGTTTCTGCCACTTAATATTATTGTACTGAGGTAATAATTATTATAATTTGAAATATTATAACGGCAGTGTAGTTAATGGGTGTCATTCAATTTGGTTCACATCGCGCTACGGCGTACGTATTCTCGGTTATCAACGCCAACCGATGACATCGTTACTTTAAATATAAGAAAATAATTGTAAAAAAACGGAAGAATTACATGTCGCTCATCATTGTTTGTCTCACATTTAATTAGAATAATATATATCGTCGTCAGTCAACGTACGAGTGCGGACATCGTCAGATCCAACTTACTACACTTCATTCGGGTCTTCCCCGCGGCTTAATAATTGAACATATAAATACACTATACAGAACGTACGAACATAACCGAGATCACACGAAATGCACTAAAACGTTCAATCACATCTCGCTTCGATAATTCGTTACTATTTTATAATTTATTAATGTCTCTGCTACATCGTTTTAGCACTGATTCACACCCACGCAACGTCAGAGGCGGTGTATACTAACACTACACACTATCACAAAGTTATTATCTAGTACCTCTGAAAAATTAACCGGAGCGGTGTTTCATCACATACACTTTCCTTAGAGTCACTCCGTTCACTTTGTGAACCATCGAGTTCGGTAATCTGCACTGGGTAGGGTAAGTTAAGCCAGCGGAAAGCGGATACGACGACAACACACAGGGTTTCGTGACGCTCAGTATAAACAATTTTAAACCAAATAAACTTAACGGAGGTGAGGCACAGTTTTTCGCGTACTATCCAGTAACGTCGTCGACGTGGATCACAAAACGAGCACTCGAGGTTAAAGAACGCCTAGACTTACAACAAAAGACAATCGAAACGAGCTTAACAAAAAATATGCTTCTCGAAAGCGATTCAGTTCGAAAAAGAAGCAAGTTGAAACTACGGTAAATCGATATATTTTATTATGTACAAGCGTGTCGCGTGTGATCCGCTCTGGCCGGTCAACGTCGAGGGCGGTCAGCCGGCGCGCAGCAGGGGCGGCCGGGGCGGCCGGGGCGGGCGGAGCTGGGCCGGCGGACGTCAGTCCTCGTCCGACAGTGGCTCGTACTGCGCAGACATCAGCGGCGCCGGCTCGGGAGGGGGAGGCGGCGCGGGCCCCGTCGGCCCGTGGGACCCCGTACTACCACCTGCCGATCGGACAGACATTCGTTTTTTTTTTTAAAGTTGCAAACGTACATGTAACATACTTAAAACAACAATTAGTAGATCACACAGTGTTGTCCCATGAGGGGTTTGAACCCGCAACACTCAGCTTAATAGAAAGGGGCACGGTGACCGCTTAAAGCACTACGACATGCGTGCAGTTTACGTACCGTCCGTGCTGTTGGTAGCGACGTTGAGTGCGGAGTACGGGTAGGCGTACTGCGTGGTGGGGAAGGCTATGGGCTTGGTGCGCTCGTCTGCGTCACTGCGCATGACCTCCACGATGCGATTGGTGACGTAGTCGAAGGCAGTCAGTACCCCGCCACCTGCCCCGCCCACGACCCCGCCGGTACTAGAAGGAACTCCGCCACCGCCCACGCAGCTATAACGCCGATTGGTATTGTTTCTGTTTATAAAACAATAACACGAGAGTAAGTATACATTTCGATAAAATATATTTGTTTCCCTAAAAATCCTCGATACATATGTGTTATCGATAAAATTAAAGTACAATTAAACTATATTCTATTCGTGTTTATGAAATAGTGATGCATCGATGAAACGAAATCATCATACGAAAATTTGGAATTTGGAATCAGGGTGGCGAGTTTCATCGACGCGTCACTCTTTTCTTAATACGAATAAACTATAAGAACTGTTCTAATACTGACAATCACATTTTATTTACTTAATTGACATAATAAATTTTCATGTATCGTATATAACCCATTCTTACAAACTTATAACTCCGAAATATGTATACATAATTGCAAAAGATTGTTTTATGCAATAAATATGTAATTAATTACTTAGTAAAGGAACGTACCGATTGGCAGGATGGTTGTCGGGCGGCGACACGGGCTCCAGGTAGGGCGCGTGCTTGGGCGCGTCTCGTCTCTTCCACTCCTCGTTCGCAGTGCTGCTGTTGCCGCTCGCGTAACCCTCCGAGCTCGGTACCGTGAACCTGTTACTAAACCAGATATTGGTAAGAAGCACATTTTGTTTAGAATCTCCTATCAATACGCCGCTAAAAATAGCAAAAGAGCGACGTTGAACGCAAGAATCGACTTTGTAAATTATATTTGACTACACTAAACACAACTACACAACACAAGCGAATTTTACTTTACTTTACACTCATAACGCTAAAACTCGTTGTCATCATAAACTAATAATGTTGAATATACTCACTTATGGTGCAGCATGGAGGTAGTGGGACTACAGAAGTCCCTGGTGATAATGTTGGAAGCGAGATCGCCCAATTTGATGCTGGTGAGTGCAGCGTGGTCTTCGCGCTCATGCGGTGTGGGACCTCGCCCCGCCGTCACAACCGTACCCGCGCCGCTCATGCCGCCCGCTCCGCTCATGCCACCCGCTGCACCTGGTTGCTCACTCCGCTCCTGGCGTAACAAATTTTGTCATGGGTTAACTCCATATTTAAGAGTAGCTTACTCTAGGATCTTCTCTTTTTTTGTGTTATGCATAATTCAAACTAAAATCATAAGAAAATAATTTTACTATTTTCTTGTATTGAAGAAAACTAAGTATCACATACCGGGTATCGTTGATCAGAACTTTGGCTGATCTGATGCGTGATGATGGCGTCAATGAGAGAAGCGGCAGTGAGGGTTCCTTCAGCAGGACGAGCACGACCATCAGCTGCTGCCCCCGCCCCCGCTACCGCCCCCGCTACCGCCGCACTGGTCACGCCCGCCGCCGCACCTGTTACCGGCACCGTCGACACCACGACTCGACTGCAACACACGTTTTCGTTTAGTACAAGAACCAAACAACCACCAAACTACTACAACAACCAAACTAAATGTACCAGTATGAAAATGAATGTAAATGACGGACCAGTATGTAAATGAAGTGCCAGTATGATTACACTATCAATTTAATTAACCTCTACAGGTACTTAATGCTAATTTTACTACAAAACAATTGAATAAACAAACTATTGTCAACTTTTTTGAACGTTGAACGTTTTTTGAACACTTACTTCTCATAAGGATCGTAAAATTTATCTACATATTATTCTCCAAACTTGATGTCAGTAAAAAACACACACCTAGTTTTATCCATGTATTGATCTCTCGCGTGTGGTGTCTGTGCCCGAGGTTTCGTAGGCGTTGTGTAAGTTACAGACTGCATCATGCGTCGGTCGCCATCCTGAGACGATACACTCTGTAAACAAAAACATTATTATTTACATTAGTAAGTTATACACAATAACAGCCTCTAATGTCGAATGCAGAACAGGACAGAGAAAGGAGGCTTACTGCTGTCTGGGTTATCAGTTTTTCTTATCGTTGTAATGCTGATTTCCTGGGTAGTTTGAACACGGTATAAATAGGAATAGTGACACTTTGTATTCTTGATTCGTCACGTCACGAACGGACACATATATATAGACATCTATTGTCACTGAAACTGCAAAATTGTGAGTAGTGGAATATGAAACTTTATTTTATTTAATATCAGCTATGATCGGATCGTATATAAAGTTATAACAGTGTAACTTACACATGGGTGCATATGATGCCGGTCATGTATGATGGGTGGCTGGTGTTGCGGCGGTTGTTGTGCTTGATGTTGTTCCATTACGTGGCGATCCTGCATAGCTTGTATAGCGCTGTAAAGAAGAAAAATGTTGTTCAGTTGGAATTTAACAAACGCTCATTTTTGTAGTAGAAAGGAAAATAAAACAAATGTTATACAAGAGCATGTTTTTTTACAGCACAACTGAAAAATACATAAATTTTTGACGAAATTTAAGCTGTTGCTAATGTTAAAACAAGTGTATTTTGAGAATACATTGAGAGGGAATTGCATTGGTGTGCGTTAACAACTTTTGGTTTAGAAATTATTTAAGTACTAACAACACACTTTTCATTAATTTGTTAACAATATATTTCGTAAAATAGTTGAAACTTACGATTCTCTCCTTTGTATGTGTATTTGTCTATCTCTCTCCATGTACTGTTGTTGTTGAGATTGTACTCTTCTATCCATCATCTGTTGACAACAACACACATTACAGTGTTATTTTATACACGAAATTTTGTAGGATAGTCCCGCACTTTCTTGTGTAACAGAAAGAGAGAAAAATGTTAATTAAATTGTAACACTCACCGGAAATTGTTGTAGTTGTTGGAACTGTGGGAGCTTTTGCGCCATCGCTATTCTGTAATGTGAATTATAAAGCCGTTTTAGTACAAAATATTAACTTAACTTGAAATCGTATTACACATGTGCACATATACAACTTATTATTTTTATAGGTAGCATCCTACCAAGCGAGCAAAGCAAGAAGGTTAAAAAAGTACATTTAAAGTCAAAACTTGATAATTCCTATTGATCAACAATATACCAAGACGAATGTTACCAAGACACTGATTACTGGGTATGGAATGCAGGTGAGGATCAGCTAACATGTACATTTCTTAACATTGTATATTATTTATTATTCTTGCGTGTAAGTGATCAGCCTTCGTTTTAATGGCACTAGGAACATAAAAGATTAAGAATAAAATAAGTACCTGATGTCGTGAGGTTGCCCATGGTGTTGTTGTTGCTGAGGTTTCGGCTCGGGCTTCTGGTCGGGAGCGGAGCCCCTCGGCACCGGTAGAGCGGTCGCCGCCGACGCCACGTCTACTAACGAAGTGAAGGCTTCATGACCTACCATCGGATAATTTAATATTAATTAATTTATGAGATTTGACCTTTATCTTTCGATTTTTCTCACGGTACCGTCAGTGGGTAATTCATTTCTACGGGTCTGAGGGCAAATCAAACGAACACTTATGAATACGCGACAAAGCCTCTGCACTACGTTCGGGACTCTTAAATAGTTGCTAAAGAGCAAACGAGTCTCACAGTGTGGAAGTTATAATGACACGTAAGGTACAAGCTGGCCTCTCGGCCGTCAGCGGTCCCGACCGCTAAGCCGAAGGTCGCGGTTTGGGAGTTTATCTATGTAATGAAAGTATGTTTATCGACAGACTGCTGCGTACCTGGCGGCGGGTGCGGGTAGAGCTGCGGCGTGTGGCGCTGGATGACGGACACGCTGTCGCGGCGGAACTGCGGCGAGGCGGCGCGCTCGCGCTCGCGGCGCGCGCCCCCGTGGCCCATCTGCTGCGACGTGATGAAGTCCGCCATGATGATCTGGCGCTGCTCCAGCCCGCCGTACGGGTTGCGCGTGTACCCCGAGCTCCCCGTCTGCGGAGCGCGCACGCAGTTTAAGATACGACTCTTTGCAATTCTCAAAATAGTATATAACCGCTAATTCTGTCTACGGTAATAGCGACACGGGGTGGTTTTTTATGGTAAGTAAATTAAAGTGGCATTTTCTATACGCGAGTATATATTGCTCTGAAACGGTGAGAATTTGTTAAACTTCGATCCGTTCCAAATCTCTCAAGAAACGAAAGTAAATCGTAATATTGTTAATGTTAATCTATCGGTTTAACATCAGCCGTTTTAGTCATTTTAATTGGCAAACTTACAGGTGAAAAGGACGGCGACTGCGGCCGAGGTTGATTCGTCGAGTAGTACGCTCCTCCTGGACTTCTTCTCTTGTTATAGAAGTCCATCGCTCTCTTGTCCGCTAGATGATGAGTCCCGTGTACGGGGGTACCCGCCGTTATCGACCCCGTCTTCTGCTCGGGAGGATTTCTTAAAGTTTCAAATCTCGTTTCCACTGGAGTGCCTAAAGTTATGGAGCCCTTATTCTGGGCCTGCTTTAAGGGAGGACGCGACGGTTGCGTTACGGGCTTGGGTTTGGAATTATACTGGTTGGGTGATTCTCTTTCGGGTTGCGGTCGATACGATTGATAGTCGGTCGAATTTCTGTAGACCTGTTAAAAACACAAAAATACATCACAACCAATGTAAACAAGGGAAACGATTTAAAAGGCGGTATCTTATTAGACTGGAAGAAAAACTTGAAACATATCAAGTCATCTGGCTGGCTTGGCATAGTAAGCCAAAACCTTCTCGTTAAAGAGAAACTCATGTCCAACGGTGGCCTGTTGAAGTTTGTTGATGATGTAGTATATGAGACGTACCGATTTGTTAGGATGCGGGAAGGGTTGATCGTGCCGTGGCCTTTTCACACTAAGGTCGAGGAGCGGCTCGTGTCTCTGATCGGGCCGGTCCGTTCTCTCCGGGCGGTCGGGGCGGGGCTCTATCTGCAGCACCATGACGTCCTTGGCGTCGTTGTTCTGCGCGGGCGGCGTCGGCGCCGCGTGAGCCAGAGGCGTGATGGTGGCGGCACGCTGAGGACTGGCGGCTCCCGCCGGCCCGCCCACGTGCGAGCTGTTCACCACGCTCAATGTCGCTAGGGTCTCTCGCCCGCTGGCACACGAAGACGGTAACTGTTGATACATAAAATAAAATGTGTCATTTTTTAAGACACATTACCTGTAGCGTGGTGCACGTTTTATTGAGTCCTTTTGTTTTTTTTGGAAAAAAATTTCACAAGAAACTCTATAACCAAACTTTTAAAGTTGTAAATGTTCAGATCAGAGAGCAACATTGCAAATATTTCAGTGATTTCCCGAGTCGAAAACTTCCCAGCAACACGTATAGCTCGTTTGTTCCTCGATTTCTGTACCGATTGTGCGATCACAAACCTTTATCTGGTGCGGCTTCATATTGGAATGCTGCGGCTGCGAGTCCCTAGTGAGGCTGATCTCGATGAGGTTGAGCACCACATCTCGAACAGTCTGCGGAGCGTTGGAGGGACGGGAGGTGAGCGGCGTGGCGCTGGGCGGCGGCGCGGCCCCCGCGGCCCCGGGCCCCACGGCGCTCGCCACTGCAGACACGCACACCACGGGGCTGCACGACGACCCACTGCACACTATAGTCGGCACTGATGTTGGAGGGACGATCTACAAACGGGACAATAAATATAAGAATACCGTATAAGTTCAGTCCCTACGATTAGAAATATCATTAATTTAAGTAACGCGAGAAAAGACATTTGCAAAAAAAATGTGTAATTGGGTAACGCAAACGGGTACAATGATCATAGAAAGAAATCAATAGCAAAAAAAAAAGAAGAAAAGTTATATTTGTGTTTGTATCCATAGCTCATAACTTTTGTGTACGTGTGAACAGCTATTATTTAGATATGCGGAATTAATTGCGGTTTTAAAGTTATTAAGTTAAACGAAACTTTCTACAACAAATACCTTAGCGCTAGGTGCATCATTCTCTTCATCGGCCGTTTCCGTGGCTGATGAGTCGTACTCGTCTCTTCTAGGTCTTCTGGGTGCTACAGCATCTGTTCTAGGGGCAGGTGCGGGGGCCGTGGCGGCAGTATTGGGTGTGGCCGGAGAACCTCCACTGGCCGTGTCAGTGTCGGCGGAACTTAACGCACTGTCTTCACTAGAACTTAATCGAGGAACGGACGCTGGCCGATCACCAACCAAAGTATCCAGTTGCAGCTTTTTTCTGTAAGGAAATAGATTTATTAGCAAACCTTGACTATGTTTAAGCCCTGATTAATTCGTCCTTAAAGGGATGATTTCAAATCATTCCCATGATTATTTTAACTTCAGTATAAGTTACCTGTAGGTGAAATAGAATGCCTTCAAGCTAGCAGGCGTTCTTCCAATAACAGTGGCAATTCGATCCCACGCAGTCCCGTGATCTCTCAGTAAGGACCTAAACCTTGAAACCTCCTCCTCCGTCGGTTCTGGTGCTGACCCACCTTCCACCACTGTGTCTAACCTTCGTGTTATTCTTTTAAAACAAGCTAGACAACACTTGCTGAGATCGCTAGGGATTTCTGAAAAAAAAAGTAATCAATTAAAATGAGCTCCATCATTTAATTATTTATTAAAACGACTAAAAAGTGCAATAATGCTTCGTACATATATTAACCGATCACATTAATATTTATTGAGAAAGTATTTATTTATTACCTAACAATTCGGAGAAGCATTATTGTGTCTCTTTACATAATTCAGGAACCTAACTCGCGTTTCCAATCCATTTGATTGATCTCAAAACTATTCTTAATAGCGGAACAACTACATTGAAATATCTTACCAAACTCGTCCATAAGAGGCCTCTTCAATTCCAACGATAAGTCATGCCATCTAGGTGGTAAGTGTCTTAACCGTTTCGCTCTAACCCTCGGTCCTGGACACGTGGGGACCGGACACCTGGTGTATCGAGATCTTACACATCTACAGTGGCATGGCTCACAGACCCTTGCCCCTACAGCATCTTCTTTGAGACCGTAATGAATAGCTCTTGAACTGGAAACAGTTCTCGTCGCCCCAGCTATGCTGCAGACGGCACAGTTCGACGATGTAGTTACTGATACTGTGGTCGTTGTGATCGTTGTGCTCAAGGATGGTGTCCCGATGCGTTCTGTTACGGCTGTAGACAAAAACAAGGTTCCTAAGTGATGCCGAAATACATTTCTAGTAACGTATCGTAAACTTTAGCAACATTTTTGAACAATAAGATTTTTAAGTAAACTTTTAATATTACACACAAGTATAGTCCATCTAATTTCAGAGGTGTTATACATTTCTGGCAGATTGTGAATATGGAAGGTGTCAAAGACATCGATCAGCACAATTTCCGATTTTTGATATGATTGCCTTGTATTTACGAGACATGCATGGCATACTAAGGTAGATAGGTATTTTATATTGTTAAAAAAACCAAGCTCCCTCTAAATGAGAATCCCTACGGTTAACATAAGATTAATAAAAGAAAAACTTATTTTTATCATGTGTTTTAAAATGACGTTTGATAAAAAACATCTATTGTGTATATATTCCTTTTTTTCTTTGTTTTAAAGCTTTACATTTATTTATTTCTTATTAACAAAGATTAGTAAATTTTGTTATAAAATATTATTTATACAACCAAAGACTACAACGATTTAAAGAATCTGTCGCCCATTAATATAAAGCCTAAAGGGCAATCACATCAGTGCCGTTCAGAACAGAACTCGATAAAGATAATCCAACAAAAATCTAGTTTGAATACCGTGCATTATTCAAGAGCTTGCATGTTAACCAGATTTATTCAGAACAGAGCTAGATAATCCGTAAATCACGACGCAGGCTAGGCGAGTACTAGAATATTCAGTGCCCCGCGTTTGGGCGCCAATTTGAAGCGCAAAGCTGATTAGTAAATTTAGTTCCGATACTGATGCCATGTTTGTTACATTATTTATTTGATGTTTGTTGTACAAATTGAATTAGACTACGTAGAATTTACCCAATGTTTGTTTTATGAATGCTTGTAAATGTTAATTAAGCTTTTCTGTTTATACTCTGACTAGATTTATTTCAGTAATCAATTAATGTATTTAAATGGATATTGTTCACTATTGTATTGGTTTTCATTTTGTATTCGCGTAATTCTATCTATTTTTCTAAAATTAAAGTAACATAAATTACCCTTTATGACATCTAGCCATTACAGACATTAGCCGACACAAACAGATAGATAGAAAAAAAATAAAAATTGATTTACTGATGTAAAAGCTCCTAATTTTGAAATTACAAACAGACACTTCGGTTTTACTTATTGGTATAGATGCAGTCTCTGTTTTGTTAAGTTAATTCAATAATAACGAAAAAGGTGTTGAAACATACAAATATCAGATAAAGAACGTAGAACGTACTGATTTTTTGTGAGGTGTCGGTTATTCTACTTCTCTATCGAGCTGTTTTGTTTCGAACTTTATCCACTACAAAAATAGAACAACGAACTATTTCAAGACCTAAAACCTAGATTTTTACAACATATAGTTATGTGTTAAATTATAAGTGCACTTAAAGTCCATACAGTAGTCTATAAGTACATACTATACGACAAGTTCTTGCCACTATCTTGTGCGAGATGGTGGGCGCTAAACTGCATCCGTATAAGTTAAATAATTAACTATTATGCATGCGGCACAGATTTGTGAACAACGTAATTATCTCGCAAAGCTGTTCAGGTAATTTATGAATCACTGAATGTGTTTAAACTTGAAAAGGTATGTATTAATAGTTCTATTTTACATGGTTTTACATTGCAAGTAAAGAAATATTTCTTAATAGCCATCCGAAAAAATGTATTTATTGGTGTGTTGTAATTGTGTGTACGTGTGACAGTACCAATAGATATAGAGCTGCTATCTGTATATATCTGCACTTATTTTTATTTTATTCGTTATGTTTTCATTTATTTGTGTTTCGGTACATTCCTGGCACATGTACGTTAACTAATAATTAGTATTAAATATTAAAATTGAAGGAAATTGCGTCAGCTTCATGCTAAATAGCAATGATTTTCGTTTATTCAAACAGTAGTAATAGTAGGAGTTTCTAATTATTTATTTTGAATTTCTTAAAGTTTCTCCTGTTAAGAAGTTCATGAATGACGAGAATCATTATAAAATTATGTACATAAATATATAGGAAAACACTTCTGCAATGAATAACCATTAGTTTGTGTAAACACTAGTCTCTATCTATCTATTCAGTGCCATTTCATCAAAACGTTGAACAAATGTTGAAATGAAATAAAACGGCGAATAGAGATCCAATTAGCACTTCTGCAAATACCAGTAATTAACCGAAACTGCACTGTCGACTAAACTTGCAGACTTCAAGGTGTTTGGAACATTTTCAACACTGTCTCAGATTCTGAGAATGAAACGACCTATTTCTATCATCTAAAATATTTTCTTTTTAACTTAAAAACTTTTAATTAAGCTCTATTTTTTTAAACACTAAAGATTACGTAGCGCTAAAGATGCTACGAATTTATTTGTCTTTATTAGCTGCAATACTTTAGCAGATGTTGAGATTAGTTTCTGTAATTTATATATATTTTTTTGCATATCAAGAACACCACAATTGATAGCATAGTTATAATAACCTCATATATCTCACACACGACTGTCTCATCCCAATTAATCTCAAACTAGGCAAAGTCTATACTGTGGTAAGCAAGGTGTTGATAAACATACTTATATATTTCTAAATACATATATGTTAAGGATAAATTACATCCAGACGCAGAAAAAATGATCGTACTCTACAGTTCTCTTAGAAACACAAATTATAAATTAAATATATTAAAGCAATACCCTAGCAATGAAAGGAATCATTTAAATCAATTTACCACGACGCACGTAAGGCAGTGTGTGTGCACAATAAAATGTTACTTTAGAAATGGATGAAATATACGCAACAGTAACGTTTAGTTAGCACGGGCGGGCAATCCGTGGAACGGGATGTCACCTCTGTTTGCGTTGCGATATTCCTCGAAGCGTGAGACTTTAACGAGCTCGGCTATCGTTTATTTGCTGTGTAAATATACAGACATTTTGAAGATTAAATTCCTGTGTACGCAACATACAACTCTGTTGATTTATATTTGTTATTACGGGGCCTACACTTGTACAACATACGTACAATGCACTACAATATTTTTTATTTATTTTAGTTAATCAGTATTATCATCAACGGCCTGTAACAGTCTACTGCTGTACATAAACTTCTTTCTAGAAAGGGGGCTGTGACCTGCTATACCACGCTAGCCAGACGGATTGGTGCAGGGTTCGTTTTCGTTTTCAAATTTTCCTTCGCTTAACCGTGTTGTTGTCTTGCATAGTTTGCTTGTATTTTAGTTACCAATAATAATTTAAAAAGTCAGTAATGTCATGTCAGAAATCTTAAAAAATCAGATATAAATGAATGGCAAAAGGGAACTTACTCGATGCCTTTGTTCGGATACAACTATCAAATAAGTTTCAAAAGAATGGCAGTGTTGGTAGGTTGAGATCATGGGTTACTATTTTCTTTTAAATATTATAAGTTTCATCTCCTGTATAGTCGATCCCTACAGGACCTATTTTGATTTCACTCTACACTTTTTCTTCTAAGTGTCCAAACCTCTGCAGCGTACCCTTTTAAATTTTTGTCACAACATCGTCTTTAAATATTAAACTCTTTACATACAATAAAAATAACATTGGTATTATATTCGATACTTGTGTTATTATGGAGGCTTAAGTCAAACCATCAGTATTTACATGCAGGAAAAACACACTTTGTTTCCGCAATGGTCAACCAAGTACATTTTTTTTTAAATTACATGCTTTTTCTTGTAATTATCTGAGTTATTACAAAGCGCTGTCTGTATAGACCATTTAATCTGTTAATGTTACAAAAGGCAAGTTCACCGCTCGCCCCCGATGCCCAATTTACAATTCTGTGTGTGCAGTGACAGGGTTCATGCTGTCAACCGTGCACGGGATTATATCGTCATAAGCTTGGTGGTGATTACGGGATTAACTCACGTTTCGATCACATTAATCTCAATTACCTAAGTAAAATACTTATGTTGAAACATGAATATAGTATTATTAACAATATATCCTTGATAAAATACAGTCGGGTATAATCGTAAACGAAAAAGTTCTTTGCAGTATCTATACAAACGTAATTTCAGCAACGTGATTTGTTAATCTTGATAACAACTTTTGTTGTATTCCTTGAAAAGAAATTATAATTTAGCTAAAACAAAGAAAAAAAAATTTTTTTTTTCACAAATTAGTCGTAAAACTTTATGGTAGAATTATAAAAGATTAGTCGGTTAAAAAGAAAAGATGACGTTTTACAAAGTCAATGCTGTCAGTGTCAGGGGACCGGTAAGTGTATTAACTGTTTGCAAAGTCACAGATACGAGTCTGAATAGTCGCTATTACCGAGGGACGGCTCGTGGAATGAAGCTTAACATTTCACTCTGTAAATACTAATCCCAAGTGATAGGGGTTTGAGGTTCTGAAGCTACTTTACGGGAAAGAGTCGCATCTTACAAGAATTCATCTCAAAAAATATACTTTGTAATGGCCGTACTGATAAATTAAAGATATACTTTAGTACAATTATTGCCTTTTGACTACGGCCTCATAATATTTTTCAGATTCAAAATTAAATTACGTAAAATGTAATCTTCAACGTATGAAAAAAGGAAAATAACTGCTTAAAGTCTAAAAGGTAAGTAAACTAAAAATAATTCATAGTGTATAAACATAATAAAATTTCTCTAACCCTTTGGAAATCAAAAACAGAAAATTCGTAACCTACAACCCTAGTAGGGGTATAAAAAGCGGTTTGCCGCGAGACGGCTCGCAGTCGTAATACGACGGCGGGCGAACATGTTGTCTCTGTACCGCGCATGGCTTGGGCCGAGTCCGTGTGTAGCGAGACCCGCTCCACCACCCGGAGCCCATAGACCTGTACCGCGACGAGCCCGAGTACCATCACCATCTGTATCACCGCCACCACCGTCCCCTTCTTCAACGACTTCTAGTGAACTCGATGTAGAACGTATAGAAGCTCCTGAACCACCAAAGCGTGAAACCAACACCGTTTTTGACATCGCCTCTTGTGACGGGCCCGTGCGGTTTAGTCGGGTTCTGAATGTCGCCTGGCGCGAAAATTCCCCGGAACGCAACTGGCCTTGCAGGCATCGTAAATCTCAAACCAGAACCACTCTACACTACTATCCTTGCAAAACTTGCGGTTCTAAGTTTCCTTCATATTATTTTGTGCACAAACATCGCAAGAGCTGTCATGCCGAGGAAAGTGCTTCGGAACCGAACGTGCCGGAAGAACCGGAGCCTTCGACATCTACAGCCAAGTGAAAGTGTTGTGCAGTAGTGAATTCGTACATATCAGTATTATTAGTGATGGTTAAGCGAGCTTAAATTAGTTTGTAATGTGTTTGGTTTAACTGTAACATTGTTAATATATGTTTTAAAGGATTTCGTGTTTTTTTTAACCTTTAGTCTAAAATATAGGTAATTGTCATAACTTTCATAGTGATCAATATTCTTTATTCTCAGTCTCTTACTCTTCAACAGTCTTTATTAACTATTTTTGTCAGAGTTTCGATAAACAAACATCGCGATAAATTAAAAGATTTTAAATTAAAAATTATCTCAATAAATTCTAATCAGTATATGTGATGTTCAATATATAATATACATTTTATCCATTTGTAGTAAAATTTCAAACTTACATTTAAAAAAATCAAGTAATATTTATCATTCTCCAATTTTTAACATTGTATAAGATTCAATTAGTTGGGCATTTGGTTAAATAAATAAGTTTTGTCTGATATAACTTTCACTCTGTCCTCAACGTTAAGATATACCTAGTGGTGTTAAAGGTTGAAATTGTATTTCAATACATTACGAATAAATACTCACCGGTCTCGGGCGTAGGCGGTGGCTGCGTTGGCGTGGGTGGCTGAGCTGGTTGCGGTGTAGGCGAAGCACTTCCTCCCGTTGACACGATGGACAGACTTGACACATTGGAGATGTTGGTCATGGCCGGTACCGTTAGCGTTGACGCCGGCGAGCCCGCTACGACTACTATCGTAGGAGCCGTAGATGTCAGACAAGTTGACGTCGTTTGTGCTGTTGTTGTTGTTGGCGCTGGTGACGATGCCTGGTGTAACAGTAACATATATAAAGTCAACATTTGTTTCACGTTTATATGGTCATTCGTTGAATTTAGAGAAATTACATTTTTGAGAAAGGATGAAGAAATAAAAGGGTTTGACATTTAGTTAGGGATAATAAAAATTTAAAAATTCATCAAGAATCTCTTGATTTTATAGTATAATTTGTATTGTATATATAAAGATATTGGAAAAATCAAAAAACGTCTGCCACTGTTTGTCTTTGTGTACTTATCAGCCTGCAGGAAGCAGACATATAAACAGTGCTAAGGAGATAGATAGGGGCAACACTCTTACGACTTGCACTTGTACAAAATATATTTTTTATGAAAAGTTGAACATTCCTTAAGGTTCGTCAAGAAGATGACAATGAAGAAGACGACCTGTAGTAGACTATATACAATACTGCTTTATTCATAAAGTCACTAAATCATCTGTTACTGAGAGCACACTAAAGAAAAAAATGTTATAATGTAGTAAAAATATGCGGAGCAGATATCTTACCATAACCGGGGTGATTGTGACCAGTGTGACCTCTTGTGAGGTCACTGGTGGTAAAGGGACCTCTGAAGTAGGCGGCGTTGGCGTGGCTGTAGGACTTGCAACACTCATCAGTGTACCCGCTACCGTTACGGGCGCCGGTGGTGCTGACGACGCCGGTGGTGGTGATGGTGGTAGCGGAGGTGTTCGTATTAACTCCGATCTAAGAACAAAATAATATTGACATAAGTTTAGGAATCGGTAGGCTTCACAGGATTTATCAAAGATACAGATATAAATAAATAAATATTTGGGACATTTGACACACAAAACATCTAGTTTCAAACTAAGCAGAGCTTGTGCTATGATAACTAGACTGACTGTATAAAACTTATATATTTTTCTTGTAAATACATACATATTATACATACAAAACACCCAAACTTCGAAACAAATATTTGCAGATCATACAAACATTTGGTCCGACTCGGGAATCGAACCCGAGACCTCAAGCACAGCAGTCACATTCACTGCCGCTACGCCACCGAGGCAGTTATACACATATGTAAAGTATCCCAATAAATATTTATCCTCATTGTTAATAGCCTATTGCCGTCCACTGCTGAACGAGGGTATCCCCATTAGCCCCAACTAAGTCGTTAATATGTAAAAATTGAATTGATTGAAGTTCAAAGATCATAAAACTACATGAGATAAAATGAAAGGAACCTCAACTGTAAACAAGAAAAATATGGCCAGAGGTCGAAGCAATGTAACCTAAGCTTGTTATAATTACTTACATTATTCGCACCATGGCTAGTTTGATAGGTTTACGCGTGTAATAATTACGAATGAAATAATCTAGCGATTAATATAATAGCCGTATTATATTACCAACTAATTATGAAACCAAAACACAATCAGAGCGTAGGCCGCCGAGCGGGTTGCATCGTGGGGGTTATGGCAAACATAATTATCTCAATTTGCCTCTCTTTTAATTACAAACTACGTACCTCACGGGTTAGGGTTGGCGGGAGGCGCATTTATGATTAACAAGGGGTGAAGAATACAATTAATTAGTAAGTACCAACTTTGATTTAATTTAAGTTATAACTTTCATTACTTTCAGTAAAATTAGGCAGATCTAATACATAAACATGTCATACGCATGTTAGATTGAAAAGTTAGGTAAGAACAATCTAGCAAAATAAGTAATATCGTTCACTCATAAGTGACTGTTTACTGAAATACACATCAGTCATATGTTTTACAAATAAAAAATCACTTAAACTCATTCAACGAATTTTGATTAATACGACAACTCAGCAACTTATTTACTTTCAAATCATAGAATCAACTTTTTTTTAAAAAAATATTTTCTGTAAGCTAACAAAACCATGCTCTAAACCCGCAGTTCGTTAACAGTTAGCATAGTCGACTGATGTTTGAACATCATTAAAATTTGGCCAATTAATACTGGGCTGGGGTGGTAATTATCCGCACCCGTTCGCCCTCTCGCTGGACAAACACTGAGCGAATATAAACCCGACAATCAAATTAAGCTCATCTCTCGAATAGTACACGGCGCTGTAAATTCAACACAATGTTTTTTGTAATTGATCTATCATAATGTTTCTCGTATATAGCTTTTTCATTGACATATGAAATAAATAAGTGAGGATAATCTTTTGACACAACTCACACACGGTCGTCTAATCCCAAACTAGGCAGTCCATATTATGGTAAGATTGCTGATAAACATGCTTAAATATTTTTAAATATATATATATTGTAAATAAATTACATCCAAACGCAGAACGAATAATCGTGCTCATAAGTTTTTTTCTTTGGACAAAAGCTTTCATAATCATTCATTTTTCTAAGTAATTATGAATTTTTCAGATTATGCATTTTATTCAGATAACGACAGTATATTAAAAGTATTTCATAAGAACTCCTTATCTAAAATATAAAATTGAAGATTTCTTTCAAAACCTAACCTAATAGTCCGATTCGCAGGGCGAACTGCCCTTTTAAGAGATCTATTACAATTGTTTAAAGTTCAAATTGAAATACGGCAAACTTTTAATTAAAAATTATTTAGCATATATTAAAAGTTGATATATTTTCACAGAATTATATAAATAGCATAAAAGTATGGTATTCAATAAAAAATCAATCACAAAATCAAACGGGTGCCGAAAGAGCGAAGTTTTTTACCGCCCCATTTTCCTGCGGTTGTGTATTTCGTTTTCTCAATTGCTAGATGCTTTTAATTAAGCCAATTAGAAAGATGGGCTGGCCCCGTGTTTGCGTAAAAATCTAAACAAGCCGTTTCGAGAGAAACGGCGGTGTTAGTGATGTACAGATTTTTATCGATGTGGAAGACATTTGGAACTGTTATGTCTAGTAAGTATTTACGGTTCTGAGATGTAAAGTCATTAATTTTGAAAGAATAAGTAATTTTATAAATGAGCTGTTAGAAATTTGGGTACATCAAAATAAGACAAGAGAACCAGGGAATTAACAATTCGTTTCTATAATTTAATATGCATGCATACAACTAAAATTGCATGATATTATAACGCACATCCTACAAATACTCGAGTATATTCGTTTATTAAGAAAATACTGTCTGTACCAACAAAAATCAAACGAAAGAGGTAAATAAGGTGAACATCGATACTACAGCTTCCCATCGCGTATGTTGATTGGATCCGAGGCTGATTCCCGAGGGAGTCTTGTACAAATAATCATTGGAGTGATTGTCAACACACGCACACAACACACAGCCCATTATTATTACATATTTCTCTTTTATTGCTTCACCTAACGCCCCCTTGAGTGGGGTTTCTCAGAAATAAGAATTGTAGGTTTTCCGCAACCTTGCTTTGAGTAATGTTTGTTGTGTCAAATATGTAAAAAGATTTTTATAAGCCCGTTCGATTTTAATAACAAATAGACAGGAAATATTTTATTATTTTTTTACTGTGGAAAAAAAATGATCACACTCTTTTATGCTCTGATGGCATGTTGATCGATAACGGTTATTACAAGTAACCAACCACTAAAAGCAATATTTTAGTGAGTGGTTTTACAGTCCTTAAAATATAGCTTAATATCTGAGGCAGACGGCTGCGAAACCGACACAGTAGCTTTGATCTTTCATTATTTACGTGCCAGTTTTATCACAAACGAATTGCAATACATTATAAATATACAAATTCACCTCGTAAGTTTTAAAATGACAATAGTGACAGCTGTTACAGAGATCAAGCTATATTTTAAAGATTAAAATGATGAGTAACGATAACATGGTTTTAATAATCTTAACGATAGTCGAACTCTCACATACGATATTGGTCTCAGTCTCACATGAGATATGCTTAAATTCGGCTTTAGAAACTTGAATTAGTAATTATTTTTAATAGTTATACAAACATGTAAATTAAAGTTAAGATGTTCTTGTAACATTTTAATTTTGTCTGTTTTATTCTTTTCACGAAGCTACATCTGTATCTTAATATAAAGCCTCTATCTAGTCATTACTGGCGCAAAATACGTTACCGTGGTGTCTGTTCTATACATAGTGGTATTAGTTCAATGATTATAAGTGTTTTTATCTCAGAGTATACCAAAATAATGTTTATTGAAGTAGGATTTTAATTTCAACATAATAAGTTCAGTGTAGAGTACAAGCGCATCTTGCAAAATCAAAATTGAAGGAATCGCCATTAAATATTGCCAGTTTGGCTCCAAAACATAGCTGGGTTTGTGAATCTAAGGGTGTGAGTTTTAAATTTGTAAGTTTAAGTTTTGCGATCTTAGAATCCAATTCTCTAACCGTCAATGATTCTTAAACCCAAAAAGAATGTGAAATATATAATTACAAATACAAAATAAAAAAAACTTAAAAGTAGAACTACGAGTAGCGTATAAACTCTTTTGTATGAGCGAAGTAGACTTAAAAACTCTTGATCAACTTTGCTGAACCGATAAAACAAATCTTTCGATTCCCCATTGCAAAGGAAGGAAAGAAATAAAATAAAAATACATGAATTTTAAACGATTAATCTGGTCGATGAAAAATTGAGTTATTCTCATTGTCTGAAGCTCATAAAAGTGAGTGCTGGAGTAAACATCGACTTACAGGGACGAACTCGCGCTCTTAAGATTTAAAAAAAAACGCACTAATTTATTTTAATGCTATTAGATCTAGTATACGAAAAATACTTTTTGTTATGTTTATTAATCACTACAATAATGTGAAAAATAATTGTCCTTACTATCTTATTCAGAGTGCTTATTTTTTACTGGTGACAAAAATGCATTTTATTGTGCCAGCGTTAATACAATTTTCTTCATATGTACTAGACATTTTTCCATAACAATAAGCTATCAACACTAACAATGTGTTTTACCTCATAGTTTGGCTTGTTCTTAGTACTTGAAAATTAAGAGTAATTAATTAATCTTGTTAAACAATTTCCTTGTTTATACAAAAGACTTTATTAATAGAATTTGACAACTAGTATCATTTACATTGTGGAAAATAATTGAAATAGATGTTTATACAAAACTGTACACAAAAATCCAATTTCAACCCTGTTCATCTACAACAGTAGAGGGTAGAAAGCGAACCTTTGCTTAAACAATACGTCTTTTTAGATAAAATTTTCGGGACTTTTATACAAATTAGATTTGGGAATTAAGTATCTCAGTGAGACTACTGAATTTTTAATATTTCCATTAGATATTCTACTGTGATAGTATAATTTTATTGAGAATTCTATCAATAAATTATTAGGCTAAGCCGAGATCACAAGGCCAATTTAATATAAGCAAATATATGTGCCGATATTCGTAAATTTTATCGGCCTTTGGATTAGCTTATGTACTCCGGCTAGAAGATCATAAATTAATTAAAGGTTATTAGTATAAATAAGAAATGTAGATAAAAAATAATTTAAATTTGCGATAATAGTTACTAGATTCCATGAAGGCCAATCCGTGATTGCTATATTATCAGATTTTAATAATTTTTGAGTTCTAAACAAGGTTTTGTAAGCATATTAAACTTTATTTATTTTTATGTGACATGTTCTCCAAGTAATATAAAAAAACCATAATTTGAAATATCTGTTGAGACACTAGTTGTCCAGAACTGTATTCCTATGACCAGTTGTAATGCCGTTTATGACATTATTTTTTCGTGTTTTACGTCAGTGTGTACGCGCGTATTCGAGTCGTATGTATAAGATAAAACGTTACCTAAAACAGACTATCATGATAACTGAAACAGATAATTAGAACTGAAGCTTGAAATTATGAGAGATCATAAGATACTCCTATTCTTGTATCTCTTCAAATCGCATGCTTATTTCAACAATGTTATAACTCTCAAGACAATGAACTGTAACAAGAGCTCATTCACTAAGAGCACATTACGTGTACAAACAGGGAAAAGTCTCTGAGTCAAAAAGCGGGGGTACAAAAAATATCCCAAGCCGCCATCTCTCTCCAGCAATCGGTGAATAATTCATTCGTGGAGCCGCTCAATGTTGACACTCTGTAATTAAAAAGCCCGGCTCCACAGAAACGTACGGACCTTACTGTATAGATATTAACGGAAAAATTACGACGGCTGTAATGTATTTCGTTTGCATAAAATTGTATAATGTTGTTTGTATAAAAATGATGTAAATGTTGTTTAGGTGGTTAGTGGTAGGTGACGTGAACTTTAGATATCTAATTGCCTGGCGTTTAAATATTAATAATGACATTGCTTTTCATGTTTTTATAAAAAAGTATTATAAAAGTCGAAGAAATAAAACAAATCTCGTACATGATTCATTCTTCCGATTTTAATTGCTTCCATAATTGCAGAGACAGATACTTATTTATACTTATCTTAATGTTGGAGACAATGGGTATGTGAATTTAACAATTTTACAGATTCCTAAATGACTCAGTTATCAAGGTCATTGTATTACTACTAAAAACATCGATAACAGACTCGCGCGCTACGAACTGCGCGCGCCCTTTTGAGGGCAGTAAAGGAACCACGAGGTTTCCACACGGAAGGGAGCCATCTACAGCCGTAGGTAGCCCGAGGTATGTCGGGGTTCAAGGGATTTCCTTACTAAGGCGCACCTGGTACCCGGCTATTGGTATCCGAAACAGCGTGCAGTTTTTGGTCGATTAGAGTCCGACATAACCACCTGCTGGTGGTATCCGTGGAGATTGCCGTACAGGCAAAAAAGGGGTGTGACTAAGTACACTAGATATCAAGGAGTAAGAAAGAAAAGAAATGAAAAGTTGTTAAGAAGCAACGTGACCAATAAACAATTATTTATACCTAATACACGTTTATTTATAATTACTATGTTACACATAGGAATATCCCCAAATAGATTAAATAAGGCTAATGTGACGATTAAATTCAAGAAATTTTTAACAGAATAATTATTTATATTAGTATATCTTTTTCTTTTACTTTTTAAACACTCAAAATAAGGTTATTTAAATTGCTAAATAATTCATCTCACTCTTGATCTAATTTGCAAATTTTACGCATTCTCATATTGTATTTACGTTTCGAAATATATATGGGATGTAAAAAAGAGATGGCGATAATGCTATTTAGTTAAATTAAAATGATATATGTGCCTCTCCAACGTTTTATTTTTAGTTTTTTTTTGCAATTATTGCCAACAACATAAAACCTAACACTTTTTAATACACCTAGCAGTTTTCACTGACACGAATGAAGTCGCATTCATGTTAAGTAAACATGCAAAGTAAACATTATTTTATTAAAAATGTTAATTGGATTAGTAATTTTCTATAGAAACTGAAAGGGTGTCCGTAAAAGAAGCTTCCAGTAATTTGTGAAAAATTACTACTATTGAAATATGTGTGTATGTACATACATATATACATACATTAAGTTACACCACTTTCCCAGAGGGGTAGTCAGAGACAATTGATCTACACTTACTACGGTCCTGACACACCTTTGTTGCCTCGTTATATTTATCATCGCTGCATGCATGCTCGTCAGTTTCTGGTACTTTTCACATGTCCCTTATTCGGAACTTCACCATTGTGGTCGATAAATATTCGCTGTGGACGAACTCTTTCGACACTTCCACACACATTCGCGCTATAAATTTCGAAACATACATACATACATTAAGTTACGTCTAGTTTCGAGAGGGGTAGCGGAGAAAATTGATCTCCACTTACTACAGTCCTGACACTTCACTGTTGCTTCGTCCACATTTATCAATCGCTGGATGCATGTCGGTGCCTGGTACTTTTTACATGTCCCTTGTTGGCAACATCACCAATGTGGTCGGTAAATGTTCGTTGTGGACGACCTCTTCGGACACTTCCACACACATTCGCGCTATAAATTCCTTTTATGAATTTTGTATCATCCACCCTCTCTACGTGGCAAAACAATCAAAGCATGTCCTTTTCAATCTTTGTCACTACATCTTCTTCAATCGAATATCTTGATATACTTAAGTTTCTAAATGTACAAATTAAATAGATAATAATCTAAATACTAGAGTATGTCTGCAAATCACAGGTGAAATATTTTGTTTGAATCTGCATTTTCTTCCTAAGCAGCAGCTATTTAGCTCATCAAGAGAACGTTATGAGGATTACGTATCAGATATTAACGTATTATCTTCGCTACGTTCGACAAGGCTACCGTACTCTAAGTATATTATTCGACCTTGATTAGATAGTTGCCATCGCTACAGTCGTTTCTATCTATAAAATTGATAGAATTACTTATGCACCGCCAGTATAACCAAAAAAAAATTAAAAGGATCAGATGCTTCTTAATTTTTATCTATTCTAATATATTTTTTTCAATAAATACTGTGTCACGGGACACTTTCCAAACATACAAGAAACGGACACAATGAACACCCAGACTCAGAACAACAATTTGTGGATCACATAAAGCGCTGTTCCATGTAGGATTTGAACCCACAACACTCAGTGCAGTAGGGAGCAGCGTGACGGCCGCTTAAACCACTATGCCAATAGGCAGTTAATATTGAGACTATTATTGTTATTGCTCACCTATATAATTACCGAATACAGAATTAAAACATTTTATCAGCTTAAAAATGTTACATGGTAAACATGAGTAAAGCGAAGAGTTAAATATAAGTATTAGGAAATATATTACACTGGGGACACCGGGTTGCATTCAAACAAATGTGTGTAATCCTTTAACCCCCAACATAATGTAATTGTAGAAAAACCAAAGTTTCGTCAAGACAGGCAATAGTTTCATACGTCATTTGTTTAATAATTAAAAATGGCTTTCTAATTTCCAATCCAACCAAAAAAAATTAAAGCAGATCTCTTACCTCATCATAAAAAAAAACTTTTGAACAATTTCTTAATATTAAAGCAATGCATGCATAAAATGGAACATATAGAAAATATCTAACTTCTAAACTTACGTTTGTGGATGAGCAGGTGCTGCAGAAGGTATAGGTATACATGGTACCACAACCACGTCAGCCCCCGGCTGCATGTTGAGTCCTCCGTCCTCCATGTTGGGTTCCTTGTTTTCTGCTCTTACTGAGGTACCTGCCGGTAAGTATAACTTTAATACATCGTAACTAAACAAGAATACCGAGTGCCACCACCCCTATTGGCATAACGGTGCAAACTACGAATGACAACAGCACCACAAAGAGAATGAAATCTTAAAACAAATCAAATACGAACTCGTCTATGCAGCATGGTATCGTAGACAAAAACTTCCTTTCAGAAAAGCCTGTGTCGAGCAGTGAAATAGTAGGCTTAGTAAATACTTTTAACTATTATTGGATATTGTAGTATCTTGTGTATTTAAATGTTACTAATACAATGCAGTATTAATGGTAATAAATGAAGAAAATATTGAAATTACAAAGCAACCGACATTATAATTGACATCCTAAAATGTAAATTGCACACTAAATATATTAACGCTACGAATTATTATAAATAATGTATTTTATATTACTCCTTCAAGTTCAGTCTGTTGAATAGAACATAACTAAATCGCTAAATTACGTTTCATCATCATCATCATCATCATCACCATCTCAGCCAAAATACGTCCACTGCTGGACATAGGCCTCCCCCAAGGTTCTCCACAACAGCCGGTCCTGTGCTGCCAGCATCCAGCAGCTTCCCATTGTAATGTCATTATTATATATATTATAATTAAGTGTGTATGCATGTACCTACTAAAGTAAATGCTATTAGTAGTTTACATAGATTATAACTATTCCACTTCATCCGGAGTCGATACAAGGACGTCTCTCATACAAAGATAATTGTCTAATTACACACCGTATATTTAATTCTTTGTAATTTGCTTTAAAATCATACACTTACGTTTTATGAATGATTCATATAAGCCATATGCAAGCACATAAATTACTTAGCTTAAAAAGATATTTCCAATAAGTTCTTTATTAAATTTTGCCAACTGTGTGTAATCAATAGTCGGTAGTGAAGGCACGCCTATGTTTATCATGCGGCAAGAATCTTCACGTATATATGTAGGTAAAGGTGAACTATAGTTATTAATTTGTTAGTTATGGAGTTTACTTTCATAACTACTGCAGAAACGGCTGGATGATCTGGATAGCGTTCACTTTCCAGTTTTATGTTATATAATAATGTATATTTAAATAAGATAAAAAAATATTTCGGACATTTAACACACAATACCATCTAGTTTCAAACCAAGCAGAGCTTTTACTATGATAACTAGACGAATAAAATATTTATACACTTTTTTTTTGTAAATACATACATATTATACATAAAAAACACTCAAACACCGAAAAAAATATTCGCAGATCATACAAACATTTGATCCGACCCGGGAATCGAACCCAAGACCTCAAGCACAGCAGTCGCTTTCGCTTTTATTTCGGTTATCTACTTAAACGCACTATTGTTATATAGAGATTGTAAACTTTGTATCTCATACAAGAATAACATCAATATAATATTAATGTATTTTTTATATGATAAGTCATGAGACTAACCCTGAGACCGCTGTAACCTCGTCGTGACCCCCGCGGGTAGTTCGGGCTCCTGCTGAGTCCGCGGGGGATTCCGCGCTGACCGTCGCTGTCGGGGTTTGCGGAGAAGTTGTTTGTAATTCTCCGCCTTTTTCGATAGGTAATAAAATCTGGACAGAAAAGTTGTTACCTTTAACGTGCTAAGTAATTAATAAGACTAATGACTGAACACCGATAAAGTATTTAGTATTAAAACTTTTCGATTTGTGAAGTCATTCACAAGAGAAAATCGTTAGCAAGTACATGTGGAGGAACGATTGTCATGTCCCTCCAATACAAAAGAGGGATCCTAGGCAACGTGAACATGCCTGGTGGGCCGCGGTCCGATGTTTTGATGTTGAGATGTTGTATATATGCTAATCGCGATACAGGAATTTAGTTTCTTTATTACTCCGTAGTTCAGTGTATCTTCGATAGATGGCGCTGTAGCATGTCTTTGTTTTTGCTGTATGTGGAATATACATATATTGTACGAACCACCTTTACTAACAGCGAACGGGATTAATTTACACGTGTTTTAAAGTATAAGTATTGCCCATAATCACAGCTGGCTACTTTAATATAAGTAGAGCAAACATTGTAAATGCTCTCAGCCCAGGACTGCAATTATGCAGCAGCTCAAATCAAGTGTCAAAATCAAGTGAAGTGGTGAATATACCTAACACAGTCTCGAACGCTTTTCCGAGGGAGAAATGACGCGATCTGTCCGAAGTTTTTCGGGTGTTGAAGGTATTTCTCGCGAAAGAGTTCCCGTTCCGCCTGTGACCACACGTTGCGTAGTTGTAACTCCTTGTGTTCTGCCTCCATGTCCATACACCGTCCTATATTGTAATAATAACATTTTTTATATTAAACCAGATGTACATTCAATTTGACAGAACATTTTTATCTTTATGTTAACATATTGAGATAATTTAAAAAAGTTTTTAATGCTTAAAATAAATATTACATTTTTGACGATATAGGACGACGTTCCTAAGATCAATGACCTCTATTTACATAAAACAACTGGTCATCAAAATCAACAGCCTTTAACAGTCCACTGTTGGCCATAGGCCTCTCCGTAACAAGTAGATACCGCGCGGGCCAGACGAGTTGAAAACGGTATTTTTTTTTAAATTTTCCTTCTCTTTGTAGTGATAATGTCCTTAGAGGCCTCTTACGACACCCACAAGTGGAATAGGGGTGGTGACAATATACTCTTAGTCGGTCACCACACGGTCAACACAACTGGTAAACGTACTTAATGCCTATCGGTATTTATGAGTGATGTGAAATAAATAAGTATCATGTATGCATGCATTATTATTATGAATACTAAAGTCAATGACTAATCCATGACAAGATATTCTTCTCTCAAAAGTTTTATATATTACATTTTAAATTAATATTAATATTTTTTTATTTCTTTGAATTTCGATGGTGACATTTTTAATAAATCGGGGTTAGAAACACACTCACTGTTGGTATCGATGTATATGGGCGTGGTGTCGTGTGGGTCCCGCAGTAGCGGCGGCACGACGGTGAGCGAGCGCATCTTCTTGTCTTCATGCTCTTGTTCGTGCAGCCCATCGGCGATCTCTTCCAACTCCGCCTCGGACTTAACTCGCGCGCCCAGACGGTTAAACCGTTCACGTTCTTCGCGCTGCTTTCGTAACTCTGGAAACACCTGTAGGGAAGCACAGTGCATATTAAGATTTATATAAATTTCTTTTTTGATGCGGGCCTGTAGGTCTAATTGTTAGTGATCCTGACTGTTAGGCCAGTAGACGTTGATTCGATTCTTAGGTAGATCGTTTGGTTGTAAATTATCTATGAAATGTATGTGTTTAGAGACATAAGTGTGTTTATCAGCAATCTAGTTATTATTTGCCTAGGCTGCAGATTTATCCTGGGACCAGACGGTCGTGTGTTATATGCATGAAGATATTATTATTATATCACGAGCACATGTTAACGAGAAGCAACCTTTTTTAACGGGACCTATCTCTTCTACACCGGCCACCACTGTAATTTTTATCCACCAGGATCAGCACAACAGCAGTGATCCACGAAACCGCCGAACTATGGCATCTCAGGAGGTCCTAATACATATTAAACTGACTTAGAACCCGCAATGATATTAATCAGAAGAAAATTGGTGGAGTTGCAAATGTAATAAATCGACTTCCTTCCTTAGCAAAACGGGAGACAACATGTACTAAAATGTTAATGTGGGTCAGAGTCGAAGGGAGAGAAGCAGCTTCTCAGACATGGTACATCAATTCCTATAACAAATAAAAATGTAACAAGATTTCGACAGCAACTAAAGGTTGGCGGGAAGTAAATGTGAGGAGAGAGAATGAGAGAGGATGGATGGTAGAAGACTCACGAAAAGAATTTATAAAGCGTATTTGCGTGAAAGTGTCAGAACAGGTCGTGCACGGCGCATATTTACTGACCAAATTGATGGTGTTCTGAAAAAGGGCCACGTGAAAAGTACCAGATACCGACGAGCATGTATGTAGCGGTTTATGAATGTGGACGAAGCAAAAGAGGTGTATCAGGACTGTAGTAAGTGAAAATCAATTGTCTCTACCTACTCCTCTGGGAAATAGGCGTAACTTTATGTTATTAAGTTCGCCGATGTGTATAATTTAAAAAGTAGTAAAGCCGCCCTGATTTCTGACTGGTTTAGCAGAGGCAGTACTACTATTTCACAGAAGATCGTGTTTCGTTGGTGAGTGGAAGACCGGGGGCCCCATTGCTTCAGGGCTGACAGTTATCATGGTGAGTGTGTGAGTCTGACACTGCCAAGGTAACTGTCATGTCTTTCACGTCCCCAAGCGGAGAGTGTAAAAGACTCTCTCTCTCAATAGACCGCCATAGTGTGGGTTACCATTCTGCATTGCCTGCATTCACAATGAGTGTGATGACCACAACTCTTGATTAAATTCAGGCTTTTCAACAAGCAGAGTAGAATCACTATGGCAGGCTCTTAAAATAAAAATATATATGTTTGAGTACTTTAACTATCGTACTGATTCTACATTCACAGAATAATTTTAATTTATTAGTAGTAATAGTAATTTTAAGTAGTAGATAATAATATTTGCCAGGTCTTTTATATTCCAAATAAACATATTTCCCACATATCTTTGAAGAGAAATTTTAATTCACATGGCGATATGGCTAGTTAAAGCAATATATTTTCGCAATTTAATATGACCTTCATGATTCTTATCTCATACTTTTCTTGTATATATGCGTTTGTTCCTCAATTCGGATCAATATGAACCTCTTGAGAAACAAAAGATATTTAATGATTTTCGCACTATTAACGTACCTTTTCAAAAAATTCTCTATTTCTTGCGTCTTTAGCTTTTCTCTTCTGTCCCTGTTCTATTCGTTCTACTCTTTTTAACCACTCTGCTGCTCTTCTGCTGTATGCTTCTGCTAATGCATCCTCCCGCTGTAAATGAAGCACAATTTCAATAAAAGAAACTGTTTTATGTAATATGGCATTATAAGACCACTTTTTGAACTACAGGTACTTAAAAAAAATTTTTTGGTTTGCTGCCGTGATTTATTATTATTTTCGTTTTAATTTAAACATAATTTGGTAATGTAGTTGTGTATCTATAGATACGAATAACAATACCATTCTTACTCTCCAAACTCAAATAAATTCATTCTAATAACATATATGTATATACTTAGTCTGGCCATAAATACTGTTACACTTAATTATAAAAAAATATTACATTTGAATTTCGAATCTGTCATTTTTATACGATTGTTCATTGTGTTTTCTCATTTTGGCGCCAATACATTGTAAAATATTTTGCGATATTAAAATGGTGTGGGGTGATAAAGAGAACCGAATCGCTGTGATAGCATTACACAAAGTAGGTATGGAGCCAAATGCAATTTTTAAAACTCTCCATACACTTGGTATTAGTAAAATGTTTGTGTACCGGGCTATTAATAGGTACAATGAGACCTCCTCTGTTTGTGACAGAAAAAGATCTGGCCGTCCACGTAGTGTTCGTACGAAAAAGGTGGTCAAAGCAGTAAGGGAAAGAATTCGAAGAAATCCTGTCCGAAAGCAAAAGATTTTATCTCGGGAAATGAAGATAGCACCTAGAACCATGTCGCGTATTTTAAAAGATGACTTAGGACTTGCAGCCTATAAGAGACGCACTGGCCATTTCTTAACTGATAATTTAAAGAAGAATAGGGTGGTAAAATCGAAACAACTACTGAAGCGGTACGCAAAGGGAGGTCACAGAAAAATTTTGTTTACGGATGAGAAAATTTTTACAATTGAGCAACATTTTAACAAACAAAATGACCGTATTTATGCTCAAAGCTCTAAGGAAGCTTCCCAATTAGTCGACAGAGTGCAACGTGGACATTATCCGACTTCAGTGATGGTTTGGTGGGGTGTTAGCTATGAAGGAGTGACTGAGCCATATTTTTGTGAAAAAGGTATCAAAACATCGGCACAAGTGTATCAAGATACCATTCTTGAGAAGGTAGTTAAGCCCCTTAACATCACCATGTTCAATAACCAAGTATGGTCCTTCCAGCAAGACTCGGCGCCGGGTCATAAAGCTCGGTCCACGCAGTCTTGGTTGGAATCGAACGTTTCGGACTTCATCAGAGCTGAAGACTGGCCGTCGTCTAGTCCCGATCTTAATCCGCTGGATTATGATTTGTGGTCAGTTTTAGAGAGTACAGCTTGCTCTAAACGCCATGATAATTTGGAGTCCCTAAAACAATCTATACGATTGGCAGTGAAGAATTTTCCCATGGAAAGAGTGCGTGCTTCTATTGATAACTGGCCTCATCGTTTAAAGGACTGTATTGCAGCCAATGGAGACCACTTCGAATAAGCTTTTTATATTTTTAATTGTTTTATATTTATGTATTAAACTGACACACTGTAAAAGTAATAAATGTTATTTGCAGTTAACAATTTTCTTTTTTCTTTATTACAATATTTATGGCAAGACTAGGTATATGTGTACTAACTCTCGTAATATGATATCTCTAATTTATTTTCTTATCTGTAACTATGCTAAAGGCTTGTTTTCAGCCATAATTAGAAAGACAATTGAAGAGAGGATTACAATTATAGGACATTACGACTAATTGTAGTGATTTTACAATGAATAAGCTATTTTTAAATGACAACATGTAATGGATATTAAAATCTATATAGTTAGTTTTATGGTTGACTGCATTGGTGGTGCAGTGGTAGCGTATGCGACTGCTGTGCTTGAGTTCTCGAGTTCGATTCCCGGGTCGAACTAAATGTTTGCATGATCTGCAAATATTTGTTTCGGAGTTTGGGTGTTTTTATACCCATAGTACAAGCTCTGCTTAGTTTGGGACCAGATAGCGTTGCGTGTCAAATGTCCGAAAAATAATTAACATTTTAAAATAAATGGTTTTACGAGTATAACGACTTTATGCGGCATATACAGTGTAACTTAAATGACACAGTGAATAGTAATATTATTATATTTATTAATGAAACTGACTATTTATAAAGGACCTATATAGTAAGGAAATCTAATATATAAAACAATAAAAAAGCTATAAAAACTAACCTTTTCTGCCACAAGTTTTAACTTTCGTATGTGTTCGGCGAGTCGTTTTCTAAAAGTCCTATGTCGTCTTATATTTTCATGATAAATTTCCGTGTCTTGTGGCTGATTGTACAATGGGTAGAGTACGGGCGGGCCCAGGTGTGACAACATTGCGTGTGCTGACGTCGCCTAAACAAACGAACACAATTAATTAGTAAAAACTATATCAGCGTTATGAAAAATAAGGATTTGTTCACATTTAAGCGTTTATTGTATAATGACTGAATTGTTTTTGCAGTGAAACTAGACCAGAGTGACATAGCAACCTGAGTCCAATTCAACGAAAAGGTTTTTTATCAAAACTGTTTAATCTGTGTTTTTATAGTTTCTAAAATGAAATTTACGCTTTATGTGCTCAATTCCTTATATACAAATACCAACACATTTCTACAAAAAATAAAATAAAAATATAGCAGATGAAATGAATAAAAATGCATCCAATGCTTATGAACCTACAAATTATTGTATACCCAAACTACCAGCATGCTTCAATTTATAACATAAAATAATTCATAATTAAACAAATGAACTTCGATAAATAAATATAAAAATAATAAACATAGTACTTATAATAGTTTATTAAAACAAATTATAAATACCGTTTGCCGCTTATTATCCATGCTGATCTGGGGACGAAAAAAAACATAATGTATCAGGCATTCTTCAGAGAATATTAAGAATACAAGACAAACATACACATAGCTAAACAATTTTATCACGTAATTGTACTGTATTTTAACATAGAGAACAGCTAACTCAACATAGAGACAAATTGATAGATATATAGATACTTGCAGAGCCGGCCACGTGTTACTGTGCCTAATTTTTTTTTAATTATTACTTTGTAATAAACTATTAATTAAGATGTAAGCTATCCTATCTTTGAAGTTGGATCAAACTGCACACGGTGTGCAAAATTTGATTAAAATCGGTTAAGTAGTTTAGGAGTCCATCGCGGACAAACACCGTGACACGTAACTTATATATATTAAGAAGAAGATAATCAAAATATCGTTTTTCTTATTTTTATACAAGCTACTACACAACACAATTTCTTTAAAAAACACAAAGTTGATGCCTGTTTAAATGACACAGAGTGTTGATTCACAAAATATGTAGGTATTATAAAATTTTCTTATATTTATAAAAAGAAATACTTCTGTATAGTCTATGGCTAAATTAAATTCATTAGTGGAGGTCTCTTTTTTCTAGCTCTCTTAAATTATTTATCCATTTCGCATACATGTATCACTACCATTTGCATTGACGTTGAAATCTCTTTTTTGGCTTTTAAATTATATCAACAGAGAGGTTCTTTTAATAGAACTGACTCAAAACCAGAGTATTATACTGGTTATGTGTTGCTGATACACTATGTATTTTTACATCCCACATAGACATAAACTAAGAATGAACTTAGTTAGTACTGCAGTTTATTCTCTAACAATAGAATATTTATATCAATTTTATAAACATTGTTACAAGGTCAATAGGGAATATTCCATTTCTTAAGCAGGAATCTAAACACAGTAAGAAGAGAGATGTGAGTGATTCTCGTTTCTCGTTACTTTTTTTTAAATTATCTTGATATTATAAAGTGTAAACATAACTTATAGCCTCTTATATAAAAGAGCTAAAGTTTAATGATAATATTGCGAAATCATCATATATAAAATGAAGTCGCTACTTGATCTTGTACGCTCAGACTTTCAAACTACGCAACAATTTATGATGCGGTTTTCACTAATAGAAACCTTATTTAGGCATGGAGGGGCTCCATGTTTTAAGACATCACTCATACGTTAACTTTGCAATGTGTTAACCGACTCGGTCAACACTTGAGCCCAACCTTGTGAACTTCATATAATTGCTATTATAAATATATATTTTTAAATTATGATCTACATAACTCCTAAAAGTAAATTTCTTTTCCCCCTGAGGACCTTTTATCTATCCGTGCATGCTGGCATTTAAGCCAAAAGTTAGATTTAAAAGTTAATTATGTTACACGAAAGAAGAATTGAAACATCATCATAAAAGTTCAAACCAAGTGAGATTTAATCTCTAAAGAGTATTTCATCTAAAAATAACATATTTTATGTTATTCTTGTTTTTTAGATTTTTAGAGACTTGTGTGTGGTACTTTAATAGTACATAAGTACGCTCAACAGCTTTAATAGTATACCGCAATAGGCTCTTCTTAAGAGGAAATTATGGGTTACTATACTATTACTTTACCACTCTACTACTATGGGGGTATAGGGCTTGTATGTTGTGGAGTTTTGCTTCTGTTTGCAATGCTGTTGTCGTACGTGTTTTGATTTCTTAGCCGGGTCCTACGAAACCCAAAGGATAAATAGAGTATATCGACTCATAATTAGTATTAGCAGATATCTTAAAATCCAAGTACAGATTTATAATATGAACCTTTTTCCTATTTTCAGCGTAGATGCACTGAGCTAAACTTCTATGTCTTGGTGTTGCTTCCTCCGGTTCCTCAGCGCGGGCTGGCTTTGACGCCGTCTGTTCAAGTTCTTCTTGCTTTTTCTTTAGGTTTGTGAGAGTAGATTCTGATAACGCCATTTCGCGGTCCACCTGTGAATTGGTAAAGAAAAATATTGAGCTTTTAGGAAATTTTCTATGGCACTTATATTTAAGGAGTCAACTGTCGAAAATTAAATTTAAGGAGTTTAAGAGTTAACGAAAAGTGATGTTTCTTATCATACTTTAATTTCAACTTAAATTTGTAAGTAATCTCAAATTACCTGGTTGCAGAATGTAGTATTTTTTTTTTATATTTACATATTAATTCGAAACATCCATCCATTTCTCCCACGACTGATGATGATCATCATCAGTTTTGTATAAATAGGATTTCTTCTGCTTCTATCCAATGGTTATATGCTACATTAAACAGTCGTAGATCTTGATTTCACTTTTTACAGAATAAATTAAATCCGCTTTAACATACTTATATTTACAAGAACCATATCGGTTATTTTGGCTTCACAATAACGTCAAATTAGGCGCCAATACATAAGTCTATAAGAAAATAAAACCAGTTGGCTGTGAAGTAATGTCCGATTTGATATTTGAGTTTTGTACCTTGGATATTTGTTGTAATAAGTCATCCTTAGTAGTTCTGAAGTTCTGGTCCTCAATGGTCGGTTCCGAAGGCGGGTTTGGAGATAGGACCTCAACCGTGTTGTATGCGTTCACCGGCTCCTGAAATGTAAGGAAAACATTATATTGTGAAAAATAGTATATTTATTAGAGGTATATAATCATATCAATAACGTTTCTATTTGGGTACAGTTTAAATAATTTGGTAAGACAACATCTATTGAATTATTTCTTAGGATAAAAGGAGTGGTAGATTCTCACTGGGACCAGTCTGGTTTCATCCACACGGCTAAGCATATCGATGGCATAAAATAGCGTTACCTAAATCTAGCTAAATAGTTTAGGTCGTATCTACCTAACCATACCCTAACGGTTTCGAATCAAAAATAAATTGTGTGTGTCTGATATTTGTATCTTCGTATGTTTGTTGTATAAATGTATACTAACCCTAGTATCAACCCTAAGCGGTTGGTGATGTGACATTGGCGTCCTATCCGCAGTAAGTCGTATCTTCTTGAAGGGAGGTGGATCTGCTGGAGGCGGGTGATGTGCTGCGGGCGCGGGGGGCGGTAGGTATGCGGCACCAAGCAGTGAGACGCGGGCGCCGCCGCCGCGGTACTCGCCGGCTGTTCCCGCACCCACCGCACCGACGCCCACGCCTCCGACTGCGCCACCACCGCGCACGTAACTGCTGTCCCTGAAACGAACAAAAGGAAGAGTTAGAGAATTCACGTGTCATGCTTGTAAACATTGTTAACAAATGTTGAATTGTACTCAGAGTATATTTAATAAGATGACAAAGTATAGGTTTTATCCATTTTATCATGTATTTTAAGGCTAAAGATTAGCAGCACCCTGTTTGGCTCTTATTTGAGAAAGGAGTAAAGTCTTATCATCAGCATGGTTCGTTATATTTTATAAATTGCACAAAACTGAACTGAACCTGAACTGCTGAAGGATATGTGAAAGGTAAGATCAGGCATATGTCGAGAAAAATATATAAAGTTAGATTGTGATGACGGTTGGTTTAACTTTTTCAGTGTGGTACCAAAATATAAGATCAATCCTTAAAATAAATTTTAAAACGTCTAAACCAGCTTCCTCAGTTCGTAGCTATGCCACGGATGAATTACATCCGGAGTTGGTACGATTGACACATTTAACACTTTCTGTTTCTGAGACATGTATACCTAACACCCACAAGGAATTAATCACAAGTATATTTTAGAAGTTTGTGGCAGAGAAAGTTTGAATTGAATTGATATTTCTATTTTCTTTGTAACTTCATAAAAGTTAAGTAAGTTTTAAGTACCTACTCATCTAGAAAAAAACCGAGAATTTTCAAAACTTAGTTTGTTACATTATAAATTGAGTATTTTTTAATTTAAGTTTCTCAACACATGACAAAATAATAAATAAATAAGAATAATTGTTTTATGCCCTTTACTTTGTACTAAATATGTAAATTTCCTTAATCGAGGGATAGGTAAATTAGTTGAAACCATTTTCAAATCAAGTCGCGCGCCTTGCATAGTAACAGCACTCGTAAGCTTGTCTGGTTCATACATGTTGTTATAAAAATTTAAGTACATACTATTACGACACCTTGTATAAATTTTACTCACATACGACTTGCAACAAAATGCGCATACATTCAAACTTAATCCCTTGCCATTAAGAACTAAGTTATAATTTTCAACAAAACCATAATAGAAAATATACGTTTAGGTAAAGAGTAATTGCCATTTAAAACATTTGACTGGTTTTTGTAACTGAATAATTGAAAATAATATTATTTTATTGTCGAGTCTGTATTTTGACATTGTCATTATGAGTGTTATTTTTTATAGAATGGTATCAAAGATCAATTTAAAGACAGCCATAAGCGAGAAAAGGAAAAAATATGTTATAGCCATGTCAGTACCCATAGCAGTATAAAAGCGAAATGAAGAGGCAATAGCGTCTCTGCCATTACATTAACCAGAACAACAAACAAGGTACCGAGAAAAAAAAACAAGAACAACTCATGCGAAGTACCTATAACTTATTGTTTTTATAATTGGATGAGATGACAATAGATCCCCCTTAGATAAGACGTTATTATGCGTGGGCATATAATTATAACATAAGCTACACACAGACAATACGAAAAATTCTTTAAAGTCTTCAGTTTTATAAGAAAGGTATAATTAATTATACTCTTAACAATTAATTAATATAATTGTTAAGAGTATTAACATATTTGTAAAACGATTGCAAAGATTTCATTTTATCAATCTTTGTAGACACGTTTAAAGTTATTTATTAATCGTGTTATTGTATATTTTTTTAGTACACATTCACAATAAGTTTTGCAGTCTTGCTTATTGCAAGATGATTAAGATGAAAAAAACAGAAGTAGGTATATTAGATAGGTACTTTTAGACAAAATTAAGAGATTAACCTCCTTAAATACGTCTGAATTACAGATTTTTGATCATATTAACATTATATATGATTGTGTACTAATCGAAAACATTATCTGAAAGTTAACCATCGTATTGTATGTCAATGTCACCTTACCCTTGCTCACTTCCGCAAAACATCATCAGAAATAATTAATCATTATTTATATATAACTAAAACTTTCACCAAACGTTATACAAATGACGTAATAAAGTATTGCTGGCTGTGAAAATAATGTGTAGGTATTGTTATCCACGGCTGATCGCATGCCGAGGCGAAAGAAAGGCCAAGGTTGAACGCCTGGAGGGTGGGGGGACTCTGGCATAAGGCCGAAACGCCGAAATAACAAAACAACTGATAAAAGAGCTGATGTACAGTAGGTAACAGTTAGGTACGTATTACAATATAATATGTATTACAATTAAAATTAAATATTTCTCAGAATTGCTATTCTTTATGTCAATATTACACTACTCCTATCTTCTTCAAAGTAAGTAAATATCTACATTAAATAAATTACATCATTATTTAGAAACTAAGTAGCAAGATACTATGTGTGTATATAATTTCATTCAAAATTTATTTACTTTATTAAATACACACGATAAAGATTATAACAACAATCCCCCTATATTTACGGTAGTAATTATCTACAGCAAGTCCTAATTTCGATTATCTGTGTTACGTACTGACATTTAACTGTAGTGTTGGCAGCCCTGTTGGCGCGTAGAATGTTTATTTTTTATTTTTATTCCGCTCGCGTCGCAACCGCTCCACGTGGTGGCCAACGTGGCGCGCTAAATACAGACGCGGCCGTATTGTCGCGTATCGCCATGCCACGGTTACGTCATGCATTCTGTCTATAACCTTAGCTTACTTTTTATCATCATAGGATGTGATTGCGTTCGTTCAGGATGTCATGTTCATGGTTAAAAGTTTTTTACTTGTGGAATTTCTACTTTTGCAGATGTAATTTACTCTCGTTAATATCACATTCAGGAATACAGGTTTATTAGCCGAGCTTGTGAGGGGTTGATGCTCGTATGAAATAAAGTAAATCTTACAACGTGGCCGCCTACTTTGTGTAAATGGCAATCTGAAAATGCCGACAAATACCTACAAGTAGCAAGTTCGAAAATTATGAGTGTTTGTTAGAAAAACCCTACATGCGTGCGTAGAAGTGATAAACAGTTCAGGTTACACTAAATGGAGTACCTATCTAATCTGTTTTTTAATTATTCTAGTTCATATTGCAGACAGGACAATGACAAATTGCTAAAGCTAGTGTGACATTGTGATAAACTAGTCAAAAACACATTTTATAAATTGTTTTAATTATTTGTGAAATGAATTCGAGATGATTGAGCTTGGCATACATCGCGTGTTGTTATTTTTATAGTTACGCTTTAAAAAATAACAATCTGCAGGAGTGGAACTGATTCATTATTTCCCACGTTTTTATTAAGTTTGTACCTATATTAGTTGTTATTAAAACGAGTATCTAGTATTGGTACTCAATCAACAGCCTTGTACAGTCCACTGCTGGACATAGGCATCTCCTTGGCAAGGAGATTTTGGCCTAATCTACCACGCTGGCCAAACGGTTTAGAATAGGGTTTGTTTCAAATTCGCCTTCTTTTTGTAATAATATTTTCCTGAATAGTTTGATCTCTTAGTCGCCTCTTACGGTACCCACGGGATTAATAGGGGTGGTAACAGTAGGTATTCTTAATCCGTCACCACCGGAGTTGGTATTAGAATTACATAATTTAAAAATAGATGTATAAACTTCATAATATTGCTATACTTTTCTGTCTGTGAACGTCTATTGCCTGTAAACATAGTCCCTGCTGGCGCGGCCTTTCTTCGGACTCTTAAGTCAGCTTTGTGCGCTTGTTGAATATGATATTCTACGTTGCAAGATGAAAACACGTGGCAAATATGTTAAACTTAAAGTTTTTCTACATTTATTTCGCTATATATTACGGTTGATGTTATGTTATGTCCAGTAGCTATTGAAGGTTGTTTGGTATGATGTTGTTGCGATGAGATGATATATAAACGGTATATATCTTACATTTTAAAATCTTCTGGTTTGATTTCTTCTAATTGTTTGACTCTATACAACTAACCAATCAAGCTAAAGCGTAAAGATAACAAGTATATATTTTATTGCCAAAATGTTGGTTTGTCTTAGGTAGCAAAACATGGACATGGAAACACTTCTTACTATGTTAGCTTTTAACCTCTTATGCTTACTCAACAGTAGTGTAACGTTACATATATTATTTAAACGTCAATTTATAGTTAGGCTCCGATTCGCTTAAAATTAAAAGCACTACCTTTACTATACTTTTCTACAAGCATATGGTATTTTATTCTAAGCACATTTACTGAACTAAACTAGTACAAGATAAGACAAGTAGTGAGTGAGTTGGTATATTGCCAAAATCGTGGACCTATTTATTTGTAACAACGTATGTTGGTTTTCTCAGATCATACAAACAAGATGCTCGTATGACCTGAGCATGTTTCTGATAGCTATAGTAATTTAGTAAAGTTATGGTCTGTAATCTGACACCTGCGTATTCCTTAGATATGTTTTCTTAAATATTCAATACTTATCTGCCTAAATAATAATTAAAGATCTGCATTTAATTTGTTCAACAAATAACTGTGTAGATAATTTGTGAAGATGAGCTCAAAAACAGTTTTATTATGTTTATACACGTATCTTCTAAAATATTTCTTGGAATCAAAAACCAGATTTTAATTTAGAACAAATGATATCACGTTTTTAATAATTCGCATGGTGAAATCATTCGCTTTCATGCGAAGAATTATGTTACAAATACCGCTTTAATAGAGGTTAGTTTTCTTTGCAGCAGATCAAAAAAAACTCAATTATTCAGTGTATTGTGCAAAAAGACTGTAATCGTTTCCCATGGCGGGTATTGTCGTTCGTAGACGGGCATTATTACATATCCCGCGTCACATGCAGCTAGCAGGGTTGCCGGCACCGAAAAAAACTCAAAAAGGCATGATAGTTTTATAAGGATACCTTTACTTAAAATAATAATTCTATACCTAAATAGTAAAAGACAAGATATTCTTTTCTTACTTTTATGGTATGTGTAATGTGTTATTATGAGTACAGAAGAAACAGAATATATAAAAAAGTCCTTTGATTTTAAGTTTTATTATAATACGCCTCACACTCGTTTTATTGTCGATGCTAAACCCCGATATCCAGTAGGCGGTATAATGTCTATGATTCACCGCTCGGAAGCGTTAGCTTAGAGAAAGTATGGTCTCGGTCTCATGCAAAGTATTTCTAGCTTCACACATCAAAAATATAACCAAACTACGTCATGTTGTGCATAACGCATATCTCTGTAATAAACTGCGACTATTTGATTTTGAATATTTCAAGCTTTCATTATAATCATCTGAACACTAAAAAAATTGAGTCTATGGTTTACACAGCTTTCATTTTACGTTAGGTATTACATTAACACAATATTTTATCTAAAAAACTTTTTACAATTTTAATTGCCTACTTGTATGTATAATAATTATAAAAACATTTAATTTCGCGAAACACTGAACATAAATCATGAATGACATCATAGGTATTTTTTGTAAATAGAAGAGTAGAAAAAATGTATGTAACTAACGTAAAAACACTGAAATGTTTTTGTAATTTTATAATAACTAGTGTTCGTACAGTTCAAACGACTGTTTCAAATAATTTTTGTTACTATTTTTCGTTTGAACATCGTGTCTCTAAGACTAAACTTTTTTATAACATTTAAAACCCGTTAAAAATGAAGTAAATCTGTTCACAAATAGAGGAGAAAATACGTATAACTTGCCTTACATACAAATCTTATTACATGAAGATATCGAGAGATCATGTTCACAATAGACAAAGAAGAGCAATCAGGTTGGTTGTGTGCTAGAAGAATTTCTATAAATAGTAACGTTCTAATCAGCGTAGGCCTTCATGTCTTTACTTTTCACAGTAGTGATGAAAAGCTTGAAGAGATTCACATCACATCACCACATCAACCGTCTTTCATAATCCACTGCTGGACATAGGCCTCTCGCTAAAAAGGAAGTTTGAGCCTTCTAGACAACGCTATCCAGACGGGTTGTAATAGGGTTTGCATCAAGTTTTCCTTCTCTTCATAGTGCTGGTGTCTGTATAATTTGCTCCATTAGTTGCCTCTTACTACGCCCACGTTATGAACAATGGTGGTCACACTTCGTATTCTTATTCCGTCACCGCTCGGAAAGAGAATTGAAGAAATTGGTAAATGGAAAAAAGTATGCAGATTCAAAGGTTATCACTAGTTCGATTTTATTTATTTAATAAATTTATATTATGTTCATAGTTTATGTCCCTTTAAAAACAATATTCTGTTAGTTATGGTATTTTTCACAGCCCTAAGTCTTAACAATAGTGTTGTTTCGTTGTTCCTTATCTCGACGCAATGTAGTCGGTTCACATTGTTTTGTCGGCAACTAAGAATAATCTGCGTAAAGGTACCATAATAGCATTATAAACTGAAAATGGGTACAACCCACTCGGTTAATTATAGGGTTCATATCTGTTGTCACGTAGGCCATCTAACTTGTTAACAATCACAATGTACGTGTTTATGTATGTTTGTTAATTGTAATAACTATAAAACATGCTTCAAGCATTTTTTATGTCAAACCAAACCACAGCCGGGCTGTAGTTTCATATAGGCTTCCAACGTCTCATTGTTTGAATTCATGTTTGAATTTTAAAATTTTAACAACAAATATATAATTAAAGAAAGAGTACCTCACATTAGAAAATTGCACTCACAAAGGACTAATTGCTACAAAAATTAAGCAAAAAGAAAATTAAATATATCTTCATAATCTTAACTCACGGACCTACATAAAAATTAATTTAAGAAAGGTGAATGGCAGATCCTGTATCGCTAAGAATGATAACAATAATATGGATGGTTATAAGATTTTTACCATTAATAAAGCGAATCATCCTAATTATTTTATGTAATTATAACATTTTAAGAACTTTGCTAAAATAATCTAAATTTTTCTTAAGAATTTGTTGCAACTGCAATAACGAAACGCATTTATGTTCTTGTTGTAAGAGATTTTAGATGATGATTTATTAGTACAAACGATGCTTATAAGTTGAACGTACTGATTCAAATTGAGTAATTTCCACTTTTCAACCAAATGAGTCTCAGTAGCGATGGGAAAAGACCCATATAAGAAACTATGTTACTTGGACATTTGTAACATGCTACAGTACAAAATAAACAAAATTAATTATATATTCCATTTATTACCTTTTTTATAAGTAGCATTATTGATAAAATTGTCCACATCATCTGTTACTGCTACCATAATCTTGAAAATTATCCTGATACAATTATGCAAAAAAATTTTTTTTTGTCACGATTAGCTTACAAGTTTGGATTCCAGGAAAGAAATGCCTGAATTGATTGATCAAATCTAAATTAATAGGGATATCGTTGAATAAAAGTTTATCAATTCTTTAGCATGTATTTAGATTTTAATATGTTACTTAATTGCGGTCCACTGTGCTAGAGACGCGATAAAGGTTTATCCGTGTTATACTTACGGAACACGTATATATGATAAAAACAATCATAATCTTGCTGGACTTTGTGCTAGTAACTTTATATAAATTTGTGAAAAATAAAAATGTATCAAAAACTCGGCAAGATTCTGATACACTGAATTACTTTACACGCGACCTATGACTATAAATACCACCTTTCACGCCTTATAGGTAATCAATGACGATGACAAATTTATTGTTCAAGAGCACTTTAGATATTCTGATTGTAACGACGCAATATTCATAAGATAAAATACTTCAGTAATCCTACAGACGGTAGACGGTAGTCTTTGCCAAAAAAACACGAAACCTGCAGCTATTGAGCTGCTGCGGTAATGTGTGGCACCATTCAGTCAGTTTACTACCAACCCAGTAATGTACCTATTTATTTAAGAACCTTAAATTGGTTTAAGTTCTGCACTGCTCAAAATTTTGACATAATATGCAAACTTTAAAGATTGTTAATATCTCGTGTCAGTGTCGGTCCTCAATATTAATTACTGCAACGATAATGTGTAACAGTAAAACGTGGCAGGTACAACTAATACAAGTATAAGAATCTAAATAACAAAAATAATTTAAGATAAAAACTTTCGTTCAACTACAAACAAACAATTATCTTAGAGCATAATAAAGAATGTTTCGTACTATACGTTGATGAACAATTCTGTGTCTAGTTTGGTCTAGAAGTACTCGTATACTTAACGTCAATGTTACGTAATTCCCCTAAGCCCGGGGCAGTACCATTAAATTCTAAAACTTTGCGAACTCCAAGACTTCTAATAAAAGCCAAGCCTCATAATGCGCATTTATGTCTGGTTATGTCTTTTATACTAACATTAGATAAACTTTATAAAGTTTCTGAGTGGTTAAATATTTACCAGTATACTAAAATAGACGTAGACGACAATCGCAGGTATAATCGTGTATTGAAAAAATCACTAATGAAATCGAAAATAAGATGGTGAGATAACCTATTATTTTATTTTGGCAGATTTAACTTATGAAAAATTTGGAAAGGAATAGTTAAATTGCATGTACATTTTCGTTGCAACCAAAAATTTTTATACATATTGTGATTGTGATGATATTCGATATAATGGTTTAAAAGATAATTCTCTATTCATGGTTCTCAAAAGATTAAAAATATCTTTCAGAATGCAATAGAAAAAACTCAGTATTCAGTCAACCTGGTGCAAGTGATAATTTCTAGTAGTAACAAAGAAAAGTAGCTTACAAAGTTCTATGACTACATTAATTGTGGTGATTCTGGTTCTATGTAGGTTTATTAAGACCATGCTAAATAGTATACTCGTATAGACGGTATTTAATCATTTCACTTTTTCTGACAGTTATTATTGCACATATATTTATAATCACACCTGTATGATAATGCGGCAGATCCATAGCCAGGCTGGTGCAGACGCAGCTGTGCAGGAGCGTAGGGTTGCGGCGCGTAGGGCGCGGCTGGCGGCCGGGGCTGCGGCGGCGCCACCACAGCCCCCGCTGGCTTGCCGCCGTACGCCAGCGCGCCGCCGCCGTGCCCGTGATCCGTCTGCCCGGGCCTGGAAACAAAGAAAAAGAACATGATTTCGATTCTGTTTGATTGATGATATACACTAGTCCTCAGTCTACCGCAGCAGAACTATTTTATGTTTAGGTTATCTATAAGTAATTATTGTAACTTTATTTGTGAAGTTTTAAAACATACATATTTATTATACGAAACTTTTGGTATAAGTAAAAAAAACATACAATAGACTTTTTACTGTGATGTTTAATTTTAGTAAATTTTTCTTAAACATATATTTTTAGTCTAACCTTTAAGTACATCTATTTGTAATATATCTGATGCGTATACTATTCAATTGATAAAAGTTTATTGTAATTTTTTCCAAGAATCACAACTTCTTTAGTCTATGTACAGAATAATGATTATGATGTCAATGATCGCAAGATGTATAAATAATGAGGTAGTATTTAATTAGTCACGATTGTAAACTAACCTATTGCTATTTTATTTATGAATATACCTGTGGCAAAGACGTGGTATTTCAAATACCTTATTATCCTTACTGTTAAGTGTGCGTTACGTTATAATAAGAATAATAGCTTTTTTATTTTTTTCATAGCAAATGTTTGCAGTAGTGTAGATGCTTAATCTAAAATACATTACAACGAACATTTGTGAGAGACTGGTTCCCGAGATAGCATACGTTATTTGGGTGAGTATGAGATATACATTTAAATCATATGTTCGTATGTGTGTGTGTGTTATAAACGAGTTTGAGGTGAATCAGTGTGAAACAGTAAACTCTCATTTGAATCATAATCTAGACTTTTGAGCCAAATACACAAAGTCAGTCTATACGTTATAACACAGTTATGGCCACTGCCTTATCGTGAAGCTGCTATTTTAATAAAATGCTACAAAGTAAAAACAAAAGAGAACTCACAGGTTATGTCTTTGTTAAAAACAAAAATAGATGTTTTTGTTGAGTTTATTATTTTCTATTCACGTCTGCCAAAGTCTAAAGCCAAAGCAATATTTATCAAACCACCTTTCGCTTTCTGCAACCACACACTAACTTTCAGCTTGCTTAAAAACTCACGAATATAACTTTCAATTTACATGTCTATAGATACAGACCCAATATGTATATAAAATAATAATAATATTTTTATCAAGAGCTTTTTATAATTTCCTGCTGGCTATTGGTTTCTCTTTAAAAAGGTTTTGTCCTACTATACCACGTTCGTCAGATGGGTCGGTATAGGGTTTGTGTCAAGTATTACTTCTCTTTACGAAATCCACGGGATTAATAGGGGTAATGATACTCCGTATTCTTAACCCGTCGTCATCATGCGGACAATATTATCTATGTAAGTATTAAAATATCTAAAACTACAGCCGTTATTCGTATGTAATAACAATAAATTATGTGACCGCTCGATATCCGTTCGCGAATAGCTATGACGCACGGGTCAGTCACCCTCGCGGCTGAACGTGTGGATTGTATGGGAAGATTTAATTACCCACCGATACACCGCCGCTGAGGAACGAATACACGTGCAAACGATTGATCAATTCTACTATTTATAATATATGTGGGTTAAGGACGTGTTTAAAATTACTTAATAATTTATGTAACAATTTAAATTATTGTCTGCTATTCTTGACATTGATTAACCAAGTTATTATTATCGTTGTTCGTATGTGCGTTGGTCTGCTAAGTTTAAAATAGACATTTCTATTTTTATTTGGGTATATGAGTTCGAGGCAGGTAAAATTTTACTAAACTGAAAAGCTTTTATTCCATTGTACACGATTGGCGTCCCGCAAAGCCTCCCGGTCCCGGTCCCACCAAACGATGTCACCCAAGCTGAATCCATGGAATAATAATGTAATATTGTACGTTGGTAGTATTTATTACTGTATATAGATATATATGACATTAGAACCGCGGACGCATTGCACATAGGTCGTACAATCTTCTTCAGTAAACAATAGAAGATAACCGAGGATAACTAGCAGTAGTTATTCAGAAGATAAGATAAAATGGTATCTAAAACTATGACGCACTATTTCACGTATATTCAGAAGGCTAAATACAAAAACTACCGTGGTGGTTGGTATTCAAAATGGCTCAATTGCTCATATAAATAGCTATTTAAAAGTAGGTCTATCTTGATTTTACTTATATTAACTTTATAAAAAATATACATGATTATGGCAACAATAATAGAAGAAAAATAAAACTCATAAATAAATAGAACATGAACAAGGAGTGCTATTTGTAGCACGCTATAAATAACATGAAATGTTGCCGTTACTATTTATCAGTTACAAGCAACAATTAGCATAGAAACAACATTACACTGACTATTAAAATGTGTACATCGAATTTATTGTTTTTTTTTTTGTACCATTAATGTTTCGTTACCGCGGTAATGATTCCGTAGCGTGCTCTGAGTCGCCGAACTCCAGGGACACACAAGACCATTTAAATCCAAAATTCAAATTATACTTTATTTAATGTGTTCGCTCAAATTTTGCACTAAACAAAGTGATGTGGTAATTTATGTATCCAAATTGTTTTTTTACTAGAATTTTATATTTATACAAAACTGATTTCCGTGTGTGAACCACCCTAATTAATTCTAACAGTAAGAGGTGACTAAAGAAGAAATTATGCAAGACAATAGCACTATGAAGAGAAGAAAACTTGACACAAACTCTATTCTAACCCGTTTTGCCGGTGTGGTACAGTAGGTTAAAACTTCCTTTTGATATGTCTATGTCCAGCACAGGGCTATGAAAAGCTGTTGATGTGATGATGATAGGTTGTGACTGGTTAGATGTCATAGAAATTTGAAAGGCAATCCTTTACAAAAAGTGACATTCACATTTGGCAGTTTTTTAAATTCTCTTTAGAATTCTACCGCCCCAAAAACGTTTTTAGTCTTCGCTGCAATCGGGGATTTCCTAGTGCAAAACACGATAACAATCTTTTTAACTTGGAATCCTAAGCGTGCTTACGTGAACTCTGGGAGGGTTCACGTAAGCACGCAAACGTAAGTGTCAACTAAGGGTAAAATAAATGTTAAGGGTAAAATCAACGATAGTAATTTGTAACAACAAGATAAAATGTTTATTACTTTAGTAAATCTAGAGTTAAATAATGTTTAGTTATTTTTGAGATTTAACAGCGATTATGAAGTTGTGTGTCATCAGATAACTGAATACAAGTTTGTCAAGATTTTTTTAGTGTTGCAGGGGAAAAACCTTGAAACTTAAATCAAATTGAACTAAAACAATCAGCACTTCGATTCTTTTTAAACCTTGGCCCATAACATGGTTGCCAACTATCTTCGTACCATGCCAATGACACCGGTAGGTAAGCTTTACATATTTGTCCGCAAGCTTACACTTTTAACAAAAGGTTTTATCGTATATTAATAAAATTCGTTTCATGAAACTTGAAGTTACTTAGGCTTTATTTGTATCTTTACTTTAGATTGCTCGAGAGACATTTGTTACATTTTTCGGACCACGTTACATGAGTTTGGGATGTATAATCTTTAATGTCATGAACATATTGCAGATTATAAAATAAGCTGTGGTAATTTAGTGTAGTAGTTAAATACTTTCTCTGTACACAGCATTTTTGACATCAGAATATATTTTTTATACAAGTTTATTTGCGATTTCTGTAGGTTATGTACGCTATTTGTACATAACATACTGAAAATGCAAATAAACTGAAAATACAAGTCGTAAAAATATGTAGACACTTTTTTGACAAAAGCAAGTCACACAAAGAAAAAGAGAAAACCATATAATACACACACAACCCCCCAAAAATACATATACGGCTACAAATTATTTTTCGATTTGTGAAGGTTTGTGTTACTTGTGCTTGTGTGTTTTTATACTCATGTGTAGAAAATTTGCAAGAATTTCCTTAAGAAGTTGCTACGCATTACCACACCTTGTACACATTTCACAAACTCATTAAAAAAGTAATTTTTAATTTCGTGTATATGAAAACCATACTTAAGGAATCAACTTTATTCTTCAACCTCACGACAATCAGAACTGAAACTTGAATTTAAGGAACCGGTTTCATCTTAACCTCCTGGTATACGGTTATACCTACACAAGTAGATTTACTGTATGAGTCAGAATCGGCAATCGAGAATTGTTATTACCTGTATAGACTTTAACGTAAGGGAACTTTAAACTTTAATAATTAGCTATTAACATTAAATAACTATAAATATGTTGTCATAAGCGTCGTTATCAATGTCACTTGTTTTTAGTGTGTATAATAACTGTTTAAATCTTAATTTGATTCAAACACTACTATTTAATTATAAATGTGAAAATCAGTTAAAGCCTGAAATTCATTACCAGCGTACGTATTTCCCTCTCACTACGATCCTAGGTCCTTTAAGCGGGACGTGAAAAAGCATCTCACTAGGCCGACATAGCGTTGGTCGCCATACTGCACTGTCTTGATTCGCAGTGAGTACGGCGACCATCGCTCTTGGATTCTATTCATGCTTTACAAAAAAAAAAAGAAGAAGGTTTTGATTCACTGAATTTGCAAGTTTTTAAAAAGCGGTGAGGTTTTTATAATACAGTGTCGTTGAATTACGTTTGAGAGTACTAAGATGATAAGTATTGGCTCTATTGTATGAGAACTGTAATTTAACATTTGTATGTCCTATTCCATATTTCCGGACTTTAATTTACAAATACATACACTACTTTACTTATTAATGCATCTCTGAAGTCTGACTTTTTTTTAAGATTTGTGTGTTGTAGCCCTGAATAGAATCACGTATTGATTGTATTATGAATTTCTCGATTTTATTTACTAGAGAAATCAAAAGAATTGCATAAAAAGATTAATGAAACGTTATGTCTGTCATGGAAATTTCGTGGTATTTCAATTTAATAAAACATATATTTTATGTTGAATGATCAAACATTGGACGTACGGCAGCAGTGTGATCAAGAACCCTCAAGAACTCTCACACCATTCGACAGATGTCCACAATGAGTCACGCACGTTGGCACTGACGCAGCGCACCTTACACGGATGGGTGTGTGAAACGGATGTCTTATTTATGTATGTGCACTTTGTAGTATGGGGCCTAGTGCGTTTACCTGCTTGGTTAATGTACCCAATACAATTTATACTCTACTAAAGGAAATGCGTATACTATGTTATTGTAAGATTTCAACAGAATTTTAAATCAGTTACATTTAAAATGGAATAAAAATATAAGTTTCTTTTCTTTTTTTTAAAATGACGACACCCGCATTAGTAATATATCTTGTCTCGCGGGGGACTTTACACATATTAATCCAAGAAACGGGTATAAAGAACACCTACATTGAAACCGTCAATTTATGAGTTACAGTAAATGTTTATCTAAGTGTGGTTTGAACCCATAACACTCAGCGGTGTAGAGAATGGCGTGGTGACCGCTTAAACCACTACGTCACTCGTGGAGACATAATATTAATTTTTTTTAGTCAGCCTTCGCCCATTTGACGAATGCCACTACACGCTACACTCACCAGTCGACTTACAATGACTGCGATCATATGATGAACAAATCATAACTACAGAAATGATTTTCAAGAAAATAATATTTAAAGCAATGGAATTTATTGTTTCTTGGTAATCATTGAAATAACAATTATGCAGCACTCCCTTTTTGTAACTTGTACAGTTACAATCGGTATAATTTTATAGAAAAACTAGCTGTTTCTGCAACTTCCTTCACATAGAACTTGAATGTTGAATTTTACCTTAGAAATGTGGTTTATACTGCATAAAGCCCGATCCCGTAGGCAATTCAGGATAAAAAAGAAGCCTATAGGTTGCTCAGTAACCTCGTCTATCGGTTTCAGAGATTAACCAAGACAAACAGACAGACAGATAGACAAAAAAAAATAAAAAAGATAGTTTGTTTTAGTATCATGTAAAGATTTATAAGCACATGAGAAGACACAGTGTTTATTTTTAATCATGGACAGACACTTCAATTTTATTTATATATATAGAATTGTGGAATTTATCATTTGTAGACGGCTCGTAAAATACAGTCGTCAAAGGGTTATCAAGAACTGTGACCTAGTTCGTGCCTGCCCGTTTATGTTCCGTTTAATGTCATTAATGCCATTGCCAAGAAAGATCTAGTGTCTTTCTTGGCAATGGCTTTCAATTCTTAATCTTTCATGTCCAGTCAAAAATTGTTCAAAGGTCGCTCGCGACAAAGACACGTCTTTGCTAATAAAAGTTGACTGACTACTTGAAAATGCGTTATATATTAATAATTCTCTGCATTTCCTCCTTTATTTTGTAAAGAAATACAGATTCGACCTTAGGTGGTTTGATGTTAATGTTGTTAGTACTGCATTGGATAATATATAATAGTTTCATTTTTGCAAAAATAAGAATTCAGACCGTAACAAAAGAAAATAAACTAATTAATAAATAGGTCAACGTGAGTAAGGAAAGATCACGCTTCTTTGCATCAAAGTCATTTGATAAGGACAAACTACTGTCACAATACATTCTAATGAAAGACAAGTAAGGTTTTTGTTCCAAATTTAGAAAAAATACTTGGTAAACATATCAACGTAACAGATGGAAAACGGTCAGTACCATAATCGTTTCATGCTATGAAAGAAAAAAATTACCATTGTTGGATACTCTGATAGTGACGTCAGAACTCAGTAGAGCGTAAATCGTTCGTAACTATTGTCTCTCGTATCCAATTTCACAAACAAATGTGAAGAATGATTACGACATTGTATTGTTTCAAAACTCCTTTATGTTCAAATTGTCTACAAATACTAAAGTTACAAAAAATGATTTCAGATTAATAAAAATAAATACCTAATAGACTTATATACCTCGACATGTAAAACAGGTTGGTGGCAGTATTTAAATTTTGCTGTTACAAAAGATGAGAAATGTTAGAAGTGCTAAAAGCTATAATGAAAATAACTCATGTTGTACATCTATACACATGGACTATGTGTATTCAGATGTCTTTCTTCGCTTTTAGAGTTAACTGTTATGCTTTATTAGTCACTCGTATTTGGATTTAATTTCGAATTCGACCACTACCTAAAATAATAATAATATAATAATAATAAATTTTGGACATCTGACACACAAGGCCTTCTAGTCCCAAACTAAGCAGAGCTTGTACTATAGGTACTAGAAAACTGATATAAATAGATATTTACTTTGTTTCTGAAAATTGTAAACATGTTATACATAGAAAATACCCAAACTCCGAAACAAATACATCAGCTATAATAATAGCAGATCATACAAACGTTTGGTCCAACACAGGAACCGAACCCGAGACCTCAAGCACAGTAGTCACATACGCTACTGCGTCAGCAAGGTAGTTTAGATGTGTTTCACGAGTGCGAGTTCTGTTTGTGACAACTTTTACATACCGACTACCGATCACACTCACTTTAACAAAACTAACGTACTTTTCGACCTTTGCCAAGTAAAATACATAATAGGCATGTGGATAACTACCTCCCACTAATGACGCCATAATAAAACTGGTCTAAAATAAATTGTGTTCGAATCGTTTCAATCTAAATATATAACCTAAGGGGGAGACCAGTTTGAATTTAACGTCAATAGATTCAAAAGTATGTCAAAACCCGTATTTGACTATTCTGAAAATAAATTTTGGGTGTCTTTCTACAGAATAAAAGTGAACAACTTAAGCGACATGCATAGTTTATTCGGTAGTGTAACGGATTTAGTTCGACCACTGCGTACAACATTTATCAGAGAAATGAGAATCAGTATGCTGAAGTGGAAATGGGCCGGCCATGTCTCCAGACGAACCGATGGTCGCTGGAGCCGAAGTGTACTAGAGTGGATACCACGATTGGGCAAACGTAGTGTAGGACGCCCTGCGGCGCGATGGACCGACGACTTGAAGAAGGTGGGTGGCAGCGGATGGATGAGAATTGCCAAGACCGGAATGGTTGGCGTTTCTTGGGAGAGACCTTCGTTTAGCAGTGGACGGAGATAGGTTGATTGTACAAAATTTGTTTATTTAGTTTCTAATTCTTACTGTAGAATCTTATCTAAGATAAACTAAAAAAAGGGAAATCTATGTTCAGCACCACTTAAGAACTTTTTTTTAAATTAATTGTGGAACAGTTGACTGTATTGTGTTGTGTGTATTGTTTGATGAGAACAGTCAGAGACAGCCATTATTTAACAGTCGTATAGGCCTTAGCCCTATTTATAAATAGTTATTCTGAGAAACTGATTAGACTTCTCGAGTCAGTACACAAACACGACGCTCTCAGTAACCTATTTACACAGATGACTTGCACATACAAGTAATCTGTGTAGCTACCTATTTGCCTATATATTTCCTTATGTACGTGCCACATGGAACTAGTTAAATAACCGCATTTGACTCACGGTTCTCATCGACTTATTCTAAACGACTAATGCCGCGTGGTGGTCATCTATAATATTATAAAAATGTTTTTTCATTACATTATTAACAAAAGCGTATAAGCAGCCTCCTTAGTTTTTCGATAGTTTCTGCGTTTTAGGGGTAAAAGAATTGATTTTAAATTTATTTGAAATTTTTACGGTTCAGTGTTTAGTTGCAATACATTTTATAAGAGAAAAAGGAAACTTTGATTGAATAACATAGTAAACGTCTAACAGAATTGTTACTTAGTTTTTGTTAGTTTAGTTTTGTTTACTTTCTGACTTGCTAGCTTTTTGGTTGCCTGTGTTCATTGAGTTTTCGCTGATTCAATAGAAATCAAGCAACATATAATACCTTAGCAAGTGAATTGGTAACAAAAATACTAGCCGGTCTACTTGATCGTTCAGTGAGAACAAAAGAAAATTAAAACTTTGTTACTAAATATACTAATGGCAAAAACATCAAAAAGTGAGGCTAAGGTCCACCGTCCACCTATCCATACACATCTAAGTACCTATATGCCAAGACAGCGAAATCACCTTTCGAGTCAAGCGAGTGACCTTCGTTCGCTAACAAACAACCGGCTGGCAACGCAGCGTAACGTAAAACCGACGTCTGTATACTCATAACTACATGCCTATACACAATGTATAGAGATTGGATCAAACAACGTTATGCTGTATATTTATACACATGTACAAGCTCGATGACCTGCGGACCTCCCGCCCGCGCGTCCCTCGTTACCAGTGACGCATGCACCCTCGCCCGCAAGAGGTCATAACAGTTTACTCACAACTAAATATAATGCATCTTAACATTACGGCTACAAAGTTTAAATTTCAATGCGCGGTATTTATAGGTTAGATGCAGTTGAAGCGCAAAATGGCGGGAAAGCGTCCAGTACTTTTTTATTATGAGGTGCGGCAACACAAGTGCAGTGCACCGAGAAAACGAAAACAGATACTGACCAGTTCGTGTTTAGAAGTGTTGATGCGAAATGCAGCTGGCTTTCTGTTTATACAATATATTGTTACGCCAAGTTTTCAAAAGAGTAGCGACCTTAAAAAAATCAAGTATTATCTGATTTTTTCGCTTCCGTTGTTGAGAGAAAGCATACTTTCTGTAAGTTTTCTGTGGCACTTCGAGTGCCCTACGAAAACAGAAAGTTCCAGTTTCAGATAAATTAATTTTTGCTCTTAATAAATTCCCTTCTTATTTACTTCCTGAGTATTTTTCCTCACAGTCTCTCATGTCTGTGTAAATAAGGCTCAGTGGCTGAATGACACAGAGAGATGGCTATCGTTAGTCAAAATTTCGCCTTTAAAGGTAAAATTGTGATGAACGAATTTACACTCACACTAGAAACACAACACATTTAAGTGTTTTGAGTGTTTTTAGTGAAAGGAGTATTGTCACGAATTGGTAGAATTCATGGAATTATCTATGTAGGTACACTTTAGAGAAAAGATTTGAATAGTTACGCGCGTATGACGTTTGGTTTTTCGAATAAGTAGACGTCCCTTCATTGATCTAATAATAGTTATTAGCGTAAAGTTACATTTATCATAAAATATATGATGCCGGGCAATAAATCATTTGTAATGAAACACCTTTAGACTCGATATTTAAATAACGCCCTGATTACACTGATTACGAAACAAAAATTAACATATGTATACATATACAAAATGAATTAAGCCTCGCTGCTATTTTAACTATGTTACAATTAATTACAATACATATGTACTTTTTACGAGTTTTATTTGTCATTGCTCGGCAAATTTAAATATTTATAATACAGTTTATGTAAATAATGTGACATAACATAAATCTTTATAACAATAAAAGATGTGCGATTTACGGAAAAAACGTGTTACGTTTCAAAGCAGGTCTTAGTCATTTTGGAATTATAAAAAAACAAAATAAGAGCACAAATAAGGTGACAAAAATGAAAGTAAACAGTTGTATGTACATTTAATTAATTTGATTTATTTAAATTAAAAAAATGCTAATCTCCGGCTAGTCATTGGACAACTTCGAGCGAAGCATGAGTTGTCGTGATAACTGTAAACTCCGCACTCGAAAATAGGTTTTCGAACGGCTTCACCGTTCCAAAGTGTGTTGGAATATTTCATATAATGTTCTCTTTGGCACAAGAAACGTACGGCATATTATATATTATACATTAATTCTCTTTTTATTTACGCGTGCTAAAAGTCTTACTACAAAACCTATTAGTCTTAAATTAAAAACGAACATTAAATACTTCTAGATAAGTCATGCAATGAATGATTGAACGAACATGTAACAGAAACCGAAGAGAACTAATGGGGCATTTAGCCTCTATTCTCATTAAATCTTCCTGATTTAAGTCGGTTTAAATCCACCACATGATGTTGTTATTAAGTCCAATAACGTGACAACCGGTGAAATTAAACATACGTCAAAATAAATATAGTTTACAAAAATTGTTTTAATGGTAATTCGAAGTTAAAATTGAAAAATAACCTTTATTAGTATCGTAAAGCTGAAGAATATGCTTGTATGGTTGAACGTGCTACTCTCAGGAACTACTAATTTGATTAGAAATTTGTCATGTCTATTCTATAAACCATCACGCTACGACCAAAAGAAAGGGAATATCAATGAAAAATGTTGCAAAACCGGAGAATTTTTTATTCAGTTCTTTCATGCGCTGTGTAAACGGTTAAAGTTTTGCAAAAATCATGTATGAAAGAAATGTTCCCTTTCAGAAATTCTAAAAAAGTTTCGCGACAGCATATGTCTATCTATTAAGGTTGGTCCATTATAGTTTTTTTATGGTACACAATTTTGTTAAGGCTGTATAACATCACGTTACGCGCAATCCGAGACGCAGGCGAGGATGCGCGGGCAGATAGTTCTTAATATAGGAATAAAAAAACTAAAAATATTACTATTATTGTGAAAAAAGCGTGAGGCGCTGCATTAATCAGCTGTCGAAAGTACTTGATAGGTATGGTACGTCCAAAAATGACGCGAAAGATATGGCACAAAGCACCCCAAGCTTTTAGCAGGTAATACTAATATTTTTTGTTCATTATTTTATTCCACTATTAAAAATATTTTTCAATTCTTAGTACGACTTACCATTAAAACGTATTTTTGTGTTTTTTTAAACTAAAGATAATAGTATAGCTTTATTGCGTTGTGATCGGTATTTGAGGTTTAAATAAATCTGACCGTTCAAAGTATCGCAAAATCGAATTCAAAGGAGTCGGTTACAAACAAACAAACATACAGGTGAAGCTAATAAAAGTGTGTTAAATAACTAAGTAAATATTCCGTGTAATGTAAGTAAAGAAGATATTACATACATATCGATGACGAACGGCAACCCTACAAAAGGTCAATAGCTAAGCGTTTGTGCCGTTTTCAGATAGTTAACGGTATCTCGCAAATACACATATATACAAAACATTCTTATGGTCGCCATTGAGGTCGTGTAAATGTCTCGTTGAGGTAATTATTTTTATTTACACATTAGTCACTCATATTTCCGTCCCTTGGGAAGTTATTCGTTACTCATCTGAGAAACTATGTTCTATTAAGAATTTTAAATAACTTAAAAAATGCTTATCCTAAAAGATAAATCAATAACCGATTTATAGCTTTACTACTACTACTAATACTTTAGTACCCCAAAAACCTGTCTCAAAAATAGGTATAGATGACCACCGATAAAGTCCAAATTAAAATGAACATTCGTAAAATTATCGGTAGGTATTACGCAATAATTAACATTTAGTATTGCAATTATGCAAATACAGTACAGCAGTAATGACATAATATTTGTTTATAAACGTGTTCGATAAAACCACTATTTTCCCTCACCGTACATTTTCACGCCAGACATCATATCAGACTGAATTCCAGGCACGGAAAGCGGGACGACTACAAGCTACAACTAGTTGTAATATAATGTCGTGGCAGGGCGTGCGGTAGGCGGTCGATATCCCTATTCTGATGAGCGGGCGGCGGCGCGCACTTCGCATCCTGCCGATTTCACTTTTACTGGTGACGTATTTAATCAATAATATCGAAACTACGCATACACACTTAATGTTTATCTTTACAAACTTTGAGAGCGGCGATGTGACGCCGTTTTATGACGGATTTGTTTATTTACATATTTTATTTATTAAGATTGCTGCCAGTATTTTCTTCTTTAAAGAAAGGCATCATGTGCGCCGTTCATTGCACGTGTACAATCATTTTGCCGTAATAAACAACAAAAGAAAGTTTATTTTTTAAATTTATCTGATATAGTTCATTGAGAATTACGTACGTATATTCGTATAAAACGATTAAAACAAGGTCATCAAAGGATATCAGCAATAAGAAACACGAATACAAAATAAAAACGCAAACATTACTGGTACATAAATAAATATGATTAATGAATTAATCTTACAAATTGATATTTTCAGACTCTTTTACATGTGCGTCGGTAGTTTTGGACACAGTTGGATGTTTTTTTTTCATTTACACGTAAGAATTTATTTAAGTAGTTAGGTCCCTGTTATTGTATAGCCTTAGCGGGCCATTTAGACCACTTCCTTAAATATATGACATTACAACAGATGGTCACTAGCATACAACATGTTCAATTGCTAGTTAGTTTCAAACTATTTTTCTACAGATTTTCGTCTTTTAGACCCGAAATTTGTGAAAGATTCGCAACGCGTCAACGCAATAGCATGTTTAAACACCCCTGAACGCGATACATATGTGACTGTTAATACTGATATACAATTATTTAATATTCAAGTGTGTACAACATCAGATTAATTAACAGAAGTGACGTATTCGTTAGAAATATCTGAGCATGAAGAAAACTGTTTCTTGCACTTATAATGTGTAATCAATGCCTAAGCGCTTAGCGCAGCGCGTTACCTGAAAATGCAACGCAGGCAGGTTTCTACCATTCTTGGTCCAGTACTGGACTGAGTCATGAATGAACAGTAAATTTATATATTGGGCTAAGAGCATACGTCTGCGTAAACAACACATTTTTTTATCTTTACTCATATCAACTGCTACGCGTTCTGCTTGCAAAGATGGTGTATTAAAAATTAAAAAAATTATATTCTATATTCTGACTCCTAAATATAGGAAAATGTTTACAACGATTAGTATGTATAATTAATTAAATATAAATACCATCACAGAATCGATCGATATGTCATCGACGTCGCCAGTCGTTTAGTACTATATGGACTTTGTACTGACGATTAAATTTCAATTAGTAAACAATAACTGTTTTTACTCGCACCCGTATCGTCAACATGAATATTTGATTTGTCATAGTACCTACATAATATGTTATTCAGTGGAAATACATAGGTGTGTAAATTACAAATATGAGTCATGTCTTGTACTCTTATGCGTAGGTAGATTGGCTGCGCCAAAAACAAGAAATTGAAATAAAGAGGAAAATCATAGAATGGCTTGCAAAACAAATGTTTATCGTACCTATAATCCAAACTGACTTAGGTAAATTGATTTTAAAGCAATTAACTGTTTTAACCAATTTATCTATGATCTTTATCAGTAACACTACTTATGATAGTAGTTGAAACCATAAGTGGTATCAGTGGCGTGTACAGGACGATAGGCGATATTTTACTGCAACTCTATGCACCAAACCTCCATGCCTGCCTTGCCAAGTGCTAGAGCTGAGCCTTGCGTTAATATGGTAGATATGACTAAAATAGCTACATATATATACATATAAATATATTTCATTTTATGTACAAGGAATTTCTCAGAGGAACAATACAAGGAACGGTGTTTCCTTATGTGAAGTAAACACCGCAAAAGGGATAAAATTAACAGTACCTACATATTTATATAATATACTAAAGCTTTAGAACGTTGCAGTATAGGACTGAAGTAGAATTTTAGAGAAATTCTACTAAACTTTAATTTTAACCGTATTTCGTGTTTTGATAATATTTCTTTGAATACACAATACCGTGAGGTAGAAGCATGAAAATGTTCTTGAAACACTATAATTCCGCAAAAAACTGCATATGATTACACAAGTTACCTATAAGTAAAAAACATTTGACATAAGCTACGGATATTCTCAACACAACTTATATGCCTGTAAGTTTATTTGAATAGGTCAAATAAACTTCTGCACGTACATGTGAAGTAGCTTTTTTTTAAAAAATAAAGATTGATTATATGTTAAAAACATTATTTTAGAAAATAATAAATTGGAAATAGTCAAGTCACTAGCTAATGGATCGTAAGTCAAATCAACACATGTTCCAACTTGTTTTTTTTCCACAGGAAGGTGATCGATTGCACAGGACGTTCGTCGATGGTCTAAAAGGAAGCCACGTCCAGCAATCTAGTCGGTTGAATATTTATTCATCGATGCATTTATAACAACTGTACGATACCATGAGGTCAAAGGGTGAAAAACATACATATTATTGAATGCATTATATGATTCTACGCCTCGAGGAATCGATTTGCGTATTACGAGTATATGGGTAACTTAATGTCAGTTCTAAACAGCTTTATAAAGAAACTGTTGCAACCGTATACGTCATTCCTGGTACGAACGAAGTATTCGTGCCTTGTACCCTCGAAACTGGTAAAACGTACCAACACAAACGAAATTAATCGCATAGTTTTAATAACTATTAATGCCAAGAGAAACGATTTATACTCAATTGTTATTTATTTACACGAGATTAGCATATACACGCAGTAAACTTTAAAATGAAGGCTTAGGTTTCTCAAGAAGAAGGTAATGACAAATTTAATCGATACGGACGGAGTCGCAAATCACGGGATTGATTTTTAGTTACATGGGATGATTTCGTGGCGTCGAGAGAGAGAAGCGTATTGAATATAGAGGCACTACAATTATAATAGTGTACCTAAAATTTCTATTAAAATGCCTACCTGAATACATAGATTTGCAACGCAATAAGAAATAAGGTTCGTAATTCATTAATTTAATTTACCGCAGCCCAAGGGCATCATGTCAGTATCGTACTAACTGAATCACACCCAGTCCGAAATAACCTTCCACCACCTTCAGCTAGACCAGCAGGTAGAATTAGTCGGTCTGAGGTCACCTTCGATATCTTTATCGTCCAAACAACAGATATTGTCCATACAACTTGAGTCCAAACATAAGACGTCAAACTATGCAATGTATTTTTATATATTATTTATATAACTCTATTAGATGTTTAAGTCATTGCATTTTTTCTTTGTTAGACGAACGTCCAGACGACTGTTCTAGAGGCGTAAATTGAAGCCTACCACTAAAGTTAAATAACGAGTGTATAACGAGAAGGGTTGGTTTAGAATAACTTATCCCGGGTACTACTTTATTGCGTAGAAACGGACTCGCTACTGTTCCCTTATCCCTTATCCCTATACTAGGCCTTCGCGACGATTGATCTGGATGTCGTAATAGCAGCGGTTCCCGGATCCCTCCTATCTCAGACGGAGAGTGGCACATCGTGGGTTTTAGTGGGTCCGATTCCAACACCGTAAACCCGGGTGGGGTGACGGCTCGAAGGGGGTTTCCACACGTTAAAAACAAGGCCTTCGCGACGATTAAAAGACTTTATTGTCTAAAGACTGATGAAGAGACTGTCTGAAGATGATGATGATGATGATTTCTTTGTGGTTTGAAAACTTTCGCAATTGACACTTTCCTGTTACGTCTATATAAGTCAGTCTCACCTGGGTTTAGTTAGTAAGTTAGCTTTGGCATTTAAGTAATGAGTTCCTGACATCACGTGTGTAGGTGGTACCGTAAAATAATAACTTCGTGGTAACAAATTTAAATTGTAATACTTTTAAAGGTGCAAAAACTTTTGAAATGTAGGTTTATTATAACCTCGCTAACAGAATATATTTTCTTTTATAGTTAACATTTGTTTTCCTTTCAAAATTATTTCATATTACATGTATGTTTTTCCAAAATATGAAATTGTTTCTAACGTAGAGTGATTACCATGGACAGTGGATTATCGTGAGCACAGTAGCACATCAAAACCATCGAAACAAGCACAACACTGATTGCCTTCTGTCAATATGACTCGTGTCACGCACGTGGCTTTAATAAGTAGGTCAACACGACTTACCGACTTATAGACTTCGATCACATATAAGTCTCATCAAAAATGGCATCAAATATACTACACTCAAATGAACAGTTGAATTTTAAACTCCTTGACCGAAGCGGTCACGTATCAGCTGTAGTGAAAAGTGGTAAAACTTAGTCTCCAGAAATGTTTAGAATGTTGTACAAATTATGTCGTACTTTTGATAAGTACCTATAACTTATTGGTAATGATAATTTAAATAATTAATTATGTTTGACATACCATAAGTCTAATATCCTCTGATGTGGCAATAAACAGACTGTGTACATTGCAATTTTTGTGTACAACTTTTAAAATATATTTTCATAAAAACAATTGTTGTGGCCTGCACAATTACGGGTACGATAGCATATTAAAACAAATATGTAAATTATGTTATATTATCGAATGCCTTTTTTGATATAGATGAACGTGTACATAAGGTATTTTTGAGTAGTGTATGAGTCAGTCGGGGCAGTACCTAATTTTGTATGTACAAATACTAAATAAACTTATGAATTAAAACCATAAGTGATATTGTATCTTGCCTGCTTAGATTTCATTATTCATTTTTAGTTCTTTTAAGCATTTGACAATGGAATTTCACAAGTTTAAGTATACAAAATTAGAGTAATTAATTGTTTCGTTTTTGACCCATTATACTACAATGTGTAAAATGTAGTATAAAGTTTCCTCGAGTTCAACATCATCATCGGCTGATGATTATCATAGGTTTAACGCAGTCTGCTGGACATAGGCCTCTCAATTGTACGCCATTTAATTTAATTTTTAGTTTTGGGCATCCAGCTCCTGCCAGCCATCTAACGTAAATCATAACTCCACCTGGCTTGTGGATATCCTACACTACGTTTGCCTAGACACAGTCTCCACTCAAGAATACGTTTACTCCAAAGGTTATATGTTCTAAGGCTAATATGGCCAGCCCACTACGACTCCAGCTTGCTTATCCTGTGGGCTATGACAATGATTTTGGTTCATTGGACCTCAAATTAATGTTTCAAATGTATAATGCTTATAAAATGATGCTAGTAGAGATTTAATAAGAATACATAATTTGTTTTATCTATTTTTATACAACATAGGGAGCAAACAAGCTGACAGATCACGGGATATTAAGTAAGTAACATCGTCTATAGACAGCACAAACTTACAAAGCTACATGGTCATTTCTGGTCTTTGAGTGGTTTTAATAAATACGTCAACACGACTGTACGACATCCTATGGAGTTTGATAAGTACTTATATAATATTTCCTCCCACAGAAAAAGGACGTGGGAGAGTCCGTTCTTTTTTTGAAGGTCATATAAGTCAGTGTTGTTAGATATACTATTAGCTACCCGAGGTCTTGCAGAACGTAGTCAAATGTGGATATTTTTAAAGATCTTGTTAATCCTTGAAATATTAATTGAAGTATCGTGAGAATTTACGGCAATATATACTGTAAAAGCAATAAATACAACATGGAATTCATGGCAAATAGTAATAGAAAATGATTGTATCGAATGCCAATAACTAGCTCAGTGTTTGAAGTGTCTATTCTGTTTGTAGAGATAGTTAAAACATCCTGTTCAATCAACACTTGCAAAAACACGAAGCAGTAAAACGTGCTGTTGATGTTGTAGATTTGCCTATACTCTGGCTTTCAATCTTTATTATGTACTTCTCTAAAAGCTAGTTTCAATTTTTTATTTGAAACATTGCATATTTGGATTCATAAATCTTAAGATTTTTAAGCCTATTCCAACTCGTCTGGCCAGTGCGGTATAGTAGGCCAAAAACTCTTTGCTAAGGAGAGACATATGTCCAGCAGTGGGGTGCTAAAAGCTGCTGATAATGATGATTATTAAGTTGAGTTCTATGTATTATTTTTAACTGAAAATAGTATAACATTTTAATCGTATTTATTACATTTGGAAGTGTAATGTTGCGACTACTTATTAAAATATAAATATACCAAGATAATGTAATTCAAACTACACCCATTAACGGTACATGTTCAATATGTATAACTATGATTCTTGGAGTAGTCCTATAGTGTTCAAGACTGCGTCTGATTGCAAAAATTGCCAATTGCCTGGTTCAAGTGGAAAAGGTAGGTCTAGAGGTAAGCAGATCTACAACCACATAAGTTTTAACCAGAGACTGGGTATACTTAAATATCATTTTTACAAGTACTTATATAAATCTCTTAGTTATTTTCTAAGCAAATGTCCCAAAGATAGGGCCAACTGCACTGAGCCAGTCGCGTGCGTGCTGTGTGGCGAAGAAGGCCACCCCGCCAACTACAGAGGTTGCCCGAAGGCGCCTAAACCCTCCAAGGCAAAAGGACCTCAGCGTCCCCGCCCAGTCGCCCCTGCTACTGCAGGGACTGCGGGGAGCTTTGCTCCTGCTCCTCCGCCAAAAACAAACGCATGGGCCACTCCCAGGAAGACGGGGGAGACCTTTCCACCTCTGCCCGTGCGGAAGACGATGCAGGCCCCCATACCTGCCCCAGTACCCGCAAAGGCAGCCTCCGGCGTGCCCATGCCCACAAAACCTCTCCAGGGAGGGCCCAAGCCGCTCGTCGACTATAGGAGCCCTCCAGCCCAGCTAACCCAAACTATCGACCCGGATCTATCCCTCGTGGCAAGGTTCGCGAGTGCGATAAACTTTAGCGAGCTACGCCAACTCGCTAACCTAATTCGCCAAAACGAGGGCGATCCGTTGGCCCTCCTCAACGTCAGTATCAGATACTCGAGCGTACTCGAGAAGTTAGGCGCGTTCAAGTGTAACCCATAACATGGATAGGACACCGACAAGCAGAGTCAAACCAAGATCACTGAAGCTAGGGTATTACAACGCCAACGGCATCAGTAGGCAACGAGATGAAGTTGGCGAATTCCTTAGGGCACACCAACTCGACATACTATTCGCACAAGAGACCTTTCTGAAACCCTCGCAGAGAAACCCTAACGTTGCGAACTATTGTATGGTCCGCAACGATAGGCGTGACTCTGCGCTAGGGGGCACTCTCATCTATTACAAAAGGTCCCTTCACTGCGTACCTATGGATCCGCCTGCGCTGACGAGCATTGAGGCTTCGGTCTGCCGAATAGGCATGACTGGACACCAGCCAATCACCCTGGTCTCAGCCTATCTCTCACCCAACCGGCAAATACTCGAGAGCGACCTCCAAGCACTGCTGGAACTGAGCAACGCTGTGATAATCAGCGGCGACCTCAACGCTAAAAACACCCTTTGGGGATGTCACGTCACCAACAGCAGAGGCAGAGCCCTGGAGTCGCTTTCGATGAAACTAGCGTTCGACATTATCACCCCGCTCGAACCAACCCACTACCCGACCAACGTGGCACACAGACCCGACATTCTGGATGTGGCACTCCTAAAGAACATAAACCTACGTTTGTATTCAATAGAAGTGCTACACGAATTAACCTCTGACCACAGACCTGTGGTCATGGAGTTCGCACCCAGACTGGGTCCAATAGACGCAGGTCATCGTACCCCCACTAGGCGTATCACGGACTGGAGGCGCCTCGAGGCAAAACTCGAGGAGTCCTCGTCCGTGCACCTAGACAGGATACCCGACCACATATCCAGCCAAGAGGACACCGCGACGGCGATCGACTCCCTCACAGCACACGTGCAATCGGTAATTAACGAATGCACTCGGGAGGCACCGGCGAAGAACGATCGCCGCTGGAACCTACCCGATGACGTACGTGAACTGCTGAGGCAGAAGAACGCCGCCGTACGAGCCTATGACAGATATCCATGCGAAGACAACAGGATCAGGTTACGAAGCCTAGAAAGAGCGGTCAAGTCGCGCATCGACCAAATGCGCCAAGACAGGTGGGACAGGACACTACAAGACCTCGAACCTACCCACCATGCCTTCTGGCAGTTATCCCGCTCGCTAAAGAGAGACACTATCACCTGTATGCCTCCTCTAAGCCGACCTAACCTTCCACCGGCCTTCGACGATATCGAAAAGTCAGAGTGCCTGGCAGACAGTCTGGAGCTTCAGTGCACGCCCCACAATATAGACGAGGTAGCTAAAGTTGATTCGGAAGTAGAGCGCATAGCTTCACTTCCGACTTCAACAATAATAACAACAACAACGACGGGGACAAACGAGCAAGACTTAATAGCAGTCACCCCCGAAGAAGTTAAGACGATCGTCAAGGGCCTACACGCTCGCAAGGCACCCGGTTCGGACGGTATCACAAATAGAGTTATAAAACTCTTTCCAGACAGGCTAGTGGTCCTTCTGACCTTTATCTTCAACGCAGCGCTCGCTAACAATATCTTTCCACAACAATGGAAAGAAGCCGTGGTTATTGGGATACCCAAACCCGGCAAACAAAAGTCCGAACCGACTAGTTATAGACCGATAAGTCTGCTTAAAGGATTAGGCAAAATATATGAGCGCTTAGTTTATAATAGGCTGAAAGCATATGCCGACGCTAATCATCTCCTCCCTCACGAGCAATTCGGTTTCCGAACCGATCACTCGTGCGTCCACCAAGTCCACCGCATCGTTGAGTACACCAGCGATCGCCTTCAACGCAACCTGTTCACAGGGATCCTCTTCTTTGACGTGGCGAAAGCTTTCGACAAAGTGTGGCACAACGGCTTATTATTTAAGCTATTCACCATGGGAGTGCCACACAGACTCGTGCTCATCATACGAGACTACTTGTCGAACCGAAGCTTCCGCTACCGAGTAGAAGAGTCACTATCCTCCCCTCACCCCATACGAGCTGGTGTCTCGCAAGGGTCAGTGCTCTCCCCCCTACTCTTCACGCTGTATACTAGCGATATTCCGAAGCATGTGCAGACGGCACTTTTCGCAGACGACACGGCTATCTACTGCCCAGGAGAGAACCCCTCGACAGTAGCCAAAAAAACTCCAGACCGCAGCCAACGCACTCGGCGCTTGGTTCCGGAAATGGAGGATAGAGGTCAACCCCGAGAAGAGCCAGGCGGTGCTGTTTCACAGAAGACAGCTAAGCCTGTATCCCTTGGAGAAGACCCCTCAGATTAGGATGTTCGGCAAGTCTATCCCTTGGGCTAGGCAGGCCAAATACTTAGGCATAACCCTCGACGACCGTCTAACCTTCGGCCCCCACATCAAGGCAGTCCGCAACCGGGCTGCCTTCGTGCTAGGACGTCTCCACAGCCTATTAAACGCGCGTTCGAAGTTAGACTTAAAAAATAAAGTTAGGTTATACACGGCATGCATACGTCCCATAATGACGTACGGTAGCGTAGTATTCGCACACGTTAGGCCACACAGGATCCATAGGCTTCTAACACTACAGAATAACTTCATGCGCAAAGCTACGGGAGCACCGTGGTATGTACGCAACGTCGACCTCCACATCGACCTCAGATTGCCGACCATCAAGCAGTACATAAAACAGTGCTCTCTTAGCTACTTTGACTCTGCTCCGACTCACCCCAACCCTCTAGTGGTTGCGGCCGTAGACTACACACCAAGTAGGATCTCGAAAATACGTCGACCCAGACACGCGTTAGAAGAACTAGACGACGAAATTACGCTCGCTCAACGTAGAGCGAACACAGCTAGGCAATCGAATAGGAACCGTCCGCGTTTTCGTCCCCGTCGTCGGGGGCGGAATACGCGCCGCGTAAACCGTCCACAAAACATGGGAGTAGGTCGCCCCAACGTAGCAGCAACACCCCAAGCCGAGGTTCGTATCCCACAGGGGGTGCCCTTGGGCTATGTTGCTTAACAAATGACCGGTTGAGAGCCCTCAGCGCTCACCGTAATACCCGCATAAAGTTGTAGAGGCCAACCCAGGCCAACAGCTAGGTCACTAACAAAAAAAAAAAAAAAAAAAAAACTAAGCAAATGTTATTCACCGTGTCAATAAGTGATTAATTCAGTAGAAATAGTAGTTGAAATAAGTATCTCATTATTTATTTCCTTCTCAGATATAATGTAAGCAACAAAGAACTGCTTTCATTCATTCTTTTTTAACATGTTTGCGATCAGGTAGTGTTGAGTCACTTTGGCAGGCTCTTCAATAAAAAGAAATTGGACTTTTGGTAATTCCCAATTGTTAGACATACCTGTGTTATCTACTATCGATTATCAGAAATAAATATACATTCATGTTTATTTCAGAACACAATCGTGTGTAACAACCGTCTGCTTATCATTGTTCATTAAAGATTCAGTAAGTAGCCTTGAAAACAAACAGAGCTAAACCTTATTCGTTACAATCCACATTGATCCCACAATGATTCATATGAGATATTTCATTTATTTTTAACATTAAACATTAATACATATAGTAACTCCTTTTTGAGAAAAAATAGCTATTTAGTGTAGTAAGCACATTGTTACGTCTTATTTTTTGAAAAAGGTAAATTTCTTTTTTTGAAAAAAAAAACATCTACCCGTCTGGCAAGCCAGGTAGGCCAAAATCTTCTTTCTAAGGCTATCCTATGTCCCGTAATGGACCATTAGAGGCTGTTAGTGACATTATTGTTAGTGAATATAATAAAATTAAACATTCTGAATCAACATGTGACGTGGTATGGCGTGCTGCCACTAGTATAACCGGTGAGGTTTCGACTTTCGTCCTCATCTTTTAGTGTATACGTGACAGGCTCGTGTTATTGTCCAAATTGTTTAATCTCTCACTAGTATATGTATACATAATATATAAGAGAAGCTGTGTAATGTATCAGCACTGGGTGTGCGATAACCTCAATTGTAACAGTTTGGTGCATGACATGACCAGGTTTGGAACAGAAGTTTATCAGTATATATACCCAAAGATAGATATAGACAAACATTATTTTAAGTATATCGTGATATATGTATAATGTATATGTAATAAATAATCCACGTCAGAAAGAAATCTGAGTTTACATCTGTAATTGTAAGAATCATTAATGCTTCTTCATTTCTGTTTAGTGTACTAATACATACCCATCATATAGCTATGTAGGTATACTAAGTGTCAATGACCTCTACAGGACAATATAAGGGTACGAGTTCCAGCTAAGCAAATCGAGATCGCCTCTTCCCAGTGAACCGTGAAGCGTCAATAACCTCTTATGTTCGCGAAATAAACGATATCAGAAACATTATTATCCATAACAAACGAATAATATTGATAAACTGTAGCTAACCGTGATAACGTTCATATAGTTAAGTCAATGAGGTAATTTTAATGTCACATGACTCAGCCCCGTCCATGTACACAATAAAAATATAAACAATTATGTATGCACAATACCTCGTTACGATGTCAATCAACACCTCCCCGGATTGCGTGGACCACACCATAATAAACTATAACACTACACTACACTTCCACCTGCGCAGAACCATCTCACGAACGGATAAGGACCTCAATATACGTTCCCGAATGATAACGCGGCTAAACAAAAAAAAACCGGGGGTCCTAAGAAGGTCGAATCTGGTATTTTTTTTTCTGGTAAAAGCTGGCAACGTCGCACGCTCGCCGGACGGACGTGCGTTCGGCTCGCGCGCCGCTCATTGGTTGAATGCGACGGCGGCCATCACTGCTCGTCGCGAGTTTACCCAATGACGCCGCGTCCCGCACGCCCCGCCCACATCCTGTCGGCCTGTTGAATGAATTTCGCAGCAGTCGTGCTGCGGATGTTGAACGACTCGCTCGTGTTCAACTCTACTTAACAAAAAGGATGACTACTCGGTCAAGCTTACGAGAATGTGAACAAAGTTTCCAGTGACCTCTTGAAGTCTAATCTTTTAGTCAAATTTAACGATCTATGGATAGTAGTGTACATTATTAGTAAAATGAATGCGTAAAATCAAACGATAAGGTCAAGTATTAAAAAAAATGCGTGAAGATGAGTTGATTAGTGTGTTACATGTGTTGATAATGTGATTATTACATTTTGAAGTTAAGAATTTACCTAAAATTAATAATTACCTCGAAAACGCGCATTTTGTACCTGAGCTAACTACTGGAGTTGAACTCGACTCGTACCTGAAACAAAAAGCCAAATAATTAAAAAAATACTTTTACGTTTATAATTAAAGAGTGCTAACTGTGATTAAATCATTAAATCAACACATGTAACAGTGCGAGAACTTATGATTTCTTTAGTGAAACACAAAATAGTATAATAACATTACTTAGATCGATCTTAGATAAAATCATTCGTCATTGTAATAATTACAATTTCTTTGTAATATTTAGAATTTCAAACGGGATAATGCAAATTATGTCTTACACATACATATCTTCTTAGGTAAAGTTGAAGTGATTTTCAGATCTTCTTGACAAAACGAAAGACGTGGCGTGTGCTTTTATAACATGGCGTCTTGGGGCTTAGGTAATAGAAATGCCTGAGAAATACGAAGTTCTATAAACAGGTGTAAAGTAAATAAATTAGTGAAATATGAGCTCATGATGACCTAATTGAAATTTAATGAGGCTGTGTGAATTAGTTTATTATTATAGTTAGATAATTGATTTCGGTATTAAAAATGATGATTAACAAACGACTCGTGTATTTAAGTCAAATGTGGTTTCAAATAACTACGAATACGAAATAAAGATATAACTTGTTTTATTCTTGTGAATTATTGAAGCCAAATAAATAGTGATAGATATGTGACCATAATTGCTACAGTGATATCTATTCTAAAGTCCAATTATATCGGTAATAACAATCTCCAGATTCAGAAATTGATTTATACGTAACTAGCGATCCGTCCCGGTTTGTTTTTGAATAGAAGCCTTCCAAAGTGACTACTCTGCCTGATGGTAAGCGTGAATAGAATCCAAGAGTGGTGGTCGCCATACTCATTGTGAACGCCAACAATGTAGTATGGCGGCCTAATCAGTATAAATCTCCTTGAATTACACTTTTGGTGAAATTGGCACTACAATCTGTTATGTAGTTTAAAAAATCTAAGCGTACAAGAACGGAAGGCGTCTTCATTTATATTTAAGCTTTTGTAAAATATATATTAAAGTGAATAAATGTGTAATTGTGGTAGTCTTACGTTATATGATTGATTATTGGACTTAATTTAGACGCATATTTAAACATTTATTTATTTATGTATCTTCTCTTTCCTCCATTCCTATCCTATACCAAAGTCCAACCTGTCGAGACGGCAGCCATCAATTTATGGGATCTATTTGATAGTTATTTTAGTACACAGCTTACGAGGCATACGAAATTGCTGAGGTTAAGAGTACTTTAAATTCTATTCACGGTATTAGACTACTCTCTGAATTATCAACAATATTTTAAATTTTAAGATCGTTTTTTTTACTTCAATTTATAAAGCGGTTTCTGATGATAACTTGAAAATGTAATTTACAACAATGACAACGGAGCGTTAGAAATCTTAGTTATGAATACACACCATATCACACTACACAAAATGATGGTTTCTTTCTGTGGAATATACAAGGCTAACACAAAAATATACTTACGTTAAAATCAGCTATAGGTCTCATCTTACGAATAATACTGGCAGTGAAATAAAAAATTGCAATACCGTTATAAATTCGTTCAGAGAAAAAAGTTACAAAAACCCCACGTTACTCATATTTTAATTCTTAAATATATCTAAAATTTATCATCATCATCATCATCTAAGCTGAAAGACGTACAAAGTTGGACATAGGCCTCCCCTAAGCCTATGTAGGATCTATATAAGCCAAAAATAGTTTAATAGAATATTGAACTGAATGTTACTAAATGACATACGTTTGAATGGATAACGCGCCACGTGGCGGGTAGATAATAGGTATATAGCAAACAAGCACATAAATTACGTCGCAACGGATCCGGGTTACATTTGCAAACAAAAGTGACGTAAAAATGAGGAAAAAGCAAGGCAAAGGAGTTTTTTCTTAGAAATGACTGAGATTATATGTGTATCTACAACGACAGATGAGATATGACAATAGTGATAGGTATAAATAAGATTTAATACTTTTTTTTAATGAAACTGAAGGTAATCTCACATGTAGAACGTTTGATGCAAGGTTAAATATATCAAAAAAACATTCAGCTTAGACCTTTGTATTATATTTTAATATTCAATATTTTATACTTATTGCCTGCAGACAAAACCTGTCATTTAATCAATTACGCCCTTGAGCAATGAACGACGCATTTCTATATATACCAGAATGAGCTCTATATCTATTTAGGTTACAATTATGTATGTGTGGGTGGCCACAATGTAGGTGTATACTTGTGTAGTATCTGTGGAATGTGAGACAACGTGAGCGTCTGGCGGCGGCAGTTTGGCGCGGGCGCATGAGGGCGTAGCGCACTAACGCACACATGCGCGAAACGAAAGTGCGCGCACACACGTATGTATCTGTCTCTACGTGATGCAAACAAACTTTTCCTGTTTAAAGGCAACGCTCTTTTCCAAACGATGTTTTTCTTGATAATTGAGTGTATTACTTGAACGTGATTGTAGTTCCTACGTCATTTTGCGCAGTGTCTGGTGTTTGCATACTCATTTAGTTATTTAAAGTAAAATTTAATTGTTGTATATATATATATATACATATACACGGCTTATTCTGCTTACAGGGACACGGCTTACTCTAAAGCAGCTACTCCAAAAATTTGAGCGGTGAACACTATTATAACATAGTAGTAAGTTAAGTTATAATAGTGTGAGGTAATTCTCAGAAAAACTTTCAGAGCAAAGTATATGAACTGCAACTGAAGAACTTTTGTTACACTTTATCTATCAAATATCAGCCCGATATATGTATAAGCCTTCTCAATATCCTGAATTTCATATTCAGTTCCATACAAGTCTTAATATTCCTTCGTATTGCGTAGTTATCTGCCGAATAACTTTCTTTTCGAAATATGGATGCTTGAGGTTGCAAGTGATTGCACAACTTATCTCTTTGTTAAAAGGTTAAACTATCCTATTTATATGCAACACATATATATTTATATATAAGTAATGTAAGTAACATGAGACATATATATATCTCATGTAACTTACATCTATTGAGTTCATATCTGCGCTCATTTAAATGTTTAGCGATAACAAAACCCCGTGACGTCTATATACATATTTATGTGCTGAAGTAGTTTCTATAAAACATTGTAATATTATGTCACGAGTATGTTAAGTTAATATAATATTGTCCACATTACAGAATAAATTGTGATCTAACTAACCTCGTTATTCGCATATAAAGTAAAGACGTAATAAATAGAACGGTAATCATGCATTGCCAGCAACATAAACTGTAAAGCATTATAGAGTTTTTTCTTTTATTTTATGGAAGCCTACTAAACTGACTTTATTCTTCCTGATGGAAAGTATGAACAGAATCCAAGAACGGTGGCCGCCATAGTAATTGCAAATGCAATGCAGTATGGCAAACCCACGCTATGGTAGCCTTGTTCATGCGTAGTAGTACATTTATTTTATTCGTAAGTACGGTAACAAAGAAAAAACATTTATCGCAGTTCGTTAGATGGTATACCTTATACTCTATTAAAATTTAGGTACGATGGAGCGAACTTTAGAAGCTATAGAAGAAGTAGGCCGCTGCGGAACTTAGTATATAAACCGGTTTACCGGAATCTCATGCACGATCTCCGTCTCCTACATGGAAGGTGTGGTGAGAAAAGCATTCCCCGTGTAAAAAACAGAATATAATTGTAGTAAATCAATAAAAGAATAAGGTAGAAAAAATTAAATAATATAAATAATGGTTTTCTATACTAAATGCAACACATTGAAATTACAAAAGTGTCGAAAAAGATAACATGATATTTCAGTAGTTTCTTACTACTCAATTTTTGCAACTGTAAGACGCTTTGTTTAGGGCAACGAGAGGAGATGAAATTACACAAGCCAACCGTGACTAGCAGAGTTATAAAAGGAAAATGTTTTAGGTATTTGCCAGCCTAAATAACATCTGAAACGAAATCACCAGGGTTTAAGGCAAGGTCGCCAGTATTCCTAGAGGGATCGTAATTAATTGCTTGCGGAGGGCACGTCCTCTGGTCCGTTGCCTAGCAACTGAAATACTGACTTGTTTGCCAGGCTTTTTTTGTAAGTATCTTCTGTTAATCGATATTCTGATAACATTTGTACTATACATAACATGGTGTTACTATTTTCAATTATTGTCCTATGCAGCTATGATATTATTATTTGCAAATGATTATATTATCAATTATCAACAGCCTTTTACAGTCCACTGCTGGACATAGGCCTCTCCTTAGTAAGTAAAGACCTATAATAACTTATGTTAATCAATTACTTAATAAGTTTACTAGTTAATTTATAGCCGTATCATGTAAAGTAATCGCGTTCAAAAAATATGTTTTATAAGGAACTTGATAATTTGGTAAATCTCATTTTATTTAAGTTTATCTATTTCAAATGAAATACGCAAAGTTTTTTTTATTTTTAAGTTAATTGCCCGTAATAAAATAAATAATTAATAAATATTTCGGACATTAGACACACAACGTCATCTAGTTTCAAACTAACTAGACTGACTGATAGAATATTTATATACTTTTTTTGTATTGTAAATACACACATATTATTTACATTGAAAACACCTAAAGTTCGAAACAAATATTTGCAGATCATAAAAATACTTAGTCTGACTTGGGTATCGAACCCGAGACCTTTAGCACAGCAGTCGCATTCACTACCGCTGCGCCACCGAGGCAGTGAATCATTTACACACAACTATGGATTTAATGTCACAGCAATATTACATGATCGCTCGATGTATGAGATACACGTGGTAACGAGTCAAAAGTTGAAAAAAAAATGTATACAATAATAATTAATATATATATATATATATATATATTGGCAAAAATGTCAGTACTAGTACTACACAAATATTATACAGAATTCAGTTGATAGTATCATACAATTCTTAATTTAAGAAGGGATCACACATGTTAGACATATTGATTCCATAATGAAGAGCATTCCGAAGCTCGAATAAAAAACGAAGCCCAAGAAAGACTCCCAAGTACCAGATGGCGGCCAACAGAGGTATTATCATGACTTAAGTTTTTGCTTCACATCATCGCATCAACACTAATCAACAGCCTACAACAGTTCACTGCTAGAAATGGACCCCTCCTTAGAAAACAGTTTGATATAGGGTTTACATCAAGTTTTTCTTCACTTTACAGTGTTGTTGTCCTACACAGTCTGACTGTTCTTCCGACACTCACACAATGAGTGAGAGTCGTGACACTCCGTATTCTTAATCCATCACCACACGGTTTTTTACTTAGCTTGTCTTAGTTTTTAAAGAGATTGATAAATAAGGCAGAGAAATGAAAATGGTAGTAAAGCCACGCTGATTTCAGCATAAACGGGTCGGCTCGTACGGGGCAGTACTGCCCTCCTACAAAACACCAACCTAAAGCGACAGCATCTGTGCTGTCGTGTTTCGTTGGTGAGTGCGAGACCGCAGACCCATTGATGCAAAGCTGACAGTTGTAGTAAGTGTGTGCAATACAATGCTACGATGACCGTCATGTCTTTTACGTCCCCAAGAGAGGGGTAAAAATCCTAATAGGCTGCCATAGTGTGGGTCACCATACTGCATTGTCAGCATTCGCAATAAGTATGGTGACTACAACTTTTGGATTTTATTCATGCTTTCCATCAAGCAGAGTAGAGTCACTTCGGCAAGTTATTAAAATAAAAAAATCACATTGCCTCAAACAATGCGGGTACGAGATGGCTTTCTTACCATTACGAACCAAATTATATGAATTGCATAAATCATTAAAATACCTACCTAAAGCTACCCTTGTCTTAGTAAATCAACTCTGAACAGGTCTTAATCGATGCCGCTAGTCGTCGTCTCTCTTTTACACGCCTGGAGTAATTATAGTATACTTTATTAGAAAGCAAAATAAGAAACTAATTTTTCTTATTTCGGAGTAAGTGTATGGAATACCTTCCCTAGTAGAGTCTCCATATTAATAGCTGCGATAAGTTTGAATAGGAACAGCTGATTCAGACCGGGGACAGTGTCGTCGCCTCAAGGTCCCGGGTGAGCGAACCCCCTCCCGGGATAAATTTGATTTGGCACCCCCCTCCACCCCGCGCCAGTGAGCGCCGTCTCGCACACGAATAGAGGGAGCAACGAAGTTCCCAGCATCTTACGCAAACAGACATACCTACCTATACTACGCGGTATTTGAAGGGAGGTATCCTTGAAATGTGTAACATTGTGTATTTGTATTAAATAGAAACTGCGTAGAAGTTCTAGGAAAGCGTGTCGAGTGACTAGCGTATTTGTTTACGGTAGGTATAAAATGAAATTCTTATTCACACACCATTTTTTTACGACTAAAGGCAGATATATCTGGTGCTTATAACACATCACTACGTATAAAAAATAACTGAATCATACATTTACAGATTATCTATATGAATTGATTATAAATGTTATTTCTGTGATAAGGTGGTGATTGTATTTAAAATTACAAATATCCGCGTTTGTTTGTGTTAAATGAGTATGGTAACCACAACTCTTGGATTTTATTAATGTTTTCCACTAGGCAGAGTACAGTCACTGGCAGGCTACTGAAATAAAATAAAAACTATTTTGTTCTCATCATCTCAAATATGTTATTATAGTACTTCTCTACTCCAGCTGGCCTTTTCCCTAAAGACTTCATTAGTGCGGGTAAACAATAGACAGGAACCAAAACTGAATGTTAGCGACAAAAGTTTTACAATGACTACAATATTTTAAAATAAGGTAAGAGCAAATATCCTTTAAAATCCAACTACTAGCTGTGACCCGTCACACGAGCTCTATCCTGAAATGACTTGCCACCAAGCAGAAATGGCTGCTCAATACCTACCGCGGTAAGCACGTAACTAATTAAATATAAATCAGTGATAAAATATAAATTATGTATGATAATATCATTCATTTCATTAGATAAGCGGACTTTAAAATGCCTACTATCTCGTTTTGCAACTGTACAACTTTGGTACACGGTTGCTAAGCAAGATAGTACGTACGTAAAAAATAATATAAATAAGAATTCAACCATTTGCTCCATTTATATCGTGCTAATAACGCTGGATCTATTAATCAAAAAGGAGTAGGTTCTCAATTCAATTGTTTTTTTTTTGTTTTCGCTTAAATTCTAATTGACTATGTTCTCGTTTAAACATACGAGTCAGGAATTAATGGCAGAGTACATTAGTTTGCTATGAGAGTTGCATGGTGGTTACTCTGGATAACAAAGTATGTTATCCAGTGTAGTCGCCATGCAATCTTCCCTACCGAGATCTCGTGAGAGTAGAATTGTGCCTAAGGAATTTGTTGGATATATTAATAAATTTGTAGAAAATATAAATAGAAACAATTGTTCGTAGAAAACCAAAAAAAAAATTATAATTTTCTGACTGTATTCCTAACAAGACAGGGGTGTGAACAATTACATATTATTAAATTTGTTACCCAATCGCATTAAAACAGCTTACTAGATTTTGATGAAATTTAGCATAGAGATGATTGATTCGTACTACGCGTCGTGACGGATAAATAATGTAGAATGTCACCCCTATTCTTCCCATGGGTGTGAAAACGTAACTTCAAAGAGAAGGAAAACTTGAGACAAACTCGCTGCTACGCTGGCCAGACGGTTAACCCGTAAACCGTGATATAGTAGGCCTAAACCTCCTTGTTAATAGAGGTCTATGTCCAGCAGTGGGCTGTTAAAGGTTGTAGATGATGATGGTAGTCGTATGCTCATTTTTGTCTCCGAAGAATCGACATAAATGTAAAGAAATTCACAACGCAACGGGCCACACCTACTTTTATAATAATATAGGTACATAAGTCTAACATTTAATTGATTTGTCACTTTTGAAAAACGTCGAAGTAATAACAAATAAATAGTGCATCTAGTTCCATGGTACAATTTGTTTTCACAAAAACATATATTTCTTACAAAAACGTGGTTAACATTATATTTTAGAAAGTTTGAATACAATTTAAATCGAAGTACCTAACTAGGTTACAATTAATGTTACTGTCATAAATTTGTTGACATCCGTTTTATGCTAACGTGCCAAGTTCCGCCACATTGTTGTTATTTTCTTGTTTTTACTACTTGAACTATGTGCCAAGAGATATCTAGTAGAGAGCAATATGATGTACAAAATAATAAGCCAGGGAAACGCAGCAATCGGCGCACTCCGTCCAACAAGACGAACAACACTACGATATTATCTCTTGATAACAGATAAGTTCGCGATTGTTGTTTGATAAAAATACGCACGAGACCGCGTTGCCGCTCATCTCGAGCCGCGCGACGCCACGTTGCCACGTCTCCACGTTGGCGGCCATTTGCAATTCAGATGAGAGCTAGTCAGTTGTTACGCCACATACTCTCAAAATAAAAACAATGTTTTAGTTATAAAATATGGCGGATCTAATGTGTTGCTAATATAATCAGTCTCACGTCACTGCACTTGTGCTTGACTTGTGAAATATTAATTACATCGTAATCATTATGCCAACCGATTTCTATTGCTTATTTTATTTGAAGTTGTACAGAAGCATTGTATTACGCTATTAGTAACAGGCTAAAATTAGTTTTATATAAAATAATAAAAATTATAATGAGTTGTTTCAGAACGAATACGATATGAATCGATGTGTAAACGTCCACTCAATTTGAAGAGTAAAGAATGGTCTAGTCAAGATCATCACTTGTTTGCAAAGCACCATGTCACCAAATATCAGTTTATTTACTATGTGAATTTGAGTCGTATATGAATAAAAATTTAAGTTTGGAGTTCATATACATTTTCAAGAGACTACTATAAAGTAAATAAGCTAGACAACAGCTTTGAGGGCGTACCAAAAGGCTAAGTTTTAGATCAGAAATTACCCAGTACTTCTCAAGTGTACACAGAAACTTTTACAATTATTTTCATTCAATACATTTATGAATATAAAAAGAAAGCGTGCACGACAAAAACCAGTTAAAACCCAGTAAGACAATTACATATGTACATACAATTTTGAAGTACACAATATGGAGTTATATTCAACAGCAGTTGTAACAAGACCGACAAAATCCTATGAACCGGCCAGGTGCAGCTTTAATTACGTGAGAATTTCTGTCATTAGAATTACTAATTTCAAAATCTCATAACTATGCAAGTTTATATATTGACTCTGCTACTTTAAGGCTGTATACCCACCAGCTAGCTGTATACAGTCCTTAAAATATAGTTTGAACTCTGTGACAGGTAGCGACGAAATCTACAAAGTAAAGAAATATTTTCATTCTTTACGGTCCAATTTTTTCACATATGAAGTGCAGTGCATTGTAAATATAAAAATTCACACCTAAAGTATTAGAAGTTCTAAAATGACAGTGATAACTGTCACAGAGATCAAATTATATTTTAAGGACTATATAGCCTGTGTGCAGTTATAAGGTATGTACTTGTTTCCCAGCCACGAGTCATTCTAGTAGAATTACGCAGATCAGATTTCTGCTCAACGGACGTATACGCTTTCACTACGCCATGCGAATTTGACACAGAGACAACGTTATCAAAACTTCGCTAACAATAAATAGACCTGTTAACATTATTTTGGCATATTTACTATATCTATTTATCATCATCATTCTCATCATCTCATTATGGTACCGGCAGAACCGTGTTGTTTTAGGTGTATAATTTTAAACGAATATTGATTTATTTTTGCTGGCTAGTATCTTTTTCAGTTTCAGAATAACAGGGTGCAAATAAATAAATCGGGAATATTGTAATCGGCTGTACTATAGTAAAACCGCAACGTGGAAATGTGCCAAAAATACATGCTCTAGTTTATTATTTCTTATAAACAAGGAGCTTCTGCCAAGACAAATCTGTAGTGATCACATAAAGTCTAATATATAGCGATTATATATATCAGGATATAAAGATACGGGTACATCGTGGCATAGCTGCAACTGAAATCTCGATGTTGTTATTACACGTGCCTTGATCAAGACTATGTAACTTTATGATATAGTATCGCTACTGCTTACTTTCAATGTAATTAGATAGATTAGTGTTAGTTTGACTGCATCTACTTAAAAGAGAACTAAATAAGTTGCGTTGACGTCTTTGCAAAAGTTGTATAACCAATGTGGAACTACTAATATGTACATATAAAATATCTTCACAAATTGAATTAATTTTAGAGAATTTTACATTGTGACATGTGACATGATAATAATAACTAAAGTCTTTTACTAATTACTAACTTTTACTTACTTTTTAACTAACAGCCACCGTAAGACTAGAAGACTTTCATACGATCTGAGTAAACCACTCCAAAATAGAAATATTCGAGAGAGCAAGATATGTTACCTAATTTATTATTTTTTACAACACTCGTCTTCTTGATGTGTCCGATAAACGTCTAAACTCAAAATCAGCTATACAAGTTTAGGTAGTAGCGTGAAATGAACGGCAATATACCGCAATATGTGAATAAATTTGATCTCTGGGGCAGCCTTAGCGAAGGATATTTAGATTTGCGTCATAAATTGCCACCGTGGTACTTCAACTTTATTAACATTTTATGCTCACTCTCGCATAGTTGTATTATGCATTAGCATATGTAATGAAATATGTATGCCGTAAGAACATTGTAAGTGGATGTGTTTGCAGAAATCCTGGCAAAGATTGTACGAAGAAAAAATATTTTTTGTCAACATATAATCGTTTGAGACCGAAGCAAATTAGATAACTATGTAGATTTTGCTGAAGTAGGTGTACCGTAAAATGATTTTGCGACGGTATGAAGAGTCGAGAGGATTGGCCGACTGGATTTTGAAATGGATTTAAACCCTTCCGCTGACAGAAATAGGAATAATCCGGCTAAAATGGGTTTTGAACGCTTCTATGTAAGGACCAAAGGATTTAGAGCGAAGATAAAATGGGACGATGGGGATGGGGATAAAACGACGGTACGGAAATCGTGCAATCAGTGAAATTCCGGACCATTAACGCGTTCCAAGTTAGCAAGAGAGTTCGAAATACTACCAACCCAGGTATCCAGCTCTGACATCATATCTATCTAGGTACTTGATGGGAAGTCCCTTTACTCTAGAAGACTTTTTTTTTTAAATATAAGTAAACCATAATCGTTTTAAATTTGGACTTTGAGTTAACACACAGTTGATAAATGGAACAAAGTGGCGTAACTGTCATGATTTACGCATGAGTTTTAAAAACAGTACGCACTATTTACACGCACCAGCTAACCTTAGCAAAATCTACTGACATTCTCATGTAAGTTTTGTGAATTCATTAAAAGTTTAATGTAGCTACACACTAATTGAATGAATGGTATTTTACGGTTTATACCGCGCCGAGCGGCAACCGCGCGTGGCGCCCGCCCGCACCGTGCGAGCTGGCAACGTAGCGCCTCGTATCCGTCGGAGCGGCAACGTCGCCAGCAGAACGGCAACGCCTCGCACTGATTCAGCATTTAACATACAACTGAGAGATAGCATCGATTTTTTAGTTGTTGTTTTAATTTCAAGTGAATTGAAGGTTGTTGTTATTGATAATATTAATGAGTGACTGATGTTAGACAACTTATGCAAGGGATAGTATCGTTTCATTTTTTCCATCAGTATCTATACTAATATGTATTATAAAGGTGACGAGTTTGTGTGGTTGAACGCGTTAATCATAGGAACTACGTGTCCGATTTAAAATCATTTTAGTGTTAGATAGTTCTGAAAAAAACCGTGACCGCATATCTTTTAAGGTTTGCTCACTATGATCTTTTTTTAGTAAGGACATTTTGTTCTAGCTGTATAACATCACGCTTCGGGTAATATGAAACGAAGGCAGGGTTGCGTGGCTAATCTTCATATATATACTATACCCTTGAAGTGAACAACCCATCTGGCCAGCGTGATATAGTAGGTCAAAACTAGAGAAGAGAAGGAATACTTGAAACAAACACAATACGTATACATGTATATATATATGTATCGGATTTGTTTCAAGTTTTCCTTCTCTTTGCACTGACTGATGTAGTTTGCTCTCTTAGTTGCCTCTTACGACACTCACGGGATGAATTGGGATGGTGACACTCCGTATTCTTAATCTATCACCACATGGAGAATGTTTAGTGTATCTGCAGAATATATACACAATAAATTTCTCCATTTGTATACCTCAATATGACATTTGCGACATTAATTAAAATAAATAAAGTTGAAAGTAGGTAGGTATAGTTATTCTTTTCTTTACATTTTTGTGGACGTGTTGTATCAATTTTAATGGGAATAATTTTGCTAAAGTTCTATTTTACTTTGCCTTTTGATATTCTACATAATATTATGTTTCTAACAGTTGGTGTTCCAGTGGCGTTTTTATGAACACCTATTGCCGATTAACATAGAAAGGACCATATATTTTAAACACGCTTTTATTCTATTTATTAGTTACTAACTAAATATCTGGCTATGTGAATAAATCATAGAAGTCAATTGTACCTACATTAAAATCTAATTTTTATATAGTAATGAAACATTGTATCAACCATGGACCTGTTTAGTGGCTACTGGTAAATACCTACTGCGAATGAGGGGATCAAGGCTATTTTTTAAACCAACAGGCTTAGTGACGATATTCTCATCAAGAAACGAGAAGGTGGATAGCGGTTTCTTCTTTTTAACTTATTATTTTTGAATTCGGTTCGGTATTAGCGTGTTATTTTAAAAACGTTGAACGTTACAATTTATTAAGACGAATGTGAGTAATAATATACACATAAGTATATATCATATATTTTTTACGAGAGGGTAGAACTGCGCCAGTCAAGCCTGCCCGTTTATGCTGAAATCAGTGTGGCTCTCTACTACGTTATAAGCCTATGTACATAAAACGAAGAATTTCGTAATTCTAAGTCCTTCACAAGTACTTCATAAGTCAAAACAAAGTTTGTTATTTCTGTGTATGTATGTACGTATGTCTATGTATAAACAACGTTATCGATGACCTGTATATAGTTTACGATTACTAATCAGCATTCGTTTTTGAATTCAATTGTTTTCAGGATGACTCACTATACCTAAAGCATTATTGCGTTTCATGGTTTGTAGCTGCCGAGATTACGTGTATAATACTTATAGGTTGCACCTAAATCAAGATAAGTAAATAATGTAACCTTTAGTCAGTACTTGTCCGTTTTGTTATTCAGTACTTGTAACTGAATTAGAACAATATCTACATTCTACTTCCCTTCTATTTTTTTTTACACGAGGAATGCTTTTCGTACCAAACGTCCGTAGGGAGACGAAGTGTACTGGGAGGAGTCCCGTTCGGACCCGCAGTGGTGGCATTGTGCCGTAGCCTCTCGAAGCAGCCGTGCCCGGTAAGAATCTGAGTAATCGACAGGTGACACAGTTGGTCCTCTACATTCTACTTCCCTAGTTATTACCAACATGTAATATGTATTCGCCTATTTATCATTCTAACGCTGAATATTCTATGGATTCACGTTTATACTTAGTCTGGCCATAAATACTGTTACACTTAATTATAAAAAAATATTACATTTGAATTTCGAATCTGTCATTTTTATACGATTGTTCATTGTGTTTTCTCATTTTGGCGCCAATACATTGTAAAATATTTTGCGATATTAAAATGGTGTGGGGTGATAAAGAGAACCGAATCGCTGTGATAGCATTACACAAAGTAGGTATGGAGCCAAATGCAATTTTTAAAACTCTCCATACACTTGGTATTAGTAAAATGTTTGTGTACCGGGCTATTAATAGGTACAATGAGACCTCCTCTGTTTGTGACAGAAAAAGATCTGGCCGTCCACGTAGTGTTCGTACGAAAAAGGTGGTCAAAGCAGTAAGGGAAAGAATTCGAAGAAATCCTGTCCGAAAGCAAAAGATTTTATCTCGGGAAATGAAGATAGCACCTAGAACCATGTCGCGTATTTTAAAAGATGACTTAGGACTTGCAGCCTATAAGAGACGCACTGGCCATTTCTTAACTGATAATTTAAAGAAGAATAGGGTGGTAAAATCGAAACAACTACTGAAGCGGTACGCAAAGGGAGGTCACAGAAAAATTTTGTTTACGGATGAGAAAATTTTTACAATTGAGCAACATTTTAACAAACAAAATGACCGTATTTATGCTCAAAGCTCTAAGGAAGCTTCCCAATTAGTCGACAGAGTGCAACGTGGACATTATCCGACTTCAGTGATGGTTTGGTGGGGTGTTAGCTATGAAGGAGTGACTGAGCCATATTTTTGTGAAAAAGGTATCAAAACATCGGCACAAGTGTATCAAGATACCATTCTTGAGAAGGTAGTTAAGCCCCTTAACATCACCATGTTCAATAACCAAGTATGGTCCTTCCAGCAAGACTCGGCGCCGGGTCATAAAGCTCGGTCCACGCAGTCTTGGTTGGAATCGAACGTTTCGGACTTCATCAGAGCTGAAGACTGGCCGTCGTCTAGTCCCGATCTTAATCCGCTGGATTATGATTTGTGGTCAGTTTTAGAGAGTACAGCTTGCTCTAAACGCCATGATAATTTGGAGTCCCTAAAACAATCTATACGATTGGCAGTGAAGAATTTTCCCATGGAAAGAGTGCGTGCTTCTATTGATAACTGGCCTCATCGTTTAAAGGACTGTATTGCAGCCAATGGAGACCACTTCGAATAAGCTTTTTATATTTTTAATTGTTTTATATTTATGTATTAAACTGACACACTGTAAAAGTAATAAATGTTATTTGCAGTTAACAATTTTCTTTTTTCTTTATTACAATATTTATGGCAAGACTAGGTATAATATCCGACAAAACAGCCTAATTCTTGGCAGAACATCTCCAATAAAAAGTATAATATTTGAGAAACAATTTGTAGATGTTGTTTTGTTCAAATTTTTACATCTGTAGAGTCTGATATAATTAATGTATTCAAAGAAAGGTCGAGGCCATTTATCGAAAAAAATCAAACCTTGAAATGTCAGTAAATATACATATATTATGTATTTTAGGTGATTTTAACCATTATATAAGAATAAATGGTTAAAAGGATGTTATTTTAATTATTAGCCAGCAAGATAAGCAATGTGTGCTTTAACCTCGTTAATGCTCGTTGCACCAAAACGCAGGTAACCACTTCTGCTCACTTTCATCAAATGACGTACTTAAAAAAAATTCAAAGACAAACTCAAATCATTAGTAGTAACTTACTCTTTAAAAAAGTATAGTAAATGTTGTCTTGTTAAAAAAACTTTTTTTGGTAGAATATTAGCATGTTGCAGCAGAAGTTTATTATCTCCATTTTGTATATGACAAAATATGTAGATAGTCAGACGATCTAGTGAGTACAAGGCCACTGCTGTTTGTGGAGTAAACATGTTAAAGCTAGGCGTAGATAATATTTTTTGCTGAATGTACCTAAAGTCATAAAATTGATTTATGGCAACATTAATATAATGATATGGCTAGAGAATTTCTGGTACTGGTACTTTTTTTTGTATATCAGCAAATGTCAACTACATTGTCTAAAAACTTTGATAGTTCTTATCTTATCGAAGTTATTGCATCAAATAACGGTTAAAATGATTAATACTGCCATGTTAAGAAGCTGTCAGGTAAATGAAAAACGAGACAAAATGTAAACAAATATACTACGTACAACCTTTAAATGTGAAGAATGCACTTTTTGATTATGTTTTGCGATAATGGTACGATAAAACAATATTTGAGTCAGATAAAGGACAAAAACAGTCACCAGCACGACATTTTTAACCTTACAGATATGAAGTAGACAGTGTTACTGCATTCACTGTCTTTCATTCCAGTTTTTTTAATTCATACTCTTAGTTAAACTATGCCAGGGTATATGGTTCTAGGTCGTTTGTGGGCATTTAAGTATATCCTTTATCTCCTTAGGGAGACTGAAAGCAGACTTCAAACAATCTACTCATGTTCCTAAATAGAAAAATGATAATAACAAAATCGCTACAATAGAAACTTGGCATCAATATTTAGTTTATAAAACTAGTTACCAAAATAGGTCTGGATTCTTTTATTATCATTCGTCTCTGTATTTTTATAGTATTCTCGACATTAGTTCGAGTCATTGAAGACCCTCAAAAAGAAACCTTCATAAATTAATCGTAGATATATATGTCAACGAACTCGAAAACGGCAAAGTTTTTATTTCTTTTCTAATAGGGGCCATATTGTTACTTTATTAGCAATCAGATACTAATGCCGTTTATGCGTATTCTGAGAAAGCCAGCATTATTGGAAGCTTCACAAGTCATAGGTTGTTTTCAAAGTCTTACGTAATCCAATTAGAGTAGGTCCACGAATCCAATTACTGGTATGATGAGCCCGGTCCGACCGCACTGACCTGCGGTATACGAAGTACGACACATAGAAATAGTAGGTAAAGGTTCATAAGATGTATCTCTTAGTTACGCTGGGCAAACTAAAGTTTATTTATATATCTTATGGTGTAGTTTTTGTTTTATCAATTCTGTACTATGAATTCATAGTTATTAGATATATATTCGTAATACGCTAACAGGCCCGTACAATCTCATCTGCATCTCGCCCGTATAGCCCGTAGCATGATGTTATTATACAGCGTGAGCTTTACCATAAAAAAGTTATAGTGAGCCAAACTTAAAACATAGGCATATGCTGCCACCGATATTTTTTTAGACTTTGAATTCTTACATATATTATTTTTACAAAACTTCAAGCATGGAAGCTTGTAAAGGAATCATTCTCATTATTTTTGCAAAATTTTTCATTAATACTTCGCTCGATATAACTGTGCTATCCAACATTGAAAGAATTTTTAAAATCAAACCAGTACCACTAGTGCCTGAGATTAGCGCGATCTACAAAACATGCACCAAACTCTTCAGTTTTATAGTATAAGTAAAGATGCGCGTGTGTTTCTGAGCAGCATCAAGCAGTGTTGTGTTGTGTTGTGAGAGCAGAATTTTGTCAGTATCATTCCCGAAACCAGTCAGACTTTCTAGAACACATCTATAGTGATTGTGAATCCATAAATTGATAGTATATTGCACAAATCAAATAATTATAGCATGTATGTATATTGTATTATTTTCAGCAGGTGTCCTGGAGACTAATGAATGAGGGCCAGATAAGCTGCATACACACACACCTGTAAATTTGTTTTCGGTATATAGGTAAACATAAGATATTAGGCTATCTAAGTACAAATGTTCTAAATGCATGCATACGATCATTAAAAAGCTGTATTGCTTTACAAACATAGTGTACTGAATAAAAAACAATGCTATAAGTATTTTTTATACATTTTTGTATTTATGCTTTTTAAAATGGATTTTAAATTCATAATAATTAATGTTGTATTAGAAGTGTTAGTATGTCATATGTATATGTTTTAAAAGAAAATTTTAAAATATAACCAACATACTGTGTAATTAATCTACCTGATGTGATATCTATTCGAGTTTAGTTCTATGCGTTTATGAACATGCGTACTTACATTTGTAACTTCTACAGCTCTTTTACTCATATTAAATGTAAGGACTAAAAGTGCTTTGCACGTACTATGGTAGGTAAGTGGTGATGGTACGTACCATGCGTGCATGCGAGGGTGCATAAACATGCAGATCTGTGAGGTGCCGACAATAAACCGGATGCACATTGTGCTTGTCTTGACTGACGCTCACACACACATGCTCCAACAACGTATACCTATTTACTATGTTTATGTTGCAAGTGCAGAGAAGAGAAATTAACTTTACTATTATTATTATCATTTTACTATAATACATTTATCTATACTAATATTATTGAAGAAGAGTTTGTTTGGTCCAACGCGCTGATCTCAGTTAGCACTGGTCTGACTTGAAAATTCTTTCAGTGTTAAATAAGTCAGCTATCGACGGCAGTTATAGGCAACAACAACAAACTGAACAAATTTATCATCATAACATCACGCTACGAGCAACAGGAGATATAGATGAGAATGCGCGGGTTATATTTTAGTTAACACACTTTAAGTTATAAAATTGAGTCCCTCTGCTTTTCGCCAAGTGTCTTTACCGGCGCCTAAACCCTTTCCCTGATTCTAGACGGAGGGACTGATAGGACGGTAATGCACGTGTGACTCTTAAGAGCTACTGATTTTCAAGAGCAGTGGCGGTCACTTACCGTCAGGTAGATCTGTGTGCTCGTTTGGATACTATACTATAAAAAAACAGTCTTTACAATCAGCAATATCTTAACCCTTGAATGCAAAATATGGTTCTATGTCTATAACTGACGATGCTTACATACTCCTCGAAGACATGAACACCTTGGTGTAATATCCTTTATGATTTTGGTTAATTGAATAGGTTATCATTGAGATGTATCCTCCACGGGATGAATAATATTGCCATTAGTACCTAACCGGACTACCAAAGATGCAATTCGGTCCCGGCACCTTCGTAATTAGAGATAATAAAACTTTACAATATACTGAACAGGTTCAATAATATTTATAAAAGTTGTATCCCTCAGATTGCAGGAATAGAACTACTACAATAACGTTTTCTGTACACTGGATTGAGTATAAAAACGCTAAATCTCAGGAATCGTCTGATGAAGACATGTTCGCTTTAATTTGCAATTATTGGTACATTCGGTTGATGTAAAGTAACTTTAAAGAATTCACATCGTGGCTTTGGAAATCGTATTCAATTTGTGAATATGTCTCCTGGAATATAACTGCGTGACCTTAGAAAGGTTGCCTTCTAATGATGTCTTATTGAGTACACAATTTTAGTACAAAAGAAATATGCCTATTTTAAATTTCGAGATTAAATAATTAAATACTTATAGGTAGGATATAAAACGTAATGGTAAGATACGTAAAACAATGTAGGTATTCAGAGAAAGAAAGATAAGATAAATAAATCGTTTTTCACTTCTAATATCAGATTAGATAATTGGAATGATTCGTTCAATTTAAAATGCTATTAAAACAACCTTTATCTATATTCTTCAATACGAAGCTGTTCCGCAAATGGTGTAATACGACAATACTCTTATCAAGTTAAAATATTTTAGGTTCGGCATGATTCTCGAATGAATTAAATAAAAGTTACAATTAATACATAGTATTTGAGCTAATAATATTATAAGTTAACAATATTCTTTTGTTTACTGTTTTTTATCACCTACTAGCTCGATAAACACTTTTTTTTTTTTTGAGATGACCTAGCTTTTGGCCTGGGATGGCCTCTACAACTTCACGCGGGTATTACGGTGAGCGCTGAGGGCTCTCAACCAGTCATTTATTAAGCAACATAGCCCAAGGGCACCCCCTGTGGGATACGAACCTCGGCTTGGGGTGTTGCTGCTACGTTGGGGCGACCTACTCCCATGTTTTGTATACGATTTACGCGGCGCGTATTCCGCCCCCGACGACGGGGACGAAAACGCGGACGGTTCCTATTAGATTGCCTAATTGTGTTCGCTCTACGTTGAGCGAGCGTAATTTCGTCGTCTAACTCTTCTAACGCGTGTCTGGGTCGACGTAGTTTCGAGATCCTACTTGGTGTGTAGTCTACGGCCGCAACCACTAGAGGGTTGGGGTGAGTCGGAGCAGAGTCAAAGTAGCTAAGGGAGCACTGTTTTATGAATTGCTTGATGGTCGGCAATCTGAGGTCGATGTGGAGATCGACGTTGCGTACATACCACGGTGCTCCCGTAGCTTTGCGCATGAACCTATTCTGTAGTGTTTGAAGCCTATGGATCCTGTGTGGCCTAACGTGTGCGAATACTACGCTACCGTACGTCATTATAGGACGTACGCATGCCGTGTATAGCCTAACTTTATTTTTTAAATCTAACTTCGAACGCGCGTTAATTAAACAGTGTAGACGTCCTAGCACGAAGGCAGCCCGGTTGCGGACTGCCTTGATGTGGGGGCCGAAGTTTAGACGGTCGTCGAGGGTTATGCCTAAGTATTTGGCCTGCCTAGCCCAAGGGATAGACTTGCCGAACATCCTGATCTGAGGGGTCTTCTCCAAAGGATACAAGCTTAGCTGTCTTCTGTGAAACAGCACCGCCTGGCTTTTCTCGGGGTTGACCTCTATCCTCCATTTCCGGAACCAAACGCCCAGTGCGTTGGCTGCGGTCTGGAGTTTTTGGCTACTGTCGAGGGGTTCACCCCCGAGCAGTAGATAGCCTTGTCGTCTGCGAATAGTGCCGTCTGCACATGCCGATGCTTCGGAATGTCGCTAGTATACAGCGTGAAGAGTAGGGGGGAGAGCACGGACCCTTGTGGGACACCGGCTCGTATGGGGTGAGTGGAGGACAGTGACCCTTCTACTCGGTAGCGGAAGCTACGATTCGACAAGTAGTCTCGTATGATGAGCACGAGTCCGTGTGGCACTCCCATGGTGGATAGCTTAAATAATAAGCCGTTGTGCCACACTTTGTCGAAAGCTTTCGCCACGTCAAAGAAGAGGATTCCTGTGAACAGGTTGCGTTGAAGCCGATCGCTGGTGTATTCAACGATGCGGTGGACTTGGTGGATGCACGAGTGATCGGTTCGGAAACCGAATTGCTCGTGAGGGAGGAGATGATTAGCGTCGGCATATGCTTTCAGCCTATTATAAACTAAGCGCTCATATATTTTGCCTAATCCTTTAAGCAGACTTATCGGTCTATAACTAGTCGGTTCGGACTTTTGTTTGCCGGGTTTGGGTATCCCAATAACCACGGCTTCTTTCCATTGTTGTGGAAAGATATTGTTAGCGAGCGCTGCGTTGAAAATGAACGTCAGCAGGACCAGTAGCCTCTCCGGAAAGAGTTTTAACACCCTGTTTGTGATACCGTCCGAACCGGGCGCCTTGCGAGCGTGAAGGCCCTTGACGATCGTTTCGACTTCTTCGGGGGTGACCGTGTCTAGGTCTTGTTCATCTGTCGTCGTCCCCGTCGGCGTTGATGTTGAGGCTAGTGTTGATGTAGGAAGTGAGGTTATTATGCGCTCTACTTCCGAATCAACTTCGGCTATTTGGTCCGAGTCGCAGTGTATTACGCTGGGCGTGCACTGATTCTCTAGACTCTCGGCCAGGCACTCTGCCTTTTCGATATCGTCGAATGCCGGTGGAAGGTTAGGTCTGCTTAGAGGAGGCATACAGGTGATGGTGTCTCTCTTAAGCGAGCGGGATAGTTGCCAGAAGGCAAGGTGGGTAGGTTCGAGGTCTTGTAGTGTCCTATCCCACCTGTCTTGGCGCATTTGATCGATGCGCGACTTGACCGCTCTTTCTAAGCGTCGTAACCTGATCCTGTTGGCTTCGCATGGATATCTGTCATAGGCTCGTACGGCGGCGTTCTTCCGCCTCAGCAGCTCACGTACGTCATCGGGTAGGTTCCAGCGGCGATCGTTCGTCGCTGGTGCCTCCCGAGTGCATTCGTTAATTAACGATTGCACGTGTGCTGTGAGGGAGTCGATCGCCGTCACGGTGTCCTCTTTGCTGATTATGTGGTCGGGTATCCTCTCTAGATGCACGGACGAGGTTGCCTCGAGTTTGGTCCCGAGGCGCCTCCAGTCCGTGATTCGTCTAGTGGGGGTACGATGACCTGTGTCGATGGGACCCAGTCTGGGTGCGAACTCCATGACCACAGGTCTGTGGTCAGAAGTTAACTCGTGTAGCACCTCTACTGAACACAAACGTAGGTTTATGTTCTTTAGGAGTGCCACGTCCAGAATGTCGGGTCGGTGAGACACGTTGTGCGGATAGTGGGTCGGTTCGAGCGGGGCGATGATGTCGAACGCTAGTCTATTCGAGAGCGACTCCAGGGCTCTGCCTTTGGCGTTGGACTGGTGACAGTTCCAAAGAATGTTTTTGGCGTTAAGGTCGCCGCCGATTATCACGGCGTCGCTCAGTTCTAGCAGTGCTCGGAGGTCGCTCTCGAGTAGTTGCCGATTGGGTGACAGATAGGCTGAAACTAGTGTGATCGATTGGTGTCCGGTCATGCCTATTCGACAGACCGAAGCCTCGATGCTAGTCAGCGCAGGCGGATCCATAGGTACGCAGTGAAGGGACCTTTTGTAATATATGAGAGTTCCCCCTAGCGCAGAGTCAATCCTATCGTTGCGGACCACAGAGTAGTTCGCAACGTTTGGGTTTCTCTGCGAGGGTTTCAGAAAGGTCTCTTGTGCGAATAGTATGTTGAGTTGGTGTGCCCTAAGAAATTCGCCAACTTCATCTCGTTGCCTACTGATGCCGTTGGCGTTGAAATACCCTAGCTTGAGTGATCTTGGTTTGACTCTGCTTGTCGGTGTCCTATCCATGTTATGGGTTGCACTTGAATGCGCCTAACTTCTCGAGTACGCTCGAGTACCTAACACTGACGCTGAGGAGGGCCAACGGATTGCCCTCGTTCTGACGAATTAGACTAGCGAGATGACGTAGCTCGCTAAAATCAATCGCACTCGCGAACCTTGCCACTAGGGATAGGTCCGGGTCGATTGTTTGCGGTAGTTGGTTGAGAGGGCTCCTGTAGTCAACGACGAGCGGCTTGGGCCCTCCCTGGAGAGGTTTAGTGGGCATGGGCACGCCGGAGGCTGCCTTTGCGGGCAGGTATGGAGGCCTGCATCGTCTTCCGCACGGGCAGAGGTGGGAAGGTCTCCCCTGTCTTCCTGGGAGTGGCCCAGGCTTTTGTCTTCGGCAAAGGAGCAGCTGTAAAGCTCCCCCCAGTCCCTGCAGCAGCAGGGACGACTGGGCGGGGACGCTGAGGTCCTTTCGCCTTGGGGGTTTTAGGCGCCTTCGGGCAACCTCTGTAGTTGGCGGGGTGGCCTTCTTCGCCACACAGCACGCACGCGACTGGCTCAGTGCAATTGGCCCTGTCTTTGGGCCTTTTGCACTCCTCCGTCGCGTGGTCTTCCAGGCACTTGACGCACCTGGGGCGGGCGAAGCAATTTCGCGCCGAGTGCCCGTAGAGCTGGCAGCGGTGGCATTGTGAGATGCCACTTCTTCGGTGAGGTGGCTCGACGGTTATTTCCGACAGCCCGCAGACGGATGACATCTTGAAGATGTCTTTACCCGCGGGGCTGTCGTCGAGGGAGACCATCACCATATCAAAAATGGTGTTGGTGCGGCCTCTGACCATCCGGTGTACCTCGTGCACCGGGTAGTTTTTGGCTCGATAAACACGACATCGACGGAATTTATATACTTCACTATTTCAATCGGATGTTCTTCACTATTTCATTGGTTTTAATTTGTTTGTTCGTGTGATTCTATATTTTTCCTAGTAAAATTAATCTAAGTTACACCTTATAATATAAGCTATCTACCAGTGGAAGTACCGGCAAAATCGATCCAGCCGTTTTAGAGATTTGCTGAAACAGACAGATAGACAGATAAAAGAATTATAAATTTATTTTTTTATGTAAGTACTGTCATTATTTATTTAGTAAAAAGTTTTAATTTGAAATTACAAACAGACATTTTATTTTTGTTTTATTTGTACAGATGTATAGATATAGGTGGGTTTTTTGTTGTTGATCCTTCAAAGAACTGCCAAAACATTTAAGGTCTTTTTGCATAGGGATGCTTTGTGAGTTAGTGTACAATGTTTATTTGTTTTTTGTCAATCCTGTAAAACAGTTTCTAGAGAATAAATAACCATCCTATAACTAGAGAGATGCAATTTAACATATTATTTAGAGTCTAAAGTGCCCGTTTTGAGTTCTTTGTTTTGACAAAACTTTTACTGTTCCAGTTTAGTCATAAAGCAGTGTACTTACCTATACGTTATTAGTTATGTTTAGACAGTGGAGGCGTAGATTGTCGTTAAGTTAATATAAAATCAATGCACTCATCAAATACTTCTCAAACTTTTAAAAATTCATTAAAAGAATGAACAAAAATTAGTATTAAATTTCTACTGCTCCAGTTTCTGCTTGTAATTTAACTATAACTAAAACTATTGTAACTGATCTTTGTAATATAAGATATAATTTTAAGAAAAGATCTTTGAGACAAAATATTTCATAGATTTTAATACAAATTGTTGAACTGCTACTGTCTCAGGTCGTAGAAAAAAGTTTTGTATGATACAGTATATAGAACACAGCCTCCTGACAGCCGTCGGCAACATGAAGTTATTGTCGTTGGCAATTAATAATCATTTAAATGTATTTTTTTACACACTATTCTATAAAATTAAGTTTAAAACCTTTATGTCAACGTTTCAAAATGAGTTAGCCAAGCTAATTTAAAGCGCTATATAAATGACGTACAAGTTGGCTTTGATGAGCAGATGAATAAATCTATTGTAATAAATTAATCAAAAAATTATGGCATTTCTGTGTTCACGGTAACATGACGTCTGTGATGGTGATGGCTTTTTAACTGTACCTGTTTTAATTTGACATAGGTAGATAAGCACCCGGAATCATAATAAAATATCGGATTATTATACATAGATTTACCGTATTGGTATTAAAACTTTTGAGTAATTGTACCTATCTATAATATTTATGGTATTATTATTTTATTAAAACATAATTATACGCTTACTATATAAACAATTGTACAAGTAAAGGTCACGATCTTGAATAAGTACCTATCGGTATTAATGTTACAAAAAATCTCATTTATGTAAAAATTGTGAGCAATTAAGCTTTATTACAACTTCCAACATTTTGGCAAGTGAAAAAAGTGCGCCTGTTGCCGGCTTGGAAGTGGGTCGACGCGGCAACGTCGCATAGCGGTACCGGCTGCGGAATGGCAACGTCGCTTGAAGCGCGCTGCTCCACGTTGCTACTGCGCTATTCAGACTTGAAATAAACTGTAGGGCTCCATTCATTTTTTTTTTTTTTTTTTTTTTTTTTTTTTTGTTCCGGCAAAACGAGGGCAATCCGTTGGCCCTCCTCAGTGTTAGCGTCAGATACTCGAGCGTACTCGAGAAGCTAGGCGCGTTTAAATGTAATCCATAATGGATTGCACACCAACACGCAGAGTCAAACCCCGATCACTCAAGTTAGGGTACATCAACGCCAACGGCATCGGTAGGCAACGAGATGAAGTTGGCGTTTTTCTTAGGGCACACCAATTGGACATATTGCTAGTGCAAGAGACCTTTTTGAAACCCTCGCAGAGAAACCCAAACGTTGCGAACTACTCTGTGGTCCGCAACGATAGGATTGACTCTGCGCTAGGGGGAACTCTCATATATTACAAAAGGTCCCTTCACTGCGTACCTATGGATCCGCCTGCGCTGACTAGCATCGAGGCTTCGGTCTGTCGAATAGGCATGACCGGACACCAATCGATCACGCTAGTTTCAGCCTATCTGTCACCCAATCGGCAACTACTCGAGAGCGACCTCCGAGCGCTGCTAGAACTGAGCGACGCCGTGATAATCGGCGGCGACCTTAACGCCAAGAACACCATTTGGAACTGTCACCAGTCCAACGCCAAAGGCAGAGCCCTGGAGTCGCTCTCGAATAGACTAGCGTTCGACATCATCGCCCCGCTCGAACCGACCCACTATCCGCACAACGTGTCTCACCGACCCGACATTCTGGACGTGGCACTCCTGAAGAACATAAACCTACGTTTGTGTTCAGTAGAGGTGCTTCACGAGCTGACTTCAGACCACAGACCTGTGGTCGTGGAGTTCGCACCCAGACTGGGTCCCATCGACACAGGTCATCGTACCCCCACTAGACGAACCACGGACTGGAGGCGCCTCGGGACAAAACTCGAGGCAACCTCGTCCGTGCATCTAGATAGGATACCCGACCACATAAATAGCCAAGAGGACACCACGATGGCGATCGACAACCTCACAGCTCACGTGCAATCGTTAATTAACGAATGCACTCGGGAGGCACCGGCGACGAACGATCGCCGCTGGGACCTACCCGATGACGTACGTGAGCTGCTGAGGCGGAAGAACGCCGCCGTACGAGCCTACGACAGATATCCATGCGACGCCAACAGGATCAGGTTACGACGCTTAGAAAGAGCGGTCAAGTCACGCATCGACCAAATGCGCCAAGACAGGTGGGATAGGACACTACAAGATCTCGAACCTACCCACCACGCCTTCTGGCAACTATCCCGCTCGCTTAAGAGAGACACCGTCACCGTTATGCCTCCTCTAAGCAGACCTAACCTTCCACCGGCATTCGACGATATCGAAAAGGCTGAGTGCCTGGCCGAGAGTCTAGAGAATCAGTGCACGCCCAGCGTAATACACTGCGACTCGGACCAAATAGCCGAAGTTGATTCGGAAGTAGAGCGCCTAATAACCTCACTTCCTACATCAACATCAACGCCGACGGGAACGACGACAGATGAACATGACCTAGACACGGTCACCCCCGAAGAAGTCGAAACGATCGTCAAGGGCCTACACGCTCGCAAGGCGCCCGGTTCGGACGGTATTACAAACAGGGTGTTAAAACTCTTTCCGGAGAGGCTACTGGTCCTGCTGACGTTCATCTTCAACGCAGCACTCAAAAACAACATCTTTCCACAACAGTGGAAAGAAGCCGTTGTTATTGGGATACCCAAACCTGGCAAACCGAAGTCCGAACCGACCAGTTATAGACCGATCAGTCTGCTTAACGGATTAGGCAAGCTATACGAGCGTCTAATCTACAGTAGGCTGAAAGCGTATGCCGATGCTAATCTTCTCGTCCCCCACGAGCAATTCGGGTTCCGAACCGAACACTCGTGCGTCCACCAAGTTCACCGCATCGTTGAATACACCAGCGATCGGCTTCAACGCAACCTGTTTACAGGAATCCTCTTTTTCGACGTAGCGAAAGCTTTCGACAAAGTGTGGCACAACGGCTTACTATTTAAGCTGGCAACCATGGGAGTGCCACACGGACTCGTGCTCATCATACGAGACTACTTGTCGAATCGAAGCTTCCGCTACCGAGTAGAAGGGTCAATGTCCTCCACTCACCCCATTCGAGCCGGTGTCCCACAAGGGTCCGTGCTCTCCCCCCTACTCTTCACGCTGTATACTAGCGACATTCCGAAGCATCGGTATGTGCAGACGGCTCTATTCGCAGACGATACGGCTATCTACTGCTCAGGAATGAACCCCTCGACAGTAGCCAAGAAACTCCAGACCGCAGCCAACGCACTGGGCGTTTGGTTCCGGAAATGGAGGATCGAGGTCAACCCCGAGAAAAGCCAGGCGGTGCTGTTTCACAGAAGACAGCTAAGCTTGTATCCTTTGGAGAAGACCCCTCAGATTAGGATGTTCGGCAAGTCTATCCCTTGGACTAGGCAGGCCAAATACCTAGGCATAACCCTTGACGACCGTCTATCCTTCGGCCCCCACATCAAGGCAGTCCGCAATCGGGCTGCCTTCGTGCTAGGACGTTTACACAGTTTAATTAACGCGCGTTCGAAATTAAACTTAAAAAACAAAGTCCGATTATACACTGCATGCATACGTCCTATAATGACGTACGGCAGCGTGGTATTCGCACATGTAAGGCCACACAGGATCCATAGGCTTCAAACACTACAGAATAGGTTCATGCGCACAGCGACGGGAGCACCGTGGTATGTACGCAACGTCGATCTTCACATCGACCTCAGATTGCCGACCATCAAGCAATTCATTAAACAGTGCTCCCTTAGCTACTTTGACTCTGCTCCGACTCACCCCAACCCTCTAGTGGTTGCGGCGGTAAATTACACACCGAGCGAAATATCTAAGATACGTCGACCCAAACACGCGTTAGGGGAGCTAGACGACGAAATTACACGCGCTCAACGCAGAGCGAACACACTAGGTGCGAACCGTCCGCGTTTTCGTCCCCGCCGGCGGGGGCGGAACACGGGCCGCGTAAACCGACAACAAAACATGGGAGTAGGCCGCCCCAGTGTTTCAGCAACACCCCAAGCCGAGGTTCGTACCCCGCAGGGGGTGCCCTTGGGCAATGTTGTTTAATAAAGGCCGGTTGAGAGCCCTCAGCGCTCACCGTAACCAAACCGGGTAAAGTTGTAGAGGCCGTCTGAGGCCAACAGCTAAAAATCATCACAAAAAAAAAAAAAAAAAAAAAAAAAAAAAATCATTTTTTTGCACAATACGCTTTTATGTATTAATATGGCAGTCCAATTTATGACTAGAGTTTTTTTAATACAGGTAGATAAAGGTAGGCAGAGATGTTATATTTGTTCGAAGACAATGACTAGTTTCAGTCCTAGGTATGCAAATTTTAGCTGATCGAGCCATCCACACAAGCAATTGCCCATTTTTGGCACCGTATCTACTTATTCATTTCTAATCTAACTTCAAACAGGTTTACTCCCAAGTATCTAATCTGATTCCTTAATACCCAGTAACGTCGGCAATGGGCTTGCTTTGCTCCCTTAATTGATTTAAAGTTAGAATCGACGAAGTGTTGGCTTCGATTACTTATTTTATTTCGAAATTTACTTTCTGCCTACCCCTTCGGGCACATATGCGTAATTGATGCGAATATCAAAACTTGAAGAATATAATGTTGGGTTGTTTCAAGTTTTCGAAATTACTTCTAATAGTATAAATTTGGAGTAGAAATAACCTTGAACCTAAATTGATGTGCAATAATGTCTTTTCATGAACAAAGATTTATCACTACGTAGGTAATCCAGCAAAAGATCATATTGAAATATATAAAGAAAAATACTATTTAAAATACCTATTTCTTTAGTATTGAGTGCTTCGTAAATATTAACATAATTCCTGTTTATTATTGAACCATAATTAACATAAAAGCCGAAAACATAAGTTTAATAAATAAATATGTATTTAAATATTTCGGACATTTGACACACAACGCCATCTAGTTTCAAACTAAGCAGAACTTGTACTATGATAACCACACTGACTGATAGAAATATACTTTTTTTGTAAATATATACATATCCTACATAGAAAACACCCAAACTTCAAATCAAATATTTGCAGATCACACAAACATTTGATCCGACCCAATCATCAAACCCGAGACCTCAAGCACAGCAATCGTGTTAGCTACCACTGTGCCACATACTTTCTTTACTTACTATTATTATACTATTAGATTAGCCAATGTTCTTTATTAATATTATATTAAACTGTCGCGTTTCATAAAACCTATTATTTGTTATAAAACCTTATAAAACACGAAAATTAAATAGTAACATAATAAATTTGGAGTTTGTATCTCTACTTCTGTGCCCTTGGCAGCTCCGCAAGGTCTGTGCGAATGGACCGACCGAATCAATAATCCCGTCGTGTTCCTCTGCAGACATGGTTTACTTAGTTTTAACATGTTCTAGCTAAATGTGCTGAGCATAAAATATTTTTAGTCATGCTTGCTATTGTATAGTGTTCTCTAAAAACTTTTAAGGTCTTACTTTTAACTTAAATTATAAGCATCATTCTATAAACAAGAGATAAAATGGTAGAAAAAAATAAGTTTATTAGTTTAAACTGACAACGGAATCGACTTAACAACAACTTAATGAACTGGACTTAACCATAAATTTGAGTTTACTTTAGTAACTAAATAACTCGGTAACCTTAAAAATACAAAGTAAGCGTTAAACAAGTACAGGTAAGGACATAAAAATGACAATGACTTTTGCTTACATTGACATCCCGAAGAAATTACAGACGAAACATTCGTTTACCTAAATGATATGGTCTATTCGCGTTTCGAAAATAGTGACTCGTAGTATTTATAATATAGTACGAGGTACGGGACAAGTTACAGACACATGCGAATTCATATTTTTATAGGTTAAAGTTTAATAAAAACCTGATAACATCTGCTGACCGTCTGTGAATGCAAACAAACGATAAAAAGCTTTATGGTTCATGGAATGAACTTATATTTAATTTTTCCCCCGTTGTTATTGAAACTCTTTTTTCACGTACGATTTTAGTGTCTTAATTTCGTTTTGTTTCTTAATAAGTTAATTTTAATATTATAAACAGTGTTCTTGAGCATGCCACAAGCATTTGCTTGTGAATGCATTTTCTACAATCGCATATAAGTTAGGTACACTCGTCCTTCTACTCTACAGATTATTGATCCTTTGTAATTTTACACTTTTGTAACTGGATTGCCACTTTTTTTGGGGTAAAGGGACTTCAATGGTGGACAACAATTCTCATTGTCAATGGAACATCATCAAAAATGGATTATAGGTACTATATTAACATTTTGCACGTTGGTCTGGCGGTTAGTATATGCGACTGTCAAAAAGAGGTCTGGGGTTCGATGCGGGGGTCGGAATTTTCTCGAGTCTCGGGTTGAATTTTCTAATAAAAAGAAATGATTAAAAGAAGTTTGGCAGTTGTCGTTCTAACCTCCGTGTCTTGGAGAGCACGTAAAACCGTCGGCCCTAAACCTGATTTTTTCCCGGTAGTGTAGGCTAAGAGTAGATCATTTACATATAAAACTTATTATTGAATAATACCTACTATATGCAAACAATTTAAAATAGCCCAAATATTAAGAGGTTTTAACGTGAGAACATGAAAAGTGCATCCAAAAAAATTAAAAAGAACATAAAAGCATCATTGTATGTGTGCACGGTTTGGCAACGTGGCATGTTCGTATACAGCTACAAAAGCAAGACCAAGTTGCGGTCGCCTCCCCGTTTACCTCTCGCCTGTCCAAGTTCCAAGTCGACTACACGTACTTAAACGACTTGTCTTTTTTCCTAGTACGACTATGCGGATGTATGTATAGAAGATAAAAGAGAATACATCCACTAACTACTGACGATAGATAACGAATCATATATGTATCTGCATTATCATATTTTATCGTACTCGTTCCATTTAATAAAATACATTTATCCAAAGCCAAAAATATTAATTTATTATTTAAAATATAAAAACAAAGAATAATGTTTTATGGTTCCCAACTTTAGTAAACTGAGGGGCCCATTCAGCCTACGACTTGTCGCAGAGCATTTCTTTAAACGAAGCCTTAATGTTTCGTAGGTATATAAATATGATTATCCGTGTTCTAGAACCTAGAAGTCGTAGTACCAGCAATGCTTACATGGAATCTTTATAAAATAAATAATAAGTACTAACATAACAAAATCAGGACAAATTTAAAGGATTCCTTTTACAAATTATTCATGCCGTAACTTGGCTAAATATTTAGTTTATTAGTATTTTTACATCTAAGGCAGGTTACCGGTTTCATCGGTCACGGTGGACTTGATCGATGAAAAATATTTACAATGATACTAAAATAAAAGAGTTTTTATTGTGATGAAATGAATCGATTCGACAAATCGCCGACGCCTCGGCGGCCGCGCCAAGGATCCCCGCCCCTCCTCCGATATTCATACAAGAGAAATCGAGATGGACGGCGATCTCCACCTGGTGCAACGAGCGCCGCATCCGCTACCACTCTGCCCGTAGCACCCAACAGGGCATCAAAGTTGCCCTAGCCACCGCGAGCGACCACAGGGCGCTCTCGAAGCTCCTTCGGGAGAGGGACGTGAGTTACCACACGTACACTCTGCCGGAGGACAAAAAGCTCCGTGTCGTTGTTCGCAACGTGCCCAAGGAGATCTCCCCCGAGGAGATCAAACAAGCCTTGACACCCAACTACCCGGTGCATGAGGTACACCGGATGGTAAAAGGCCGCACCAACGTCGTATACGACATGGTGTTGGTTACTCTCGACGACACCCCCGCCGGCAAGGACATCTTTAAGATGTCGTCCATCTGCGGGCTGTCGGGCATAACCATAGAGCCACCTCACCGTAGAAGTGGCATCTCACAATGCCACCGCTGCCAGCTCTATGGACATTCGGCGCGTAACTGTTTCGCGCGCCCCAGGTGCGTCAAGTGCCTGGAAGACCACGCGACGGACCAGTGCAAAAGGCCCAAAGACAGGGCCCAATGCACTGAGCCAGTCGCGTGCGTACTGTGTGGCGAAACAGGCCACCCCGCCAACTATCGAGGTTGCCCGAGGGCGCCTAAAACCCCCAAGGCGAAAGGACCTCAGCGTCCCCGCCCAGTCGTCCCTGCTGCTGCTGCTGCAGGGACTGGGGGGAGCTTTAAAGCCGCTCCTCTGCCAAAAACGAACGCCTGGGCCACTCCCAGGACGACCGGGGAGACCTTCCCACCTCTGCCCGTGCGGAAGACGATGCAGGCCCCCATACCTGCCCCAGTACCCGCAAAGGCAGCCCCTGTCGAGCGGCCCACAAAGCCTCTCCAGGGAGGGCCCAAGCCGCTCGTAGTTGACTACAGGAGCCAACTACCGCAAACGATCGACCCGGACCTATCCCTAGTGGCAAGGTTCGCGAGTGCGATCGACTTTAGCGAGCTACGTCATCTCGCTAGTCTAATCCGGCAAAACGAGGGCAATCCGTTGGCCCTCCTCAGTGTTAGTGTCAGGTACTCGAGCGTACTCGAGAAGCTAGGCGCGTTTAAATGTAACCCATAATGGATTGCACACCAACACGCAGAGTCAAACCCCGATCACTCAAGCTAGGGTACATCAACGCCAACGGCATCGGTAGGCAACGAGATGAAGTTGGCGTTTTTCTTAGGGCACACCAACTCGACATATTACTAGTGCAAGAGACCTTTCTGAAACCCTCGCAGAGAAACCCAAACGTTGCGAACTACTCTGTGGTCCGCAACGATAGGATTGACTCTGCGCTAGGGGGAACTCTCATATATTACAAAAGGTCCCTTCACTGCGTACCTATGGATCCGCCTGGGCTGACTAGCATCGAGGCTTCGGTCTGTCGAATAGGCATGACCGGACACCAACCGATCACGCTAGTTTCAGCCTATCTGTCACCCAATCGGCAACTACTCGAGAGCGACCTCCGAGCGCTGCTAGAACTGAGCGACGCCGTGATAATCGGCGGCGACCTTAACGCCAAGAACACCATTTGGAACTGTCACCAGTCCAACGCCAAAGGCAGAGCCCTGGAGTCGCTCTCGAATAGACTAGCGTTCGACATCATCGCCCCGCTCGAACCGACCCACTATCCGCACAACGTGTCTCACCGACCCGACATTCTGGACGTGGCACTCCTGAAGAACATAAACCTACGTTTGTGTTCAGTAGAGGTGCTTCACGAGTTAACTTCAGACCACAGACCTGTGGTCGTGGAGTTCGCACCCAGACTGGGTCCCATCGACACAGGTCATCGTACCCCCACTAGACGAACCACGGACTGGAGGCGCCTCGGGACAAAACTCGAGGCAACCTCGTCCGTGCATCTAGATAGGATACCCGACCACATAAATAGCCAAGAGGACACCACGATGGCGATCGACAACCTCACAGCTCACGTGCAATCGTTAATTAACGAATGCACTCGGGAGGCACCGGCGACGAACGATCGCCGCTGGGACCTACCCGATGACGTACGTGAGCTGCTGAGGCGGAAGAACGCCGCCGTACGAGCCTACGACAGATATCCATGCGACGCCAACAGGATCAGGTTACGACGCTTAGAAAGAGCGGTCAAGTCACGCATCGACCAAATGCGCCAAGACAGGTGGGATAGGACACTACAAGATCTCGAACCTACCCACCTTGCCTTCTGGCAACTATCCCGCTCGCTTAAGAGAGACATTGTCACCGTTATGCCTCCTCTAAGCAGACCTAACCTTCCACCGGCATTCGACGATATCGAAAAGGCAGAGTGCCTGGCCGAGAGTCTAGAGAATCAGTGCACGCCCAGCGTAATACACTGCGACTCGGACCAAATAGCCGAAGTTGATTCGGAAGTAGAGCGCCTAATAACCTCACTTCCTACATCAACATCAACATCAACGCCGACGGGGATGACAGATACTCATACACAACAACAAGACCTAGACACGGTCACCCCCGAAGAAGTCGAAACGATCGTCAAGGGCCTACACGCTCGCAAGGCGCAAGGTTCGGACGGTATCACAAACAGGGTTATAAAACTCTTTCCGGAGAGGCTACTGGTCCTGCTGACGTTCATCTTCAACGCAGCACTCAAAAACAACATCTTTCCACAACAGTGGAAAGAAGCCGTTGTTATTGGGATACCCAAACCTGGCAAACCGAAGTCCGAACCGACCAGTTATAGACCGATCAGTCTGCTTAACGGATTAGGCAAGCTATACGAGCGTCTAATCTACAGTAGGCTGAAAGCGTATGCCGATGCTAATCTTCTCGTCCCCCACGAGCAATTCGGGTTCCGAACCGAACACTCGTGCGTCCACCAAGTTCACCGCATCGTTGAATACACCAGCGATCGGCTTCAACGCAACCTGTTCACAGGAATCCTCTTCTTCGACGTAGCGAAAGCTTTCGACAAAGTGTGGCACAACGGCTTATTATTTAAGCTACTCACCATGGGAGTGCCACACGGACTCGTGCTCATCATACGAGACTACTTGTCGAATCGAAGCTTCCGCTACCGAGTAGAAGGGTCATTGTCCTCCACTCACTCCATACGAGCCGGTGTCCCACAAGGGTCCGTGCTCTCCCCCCTGCTTTTCACGCTGTACACTAGCGACATTCCGAAGCATCGGTATGTGCAGACGGCTCTATTCGCGGACGATACGGCTATCTACTGCTCAGGAATGAACCCCTCGACAGTAGCCAAGAAACTCCAGACCGCAGCCAACGCACTGGGCGTTTGGTTCCGGAAATGGAGGATAGAGGTCAACCCCGAGAAAAGCCAGGCGGTGCTGTTTCACAGAAGACAGCTAAGCTTGTATCCTTTGGAGAAGACCCCTCAGATTAGGATGTTCGGCAAGTCTATCCCTTGGACTAGGCAGGCCAAATACCTAGGCATAACCCTTGACGACCGTCTATCCTTCGGCCCCCACATCAAGGCAGTCCGCAGCCGGGCTGCCTTCGTGCTAGGACGTCTACACTGTCTAGTTAACTCGCGTTCGAAATTAAATTTAAAAAACAAAGTACGATTATACACTGCATGTATACGTCCTATAATGACGTACGGCAGTGTAGTATTCGCACACGTTAGGCCACACAGGATCCATAGGCTTCAAACACTACAGAATAGGTTCATGCGCACAGCTACGGGAGCACCGTGGTATGTACGCAACGTCGATCTTCACATCGACCTCAGATTGCCGACCATCAAGCAATTCATTAAACAGTGCTCCCTTAGCTACTTTGACTCTGCTCCGACTCACCCCAACCCTCTAGTAGTTGCGGCCGTAAACTATACACCGAGCAAAATTTCAAAAATACGTCGACCCAAACACGCGTTAGGGGAGCTAGACGACGACATTACACGCGCTCAACGCAGAGCGAACACACTAGGTGCGAACCGTCCGCGTTTTCGTCCCCGCCGGCGGGGGCGGAACACGGGCCGCGTAAACCGTCAACAAAACATGGGAGTAGGCCGCCCCAGTGTTTCAGCAACACCCCAAGCCGAGGTTCGTACCCCGCAGGGGGTGCCCTTGGGCAATGTTGTTTAATAAAGGCCGGTTGAGAGCCCTCAGCGCTCACCGTAACCAAACCGGGTAAAGTTGTAGAGGCCGTCTGAGGCCAACAGCTAAATATCACTACAAAAAAAAAAAAAAAAAAAAAAAAAAATCGATTCGACAAAGTTTACGACACAGCGACACGCCAGTCGCAGTGGGCGGGCGGTTTGTTGGTCGCGAGTCGCAAAGCGGCCAATCACGGGCATCGAGCGTGCGCACAAACGCGCGATAATGCGTCAGTCGCATCGCGCCCCGCTGCGGAGGTGGCGCGTTTTTTTCGTCGCCATCATAATCGACGCCTTTATTACAAAGGAGCGATTGAGTGATTTGTCAAAATGTCAATCTTTAATCCTGTTCAATTGATTGATGAAATAAAAAAACGGCCGGGGTTGTATAAAACTGATCAGCCCGCCGATCGAGAGGAAAAGTTAGCATTATGGAAGGAAATAGGATCTGTTATTTATCACGATTGGGAACATTTCAACAAGGCGACTGCTTATGACAGAGGTTAGTATGAAGAACGTTCATGAACCTGATCTCTGTAACGTCATCTTTACACAACAAAAACTGTCAATCACGAACTGAAAATGGCAAGCGCATAAATAGTAGGCTTAGGCCATGTAAAGAAATAAAAAAAGGTCTATATTTATGTTTTAACATCCTTCTTATGATACTACAGAATGACAGAAAGATATTGGAAACAATTTTCAATCATCTTCCAGCCCTTCATTCCTTCTTCGATTTTTGAGTAGGGAACTAGTGGGAGATCCACATATTTTAACTTTAGTCATAATTACATGTTTACACGTTTGATAGCAGAAACGCAATAAGGTAATAACATTTTGCTATTACTCATATTGAACCGTTATTGGTGATGTGGAAACTAATTAATAATTGTGTATGAGGAAAATGAAATCATTAGATACCTACTCATTTAATTAGTTTGCAATTTGGTAGGTACGCAACTACTGACACACACTGAATATTATTAGTTATACTTTCGTCAAAAAATCAAGTATTTCAAGTTTTTTAGCAAATAAATAATTGGCCACCATTTTCCGTTCCATAATGTATACATACATACATGGATATAATTAAAAATAAACGTATAGGAAAAAAGAGAAGCATCGAAATAACTTTCGTTAAAAAGCATTGACGACAAACGTGTCACAATTGAGAGTTAAACACCAGACGCGACTTGTGCGGGGTTATAATATCGTAGCGGTTCGAACTTAAACTAGGTCAAGTTCTACTTTGTACTATAATTAGAACTCGGTAGATATTGTGCAGTAGCTATACAAGATGCAGCCGCGTGATGTATTTCTTGTTAATGGTTAACTCAAATAAACTTGTATTCTCTGCATAGTTAAGCACGCCTTAGTACCTAGTGTGAGTTTTATTTCTCATCAACTCGCTCGCTACTGTACACTTTGCGATTGGCCAGCACTGAAATATTCACCAATCGCAACGCCGAACGCAATCACCGTGACGATCGAGTTGATCTGAACGAACGAATGAAGTAGACACGAGTGCACATGAAATGTTGAAAGAGATACCAACATTTCTGTTAATTAAAAATTACGAGGCGAAAAACCCACTTTCATTAAACATACATTAAAAAGACTTATTTTTTCCAGTTCATGCAATTACCGTTTTATTCAAAAATAATAATTTTATTCGTTATAAGTTTTATTTTCTATATTTCGGTAATACATTCGCTTTATAATATTGAACTTTGTTTACTTGAAGCAAAACGTTTAATAATTTTTCACACTTATTAGAAACAAATACAATGTATGTAACAACCCAAACGACCTCAAAAGAAAAAATAAATAGTTGCAGATAGAACGAGAGGCTTCTCTTAAGTGAACTTTACTTTAGTTAGATGGTTTGGAGCAAGAGTTGCTATTTATTTAAAGGATTTTACCGAATAGAACTTCTGTAGTACTAAGATTAGCAGATTATTGATTCAAAAGAGAGTGACGAATCCTATACTGCTAGTAATATGTAATGGATGATTATGAAATTTATACAGTTTATAAAGTGAATCATCCTAACTCTTTTCATGTAATTTTTATAGTTTTAGAACTTTCAATGCTTTTTAAAAAGTTGGTACAATTGCAATAACAAAACGCGTTTCTACGTTTGCGAAACTTGTCATGCTTAAAATCTACTTGGATGAAAACTAGATGGTGTTGTGTGTTAGATGACTATAAATATTTTTACATTATTACAAAATATAAATAACATAAAAGTGTATTCAGGAATTAAGCGACATTTTTCTAACAGATCAAAAAATCGTAAACGAATAATTTAGATTTTAAAAATATGGTACTACGCCATCTTGTCGACAACAATGCCGTCATATCTGTCGACTTGTACAGCCTAAGTATTACTTTGTAAAATACAAACTGAAATAATTTTTAGAAACGCTAAGCTCTAAAAATCATATAAATTAGAATGTTATTGTCGATGATATTACCAGACACATAAGTATAATGCAAATTTGGTTCAAAATAAGCCCTACCACGAAATACGCAAGGCGGTACAAAATTCTCATATATGCCTGCCATTGTCCTTTAAACCGCAATACGATATGATCACATTACAGTCAACCTTTCATGAGATTTTGTTAGAATTGAATTTCAAAACGTTTTTTTTCATTACGAAAGTTTACCTTCAGATCAATAAATTAGAATTATTCACAGTACATAAGCTTTGTACATATGATAAGCATATTTACAAACATTTTCATTTTATAGGAAAGTGGTTTTCTAAGTCCTCATTGCTCAAATACTCAGATCAGTTCAGACAGGGCCATTTGTGCATTTAATAAATCTCTGCGTGTTTTTTGTCTTTCTAGATCCTAACACATTAAATTATTGTTATTCAACAACCAATTTAGTATTAGTTTTATGATAAATACAATACCTTTATTGTAGTGCTTCAGTTACAAAGAAAATGGCGATCATTACGAGATGCTTACAATAGAGAATTGCGTGCACGCAGGTCTGGAGTGAGAATCAATAGGCGAGTGTATCGGTACTTCAAGAGGATGAGTTTCCTTGGAGGTTACGAAGGTACACTAAGCGAAGATGAGTAAGTGCACTCCATAAATTTAGATTTGTCGGAAGAGGAGAGTAAAAAAAGGAAGTTTAATTTTTTCACAAGTTTTCATAATCATGTCACATTTGGTCGTCTGACCCTAAATAAGATAGATTATGCTACGGTAACCTACTTGTTGATGAACATACTTATTTAACTCTTAATACGTACCTACTATACGTAAATTGAACCTAAAAAATAAGTAGCCGCGCTCAACACACCATAATTATTCTGGTTAAGAATGGAACCCACGCCCTCTAACTAAACAGTCAGGATCCCTAAATACTGAAACAATTGGCTTATCTAAGTGTCAGAATGGTCAATAAAACCATAGATCACACAATCTAATAGTATTTTATTTTCAGTGATCTCGAAGAGGACCTTATATTCGAACCTTTGCCCAATCCTGATGACGATCCTGAGATAGAAACAGCGACTATCAAAGTGAAAAAGGTTAAAAGAAAAAAAAGAAAGCGTCAATCTAGTGACGATAATCAACCTCCAGAAGAAATTGAAATGCCGATGTTCCCTGTAGAAATAGCTGAAAGTGAGACGGACAGTGATCGGCTCTTCTTGCTATCTTTTCTTCCAGAAATGAGACAGCTCCCGCTCAATATAAAGATGTGGGTAAGAGCCCAAATAGCAAATGTGATGCAAGAGGCTGTGTCATGTCATTACAACAATACGAGACCTGGTACTTCTTCATCTGACAAACACTTCGATATTAAAAGACAAAGACACGATAGTACAGAATAGGTATTTGGAATTTTGTTCATAAAATATTGGTGCTCGTCAACTCACTACGAATGTTTTTTTTTTTGTTTTTACGTTTGAATATCGTAATATATTTTAGTTAAATGTTATCTTATAGCACTTTATGTGAGCCTATGTAAGCGAGAAAAATTAACTAAAAGTTAATTTCATAAAATGATGGGAGAGAAAAGTTACCGTTATAGAAAAAATAAAAAAAAGTGCAAGAATGTAAAATGATAAAAGAGTAAAAACGCAATTGTATTCATAAATTATGTTTATATTTATTAAGACTACTAATTTACTAAAAAAATCATTTTCACTCGTGCAAAGCTGTAAACAGATGTTTGTATCCATTTACAGTGGGCTTTATTTAGGGTTATGAATAATAAGTTATGGAATAAGCCATAATAGTTGGAAATACCGAAGGTGTGAAATTTACTAAATGTCCTTAAATATTTTTTTTTGTTTTTTACTTAATTTGTTACTAGCTACATTTGTTATCGATTCAAGAAAATATAAAGAAAAGGTGAGACTTGTGCCGACAGTCAAGTTCGTTATATTTATTCTTCACGCAGCGTGGGTGGGATTAATCCCATACACATATAACAGAACGTAAATATTATTGTTTACCTAAGATTGAATACAGAGAAGTATAAACTGTTTCCTAACACTTAACAAACGGTACTTCCTAACTTGATTTTCGAAAAAAAACATGCGGAATGGTGCATATCCAAGTCTTTTGGCAAAAACTGCCATTAGTTATTTGGCAAGGGCTCGAGATAATCATAGTTTATTGATGTTTGTTTTCTTCGTTTAGTTATTAGAATTTGTACTTAATTTAATAAAAAAATCTTCAACATGACATACAGAATTGTAGACTTCACTTGACTCATTTTCTAATCTTAAATATAGGGGAACTTTCAATTTTATTTTTTCTTTACTGCAATCCCATTTAATGGTTTTTTGAATGATTAATTATTTTCACAGTTTTATTTCATTTGTTAATTTTTGTTATCGGAAATAAGGAGCCATTTTATTCATAAAAAAATATTATATTTTATGAATAGGGGTTGACTTCAAGAATACAATAGAATTTAGCTACCAAAGTTGTTATGAAGTATTATATACTCGTATAATCGTTTCGTTCATTATAGTGTTATTTGTTATAGTGTTATCTTAAGCTATTTATATGAAAATGTTAAGTTAAAAACTCAAAATAAATTTACACCAATTGAACTGAACTTTGACATTATATACAACTCGATTCAAACATTGTTTTTCATATATTTTTGGCTGCAGTTTTGGTTTTAATTTCTTATTAATGCAACTATTATGTGCTATCGTTTCGGCAGGGTACAGAGAGTTTGGTACAATTTCGTACTACCACCACCAGATGACCAAATTTTTAATTAAAAATAATTTCATGGTTACAATATAATTAAGAACGTTAGAACAACAAGTTCTTCCCTTTTTCATAAGGGCTTAAGTCTCAGATGTATTATTATTTACTGTTAGTTTAATTTAAACAAATATTATACAAGTTGTAATGGTGTGTCTATTCTAAAACATTACCTTAACCATTTATGACATCAGTAAAGATTTTGTTGTGTGTTATACCTGTAACAAACAATAAAAAAATATAATTATTAAAACACATACTGCTATACTTAAATGTGCACACAGTTCGATTTCGATTCGACAAGTAGTCTCGTATGATGAGCACGAGTCCGTGTGGCACTCCCATGGTGGCCAGCTTAAATAATAAGCCGTTGTGCCACACTTTGTCGAAAGCTTTCGCTACGTCGAAGAAGAGGATACGCGCCGTCCAAGAAACCGACGTTTAAATAATGGTGACTGCCCACGAAAATAATACTGTGGGTGAAATATTAATTGCTTAGTCAACTATGTGCCCAATTCGTGGCATTCATCACAGTATCATATAGTCAAACATTTCATGAAATATTGGTATTTCATGATATATTATGGCAATAATAAATTTAAAGTAACCGTATACCATCACTGTGTTTATACCTGAACTGTAGCCTGCTGTAACAGACAAACTTTGGATGGACAAAGACATACAAACGCAGACAAGTTGTATTACACAACTAATATATATTATATATACATACTTATATTTATTTACACATTATACGCAAAAACCATGGTCGATGTGACCATAAAGCTCTGGAGTGGCGACCGCGTATTTTTTTTTTTTTTTTTTTTTTTTTTTATGAGTGACCTAGCTGTTGGCCTGGGATGGCCTCTACAACTTTACGCGGGCATTACGGTGAGCGCTGAGGGCTCTCAACCGGTCATTTGTTAAGCAACATAGCCCAAGGGCACCCCCTGTGGGATACGAACCTCGGCTTGGGGTGTTGCTGCTACGTTGGGGCGACCTACTCCCATGATTTGTATATGATTTACGCGGCGCGTATTCCGCCCCCGATGACGGGGACGAAAACGCGGACGGTTCCTATTCCTAGATTGCCTAGCTGTGTCCGCTCTACGTTGAGCGAGCGTGATCTCGTCATCTGGTTCCTCTAACGCGTGTCTGGGTCGTCGTATCTTCGAAATCCTACTTGGTGTGTATTCTACGGCCGCAACCACTAGAGGGTTGGGGTGAGTCGGAGCAGAGTCAAAGTAGCTAAGGGAGCACTGTTTTATGAATTGCTTGATGGTCGGCAATCTGAGGTCGATGTGGAGATCGACGTTGCGTACATACCACGGTGCTCCCGTAGCTTTGCGCATGAATCTATTCTGTAGTGTTTGAAGCCTATGGATCCTGTGTGGCCTAACGTGTGCGAATACTACGCTACCGTACGTCATTATAGGACGTACGCATGCCGTGTATAACCTAACTTTATTTTTTAAGTCTAACTTCGAACGCGCGTTTAATAAATTGTGGAGACGTCTTAGCACGAAGGCAGCCCGGTTGCGGACTGCCTTGATGTGGGGGCCGAAGGTTAGACGGTCGTCGAGGGTTATGCATAAGTATTTGGCCTGCCTATCCCAAGGGATAGACTTGCCGAACATCCTAATCTGAGGGGTCTTCTCCAAAGGATACAAGCTTAGCTGTCTTCTGTGAAACAGCACCGCCTGGCTTTTCTCGGGGTTGACCTCTATCCTCCATTTCCGGAACCAAACGCCCAGTGCGTTGGCTGCGGTCTGGAGTTTTTTGGCTACTGTCGAGGGGTTCATTCCTGAGCAGTAGATAGCCGTGTCGTCTGCGAATAGTGCCGTCTGCACATGTCGATGCTTCGGAATGTCGCTGGTGTACAGCGTGAAGAGTAGGGGGGAGAGCACGGACCCTTGTGGGACACCGGCTCGTATGGAGTGAGTGGAGGACAATGACCCTTCTACTCGGTAGCGGAAGCTTCGGTTCGACAAGTAGTCTCGTATGATGAGCACGAGTCTGTGTGGCACTCCCATGGTGAATAGCTTAAATAATAAGCCGTTGTGCCACACTTTGTCGAAAGCTTTCGCCACGTCAAAGAAGAGGATCCCTGTGAACAGGTTGCGTTGAAGGCGATCGCTGGTGTACTCAACGATGCGGTGGACTTGGTGGACGCACGAGTGATCGGTTCGGAAACCGAATTGCTCGTGAGGGAGGAGATGTTTAGCGTCGGCATATGCTTTCAGCCTATTATAAACTAAGCGCTCATATATTTTGCCTAATCCTTTAAGCAGACTTATCGGTCTATAACTAGTCGGTTCGGACTTTGGTTTGCCGGGTTTGGGTATCCCAATAACCACGGCTTCTTTCCATTGTTGTGGAAAGATATTGTTAGCGAGCGCTGCGTTGAAGATAAAGGTCAGAAGGACCACTAGCCTGTCTGGAAAGAGTTTTATAACTCTATTTGTGATACCGTCCGAACCGGGTGCCTTGCGAGCGTGTAGGCCCTTGACGATCGTCTTAACTTCTTCGGGGGTGACTGCTATTAGGTCTTGCTCGTTTGTCCCCGTCGTTGTTGTTGTTATTATTGTTGTTGAAGTCGGAAGTGAAGCTATGCGCTCTACTTCTGAATCAACTTTAGCTACCTCGTCTATATTGTGGTGTATAGCGCTGGGCGTGCACTGAAGCTCCAGACTGTCTGCCAGGCACTCTGACTTTTCGATATCGTCGAAGGCCGGTGGAAGGTTAGGTCGGCTTAGAGGAGGCATACAGGTGATAGTGTCTCTCTTTAGCGAGCGGGATAGCTGCCAGAAGGCATGGTGGGTAGGTTCGAGATCTTGTAGTGTCCTGTCCCACCTGTCTTGGCGCATTTGGTCGATGCGCGACTTGACCGCTCTTTCTAAGCTTCGTAACCTGATCCTGTTGTCTTCGCATGGATATCTGTCATAGGCTCGTACGGCGGCGTTCTTCTGCCTCAGCAGTTCACGTACGTCATCGGGTAGGTTCCAGCGGCGATCGTTCGTCGCCGGTGCCTCCCGAGTGCATTCGTTAATTAACGATTGCACGTGTGCTGTGAGGGAGTCGATCGCCGTCGCGGTGTCCTCTTGGCTGGATATGTGGTCGGGTATCCTGTCTAGGTGCACGGACGAGGATTCCTCGAGTTTTGCCTCGAGGCGCCTCCAGTCCGTGATACGCCTAGTGGGGGTACGATGACCTGCGTCTATTGGACCCAGTTTGGGTGCGAACTCCATGACCACAGGTCTGTGGTCAGAGGTTAATTCGTGTAGCACTTCTATTGAACACAAACGTAGGTTTATGTTCTTTAGGAGTGCCACGTCCAGAATGTCGGGTCTGTGTGCCACGTTGGTCGGGTAGTGGGTTGGTTCGAGCGGGGTGATAATGTCGAACGCTAGTTTCATCGAAAGCGACTCCAGGGCTCTGCCTCTGCTGTTGGTGACGTGACATCCCCAAAGGGTGTTTTTAGCGTTGAGGTCGCCGCTGATTATCACAGCGTTGCTCAGTTCCAGCAGTGCTTGGAGGTCGCTCTCGAGTATTTGCCGGTTGGGTGAGAGATAGGCTGAGACCAGGGTGATTGGCTGGTGTCCAGTCATGCCTATTCGGCAGACCGAAGCCTCAATGCTCGTCAGCGCATACTGTGAACGCAGCGTTAATAGACCCTCCACAAGATGGTCCGACGACCTGGTGAAGGGCGTGGGAAGCCACTGGACTTGCTGTTGTGGAAAATCTTGGGAGAGGCCTATGTCCAGCAGTGGACGTCTTTTGGCTGAGGTGATGATGATGATGATGATGATGATAAAGAACTTGGAGTACATAAAATACCTAACATATAACATATTCAACAGAGTACAGGCTTTTTAGTTTTCAAGCATTATAGCTTTGTTATTAACATTCTAAATTCTTAACCTAGTTTAATAATACGAATATTTCTACTAAACATTCGGTTTGGTAAATTAAATTGGATAATAATACCTTACGAATATTTATTGAAGTGCGTATATGTATGATTTAGTTCCATGTTGTCTATTAAACTGTAATGGATGCATGGATTAGGCATTTCGTCCAACGTTATTTTGTATCTTAATTCACATATAGCCTAAATCAAGATCTACGTCGGTGAAATCATCAGTCAAATTTAGTTACAGCTTATCAATACAACATGCAAGTACATTGAGTTAAATTCTAAGCCGTATTTGACACCGGTATCCAAGATTGTTATCAGGTAAAAATTGCCAATATAAATTAAAAATATAACATATAGTACAATAAAACACATTAACGAAACTAAATGTAAAAAACTAATGTGCGTTAATTTGAACAAATTGTATCGCTAATAATAAACGTTGTACTTGAACATTACGTCATTTAGGTTAACTACACTGCTAGACAATACGGTAAACAAATAAATTCCAATACATAAATACAAAAACTGAGGACGGTCGTTGAGGCGACGTGCGACGTTGCCAGATCGTGCACAAAACGCTGCCGCGGCGCTACTTGGCCGCTGCGACCCCGCTGCGTCACTCCGCGCCGGCCGTCCGTCCCGGTTGGGAGCTGCGTTGCTAGTCGCAGTAAAATCGTGACGATTTTATTAGTGTTGCAAAGATGTCTTCATATTGTCTCGACGTCGAATCGTTTATAAGTGAAGTGAAGAAGTACCCAGAGATATGGGATGTAAACAGTGAAGAATATCGATTTAAAAAAAAGAAACAGCAAGCGTGGGCGCAAATAGCCAAACTATTTATAAATGATTTTGACGAACTGCCTTATAAAGAAAAGTTGGATGTTTGTAAGTAATTTCTATCATTGTTCGTGTCACGAAATGGTATTACGTAAACAATTAAGTAATTGATAGACTAAACTTTGTGAATTTCTATTTATCTCTAAAACAAAATGTGTCAATCTCTATTTCGAATTTCGTTTGTGATAATTTGAAACAAAGTGAACTATTCAGCTTGTAAAGTTGAGTATACTAAATACATATAATAATACTTCCCTATCTTTATGGAAATATATAAGTTTTTGTTTTGTACAGTGAGGAAATAATACAATAATATACATTGTGTAATACAATAATAATTTAATTAAACAAAAAGAGGTCACCGTGGCACCTGCTTTATTAGTCCTACTTTGTATGTTTGCGTTGAATATTTATCTTGTAGAGCACTTCTATTAATATACAAATGTTTGCCCGCAAACTATAGGGAGTATTTATTTTGGTCTTTATACGATAATATAGGTACCTATGGTAAGGTTTTTTCTAAAACGTGCGCCAAAATTTATTAGCGCGATGGTGAAGATTATCTATGCTCGAGTGTAGAAGAATAGAATGATAGAAATGGCATACAAAGGTCCTTTATTTTAATATAATTATATAAAAACAATATATATATTATCATGTATTTTACATGTTTTACATGTATATTTAAGGCAAGATGAGTAAATGAAAAATGAATTTCTTTTAAAATTTTCAACATTTAACTATTTGAGAACACAAAGTATGCAAGTATGCATATCATCAGTACCGACGATTTCATTACAAAAGTTCAATAGAAGGAAAAAAAAAAATTTACTGTTCTAATTATTAATTATTATGGTATGCAACATCTATTTTTATATCAACGCATGTTCTCGCATTACTTTCTTTCATATATGAAAGAAAGTAATGCAATATTTATTAAGCAATATTTCAACTCTGAGCTATAGCTCAGAGTTGAAATATAAATTGGTGGTCATGATTTCTCTGAGATGCTTTAAATTTAAACCGAGCATTAAAGACTTGTGATTATAAGATTGTTTTAAAAAGTAATAGCTACGATAATATGGCGGATTGTAAGACAATCTTGATATTTGGTATGTGAAAATAAATCGTTCCTAATTTCTGTTTTGAATGTTTTTCTGAAGCTTCTCTGCTGAAAATTTGATAAGCGCGAATGTTGGCACGTGGCAACAATACAGTAACTACTATAATAAAACTATTTTTGGCACAATTTATTAGTAAGTTACTAACTGTTGAATATTAAACAGATTATTATGAATATCACAAGTAAAAGACCCAATAATAGCAATTTCATAGCCAATAACATATGAAAAAATGCACTTTGAAGGTGCGCGCACACAGAGCTACACCGAGTGTAACTTATAGGGATTAAAAACTTATAATTATATCTATTAGCTTTTAATATTAATTTTAGGTTCTTAGCATACGAAGTTTTATTTTATCTAAATAATGTGGTTGAATGAAAATCCTGTGACAAGTGTTCAATAAGCTGAAATATTCAGCTAATTGTTTGTGTATGTAATCACCGCTATCTTAAACTTAAAAATAACACTGTTTTTTGTAAACGATCTCAATTAAATAACAGTACCGTTCGACCGTGTATAATTTAAATAAAGTAGTAATTTAATATTTCCAGATCGTAAATTGCACGGGAAATGGCGAAATATCAGGGATTCTTTCGTACGTCACATAAAACGAAAATACGGTAAAAAAGGTTATATATATGCAAGACATTTAGAGTTTTTAAATATTCTTTATATAGAGAAACAGAATAGTCAATCGGGCAGTGATGTTGATGCCGAAAATGACAATAACGATCAGAGTGATGACGAAGACGATAGCAAATCAAAAAGAGTTAGTTTCAAAAGTAAGAAATTCGATATAGTCACCGATACGACTATGTGGGACAGCGATGCAGAGGATTCTCCATCAACAATAGAAAACTTAAAAAGGAAACGAATTTCCAAACAGCATGACGATATAGAATACGTAGACACGCCCTTCCCGGACACAGCTACGACTGCTAGTTTTACAACAAGCGCAGAAGATGACGATAGATCGTTTTTCGAATCCCTATTGCCCGCGGTTAGAGAATTTAATATGGATCAAAAATTAGAATTTCGAACTGAAGTGTTGTGTATGATTAAGGGTATTAGGTCAAAAAATGGCCGCAGACAGTATATTAAATTAGACCCGGTTACTGGTAATTTTGACTAACGATTATTTTTGTTAACAAATTATATATCATTCCATTTTATACAAAAAATAAAAAAATACTACAGTATGTTCTTGTTTGATTACCATTAAAATGTAAATGAACAACATAACCTGACATGTATGTGATTTATAATATGAAATTCAAATGAACAATAAAGTCTTCTGTAAATGCAATTTTTGACCTGGATATAACAATTAAATACCTCTAATGAATGACTAGCTTATATACAGATTAGCTATTTTGTTACAAAACAAAAAAAAACAATATTTGACGAGTTCCATTTTTAAAATTATTAAATATAATACTTTTAAATAAAATTTTTGACGCAAATGGCCAGTTCCGAACATGTTAACCGTGACCCATATGTGTTTATCTGGTTGCAAAGTGTTTATGCCAGTTTTATAGCAATAATAATAATTACGGTCATGATCTATGAAAGCAACCAACTACAATTCTGCAGCTACCTTCTAGTTACGGACTGAACAAAATTAGATTTAATAAAAACAATAATGAATGGTGTCGTGGGACACCAGGTAAGAACGAAGTTCCTTCGGATAATGTGGAATCGACACAATTTGCAAAAAAAATCGTGCTCAATTTTATGTAGGTTTTCTTGACTTTTCTCTTAAATTTTGCTGATAAGTTTTTATTTAAGTACAAGAAAGTATTTAGGAAATTCAGTATTTTAGGAAATAAAATAATAAATTCCTTAAAATAATAAAATAGCACACATGACGCGCTTTCGCGCCTGCGCACGTCTCATTTAACGGTTTTATTCCACGCACTTTTTTCCACAGATTTATTCCACGCACTTTTTCCACTTACGGTTTTACTATCACATTTTTTTCAGTTCGGTCCCGCAGCGAAATCCCTATCCCCTCCAAGCCTTTTTTTTTTTTTTTTTTTTTTTTTTAACGTGTGGAAACCCCCACGGGCCGTCACCCCACCGGGGTTTACGGCGGGGCGGTGTGTCGGAATCGGACCGACTAAAACCACACGGTGTGCCACTCTGCGCCTGAGAGAGGAGGGATTCGGGAACAGCTGTTATTACGACATCCTAATCCCTCCTAGCGCCTGCCCGCTTTCGTGGGCGCCATCTGCGGATAAACTCTCCATTTAGGTGACGTCCGGCACACGCACACGTCACCTCCTCGCGGCTGGCCACTATAGCGGATGGAGGGGAAAACCCGTACCGTCCATCCGCGGCCACACTCAAGGCGGCATGAATCCCCTCCAAGCCTGCCGTAAGGAACTTCGTTCCAAAAATAATGGTAAATCCTAAAAAAAAAACAATTTACAAATTATTTGTTTTTGTTAACTGCGTGCAATTGCTAAACTGGGGTCAATAAACAATAAGTAAAATAAATAAATAAAATAAAATAATGTACAATCACATTTTATAATATATTAAAATAGGCAACTAGTTCTCTAGATCCAATTGCCAACTGTTTTGCAACGTAACTGCACACTCTTGGTTTAATGTGACATTAAACCAAAAGAGATTGTAAGTTTGTGATATATATATCTACTATCACCTCTAGACAGCCATTCGTATATAACAAGCTCATTACATTATAAGATCACATTGGAATAATAGTATGAATACATACTGTTATATGTAGACCTTCCAAAAGGTCATACAACAGAAGTAAATCTTAGAAAACAGGCGACCGTAGGTGAATGAAAGAGTTTACAAAACATTCTTATGAATACATATATCTCATACAATAAACGTTTATAACAAACGAAGTAATGCTTGATATTCTGACGTCACGAATGTAAACACCCATGTATTCTTAATGATATAAAAATGTGTACAGAAAAATGTACCTAATGTATAGAGAAAGTATAACTGGTGAGTTTAAAAGTAGCGAAAGAATAGGATCAGGTTTTGCCACAGGGGAGATGATCTTCAGGGGCAACAAGTACTGATACAACCAGTCAGTCTCGTTACAATAATATTATCAGTCTAAATACAAACGGCGGGCAGGCAACGTTGTAGGGAAAGTAGCGGGACGGCAACGTCGCGCGGTCGATAGATTGCGGGGAGGCGAACGCGCGAGGCGCGGAACGACGGCTGACCCTTCCGATTTATACAAATAGATGTTAGTATGTGCGTACATCATTGAGTACATACTGCGCACGTGTTTAGTTGACATCGTACGTGCAACAGACGGGTTATCATGAAAGGAGCAGACTGCAACGTTTTGTATTGCAAAATGTTTACTTATTTTTATTATGTCGGTATGCTAACATATGTTACTTGTTCTTACAACTAGTCATACTTTACGGTGCTTTATTGCACTTTACGACTCTAGTGTAGTGGCTAGTATAAGGAACGTTTTACAATTGTCATTTAATATTTCTTTTAATAAAACTCGTCGTAACGAGTCAAGTCACGTTTAAAAACTTCACAAGATACTTCTATTTTTTGTGGATTCTTCTTTGTGAAAAAAATTAATTCGTATGTACCATAAATAATTAAAATTACTTTTTTACCTTATACTTTTATTTATCTTTAATTATTATGACTCGTCTCAAATTACTAACATCAAGAAGTTGATTCATATAAATAAATTATATTGAAAATAACGAGTCTTTTTTTTCCTGGAAGGACGACAAAAAAGTAATACATACGTGAATAACTTCGAAGTGGTTTCCTGGAGTCACATGTGAACGTCCACTGGAATCAATTTTAGTTGTCTTGAGTTATGTCGTCATAGACGTGACGCCCTACAATAGCATCAGTCATGAACGACCACTTAGCTGATAAGCCACAGACGCCCTGGAAACAATAGAACAACTAGCCCCTTGTCTCCAACGCATAATCAGAATACTGTGTATTGTTTTATAAATAAAGTTAATCTTAGCATCCGTCATGAACCACCACTTAGATGATAAGCCGCAGACTAAACATTAGAACAATTAGCTCTTTGTCTTCAATACATATCAATAAGAATACTGTTTTAACTTTAAGAAATGGTTTCATAAATAAAGTTAGTCTCAATCCACTCTTCAAGCCGAACACTTGTCTTATTAAAAACCCTCTCGCCCTCGCTCACAACCTAACTGGCGCAGTTGGTTCGTCGCGATACTGTCGGTTCCTGCTGCAGAGAATACCTTTGCTAAGTGTCCGCGTTCGCGAATAAAAGAATCTACAGTGAGCGTAGTGCAAAGCAGAGGCAGACAAGCTGGCCAGCTGAAGAAACGAAGACTCACCTCCATCTCAGCCTACAAATCGGCAATGCTCGTGGGGTAAGTATAAAACTCTACTACTCCCGAGACTCCTTAAACGATTTCCTGGACATCCCCATAACATTTGGTGTATCCAGTATCGTAAAAAACCGTTATAGCATTATTTTTTTTTAATGCAATACGGTACTTAGAAAAGAATTTTCTTTCGTTGTTACCATTCGTATCACTGTAGTTAAAAATGACAAGTGAAAAGAAGGTACTAACTGAAAAATCTTTCATAGACGAAAAATCGGTAAACACCGATTTCTCCACGTTCTCCACCCAGTTACCCAGTTATGATGGGAACAGGAGGACCTTATCTTTTTATATTGAAGGTGTAGAAGATGCACTTAACTTAATTCACAATTGGGACGATCCCTCTATCACTTGTTTAATTAAAAACAAACACAGACCAACAACCTAGAACACAAAATACAGATCGATTAGTCCACACCCCATTATTAGACCCAAACCTAGAGAACATAGACATTCGTGACCTATTAGACTTACCAAAGACACCTGACACATGCGAACGAAATCACCCAACATAGCCGTAATTATAACATTACGAAAATAAGACAGATATATTTAGATATATGTAGCAATTATAATACAATTAAATTAAAAGTAAATGCCACAGTAGATATATACCTAGCCTTTAACCCTAACATGGATAGCATCCATCTATGGGAAAAAGCAATCACTGTTAAAGCTTATAACACTAATCAAACCCTTAACTTTATACTGGACATACCAATTGTTACCGAACAATCTTACAACCTATTACACCTGTATTCTATCCCTAATAATAACAACACAATACTTATACCTAGCAACCCCATCCTAATCTTGGGAAATAATGAGTTTGCCTACCCTCACGAGTCATGCACATACATCACCGGAAACAACGTAATCTGCAAACACTTAGAATGGCAACCCTTACTGCACTCTACGGACTGCATAGCTCAACTAATACAACACGAAGATCCGCCTAACTGCACCTACGCCACTGCAAGCTACAACAACAATATTATACAACAAATCAAAGACAAAACTAGAAAACATAGAACTAGATAACCTGAAAAGTGTGCTGCAACAAACAGAAGAATTAAAGAATACAAGCGAAAACTTAACCATTATTTCAAGCACCCCCAGCTGGTCATCAATTGCACTTTACTTCATAATAACAGCAATAGGAATAGGAATTGCAGTCTACAAATTCTGGTGGAAAACTAGATCAACGAAAATCTCGGCTGCACAACCGGAAGCCGTTGAACTTCAGCCTTCGCAGCCTTCGTGCCGCCTCCGTCTTAAGGGGGGAGGAGTTATGTCGTCATAGACGTGACGCCCTACAATAGCATCAGTCATGAACGACCACTTAGCTGATAAGCCACAGACGCCCTGGAAACAATAGAACAACTAGCCCCTTGTCTCCAACGCATAATCAGAATACTGTGTATTGTTTTATAAATAAAGTTAATCTTGGCATCCGTCATGAACCACCACTTAGATGATAAGCCGCAGACTAAACATTAGAACAATTAGCTCTTTGTCTTCAATACATATCAATAAGAATACTGTTTTAACTTTAAGAAATGGTTTCATAAATAAAGTTAGTCTCAATCCACTCTTCAAGCCGAACACTTGTCTTATTAAAAACCCTCTCGCCCTCGCTCACAACCTAACTCTTGTCGAGTAAATTTTAACCATAATACATATAATTAGAATTACAAATAATTCTGCAATTGATTAAGTTATAACCAGATGTTTTATCCTCTGAACGCCGACTACACTCTACCTACACATTCATGTAGGTTGCCTGTAAACCCTCATGGGTTTGTAAATATAGAATAACCTCTGGATTTGCTTATATTGTTTAGCAGTATAACCATTAGCCATGGGGCTATGTATTTAAATACGTTAGGTATGGACTTAATGTACTTTAATACATATTAAAATTACACGAATAAAATTGAATGTCTGCGAGAATGGCGTAGTTTGTTTTCCATATTGTTTGTGTATTTTAGCGATAATTTACGATTAAACTTTTAGATGGTAACCCGGCGGTTCTAGTTCTTCTAAGTTTTGTGTTGGAAAGTGTGAATTATCTTGAAAAAACTTAATATTTAAAATTATCTTTGAATCAAGGTAATGAACATTGTTTTATGTGCTATTGTCATATTATACAGTGATTGTTCATGGTACCAAACACAAGAAACAATATAAGTCGTATTTTCTAGGATTAGACCAGTTCCGAAGATCTTCGTGACATATTTTTCTTTATTTTTCATTTCAGGTGTTTATTAGAACCTAATTGAAACTCTCATCCTAAACAACGAAGTTGCACATTCATCGGTACGAAACACGACATGAATAAAACACTTTTTTTTCACTTTTCTTATTGTACTAAGTCATTTAGAGAATTAACACTGTTTAAGTCCTTCAATCTGGCACTGAAACGAAATCTTGAAAACCTGTATTAAGGTTAGCATCACCACTAGACAGTTCAGCGCTTCCATCCGCAGTGGCACAGAACCCTATGTAGCCCACTATGAGTCATCGGCTGATGTCTGTATAGCATGTTCAAAGACAATCAATAAGGCTGAGGCTAATAAAACTGAAGCCTATTAGCGGTGAACCAATGCACTGTACGGTTTGATTACACCACATCTAGGACTTTAACGGTGTTTTGATGGCATTACCAGGGTTGAAAGAATTATTAAAAAAGTGGTGGATATCTAAAGACAGTCGAAGTTGTAAAAACATTCAGTGGTGTTCTACATCTTTGAGAATCTAGCACTATTCGTGTCAAAAAATTTACATTTGCAGTAGCTCCATTCAGTAGTTTAAGATGTCAAATAGTATATGTAAGGCAAGTTATCGAACGGGCATCCTCTGTCCGTTTAGTAACTTCCTCAAGTTATACTTTAGGCCTTAGAAAAATAAACAAATCGATTAATTTTCTAGTTTAATTCTCTTTTATGATTAACGCAAAAACTATATTTAGCATGACACCAACGCCGGAGCTACTGTGATTTTATGACCAGAGGTTGCACATGTGAAGACACTCTTTTGTATTAGCGAGTAGGTACATATTTTTTAAAAATAACATCCAGATTGTAATGTATATTTTCCTGTGTTACAAGGGACTTTACAAACATACAAAAAACAGACGCAAAGAATCTTCAGACTTAGAATAACACTTTGTTTGAACTCACAGCGCTCAGCGTTGCAGAAAACAGCGTCTCAACCGCTTATATTACTACGACATCTGTGTGCTCGAATATAAAACTCAATATATACCTATATAGAATAATAATAATAATTAATAATGTATGATATACGTATACCCAGAACATGACTGCTCATTGTGTCGACCTTTGCGTTCATATTGATCGATAATTTGGCATTAAGATTTATTAATTATCATCGATCAAGCGTTCAGTTGGATCATTTATAAAAGAATAATCTACAATATATATATAATACATAAAGGTACAATCTACAAAGAATTTATTTATTTTTCAACTATAAATCTATGTGTTTCTGTACGTATAAATCCTACCAGTTAATGATGAAAAATGCAAAAGTGTGATTCTGACTGCAGCACTGCAGGGTTTCGTAATCATCCAAAATTAAATGTCCGTGGGACATTCTTTTCGAGGGTATCGATTTGCTGCTCAAAAAACTTTTAATGTTTGCAGGGTTCTAAAGTAGAAGTTAGTCGAGTCAGGAGACAGTCAGGAGATGACGAGGATATACGTTAGAATACGACTACTGTCAGATGTACGATTTTTTCTAAAAGCACCTTTAAATATAAATGACGGGTATAAGAGGTATATTTTTTACAATTTTTCATTTAAAAAATGTATATTTATAATAAAAAATAAACAATTAACTTATTTTCGATTCTTCTTTTACTGTTAGTCCTTTCTCTTTTTATGACAGAGTGGACAACGAGCAGTTGGGTCTCATTTTTCACAAATTTTATGATGACTATTTATTTTGATTTACATGTACTGTCAAATTATTTAAAATATAAGGTTCAAATGGAACCCTATCTTAGAATCTTGACATTTTACAACTTCAAAGGAACGAAGACATCAGTATTTAATGCCCATTTCAGCTTGATGCCTCGAGCTTCTGAGAAAAAGGGTCGTGGCAGACAGACAGTTATCGTGTTAGAATTTATTTTTCAGTTGAGAAAGGAAACCTTTAAAAGTCAGGTTTATTGTATTTTAGAATTTAATGAATTTTGAGTTAACAGTTTACACGGACAAGTAGTTTCATGACGATATATGAATGTTTATGAAAATAAGAACACTCCAGTCGTAAGTGTGAACGAATAAGAGACGAAACATGAATCTCTAAGAAACTGCGTACTAGAGAGTCCCAAGTGTGTGTGAGAAGTGAGTTAAATATTTTAATTCTTGGATTATCACATATTTACGGTAAATAAAGCACTCACGATAGGTTTTAAGAAAACACCTACTCTTGTCAGCGTTTAACCAAAAGTACATATATGCACAACTCGCTCGAAACATCGTGTATTAATTTTATATGTAACTATCCATACACGATAATAAAAGAAACAATTTATAACATATTTAAAACAGTTGGCGCCGTGACCTCAATGAAATTCACAACCACCCTGTAAGTGCTACTCTAATCAATAGTTGAATGACCCTTGTTTTTCCTATGTTCTATCAACTGTAGATATTAGTGTGGATAACTCAATTTTATAAGCTATTACTTATTTTTATTTTATTTTTATGTAACTAATACAAATTTAACATTAAAAAAATATAATTTATTGGTTATATCATGTTATGTATGTTTAGAAATGTGTGTAAAAAACCTTCATATTATTTACTAATCACTGAAAAACTATACCTAAGACTTACAGTAACGCATAGGTGGGATTGAGGTTAAATTAATGGTATTGTATAAGTCACACGAATATTCGTCCTAGCCACTCTCCTCATATCTATTTAATTAAATGGTATGTACGTATACTTACTCACATAGGTTTAAAATGTGTACGAATAGACAAATAAATAAAGCAAATTTGCAAGTTGCTTAATGTAAAATTTTGATCGCAGAATCAAAACTAATATTCTATGAACAATTGCTATTCTAAACTTTGAACTTGGTTTTTATACTAATATCACGCTATGACAAAAGGAGCGGTATATCACTGAAAAATGGTTCTCATTTGAAAATTTATTCCTTTTAAGAGATTTCATTATGTGTGCTGTGTAAACGAATTTTCTGTTTTATTATAAATACGCTTCAAAAACACATAAATATAATGCCCAACTAAGGTCAAATAACAAATTGTGCGGTAACACGGTTCATGCATTAATATCCTGTTGACATTCTTAGATCCAGACTTTAAATAGTATTGGCAATTATACACATAAATAACAATTCAAATGATTAAGTACATAATCTTTTTTTAGATTTTTACTCATTGATTGACTGTCTGACAACTGTACAAAAATTTTATTCTATAAGATATTTGAATTTAAATTATGACTATGGATGTGATAACGTAATTCCTTTACATTCCGAACTTTTCCTTATAAAATGGTTGTTTTATAGGTTTTAAGATAACGTACTCTATAGTTCATTGGTTTTTACACCATTTCTATCAATTGAAACCATAGAAATTCTGTCTGTACAATACATTGTTTAATTGAGGTATTGTACATGGCTGCATTTACACCATAATACAGACATCACTACAGCCGATGGCTGCAAAGAGCTACAATATTCGCAATAAGTGTTATAAATGGGATAATTACCCCAATCATCCCCAATACGACGGGGCGACGACGCATAAACTCGAAGTATCGGCCATTGCACGAGTGACGCAAGGCGTGCAGCGGCCGCCGCGTAACATAATAAATAATAATAGGCGCGCTGAACGGCAACCTGTGTTGGCACGGAACGGCAGCGCCGCACGATCGATGCCGCGCCACGTTTATCGGTTTGCTCTGAACTTTGTTGTGTCGTGCCGGGTAACATAGCGCTCCTTAAACTTTTGTGGGACAGACACAACTTGTACATTTATCTATGTATGGATCTTGTAACTTGAGTGCAATACGACTTAGTTTAATAAGTAACTACTAACTTCATAAAATTATACCTACTATATGAATTATAACATCACATTTTGCCGTGGTAATCAAGAGGGCAGTAAGTCAAAGGTAGCCATTTTTTTTATTGTCGATTTTTTAAACGTCTACGTAAATTAAAATACATCTACTTGTTAAATAGAGCAGTTAAAATTGTAAGAAAATAACCTACGCCGTAATTTGAAGGACCTCTTGATTTGGTGCGTTTTCCATTATTGCTCGTCAACTTAATTAAGTAGAAAATAATTTACTTAATTACCTAGTACTCTGCTAATGTGTCAGAAGTAACATCGTTACAGTGATATTCTAAACATTTTAATGAAGGATAATAATTTCTTTAATTAATTACATTTAAGTATCCTGCTGGGGATTGTTTGGTGTTATAGTTATTTTTACAGTTATAACTTATCTAATACACTATGATTTAAGGAAGAGCTAAAATACCCTTTATAATCAGTTATCATTACAAATAAATGTTCCATGTGGGGAACAACACTACATTATTTGCACAGGTGTTATCATACATCTGCCATGCAGACATATAAAAGTATTTTTTACATTGTGGCTAAGTTTGAAAACAGCATCGGTAGGTATAATGAAGAAACAATGATGTCTCTGCAAATACGAGAAATTTATTCATAGGTACATGCATTTATTGCTTTCACACAAAATTAAACCTTTTAATTTTCATTATGTAGAGATTAAAGTTCAATATTTAACAAAAAAAATATTAAAAAGTAGATACTTGAGAATAAACAGACACTCGGTGCTTTAAGCTAAATTATTAAAAGTAACAAAGACAATGCTACATTTAATTTAAAATTACAAAAATTTAAAGTTTTATCAGTAACAGAAGGCTAAAGTTAAACCACCCATACTATACTTAAGAGTTACTAAAAGAACAGAGTAAATCTTTACAATAATGCTCACAAATGGAATTTTAAGACAATTTTAATAATTGCTAAAAAAAATACAAATATTTTTTGTACTGGTTGCTTTTCGTTTTCTTGGAAACGATTAGGTCGCGATTAATTATGAGTTAAGACGTGGGCGTTGGCCAGTATTTAAGGAAGTTATTTATAAGTTCGAGGTAAAGAGCACGTTAACCTTAATTTCTCATCACTTTCTCATCTTTCTCATCTCAACCTAATGCGAAATATTGAGTATCTACTTAAAGTCCTACACAGAATCATTTTGGTATAGTATCTACTTACTACCTACACCTAATGTTATCAGACGATAGCCCGCTGTTATCACATCCTTGGTATAGTTACCGTTTGGCCTATGACTAAGATAATAAGAACATAATATTTGTATTTTTTAAAAATATCAGCGACTTTGCAAGTCGCAAAAGAGTCAAGTACATTTTCTTATTGCTGAAGCTGAGCTGAGTTTACAATTTCACATCGTCATAATAATTTTGGACGAGGAACTGTAAAAGGATAAGTTGTTATATAGAAACGCTCATTAAATGCACTCATGTCCACTGTTAAAACGCACTCATGTCGTCTTTACCGACCCTATTAACAAGCAGCCAGCCGCTCGAAATTAAAACCAGTTTCGACCTATATAATTGGCAGGAACCGTTATTAAATACCTACTTACTTTATACATATACCTTCATACAGCCGTTTATACGATATCCAATTCGCAATGCCATCCAAGTTCGAATTTCGAATATTTACTTGGGTGGTGTGAGGAATGGCAACGTTGAATGCCGAGGGAGCGGTATGGCAACGTCGCAACGCCATTTCGCTAGGTCCCCGTCTCAGTGACCGGGCGAGATCAGCTGTACGAGTACTTGTTTGTGTGTTTACTATTCTACCTATACCTAGGTATTTGTGTGCGGCAGCACTGGATTGTTTTGTATAGAATTTTGTTTGCCTCTCGTCAGTACTTAAGAGTGGGCGATTAATGTTTTTATCTGTAATTGAGCAGATGCCAAGTTGCGTAAAACGTGTAGCGATAATAACTAAAATGAAATGTAGAGTGACAGCTTAAATTCTAACTTGAATTAGGCTTTGAAGTAAACTTTAGGGATAACTACAAAATACCAGTGAGGTAAAACTGTAAAACGATTAGTGTCCTCGACACCACCTCTAGCTAGTCAACTTTGAAATAAAAAAAATTGTAGTTCAATATTATTTGCATGTATTTTAGTCGAACATGACTATGTTTAAGTATGCTAGAAAAAACTTCTTGTACCTATCTACCCATTATATTACTTGCGATAGTGGTTTTGAAAATTAATGATGTAGTGTTGGTTTTTTTTCATGGATGACGGACTATTTTTTTTTTAATTATAATTTTGTGCATACCATACTTAGGCAGATGGAACATACACAATAAGTAGTATGACACCGTCTGTTTGTGTACGTGACCACTAATAGTGGCACTATAGAAACACGCGCACAGTGTGCATGAAATGATACCAGAAGCACGAAAAACTCTTGTTTTTGTTAATTTTAAGAATTGGAAAAAAATAAGTATTTTCATGTTAAATAAACATATTTAAATTATTCTTTTATTACAATCTGTGTTACACTGTTAGTCACGCTGATTTCAGAACGAACGAGCGGGCTCGACCGGTGCAGTTACTCCTCTCACTGGCGATCAATCTAAAGCGATGCCATCCGTGTTGTCGTACAGACAAAGACAAAAGCCTACCTTTTTTTAAAAAAAAAAACAAAGAAATCTTCATATTTTTTTATTTTGTGCTATTTTTTGTTATAATTCTGTTCAGCGTTTAAGCGACTATCTGCAAAAATCGTAAAGTGCTTATCTCAGAACAAGTTACTTTACAGAAAGTATTTGTTAAATATACCCAATAACTTTGTTAATATCGTAAAGTTATACAGTATATTACATGAGGACACTATTTTTGATTTTATTTTGAGAACTACTTCTTTAATATTTAAAAACGTAGGACGTTAAGTAAAATAAAGAATCTATGGTGATGTGCAAGAGGTATCACAGTTTGTTTAAACACTGCCGCGAATTGTATTTGCTTTGGTAGCCACACTTACGTGTTTGGTGCGAAAGAAAGGTACTTAGTTTCTGAAGTTATTGAATGACATAAAAATAATTTAATTGTAGATAATTTATTTGTAGATATTTTTAGGAGCAAAATTCTTGGAAACATTAAGGTCATGGTGAATCCGATTCCTTTATATCGTCTGCTAGTGTTACTACCAAACATTCTGTCGGTTCTTGATCGTCACCCCGGTCCGCTACGTCGTACCAAGAAGGTCCTAATTGAGGTATCATGAAGGTGTCCACCACTTGAGGAGAATATTTAGGCAGAGTACCTGTTCGTGCTCTATAGATAACATCAGATATTATTCTTTCTGTTTCGTATCTGACTGGTTCATCAAGTTCTTTTAGTTGTCGAGCGATGGATTCCGCGTACGAGGTCATGTAGTCCGGTGTGTCCCAATTGCCTCCAGAATGTTCTCTCTGTGCGTCTTCTAATTTATCATTTTTAATTTCGTCTGTGGGTGATTTTCGTTTTCTCTTTATTGCTGTTATATGCGCCTAAAAAAATTTTAGAACATTTTTAGAACTTTTGGATTTACCAAACTAGCTCTGATTTCTTACCATATTCTAGTTTCCTATGGTTAGAAAATAACATATATATTTTAAAATTAGGTATTTTATTTAAAATTACACACGTCTGGACATAGGCCAACACCAAGGTTCTCCACAACAGCCGGTCCCGTGCTGCCCGCATCCAATGACTTCCCGATGTTGTTTAGACATGAATTTGTTATAATTAATTAAGAGATATGGATTGAAGACGGAGTGAAGAATATTTTAACATATACTCGTATTTGTATAAAATATGCTATTGTAGCTTCGTAGGAAAATAACGTCTTTCAGACAAAAAGTTGGTATATATAAATTTTAAAGACTTAGACTGTCTAAAATTCGGATAACAATGAAAAAAACTTACATTATCATTTTCTTCTTCACCCAAATTGTCCGGTCTTACACTGAGAAATGTTAATAGATTGTAGTACCACAGCATCGGTTTATATATACTGTCTGGACCGCCACCATCGAGCGTACTATTCTCCACCTAAAAACGTGAAATCCACACGTCATATACCGTGGGTTTAAATACAAATTATAATTTATAATCTTTGTTTCTTTAATCAGTAGTTGCCTAAAACAATCATTAGTTATAAGTAAATTAAAAAAATAGTTCAAGTAGTTTCTAGACTTAGACTTCTTTAAGCTAGACAGTGTTGACAGAAAATGCTAGAAAACAATATTCTGATACGATAACTTACATGTTTTATAGAATTCCTAGATATATATTAGTAAGACAAAACTATCGTCATCCAATGTTGTTAGTACCAATTACCAAAGGGATTTAAAAATACCCTCTTATATATAAAAATATACATTTTTAATAATAATGTAATATATTTATTTGCTAAATTATTAATAACAATGTTTGTTAATGTAAAATGCTAGTCCAAATAAAAATAAACATATTTGTAGTTAAGCCGTGTTAAATTTTTTTTTTTTAATTAATTATTAAAAAAAAGATTTAACACGGCTGTCTTTGTCGAAGGTGCCAATTCTAAAAAAAACATAGTTTGAATAAACAAACTTTAAAAAGTAAAAAATTTAAAACTCACTTTCTTTCTTTCTCTTCTGTAAGAAGCTCGGTAATGTTCAAGTTTCTTTTTTAAAGATTGCACTGTGCAATAAGGATCCAATCTCCGATATATGCTTAACATAATTTCGTACTCTTTTTTCCTCGCTTCTTTGTTGAAATAATATGCATGTGTAGTATCCCATAAACACGGCGATTTTTTAAATTGTCTTAAGAGTTCAGTTACAATTTCTTTTTCTGTTACAACTTTCGACATTTTATTTTATTTTACGTAGCAGCGACGTGTCGTCGTAGCGAGTTGTCGGTTTACACTGACGGACGAATCGTCGAACCGAATCCGAGCGGGACACGGTTCGCAGTAAATACAAAAAATGTCTTTAGCGTTAGAAGGGTTTTCTAGCTACAATCTAATTTTTTATTGTAGAACTTATTGGTATAAAAAACATTGTATATTCAAGATTCAGGAATTATAAGTTTTATTTCAATAACTCTTTAGCTTTATTGTTTTATTGGTATTAAACCAGTAGTGGTTAGAACATGCATAAGATAACAAACAACATTTAATAAATTGCCCACATACTAGGTTCCTCTCACATTGCCAACATACTTTTAACTACCTGTATAAAATTGGATTATAAAACGTTCCCAGTGAAAGACAGACTGATAAATACACTTTAATGTAATCATATATTTACCTATTTCGGTCGGTATGGAACTGTTTGCGAAACCTTTTCTAAAGTCGACGCCGGCCGTTGCTTCAATAAAGTTTTAATAGCAGCTTGGCTCTTAGTTTCCAATACGGTTTTATTTTTGAATGTCCCATTTTACGAGTAAATGAATAGCGACGAGAGTTTCAAGCTCAGACGAATACTTTGGATTATTTTTATTCAAAATCGACATTCATTTCGCTGTTCATGAATACAGTATTTGACCCGATTACCCTTGGTTTACCTTTTTATTATGGTTTAATATTTGAATAGTAACTTAAATCTATTAACTTTTTGTGCTTTGTTTGCTTACAAAGAAATTGTAATTAAAACTATTTGTATTACAACATTTAGAAGAGTAATTAACAGTATGTATTATGTTATTTTTGCGCAGCTCGTAGGAGAGCTCTAAGCAGCAATTGCTTAAGATTTAAAACACAAAATTATATCGTTCGTTCGTTCGTATCTTTAGCAGTATATTTTTAATTGAATGTCATTTATACATTCCAAAAGGAACATATGTGCTAGTTATAGAATAAAAAGTATTTTTACTATATAGGAAAATTGACCGATATTTCTTCGGTACAATAAACATATAAGGTAAGTACAACTTCCTACTTCCTAGTCGAGCCTAGTCATCACCCTCCCACCCCACCTTTACCCCTACATCTCATTCTCAGGTGTTAGATTGGGTGTGCCGGCCTGCACAGGCCCATACTACCCCGGCACCTGGGCTGCTAGGAACCCGACGCACATTGAGATCGGCGAAGGGATACACTCTTATTTTTTTTTTTTTTTTTTTTTTTTTGATGGTGACCTAGCTGTTGGCCTGGGATGGCCTCTACAACTTTACGCGGGCATTACGGTGAGCGCTGAGGGCTCTCAACCGGTCATTTGTTAAGCAACATAGCCCAAGGGCACCCCCTGTGGGATACGAACCTCGGCTTGGGGTGTTGCTGCTACGTTGGGGCGACCTACTCCCATGATTTGTATATGATTTACGCGGCGCGTATTCCGCCTCCGACGACGGGGACGAAAACGCGGACGGTTCCTATTCCTAGATTGCCTAGCTGTGTCCGCTCTACGTTGAGCGAGCGTGATCTCGTCATCTGGTTCCTCTAACGCGTGTCTGGGTCGTCGTATCTTCGAAATCCTACTTGGTGTGCATTCTACGGCCGCAACCACTAGAAGGTTGGGGTGAGTCGGAGCAGAGTCAAAGTAGCTAAGGGAGCACTGTTTTATGAATTGCTTGATGGTCGGCAATCTGAGGTCGATGTGGAGATCGACGTTGCGTACATACCACGGTGCTCCCGTAGCTTTGCGCATGAAGTTATTCTGTAGTGTTTGAAGCCTATGGATCCTGTGTGGCCTAACGTGTGCGAATACTACGCTACCGTACGTCATTATAGGACGTACGCATGCCGTGTATAACCTAACTTTATTTTTTAAGTCTAACTTCGAACGCGCGTTTAATAAATTGTGGAGACGTCTTAGCACGAAGGCAGCCCGGTTGCGGACTGCCTTGATGTGGGGGCCGAAGGTTAGACGGTCGTCGAGGGTTATGCATAAGTATTTGGCCTGCCTATCCCAAGGGATAGACTTGCCGAACATCCTAATCTGAGGGGTCTTCTCCAAAGGATACAAGCTTAGCTGTCTTCTGTGAAACAGCACCGCCTGGCTTTTCTCGGGGTTGACCTCTATCCTCCATTTCCGGAACCAAACGCCCAGTGCGTTGGCTGCGGTCTGGAGTTTTTTGGCTACTGTCGAGGGGTTCGTTCCTGAGCAGTAGATAGCCGTGTCGTCTGCGAATAGTGCCGTCTGCACATGTCGATGCTTCGGAATGTCGCTGGTATACAGCGTGAAGAGTAGGGGGGAGAGCACGGACCCTTGTGGGACACCGGCTCGTATGGGGTGAGTGGAGGACAGTGACCCTTCTACTCGGTAGCGGAAGCTTCGATTCGACAAGTAGTCTCGTATGATGAGCACGAGTCCGTGTGGCACTCCCATGGTGGCCAGCTTAAATAATAAGCCGTTGTGCCACACTTTGTCGAAAGCTTTCGCTACGTCGAAGAAGAGGATTCCTGTAAATAGGTTGCGTTGAAGCCGATCGCTGGTGTATTCAACGATGCGGTGGACTTGGTGGACGCACGAGTGTTCGGTTCGGAAACCGAATTGCTCGTGGGGGACGAGAAGATTAGCATCGGCATACGCTTTCAGCCTATTGTAGATTAGACGCTCGTATAGCTTGCCTAATCCTTTAAGCAGACTGATCGGTCTCTAACTGGTCGGTTCGGACTTTGGTTTGCCAGGTTTGGGTATCCCAATAACAACGGCTTCTTTCCACTGTTGTGGAAAGATGTTGTTTTTGAGTGCTGCGTTGAAGATGAACGTCAGCAGGACCAGTAGCCTCTCCGGAAAGAGTTTTATAACCCTGTTTGTGATACCGTCCGAACCGGGCGCCTTGCGAGCGTGTAGGCCCTTGACGATCGTTTCGACTTCTTCGGGGGTGACCGTGTCTAGGTCTTGTTCGTCTGTCGTTCCCGTCGGCGTTGATGTTGATGTAGGAAGTGAGGTTATTAGGCGCTCTACTTCCGAATCAACTTCGGCTATTTGGTCCGAGTCGCAGTGTATTACGCTGGGCGTGCACTGATTCTCTAGACTCTCGGCCAGGCACTCTGCCTTTTCGATATCGTCGAATGCCGGCGGAAGGTTAGGTCTGCTTAGAGGAGGCATACAGGTGACGGTGTCTCTCTTAAGGGAGCGGGATAGTTGCCAGAAGGCAAGGTGGGTAGGTTCGAGGTCTTGTAGTGTCCTATCCCACCTGTCTTGGCGCATTTGATCGATGCGCGACTTGACCGCTCTTTCTAAGCGTCGTAACCTGATCCTGTTGGCTTCGCATGGATATCTGTCGTAGGCTCGTACGGCGGCGTTCTTCCGCCTCAGCAGCTCACGTACGTCATCGGGTAGGTCCCAGCGGCGATCGTTCGTCGCCGGTGCCTCCCGAGTGCATTCGTTAATTAACGATTGCACGTGTGCTGTGAGGGAGTCGATCGCCGTCACGGTGTCCTCTTTGCTGATTATATGGTCGGGTATCCTGTCTAGATGCTCGGACGAGGTTGCCTCGAGTTTGGTCCCGAGGCGCCTCCAGTCCGTGATTCGTCTAGTGGGAGTACGATGACCTGTGTCGATGGGACCCAGTCTGGGTGCGAACTCCACGACCACAGGTCTGTGGTCTGAAGTTAACTCGTGAAGCACCTCTACTGAACACAAACGTAGGTTTATGTTCTTTAGGAGCGCCATGTCCAGAATGTCGGGTCGGTGAGACACGTTGTGCGGATAGTGGGTCGGTTCGAGCGGGGCGATGATGTCGAACGCTAGTCTATTCGAGAGCGACTCCAGGGCTCTGCCTTTGGCGTTGGACTGGTGACAGTTCCAAAGGGTGTTTTTGGCGTTAAGGTCGCCGCCGATTATCACGGCATCGCTCAGTTCTAGCAGCGCCCGGAGGTCGCTCTCGAGTAGTTGCCGATTGGGTGACAGATAGGCTGAAACTAGCGTGATCGATTGGTGTCCGGTCATGCCTATTCGACAGACCGAAGCCTCGATGCTAGTCAGCGCGGGCGGATCCATAGGTACGCAGTGAAGGGACCTTTTGTAATATATGAGAGTTCCCCCTAGCGCAGAGTCAATCCTATCGTTGCGGACCACAGAGTAGTTCGCAACGTTTGGGTTTCTCTGCGAGGGTTTCAAAAAGGTCTCTTGTGCGAATAGTATGTCGAGTTGGTGTGCCCTAAGAAATTCGCCAACTTCATCTCGTTGCCTACTGATGCCGTTGGCGTTGAAATACCCTAGCTTGAGTGATCTTGGTTTGACTCTGCTTGTCGGTGTCCTATCCATGTTATGGGTTGCACTTGAATGCGCCTAACTTCTCGAGTACGCTCGAGTACCTAACACTGACACTGAGGAGGGCCAACGGATTGCCCTCGTTTTGGCGAATGAGACTAGCGAGCTGGCGTAGCTCGTTAAAATCAATCGCACTCGCGAACCTTGCCACTAGGGATAGGTCCGGGTCGATTGTTTGCGGTAGTTGGTTGAGAGGGCTCCTGTAGTCGACGACGAGCGGCTTGGGCCCTCCCTGGAGAGGTTTAGTGGGCGTGGGCACGCCGGAGGCTGCCTTTGCGGGTACTGGGGCAGGTATGGGGACCTGCATCGTCTTCCGCACGGGCAGAGGTGGGAAGGTCTCCCCCGTCTTCCTGGGAGTGGCCCAGGCGTTCGTCTTCGGCAAAGGAGCAGCTGTAAAGCTACCCCCAGTCCCTGCAGTGGCAGGGACGACTGGGCGGGGACGCTGAGGTCCTTTCGCCTTGGGGGTTTTAGGCGCCTTCGGGCAACCTCTGTAGTTGGCGGGGTGGCCTTCTTCGCCACACAGCACGCACGCGACTGGGGCAGTGCAATTTGCCCTGTCTTTGGGCCTTTTGCACTCCTCCGTCGCGTGGTCTTCCAGGCACTTGACGCACCTTGGGCGGGCGAAGCAATTTCGGGCCGAGTGCCCGTAGAGCTGGCAGCGGTGGCATTGTGAGATGCCACTTCTTCGGTGAGGTGGCTCCACAGTTATCCCCGACAGCCCACAGACGGATGACATCTTGAAAATGTCCTTGCCCGCGGGGCTGTCGTCGAGGGAGACCATCACCATATCAAAGATGGTATTGGTGCGGCCTCTCACCATCCGGTGTACCTCGTGCACCGGGTAGTTTTTGGCTAGTGATGCCTTGATCTCCTCGGGGGAGATTTCTCTTGGCACGTTGCGTATCACGACGCGGAGCTTCTTCTCTTCCGGGAGAGTGTACGTATGGAAAGGTATGTTCCTTTCCCGGAGCAGTTTTGATAGCGCCCTGTGATCGCTTGAGGTGGCCAGGGCTATTTTGATTCCCTGCTGGGTGCTGCGAGCGGAGTGGTATATGATTCGGCGCTCGTTGCACCACGTGGAGATAGCCGTCCATTTGGACTTCTCCTGGACGTAGATCGGTGGAGGAGCGCGGGTCTTCGGCGCGGCCGCCGAGGCGTCGGCGATAGCGGGCGAGGACCTCCCTGAGGGGGAGTTGCTGCCCTTAGGCCTTGAAGAGGCGCGAACGGGGGCGGGTGCGGGGGCGGGTGCTGCCGAGGTATCCTTACCCTCTGACAGCTTTGGGGCCTTGTTTGGGCCTCCTTTGGCCTTGCGGCTGCGTTTCCGTGAGGAAACCACGGAGAAAGGGATACACTCTTAGGGCACACCTAGTTTTAAGTACACCCTCCCGGCCTTACCCCGGCTGGGAGGCCAAGCACGCACACACCCCCGGGTTGTCCCACCCGGGGACTAGGACTGTTGTTAGTGGTGGTGTTGTTGTTGTTGCTGTCACGTGGTACGCGATACGGACAGCACCCAAACCGCCGACATGGCCCTGAAGGGCATAACGATCAAGGACCTCCTCGACGACCCAGTCGTCTTTGCGGTCATCCAGAAGAGATACGCGAACATCGCCGCGCAGAAGGCGCAAGAAAAGATGGAGACAGAAGCGTCTCCAGAGCCCGCTGCGAGTTCGGGTGAAGAACGCGAACGCGAAGAAAAGGGACAGACAGAGTCTTCCTCCTCCTCCTCCTCCTCCTCCGAGAACAGCGAAGAAGAGTCCTCTTCAAGAGAGGACGAAGAGGGATACATCGTGGTTTCCTCACGGAAACGCAGCCGAAAGGCCAAAGGAGGCCCAAACAAGGCCCACAAACTAACCGAGAGCAAACCGACCTCGGCAACGCCCGGCCCCGCGCCAGCCCCCGTCCCCGCCCAGGCCGCTTCAAGGCCTAAGCGCACCCCCTCCCCCTCAGGAAGGGCCTCGCCCACTACCATCGACGCATCGGCGGCCCCTAAAAAGACCCCTTCGCCCCCACCAATATACGTCCAGGAAAAATCAAAATGGACGGCTATCTCCACGTGGTGCAACGAGCGCCAAATCATATATCACTCCGCTCGCAGCACCCAGCAGGGCTTTAAAATCGCCCTGGCCACGTCAAGCGACCACAGGGCGCTATCAAAACTCCTCCGGGAAAGGAACATATCTTGCCATACATACACTCTCCCGGAAGAGAAGAAGCTCCGCGTTGTGATACGCAACGTGCCCAGGGAAATCTTCCCGAGGAGATCAAGGCATCCCTAGCCAAAAAATACCCGGTGCACGAGGTACACCGGATGGTCAGAGGCCGCACCAACACCATTTTTGATATGGTGATGGTCTCGCTAGACGACAGCACCGCAGGTAAAGACATCTTCAAGATGTCATCCGTCTGCGGGCTGTCGGGCATAACCGTGGAGCCACCTCACCGGAGAAGTGGCATCTCACAATGCCACCGCTGCCAGCTCTACGGGCACTCGGCGTGAAATTGTTTCGCCCGCCCCAGGTGCGTCAAGTGCCTGGAAGGCCACGTGACGGAAGAATGCAAAAGGCCCAAAGACAGGGCCAACTGCACTGAGCCAGTCGCGTGCGTGCTGTGTGGCGAAACAGGCCACCCCGCCAACTACAGAGGTTGCCCGAAGGCGCCTAAACCCTCCAAGGCAAAAGGACCTCAGCGTCCTCGCCCAGTCGCCCCTGCTACTGCAGGGACTGCGGGGAGCTTTGCTCCTGCTCCTCCGCCAAAAACAAACGCATGGGCCACTCCCAGGAAGACGGGGGAGACCTTCCCACCTCTGCCCGTGCGGAAGACGATGCAGGCCCCCATACCTGCCCCAGTACCCGCAGGGGCAGCCTCCGGCGTGCCCATGCCCACAAAACCTCTCCAGGGAGGGCCCAAGCCGCTCGTCGACTATAGGAGCCCTCCAGCCCAGCTAACCAAAACTATCGACCCGGACCTATCCCTCGTGGCAAGGTTCGCGAGCGCGATAAACTTTAGCGAGCTACGCCAACTCGCTAACTTAATTCGCCAAAACGAGGGCGATCCGTTGCCCCTCCTCAACGTCAGTATCAGATACTCGAGCGTACTCGAGAAGTTAGGTGCGTTCAAGTGTAACCCATAAAATGGATAGGACACCGACAAGCAGAGTTAAACCAAGATCACTCAAGTTAGGGTACTACAACGCCAACGGCATCAGTAGGCAACGAGATGAAGTTGGCGAATTCCTTAGGGCACACCAACTCGACATACTATTCGCACAAGAGACCTTTCTGAAACCCTCGCAGAGAAACCCTAACGTTGCGAACTATTGTATGGTCCGCAACGATAGACGTGACTCTGCGCTAGGAGGCACTCTCATCTATTACAAAAGGTCCCTTCACTGCGTACCTATGGATCCGCCTGCGCTGACGAGCATTGAGGCTTCGGTCTGCCGAATAGGCATGACTAGACACCAACCAATCACCCTAGTCTCTGCCTATCTCTCACCCAACCGGCAATTACTCGAGAGCGACCTCCAAGCACTGCTGGAACTGAGCAACGCTGTGATAATCAGCGGCGACCTCAACGCTAAAAACACCCTTTGGGGATGTCACGTCACCAACAAAAGAGGCAGAGCCCTGGAGTCGCTTTCGATGAAACTAGCGTTCGACATCATCACCCCGCTCGAACCAACCCACTACCCGACCAACGTGGCACACAGACCCGACATTCTGGACGTGGCACTCCTAAAGAACATAAACCTACGTTTGTGTTCAATAGAAGTGCTACACGAATTAACCTCTGACCACAGACCTGTGGTCATGGAGTTCGCACCCAGACTGGGTCCAATAGACGCAGGTCATCGTACCCCCACTAGGCGTATCACGGACTGGAGGCGCCTCGAGGCAAAACTCGAAGAATTCTCGTCCGTGCACCTAGACAGGATACCCGACCACATATCCAGCCAAGAGGACACCGCGACGGCGATCGACTCCCTCACAGCACACGTGCAATCGCTAATTAACGAATGCACTCGGGAGGCACCGGCGACGAACGATCGCCGCTGGAACCTACCCGATGACGTACGTGAACTGCTGAGGCAGAAGAACGCCGCCGTACGAGCCTATAACAGATATCCATGCGAAGACAACAGGATCAGGTTACGAAGCCTAGAAAGAGCGGTCAAGTCGCGCATCGACCAAATGCGCCAAGACAGGTGGGACAGGACACTACAAGACCTCGAACCTACCCACCATGCCTTCTGGCAACTATCCCGCTCGCTAAAGAGAGACACTATCACCTGTATGCCTCCTCTAAGCCGACCTAACCTTCCACCGGCCTTCGACGATATCGAAAAGTCAGAGTGCCTGGCAGACAGTCTGGAGCTTCAGTGCACGCCCAGCGCTATACACTACAATATAGACGAGGTAGCTAAAGTTGATTCGGAAGTAGAGCGCATAGCTTCACTTCCGACTTCAACAACAATAATAACAACAACAACGACGGGGACAAACGAGCAAGACCTAATAGCAGTCACCCCCGAAGAAGTTAAGACGATCGTCTAGGGCCTACACGCTCGCAAGGCACCCGGTTCGGACGGTATCACAAATAGAGTTATAAAACTCTTTCCAGACAGGCTAGTGGTCCTTCTGACCTTTATCTTCAACGCAGCGCTCGCTAACAATATCTTTCCACAACAATGGAAAGAAGCCGTGGTTATTGGGATACCCAAACCCGGCAAACCAAAGTCCGAACCGACTAGTTATAGACCGATAAGTCTGCTTAAAGGATTAGGCAAGATATATGAGCGCTTAGTTTATAATAGGCTGAAAGCATATGCCGACGCTAATCATCTCCTCCCTCATGAGCAATTCGGTTTTCGAACCGATCACTCGTGCGTCCACCAAGTCCACCGCTTCGTTGAGTACACCAGCGATCGCCTTCAACGCAACCTGTTCACAGGGATCCTCTTCTTTGACGTGGCGAAAGCTTTCGACAAAGTGTGGCACAACGGCTTATTTAAGCTATTCACCATGGGAGTGCCACACAGACTCGTGCTCATCATACGAGACTACTTGTCGAACCGAAGCTTCCGCTACCGAGTAGAAGGGTCGCTATCCTCCCCTCACCCCATACGAGCTGGTGTCCCGCAAGGGTCAGTGCTCTCCCCCCTACTCTTTACGCTGTATACTAGCGATATTCCGAAGCATCGGTATGTGCAGACGGCACTTTTCGCAGACGACACGGCTATCTACTGCTCAGGAGAGAACCCCTCGACAGTAGCCAAAAAACTCCAGACCGCAGCCAACGCACTCGGCGCTTGGTTCCGGAAATGGAGGATAGAGGTCAACCCCGAGAAGAGCCAGGCGGTGCTGTTTCACAGAAGACAGCTAAGCCTGTATCCCTTGGAGAAGACCCCTCAGATTAGGATGTTCGGCAAGTCTATCCCTTGGGCTAGGCAGGCCAAATACTTAGGCATAACCCTCGACGACCGTCTAACCTTCGGCCCCCACATCAAGGCAGTCCGCAACCGGGCTGCCTTCGTGCTAGGACGTCTCCACAATTTATTAAACGCGCGTTCGAAGTTAGCTTTAAAAAACAAAATTAGGCTATACACGGCATGCGTACGCCCCATAATGACGTACGGTAGCGTAGTCTTCGCACACGTTAGGCCACACAGGATCCATAGGCTTCAAACACTACAGAATAACTTCATGCGCAAAGCTACGGGAGCACCGTGGTATGTACGCAACGTCGATCTCCACATCGACCTCAGATTGCCGACCATCAAGCAATACATAAAACAGTGCTCTCTTAGCTACTTTGACTCTGCTCCGACTCACCCCAACCCTCTAGTGGTTGCGGCCGTAGACTACACACCAAGTAGGATCTCGAAAATACGTCGACCCAGACACGCGTTAGAAGAACTAGACGACGAAATTACGCTCGCTTAACGTAGAGCGAACACAGCTAGGCAATCGAATAGGAACCGTCCGCGTTTTCGTCCTTGTCGTCGGGGGCGGAATACGCGCCGCGTAAACCGTCCACAAAACATGGGAGTAGGTCGCCCTAACGTAGCAGCAACACCCCAAGCCGAGGTTCGTATCCCACAGGGGGTGCCCTTGGGCTATGTTGCTTAACAAATGACCGGTTGAGAGCCCTCAGCGCTCACCGTAATACCCGCGTAAAGTTGTAGAGGCTAACCTAGGCCAACAGCTAGGTCACTAGCAAACAAAAAAAAAAAAAAAAAAAAAAAAAAAAAAAAAAAAAAAAAAAAAAAAAAAAAAAAAAAACCTACAACTTCCTACTTTTTTGCTTTTCCACACTTTATAGACGCTACTGACAATACCTACTATCTTTAATTGTACAATAAAGGTGAAAATGAATCGACCACATACGAATAGAATTCATGAAATCGAAATGAGCTGTAGAAAACCTGAGGGATGACCTCTCTTAGACATTTTCATTTGAATTAATGTACATTCCCTTGTAGTACATTTAATAAGTATTTCTAAATTCTCTATTATTGAATCAGGTTAAAAACATTTACTTAGTAACACAATTACGCAACAAGGAAAACGTCGTTACTTAAAAGTAAATATGTAAGTATTTTTCTTTTTTATTTACTTCATGTATCGATTAAATAAATATGCAAATATAAAGGTAAGTTCAATTTAACTTTGTTTGATTGTTTCTTGTATTACCATTAAGTACTATATTAGCAAAATTTATTTTGTGTGTACTCGTAAAATAAATACGATAGTCACTACAGAGTAAAATACATATCGATACAAAAAAATGCAAGAATGTCGTTTATCGATACAAAAGCATTCGTTGTATGAGTATTTCGATACAACAGTGTTTTTTCATCCCTAAGACGAAGGAAAGTATTAGATACCCAGATATGTCAATTAATGTGAAATGACGAGTGACGAGTGTTAAATATCTTGAAAGAAAAAGAGCCATTGTGGATTTAGAAAAAAGGGTCAAACAAAAATCAGAATATGTACTTTTGTTCTAAATAATAGCTCCAGAAATCAGTACCTACGATCATCTCATAAAATCTTAATTAATATAGATAAGATTAAAGATATTGTAGAATAACTCCGCATACTTGAGATTTTAATGAGATATTCAAGTTTGAAGAAGACAATGTGTTCTGACTGGGGAATGAATTCATAAACATATTTGTTAGGTCAATTACCTGCTTGTATAATTAAAAAACGCTTTTAGACACGTAATTAAATTACTCACTAGTATTTTGACTTTATTTTGTGTATCATATCATATGCAAGGGAATTTGGTTAAAGATAATATGAGTTAGAGAACGAACTGCCAACCGAGCTGATAGATGTTGGACAAAAAGTGAATCGAAAAAACTCCGTTTTAAAAACTGGCGATCCTGTTGGGTCTAATGGTTACTGATCCTGACTGTTTAGCCAGAGATCGTGACTTCGTTCCAATTCAGGACAAATTTTTGTGTGATGAGCACGATCATTTATTCTGTGTCTGGGTGTAATTTATCTATAATATGTGTGTATTTAGAAATATATAAGTATGTTTACCAGCAGTCTGGTTACCATGGTACAAGCTTTGCCTAGTTTGGGACAAGGCGGTCGTGTGAGAGATAGATGCTGTGTGAGATGTTTTAGTATGAGGGTATTAAAAAAAACAGAGATGTTTCGAATCAATCAAAGAAGCTGAGGATTTTCTAAAATACTTATAAACGAAAAAGATAAATAGTAAATTCTGACTGATCATACCCACTTCTGAATTTTACAGATATTGTTCAATTACAGTAGACACGTTATCGACGTAACATTTATAACCCAGTGCGCCATCGATGTAAAAGTTAAACGGAAATCACATGTTGTAGAGTTGAATGTTAGCAAAAGTTTCAATGAGACGGACACTCAGTCATGGTCAGACGCGCGATTTAATAATTGTTCATAAACAAACCATCGTGTAATAATTTGATTAAATGTATCTTTCAAGTGTTAATTCTCATAGTTTTCGTTGGACCGTCTGCGCTATTGGTATGTAACGGCTGTAATTTGGAATGTCTCGTATATCTATGAGTTAAGAGATTTTATATTTATTTCATAGTTTTGGTAATATCATAATCCGGAATGAAGAATTATCCTATTGCCATAATTCTAGGTAAACTTGATGTGCAAGTTTTTACTTACCTCTTAGAAGAATATTTTCTACAGTTACCTTTATTTATAAATATTTGTTTTTTCGTTCGCAAAATTTGAAGTCCTTTTAAGTGCACAGTCCATGGAAATTAAACACACATTTCACAAATTCTTAACTCGCACCGAACGCAACCTGTGTATTCATAGCAGTGACAATTGAACTTAGCCGCTGTCTTAATTTTTAACCGCCTTCAAAAAAGTAGGAGGTTATCAAATCGACTGCTATTATTTTTTTGTATTACCTCCTAACCTGTTACTGTGTCGATTTTAATGATTCTTTTCATATTTGAAAGCTGGTGCTTTTCATATGGTCAAATTTAAATTAGAATAAGATCTGAATAGTTGTTTTTAAGTTAATAATAATGCGTATTTAATTGGTTTCGATCACATTGACGATGTTTTCTATTTTTTACTTAATGTAAAAAAGAAACGAAAAAAAATCAAATGATTTAGAAGAGTATCGTAGTATTTCGAGGTTGTTCCCTTTCTATTTTGGTGACGTTCTGATGAAGTTCTCCGGAGATATACAATGAAACTCTCCGCTGTGGACTAGGAAAGGCTGTAGATCATGATGATTCAAACATTTTGTATTCTCAAAACTATCGTCTTCCTCGGTTAGGATGGTATAATCATTTTTATCTTACTTAAACAATAATATTAACGTACATTATTTAAAAATCAGAATGATTTTGATCAAAAGCCGAATTAACCCAGGAATTGGAGGATCATGTCCCTGCTACTACTGCGTTATGTTATTGCGAACTTTTAGATGTCCAATCATGAAGATAAGCTATAGTGACTCTTATATTTGTAAGTTTAGATTAACTTTTGCATAAAAAACTAATGAGTCATCATTTAAATTTGTCCAGTTATCATCAATAGGCCACGTGAATCGTGAACAGTAAGGTTAGCCAGACTGAGTTATTTATGAACTTCGTTTTGTAGGCGATGACACGAATACGCGTAATAGCCTGTGCTGATGTCATGTCGGTATCAAGTTAAACAATTGCGATTTAGAAACTGAAATGGCACAGAAAATAAAACTATATTTGCTAATTACGAAATGAAATGTGCGAGACCTACTAATTAAGTAGGTGTCAGATTATATTGAGGTAAGCATGTATTTAATATTTGTAAGTTATTTGACTAGTCAATCCGGATTGCACTGTACTCAAATTTCTTTCCTCTAATGTTTTTTTTTTTACATTTCAGCGTGCAAATTCAAAAATGCTTACACAGCACTTATAGTTATATATTGAACAAATTTACATAGAAATTTACAGTAGCTCTGAGTTGAAAACGGACTTAAAGAATTGAGTACAATTTAAGTGCATTAATTACGAGTATGTACGTGGATATGTATGTGTATACCAATTTATTAGAAGGAATTAAGGAAAAAACAAAAGTTCTGGAACTGTATTTTATTCGTTCTACCCACATAAACTGCATTATTATAAGTAGTCACAATTAAATGTACCTGGATCGCAGCTGTTCCATTTCTAACCAATTCCAACCATCGTTTTTCAATTACTAGTATAAAATTAACTAAATCTAAAAGTGTAGTCAACATTAATCTTTCTACACATGTAATCCTTAAATCCAATTATAGTAACAACATTTTCTTAGTCATTCCGTTTGTAATCATACCAATGACGAAATAATACATGAATTATATGAAGGTCGTACGTGATTCACCATTCACTAGTCGTTGGGGTTACTTTAACATAAAGTTACTTTGATTATCAATCCTAGGAATCTTCTTTCATCATCGTAACTGGCAAACGACAAAAGACCATACTTATGCACTATTTGTAAATGCGGCTATCGACATCATCAACTAAAGAGGAATTGCATCAGCCAAGCCAATGCGAAAGTTACTTGAATATCAACTATGTCAATATTCAGACTGTTACTTGAGAAATAGTTGTTTGATTCTAAAGAGTATAAATTCAACAAATTAAACACTGGTTCTGACTCAATGATGGCTTTTTTTTTAACTGGCATTACTTTAAAAGTTTTACAATTAACTTAGTATGGATATATATTGCAGCAAGGCGAGAATGTGGCGAGAAAATATTAGGTAAAGAAGTTGAAGAGTATAAGAAAAGAGAAAGACCAAGGAAGGAAGCAAAACAGTGAAATGTCGAATGATAGATTAGGATGGGAGACTTAAACATGTAAAATTGGGATAAGGGTGAAAGTAGAAGATGCGTTAGGTGCATTACTTTTTATGCAACGCGATCAGAATCGTATCAGAAACGGTGTAAAACTATTCCTCTGTTTCAAGTTATTTTTCTATCTTAAAAATGGTGAATTTGAAAGCTGTTATTATAAATATCATAAAACTAAGAATTCATTTATTTCGTGTTTTGTGTAATCAGAAAAAAGTCCAAATAAATGACAAATATACTTTGACTTCTATAATTATTGCATCTAATGCTAATAATATTTTTTTCACAATGCCTTGCCGGATACTAAACCAAGGGCTACTTGTCGACCTCTTCTTCTAATACTGTGAAATAGATGTATACTACATTGTCCTCGAGAAATATGACAATGTATGCCAGTTTGAAAGTTACATTTCACATTAGCATATTCCATCTTAAGTTACCTTATTTAGAGACTTAAGAGTACAGATTATCATAATGAATGTATCTAACTCATAAATTCGTAAAAGTAGTTTTATTTGGTTTCCATAGAGATATTTTCTAAGGCCAAAACAACTTTATCTTATAACTGAGGTGTAAATTTTTATATTTTGTAAGGTAAAGGTTTAAACATAGCTAAAAACTTATCTTTTTATTCGCTCAGTTTTGATCGAATTTATTAATCGCGGTCACGGGTGGCCTAGATACGAGATCATGATCGATTCTATCAATTCAGTGCATAGTAAAATATAAATATTATATTTTTCATTCGTTACTGACGAATCAATCAATTAATCACTGTCTTATTCGACGAATTGTATGTTCTTCCACAATTATTTATGCGAAAACTACGAACGTCTAACCAGTAGTGTCACTAGCGGTACGGGAACGTTTCGACCGCCTACCATTAGCATGTGTCGGATTTACAAACTCAATTTCGTCATCTTCACTTTCATCATCGTCCACATCGACGGTATGAATATCTCCAGACACAATACTGTGGTTATCGTTATGATTGGTGTTAGTGTACCCTGGCGAAGATCCTGCAACTAGTGATTCCTGTAAATCCTTACAACTCTGTAACGCATTCAACTCGGCATTCGAAAATAATTTGGCAAGTTCAACTTTTAATAAAGCTTGCTGTCTAAGACAAAATGTTTTGAATGTCTGCGAATAACTTAAAAATAAATGATCCGTTGCATCGTAATTTTCTACTTCTTTCTTATCCTTTTTAGATCTAAGGTAGTTTAGACTTTTTTCCGGATCTTGTGTTTTTCTTTTACGACGTGGAGTTTGCGAACTGCGAAAAGGGCCAGAGTCTGACGGCGAGGGAATAAGTATGGAAGCAGGTGAGTATGACTGCGACGGTGTTTCCGATTCATCTTCTGATAGCTCTAAAGCTGATGCCAGAGACATATTAGCGTTTTTACTTTTCCGTGATACTTGATATTCATCTAGAAATTTTAGTTGTGAGCTCCATATGTAGTTGATGACCTTCTTGTTGCCCTCTTTTTGTTGTTTTTTGAATTTGATGTAGCCATCTCTTACAGTTTTCCATTTCAATTTTACCGTTTCACCTAGAAACATATAAAGTATAATAGATTTTTTCATTTTAGGTAGCAAGTCATATTTTAATTTTATTTAAAAGAAAATATTAGTAAAATACAATAGTATCTTAGGTTATTAATATGTCTAGATAGAGCATCGCACTACAAAAGAAATTCTTTTCGATATTATTATGTGTGACAACTGTATAACACTCGCCTCATGTCATTCTGATTGCCTAGCGTGCGTGCAGTAATGATACCAGTTGTTGAATTTTTCTCTAAAATAGGGAAAAACTGAAACAGTTTTGAATCTATTTTTATTGTAGGAAAATATACTCTAAGAAAATACTCATATGATTTGAAAATAATTAAACTTGCCTAAACTAACTTGCTCGAACTAATGTCATACTAGTTTTCTTGTCACACGTGTTACCATTTGCGAAGCAAAACTTGTACTATGAAAATAGATTGACGAATTAATGTTTGTATTCTTTTTCTAAACTCGTAGGTACATGTTTTATATAGAAAATACACAATTTTCGAAACAAATATGTCTGATTGTCCATTTTTTCCGACCCTGAAATCGAAACCGAGATCTCTGCACAATAAAGTGCACGCGCTACCACTGCACTATCACAATCAACGTCAATCCATGTTTTATTTTCCTATTAAAAATTGCTGAACACAGCTAAAAAGTATTCCCATCAAAATTAAAACTCTTTAAATTATTTCCCTATTAATTTTATCGCTTTTGGAATATATACCAATTCACAATAAGAAACTACAGAATAAGAACAAATTACTATTAAGTAGTACGCCTCATTTTTAGGGGACACTTGGCGAACACAATAATACTTTTTTTTCAGAATAATGTAATGACTTGTTATACTGAAACAGACACGAAACAATGGTACTTATTGATGTTAGGTGACTTTTAACTTTATTTAAAACGTTCTTTATAATTTCTATATACTTTTATTACACAAATCGTCATAATAAACAACATAAAACATGAAAGGAATGCGTGCGTATTCAATGACAGTACTTCTGATACTAAACGCGACAAAAGCATTTAGCTGTCAAGTTGGCAGCTACTTTGTCTTCCTGCTTAGACTGTTTATCTAAGACTTATATATATTTTGAGAATAATATATTATAGTATTAACTTCAATAAAATATGTTTATACCATTTAAATCATTATTGCTTACAAATAATGACGGTATTTGAAATAGGGTCATATCTATAAAATTCCGTTAAAACTGTTATCGTTAGTGTGGAATAAAAAAATGTAACCCATCAACAACGTCTTGCCCTTGTTCTAGGTTAAAAAATCAATGTAATCAAACATTTTCATAATACTATGTAGACTGCACTCAAGTCTATGTATTTTATTTATAACTTTGAATGAAGGCCATTGATATTTCTACTAGTGTATGACGATACAAACGCAGTATTCATGGAACGCGTCGAACTAAAGCAGTGCTATTTGAAGCTAGAATGGAACAACAAACAAGTGAATCCAATCCAAGGCGGCAAAAAGGTCCAAGCCCGATGTTATTGTTATCGTAACAAACACTATCACACTTGTTCTTGTCTGTAATGCATTGAACAGAAGAAGAGCGAGAGAAAAGCACACCTATCTCTATGATACTATCTCTTTCCTGTTACGCGAAAGATAGTGACGATGTCCTTGGACTAAAGGATGCATTCAATGTTTTGTTCTGCGTAGGGTTACTCGTTACCTGCAAATTGTTGACACACAAGCTCTGAAGTTAGTGTATACTAGAAAACACAATACTTACTATTCTCATTTAATTGAACAGCTATTTTCTCCCATACAGCCGCCTTTCTAGTAGTATTCTTGTAATCTGTATGTCCTAAGTCGTACAGGAAAACGTGCTTCTTCACACATTCGATTAGGCGTTCTACGTCCATAGCCATTGTGCTGTTTAGTTCTTATACTGTTTGTTATGGGGTGGATTAGTGTGTTGTCGTGCCGTCCCGACAAGAACGTCGTGTCCCGGGCGGTCTGAGCCGACTACTGCCATACCGATCGAAGCCCGCGTCCCGCCCCGCCAAGCCGCGCCGCCGCGTCGCCACCCGTCGAGCGCACTAGACGGGTGAAGCTTCGCTTGGGGGAAGCTGATGTTCAGGGGGCGGTTTATTGTAGACTTCGAGTATTGTTTCATACATTTTATAAAATAGGTCATGTGCAGGTCATGTTTTGGTATGATACAGTGATGTTTATGCATCTAAAGCTATAGCTTTTTAAAGCAATTGAACAAGTGAAATGTGATTTAGAAAAAAAAATTAACATTCTTCGCTTAACGTACCGTAAATACGAGTACTCGTACTCGTATATATTATATTTGCCTCTAGATTAAGTTTCGCCTGGCAATTCATACTGACAACAATTTATTCTGTCGTCAGTAGATACTCGCCGGGTGGTTCCTGTGCCTTTCCCACTCCACAGGCAAAAGTAATCAATACGGAAGGATGACTATTTCGCACGACTCATGCGGTTATATTTTAACATGAAAATTGATAAACAAGTCAGCATTCTGAATTTACGAATATTAAACTACGATGATTTATGCGGGTAGTTCCGGGAAGTATGTCGGTTTTTTGCAAACGATAATTGCTGTTTGATACTTAAATCAAACTTTATACTTAACGAGAAAACGAATGAGTGGTCGCAATATCACTGTAAAGTATATAAAATAGACGGTAATTTATAATTCATTGGCGGATTTGCCGGTATAGTTGGAACCGTTGGTCGAACGGTTTTTCATTCCGTTAAATGGTAAACAGGTTGAATACTCAACGGGTAGGTGATAAAACTTTTGTCACGTGTGGATGTAGCGTTAACGATATGGTAGTTAGCCAACTCGTTGAATTGTATAATTCTAAGATAGAATTATGAGAGAGAAAGATACGCTCTCTATCTTGATAAGTTTTTGTATTGAAAATTCCTTTTTTTTTTCATACTTAGAATATTTTAACATCGCAAGTTTTTTACAAAAAATATTTTAAGAATAAACCAACAATTACAATATCTGAATAATAACAGTTTATAATGAAATATGCAAGTAGTTACATAAGACGGCTTGTGTGATGTAAAGAAATAACGAGTGTTATAAGCACTCGATAACCCGCTTTGCTAATTATAGCTCATTCTATAGGTAGTTTTGAACTAAATAAATTATACATAGTTGCATTTTTTATGAGCACTAATAGAGCAAAATGTCAGCACGCGACATAACACGTCACTATGCCATAGAGGCATAGACTGTAGTGCATAGATGTTATAAATCTTTAGTTAGATAACTACCTAACTACAACAACTGCAACCCAAATCTATTTTTTTAATATGTAACTAAGGGTTTGGTAGACTCATTCAATAATTTATTATTTAACAAAAATGTCAACTATATCCAGATTCAAAGTACCTAATTTCTTACTTACTTTACAATAGTAAAAATAATAATAAGTAACGCCCGCAGTAGGAATACCCCTCGTTCGCGGGGGACCTTACGAACATTCATGAAACGGACACAAAAAACACCCAGGCTCAACAAAAATTTGTGGACCACACGAAGTGTTGTCCCATGTTCGAGCCCATAGCACCCAGCGCAGTAGTATATGGCGTGGCGACGCTTAAACCACTATGACATCCATGCAGTCAAAGCATGTTTTATATAACAAGTAACATTTCTACTAGTTACGGCTACAAAAAACAATTTATTCTAAACTAAAATGGGAAGAACTGTTTTAAAATTACACCCAAATGACATGTTAACACCAGGATATACTTTGACCGTTTGGGTTGCTGTGCAAGGCCAGCAATGCGACCCTGGACTTAATTTCAGTGCGTTTGCCTAGCAATAGAATAGCCAGCTGAGTGGAATTACGTAATAGGAGTAGTTTTTAATTAATAAGCATTTAATTGAATAATAGATACGATCGTAAGTACCTAACTTTTAGTACCAGCCGTCTTTGTTTTATTATATATGAAGATAGATTGTCTGTGATAACAAAGTATACGGTATTGGCAAGCAAACATTAACGCGTGACATTCACTCACAGTCACAAATATCAACTCGTGTTAGTACAACTTTTTATGCGCCATCGTTACGTCATACCTACACCTTATTTTTGTATGTGTTATTTCTGTGACAAGAAATATGCCAAAATTAAGCTAACTAAATGCGTTGAAGCTATAACTGTTGTAGGAACATTAAAGTTTTTGAAATATAGCTACTCTCACGTACCTACCTACATAAATTATAAATTTTATAAAATTTAAATAACAAATGCACGACTAATACAGACGTTTTAATTAAACTACAGACACACACCCTGTGATGAGTGGTCTTATTCAGTCAGTTCTATGAAATTTATCAGAACGACTCCTCACGGTAGTAGTCTTTTAAAACTGATCGTTAAGTATTGGACAACGATTAAAAAACTGCACATTTATAAATGCACAAAATATACGTTTTACAACTTTATCGCGTTTTTAGTAGCTACATAGCACCTGTTTATTGTGTCGTGCAAGTATATTAAACAAACATCTGCCTTTGTTGCGATCGCACTGACGACCATAAAGAAATTAAAAAATGCACATATGACAGTCAAGTATTATAGTTCAGTCAATGCATAAAAATTACACATAATAAGTAAGATTGACAGACTATTAGGGACTGCATTATATTTATATGCTGCATTATATATTTTTTTAATAAAATTTTTGACAAGTCGCAAATTAACTTTGATTATAAATCAAGCGATTAGAAATTAATGTTGCATTTTAAGTGTGTTACGCAAAGTTCTTGTTGACTTATCGTAAATACATATACCTATCGTACTCTGAGAACCTAATACAAAATGCAACTTATGAGAAATGAGCACGAAAGTCAAAACTGTATCTTGTATTGATGTAGAAAAACAGTAAACCCGTCAAACGCGCTATATTGCGAACTACGTGGAACGTCTACAGACATAGTTGTTCGGAACTTTCAGATCGAAGTGTGCACTTACATTGTTTTTGAGCGCAGAGAGAACGTGGTTTTTTTCTACATAGTAAAGTACTGCAGTTTGGCAATCGTCATAGTAAAATTTAGGGATTTAGTGTAAATATAATAAGTTACAAATACACAGAAATTAGGGCATTTATTAAAAAAATACACAATCAACATTTTGAAAATTTGAATACATCCATTATATATACGACGTACCTGTAATATTACGGGTTATATAATAATTTTCCTTACACTATATAGGTTAACAGTGAAATGTCTAAAACTCTAAATATAAAAGAACGTGAATCGATGAACGGGATTGCCTATGTTCGGGGTAAAAGCAATTCAGCGTCTATTGTATATCTGGCTTATTTTACCGTTCTTTGTATATTGTATGTATTATATATGTAGGTATGTACATATGTCTATTATACGTACGAAGTGACTGCAGGGCTGTCACACAAAGTTTCGTGACAGCAAACTTTTTGTTAGATATTTTTAACTTTTTGGTGAATAAACCTAATTGCTAATACTAATAAGTAATAAGCTAGAAAAGTTGGTTACGTGAATATGGTTCGTCTAAATTTTTTAACATGTTATGTAGAGCATTATGTTTTTCTATAGTTGTATAAGTAGCACACACATGTACGAGTACAAGTTCACATGCTGGATTATTTCCGTGACAAGTGTATAAAATTCCTGGATAAGACATACGATACCCTATGTTTCTGTTTTTTAAGCCATTTAATTTCTACATGTCAACGTTAATTATTTTAGCTATAAACTTTATTGCTGTGTTACTCTGGGCGACAAAGTAACAAACCTTAATTATACGTCGAATTCAATTACTATTATATCTTATACTTAAGACGTGCCGTAATTGCTTATTAATTCTGACAATTCAATAAGGTACTAAAATGTACAAATAAAATATTTTTTATATCTTTTCTGCAATACAGTTTGGATGTCGAAATGTTTATAACTATTAAACCATAAAGCCGGGTGAACGTTCTTTGTCGTAAGTACGTAGGTACTTCTCGTATTTTTATTATGTATAAGTACATTTTATCATAAAACTGTAGTTTCAATACAAATTAATTCTTTGTCTAATGTTAAATTAGATGTACCGTCGTTGGGTCATAATAATGTTTAATTCACAAGAGTTATTAAATAAGTAAAGTGCTGCAGAAATCCCAAACTTTGTACAAAAAATAATCCTGATGAATCTGTGAAACAAATACTTTTATTTCACAGGATTTTATCATTATTAAGGTAAAAATACGATACCGATAATAGCGTGAGTTCCTTCAGTATGGTAATGGTATGGTATGTGTGTGTAAATGTGGTACCTGTGCATTGGCTGTGTCCGTTGCGAGTACTGCGCCATGTCGTGTGTTGCGCAGCTGTCATGGCTAGGCGGCGCGCATGCCGCGGCGGGCGTGGATCGCTAGCTGCGCGCCATCCCGCGCGCGACTCGCACGCACAACATAAACACACACGTATGCACACACACCACTGCACACGAACGACGACACTGCACCAATAACCTGCCAACAAACATCACATATTGAACCTCTGCACATTGTATGGTATTGCTAAAACGACAACCGTATCACCAAACAAGGAATGAAGGTGAAAGTTCTTTCAGATGTTGAGAAAAAGACCATTATGGACGAGTGTGAGTTATTCTTTAATAGGTTACGGTTTTTTTGGTCACTACTCGGGTAAATTGTTATTTTGGATTTGTCAGAAATAGCTGAAACCAGCACACATGTTTGTTTTTTAAAAAACTACACAACAATACAAGACAAACTAATGTACAGGGAATATTTTTATATAACTTATCGTTTGAAAAAGTCAACCATCGGGGCTAGATTTCAGTCTGCGGTATGCGATTAGCGGTAGGCTTGTCGTGCTGTGTTCGTATACAAGAAAGCTTAACTTCCAAGAATTAGGCTCGAATAATGAACTCAACATAAAGCTTAAAAAAGAGACTGGCATTGTTACAATGTATGATCGTTGATATGAATATTGACATTTCGTGGAAATAGGCCACCATTTATATTGAAATCACTACAAAAAATGCTCTCGTTAGTAGTTAACTTCGTGACGCGTGATTCTTAGTAGGTTGCGTAGTAATTTCAATGATAAAAACTAGGACAAATTTTACGTTACTATATTGAAACGAAAATGGAACATTTATGTCTTATTATAGTACTGGCCTATAATCGTATAAATACTTCTTTTCCTATGAGTAAATAAATTGCCATTTTTTGCATAGTGCATAGTATGACCACTCATTTGGACTACATAAAGTGGCATATGTGTCGAGGTTGTTACTCAATAACTATAATAATAAGCCTACAAATTAAAAACGACGAGTGACAGTTTTCAATAAAAATTTGAAAGTTCTTTTGTGAACCACGTAGTGAAAGCTAGTAGCTGATTCCTCGCCACAATAGATAAATATACGTAAATAACTAAACAAAAAATCTAGCGGATGGTATACGGTCTCCTGTTGCTTATTTCCAGCATATCTCCATTAAAATTGTAAGGTAGTAGAGCCACGTTGATTTCAGCACGAACCCTCTCACAGAAGACCAACCATAAGCGACAGCAACTTTGCTGTTGTTTCGTTGGTGAGTGCGAGACTGGAGGCCCAATGACACAGGGGTGACAGTTATCGTAGTAAGTGGGTGTACTTTACTGTCACAATGACTGTCATGCCTATTACGTCCCCAAGCAGGACGGGAAAAAGCATTTTACTAGGTGGCCATACTGTGGGTCACCATACTACATTGTTTGCATTCGCAATGAGTATGGTGACCGCAACTCTTGGATTCTATACATGCTTTTCATCAGGCAGAATAGTCACTTTGGCAGGCTCTTAAAATAAAAAATCTATACATTTAAAATTACTAGCCTTGACTGACAGATTTTATAACGCAGAGTCTATGCCGTTTTGGCTACAAACTTAAAATTTAAAAAACTGATGCTTTTATGTTGTAAGCATCCATCACTAAAGATTTTTTTAAACTTTAACCCTAAAGTGGGGTCGGGAGTAATAGCCTTATTACGTTCCTCCCCGTTCAAACTGGTTGGGTGACCGGGACGGTTCCGTGGCAGTCGTCGGCTCCATGGCGGCTCATTCCCCGCCCTTGTCGCTAAGAGACAAGGGCACTTGATATGTTGCTGCCGAGTGGGCAGGATCACCATATATGGTGTCTACTTCTTCCCCAACTAGAGTTTGAGCGACTTCGAGGTTTTCCTTAACAACTTGGAAACCTCGATGCGGCGGCTAACGTCTGGACTCGTCCTAGTGCTGGGGAACATCAATGCAAAATCCATTGCGTGGGGTTCCCAAAGAACGGACGCAAGGGGCGATGCCGTAGAGGAGTGGGCGGCCTCGGTGGGCCTCTGTTTATTAAACAGAGGCTCCACCAACACGTGCGTGCGACAGCAGGGAGGGTCGATAGTGGACCTTTCGTTCGCTACCCCTGCCCTCGCCGCACGAGTAAGGAACTGGCGCGTCCTGGAAGAGGTTGAGACGCTCTCGGATCACCTCTACATCCGATTTGAGCTCTGCCGGACCCAGGACCCCAGTAGGGGTCACGCGGCGCGGCGTTCTTCTCGCTTTCCGCGGTGGACTGTAGCCAAACTGAATAGGGACCTACTATAGGAGGCAGCCATTATTCAATCCTGGCTGTCTTCGCAGGCTCCGACCGAGGAGGTCGACATGGGGGCTGGTCGTTTCCGCAATGGGATTACGCAGATCTGCGATGCGGCCATGCCCCGCATCCGAGGGTGTCAGCCTTCACGGAAGGAGGTTTACTGGTGGTCCCAGGAGTTGGCGGACCTCCACGCGGCCTGTACCCTGGCCTGGCCCGGAGGTCCTACACCCGTAGTCGGCGGCGACACCGCGTAGACGGCGAGGAGGACCAGCTTCATGAGGAGTACCGAGAGGCGCGGAAAACTCTGAAGCTGGCCATTAGCCGCGCCAAAGAAGTGAAGAGGAAGGAGATGCTAGAGGGTCTCGATCGTGACCCCTGGGGTCGCCCTTATCGTGTGGTGCGACAAAAGCTCCGCACGTCGGGCCCCCCCCTTACAGAGACACTCCAGCCCAGCTTCCTGCGGGAAGTGGTCGAGGGTCTTTTCCCGCAGCGGGCGGAGCACACACCTCCGTCGATGGCCTTCATGGTCGAAGACGACGGGGGACGGAACGAGGATAATGTTCCGCCCGTCAGGGAATCGGAGATAGGGGCGGTCGTTCTACGGATTCGCTCTAAGAACACCGCCCCTGGGCCAGATGGTATACCTGCCCGAGTGTTGGTGCGAACCCTCGACCACATGTCGGATCGCCTCGGGGAAGTCCTAAACGCCAGCTTGGCGTCCGGGCGCTTTCCTGAGGGCTGGAAGAGCGGGAAGCTGGTCCTACTCCGGAAGCCGGAACGGCCGGCCGATTCGGTCGCGGCTTATAGGCCCATCGTGTTGCTGGACGAGGCGGGTAAATTGTTTGAGAGGATACTCTCTGCCCGCATCGTCCGGCACCTCTGCGAGGTGGGCCCGATCTGTCGGACGCCCAATACGGGTTTCGAGCCGGGCGTTCGACAGTCGATGCTGTGTTGCGCCTGAGGGCCGTGACCGAAGAGGCGGTGAGCTGTGGCGGCGTGCTGCTGGTGGTGTCGTTGGACATCGCCAACGCATTTAATAGTCTGCCACTTAGCTGCATCAGGGAAGCACTCCACTACCACGGGGTGCCAGAGTACCTGAGGCGGCTTGTGGCAGACTATCTTGAGGAGCGTACCGTCATGTACGAGGATACACATTGGTCACGGCCCGGGGGGCGAACTTTCAAGAGGCGGCGCACCTGGCCACCGTGGGAGTCTCTTTGGTGGTCGGGCGCATTGAGGCGCTGGGTTTACGGGTGGCCCTAGATAAGACGGAGGCCCTTTTGTTTCATGGGCAGGTGCAAGGGAAGACGTAATTTCGCGGAAGGAGGCGGCGGAGAAGGCCCGGGAGGACGATATCCACTCGGACCCAATTCGCCGCCGGCGAGCCGGGCGGCGGAGGCGCGCATACCAGCGCCTCATGTCGCCTTGAGTGTGGCCGCGGGTGGACGGGACGGGTTTTCCCCTCCATCCGCTATAGTGGCCAGCCGCGAGGAGGTGATGTGCACGTGTGCCGTACGTCGCCTAAATAGAGAGTTTATCCGCAGATGGTGCCCGCTTTAGCGGGCAGGCGCTAGGAGGGATCTGGTGGATCACACCGTGTGGTTTTAGTCGGTCTGATTCCGACACACCACCCCGCCGTAAACCCCGGTTGGGTGACGGCCCGAGGGGGTTTCCACACGTTAAAAAAAGAAAGGGGTCGGGAGTAATAAGCGGTAAAGATTGTTCGGAAATTTGTCATTTTAAAGATTACAAACACGAAAGAATAATGACGCCAGCCGCGTGCAATAGTAAGTAGTATTGAATCTGTTAATTACATTATTTTATCTATATTATATTAGCACGCTTTGTGTGTTCCGCACATCGTTAATGTGTTCTTTTGAAAAGTTGAAAAATTTTTTAGAACGAGTTATTTAAAAAAAAAATTAAAATAAGGAACTTACTGAACAACCGTAAAATTATTTAAGGTTAGCAAGAGACCGAGATCAACCTCTGATGAACAGGACCTATAGTGAATAAACCTATATCAAGATCTTTAAATAGTCCACTGCTGGACATAAGTTTTTCCTTAATAAATTAAAATCTAAACGCACAATGTCTTCAATTGTATTAGAGTGTGACGTGCTTGAGTCTACTTCTCTGTCATTTACTTGCAGTGATTCTGACATCGATTCATCACTAGTTTCGACATAGGACTCATTGTCATCACCAATTCATTCAATTCTTCGAATCATCTATCAATTACACGTTACGTTTCTAGTTTACGCTTCTTCACTAGTTGCAGAAGTGAGGGTTTTCTTAAGTCCGGATAGTAAGACACGTTACATTCTAATATATATTTTTTAATTCATTACATTAACTTTATTGGCTGCTATTGGAGCTTTATTCTTTAGAAAATAAAAAAGTTGCCTGACTGCACATGTGCCAAAGTAATATTCAAAGGCTTCATTATCACGAAATCACATTTATGAACGAAGATATTGACCAGTTGCCAGTTCGTGTCTTCAGTTTCTAAACATTTAATTTCTTTTTTTATGTAGCTCAGTATTTAGGTATATACTGTAAGATATCAATCAAACCAGAGCACATCACTGATTTATACACAATTAAAACTACATAACTACATGTCTATTCAAAATTATATGCATGTTCGTTAGAAAATCAAAAAGTTTGGCCGAAATCTGGCGAATTTTAATATTATTACATCCTTTGAAATCATAACGGAAAAAAATCAATCAAAAGTGTGGACAAAAAATCCTAAAAGATCCTCTAGGTGATTGATGTGGATAAAAAATCTAAAAAGATCTCCTAGGAGATGAGTGTGGAGCAAAAAATCCAAATAAATCCTCCATCAATGATGTACCCTTACTTTTTTAATTCGGATAATATAAATATACATTATAATAAATACTTATTCTATGTACCTAATACAGCGTGTTTATGAAAATACTTCTTAAAACGTACTTAAATATTATCTAATTTTATATTATCTGATTTAATATATTGAAACACGTATTATGTGAAAACGTACAAATAACTAAGTACAGATAATAAAATAGCAGATTATTTATCCTCTTTCAAGGTCAATAAGTAGGTACCTACTTCAATTTTATTAAGACGTCTTTCTTAGTCTTGATATATTATTAACAGATTTCATTCTGAGGTTTTCCTACCTTTTATAAACCGATTTTTAAATTAATATCAGAATTATCTATTCATATAAAATTACTCGCTCTGACAAACTGATTCATCAACGCAGTCTAAGCCGCTAGGTAGAGGCTAGGGCTAGGAACTTGAAATTTTAGCAGTTGTTGTGTACCCATACACTGAGAAAGGGTTCTAGGAAATTTCACCCCTAATGAAATATAATTCTTATTTTGTTTAGAACGATTGTTTAGAAGTTCGTCATTTTCGAAATCTTGCGTAAAACTGCGAGCAATATCTAATTATTTAGTATATAAGCACACAGTTAAGTGTTTTAATCTTGAACTTCTTTGAAGATATACATATTTATTTTTTAAGTGGGGTAATGTTATTATTACCACTACAAATGCAGTGGTAGAGAAGGGTACGGCTGTAGTACAGCAAGTGACAGTCACGTGCGCACACCCACGCCAGCGCTCGACGTGGATTTTGCAAACGACAGCGTGGTCGCCCCAACCACCTGAGCGTTATATTTTAAATCTGTTGAATCTACAAAAACACGTGATTTTACGTTGATATTATGAATACACCGATATGTTGAACTGTATTATTATTTTGAATTTTTTATTTTATATTTCATACGCTTTTGCAATGTATATGGTTCACTTTAAAAGTAATTGAGAGGTTAGACAGATGCGTGATTCAGACCGATTCTCCACAACAGCTGGTCCCGTGCCGCCCGCATCCAGCAGTTTCCCGCGACCTTCACCAGGTCGTCAGACCACCTTGTGGGGGGCCTACCGTCGCTGCGTTTCCTAGTACGCGGTCACCACTTCAGAACTTTATAGTTATTATTATGGTGCAAAGGTAAAATTCTTCTGATTAAGTTTCTAATTCAAAATGTATTTGAAAACAGAAACTAAGAGATGTCCGTCGAGTACTATCACTAAAAGGTTCCAAGTGGAGCATATCCGAATGGTGCCCAAACAGTGTACTGTTGTGCTAAAATATTAATTTCGTTCTACCACCACGGGATCACCGTTGAGGTGTTCTTTAAGAATGTTGTGCGTTACACTATTTAAGTTTATACAGGGTCATTAAAGTGCATGAGAGTTCTTTAAAATAGCCAATATCAATAGGTTATGATAACGGCTTACCATTAGACAGGTCTTATGCTTGTATACCACCAACGTGGTATAAAGAAAGAAAGGTGATCTGAATTCAAAATGTAGTTTGTTAACTGTATAGCAGAGCCAGTTTTGGTATAATAAATAAAAGTACCGAGTTGCGTCTCTGAACTCGTTCATACAATGAGCTGTCGCATTGAACCGGTTTTAATAACGTACGAACAAGGTCTGATCTGTACTTCTTTATACATCACAAAACACTGCACTATTTTTCCATCAAAGGTTGCCTGGAAGAAATTTCTTATAGCGATAAAGCCGCCATTTGTACATAGTCACTCAACTGATGTGCTCATGTATATAATCTATATAAATTTGGAGTTCAATAAAGTTTATTCTATTCTATTCTGGACTGAACTACGTCGCATGTTAGCAAAAGCATAGATCAACCGCATAACATCAAGGTAGTATTGCATATAAAAGCATGTGTCAGTTCCACTTTTGATCAAGTAAAGTAGTGTTAGGAATTAGGAGAAGAGTGTAACCACATTATTTTCTCAAGTCACGCTGGAGAGCTCATAAAATATGTTATACTAAGATACATTCATATTTTAAAATCTTTACATCGAACGAAAGGATAGTTTGGAGTTCTGGTTATTTGAAAAACAAACTCACGAACTTGAAAATTACTGAACAATTAGCAATCGTATTATAAATGATGCTACAAACTAAATTTGGGAGAACCTGATAATTTAGTTTTGGGTTGTCGTAAGTCAATGCTTTTAATCCTACCGTAGGAAACTCAACAGTAACATAAATTAAAAACAGTACCTTAATAGCAGTCTATAGGTAAAATAATATATAAAATAGATAATACCAGTTGCGTTGAATAAAATATTTCAGAAGACAAGGTAACTATTTGAGGCAGTTTAATTTCGTGATATTTGGACGATTAAAATTAAGGTCCCAATATAGAAAGGATAGAAAGTCCGTAAAATAGTTACACAGCAAAATAGTTTAATTTTTTTGAACAATAACGAGAACTCGCAATCATAACATTCAGCCACCTACACCGAGCAGGCAAGCATTCTCTAAGAATAGACCAGGCCGTCACCGCCCGCCACAGCCCGTGGGTGTAATCTAGGGGCAAGGAAATGATTACCTTCACAGACTGTCAACAACATCCAACCAATATTTACTAACATCTTGTTGTATAAAAAGTCAACATATTGAGTTTAAAGCAGTCTGTTTTTTTAAGGCTGATTATAAGCTTGTACTAACTCTGAAGGAACCCATCGTGACTGGTCCTAAAGGATAATGAATTGCAAGCAGAAGCCTATTTACTGCAATATGTTTCCTATTATAAATACACAGGGAAATATATGTTATTGTATACATATATTTCGCGGTATACGGTATATCAACAATACCTATATTACAGAATATTATATTATCACGTCACATAGGGAAACCAAGAGGAATCGTGCTACCCATTGTTTTAGCTTGCCAATCTATTTTTAAAATTGAAATTCAGTTCACAATTAAATAGTACCCGTTATAGTAAATTTTAAGTTATCGTGTAGCTAATATATGTGTATAGTAATGTTTCCGCTATTTAACGCACTCACGATAGATATAAAGTACATACTTTTGAAATACACTTTTACACTAGTGTACTGACCGTGGTCATAGGCTTACAGTAAATCTAAAACCTACCGTTACTCCCCGTAAAACCCATTCATTTCTTGATAAGGAAATTGACCGTCTCTGGTATCTTTTAGAATAGTCAAGGTATAAATTCCAGTTAGGCACAGAAATCGGGACATAGATTTCACTATAACACAGGGCACGATGACGCGGGGCTCCGTTACTAACATTGTATTCCAGGAGCTTTCAACATTATTAAGCAGATCTTTTACCTATTATTCCATATTTAAATTATTCTTTACCTTATAATAACGACAACTCAACTGCTAAACTTTTAAAAATCGGCCTGGCAAGAGATGAACATAAAGGGTTTCGTGCGATGAATAGCGAATGAAGTTTAGGCCCACAATATTTGGAGATTTGATTGTACGACCACAAATAGATTTCTATTTTTTTTTCGAAGTTGGTGGAAAAGGTTTCTAGACAGACACAGGAGTGAACTTATTAGAGTGTCATTTTTTATTGCTGCATGAACCCTAAAAGAACTAGCAATGTCGTCGACTTTAATATTAAACTGGACTTCCTTTGAATTAAGATGAAATAAAACTTTTATTGCGAGATGCAGTTTACTACGTAGTTTGGGTCTTTAGTGGATGTTGTTAAATATGTTTTGCTGTATGTCACCACAGTCTGATCAATTTGTGAAAAAGCGACGGATAAGATAATAAGTTTCTTCAGGTTGTGATGTTGTGGGTGCGGTAAAGGTCTTTTGCCTGGTATAGGTACCGTATTACCGTACGGGTAACAGACACGTGGCCAAGTTTTTTGGAAATTAAAGTAAGATAGATGATATTTTTCTCTCTTTTATACATTTCTCAGCCGATAGCTGTGATCACTCACGTTGCCTTGAAATTAAGTCCGAAGATACCCTCAGGGTCGATGATTCGATTTCCGTAAATCAGTTTATTGTCCCGTCAGCAGGGCAAAACCTTGGGGATTTTACGTGGGAAGCATTTCTGCGTACCTACAAAGATTTTCAGTAGTATATCTTCGCAAGCTGATCACTTAGTCTAGTTGATCTTATGAACCAGTAAACTTAACGCAAAAAACTTATTAGTTCACTTCTCGCAAGGGATCTAGGAAGGGCAATGAGCTTTCTATAAAAGTAGATTAGGTTAAACCATGTCGTGGCCTAGCTAGCGGACACGATTGTATGAACATACTGGACCAGTTTTTATTGGACATGACCTACTTGGCTCTACATATCCTTCTCAATAAAACTTGTAAAATACATGTGTGTGTTTAAATTTTAATAAACTCGAAAACAACAATTGTATCCATTTTAAAAGAGATTTAGAAATAACAGACCATCAAAAAAATAAATAAACAGTAGGTATTTCTATTTTTATTACTCTGTCGTGTATATTTGTACACTTTCGAAAACGAATTTGGCTTCTCCTTGCTACTTATAATATTTATTCTATGTCGTCAAAAATAGAATAATTTAATCTCAGTCTAATTAAGAACTTCTGGCTGACGTTATTGGCAAAATGACATCTCACTTTTAGGCTTTTGGTTTGATCTTTTTCTCATAACTATGGACATGAAACGATACTTTTAGGATATGTATGTCAAGTTTGATGCTAATAGGAAGTGAAGATTAAAAAGATTTTATAAGAGTTGGCAGATGTTTTATAGTTGGCGCCATTAGTTTGAATTAGTGTTTTAGGCCTACAGCTACGGTAGAGGCAAGCCATTCATATCACATCCCAGTGACACACGTATCTCGGATCGCCACATGGTGTCGGATGCACGGCTATTTTAATGTTTGGCCAAAGGGCATTCCGAGACAGAAATAACGAAGCGCGACCACTGGTACTAGTCGTAACGTGAACTTATCACCAGTTATCAGCCCTTACATAAGCTGATCATCAGTACGTACATTACCATGATACTATGCTATGTTTAATGGATTTACGTAACTTTTTTAGAAATAAAACTGACGCTGCGGTTATTTGCGCAGTTACCATGATACTCGTACTAGAAACTCGTATTTGATCATGGAATAGAAAAAGTAGGGGAACTAGCGAGATAGTTTTCACTCGACACCTAACTTATAACGGTACACAAGTACTGAAAGTAACTTATGTGACGATAAAGAAACGTTCTGGTACTCACTTTAAGGCCAAAAACAAACGTTTTAGCTCCCAACGGGACTTGTTCACGGATTACAAGCACGAACACGCAACTTACACTTTAAATATCACAATGCTTTAACAAAACAGACTGTCACACACCACTCCCTACAACATTACTAGTAACACAGGACTTTTTTTTCGTAAAATGACACGTTAAGAGTTTTTGAAAAGTCCATTGAACTGTTTCGGTTGAAATTTACGTCCAGCGAAATTATAGGTACGGAATGGCAACGCTGTATAGACGACGTGTACATTTCGCGCCGCGGCCGCTACGCGGCGCTGTGGTCGGAGGGGGGCGGAGCCGAGCGGGACGAGGCAGGAGGGCGCGAGAGAGACACAGCTACGCACTACGACGCGACGCCACGTCGCAAATATTTTTTACGGTGTACTTATGGGATTCTGTTTCGAAACTGCAATTGTTTAGATAGTGAAGACATTAGCGGATGGAGGCGAACGGAGCAGTGACTGGTGACCTTTTCAATGTATCGCGTCATCGCGGGCGATAACGCGAGGTCGTCGGTCGAACGTGCGACGTTGCCAACTCGCTACGGCATTCGAGCCCACGTTTCCACGGATTACGAAAGTCGGCGAAATCCCCGTGGCCCTTTGATACCTGCTGCCTAACGAACCTAGCCCTAGACATACGAAGCCACACACACGCTAACCTACATACCTATTATAGAGCAAGCTAAAAGTTTTGAATTAAGTACCTACTAACTAGCGACGTCATGGTATCTTTTATGCTAATGTTGCAAATGCGAGTCACTACAGTGGCTTACTCCTTATGGCGCCTTTCCAGGCAGTAATTAAATAATTTGTAATGGTGTAGTCCACAGTCAATGCTTTATAAATTACGTTAATAATTTTTTTTAGAATAAATACCCATGTAATAGTCTAACACTAGTCTTGTACTCTGTTAGAAAAGAAACCCAAGTACCTAACATGTCCCCAAATTTATGTTGACAAAAAAATATTTGTTGTTTTAAATTGAAATCAATAGGTGGTGATAGTCGAGACGATCGATTTTTAGAAAAAGTAAATTATTATATCTATTTATTTGTGTGTATACATTTTAAAAGTTTTTGAAATAAAAAATTAAAAACTAAGATTAAGTACTTAGTTAGGTAAAAGAATGATAATTATAATAAATGTTATTGTTTGGTTGCCTGGTGTGAACTGAATCTCTCTTATCTCTTTTATGGTACGTACTTCAAACATAAAACGTATATACATATATGCGTAATTTCTATTTTCGTTATTGAATTCATATAAACACTGTTTTCATAGTAAGTGATTGAAGAATTTTGTCCGACTTTTCATAACACATAATACCTACATACGGGTGGGTACGATACGATGATGATATAGCAATCAATATGATAACAAAATGATAATATACATACCTATCGTACGTGCAAAGATTTCCAATTATGTAGGTACTGAAGATTACATACATTTTTGTTACATCCTTTAAGGAATACCTTTTAATAGTAATTATTCGTACTTACTTATTTTTGAAGTGAAAACTTTAGGCGCGTTGAGCGCTTTGGTAGAGGGTAAAATCCTCGGTTCGCGTCACCGACATGCTAATGATAATAGTATATCTATAGCTATGGAGAATATGATATTATATATTATATATGAAATTTATTATTATTATATATTATATATGATATTATATATTATATATAGCTATATATGAAACATAAAAAATTTCATATAATTTTTGCATATAGTTTTAATTACTCTCAACTTAATAGTTCCGTTTTCACTTCTATCGGCAGTCCCACGACTGCTACTGTTTTTTTTTAAATACCCCTGTAGTTACGTACTTTTTACGGTTGCTCATTTACTTTGGTGGGTTGTCAAATTGGATTTGACATTTCAACTGTCACTAGGATTTTTGTCTTCACTCTTGAAACATAAGGTAGGTAAAAAGCTACATAGAAATCGGCGAAGCAATATAATTGTCACCTGCCTGTCGGTAACTGCCGGTACCTATATATTCATAGCCTTTCATAGCTTAGATAGCGACCACACGTGATTTCTATACCATATTGGAACACATTAGTAAGTGCCTTTATTCTGCAGTACCATTCTCGTGTTCGATTTAAGCGCACTAATAATCATCATCAATGCATTGCTACGGGATGAGTGTGGACTGCCCAAGACCGGAACGGTTGGCGCTCCATGGAGAAGACTTTTACTCAGCATTGTTTTGATAATATTTACTGGTTATTGCAAGAATCAGTCGGTGAATTTACTGGATTAATTGAAAAGACCAGAGAATCAAAAAATTTTGTTGGTAAAAATTCTCTCTTATTAAATATATCACAAAAAAAAACAATTTTACCTTTTATACCAAGTAAGAAATAGCATTTACTCTCTCTTTTGCTCTTGTTATTTCTTAATAATAGTAGTTTTATTGTTTTCCCTACAATACGAGCAATGAATTTTGAAACACATTTTATTTAACTCCATATTTGTGTTATATGTGTGCACATCTATGTGTACAGGCACAAATGTGTAACGTTTGTGTGTACCTACGCCTGTAAATGTAACATACGTTATGCTGACGTCACGACTATATCTAATCTATATAACGAACTGTATTATATATTATATGAGTACTATACAATACACGTACACGAATATTTTACAGGTAATCGTGTACGAGTTGATAGTGAGTACATAAGTACCTACATGTATCTGGTTTAACAATACCTATTGAATTCTTGTTTTACCATACATAAAAAATATAATATGGTATGGAGAATTTCCGGGCTACAAGGGACCACCACAACTGACTGGTTGGGGTAAACGAGATCTAGAGTGGAGACCGTATCTCGGCACACAGTGTAGGACGCCTACAGGCCAGACGGAATGACGATTTGCACAGAATGGCTGGTGGAGACTATATGGGAGAAGCACAAAATCGATCAGAGTGGCGTGCAATGGGTGAGGCCTACGTTCAGTAGTAGACTGCAATAGGTTTGTGATAATGATGACAAAATATCGTATGACATATGACGTGTACCGTAATAACGTACCTATACAGTAAAATGGTACACGTCACGTTCATTTCATGTGTTGATGATAAGGCTGTTTAGAATCTCAAAATGGTGACATACCAGAGTGTGACAAGATGGCGATGTTTGTCTTTTAATTTTTTTATAATAGTCTAGAGATGATTATTTTATTTCTTATACCAGTATGATTTAAACTGCCGTTGTATAGATTTTTGTACCACGAATGAAGTCACAGGAAGATAATTAATTTTTTTATTATAATTTAATTTGAATGTGCGTAATGCAAACAATAGCACGATGGACCAACGACTTCAGGAAAGTGGCTAGCAGAGGATGGGTGCTGACTGCTGAAAGCCGAAACAGTGGGGCTCCTTCAAGGAGGCGCTCGTTCAGAAGTGGACGGTAACAGGTAAATATGTATTATGTTAAAATGATTTAATTACATAGTTTTTATTAGAGATAAAACAGTAAGTTGTTTGGCCGTATACCAGACATTCGACCTCCGGCTACTTCCACACAGTTTTAATTGGTATATCTATTGTAAGTCGAAAACAGTGTCACTTTGCTTTTTGAAAAAGTAAATATGGCAGTGAACAAAAATCTTCCTATTCATTAATTGTGTCATTACACAGTTAGCATTAATATTGGACTGCTCACGATTTGGCTCTGAGAGTGACTCTCTTTTAGTTGGTCTACGTTCAGTAGTGGACGACAATAGTTTGATTGAAGCATTAACATTAACACATGAATTAGAAAGTCTTACTTCACTATACAATACATTTTTAGTGTACTAGTAACTATACTAACTAACATATAACTTAGTAGGCCACGCCGGCTCGACCGGGACAGTACTACGCTCTTACAGAAGATCAACCTAAAACGACTTTTTTTTTTTTTTTTTTTGTATTGACGTTTCGCTGTTGGCCTCAGATGGCCTCTACAACTTTACCCGGATTAATTTACGGTGAGCGCTGAGGGCTCTCAACCGGCCATTTGTGAAGCAACATTGCCCAAGGGCACCCCCTGCGGGGTACGAACCTCGGCTTGGGGTGTTGCTGATACGCTGGGGCGGCCTACTCCCATGTTTTGTGGACGGTTTACGCGGTGCGTGTTCCGCCCCCGCCGACGAGGACGAAAACGCGGACGGTTCGTATTAAGTGTGTTCGCTCTGCGTTGAGCGAGTGTAATGTCGTCATCTAGCTCCCCTAACGCGTGTTTGGGTCGACGTAGTTTTGAGATTTTACTGGGTGTGTAGTTTACGGCTGCAACCACTAGAGGGTTGGGGTGGGTCAAAGCAGAGTCAAAGTAGCTAAGGGAGCACTGTTTTATGAATTGCTTGATGGTCGGCAATCTGAGGTCGATGTGGAGATCGACGTTGCGTACATACCACGGTGCTCCCGTAGCTTTGCGCATGAAATTATTTTGTAGTGTTTGAAGCCTATGGATCCTGTGTGGCCTAACGTGTGCGAATACTACGCTACCGTACGTCATTATAGGACGTATGCATGCCGTGTATATTCTAACTTTGTTTTTTAAATCTAACTTCGAACGCGCGTTAATTAGACAGTGTAGACGTCCTAGCACGAAGCCAGCCCGGCTGCGGACTGCCTTGATGTGGGGGCCGAAGGATAGACGGTCGTCAAGGGTTATGCCTAGGTATTTGGCCTGCCTAGTCCAAGGGATAGACTTGCCGAACATCCTAATCTGAGGGGTCTTCTCCAAAGGATACAAGCTTAGCTGTCTTCTGTGAAACAGCACCGCCTGGCTTTTCTCGGGGTTGACCTCTATCCTCCATTTCCGGAACCAAACGCCCAGTGCGTTGGCTGCGGTCTGAAGTTTTTTGGCTACTGTCGAGGGGTTCACTCCTGAGCAGTAGATAGCCGTGTCGTCTGCGAATAGTGCCGTCTGCACATACCGATGCTTCGGAATGTCGCTAGTATACAGCGTGAAGAGTAGGGGGGAAAGCACGGACCCTTGTGGGACACCGGCTCTTATGGGGTGAGTGGAGGATAATGACCCTTTTACTCGGTAGCGGAAGCTTCTATTCGACAAGTAGTCTCGTATGATGAGCATGAGTCCGTGTGGCACTCCCATGGTGGATAGCTTAAATAATAAGCCGTTGTGCCACACTTTGTCGAAAGCTTTCGCCACGTCAAAGAAGAGGATTCCTGTGAACAGGTTGCGTTGAAGCCGATCGCTGGTGTATTCAACGATGCGGTGGACTTGGTGGACGCACGAGTGTTCGGTTCGGAAACCGAATTGCTCGTGGGGGACGAGAAGATTAGTATCGGCATACGCTTTCAGCCTATTGTAGATTAGACGCTCGTATAGCTTGCCTAATCCTTTAAGCAGACTGATCGGTCTATAACTGGTCGGTTCGGACTTTGGTTTGCCAGGTTTGGGTATCCCAATAACAACGGCTTCTTTCCATTGTTGTGGAAAGATGTTGTTTTTGAGCGCTGCGTTGAAAATGAAGGTCAGAAGGACCAGTAACCTCTCCGGAAAGAGTTTTATTACCCTGTTTGTGATACCGTCCGAACCGGGCGCCTTGCGAGCGTGTAGGCCCTTGACGATCGTTTCAACTTCTTCGGGGGTGACCGTGTCTAGGTCTTGTTCGTCTGTCCCCGTCGGCGTTGATGTTGAGGCTAGTGTTGATGTAGGAAGTGAGGTTATGCGCTCTACTTCCGAATCAACTTCGGCTATTTGGTCTGAGTCGCAGTGTATTACGCTGGGCGTGCACTGATTCTCTAGACTCTCGGCCAGGCACTCTGCCTTTTCGATATCGTCGAAGGCCGGTGGAAGGTTAGGTCGGCTTAGAGGAGGCATACAGGTGATCGTGTCTCTCTTAAGCGAGCGGGATAGTTGCCAGAAGGCAAGGTGGGTAGGTTCGAGGTCTTGTAGTGTCCTATCCCACCTGTCTTGACGCATTTGATCGATGCGCGATTTGACCGCTCTTTCTAAGCTTCGTAACCTGATCCTGTTGGCTTCGCATGGATATCTGTCATAGGCTCGTACGGCGGCGTTCTTCCGCCTCAGCAGCTCACGTACGTCATCGGGTAGGTTCCAGCGGCGATCGTTCGTCGCTGGTGCCTCCCGAGTGCATTCGTTAATTAACGATTGCACGTCTGCTGTGAGGGAGTCGATCGCCGTCGCGGTGTCCTCTTTGCTGGTTATGTGGTCGGGTATCCTGTCTAGATGCACGGACGAGGATGCCTCGAGTTTGGTCCCGAGGCGCCTCCAGTCCGTGATTCGTCTAGTGGGGGTACGATGACCTGTGTCGATGGGACCCAGTCTGGGTGCGAACTCCATGACCACAGGTCTGTGGTCAGAAGTTAACTCGTGTAGCACCTCTACTGAACACAAACGTAGGTTTATGTTCTTTAGGAGTGCCACGTCCAGAATGACGGGTCGGTGAGACACGATGTGCGGATAGTGGGTCGGTTCGAGCGGGGCGATGATGTCGAACGCTAGTCTAGTCGAGAGCGACTCCAGGGCTCTGCCTTTGGCGTTGGACTGGTGACAGTTCCAAAGGGTGTTTTTGGCGTTAAGGTCGCCGCCGATTATCACGGCGTCGCTCAATTCTAGCAGTGCTCGGAGGTCGCTCTCGAGTAGTTGCCGATTGGGTGACAGATAGGCTGAAACTAGAGTGATCGATTGGTGTCCGGTCATGCCTATTCGACAGACCGAAGCCTCGATGCTAGTCAGCGTAGGCGGATCCATAGGTACGCAGTGAAGGGACCTTTTGTAATATATGAGAGTTCCCCCTAGCGCAGAGTCAATCCTATCGTTGCGGACCACAGAGTAGTTCGCAACGTTTGGGTTTCTCTGCGAGGGTTTCAAAAAGGTCTCTTGTACGAGTAGTATGTCGAGTTGGTGTGCATTAAGAAAAACGCCAACTTCATCTCGTTGCCTACCGATGCCGTTGGCGTTGAAGTACCCTAGCTTGAGTGATCTGGGTTTGACTCTGCGTGTTGGTGTGCAATCCATTATGGGTTGCATTTAAACGCGCTTAGCTTCTCGAGTACGCTCGAGTACCTAATGCTGACACTGAGGAGGGCCAAGGGATTGCCCTCGTTTTGACGAATTAGGTTAGCGAGCTGGCGTAGCTCGCTAAAATCAATCGCACTCGCGAACCTTGCCACTAGGGATAGGTCCGGGTCGATGGCTTGCGGTAGTTGATTGAGAGGGCTCCTATAGTCGACGACGAGCGGCTTCCGTGCTGACCTCTTTCATTGGTGAGTGCGAGACCGTACGTCCATTGAGCAGTAGTGACAGTTATCGTGGTATGTAAGCCTTACACTACCTTACGATGACGGTGATGCCTTTTACGTCCACAAGCAGACTGTGAAAAATTATCTTACTAGGCCGCCATAGTGTTGGTCTCTATACTGAATTGTGTGTATTTGCAATGAGTGTGGTGACCACAATTTTTGAATTCTATTTATGCTTTCTATCTGACAGAGTATAGTCACTTTGGCTCTTATAAAAGAAACTAATAAAATAAAAGTATCTGTAATGGAAAATTAAAAAAAAATCTATGCGCACTCAACAACAGCAAAATTCACCTATACTTAGTAAATTAACATTAATATGTAAGAATAATTGTTAAAAAGTCTGTAAGATTTTCCCACGACTCCTGTTAAACTGCCTTAGATTGTATTCTTATAAATTAATGTACCATGCAATAATTAGGTAAAATATTTTTATAATTTATAATGTCTAAATATTGTAGATTTTGCCAAACAAGCAGTGGGCCAAGTGATAAAATTATGCACTAATTATTTTTAGAAAAAAAACGAAACCCTTATAAGATGAGTTGTGGTGTTGTTTGTTTCCAAAACTTTTTGACCAATAGTTCATTTTAAATGCTTGCCAAAGTGACTCTACTCTGCCTGATTTAAAGCCTGTATAGAATTCAAGAGTTGCGGTCACCATATTCATTGCGAATGCAGACAATGCAGTACGGTGACCCACAGTATGGCAGTCTAGTGAGATGCTGTTGCACGACCCGCTTGGAGACGTAAAAAACATGACAATCATCGTGGCAGTGGAAGGCTCACACAGTTACCACAATAGACGTCACCCCTGCATCCATGAGCTGCCGGTCTCGCACTCACCAACGAAGCACAACAGCACGGATGCTGTCGGTTTAGATAAGCCTTCTGTGAGAAGGTAGTAATGCCCCGGTTGAACCGGCCTGTGCTGGTTTTACTGCTTTGTTATTGTTATTTTTTTTAAGTTTATTTCGTAAACTTAATGTTTGTATATGTACAAACATAAAAATACACACCCTCGCTTTGTGCGGAACAGGACGATCTCCAGAGATCTGCGCATAGAGAGCCTGGATGACTTCGTGAGACGCCTGAGTTCAAACCTATTCGTGCGTGCCGATGGCTCGCAAGCCCGCCACCTGCGCGAACTCGCGCCTTACCATCGGCGACCGCTGGACAGGCATGGCCTACCGTGAGATCTCGTCTCCGTAGCAATCCCTACCGGACTATCCCCAACACCCTAACACCCTGCCTGGTGCTGGCTGACGGGCGCTCCTCGGGGTCTCCACCCCCTGGAACTCGACCTCGCTAAGCACAGGAGGGAACACAGAACGAGGCGCAGCTAATATTTCTTTATATAGATTTATATCTATATAAAGAAATATTATTTATTTTTTTAGTTGTAAATTTGTGAAGAATGTAAACCAAGTAAAAAGTAACTGTATGTGATTCTTCAATAGTTTAGTTTCAATATATATATAGCAGCGTTTTTAATATTTAATTTTAATTAGTTTATTGTATTTATTGACTACTTCAAATTCAATATTCCTTTTTTCCATAGTTCATTGCAAATAAAGTTTTACTTGTTTTACTTGATCCCCGAGTAAAACCGTAAGCAGCGTGCTTACTGTGTGAAATAATTTTATTTAGACAACAGTTCGCTTATTACTGTGAGACGTTTATTATTTCACGTTGAAAACGATTTACACGACTTAAATCAGTGTCCGAGTGCTCCTCGAATAAAGAAGTGGGTGAGGAAGTTCGAAGAGACAAGATCTACGGTAAATGTGAAGCAAACTGGAGGTGCACAGACTTCTCGGAGAACGTGCAGCAAGTTCGACGTAATTAAGATTTATCACGCGTGGCTGAATTAGGGTAATTCCGCACATCATTACGCTGTATTTTTAAATTACATTTGAAATTACATCCATGTAAGATCCAGATAGGGTAGGAACTAATACCTATTGATTTAAATTTGCGCAAGTCGTATGCCGAAATAATGTTAGAACGATTTAGTAATTTTGACAACGTCTTATTTTCTGATCAAGCCCATGTTCACCTCTACGGACATGTAAACAAATAGAACTGCAGGTATTGAAGCAGTGAAAATCTCAAAGCTAAACATTTGCTGCAATTTCAGTAAAAGGAATCATCATTAGACCCTACTTTTTCAAAAATTCTCGCGACCGTTCCGTTACTTTTAATTCTGCTGAAAATGTGAAAATGTTATAGGAGTTTTTGGGACTGATGCTACTGGAATTTACTGGTTACAATTGTAACATATGACTTGAATAAGATGCAGCCACTTGTCACACATCTAATTAGTCCCTGCCGGTGGTCAAAGATAAGCTGATTTTCAGACGAGACGACATTCTATGGCCACCCAGAAGTCCAGATCTATACCCAGCAGACTTCTCTTTATGGGGTTGTTTAAACTATCGTGTCTACATCAATAAATCAAATACACTACGTCAACTAAAAGAAAAATCAGCGTAGAGATGTCGGCGATCTCGCGGTCTTTTTGTCAACGAATATCCGAAAATTTCGATGTTCGTTTAGAAGAGTGCAAACGTCGAAACGGTAGTCACTTAGATGATGTAATTTTTGAAAAATAAATTCCAAGTAATTAGCTTTTTTGTATATAAACAATTTTTGTAATATATTCAAATGATTTTATCAAATGTTGTACTTTTTGTGTAGATAAAAATATCTATTCTAAAAGTAATTAGTACTCTACCTAAAGCGATGTAGTTCATATTTTTCATTTTTACCCTAATAAAATTAAGTAACTTTGGAAAAAAACAGTACATCATGTAAGGAACCACGCAAACCAAATTGAACTCGCCCTTTAACTTTTTTTACGATTTCTAAATAAAAAATGCACATATCATCCTACAACTAAATCAAGCACTTGAGTAGCAAGTGTCCATAGACAGTGGATATAGGTTATCGAATTGCTCGGTTGCTCCCTGCTCTAAAGCAAGGCGGGACGGACAGGGGAGGCGGTGTTCTTATTAATTAACATTTGGTACTATGTAGGCATGTAATCACTATTACAATAATCACCAAAGTAAGACTCAAATTTATAGAGGTGACTTTAAAAACGTACCGAACGGCTGTAAAACTAAACTTTATTGTGCCTATATGAACTAATAACAATTTAAACTTTCATTTTATTATAATTATGTTGTAAATACGTACAAGTAAAGTCACTTACGAGTCCTTGAAAGTAACTGTGACTGGCTACGTAATGTAGGACGCTCCAAGGGGACATAAAGTACGGGCTTGCACGTGATAGCCACCAGTATATGTAGACCTTTACCAGTAGACCTAGACCTAAGATTGAAAATGTGAATGCTTCTAAATTCAAATAGGCCTAGAGGCAGAGATATACGAGTAGTTGGGCATAGATCAGTGTTTGTTTTTTTAATAATCCTATATAGAACTTTATCCAGACTAGACAAAGTCTATGCTATGACCATTAGGCTCAGATCATGCTATATAAATACATGTAAAATATTTTTTTAATGAACACCAGATCCATTCAAAGATTTGTACTGTTAAAGTGATTAATTATTAATGATTAAATTAAAAAACTTAAAAATAAATGAATATCAAGTACTTATCTGTTATTCAGCCTTAATTTGCTACCGAACAGTGATATGTAGCCGGATGTCATATATCAATGGAGTGTGTAAATTTTTGCCCTGTATAAATGCCCATATACTGTAAAAAGCACCTGTAAAAGTGTTGTTTTTTGTTGTTTACCAAGGTTTTTTTCTCGTGAAACTGTTGTTGTTGATAACCATTGGACTATTATGAATTGGAAAACTCCTGGTATAATTCCCGAGACACATCCTCCGTCTCCTCAAATTAATGATAAGCTACTTTGAATAGCAAAGTCAGTTATACATGCAAATGCGTTCATAAGGCTGAGAATTGTGCGATTCTTATTGAAAGGAATGAAGCAAGTTTGTTGACCTATTGATTTTGTGTATGTATACAATATGTAGGCGTGCTGGCATGATTGCCTGCACAAAACATTATTTTGACTTAAGGGTATTGCAGTCTCCCATTTTAAGACATAGCCAATGTCGAAAAAGTGCTTGCTTCGAGACAACGAATGCACATAGATGTCCTTAAATGACATCCTGATATACATACACATATCTATATACATAGACAGATATGTCTAAATATTTACTAATAATAATTAATATCTAAAGAGCGTCGCGTGCAAAATAAGTAGCGCTTGAACATGCTGCGGCTTTTTCTAGATTAAATAACGCAGTAAGGGCATTTGAGCACCCAGCCTTGTATTGATTTTTATAGGTTAAATGAGTATGTTACAGTAAAAACACTGTTTTTATATATTGAATGCACGACATATAACCGTTTTAAAAGAAGTTAAATTGAAAAAAGTAACGGTGAAAGTAGTTTTTACTGAAACCTCGCCTAACACGGTTAAGAGTTTCCACTATAAGATGGAGGTACACAAGTCTGATATACCTGAGGTTTTTTTATTTGCAAAGAAAAACAAAATCTTAATTAAAAAATAAAAAGCATTTATCTATACATATTTTAATGTTTGAGGTACCCATGAAAGCGACGTGAACCGGATTTGGTGTTTCATATTTAACTACCTGAGTGACAGATAACGGAGTGCTTTGACTGACTATTCCGTTTTGATTTCCTGGCTGTGCTCGTCAGAGTATCAAACGCACCTATGTTTTTTTAATAAAATGTATTTGGAATCCAGGTGGAGGAAAAAAAATAAGGCAAAGTTAAGGTTGATAGACATTAATACAAAAGTTGGGTTTGAATTTCTACCTGATGGGTGAATACAGAACACTTTTTATCTGATGTTTTATGTTACAAAAGTAGTTGTTAATCGTAAAAAAGGTAATGCGGGTAAAGTATCGCAGTATAGAAAATATAGAAGCATACATATCTAGCTTAACAAATATATGTATGTTAATTTTGGTCTGTCTGCAATTAAATAAATTATATATTATTCTTTGTATAATTGCATGTTGAGAATTTTTATTTTGATGAAGCAATTATTAATAATTTGAAAAGTAGATAGATATTTATGTATGTAGATAAATGGCATAGTAATTGATCAAAAATGTCGAAGAAACACTAACAATTATCGTGGAAATCAGTCATAAGAAGTAGTAAGAACCTAAAGAATGAGTTATTAAATGAAGAATTGTACAATACTAAAATTTTCAAAATATTACTATTTAAAAATTAAACGGTGGATACTTCATCAAGTTACACGTGTCCAATATAAGTTTGTTAACCTGTCATGGAAAAGTACGCAACGACAGCTGTTCAAAATAATACAAAGTGAATGCAGTAACAATTACAGTCGGAACCCGACAATAAAGCCATATCTAGATCGATAAGTATATAATATAAGTATAAAATAGACGTTGAGCAAGTATTTATACTTCCTAGAAACTACGTAACTACTACTAAGATTATCTACGTAAATTTGAAGAAAGAGCTTCATTGTCTTGGAAAGATCGTATAATTGTAATTATTCTTATAGAACTTTTGTCCGCCAGTGATAGTGATGAATTAAGACTACGGAGTGTCGCCACCCCTAATAATACCGAGGGTGAGCGTCATAAGACCGGCTTAAGGAAACAAACTACGCAGTACAACAACGCTTCAAAGAGAAGGCAATCTTGAAACAAACCCTATACCCACCCCTTAAACCAGCGAGGTAATGTAGACCAAAATGTCCTTTCTAGCAAGAGGTTTATGTCCACCGGTGAGCTACTAAAAGCTATTGACGATGATGATATTAAATTGTTAGGAGACGAAGGTAATGAACGTAAATTCGCAATAAGAGCTGGCATTTCGTAATTATAATTTTTTTTGCAGCTGTCTCCACGCAAAGGAATTCACTGTTAATCAACTATTCTGTTTACAGACAAGCATTCAATCGTATTTTATTTTTATATCAAAACAAAAGCTGGAATTATAAACAAAAAACGAGACATCGGTGAGCTACCAATGTTTTGTTATCAAGAATAATAACGTTCTTGGACAACGATAACAATTAATTTAGTTACTTGTCATTAGTGTTATCCTGTAGCGAAAATATAAATTTGAAGTAACGATCTACTTAAGATTCAGTTTCTGAGAGAATTTAACTAACATGTCTTTCTCATGTTATTCATTGGAACTGCATTTAAAACTGAAAATAGAAAATTTTATCGAAGTTTCATTTCTTTTTTATTAATTTCTTAATAAAGTTTAAATATTTCGGACATTTGATACACAACGTCATCTAGTTTCAAATTAAATAGAGCTTGTACTGTGATAACTGGACTGATTGATAGAATACTTATATACTTTTTTTTTGTAAATATATACATATTATATATAGAAAACAATCAAACTCCGAAACAAATACTTGCAGATCACGCAAACATTTGGTCCGCCCCGGGAATCGAACCTGAAACCTCAATACAGCAGTCACATTTGTTACCGCTGCGCCATTGAGGCAGTAGTGATTCAAAGCTGCTCTGTACGCCTTAATTAGATTCACTTAGTGAATATATAAAAGTCGTCTCTAAATTAAATTTTGTATGTACACTACTGGAAAAAATTAAGGGATCAAAAAAAAATTCCAAATTTTTGGGCAGTTTTCAACAGGCCGTAACTTCGAGAGAAATGGTGGTACAGGAAATCAAAAAAAAAAAATTATAGGTCCAAGTGTCTAGTTTTTGGATTCGAACTTGAAAACTTTATAGCCTCCGCGGTTTTTGAGTAATCGTAGAAAAACCAGCAACAAAAAAATTATTTAAATTTTTTTAGTTTTTTTTTTGGTCTACAGACGTGGAAAAAATTGTTTTAGCTTAACCACTATAAGGATCGGATACCTTGTTTATTTAGCTTTAATTTGCTTTTTCATACACCCTGATTTGCCCACTTCTCGCCGAGATATCGGTTTTCAAATGGAAAAGGATCCTTTTGTCTTTGATTATCGATATTTCAGCAACCAATGATTCCACAGAAATTTAAAGGTGGGTTTCAAGAATTTGAATAAATTTTCCCTAACGACTGGCTATAGTTTTTCTGAAAAAAAAATTTTTCTTTCTGTCACATGAATTTGAAAATGCAACAAAAAAAGGGCTTTTGCTAGTTTTTTTGAAAATCAAGCAGTTTTTTTTTTTTTTTGAATCCTACTTTTTTTTAATTTAAGCACTTTCTGGAACAAAATTTTTTTTTTCTCATTTTTAAAAATTATGTGCTTTGCAGAGCAAAAAACGTGAGCCCTTAATTTTTTCAAAAATTCAATGGAGTGAAACAAAAAAACGGCTGGCTGGATTAATTTGGTTTTTTGTAGGGTTTTTGTAGACATATTGAACTGTAAAAGGCACACTTAACATTAGTGGTTTCCTCAATATTTCGATCCAGTGCTTGATTTTCCAAAAAACCACCAAAAGCCCTTTTTTTGTTGCATTTTCAAATTCATGTGAGAGAAAGAAAAAATTTTTTTTCTAAAAAACTATAGCCAGTCGTTAGGGAAAATTTATTCAAATTCTTGAAACCCACCCTTAAATTTTTGTGGAATCATTGGTTGCTGAAATATCGACAATCAAAGACAAAAGGACCCTTTTCCATTTGAAAACCGATATCTCGGCGAAAAGTGGGCAAATCAGGGTGTATGAAAAAGCAAATTAAAGCTAAATAAACAAGGTATCCGATCCTTATAGTGGTTAAGCTAAAACAATTTTTTCCACGTCCGTAGACCAAAAAAAAAAACTAAAAAAATTTAAATATTTTTTTTGTTGCTGGTTTTTCTACGATTACTCAAAAACCGCGGAGGCTATAAAGTTTTCAAGTTCGAATCCAAAAACTAGACACTTGGACCTATAATTTTCTTTTTTTTGATTTCCTGTACGACCATTTCTCTCGAAATTACGGCCTGTTGAAAACTGCCCAAAAATTTGGAATTTTTTTTGATCCCTTAATTTTTTCCATTAGTGTATATGTAACTTGAATGAATTGCTATAATTTACCATCCTGAAGCTAACGTGGTGATGGAACTTGAGGTGTAAAAAGACACTTCAATGGGTACTGATAAACCCCTCAAGATTCGGCTCATGTCATAACTTTTGATGTAAAACATGTTGAGTAAAATAATGATGATCTGATGAAGAGACCAGGAGATGGCAGAGTGGAATTCTTTATAAAGAGTTTCGCTGACATACTGCACTATGATTTTTAATGTTGGACGTAAATTGTATGCTTTAGTGATCTTATATATTTTCACGATAGTCACATTTCAGTCACGTATCATAAAAAGTCTTATGGAACATAACAAGCACATAGACAATCACTTATAAGTGCAAAATTAATTAAAACTGCGGCAACTTAATCATTTTTTTAATCTCTGTTGAGTATGTTAGAGTAGGTATTTTCAATTACACACGGACTATTTCGATTCGTTATTTAATGGCGAAGATATTATCTCAAACATAAAATGTGTCTAAACATTTAAATTTATTATTTGATACAAAACAGGATATACAATAACAACTTTAATGTTTTTATTCGCTACAAAAGCTTCACGTTTAATATTAGAAGTTTTAGTACTTACTCTTCAAGTTTTTGGCTCCAATACTCGCTCTCCTTGGTTCGCATCCAAGCCAACCTTTTTGAGCTGGATCGAATTCTGTTTGTGCCAAATACTTAAGTTTATCCTCACTGCAGCTTTTGATATATGTATTCAATATGAATGGATAAAACTTTCGCTCTTTATTATACACTTACAGTCGATAATGAAAGAACAATTTAATTCACTCAAAGTCATTTTGGGACTTGTACAGTACAAAGTAAAAATCTCACAGACAATAAACCACAACAACTAATTGGGGTACAGCAAGTAAGAACGAAAAAGTTTTGTGTTGTATTTCTAGCTGAAAATCAATGTTACCCAAAGAAAATTGAGTTGGAAGTATGTTCAGGCAGTTTCCGCAATTACAGCTGCGAGTAGGTCTTCTGCCAAGGTCGTCACCCCTGCCCACCCCGCCTGCCTCCTCCGGGCTACGTTAACACCCCGCACCCCACACGAGATTCTCCAACAATGAACGCAGGACGTAAATATCAAGTATTGTGCTACGCACAATAATATACTAGAACAATGATAATGAAGTGAGGAATGCACTCCGTCGGCTAAGAATCGTAGAGTTTTTGCTTCTGATTCATATGTGAAATACCTTTACCTGACCATTATTATTATTTACACGCTTATGAATGTATTTTTTTTTATTCAACTCTGATATTTTTCACTAACAATTAAGGAAAATTTATATAAATTACGAGTAATATTGGGTAGGCTAAGAATTCATTAACATTTGAATCTAACACCCCGCGCACAACATTCTAAAAGAATAATCTGCGAAGAGATGTCGGCGATCTCGCGGTCTCTTCACCGACGAATATTCGAAAATTTCGGTGCTCTGTTAGAAGTGTGCAAACGTCGAAACGGTGGTCATGATCAGACGAGGTAATTTTTAAAAAAATAAATACAATTAATTAGCTTTCTTTTGAATAAACAATTTTTATAATATATCTAATGATTTTTTATATGATTTTTCAAATGACAACTAATTCATAACCCACAATATTTTTAAGACACATTATTGAACTTAAATTAATGATTTTCAATAGAACTTTGTCTAAATATATCGGTTTTTGCTTAACCTCTTTTTGGAAAGTCAAATACTTTAAGAGTTGAATATTTTTTAGTTCATTAATTCAAAATTAAGTTAAACATTTGGTTGGTCTATGTGTTGTTTCTTCCGATTTTCTTTTTGAGGTAACAATATTTTTGATTCTGTTTCACTAAAGTTGACGTTCTTTCAACTTTCACAGGTAGGTACTATTACGTTCCTAACCTCAAAAGTACAATTATCATTTTTAGCAACCAATGCCTTTCACATTTCTATTGAAATATCGCTTAGATATTGTTTATCATCCTATGAAAAGTCATACATTAGAAAAAAAAATTTCAAAATGTACAAATATAGTAACGAACCACAAAGGTTTGTAACAGCAAAGATAGAGAGAGAGAGAGAGAGAGAAGCGACTCTTAGTTCCCCTTAGTGGCCGTCTCCACGAACGAGAGAACCGTGACGGATCCACGTTCCTATTGCCGAGTAATTTTCACTAATGAGCGATTATTCCTTCAGCTATCGTCGCGAGTCGTAACGGAATCGTTGCGTTTCTACGGCGACTCGTAACGCAATCGCCGCGTTTCCGCGACGAGGCTTTACGAGAGTTTTGTTGAAAGAGTTTAGCTTTAGCTTTAGATATAGTATTTTGGGGTGCTTGTGCAAATAATATAGTAATAGTAATATGTAGTTAGCGTTTGACAGTGCACTCGCCACTTACACTGGGAGAGCACTACTTTCTGCAGCGAATGTGCAACGGACGCGCAGCGATACGATGACGTTTCACTCAAGCTCAGCCACTGTGCCACTCAGTCACAACGCCGTGTGAAGACGCATTCTAAGAGCGTGTATAGAATAGCATATAAAAATATGTGGCACGACGATAATATCACCGAGATTCTCTGACTCGTGGAAGCGGCACCTTAGTAATAATTTTATACCTATTTAAAAATGTTCTAGACAAAAGAAGTTTGCTTAGATGAAATAATGATAAGTACAGATAAAATACAATTAGTTGAAATAAAGAAAAAGAGTAATGTACAAAAATAGCTATACATAGGTAAAAAATATGTAACAAACCATGGCGGATAATACCTTTCAGTTCCAAATGTACATTTACACGTGTCCTAAACCAAGTTACCTTATTTGAGCAAGGTTTAAGTAATATCTACAAGTGGGAGAAAAGTAGGTACAGTTTGATTAAATAGCGAAGGGGATATCGAGGTTGAGAAGGGGTAGAATGTTCTCGGCTAACGCTGGAGGGCGTTCGGCTTGGATATCATACCAAAATATAGCCACAAATTTTAACTTTTACTAGTAAAATTTCTTTTGGTATGTTTTTAAGATCGAGTTTTTTGGCATGCCTTTCTTATTGTCTGCTGGCGGCTTTTAGTTGTAAAAATACGAAAGTAATATAAACACAAAAAAACAGCCAGCGGTGTCTATTATCTTTAAGACTTATATGACTCGTATAAGACTAGCTGCCACGCACAACTTCGTTTGCTACTCTCAAAAGTAAAAAAGGGAATGTGACCTGTTCTTGCAACTATATAGCTTATAGCCTTCCAGAATAAATAGGTTATCCAGCACTAAATTAATTTTTTCAGCCAGTAGTTTCTGTGATTAATGCGTTTAACCAAATAAACTTTTCAAATTTATAATATTAAGTATAGATATATATTTGATGTTACATTTTTAAGAGTGACGAGTAGATTTAATGGCCGATAGGTAGCGTCTAGTAGATATCTGATCACAAAGCAGATTGATACACACAACGAACATAGTTGTACTACTGTATTCTTCATTTTACATAGCTAAGCTAATTTTATAGGCGTAACAGCTGCCACAGGTACTATAGTTGTTATTTCGTTATTCCAGAAATACCTGCTGGTCGTATTTCGACAGCAATTCATGAGGTTTTAAACCTACTTGTATCATTAATCGAGGTATCAATTTCCTGTATAAGTTGAGCTGTAATTGTAAAGACTTTCTGTACGTACTACGACAAATCGTAGATATAACATCTTTGGTTAAAAAACGAATGTAAACTTTTAAAGAATTTCACAATTTTGGAAGGGATTCCAGTAATTTGCCCGAAAAGTTTAATAAATTATTTATTAACCGCTTTGTTATGTACAGAGTTTTAAGCTATTACTCATATTAACATTTTAATAAAATGTGGTCTATAGGCCATCCAAAAATTACCGCAGACTTTTTCCCCCGTCCTTGGTGTCCCACCCCGCCAGTTGTTACCCCACATCCATTTTGTAATTTAACATCTAGAACAGATCAATTAAAACATTTAAATAAGGCATAATGACTTCATAGTCCAAAATTACGAGACCAAGAATGTCAACTAGAAGCAAATGTGAATCCGATTTTTAGCAGACTTCAAAAAAAAAGGAGAAGATTCTGTTTCAGATTTTATTTGTGCGTTGACCGATTTTAAAAATTCTATTTGTGTTCGAAAGGGCATACTATCGAAGTGGTCTCATGATCACCATGTCAAGATCTGATTATCCCACGGTGATTAAGCCCGAAGGAAATCGAGGATAACCCTCGAATTTTGTAATCACGAATTGTTTCTTTCATATATTTTATAAGACTATTTTATTGTTTCCGTCTGTTTAGTCATCATGTCAGATGATGGTAGATAAAATTTCTAAACGGCTAAGAGTTGTGGATAATTCTTTCAGTATAATGCGTTTGTATGCATCTTTAACTGTATTCTTTCAAGTTATTTAGGTGAACTGATGACAGAAGGTAAGCCTCCTTAATATTAAGTTGTTAGAGGATGATTATTTCAATATAATACATATATATATACCTCTTACTTTGTTTTCTTTTAAGTTACTGACGTAGGTCGATAATGGCAGAGTAATTTTCTTAACGGTTAAGGGTTAGAGAATATTTTTTTAAATATCATGCACGTACCTATACCTTACATGTATTACATTAAAGTTGTACAAGTGATCAGATAGATTAGTTTAGGGGACAATGGCCCTCGTAATAATAGCCTGTAATTGTCTACCACAGGCGCAGTATCACACTATGTGGTTTTAATCGGTCTGATTGTACACACAACCCCATCACAAGTCTAGGTAGGGTGATGGCTCGAGGGGGTTTCTACAAATCATAAAAATAAGTTGGATGATACTGTAAGTTGCTGATGTTGTAACCAGTATCTTGCAGGTAAGAAAAAATAAGCAAAGCTGAGGTTTGACTTTTAGAACCTACACCATAACTAAACATCTAACTTGTTTAATGTTCTTATTGAAATATTGACAACTAGTCTTAATTGTTGTTTATTGTATAACGCTTTTTCATTTTCATTTCTCTTAAGCAATTTGTTGGGCTCTGAGTCGCGACTCACCGCAGCATAAACTTGGCGTCTCGTAATTTGTTTTCATAAATGAATCACGGTTTTATTTGGGGTAGTACCCTGGAGGCCTTATGTGAATTTATTCACGTTAGATCGTCATGGTGACCGCAGTTAGTGTTGCGATAAATAGAAGTATTCAGAATGCCTATTGTGAGTTTGTTTCACATGAACTCGATGGTCACGGCGAGCGCGTTTGGCGTTGCGATTGATAAAGATTTCTGTGCGGACCAATCGAAACGCCGAACGCGGTCACCGTGACGATCGATTAGACCCTCACGAGTTTATGCACCGAAACCACCTAACTAAAGAGTAGCGGTAGCATTCATTGTTTAACATTGCCGTAGCCTTCAGATACCCGATAGACTGTTGACTTGTGCGCTATGGCCAACTAACCCCTCAATGTCTTTTGCTTTTCTCATCAAATTTTTCAAAGACTAAATCGGGTTATTTGCCGGATTCTATTTGATCACGTACACGATCCTTATTACCCCATCGACCAGGCCCTCGATAACAGAAATATCTCAACATTATTCTGGAGCCCATACCCAGTTTCAATACGCTTCAAATCAATCCAAGACAGTTCTTCGCATCGGCGGGTGTGACATTTGAAGATGGGCATTTTTCGTTTTTTTTCTGTTTTGACTTGGTTTGACTAGGATTATTTAAAAAAAAACTAAACAGACTAAAAAAATAAACGAAAGCTACCTTATACACAGGTAGATTTCGTTTATTTTTTTAGTCTGTTTAGTTTTTTTTTTTTATTAGAAAATTAAAAGTGAAAAATAAATTGAATTATTTGTTTGTTTAAAAATATAAAGCAATTTCTAACTACTCATATCAAAAGTTTACTTAGTAATTTTAATTTAGCTATTCTCAACACAATTGCAAATGAGCGTAAATATAAAATTACTTAAACAATCAATCTATTTGCGTTTATAAATTGTTTACGACGTTTAAAAATTACTGTGACAATTTTGTCTAAACCTAATTGTCTATTAATTAAAATAAATTGGTTATAGTGTGCCGAGTACCCTTAAATGTGTTTATTTTTCGCTTTTCTGTTTTTAGGCAGGAAGATACAGTTTTTATTTTTTAAATGCCGTTTAGTTTTTTTTTGTGCAAATTCTTAATTAAACGGCTCGATAGAAGGCAGAATTTGTTTGGGTAAGTAGTTAGTCTGTTTGCGCAATAAACAAACTCGCCTACGCATATAAAATACTATTTAGGATTCGCCATAGATACGCTCGACCGTTGTTTGTAGCCAGGTGTAATAACATCTGCCCACCCCTCGTAAGTATATAGAATAAAAAGGTAGGTGTGTAATATTGCGAACATGTGGCACCCATGACTTAGACTAAATGTATTGTTTCTACTCCTGTCCTAAGCACCACAGCATAGTTTTTGAAAATATTACAGACTAAATACACCGCTAGATTGATAATTATTATACTAGTTGCAAGTATTTTCGGGCCTACATAGACTGTCCACAGGATATCACTGATCAAATCTAACTTCGATAACTTTTAAATTTACTTACCAACTTTTTGTAACATTCTTACAGGCTAGAAATCATAACAAAACCATCGATACATTTTAAGAAGTTAGTACAGAGTTTTTTTATTATCGACGACAAAATATTTATCGTAAGAAATTACGCAACTTGGCTCTAGAAATGCAGAAGAGACACACTTCTGGCAACAGTTCCGCACGCCGAGTGCCGCGTTCGTTCGACCCAACCACACAAGAATGTTGGAGATACCAGGTGTTTCAGTAAATCTCCCACAATAAGAAAATGGAAATTTTCACGTGTTATTTGTCACATTTTTCAAATAACAGAATAGGGTAGGTGCTTAGGGTTTGCGACCAGCGTCAATAGGCGACTACTTGATGGATTAAGCTTCTTTAACTTAAGGTAAGGATTATAGGATTTAGTATTGTAAAAGTGCAAAGGAAATGAACACTATTTTTGTTTAAATTTTAAAGAAATTTTATTTTATTGACATAAAAATATGGACTAAAGGTGGTCGTTAACTAGCACAACTGAAACAAAGATATCAGTTTGCGGCCAGAGAGATATTACATAACGGCCGTAAACTTAAATCAATATGTGAGAGAGGGTTATATATACTACAACAGTAATCAATAAGGAAACACTGTTATTGATTACTGTTGTGGTATATATAATCCACATACATTTTATAAATACGAAAGTGTGTCGGTCTTTAAATTCTTCACGCTTCAAGCGCTAAACCAACTCAGATGGAATTTGGTGTAGAAATAGTTCGAGTCAAGGTAAATTATATACGATAGTTGTTATTATAGAAGCAGCCTTTAAGAGAGTGAAAAGAGGGGGAAAGTTTGTATGGAGAATCAATGGCCACTGAACCGATTTATGTTATGGCGATAGACATAGAATAGTTTCTATCCCTGAAATTATTCCTTAAGGTTGTAAAATATTACAAATGCAACGGTAACTTATCTGTTATGTTTTCACGGTCTTAATCACTGAATCAATTTTTCTAATACCTTTTCTTCTTATCTGCATAGGGGAGGCTATAGGGATATATTTAAAGAATGTTACGATTAATAGGTGAACTATAGATAGAGATACTAAAAATGTTGCAAAAGCGTGAAAAAGTGTTCATTACATATTGTATATTTCCCTTTTTTTCTTTATGAATAACATTAGAAAGTTTTTTTATAGATACTTACAGTGATATTTTTTTAGGTATTGTTTAAATCGATTCATTACCGTTGATCAAGATCTTTATTCATATCACTGATATAATAACATTTTTCCTTACATACATAAAATTAATTCCCTCTGTTTAGGGAAAACCTTTAAAATGGAAACTGGCAACAATACCGGTCCATGTTCGAAACTCAAAGTGGCCGGCAGTGGGAGCGAGCTGACAACGTCGCAGTGTCAAACAGAACGCGGTATATAAATAGGTACCTAGGTGGTTCATAACTGCCAAGATAATCTTCGAGCTGACAAGATTCTTTTTATTTTTTACTCTTCGGTTATAACTGACCGACGGGGCTTCGACGTGGGGACTAGGCTTTGCCTAATAATACATACTTTAAATTTATTCTGTAACCTAACCTTTAAATTCGTAATGCATACAAATATATTTATTTCATGTTTTAATAGACGTCTGAGGCACATATCGTATATTGGACACATTGTGTTCTGACTGATTACATATACTTTTATTAAAGTTTCGTAACAGAGTGATATTCCTTACTAAATCGATAGGACACCCTCTTTCTTTCCCTTCGAGACCTTGGACAATTCTCGCTGGAAAACAAAACTGCTCAACGGCGATGGTACTGCCAAACAATGGTCTTTGTACAAGCATCTGTATCATTCAAGCACATGTCTGACATTCTTTTAAATTTATCGACAGTTGATTTAGAGGGTTTATGTTCTAAATAAAAATATTAAATACTAGTGACGTACCTACTCTTGATGTTTTCCATTTAAGTATTTATTCTTTCTGTAACTTTTTGCCCCGGCGACCAACAGCCTCCGCTGTAATGGAAAACTTTAGACTTTCACAAGTCACGTAATTTCGTGTTAAACCGTAATTCTGTCTCGTTCACCTTTTTTATTCGTCACCTCCAAAGCAATAAGCAATCAGTATTCGATAAATGGACGTTAATCGACGAAACATTTCAGAGTATAAATTGAGATGTTAGCAGAGTGCTTGACTGAAAGATAAGAAGATTTAGTAAAATTTAATATAAATATCTCAATAATCTTGTCTAAATTAAATTAAACTACTAGGAAAATCGACAAATATACTAAATCAATTTAATTATTAAGCTCACACCCTGCGTCCAGGCTTCGCACGGGTGCAATCGGCGGCGTTGACCGCTCTGCCCATACATTTTAATCTTTAGATATCTTCTAAGAAATTAATTTTAATTATATTTTGTAAAATGCAGTTTTGGTCTACATTAAGTGTGCAACATGTCCAACGTAAGTATATAATTGGATAAGGATTAAAATTACATTGGTTACAATTATTTTGAAAGCATAACCCACAATTAAATTAAATCTTAGAACATAAAAATGGTTAATGTGGGTTAACCGTAGAATATAAACATACATCGTCGCGGACCTTTTTGGTAGATATTTTTATGATATAAAATGCCGTAGTACATCATTTTGATATATCCAGTAAAGTTACTGACGAAACTTTAACAGATATATCAAAACGATGTTAGCAAAAAGCGTTTAAAAATTCTGTTTTTACGAAACATTGACTTTTTATATGTTCTATTTATATAACATCGGTATATTTTACTTATATACAAACCTTTCTTGAAATATAACCTAAATAATGGCGAAAACGCATTTAAATCCGTTGGGTGCTTTGAAAGATCTAAGCGTACAAAAAAAAACAACTTCATTTTATACAATGTAAAGACTTTAAGAAAATGAATTTGCAATGCACTTCTTTTATTACTTTGTTCAGAAACTACAGGTCTGTATTTTATTTTTGTAGAGAGTAGATAACGTTACTTTCTCCTAGCTGCCACTGAAACTGGGACTATTAGCTGTTGTGTTGGTGCAAAACGATGACGTGGGCGTTAACTCAAGGTAGGTTCGTACCGGCATACAACAGGCCAACGTTGCCGTTGTTATACACGGGCACCCTTTATACGCAGGTAGGTCGAGGGAAGGGAACGTTGTAGATTGTAGCGTTGTCCTTGCATACCTCCGTACCTCTTCTGTCTGTTCAGATTTACTATAGAGTAAACTTGCGTGCACAATAAATATACGCTGACTTTCAAATCATTATAGCATAAACCCAATGTAAATAGTAACAGGAACTTTGCCTCGAAGAATGTTGACTGTTGTAAAATACATTTTTAAATAAATTCGTTCGGTTAACGGCAATATTATAAAAAGAATAGTACGGATACTTTATAATTTTTAGTCATCGATTGTTAAACTCATTCTGTCGAAAAATCTAAAAACAGGTATAGTAAAACTAGATATAGTTACAATAAAAATCGTATTTTTTTATTAATGATGGTGACGGTGAAATAAAATCATCAATGTAATGATTGGCGTAGTTATTGAAGAAGTGGAGCAATATACCTGGGTTCCCAGGCTCAGAGTGACTCTCGGATGAACCCCCTTCGTTAATTTTTAGAAAACTATAAAGAATAAATTTTTTTTTAATAAACAACGTATTTTCTTGCATTTAACATAAAGAAATCGCACCTTTTATAGAAAATGCCATTAAAAATTGAAAAAGTGAGAGAAATTGCTATATAGAAAACATTTAAGATCCATAATTAACGCTTTAAAATGTGCACCAGTAACAATCTATACATTTTACAATATAATTTTAACAGGTCGCTATTTGTACATTATAAATATTGAAGAAAAATTACTGGGGGTCTTTGTAAAAGAAACGGAACTAAAAATACGTGTGGCAATCGGGGAATACCGCGGTAAGGCTATTGCATAGCATTTTTCATCAACTCATTCAATTATAATATTTCGGAGCAGCTCGTCTCGATCCGTGCGAGTTTCGCACAGTCTACACGCATACATCTTTCGCACGCACACAAACGGCGTGCCGAAGTCTGCCGAACTGAAACGACGTTAGACGATGCATGGCTTTCAACGCCGCGCTACTGTGCCGGTCGGAGTGGGGGTGTTAGGTAATCTTGATTCGGTCGCCGCGTTCGAATCCCGACTCCCACGATAAAAGCTATGCAATAGCTTAAAAATACACTTTTTAGAATTTTTGTCCGTTTGTCTGTGGGTTTATACGCTCTAATCTCAGAAATTACTTAATCGATTTGGGTGGGTTTTCACTTTTTTATTGTAGTAAACTTTACTAAACATTATGTGTGTATTTCAATCAGTTCACAATTTAAAAAGTTATATTAGTTTAAAGTAGATCTAGAATCATACCAAATAAGTGACTGTCGTTTATGTCTTACGTTTTTGGCTATATCAAACTATTGCCTAATGCTCAAATTTAAATGCAGTACAAGGTAAATTTTATCTTTCTAAAATTTTCGAGGTAATAAAATGTGCATATAATATACGTTACAAATTAGCCTGAACGTTAGTTTTATTTCAACAAAAAAGAAACTTTTTTTAAAAGGATTAAGTATATGAAGGCCTAGATAACATGGATATCTACTCAACACAATACGTAATATGCCTCAAATTATAACCGTTTGCCCAGCGCACACCGAAGAAGCGCGCAACTATAAAAAATTTCTCCATGTAGGTATATTTATCAGTATTATAAAACAACTTTAGAATCAGATCGGTGGATCCAGAGAGCATATAGTTCAATAGGCTTATCGGTTGGACGTCGGTACGGTACGGGAAAGTGTGCAGAGTACCGCGCTGCTGCCAATAGCTCTCAGTTTTTCGTAGCGAAAGCACGTTAGCGGTCGCTATGGATAAGGCAGTGTTATAAACGTTTACTAAAATTGTAAAACTGAATGTTGTAAATGTGAAAGCGTCTGTCTATCTGGCAGTCTGTTACATCTTCATACTTAAACCATTGAAATGATTTAGATGATATTTGGAGGAAAGGATATAGAACGCTTTTTTGCGAAAAAATGATTTTCTTTTTGTACTTATATAAAATTATTTTCTACTTTTTAGTTCCATTTGTTTCAAAACGTGTTTATTTTTAGTTTATTAAACTGTAATTTATTTTTATTTGTTGTCAGTATACTCAGTTTACGCATCAGCATAGTAGGAACATCTGACTTATATAATAACTGAAAGAGATCTCTTTAAAAGGATATTTGTCTTTGACTTATCTGCATTTGAAAAGTTACAATTTATTACGTGTACATTCCAAACTCTTCACCTGCAGATCCTAAACGATCACTAACGTTCACACAAGATACTAATGCACATTCATTTAGAGTAGTTGTGCTGTGCCATGCACCATAAAAAGTTAATAATGAACTAGTAACGTTGTACCTTTAGAGTATTTGTCTATATGTTTTTATTTTTTCACTTGATAAACCCTAAGCAGTTTTGTAACGGCCCCAGTTTTCTTTTTAGCACAAGGGCCTTTGGTTACCTAGCTACGCCTCTGAATGTAATCTTACTTACAATTAGTGAAATGAATTTAATGTCTTCGGTATCCATGTCAAATGAAATTAAGATAGTTTAGGATTTTGATGATACAACTTAATCAAATTAACAGGGATGGTTTTATTTTTCTTTTGGTATATTTGTAAATAAATATAACTTCGTTGAGTAAGTCTAGAATATAAATGCTCTTGCTTTCATTTCCAATGATTGATGCCTAGAAACAATTCATAAAAGAAGTATATATATATTTACATAAGTTGTCTAGTATTCATAGTACAAGCTCTGTTTATTTTGGGACTAAATGACGTAGTGTGAATGTGGTAGAATATAATTATTATTATACGGCTACACTTTACCATAAATGCTATTTTCCTTTCAAACAAAAAGGCAAGGTGTTATAGGTTACATGTGAATTTTCAAACGTTCACGAAGATTGAAGTTAATGGTTTCCTTAGGCATTACGCACAGTGTTACAATAAAAACCTTTTTGAGACGCCCGCAGAACAGGTTTTTTTCATTTTTCCGTCGGGCTATACGTATACAGACAGATATGGTTAGAAACTAACGTGACGTGCTCTAAACTAATTACTAGAACATCCAATGTATAGTTCAAATACACTTGAATTCACACTTTTCAATGTTGGTCCATTGGTATATGTGTTTAGGTATATACCTAAATCTTTACGGACAAAAACACCTCTAGAATTTTTTTACACATCTAGATATTTGATCGATACTTAACTACTTACTTACCAACACATTTTTTTTTTCATTTAGATAGACACAAACCTCTATTAGATTATCTCAGAAATTGAAATGATACTTCAAATGTAGTTAGACAGTCATGAGCTTTTGTAGTAAAATAAGTCCAATACAATGTAAAGAAACTTCAATGTATTTCTCGTACGGGGAAACTCCTGGTGGCCTTAAACGGCGCAGCATCGATCGATAGTGCGACGTTGCCGCTCCGCGCGCCGTACTCGGCGCTCCGCAACACTTCTGTTTATTTTTATTGTTGCCTATCAATTATTATGAGGGAATAATGACACCTGCCCGGTTACTTTGTCCGTTTCACACAGTTTGCACATTGCTCTAGATCAAGGCTGTTTTAAAACAACTGCAGGTTCACTTTTGAGACGAGTTAAAAGTTTCTTCACAAGTGTAAATATATGACAGGTAATCTTAAAATCTACATATAGGCACCTCCTACTTAGTTTTAGATAGATCGGGTTGATTATAGTTTTATTGTTCTGTGGATCGCGTTATGTCACGTACGACAAGAATTACCAACCCTTTGCCTCGGTAGTATTATCTATACCTATACAGTATTCTGTCTTTATACAAACGGTCGGAAAGCGGGTCATACACACGCCTCGAGGTTGGTATGATACACTAATTCTGCGTTCAGTTGCGAATCGACACTGATGTTTTCCATCTAGTAAGCGTGTGATTTGTGAATATTTGACTGAAATAAGTACAAGTGCTTACTTAATATATCAAAGATTTTTTATTTAAAAAAATCTTTGATATCTAAAATTTTTTTTTATAGTAGCCTACCAAAGTGACTCTAGTCTGTCTAGTTGTGGAAAGCATAAATAGAATCCAAGAGTGGTGGCCGCCATACTCATTCCAAATGAAGACAATATATACTATATTGTGGTATTTTTGATTGCTTGAATTGTTCAATAAACTATCTAGAGATAACATTATTTTAAATTCCCTGGTTATAATATCATATTAAGTTTAACAATAAAGTAATATACCTTAGTTGAAGTGCAAATATTTTCAGTGATAAAGTGGTGTTTTTTTTTTAAATCTGCTAATAAAAAAGCGTGACATGTATTTTTATTGAAAACTTCCTATTTCATTAACAACGAATGAAATTTTTTCAAATTAAAAATATAATATTCACTATCGCAAAACTAGAAAAAAAATACGAATGGCACTCGGAGACTGCCGTGGTAAAGCATTTTTTATCAACTTATGCAATTATAATATTTCGGAGCAGCTCGTCTCGATCCGTGCGAGCTTCGTACAGTCTACACGCATACTTCTAGTCGCACGCAAACAAAAACACCATGCTGAAGTCTACCGAACTGAAACGACGTTAGACGATGCACGGCTTTCAACGCCGCACCACTGTCGGAGTGGGGGGTGTTAGGTTTATTTTCGTTACGGAATTTCTTGATTCGATCACCGCGCTCGAAGCCTATACCAGCCCATGGTAAATGCTATGCAATAACTTAAAACTTAAGTATTAGGTAGATAAAATTTAAATACTGTAGACGTTCAGCCTTACTGCGTGTTTATGTACCGCGCAGCTGTAGGTACTTATACCTAAAACAGGCCCGAGTCACAGTTCTGTATAGATAATAACATTACCGTGCTTACTACATAAAAAAGTCGTCACTGATTCGATTCTCGACCTTTTATTTATTGAGTTAATAATAATAGAAGTTAGATAATTATGTGGGGCAGAGATATTCAAGCATTTTTTTTTTTTTTGATTTTGACGTTTAGCTGTTGGCTCGGATGGCCTCTACAACTTTACCCGGATTAATTTACGGTGAGCGCTGAGGGCTCTCAACCGGTCATTTGTTAAGCAACATTGCCCAAGGGCACCCTCTGTGGGGTACGAACCTCGGCTTGGGGTGTTGCTGATACGTTGGGGTGACCTACTCCCATGTTTTGTGGACGGTTTACGCGGCGCGTGTTCCGCCCCCGACGACGGGGACGAAAACGCGGACGGTTCCTATTCGATTGCCTAGCTGTGTTCGCTCTACGTTGAGCGAGTGTAATGTCGTCGTCGTGTTTCCCTAACGCGTGTTTGGGTCGACGTAGTTTTGAGATTCTACTGGGTGTGTAGTTTACGGCCGCAACCACTAGAGGGTTGGGGTGAGTCGGAGCAGAGTCAAAGTAGCTAAGGGAGCACTGTTTTATGAATTGCTTGATGGTCGGCAATCTGAGGTCGATGTGGAGATCGACGTTGCGTACATACCACGGTGCTCCCGTAGCTTTGCGTATGAAATTGTTCTGTAGTGTTTGAAGCCTATGGATCCTGTGTGGCCTAACGTGTGCGAATACTACGCTACCGTACGTCATTATAGGACGAACGCATGCCGTGTATAATCTAATTTTGTTTTTTAAATCTAACTTCGAACGCGCGTTTATTAGACTGTGGAGACGTCTTAGCACGAAGGCAGCCCGGCTGCGGACTGCCTTGATGTGGGGGCCGAAGGATAGACGGTCGTCAAGGGTTATGCCTAGGTATTTGGCCTGCCTAGCCCAAGGGATAGACTTGCCGAACATCCTAATCTGAGGGATCTTCTCCAAAGGATACAAGCTTAGCTGTCTTCTGTGAAACAGCACCGCCTGGCTTTTCTCGGGGTTGACCTCTATCCTCCATTTCCGGAACCAAACGCCCAGTGCGTTGGCTGCGGTCTGGAGTTTTTTGGCTACTGTCGAGGTGTTCTCTCCTGAGCAGTAGATAGCCGTGTCGTCTGCGAATAGTGCCGTCTGCACATACCGATGCTTCGGAATGTCGCTAGTATACAGCGTGAAGAGTAGGGGGGAGAGCACGGACCCTTGTGGGACACCGGCTCGTATGGGGTGAGTGGAGGATAGTGACCCTTCTACTCGGTAGCGGAAGCTTCGATTTGACAAGTAGTCTCGTATGATGAGCACGAGTCTGTGTGAGCTTATTATTTAAGCTATCCACCATGGGAGTGCCTCCCATGGTGGATAGCTTAAATAATAAGCCGTTGTGCCACACTTTGTCGAAAGCTTTCGCCACGTCAAAGAAGAGGATTCCTGTGAACAGGTTGCGTTGAAGCCGATCGCTGGTGTATTCAACGATGCGGTGGACTTGGTGGACGCACGAGTGTTCGGTTCGGAAACCGAATTGCTCGTGGGGGACGAGATGATTAGCATCGGCATACGCTTTCAGCCTATTGTAGATTAGACGCTCGTATAGCTTGCCTAATCCTTTAAGCAGACTGATCGGTCTATAACTAGTCGGTTCGGACTTTGGTTTGCCGGGTTTGGGTATCCCAATAACAACGGCTTCTTTCCATTGTTGTGGAAAGATGTTGTTTTTGAGCGCTGCGTTAAAAATAAAGGTCAGAAGGACCAGTAGCCTCTCCGGAAAAAGTTTTGTGTAGAGAGTAGTGTTGATGTAGGAAGTGAGGTTATGCGCTCTACTTCCGAATCAACATCAGCTATTTGATCCGAGTCGCAGTGTATTACGCTGGGCGTGCACTGATTCTCTAGACTCTCGGCCAGGCACTCTGCCTTTTCGATTTCGTCGAAGGCCGGTGGAAGGTTAGGTCGGCTTAGAGGAGGCATACAGGTGATCGTGTCTCTCTTTAGTAGCCTCTCCGGAAAGAGTTTTATTACCCTGTTTGTGATACCGTCCGAACCGGGCGCCTTGCGAGCGTGTAGGCCCTTAACGATCGTTTTAACTTCTTCGGGGGTGACCGTGTCTAGGTCTTGTTCGTCTGTCCCCGTCGGCGTTGATGTTGAAGCTAGTGTTGATGTAGGAAGTGAGGTTATGCGCTCTACTTCCGAATCAACATCAGCTATTTGGTCCGAGTCGCAGTGTATTACGCTGGGCGTGCACTGATTCTCTAGACTCTCGGCCAGGCACTCTGCCTTTTCGATATCGTCGAAGGCCGGTGGAAGGTTAGGTCGGCTTAGAGGAGGCATACAGGTGATCGTGTCTCTCTTTAGCGAGCGGGATAGTTGCCAGAAGGCAAGGTGGGTAGGTTCGAGGTCTTGTAGTGTCCTATCCCACCTGTCTTGGCGCATTTGATCGATGCGCGACTTGACCGCTCTTTCTAAGCTTCGTAACCTGATCCTGTTGGCTTCGCATGGATATCTGTCATAGGCTCTTACGGCGGCGTTCTTCCGCCTCAGCAGTTCACGTACGTCATCGGGTAGGTTCCAGCGGCGATCGTTCGTCGCTGGTGCCTCCCGAGTGCATTCGTTAATTAACGATTCCACGTGTGCTGTGAGGGAGTCGATCGCCGTCGCGGTGTCCTCGTGACTGGATATATGGTCGGGTATCCTGTCTAGATGCACGGACGAGGATGCCTCGAGTTTTGTCCCGAGGCGCCTCCAGTCCGTGATTCGTCTAGTGGGGGTACGATGACCTGTGTCGATAGGACCCAGTCTGGGTGCGAACTCCATGATCACAGGTCTGTGGTCAGAAGTTAACTCGTGTAGCACCCCTACTGAACACAAACGTAGGTTTATGTTCTTTAGGAGTGCCACGTCCAGAATATCGGGTCGGTGAGACACAATGTGCGGGTAGTGGGTTGGTTCGAGCGGGGTGATAATGTCGAACGCTAGTTTCATCGAAAGCGACTCCAGGGCTCTGCCTCTGCTGTTGGTGACGTGACATCCCCAAAGGGTGTTTTTAGTATTGAGGTCGCCGCTGATTATCACAGCGTTGCTCAGTTCCAGCAGTGCTCGGAGGTCGCTCTCGAGTAGCTGCCGATTGGGTGACAGATAGGCTGAAACTAGGGTGATCGATTGGTGTCCGGTCATGCCTATTCGACAGACCGAAGCCTCGATGCTAGTCAGCGCAGGCGGATCCATAGGTACGCAGTGAAGGGACCTTTTGTAATATATGAGAGTTCCCCCTTGCGCAGAGTCAATCCTATCGTTGCGGACCACAGAGTAGTTTGCAACATTTGGGTTTCTCTGCGAGGGTTTCAAAAAGGTCTCTTGTACGAGTAGTATGTCGAGTTGGTGTGCCCTAAGAAAAACGCCAACTTCATCTCGTTGCCTACCGATGCCGTTGGCGTTGAAGTATCCTTTTTTTTTTTTTTTTTTTTTTTTTTTACGCGGGGAATGCTTTTCGCACCATACCCTCCGGAGGGACGAAGGGCGTGTGTGGGACTCCCGGAAAACCGATATACCCACTAAACCCCGCGGCGGCCTACCTCGGTAGTCGGAAGGAGCTCCAGGAACGCATTAGCGGCTTCTAGAGTCCTCCCTGCCGTACCTCACAAGTGAGGTACATCCCGGGCACCTCATGCCCCAAGGACAGGACGCTATCACACCTCTCTCCGCCCTGCACAGTAAGAGGCAGAACAGCGCCCCGCCCCAGACGACACTCCCCGGCCGCACCGGAGTGTCACCTGTCTCGGGTCACTTGCAGCAGTCACATCGCCCCAAGATATGACCGCAGCGACCCTTAGACGGCGATTAGGGTACTAGCGACCTCTGCCGCGTCCCCTTCGCCGCCTCCTTCGAGCGGGATCGGCCCTTTCCCGATCTCGCTCTGCGGTCTCCTTTCGGAGCATAACATGCTCACAGAAGGAGACCGCGGCTTCCCAACCCTCACGAGTCGCCAGCATTGCCGTGATCAGTGCTGACGGCGTAAGGTTTCGTCCGATCCGTCCGACCAGGACTCGACGCTCAGACTCCCAAGCTGGGCAGTCCTCCAGCGTGTGCTGGGCGGAGTCCCGTTCGGACTCGCAGTGGTGGCATTGTGCCGTAGCCTCCCGTCCTATTCGATTCAGATACTCACCAAAGCAGCCGTGCCCGGTGAGTATCTGAGTCAATCGATAGGTGACACAGTCGGTCCTCTCTATCCACGCTTCGAAGTTCGGCAGAACGGCTCCGACGGCGCGTTGGCTAGCACAGCCCTCAGTTTCGAGCCGTGCCTGCCAAGCCACCAGAGCTTGCTTATGCGCGTTCTGCCGTAGCATTCCGGGCTCATGATCTGGCGCGGCCTCTTCAGCATTCCGACCGACAGGACGACGAATTTGGTCGTAAACCATCGCGTCCATGTCGGCCAGAATATCGAAGGGCGGAGATCGTGCCAGGATCGTCGCCGCCTCATAGGAGATTGTGCGGTAGCCCCGCACGATCCGTATGGCCATCAACCGCTGAAGGCTCCTGAGTAGAGCCCGGCAGCGGGAGGCACCCGCCAGGTCACTAAACCAAACGGGCGCCCCATAGAGGACCATGGATCTAATAACCCCCATATAGAGGCGGCGAACTTCTTCCCGTGGTCCCCCGAGATTGGGCAACAGACGATGCAACGCACCTGCTACCCCCCGCACTCGGGGGACTAATCGCCCGAAATGCTCTTCGAAGCTCCATCGACTGTCCAGGATAAGGCCTAAGTACCTCATGTACTGGCCCACCTGGACTTCAGCGTCACCCACGCGAAGGCATGAGCTGGGTGGTTCCTGGCGTCTGCGTAGGCCATGAAACCATATCGCCTCAGTTTTCTGAGGCGCCACCCTAAGGCCCAGCTCACAGATCTTGTTTACAACACAAGCCACCCCCTGCTCGGCAAGCCAAAGCACTTCCTCAAAGCGTGACCCTCTAGCCAATATAAGTGTGTCGTCCGCATAGCAGACTACACTTAGGCCAGAGGGCAGACTGATACGAAGGACCGCATCGTATGCGAGATTCCACAGCAATGGGCCCAGTACAGAGCCTTGGGGAACCCCACAACATACCTCCCTCTGGTTTTCTACTCCATTCCGACCGATAAACTTCACTGTCCTGTCGCGTAGATAGGCCTCTACGACGGCCCGCAGGTAGAGCGGTACCTCGTGATATACAAGGGCCGCCCTAATTGCCTGCCAGGGGAGGGTGCCGAACGCGTTGATAATATCAAGGCTAACCGCCAACGCCACCCCCCCTGATTGGATTGTCGACTCCGACAGGGATCGAACACACCTGACAGCATCTACTGTCGAACGTCCCCGTCGGAATCCAAACTGACAGGCCGACAGATCAGGGCCCACTCGCGACAGATGCCCACTGATCCGGTCGGAGATAACCCTTTCAAAGAGTTTCCCCGACTCGTTCAGCAGGCAAATCGGTCGGAATGCAGAGGGAGAATCTGCAGCCCTTCCTTCTTTTTTCAAAAGTACCAGTCTCGCTTGTTTCCAGTCGAGGGGGAAGATACCGAGGCTGAGACAATCTGTGAAGATTCGCCTCAGTTTGTTCCCCAGAACCGACAGAGCTATCACCAACGCCCGGCCTGGAACACCATCAGGTCCAGGCGCGGTGTTGCGGGAAGCCAGCCGCCGTATGACCCGGTCCAACTCCAACTCCGTCACCCCATATTCATCGGACCAGGGTTGGCGGTCCGATTGTGACGGAGGAATCGGGGGACTGTCCTGGACCCTTGGAAAGAGTGTATCTAGCACTCTTCCCAAAAATTCTGGGTCCAGAGTTTCCGTCAACGGAGGGACCCATGGCTTCAGTTTGCCCAATATCATTTTGTATGGGCGCCCCCATGGATCCCTATCCAGTCCCGCGATGAGTTCTTTCCATGACCGAGCCTTGGCCTCTGCGATTGCATCGCTGAGAGTCTTTACAGCAGCTCCATATTCCCGCCGTGCTCTATCGATCTCTTCGACTGTGGCTCGCCGTCTTCTCCGAGCTCGAAGGTACGGGCGGCGCAATCTAGTAACCGACGTTCGTAGCTGCGCGATCTCTGCGCTCCACCAATACGCCGAGCTCTTTCTGGCTGCCCTGACTCGGGGCATTGAGGCATCACATATGGACGCCATAATATTCCCAAACCAGACAGCCAGTTCTTCTGGATCGTACGAAACTCTTTCCTCCGACCAATCCGCGACGTGGGATGCAGCCACAACCATATCTCTGTTGAGCTGCTTAAGGGACCATCGTCGCGAAGGTTCTCTTTCCTGCTGAGGGCGATCCGGGCGGCGGAGTGACACATCGAATAAGATGTGTCGGTGGTCCGAGAGAGTAACCACTTCCTCCGCCACTCGCCATCCCGACACCATATGTACTGCAGAGGGAGTTGCCCACGACAGGTCGACAATAGACTCCCCCTGCCAGCGTACACAGGTGCTAACTGAACCCCGATTGAGAAGTCGGAGGTCCAGTCCAGCTGCCCACTCCAGGATAGCCTCTCCCCTCGCGTCGTCCTGGGTGTCGCCCCACTCTCTTGAGTGGGCGTTGAAGTCACCTAGGACGAATACCGGACGGGAGGTGAAGCTGCGGATGCAGATTCCTAACCCGTGTAGGTATGCCTCATACTCAGCTAGGCCGCGATTGGGAGAGAAGTAGCAGCCTATCACCACTGTTATCCCCCACTCGACTGCCACAAAGCCCGCACCTTTTTTTAGAAGAGAGCAATGGAGGCTTTCCCCACCCACCCAATGTATAACCGCTAAACCATCATCCGCCCCGAACCAACGCGGATGGTCCGGTATGTTGTAGGGCTCTGCAATGACTGCCAGGGCAACCGACTGCTCTGCAAGTGTCTGAACAAGTAGATCCTGTGCTGCGCGGCAGTGGTTAAGGTTGCCCTGGAGAATCTTAGTCTGTGGTGGGAATTTCAAGCCTCCATTGCCTCTCCCGTCGAGTTAGAACTCGTTATGGGTTGAGGTTGGACCTCTCCCCTCTTCTTTTTCTTCGGTGGGCAGCAACTTTTGCTGCCCAGTCGATGATTCGCAGGCCGGCCGTGGTCAAGACACACTGGACACCTCGGTGTGTCTGCTACACAAGCTCGGGCCTTGTGGCCCAATTCCCCACAGCGGAAGCAGCGCCCACTCCTGTCAGCGTGGCCCGAGCACTTCACCCTAACGTGCCCCATTTCGAGGCATTGGTAGCACTGCAGGGGCCGTGGTGCTAATACTTCTGCACGGACTGATGCCCATCCCACTTGCACACGTTGAGCGGCCGCAACTTGGCGTATTGCCGTAAGTGGGCCCCGAACCCAAACCGTTCCCAGCCGCGCTGCAGATCTGCGTATTTCTCCGATCTTAATGTCGGACGGGGAGCAGCCTCCCGCTGCGGCTATTGCCTCTGCAACCTCAGTGGGGGTGATGGATTCGTCCAAATCCATCACCCGCAGTTCGGCGGTCTTGCACGGACGCACAAATCGTGCATCCGTGTCACTCATGGCCGCACGCAATCGTTCGGCTAGAGCATCCGCTTTGGCAGCGCTGTCTGGCCCAGGGACCTCCAGTACTAGGTCCCCTGTGACTGCCTTTCGCTGACGGACCCCATCTGTAATGCCAAGTTCCGCCAGTTTTACCCGGGACTTTGCGGCCTGCATTACCTCGGCCAGAGAAGCACTAGACTCCGGAGGCACTATGACTACAATTGCGGCATTGGTAGGTGGTCGCGGTAGCTGCGGCTTCCTCACCCTCTGAGAGGAAGTAGCCACTGAGCTATGTTTTGCAGCCGCAGCCTTGGCTTTTCGCCCTACAACTTGAGCCCAGGTGTTGCCTTCCTTCCTCAGTGTTCGTTCCGGCAGGTTCTCTATTCCCGATGCCGACGGTTTTGTTAGCAGTGGAACAGGTGTCGGCGCTTGCACGATGGGTCTTTTCATCTTGTTTTTCTTTTTCCTCTTTTTCTTTTTCTTCCCTGAAGGAGCAGAGAGCATTGGGACTGCAGCAGCAGGCTGCTGGGTCACTGACGTCTGCCCCTGACCTAGAGGGGGCCTGGCACCCCTTTCTGGGAAAAATCTATCTAGGAGCCCGGACTGGAATCGGGCAAACTCTCGGTTCATAATAACCTCAATTTGCTCCCAGTCCGGGCAGTCCACCCTTGCCGGATAGGCTTTTGGAATCGTCACCGCTTGGCCGCTTGTTAGCTTCGGAATCTTTCCAGCCACGTTTGGAGTTAAGGAGGCATGCGGTACCACCGAAGCCGTCACCATTGACTTGGCTCGAGTGAGGCATTCAATCTCCTGTTGGAGACTCCTCACCTGATCAGCCAACTCCGAGACCCGGTTCCGTGCAGACACTTCCTCTTGCTCGCGTGACACTGCCCTATTGCAGAGCTCCTTGACGCCGTTTTGTAGAGTCTGCAGAGCTCGGCGAATGGTGCCCATCAATTCCGCCTTCGTGCTGCGAGGTTTGTCTAGCACCTCTTCGACATCAGCGAGACTAACGAGCATTTGGGCGCCAACTTCTACTGAGCTCATCTTGTTAGCGTTACTACCACTGTGTGCTCGTTTCGCATGACCAAACCCATCCAAAGCGTCATTACCGCGCTTCCGAGACTGTCGTCGCGTTTCTCTTCGAGACCCTACCGAAGCAGAGCTATCGCTCTCTTCGACTCGCTCATCTCCATCTAGCGAAAACGGAGTTGAGGGTCTGGAGAAAGATGTTATAAGCGATTGCGACCGATGCCGCAACCGCTTTTCCTCACCTTCTCTCACGTTCTCCTCTCTAATCTTAATCGGTCCATTTTCGATAAAGCCAGTTTCTTTTGTTGATCCGTCCGTTGTTGTTTGTGTTTTTTTGGTTTGTAACATATCCATACTAAATCCCACGAGTATGGGGGAAATGAAGTCCGTCCGGGCGGTGCCCCCTGCACCCGGATAAGCCTATATACTGTGGAGGTCGGCCGGTATCCACAGGTTTTTACGACTTTGCTGTCTGGTGTTATAGACTATCCTTGTCATGGGCCGGCCAATCAAGGCAAGCCCTCCGGTCAACAGGTTCTCAGCGTACCCCCTTGGAGCCACCAGTCGGGTCGTTGTTGAGTCCCTGTTGATTACGGAACGCAAGAGGGTGGCTAATCCTCTCTCACCGGCGATAGCACTAATGCTTGTCAACCCCTGCGCAAGCAGTGGGCCAACCCGCCCCTGGGTTCCCTATGGATCCCACCTCGGCACTTGTCGACGCTCGTCCAGTCTCTTCTGCTTAACAGAAGAGTACGGAGAGCGTTTACCCCCCTGTCGAGTTATTCGCCGGCGGCCAATACCCACCTCACAAAGGAAGTCATTGACCGTCGCCCAGGGTGCACCGGTCCTCCTGCTTCCGTTCCCCCCGACCGCAATGGTCAGAAAGGACAAGAAACATGAGAACGCACGTGGAGGTTACCCGACCCGCACCCCGGCGTTGAAGTACCCTAACTTGAGTGATCTGGGTTTGACTCTGCGTGTTGGTGTGCTATCCATTATGGGTTGCATTTAAACGCGCCTAGTTTCTCGAGTACGCTCGAGTATCTAATGCTGACGCTGAGGAGGGCCAACGGATTGCCCTCGTTTTGGCGAATTAAGTTAGCGAGTTGGCGTAGCTCGCTAAAATCTATCGCACTCGCGAACCTTGCCACTAGGGATAGGTCCGGGTCGATAGTTTGCGGTAGTTGATTAAGAGGGCTCCTATAGTCGACGACGAGCGGCTTGGGCCCTCCCTGGAGAGGCTTTGTGGGCCGCTCGACGGGGGCTGCCTTTGCGGGTACTGGGGCAGGTATGGGGGCCTGCATTGTCTTCCGCACGAGCAGAGGTGGGAAGGTCTCCCCCGTCTTCCTGGGGGTGGCCCATGCGCTCGTCTTCGGCAGAGGAGCAGCTGTAAAGCTCCCCCCAGTCCCTGCAGTAGCAGGGACGACTGGGCGAGGACGCTGAGGTCCTTTTGCCTTGGGGGTTTTGGGCGCCCTCGGGCAACCTCTGTAGTTGGCGGGGTGGCCTGTTTCGCCACACAGCACGCACGCGACTGGCTCAGTGCATTTGCCCCTGTCTTTGGGCCTTTTGCACTCCTCCGTCGCGTGGTCTTCCAGGCACTAGACGCACCTGGGGCGGGCGAAACAGTTTCGCGCCGAGTGACCGTAGAGCTGGCAGCGGTGGCATTGTGAGATGCCACTTCTACGGTGAGGTGGCTCCACGGTTATACCCGACAGCCCGCAGATGGATGACATCTTGAAGATGTCCTTAACCGCGGGGCTGTCGTCTAGCGTGACCGTCACCATGTCGTACACGACATTGGTGCGGCCTTTGACCATCCGGTGTACCTCATGCACCGGGTAGTTCTCGGACAGGGATTGTTTGATCTCCTCGGGTGAGATCTCCCTGGGCACATTGCGTACGACTACACGGAGCTTCCTGTCCTCCGGGAGAGTGTAAGTATGGAACGAGATGTTCCTATTCCGAAGGAGCTTTGAAAGCGCCCTGTGGTCGCTTGCGGTGGCTAGGGCGACTTTGATGCCCTGTTGGGTGCTACGAGCAGAATGGTAGCATATTCAAGCAATGAAAATATTATCTCTTATTTCATCCAGCGATTGTAGAAATCATCATAACGCATAGCGCATTATGCAGTAGATATTACCACCTATTTATACCCATTGGTACAGTTACAAAATAGTATACCTATGAATGAATTTTACGAGTTTACTTGCCCATTACTAATTGTATTTGCAGCAAAGGTAACTAAAAAAAATAGCTCTCCAAAGATGGCAAAGAGTTCTCTGTGAGTATTGCTAAAAGAAATGGACAGTCGTTTTTGGACAGATTTATGGTTAACCTTTTGGTGGCTTACTTTAGATATACTTACCTGTATTGTACCCTTTTAGTACTTTTCTATTCAATTTGTTGAGCCTTTTTCGTGTAGGCAACGAAATTAGGGTTAGAAAGTTACTTAAAGCAAGGTATCAAACCCTCAGATCCGAAACAAGGACAGTAGTTTGAGATGTGACTGTGACTATAATAAATAATGTTGTGTGTGTGATTTTGGCTTGCCTAAACAATTCATTTTGCTTTGTTTCCAAAATTTAGTATGAGTAATTATAATATCTTTATAAAACTTGCCTAAATAGTGGTTCGATACTTGTAGTTTGATCTTCATGATACCATATCGTACCACTTTAATTATTTCTATGTTAAGGTCATTGATAAGTCTTTTCAGTTTGATATATACATATACATACTTCCTAGATAGTGGATAGAGTGTTTTCCAGATCATATATCTATACATTACATGGATGTTTATTGCAAAACGTTTTTAATTCCAAATCCTCCACTTTAACATAAAAAAAAAATACATTTCCCTTTGCTCAAAATATGCAAAGGCCACAATTATAAATAAAATCGTAGTGAATATGTTATGAATTTTAAAATAATAATAGAAATGTACATTTTGTTTTAAGTTCACCACGGCATGGTGGCAGTGCGTTTCAACTAAGGCCGAGAACATTTGTGAAAGTGTTTTGTTTAATATGTTTTTACTCCAGGTACGGCATGTAGACTAGATTGGAAGGAGGTAAAAATTAAACCTGGATAGAAACACTCAGATTTCCATGCAATTTCATACAAAATTTCACTTTCTAAGTATCTCCTCTGACAATGTGCTCGTTTATGCTAAGTTTACCTCATCATCATCATCATCATCAACAGCCTTTTACAGTCCACTGCTGGACATAGATCTCTCCTCCAGGAGGTTTTGGCCTACTATACCACGCTGGCCAGATGGGTTCGAATAGGGTTTGTTTCAAGTTTTCCTTCTCTTTGTAATGATGTTGTCTTGCATACTTTGTTCCCTTAGTCACCTTTTACGACACGCACGTAATGAATAGGGGTGGTAACACTATGTATTCTTAAACCGTCACCACATGGACACGAAAGTTTACCTATGTACTTCAAACTATCAATATTTCAATAAAATAATATAATACCTAACGACTAATATTTTTTATAAATAATCAAATATTACATATTACTGAATATAAAGTTGCAATACATAAGAAAATAGTAGTAAAAATTATATAGAATAAATTTTAAGTGTATACCGTATAGATATCATTATCTTAATTATTTATTGTTAATAAATTCTAACTTCATAGCAAGAATTTATAAACAATAAACTGTCATCAAGCTATCAATGACATTGGGGAAGTAACGTTACGACCATTATAGCAGTCAGTTAAGTAGCAGTTATATCTAGAATTAATTAGTCTACCTATAGCCATAACAACTTATCTAATCTAAATTTAAAATTATAATATCATACTAACAAAAGGAATTTAGTTATTTATTACGCGAGATAGGTTATAATAGTACATATAAGGCACTTATATTAGTCCAGGTATGCACAAGTTTAATATCGAAGTAATTCAGGGTTAAAAAGATATTTTTCCAATGACCTACCAGCGAAATAGAAAGAGACTGTCTTACAAAAAATGGGAAGGAGGTCAAAAAACTACACGTATGCTATACATGGATGTGAGAGATTACAGTAAACATTTGCTCTTTAATTAGAGGAAATATAGTAAAATAAAATAAAATAATGTAGTTTGTACGAATACCTATTGGTATTTTCAACAAATACACGATTTCAAACAAGCGCCTACCAATAACATATTAGCAGTAGTTGCTGAAAATTAGCTGAAAATTTCTGTCATTGAATAATATTGAACACTGTTATATCTTCTGTATCTATGTATTATTCATTAGGTATATAACAATATCGGTATATAGTGTTTATAAGAATGTTTATAAGTGGTCTGGTTACTAACAATACAGGTTGTACGTAGTTTGGGATCACGTGGTCTTGTGTGAGTCGTCGAAAGATATTCTATTTTCAAAAGTAACATCATACGCTAGAGAAAAATGTTACATATCATACTCAGGAGCACAGGATGGCAAAGTGCATGTACAAAGGCGATCTCAACCCATTGTTGTAGTGTTTGAGGACTTCTACTTTTTAAAGTACTTCCAATGTTCGAAGAGTTTCTGTAATTTATTGCTGCTGGCTGAAATTCAGTTTATTTAATAATATAATAGATGATACACATATAAAATGTCATAACCGATCAGAAACCATACAAAATGTTACTGGAGCATGCGCTAATTTTGCACAAACTGACTGCACACGTAGACACAATCAAATTGAAAATATCAAACCCTTTTCACAATGACCGTGCAATACTGACCCATAGGACCATACATTACGATCGCCCTGACGTAAGTGTTCAAGACAAAATAAGTAAAGCCAATTACCTGATTAATATAGCTTAGCTTACACTCAACATACGAGTACAAAAGAAAATAGCAGAAAGAGTGCATAAGTACAAAAGTGCATAGACCATAAGGAAAGAAGTTTGAACAATCTGAAAATAACAAAAGGTATACATTGTCCCTGTAGTGGTGTCTACCACTGGTGTCATTTCGAAACACGTGCATCACAGTTTAAAATTTCTTGATCTGAAATCCAATGCCTACACACTCTTTCAAAAAGATACTATGCTGAACACCTGGAGAAGTGTCAGAAAGTTATACAAATACACGAACACACACACAATATAAAAGAAGTACAGACTTAATTATATTATCCTAAAAACTGTAGCATTTACTTGACTGGGTTCGTAAATGTAACTAAAATATTACCAGCGAAAGCTGAGAAATAAATTTACCAAAAGAATAATGATACATTTTATTTTCAGACACACAGTCCATAGAAAGTTATACATAGGTTTGTGAACTTATACATAAATTATACATACATAAAATTTTAGAATATACTATTAAGAATTCAGAATATATTGCTAAATATGTTGGAATGACGCCTCGTGGGCCGTCATCCAATGCCACAATATGCGGCTATCATATCTGTTGGCTATAGAAGCCACCAGACTATTAATACGTAAAAAAATCTGTATAATCCTTTTATTTTTTAATTTAAACTTACAACATTACTAAAAATCTGTATTTTATTTTTATATATTGTTATTCTTAATAATTTATGATAGAAATGTTATTAGTCATAATTTAACAGCAATTAGAAATTCTAATTATATGTTACATATTTAAAAAGAGAAGTAAAATAAACATTATTTTGAAATTTTATTACGCCTTAATACAAATCCTTTTAGTAATCTAACACTTAAAAAAATATTCGAAAGCTTTTTTGTTTCCTTGCAAGTTTTTTCTATGTGCGAGTGATTTCTCTCCTACTGACATTATTGCGGGGCATAGTCTCTACGGGTCTGTTTATGTAGACGGTGGGGTTGTCGTGAGGGGGGCGTTGGTGGCGACCGGGGGCGGGTGGAGGTGGGGGTTGCCTGCCCTGCTCTATTCGGATCGGCTGCGGTTGAGCTACGAGGTCCTGTCGAGGCGCCATTACTGAAAATCGATTGAAGAACAGCTTAGAGTACTAGTAAACAAATGTAAACATTTAAATGTACGCTAGTAAATACAAAAGTTAATAAAAGTGAATCTACTTTTTTATACTACGGTAAAAAAAGGTTTCCTAATGGAAGCTACTTGAAAATATACATGTATGTTTATGTATTGTGTATGTATTGTTTATTTAAAATAAAATTTTATTAGTAATGTATGTCAGATTCATTATTTTACCTTTGCACGTACCGCATCATGATTTTACATCGCCTAAAGGTTGACTAGGAGTGAATGTCCCATGGCATTAAGTCCGCCTTTGTACAATATGTGCATTAAGTATAAATAAATACATAAATAAAATATGTACTATAAACAAGATCGAACTTGTAATACTGTGATAGGGGACAGAAAACCAAATCATCCAAGGATTACCGTTCCTTTCAACTCCTGGCCACAACTAGACACTTCATGATTGCCCATCTATAGAAGCTGAGCAATTTTGTCTGATGGTGAAGGCGGTTAGAGAAGGTAGTTGTCAACTAAAATGTGCTTGTTTGGAAAAGTTCATATAGCCTGTATTATGAAACATGTAATATAACGAATATATCTATACCTGATATTACGCTATTAACCTATGCCAAACGAACTTCGTGGGAGCTACATTACTTTAAAATATATTAAACAAAAAGAAAAACTACGTGTGTTTATTTATATATCTAAATTTACAATAACATGTAAATGACAAGTATTCGCCCACTAGAAACCAGTTGTCCCGTTCCGTTGATTTTTAAGTACATCGTATTTTCAAGTAACGGTTTTAATTTACGCCCAGTAGTAACATTTAGCATCCATTACAGAATGATTAATCTATGGAAATAACTTTGCCACTGAGTATTAAACCATTGTTAAATCCAAGGCAGGAAATGAAGACGATTCTAAGTGTTACGACTACGACTACTACCTTAAAAACAAGAATTTTCGGGCAGAAATGTTAAAAAGTCAAATTTTAGCCGTCCGTTTCTTTCTACTTTGCAGTACCTATTTATAATTATGTTGAAGGGGCGTCATTAGCCTTTGAAGAATGCATAGTATACCAAAATTATAACGTTTAAATGTAGAGTTAAAATTCTTATAATAGGCTAAATGTGTTTCAAGAACCTTCTTCATTGAGAAGGCTTTGATGTCTAACCAGCAGCCAATTCCAGTTACAGGTATGGTATACTTGGACTTGTTCCCAGTTATTGTTAAAATTCCCTAATCCATCCACATGTATAATATTCCTTTTTCTTACATTACTTTCTTTTTTACCCACATATCCCGTTTGATAAGGTTTTTTATTTCTCGCCCTTAATTCCAAAAGTGCCTGTATGAAAGTAATAGGCCATCTACAGTACTGTTACTGAAAAGCAACTTTTTAATTTGAGAAATGTCGATTCTTAAAAATAGAAGTGGTGTGAGTTAGTAGACTGTGAGTAAGCTGTGCTTTAGACCGGGATTATAATAGTCATAGCAATTTTGTATTTTTTAATGGCGAAATAAAAACAAGACATTATTACGTCTTAAGCGACACAATTAAAAATGGCGTCCTTAAAAGCTCTTTCTTATAATACGGTTTGGTAAATAAGGTTTGTAAAAATACAAAATGTAATGTAATCTTTTTTTAAACGTGTGTTTACAGTGGGATTGTGTGTCTGAATCGATCCGACTATAACCACAAGGTACGCCACCTTACGCTTCACTATAGGAGCGATCCGGGAACGATAGTTATAAAGACATTTATCTAACTTTATTTTTTATATAGCTAATTTATTTTGCCAAATAGCATTTCCAGATGCAATTTAGTGGCGTATATGTAATAGCATAACGTATACACCACGTCGAAGCATAGATAAGAACAAGGTTAGGTACGTATTTGTGTATATATATATTTACCTCTTAAGATAGATAGATAGTGATAACGATTAGATAAAATGACAATATTATACGATGAGCTACATATTATACAATATTAAACATATGATAAATAGCATTAAATATTATCATCTCCTTTTTTTATAAAAGAATACCAAAATGACTCTACTCTGCCTAATGGAAAGCACGAATAGAATATAAATCCAATCCTTGTCCTTTTACCGAATTTAAATAGTATTGGCGTAATTTTTCATTCTTCTATTTCATTCTGTAATTGATTGACTCCTTTTCTAGCCATTATTTCTTTCACACAGTCTATCAAATTTTCATATAGTCGCCCCTCCACTTTTGCCTCTGTTCTATTTCACATTTAGAACATTTTTCACAATGTTGTGACCATCTATTTTTTTATTTTGGCTTACAACGCTTACAATCTGTAACTCTTCAAACATTTAGCAATTGGTATTACTTTCGTCCACTTGTCCATTTCTTATACTACTCCATTCAATGTAGTTTAACATTCAAATTTCAGCTCCAGACCTATCCTTTAACCGTGATTAGGGTTCAGCGAGACTGCGTCAATTTTACGAAATGCATTACCTTTTTCTGTCAGACAAGACACTCTCAGCTGCTATTTAGTTAATGACATTAGTGAAGTATAAAGAAAAGAAATTATTACAAACGTGTCAATTATCATAATAACGAATATGCTGATATTACTAATTCACTTTCAGATCAAGTCCAATCTTAGCGGCCCAGACAAATGTAAAAACTTTTTTCGTTAGGATATTGAGTATGTATAAACACATACATACATATATATGTATATCAAAAGGCTAGTTTCTTAAGCTTCAGTATGTAATTCGAAAGTAATATAAAACCAAACGTCAAAGGTAAATTTTACAATGAATGAAAATATTGGAGTATTCAATTTAGTTCTTGAGTTTTATGGACTATTCTAAGGCATTTGATTCCATAAAGTGAGACTACATATCAGGGCATATTATCCGTGTAAGGACGTCTAAACCTAAACGGATTAACGAAGATAGTGAATTTGATTAATCTGCTTTTGGAGATATTTAAACTGAAAAGTAATTATATGCCACAAAATCTATTCAATTTGATTTAAATTTTTTCCTTAGAATAGCTCATTGTAAGTGCCATGTGTGTTATTGAATAAATAATTTTGTAATAATTATTAGAATGGAGAATAAGAAATCATTATATTCTACAAAGACAAATGAGAATAATTTTTAATTAAAATTCACATTCCTACAAAAAAAAGAAGTGTAGATCACTTACCTTTCAGCAAAACCTTATTACTGAGATAATTTCGTCCGAGAATGTGTTTTTTTTTTCATAAAATTACATTAAATTTTCTTCACAAGAATATTGTGTACGTTTAATAACAAAAGCCTGAGACAAATCGCCAGATTATGTGTAGAATGTTATTATGGAAACATGTTACAACGTCTTTAGTTTATCTTGTCCGATACGCTATCTTTAGTGATATTTATTAAAGATATGTAGGATGAACAGTGCTCATAGTTTATCTTATCTACTTTCTCTGTGTTTCAAAATAACTGAAAAAATAAAACTATTGTTTAAAACCAGTGACAATTTGACAATTTTATTTAAGTCGGCCAGATAAGAGACACCTTCTACGTAAATTCGATATATTTTCTTCAATAATACAATACACTATAGCATTTGCTCAGTTTTCCAATTGGGTGATAATCCGAATTGGAGGAAAGACCCTATCATAAAGACAATCAAGTTTAACGGTAGGTACTAACAGAGCGGCACGTTTTATTTCTGCTACTATTGCCACAAAAAGTCCGAAATAACCACTTCAGGTGGTATTGCGTCTTGCAGTTACAGTAGATCCTGGCCGTTTTTCTTCTGGTGGAGACGGACTGCTGAAGGCCTCATTTGTTTCTATACTTGCGCAGGATAGAATTTTGTACAAAACTGCTGTTATTTTTTTTCTAGAATAGAAAAATGATGGAAAATTATTTTTAAAGATAAATGACGAAGGTTATATTGTATGTAATAATAACAGTATTATAAAGAATTTTAAGTCAAAGTTTAAACTTTGCTGGCATTAAAAAATCGGAAGCACTCCACGTATACAAAATCGAGCCCTACTCTTATGTGTTCACGGCAATTTAGATTTTGCGGCAGTCGCAAAACCGCGCCGTCGTCAGAAGAAGAGTAAAAAGACTTGATGTAAGTTTGGACCGTCGTTGTAGAGATCTCAAAACTCCTTAGTTTCATAGGGTTCCGAAAAGAGCAGGGAATGAAGGTTTTCGAATTTATATTTCAAATTATTTAAGTATCATTGTTCAGACTACCTCTCCCACACACGCTCTTCGTCTCCCTACGAAGAGCATGGTGCGAAAAGCATTCCACGTGTTAAATAAAAAAAAAGGGCTAAGATAATATTGTAAGAATGAGCGAAGTAGATGCACTTGAATTTTTTATTTCCCTTGAAAGAATATGTACATGATCGTCGATGGAGACTCTTTCTAGGCATGTAAAAAATGAAAGGGCAATTTTTATTCATTAAAATGCTTCTGCTAATAAAAGACAATGTTGTCATTTTACAGTATAAAAGTTATAAAATTAAATGTTGCCTTATGTTTAATATATTTATTTCGATATTATTTCAATAATTTGTTTTCTGCTTTGTGAAAGTTAAATACTATTAAGTTTACTAACTATTTAAGTTTTATAATATCACAAAATTAAATTCGGGTTTGCCCATTTTAATGGTACGTCTTTCATTTTTATCTTTATCGATTCATGTTAATAGTATTTAAAATTGTTAACAACATGTAATAGTAACAGAAAAATATACTTTCTTTTTGAAGCTAAGAATTTAATTATTAATGAACTGCAATGACTATTAATATTACATCAACCTAGATCTGGCATCACTACAAGTTAGAATTATTGTCATGTCATTTCATCATAAAACATTGTAACCTAGTGTTGCCAACACCACGTCTTTTTAGGTAGATCTACGTATTTATACCTTTTTAGCGAAGCTACGTATTTCTGTCTCAAAATCTATGTACTTTCTCAAAATCCGTATATTTTCTCAAAATTCACAAATTAGCTAGTTGGAAACACTTTGGGCTGAATTGGTCGAAATTCTGTTATTTTCAAGAAAAAAATATTAAAAACTCGTGGAAATTGCATTCAAAGATTCTGTTATATACATACAGATTAAGTTAATTAAAGCGTGTTAAAAAATACGTAAATCTACGAACTTTTTATACGTAATTCTTACTAAGTCTACGTGACTTGTTTAATTTAACCTACGGTTTTTTTATAATTCGAGGTGGCAACACCGTTATAACCATTCATTCTGTAACCACGAGTCGCGGTTTGAAGTATCGTTTACTTTAATTTCTTGTTGAATCTCGTATTTTCTAGAGTCTACTTACATTTTGTAGGTGTTTCATTATAGCTAAATAAAATTCTGCGCCTTGCGTTGACATTGTTATTTGAGTGGCGTTAGAGACGCCTTGTTGACGAATATTCAGTTTAATTTTCGTATAAGTTGTGGTTAGACATGGCTTCGGGTAATCCTGAGGGAAATCTCGAACCGGTATCAAATCAGCCTAGACAGCCTCGCAATTTGCAGGTAATTATAATCAGACAGTTTTATACATACGCACCTTTTGGCTTGTGTGGGTTTAGAAGTACAAGTTTTACGGTCATGACCTAAAAAAATAACTTTTCACAAAAAAATCTCTAGATACATTTAATATGTGCGTTTACTTATATTTACCAAACAATATTCTAAATTCCTTTTGTAGATGCTCTAAGTCCCCTTTTTCCCTTCAGCACCGTATTGAAACATTAGGATCAAACACCGCGTTTCTATACTGTCCTGGAGATTAAACTCACTCTCTTTTATTAATTACTCTTATTAACTGCCTCGGTAGCGCTGTGCTTGAGGTCTCGGGTTCGATTCCTGGGTCGAACCAAATGCTTGTGATTTACAAATATTAGTTTAGGAGTTTGACTTTTTTCTGTGTCTATTACCCATATATATTGTATTTACCCAAGCTCTGCTTAGCTTGGACCAGATGGTATGTGTCAGATGTCTGAAATATTACATTACATTATTGCATTACTCTCTATTAATACACTTTTTTATATAGAAATACTAATTCATCAGAATAATGTTTATTAATTTCTCTTTTCTCTAAATATGTTATTATAAGCAATAGATTAGGTAATATATAATACAAAACCAGTGTCAATGTGAGAGACTTGTATACTAGAATTAGCGCTGTGTAATAGATCTCCTGGCTCCATGCTGAATATCGTGAATATTGTAAATGTACCTTTGTGTATGAGTATGTGTAGGTATGTAGATTTGGTGTTGTGTGCATAACATATATTTATGAAGGTATAACCAATAGTTGATAAGACTTTAGTTAAGTTCTTCACATTAAGAAATTCTGATGTCTGTAGAATGTGGAATTATGGATTTATGGAGGCATAACATAGTATGTGGTGACGGATTAAAAATACACCCCTGTTCTTCCCATGGGTGTCATAAAAGGCGACTATGGGAACAAAATATGCAGAATAACGTCACTGCAAAGAGAAGGAAAACTTGATACAAACCCTATACCAACCCATCTGCCTAGCATGGTGTAGTAGCCAAAAGCCTCCTTTCTAAGGAGAGGCCTGTGTCCAGCAGTGGACTATTAGAGGCTGATGATGATGATGTTGGGAATGTATGGTTAAAATTCTGTTAATTTCATTATACAGGTAAGGTAGAAGATATATGTAGTGTCTTTATAAAAAACTAGTCATCAACATCAAACAACAACAAAGTCAACATCATCACTCATTCTTAAGAATCCAGAGACGAAAATGCTTTCTATTGCATGTCATAATTTATGAGTCATCTTATGACACAGCAGGACTAAGTATTTTTGTCATGTTTATAATTAAATAGGCCCATTGACACGGGTAAAAGTTGAAGCTGTAAGTGTTTGTAATATAGCGCAACCATTACTCATGCCTTTTACACACCCAAGCAAGGCATGAAGAAGTATTTTATTAGGCTGCCATAGTGTGGGTCACCATACTGCATTGCCTGCATTTGCAATGAGTGTGGTAACCACAACTCTTGGATTTTATTCATTCTTTCATCAGGCAGAGTAGAGTCACTTTGGCAGGAACTTCAAAAAAAAAACTTGCTACATAAATGACAAAACATATTACACAATTATTAGGTCAAAAAGCATGGCAAAGTCTTTTACTATTAAGTACCGATATAACAATTATTAGTAACTAATGACATAAACTATATTTATTAAACCCTGTTAGCTAACAAAAACAAAGGTTAATATTTATCTGATGGACATTACATAGAGAATTGTATAATTTTTTATATTCTTATATATTTACATTGTATTTACAGGGGCTGCTTAGATTTGCAATGGAAGCTACAAAAGCTGAAGATGCTCCGGGAAACAGTCAGCATGGGCCTATGGATGAGGAAGTGGGTTCTATTTCTGTTATCTTATCTTATATTCACCAGAAATGTAATAAAGTACTCACAGCAAAAAGTAATGAATGATCAAATGATGTGTTATTTAAACACACATCTGTTTATGATTCATACAATTTCCACCCAATGTTGGAATTCACAGTTTTTATTACTGGTGTGTAATATTTATCCTTGATGTTATTGATGTTATCAAGGTTAAATTTTTAATAAATCGCACCTCAATAAGAATAAGAAATATTTATGAATTAGAAAAATTAGTATTACAAAGGAGATACCATCTGTATCTGTAATTTATTTATTATTACACTAAATGCTAAGTAAAGTTTTCCAAGAGACATAAGAGGAAACTGCATCCAAATTGGTTAAGCCACTTCAGAGGTTAGCAACACAAACACACTGATAAACAGATAAAAATTCTAAAAACTTCATTAGTTTCTCTTCAATATTCAATAATATACAGCCATCAACCTCTGACAATTTCATTATATGTGTAGATGGTTACTTTTTAATGCTAGTCAACAATTTTATTACTGTCTGCTTCTCAAAGACAGCTAAATAATGGACTAAAACCGGCTTAGGATGCTATTCTTAGCTTCTTATCATAATTTTGGCAACTCTTTTTATAACTAACCATAGCTGTTATATAAATATCTATGATTATCTTGTCAAGGTGCTCATAAAAGGGTCTTTAATTCATGTTCTTATAAGACTATTTGTTAATGTTACAGAGGCGGCAGTTTTTAATAGATGCCATGGCCAGCATCACAATCGATTTGACAGAAGTACTTAAAAACTCCATTGAAGTACTCACACATACAGAAAGAATGCGGAGCATACAGCTTGGTCAGGAGCTGCCGGCTGAAGTGCAAACAGCGTTTACTGTGCTGTTGGATGTTATTGATGACATGGATGTTGCTAATGGTTAGTTTAGAGATTATTTTAACACACAAACATTGTTTTAGGACAATTTGGCTATGATCATTTAATTAGTTCACCATAGAAGTTACTTTACATGGACGGTTGGTTGATTTTATATGCATGAATTTGCAAAATAACAATTGTGATAGTATATAATAAATATAGCCTTTCTCCATAACTGGGCTATCTTGTATCATTCCTGAGATTAGTGTGTTCAATCAAACAAACTACAGTTTTATAATATTATTATAAATGGCAGCATTTCTGTTTATTCTGTAGTTAGTTATTTACAAATTATTAATCAGTAACTTTATCTTTCAGACTTTTACAAAATGGGTGGTTTTGCTATATTCCCAATATGCTACGGCAGCGAGAATGAAACTGTGCGAAAGTATGCCAGCGCAATGCTTGCAGAATCGTGTCAAAACAATCCATTTTGTCAAGGCAAAGCACTTGAATGTGGCTTCCTCAGTGTGTTGCTATCATTGGCTGAGATTGAACGAGGTGATGCATTGGCTAAGTGTCTATATGCTATATCATGTGAGTATTGGTTCTTATGTATACAAATTATAGATATACCATTACGTTTTAATAACTACAGTATAGAGTGGGAATAAATTGATAAAGAATGATTTAAAAAACATTTCTCAGACAGGTTTTTTTTTTATTGATGGCCAGCAATAAAAATATCTAGTTTATTTTTTCAAAACTTTATGATAATTTTATTTGGCTTGTGGCATATTTTATTTATTTTTACTAAAAGCATACATTAAAGTTAAAAAAATAAATTTAATAAGTATATTATAAACCAGACTAAAAGCAATACTAAAGATTAATGAACACTCTTATAAAAATGTTTTCATATTAAGTTTTACTTGGCTTTTTGTATGTTTTTTCTTGACCTGTATTTTTTTCTATTTTCAGGCAGTTGTCGTGAGTTCGAACCAGCGTGTCGGGAATTGATAAGACGTGGTGGCTGCGAGACTCTCGCGCAGTTGTTGCGCGCCGAGGAGTCACCAGTGAGGACCAAGGCAGCATTCTTTATAAGATATCTTTGCCAGAATTATCCAGAAGCAAAAGGTTAGAATGTTCATCATAAGTTGCCTATCTGTTTTTATTATAATAAATTTCTGAATTATTGTGTGCCAGTGGTTCCATGTTCATAGTAGTATTCTTCTGTTTGATCTACTACACTGACTTCTACATTGACTAAGGAAGCAAACTACGCAGGAGAACATGTCTGCAAAGCACTCTGCAGTCCTGTGCCCCAGTCTACCGCAGCGGAAACATAGCCCGCTACAGTCAAAACAACTTTCACACTTAGCGTGTGTGTCCCGACGCCAGACATTTATAGCATCTCATCGGTCTCGCCGCCAGAACTGTGATTCTAGCATTGACGGAACCAGTGAGCAACTTACCGGCGTCACTTTGCGTGACACTACGAGGCGTCACTGAACCATCCAGACCTGAGATACGCATTTCCACACATTTGGTAGTACCCTGCAGTTTCTTGACAAACTTTGCCGCCGTTTTTGCACCTTTAGCCCCAGAGACCTCGAGGACTCGAACTCACTTCTAAGCAAGGCGCATCCTAACCCCTATCGTCGCAAAATCAGTGGCGAGACTGGCCCAGGCCCTCTTGAAAACGGCCGCATAGAATAGTCTGGCATTAGCCGCCTCTGGTAAACTTGAAACAAACCCCATCCCAGCCTGTCTAGCCAACATTATATGGTAGGCTAAAACCTCCTTGAGAAGTATATCCAACCGTGGACCTTTAAAAGCTGTTGATGATGATACACCAGTTAATACAGTCAACATATAAGAGCATATCTTTTCAATGACCATGTATAAATGTCTAATATAAATAAAATTTGGTTTGTTTACAGAGCAATTCATAAAGCATAACATCGTTGGGACCATAGCAGATCAAATTAAAAGCACCCACGACCAGACAACGGAACATCTTCTCAGCGTCCTTGTGGCTCTCGTAGAAGGCTTGGACCCCACCTTGCTGAGACAGTTCAGAGACCCAAGTGTTGGGTTAAAACAAATTCTTGAAAACCACTTGAAACATCCAGATTTAGTTGACGATACATATTATGAGGAGAAGGAGTATTGTGACTTATTGTTGTCCACAGCTTTTCAGAACTGCCCAGAACCAGGTGTTCAAGAAGTCGCAGACCGATAGGAGTAGGTTAAGTTGTAATTTGTGATTGTGGACATTAGTGTAAAAGCAAATAAATCAGAACTCTTGTGATGAATGATGAAATAAAACGTACTATTTACGTACGTTATTACGGAGTTACGTTGTGCCAGATTCATTTAAAAAAAATGTGATATATAAAAACTGTTAAAAAAAAAAATTCATGAAATAGGTGCGTTAACATCCAGTGACGGAAAATAGCTAATGGGTTACTACTGGCTGTTTTTTTTTACTTGTAAAAGTATCCAATGTATAGTAAAATAATGTCACTATTTTCAGTAATATCACAGGGTACAGCTATAGGATGTCTGTTATGTACATGCTATATTGAATTCTGTATTATATTGTACATTAAAATGTAGCTTTTAGTTTTGCTTATTCTAATTTGTACCTCCGAATGCATTTTTCTATAGAAACAAATGTTACCATAATGTTCACAATGTTCATAACATTTATAGCGTTTAGATGTTTCATAAAATGTAAATATATTACAATTATGTAATTTCTAATCATATGTAGTTAAGAAATAATGAAATATGAAAATACAAAAGTTTTACCTTTTAATGAATTATTTATATATGGAATCGTATAACCCTGAAAAATATTACATGATCGTTCGCCAAGCCTTATTTTTGAGATATGCTGAGGTCGATTGTGATACGACTGACCTTTGATGCTTTACGTGGACACACGTGGACGTGGACTACAGTCCATCCGCTATAACTACTCATCTAAAACTCTTCCACTACCCAGACGATTGCCAAAGATGTTCGTGTGTCAACTGGGACCGACAAAACTAATTCGCGAAATAAGCATGGCTATTTAGAAAGGTAGGTAAAGACATTTAAAAGTATGAGATGACATAGTGTTACAATTACTTATAGGTAAGCACCACGTGCACTATAAACAAAAAATTAGTGTATGCTTATGTTAAAAATACAATACAAATTTGGCTGAGAACAGATAAGAAGGAAATAAAGTATTTTTTATTTAATATTTTGTATGGTATTGCGGAGTTTGGTAAGTGAGTCAGTGTGTATATCGACCAGGGAGCTGCAACCATTAAGCAGCTTGCAAAGTCGTGGAATGGTAGAGTTAGCACCGAGGACACTTCTGCGAAGCGGGGGATGCAGGGGGGTGATAGGAGAACTAGGATATCTAGTTGGAGCATGGAACTTTATTTTGCTTAAAAGTTGTGGACAATCTGTCTTGTGTCTCAGAAGAGACACAAGACACATTTTTTTACTACACTTTCTACGTGTGATACAAATGTAAGCTTACAGTCAAAAATAACACCTAAATCCCTGATTTCCTTCACACTTTGTATAATATTTTGACCAATATAATATACAGATTCTAAAGGATTAATTTTTTTAGAAAATTTCATGTGATAACATTTATTAACATTTAGACACATGTCATTAATATTGCACCATTCAACCAACATATCAATGTCTTTCTGACAGCAGATTTATGTCGTTCGTTTTTACAATTCTCGAAAATTTAAGGTCGTCTGCGTACATAAAAATTTCGGAGTAATTGATGTCGCTGTATGGGATATCGTTAATGAAGTAGTTGAATAAGATAGGACCGATGTGGGAACCTTGCGGAACACCAGAAACAATTTTGTGCACGTTAAAATGAAAACCGTTTACTGCCACGAAGAAAGAGCGATTATTAAGGTAGGCCTTGAACCAATTCAAGAGAGTATCAGTAATGCCATATGCTGCCAGTTTCTCCAAGAGGATGAAGTGCGAAACTCTGTCGAAGGCTTTGGAAAAATCAGTATAAATGACGTCCACTTCCTCTCCACAGTCCACGGCGTCTACCAACGTCTCGGCAAAGGTCACAAGATTAGAGCAAGTAGATCTGGCTCTCACAAAGCCATGTTGAGAGTTACTCAAATATAGTGCCAAGTGGGATTACATAAATGGGCATATCAGTGACTTAAACACTTTGGCTAGGGTGGATAAAACAGAGATGGGCCTGTAGTTAGCTATCTGATCGGTCTCGTTGGATTTATGAATGGGTACGACCTTAGCCTGCTTCCATAGATCTGGAAAAGTGCTGGTAGTAAGTGATTTATTGAAAATTACCGTTAGAGGAAGAGCTAGATAAACAGCACAATTAGTTAAAAATATTGGAGAAATACCATCTGGGACAGCACCTTTTCGAGGATCTAGAGATTTAAGCTTATTTAAAATGGTCTCTCGCTCAATGACTGGAATTGTTAGAGGCAAACTGTTGTTTCTAATGTTATTTAAGTAATCTGAGTTTGAAATACTTTTTACTGTTTGACAATCGTTAAAAGAAGAATAAAAATGAGTAGCAAACATTTCACAGATTTCATTGCCTTTAGAGGTAGTTATGATATTATTAGTCATTGAGGGAGGAAAAGAACTAGTGCCGCCTCGTTTGCCTTTAATATAACTTCAAAACCTTTTTGGATCCCTATTTATCTCTGCTTCTATGTTTTCAATATAATTATTATAACAGTTGGTGGACATTTTAGAGCAACGTTTACTGAGTAATTTAAGTTCTAACTCATCCATTGGATTTCCATAGACTTTGTGGCGTTTTCTTATCTTTTCTTTTTCTTTCAGTGCTTTTTTTAGGCTTTTGTCGAACCAAATAGCAAATTTCATTTTTGATACACTTTTAGTGGGTGTATTAGTATTAATAATACCCTCGACGACATTGTAAAATACACCGATCATATGATAAACATCTGTCAATCCTTTAAATTTATGTTGCCAGTCGACAGAACCTAACTGTGTGCGAATGTTATTATAGTTAAGTTTATAATAGTTAGGTTTGGGTGTGCTGTTGTTATAAGGAAGTCTGGCATCAGCAGTTGATTTAATGTGAATTTTCAAAAGGGGGATGTAGACTATCCACAACACTTAAAGGGTTTGGAGCAGCATGCACGCTGGTAAATGGCAAGTTAGTAAGAACCAGATCCAGTATAACGCTCAAAATTGTTAGTAATATCATTAAGTTGCGTAAGTCTATTGATATGAGTAAAGTCAGTCAATAAGTAACTGATGCCTGGTGGTGTATACAAACTATCTAAATCACTTACCAAGTTCCAGTTGATACAAGCCATATTAAAATCTACCACATATGTGTACAGTTTTAATTGTTCAAGAATAGTGTTACAACGGTCCAGAAAGTGTTCTAAAGTTGAACAAATCACTGGCGGGGGTACGTAAACTGTGCACAGAGCAACTTTTCGAATTGACTTTGAAATAGGTACGTCAACCATGACCCAGAGATCCTCGCATTGACTTTCCCATTGTAGTATACGTTTTGACTTTATTTTCTTTAACACAGCTATCAGTACTCCGCCCCCATCCTTTTTCCTACCATTTCTATCTCTTCTATACACTAAATGTCTATTGTCGAATAGCTCTACGCTCAGGACGGAAATGTTCAACCATGTCTCCGTTAAGATTACGATGTCGTACGTTTCACATGATAATTGCTGATAAAATTCATGTGTTTTTGTACGTAGCCCTCGTGTGTTTTGGTAATATATTTTTAACGTACCAAATGTGATTAATTTAATCAATATAAACAAGAACAAAAAACTAGTACTAAACTAACTATACTATATACTATACTAACTAAACTATAAGTAACAATAAAAAGTACTAAGTATGTCTACATAGGACTAGCATTATTTATTTAATTTGTGTGGGGCGACCATGTCTCTAATTTGGACATGTTCACTTTCTTGATTCTTCCTCATGAATATCCGACCTCCTCTAACCCAGACAAACTGGTAACCAATTTCTTTGACTTTAATCCTTGCTGCAGTGTGCAAAGCCCTGTTACTTGCAGAAAGATGTTCAGAGACGAAAATTGGTGTTTTAGGGCTCGAGTATCCCAAGTGAGTGGAATTTAGCTTGTTTTCAACATTGGATTTGTTATAGTTGATAGTGGCTGCGAGGAGCTGATCCCGAATGCGTGGAGAGGCGAGCTGAACCACTACCGATCTCGGGCGAGAATTATTGGGATTGAGCTTAGCGACTCTAGTGCAATGCATAATGTCCCGGGGCTCAATGTTACATCCAGCAACCTTCGATAGCTCACTCACAATTTCGAGAAGATTTTCATGTTTCTTTTCTGGCAGGCATTGACTTTCAATATTGTTCGAGCGGGTTTGTTGTTCTAGTTGGTTAAGTCGCGTATTTAAATCACTAATTGTCCTTTTCATACTGGAGTTTTCCACTTGTAGTTCTTTCAGTGCCTCCTTGCTAAATAAATACTCTTTGAGAAGGTCCTCATATTGACTGTTCATATAAGTCATCGAATCATTCATTTGTTCCATTATTATAGTATTAGTAATTTAATATTAATTATTATTAATTTAATTATTAATAATTTAATATTAGTATAATATTATAATTTAACATTAATATATCATTAGTAATAAATGGATTAAATTGAAATAGTCTTTTGAGTAACATATCCAAAAACTTATCAAATTATTTCACGGTACTGTGAAGAACACTAGTGACCTACCGTTAGGATGCATTCATATAATTTGCTCATACTCGAAAGTGAAGGTGGTAGTATGCAGGGGTGCGAGTTCGACGAATCAGCTGCAATCATTAAGTTCTGTCATCTACATAAGCTTAAAGTAAATTTTTAAAAGAAAATCTTACACATTGAGTGACTGTATTGCCACTGTGATTCCAATTCTTTAGTTACTATTAGTCTGTGAGCGAATGAGCGCGTTACAGAGGATTATTTCGAATAAAATTATAATAATTTAATTAATGTATACATATTATTTCAAGTAACTCTAAACATGTACCTAAAACAAAACTGGTACAATAAAAAATAAAAAAAAATCATTCCATAGTTTTATACCATTTATTGTTATTTATATTTTGAGGTTCATTGAGCGTAAAATACCGTTGCTCTTCAATAGTTTGAAACGAGGACTTGGTCTACTTCCCCATTGGCATTCCCGGCACTTTCACTGTCCCAATCGAAGTCGATGCCGGTCACCTCGACGTACCAGTCATGGTAGTGTCCAGGGCGAACATAAACTGTAGAAAATAATTTGTTATTATTTTGGGAACTGTCTATAGTATAGTTCCTGAAGAGGGTAATACAAGGGCAATATACTGTATAAACTAACCATGAATGTTTGCTCAGAAAAATCTGTCTCGGTGGCATTTCTCCGCTACTCTGTCCCTGCTTACCTCACAATTATTTGTCCTGGTTTTTCCATCTAAGCAGTTAAGATCACTAACCACTAGACCCACAGGTCAGGACTAAATAATATACTAGCGTTTAATCGCAGCTCCGCCCGCGTGTGTCGCTTATCGCGGTAAATGTAGTCTATGCGTTATTCTGATGTACAAGCTACATAACTGTAGTTTCATCTAAATCCGTACAGTAGTTTTTACATGAAAGAGTAACAAATATCCATACATACTTACAAACTTTCGCATTTATTATATTTAAAATAAAAAAAATATTAAAAGTTTATCGATAAAGGTACGTTATTCAAAGTGGCGCTATCAGTCATTTTTTATAAAATTTAATTTTAATTTTTGCACCCTTTGCAATTGAGTAGAGTATGCTAAACAGCCTAATAGCACCATCTATCGGAATTTGTAAAATTAGGAGTGATTTAAATACGCATCACAATAGATCTTCCAATGGGAATTAGATGTTTTACCGCGGGAAAAAGTAACCTGTACTATTCTTCAGCGTCTTAACTATCTCCAGACACAAAAACCATACCATAAAATTATTCCGTTGCGATGTGAAAGAACGAAAAACACTCAATCAAACATACATACTTACATTCGAATTTACAATATTGGTAAGGGTAAAGATGTTTTGTATATTTATTTTGCTTTATTGACGTACCTGTAGGGTGTATTTGACTGCATCCGCCGCTAGGTCCAAAACTGACAATACCAACCATGGTTGTTCTGCCGTCTTTGTCTGCGACAGTCAGAGGACCGCCACTGTCACCCTGGTGATAAAACAATTACTATAACTATAAAGTAAACGTGTAAAACATGGACACTGAAATAAATCATTTTGTCTATAACTTTTAATAGTTCACTGCTGGACATAGGGCTCTAGATAAGAGGTTTTGAATTACTAAGTATAACCGCGCTGGCCCACAGATCACCTCCTAATAGATTCCGCATACAGGGCCACAAACGTGCGCCACATATACTTATTATAGCTAGTAACAGAAGTCGCGACACCAGTATTGACTAAGTTTGTGACCCATAGGCACGCCAAGTTCTCGGCAAAATAAAAGAGTTTTATATTCAAAATGTAGTGAAAATGACTTCCTTTGCAGGAAAATGGTGTGGCGAGTCAGCTAAGACATTCAGCTATCAACATAGGCATAACATTTCATGTCAACAGGTTCATTTTGTTTTTATTATGTTAATATATTAAAAATTTATCGGAGTTCAACTTATACTGGTGCGATAACGGTGCAAAGTAATAGTAATTAAGCAGGCGTTGACGTTTTTTTGAAATGTCCCTTTCACTCATCTCGCAAATTACAATAGTTGTCTTTGTCAAATAATGCACGCTTATCGATAGTGTTGTGATTCGTAAGTCGATATTGCTTGGTCATCTTTTGATTTTTTTATTGATGCAAAGATATTTCTTTAAAAAGTAACATATTACTATAGAATATTTATATTAAAAGATTCCTTAATGCCCCGAAAGGAAAAAATGTGGATAATTCACACTTGTGATGCTCCGCAAAATAATTAACTTTCTCGTAAATTACTGACAGTAAAGTTTTAAATTAGACCATGTTTTTTACCGGTGAGACCGAACGCATTTAAGAATAAAGAAAAGTGTCCCTTAAATGTTTTTTCACCAAGTCCAAGCACTCCACGTCACCCAGGTAAGGTACAGATTTTCACGTTTTTTGAATATTTGGTAGTTAACACATAATATTCTAAAATTTACGCGTGTATTTATCGGCACAAAATATCCTAGAACCCAGTGATACTTGTTAAAAAACTTTAATACCTAAGGACGAGTTAAATTTATTAATAAATTATTAAAGTTTACATATTCTAACGTGTAACCAAACCATTGCACGATCAAAATCACTACCAACGCTATCTGTTGATAATATTACAAACAACTGTATATATTGCGGGTAACTGCGGGAGGCGAATAGACATGAAAAACGTGAATATTACACGTTAAAACTATTTGAATAGTGTTTTAATCATAAAGCTTATAAAAGTTATAAGAAAAGTTGTTCAATATCAATGAAAGGTGATTGTTATTTTTAATTGTTATTTAAAACAAAATATTAAAAACAGAAAAATAAATTATCCAAAACAATCATATTTAATATCAATCATTATCGATCAACGTTCTAACTTTGTCCCATCACTGCACTTAGATGCATTTTAAGTTTCACCTTGAAATATCCAATCACAGCGCGTTTGACACGTCCCGCGCATCCAGTGTTGCCAGTTTGGTGATTTTGTCACTAGATTTAGTGATTTTTAGGAGCTATACGGTGAAATTTTGGAAAAAAATATCACTAGAAAAATATTAGTGATTTTTAGTGATATTTTTGAAATCTGAGGTCAAAACCCCCGCGTGAGAATGCGAGAAATAGCGCTATCCCTGTTCCCTCTTTTGACATAGGCTAGTGATGCTTGGGGAATTCCCGTTTTATTAAAAGGGGAATTCCCCATTTCAATCTACACTCGAATAAGTAAAAGAAAGTCGAAATTAAAGTATTTTATTGAAAAGTGTTTAGTCTGTTGGTTGTTTTCTTCGGAACGCACGATAACGAATTGATTTGAGTTTTTGTGAAAGAATTACTATGGATGTGCCGTTGAAAAAAACGACTGTTTATTCTCAAAAATATCGAAAAGATTGGGAAACCCAAGAAGAATTTAAAATGTGGTTACGAACAGTGTCAAATGATCCCACTAAAGCTTTTTGTAAGTTTTGTCATTGTGAAATATATGCTAGAATTGGTGACATTAAGAAACACAGAGAAACAAAGAAACATAAAGAAAAATCAGACTTGGTGACTGAAAACAAACAAATTGAATTTCTCCCCGCTTCCAAAAATAATACAAACTCACTGAAAATAGAAGGAACTTTGGCTTTATTTATTGCTGAACACACAGCGATACAGCAAATTGACCACTAAATATAGAAATATAGAGTTTCTTATAAGAGAAACTTATAATTGGTTCTCACATTCGCCTAAACGCTATGACGAGTACAAAGATATATATGAGACCATAAATTGTGGCGAGAAGCCTTTAAAAATATTAAGCTCTTGTGATACTCGTTGGCTCTCCGTTGAAGAAATAGTGACTAGGATACTATCTCAATGGGAAGAACTAAAATTGCTTTTTTCTTTGAGTAGAGACAAATGTTACACAGCAGACCAACTTCATTCCATGTATACCGATGATAAAAACTTACTTTACATGAACTTTTTAAGAAGCATCCTAAATGACGTACAAATTGCAGTAAAGACTTTTGAGAGTGAGAACTCAAATCCTGTTGCCCTACTAAATACATTGATGACTTTGCTTCGTTCTATTTGCAATAGAGTATTGATACCATCGGCTGCAACGACTGACAATGATTATTTGACCATTAAAATAGAAGCCCATTTAAATCTAGTTCCGTACTTTTGATATCTTTTTGAAACTCACGTTCAAAAGACCTCTTTAACCGATGATGTCGTCAAAGCAGTCAGAAAACGCTGTATTGAATTCACAGTGAAATTAGCGAAAGAGGTTCAGCAGAGACTGCCTTCTAATTATATAATCTTGGAAAAAATGTGTTTATTAAGCGTGGACAATACTCTTCGCCAGGGCAAAGACAACCGAATAGCAGAACTAGCCAAAGAACTCGGATTTAATGACGAGATAATAGACAAACTGCTACAACAGTGGCATGGAATAAATTTTGTGCAATGGACAGCTACACATGACGTTGTTGAATTTTGGGGTGAAATTCGAAATTACAAAAATGCTGCTGGAATTAATACCTGCCTTTCAAGAGTTATCTGATCTCGCATTAACCGCAATGTCCCTTCCTCATTCAAATCCAGAAGTGGAAAGAGCATTCAGTGCTATGAATATTGTTAAAAATAAACTAAGGAACAAAATGGCTGTAAAAACCTTAAACAGTATTCTCTTCATAAGAAATCAATTAAAAATAATGAAGAAAACCTGTTTTAGCTATGAGCTCCCGATGGATGTGATATCTGGCGTTGGCAAAAACTTAAAATACTCCACAAATATTGATCCGTCTCAACCGTCTACATCATCATCGGTAGTCGCGTGTTTTCAAGATGAAGAAATACCAAACGAAGTATTCAATGTTGATTTCTAACGTTTTAATTTATGTATTGGTATTTTTGTATTTATTTTATAATTAAGATTACTTAATAATAATCTTGCAATTAAATTACGTTTATCCTAAGATACAACTTGTAGTTTTATTTAATGCCTACTTAAACTTTGATAAAATTCGTTAGTGAATTTTGGAGATTTTTTTAGGAAAAAATTTGTAGAAATCTAGAGATTTTTTTCATTAAAGCTAGAGAGTTTTTTTTCTGTGAGCTGGCAACACTGCGCGCATCCTGTGCATACCTTGGCATTTTGTGATGCCGAATTGAAGCAAATTTTTATTAATGCGGTATCTATTAGGAGGTAATCTGTGGCGCTGGCCAGACAGATATGGTATAGGTTGTTTCAACTTCAAATAATATGTATTAGTATGTACTAGTGGTCGCCTACTGGTCGAAATTCGACCATAATAAAACATAACTTACATTACATAAATTTGTATAAGCGAGCGGTATTTCACGTGGTATTTTATATTAAATGGGGCAAATAAAACTTTTCTTTTCGACATTCAGTAAGACCACAGTAAACATATAAATGTCTGTAATCTATGTCTATGCAGTTCTCAATGTCTATGGATAAAATGCTAAACAAATGAAACAATTTGACCACAGAGTATGTATGCGTGTAACAAATATTTGTTTGGGTGTGTCAAATGCATGGTAGTGTGTGTGTAATGTTTTATTTATTGATTTAATGTACTTTATAAGCATAATTATTGAAAAATATTAGCGTTTTGCACTTCTCCTACATATAAACTATAAGTTTGCGAAATTTCATACTCCTCCGTCTGCGTAATTTTTGTATAAAGGGGTCCAAAGTTTTTGCTTCACGTATTATACCATAGATTGTTATTATTGTAATTACTATGGACTGTACTATTGTCTTTAGGAGACCATTTTGAATCATAGACAATAAGTACTAAAGAAGAAAGTTAGGTGCTCCCTGTTTATATTTAAATTTAGAATTAGTATTGGGTTATATGTATTTTTATTTATATTATTATAGGATAATATTAATATACATAAATACCTGACAAGAAGACTGTGTGGTAACATTGTAATATCTGCCACAAACATGTGAGTCCTGGATGACAGAGCTACGGGGGAAGTAGGTCTTGCACTCTTCGAGGTTCACCCCACGCTGTAGTACCCAGTTAAGTGTTGGAGAACCCGCACCGACTACAAACATTTCATTGATTTATTAGACATTATGCGCTTTTGGTGCATTGACGGACCTAATACCTTAGGGATTCTCTATTAGTCAACTTTTGGATATTCAAACTATATCAGAAATCTGTGCAAATATAAATATAACAATTTCGAGCGACTTTAAAAAAGATTATCAATTTTAATTTTTACCTTAGAATGTAAGTGTGTAAACTAATCCGGTTTTTTTTTTATATTTAAAACAGTGTGCATACCGTTTAGTCCCATTGCCAAGGGTGGAAATTATGAACTAAAGAATGTAATTGTTTTCAATATCATAAGATACTTTTTCAAGTTAATAGGTATAATATAATATATGCGCTGATAACCGAAATACAGGTTCTACCAATTCAGTTATACACTAACTTTATTAATTTGTCTAAATGTATTGCATTCTGAATGTAATCAGATAACCATAGCGTTATATAAAGAGGAATAATGTTGTTTGACAACCAAACTAACTCCTACATTCATAAATATCAGGCATCCTTTGAGAACCATGACCAAGTGGAATTAATGTAATGTAACATACATATGGCGTTTTATATAAGGTGGGCCAAGAATTCGTTAACATTTGAATCTAACATCCCGCGCAAACATGTTACGGAAGTTCTTGGGACCGATGCTACTGGAATTTTTTGGCTACAATCGTAACACACAGTTTTAATAAGATAGAGCTACTTGTCACACATCCAATGAGGCCCTGCTGGTGGTGAAAAACATGTTTCCGGAAAAGCTGATTTCCAGATGAGGCGACATTCCATGGCCAACCAGAAGTCCAGATCTGTCCCTAGTAAACTTCTTTTTATGAGATTATTTGAAGAATCGTGTCTACATTAATAAACCAAACGCAAAATCAACTAAAAGCAAAAGTCTGCGAAAAGATATCGGTGATCTCGGGATCTCTTTGCCGACGAGTATTCGAAAATTTCGGTGTTCGCATAGAAGAGCGCAAACGTCGAAACGGTGGTCATTAAGACGATGTAATTTTTTAAAAATAAATTATAACTAATTAGTTTTCTTGTAAATAAACATTTTTTATAAAGTATCAAATGGTTTTTTATACGATTTTTTTAAATGTTAACTAATTTGTGGCCCATCCCATATATAAGTTGCATATTAAATCGAAAAACTCTTCGAAAATATAATAGGGACTTGCTTTGGCCAGCGGATCCTAGCTCAAAAATTGGCACTATTCAGTGTAGGATTATGGTATCGAAGTATAGAGGGCACTTACAGTCAGTGGTACGTCCAAAACCGCTGACAACCAAGGTGACGCTATCATATTCCACGTTCTTCTGAGCTCTGCTTTGCAAACGGGCTGGCTGGATTAAATCTACACAAAAAATAATGATCCATTGGTTAGAAAAGTAAAGATTAGTAAAAGATTATTTTAAAAACGATTGTCTAAAACTACACTTGGCGACAAGTCACCAAACAGCAAATACTGGACGGAAATTTCTTTTTTTTAAAGAAGACCTTAATACATTAGTTAGACACTACAGTTTAGCTTGCCACATACATATTTGTTGGCATGTGACAGATCTATCTACTGACGTTTGTGCTTTTTCACGATGACTCTTCGGTTACATCAATTTCTAAGAGTTCTTTCTAACGCTTAAGTTCTGAAGTATGTTCACAATACCATATCACAGGTGTCGATATCAAAACAAAGTTATCATCATCTCGTGACATAAAAATAAATTAAGTATTGCTTTCCTTGTGCTGCTACGTCACTGATCATACGAAGAGGTAGGAAAGGGTTCAAAATTTAAATGATTTTTTTTTCATTATTAATTGGATTCTCGACACAATTTATCATTATTTTAATGTTTACTTACTGCTGTACGGAATATGATCGTTAAGGCCGAGTAGCGCTATGTCGTCGGTCTGTACTCCAGCCCTAGCCTCGTCGTATGTGGGATAAATATATTTTCGTGTCGTTTCTGCTATGGCTTCAGGCTCATCTCTGTGTATTAAACCGAAGCGGGCTATGAAGTTGATGCGGCTGTAAGAAAATATTAAAAATTATATATAAAACTTCAGTTTTTGATCAGTAAATGTGACAATATATAATGGTATGTAAACTATTCAAAACCAAATCAGGGCCACCTATAAAGTTGTGTAATAACCAATCAAAACTTATGTTTAATTAACTTTTGCCCGCAGCCCCTCCCCCGTGTATGTTGGTTATCATAGTAAATAGTAGCCTATGTGTTATTCTAATGTAGAAGCTATATTACTATAAAGTTTCATGTAAATCCGTTCAGTTGTTTTTGCGTGGAACAGTAACAAACATCCAGACAAACTTTCGCACTTATAATATTAGTAGGATGTTTGTAACGATATGTAACTGTTAAATTTATTATATACCTAAACCATATTTTATCTGTTATATTGCTTTGTAATGAAAATGTTGATATTGTGTATATATGAATGTACGTATTTATTTATTTGTATTAATGTGTATTCTATTTAGTAATTCTTTTGTTATATATTTTTAGCTGAATCATTAGAATTATTTCACAATTTTAGTTTCTTTTCTTTTCTTTTGTTCTCACACCTAAACTACCGATGAATTTGTCTTTTTACAGTGCATTTCATTTAAGTTAAAATAATCTGTTTTGAATAATTTTAATCACAATTGCTGAAAATACTCGACTGATCTTTATACAACAGGGTATATGCACGAAACTCTAAAATCGACAAAATATTTTTATTTGTAAACTTTCCTACTACAAAAACATATCTATGTAATTATTTTTGAAATTTATTATAATTAATTAGTGAAATTTAATACTCAAAAGGTGGCTTTTTTAAAATTAACACAACGCTATTGGTGGAACAAAATTTCGCGTCAATTTATCCTCAGATCTGTTCGTAAAGCAGGTCATATTTTCGTCGAATTTTGAAAACAAAACGGTATGTGCAGTTAACTAAGTAAAATGTATTGTTACATGTATTTTATCATTTTTTTAATATCCTTATTTATGTTAACAATTATCTTCACAACTACTATATTATTTACTTTTCATTATACTTCTTTATTTTTCGATAATTAGTAAAATAACTCGGTGCATTTGTAAACCAAATACTTCCTTGTTTGACATGAGTGTAGTCCGCCGCCATAGAATAAGCACGCCAAAATGGTCGCGTTTAAATCATCCGAAAATTACAGTGTTTTTTTTTTAGTTTGTTGGTTTATATTTATTTTTGGTATTGTAACATGTAGTAGCAATGTTTTTAAGAATAAGAAATGCGTACACATTCCCCACTAACAAATTAACAAATCCTTACTTGGCAAGGCAGTGGGCGGCAGTGATCACCCACTCGTGATGAATAATGGAGCCTCCGCATGCGAATACGATTCCGGTAGCGCTAATCATACGAAGATTAATCTGATAGGGAAACTGTCCAGGTACCGCGGGCCATCCGCTCACTATCCTTGACGACTGCCATGAGGGATCCGCTGTGTAAAGGATACTACATAAGAACATCGTTATGGGCACCGAAGTGTTCATGCCAATCGAGCCAAGCGAAGCGCAGTGTAGAGTTACAAGTTTAGAAGCTTATCATTGAATGAGATCTCATAATTCTCACTATTGAACATTTTTCATAAGATACCTGGTGGGTAATTCCAGTTACAAAATCAGTTTTAGATTCATATTCCAAGCTCTATATATTAATATATATGTATTTATCGTAATACATAAAAAAATCTTTGTACCGCTATTCAAAATTCAGGCGCATATAAGTATTTCAGATATAAAATAATGTTTCAAAAAAATTAAAGTAATAAATATTGCCTATAAATTAAAAGTTATGATAAAACAGATACATAACATAACAACATTATTAATTAAATGGATATTGCTTATAGGTTAAGTATTTCTTCGGATTTGTCACGATGCTCATGGTATATACTCTATATAATGTCGTGAAGTGACTTCCTGTGATAGGGAAGCAACTAGACCCGGGACATAGATTGAATGATAAAGATTATGAGTATTATTTCGAGTACCTACGTATTACAACAGGTACAAAGTCATTGAACTTACCACTGCGTATATCCTCGATAAAGGCGGGTTCTGCCACTAAAGGTCCACCCTGGAAATAAGGTATTATATTTTTGTAACTTCAATTGATTCTTTCTTATTTATACGTGATACTAGTACAAGTTTCATTTTGTGTTTTATAGAAATTTACCATCATCGGTCTTAGGCGGCAAGTGCGTGTCACAGTTACGTAAAATTGGATTCCGCAAATCTTGTAATATAAATTAGATACCTACTTTCGTATGTTTATATATATTTATGATATTGTTATATTGATTTTCTTATTGTATGTCCTTAAAAAATCTTTGCTTATCTTTGATAAGAATAAGTAAACACTAATTAGATTATGTAGGAATTTTTATCGTGAATTTGTAAAACCGGTAATTAGCACTTGAAATTCAATTACTTCAAAAAATCTGAATTATATTATTTATTAATTAAATGGATATTGCTACATATATCATTAACATTTTAGTTGTATACTAACATAACTAAATGATTCAAAATACTTAACATCACTTTAAAATATTGATTGTGATAGGCATATTCACTTATATAACATAGGTAACATTAATAACAATACAGATTGAGTATTTACATGAATAGTCTAACAGATATATGTTTGTCTATTATCCATTTAAAGTAATGTACCTTTTTGGTGACAAGGTGAAAAATCCTTTCGGATCTCGGTCTCTTAGGGCATGCAAAAGCTAGGAATATGTGGAATTGCCAAATCTGTGTTCGCCATGAGTTTATAATTCTATTTAAAACTTTTTGAATATGCGCAGCTTAAGCAGCGAAATCTAAATGGGTGTTACCGTGGCTCCGCTTTTAGGATTTCGTTACTAGTATTATTTAGGTTTAAAAAAAAATCTTTGAACCCCAAGGTATGTGAATGTGATAAGTTTTGTTAATAAACTCTGTGATCTTACCTGGACATATCCTAAGACACAGAGGAGCGCAAACAAGTAGACAGCGGCCATGGTTGCCAACTTTTGTGTGCCTGATCTCTATTGCACATTATTTTTTATATACAAGTTATCTTATCCCTATATTTTATCACACCATTAAAATGATACGCTTCTTGTGTAATTAGTTGCGTTAATTAGTGATTATTGTAATTACTTTGATAATTGATAAATAAGACATTGATTTTTTATGCTTTGAAACTAGTTCAACCACGTATCATGTTTAAGCAAGGACAGTCTTGTGTTTGTATCTTTGTTCACCCATTTTTAGTGTTTGAATGTACATTGTACCGAACGAATGTATATATTAATTTTCTTTCACTTTAAAACCGAAGAAAGATAACATTGCAACACATTTCTTTAACTACATCATCTTCCTAGCCTTTGTTTTTTTCCACGGAGCGACTGGTATCGGACCGCCGCAAACCATAATGTGGATCACCATGCTGCATTGTCTGCATTCGCAATGAGTATGGTGACGAGAACTGTTGGATTCTATTCATGCTTTCCATCAGACAGAGCAGAGTCACTTTGGCTGACTCTTAAAATAAAAAAAATAAAAAGAACTGTTAATTATTTTAGTTTCTCATTTGTTTAATTGTAATATAAACATAAGTAAGGTAATTAATAAATTCATTTATTTACGCACAAAGTTAGAGTTATAAATATTAGTAAAGAATGTGAAAAGTACATTAATACGTTTAATTCTTTTAGTTGTCACAGACACTGTTACGGCTAAATTTTATGTTGCACTTCATTCCATTCCGATGTTGTAATTTCATTATGCATATTTTATTTTAATGTACATGAGGCTTGTCTGTTATGGACTAGGGCAAGATAGCAAGGTTTGATTTTCCTTAGAAAGGAGGTTTTAGCTTAGAATAACTATAATTAGCGTAATCATCCGTGTAGTAACGGAGTGAGAGTTGACTAAAGGAGCAAACTATACAGAACAACAGCACTGTAAAGAGAAGGAAAACTTGAATCATACCCTTTATCAACCCCTCTGGCCTGTGTGACATCAACATTTCATCTCAGCCAATAGAAGGCAACCGCCGGACATAGGCCTTTTTTTTTAACGTGTGCAAACCCCTTCGAGCCGTCGCCCCACCGGGGTTTACGGTGGGGTAGTGTGTCGGAATCGGACCGACTTAAACCACACGGTGTGCCACTCTGCGCCTGAGAGAGGAGGGATCCGGGAACAGCTGTTATTACGACATCCTAATCCCTCCTAGCGCTTGCCCGCTTTCGCGGGCGCCATCTGCGGATAAACTCTCTATTTAGGCGACGTACGGCACACGCACACGTCACCTCCTCGCGGCTGGCCACTATAGCGGATGGAGGGGAAAACCCATCCCGTCCATCCGCGGCCACACTCAAGGCGGCATGAGGCGCTGGTATGCGCGCCTCCGCCGCCCGGCTCGCCGACGGCGAATTGGGTCCGAGTGGATATTGTCCTCCCGGGCCTTCTCCGCCGCCTCCTTACGAAATTACGTCTTCACAGAAGGTTGCGACCGCGGTAAAACAACTGTCGCTACCGGCCATGGAGCGTATGACGGCCGGTAGCGAGAGATCTCCTCCAATAACTACAGTGAGGATCCTACGCTGCACCGCCCAAGCGAAACAAACCGCTAGCGTGTGCTGAGCCGAGTCCTCACTGCAGTCGCAGTGGTGACAGGCGGGACTCAATTCCCTCCTGGCGACCGAGTGCAGATATTTCCCGAAGCAACCGTGCCCGGAAAGGACCTGCGTCAGTCGGAAGGAAAGGGTCTCGTGCTGCCGCCCTGCCCACTCGGCGATGACCGGCTGGAGGGCCTCCACGGCGGCAAAACCAGCACGTGGAGCCTGCAGCCGGGACGACCAACGAGCCATCGTGGCTCGACGAGCGGCCTCTCGCCACTCGCGTATCTTTTCGGGCGGGGGCCGTATGCCGCTACCCGCCCGGAAGTCAGCCGTCCGCCGATAAACTTCGGCCAGCACTTCCGCCTCCAAATCCCACGGGGGAGTTCCGGCCAAGGCGCACGCGGCCTCCGTCGATACGGTGCGGTAACCGCGTATGGCTCTAACCGCCAATATCCTCTGAGGGCGCCAGAGGCAAGCCCTATTCTGGGCGGTCAGAGCTGCCGCCCATACCGGTGCACCATACAGCGCCATTGACCGGACAACCCCCGTGTATAGCCGTCTCGTCGCGACGCTAGCTCCACCCAGATTGGGCAAAAGTCGCCCAAGGGCAGAAGCAGCGCCGACCAGCTTTGGAGAAATCTGTCGGAAGTGCTCGTTGAAGAGCTACCTGCCGTCAAGGATCAGCCCCAGATACTTCATCTGGGCCTGAACCGGTACGAGGACCGAATTGACCACGATGAAGGCGCCAGAGGGTGGACCACGATGGGGCCCATGGAACAAAAGGGCCTCCGTCTTGTCCAGGGGTGGCAAACCCAGCGCCTCAATTCGCCCGACCACCAGAGAGACAAGGGGCCCAGTCGTATCCCATGTTCCACAGGAGTGGTCCGAGGACAGACCCCTGTGGAACACCGCACGACATGAGCCGCCGCCTCAGAACACCGTCTCGGTCCTCGTACATGACGGTACGCTCCTCAAGATAGTCTGCCACAAGCCGCCTCAGGTACTTTGGCACCCCGTGGTAGTGGAGTGCTTACCTGATGCAGCTAAATGGCAGACTATTAAATTCGTTGTCGATGTCCAACGACACCGCTAACAGCATGCCCCCACAGCTCACCGCCTCTTCAGTAAAGGCCCTCAGGCGCAGCACGGCATCGACCGTCGAACGCCCCGCCCGAAAACCAAATTGGGCGTCCGACAGCCGGACGTAGGCCTCCCCCAAGGTTCTCCACAACAGCTGGTTCTGCGACATTAACCAGGTGCACGACCACCTTGTGGGGGTCTATCAACGCTGCGTTTTCCAGTATGCGATCGCCAATTCATAATTTTAAGGCTCCGTTGGCCATCGTTTCATCTGTGTGACATGGTAGGCTAAAATCTTCTTTCTATTATAGGCCTAAGTCCAGTATTAAGCTGTTGGAGCCTGTTGATGTTAAATATAGTAAGCCTAGATAGTACTTCTAACTACAATGAATACTTTTAGCAAATGTACACCCTATATTTGCAAAATACGAGTATATTTTGGTTAGATGTACTATCTTGGTTATTCTCATGGTTTTAGTGTTAAGTTGTCTCAGTGTGTTGAAAGTATATCACACCTGTAGATAGTAGCCACGTTGATTTCAGCGCGAGAGGGCTGGCACGACTGGCCGGGACAGCATCCTTGTTGTCGCATTGACGCAGGGGTGACAGTTATCGTAGTAAGTGTGTGAGCCTTACACAACCACGGTAACTGTTATACCTTTTACTTTTCATTTGCCCCTAAGTGAGACGTGAAAAGGCATCTCACTGGGCCGCTAGAGTGTGATCGCAACTCATGGAATCTATTCATGCTTTCCATCAGACAGCGTTAATGGCCTTTAAAATAAAACAAAATGAAGTAATGCTAGGCGTTAGCAGCAGGAGGATAAAATGTATTAAAAATATCAATCAATGCCTCGAATATCGTAGAATTGCTTTATTATCATTTGGAAAACCCCAATTAATATACAATCCCTTAATCTTAATTTTTGCACTCATTACTTACGACTGATATCGTTAGATTAAATTGGCACTGCGATGTTTTCAAATGTCAGATATCGACGAGCACTGTAGAAGCACGTGGTATTCCATTGTCTTCATTCACCCGAGTTAAGACGTGAGTTTTTGTATTTTGGTACATACGGCGCCGACCAACCATTGATCAGCCTGTAGTGAGATTATCTTTTAACGTTCTTCTTTCACTTAAATTCTTTGTCATTTATTTTTAATATATATATGTTATATTAATGGTAGCTACACGGGTAACATGCTGCATGGTAAATGTCTGGTGAAAATGCATCGAAAGAATTGCGCAACGATAGTTTACTGAGTTTTTAACTGACACGATTCCTTTTCATTCTTTCAAGTGATTTTCTTAAATATACAATTTATTTCCTACAGTTGCACACTTGTTGCAAGTTATGCGTTCATGAATCTTTCTCACAGCTCGACTTACTTATGGTATCTAAAGCGATACTATCGAATAGATACGTGATGACCAAGTTCTACTAAAATGAAAATTACTTATGAAAAATTACAACTTGCCTCAAAAATTTTTTAAATACAAAAATTATGACTTAAAGAAAAACTTACGTGAGGAAAAATCCTCATTACTAGTGTAATATTTACATTCATACTGCCTCAAATTTGCCTCATACTTTACAGTTGCTGGCTTATAAGCAATTAAATTTTTTGATTTCTACAGCATAAATTAAATTGAACTAATAGGAAAATCGAATAATGTTTTTAATGATAAACATATAATGAATTTATTATTTCGTGAAAATGTGAAAATTGAAATAAAACGCAACAAAAATATGATCCACATTATATTTCATACTAATTACAATATTATGCATTACATACTAAATATCACAAGAGGCTTAACAACGAACAAGTTTTTACTTGCAAAAATGACCCGTGTGTTCTACGGCTTACGATCTCCAGCGTTCTAATAATTATTTTTGTATTTTTATTTAACTTTATTTTTGTACTATTTTATGAAGGGTTGAGGGTTAATGTTGTATGATTTTCGTGAGTTACTGAATAAGAATTGGGATTGTTTTTGATTTTTATTTAGATTAATCGCATAGAGTACAGAGGTTAATAATATTGGTTTTATACAATGGAAATAAATATTAGATACTTGTGTTATTTACAAATAAATAGTGACCTTGCCTCCTTCTAACAAACTTGCCCTGGAAATTAAGTTTATACCAGATATAACTAACTTGGCGATTTCTTTTGCTTGTATCATGGGAAGTGTTCTGAGGAGTTATTCAGGTTAATACTGACCGCAGTTTTTTGAAATCGTTCCACGCAGTGAAACATTCATCCCCACTATAATCTTTTGCCTCGTAAAGCCTTTTCTGAAAACGTCATTGTAGCTTCTAAGTAGTAGAGGTCATTGGCGATGGTATTTACTTTTCATCAGTGACTCGTTTGACTGTTTACCTGTTTAGTAAAAATTAATTTTATCTGAGATGATTCTAACGTTTGTGTATATCTATATTACTCAGTACAATTACTACTTCTAATTCAAACAATGTTAGCTCTGTTCATGAATATCTGCATTAAACACAAAAGTAAATTTCTAGAACATGACTACGGTCAAAAGTTTTTGTTTTTAAATATAAGCTATCTAACAAAATAATGACACACGAAATTTAATATCTAGTCAAACTAATTTATTATCATTATTGATTATAATATTATCAGTTGGTGGGTAGAAATTCATTACAAGGATATTTGTGTAAACAATTTATTTTATCTAGTAATTAACAGATGTTCATGATTTCACAAAGGTGCAATGAAGTTGTTAAGCAAATAATTTAAAAAAAGTATGGTTATCATCTACACGACGAACAAAAGATTAGCAAAAGCGATGTTTTAAATGGAGTTACTAATAATTTCGATGGTTGTAGTACACAATTGTAAAACAAACAAATCAAATTCGAGATGTACCGAATTCAATCACAATTGATAGCATAACTACTTCGACCCTGGATTTTGATTTCTTTAATTAATAATAAAGTTTTAAAGAAGCAATTTTCCCGCGCTCCACCTTTTTATATCTCAAGATGGCACTCCAGACACGATGTTGCTAACTCTATTAAATAATTATATGTATAAATAAAAAACAAAGTTCTAGGTGTTCTATTTACAATATATTATACCTTATGTATGTTATCCCATGACAGTTAGGAGATTCTTTCGAACCGTCGATATGTAAAGAATTATTGTTTCATCATTTTGTTAATTAAAATAAAGTTGAATAAAAATAGTTGCATAAAATAATTCGTAATATAGCTCACTTTTTTAGATTGTCACTTAAACAATATAAATAAATAAAAAAATAACTATGCTTTTCATATAACCGGAGCTTTCGAATATCTTGTATTGGAAGTAGAAAAATATTATTGAACCTGGCCATGAAAAAAATATCACACAGGTATTTTTTGCAAGCACCTACATTATTTATAAAATATGACACCAACATTGTACACAAAGAATTATACAAAATAAATTGCAATGATAAAAGAATATAAAAAATAGCTGTACAATTAATTTTCAGTTAATTCTTCACATTAATTAAACGATTAAGTACGTGTAAGTACTTCAGTGTTGTAAGTAACATAATTAAAGAGAAGTTAGATGGTTTATAATTAAATAATATTTCGAAAGTAATGATCTCATTCTTCTATATTTATCTATATTATATAATATATCACATAGTGTAGACAAAAAGGAGCTACTATTATTACTGGTATTCGTCCTGCGAAGAAAATATATTAAATAATGTCAGATTAAGAATACAGTCTCACGGCCTATCTGTTCTTCTAATGGGCGTCGTAAGAGGCGAATAAAGGAATAAAATGTACAATACAACATCATTCCAAAGATCCGTGTGGCCAGCGTGGTATAGTAGGCCAAACCTTCTTGCTAAGGAAAGGCTTATGTTCAGCAGTGGACAGTATTATATTATAATAATTTTAGTACAAATTACTAAATTTGACAGCTGTCACGGTTTTTGACAACAGATGTCACTTTATTTGGTCATACTTCACTTATTACGTATGTAGAAAACATTCATTATAATAACATAAAAGAAAATAATAAAAAATAAATCTCGTACATTATTAATACAAGGCATATCACAAACTGTGTACCTATAAGTGTATAATATGTTATAAGTACATAAGATCTAATAAAATATTAACGAACAGAAACTGTGAAATTGATTATTTTAAATACAAATTATTAGAAAATAAATTTAACACAACAGTATGTGCGTATTTAATTATTATTATAAATGTAATTAGAAAGCCTGCTCTGCCTCCGATAGTATATACGCCATCACCAAAAAAGGTGAAACTCGAGAATTCGCATTGTAAAATGCGACAAGGTATAAGTCACAAGGATTTACTTGCCAAATTTTACTAGACTAAGTTAGAACAGGAGAAATTAAGAAAAGAAAAATTCTGGAAGATTGCGCTATTGAAATCCGAATTGGAAACTAAGTACAAAAGTCTTAAAAAATGTTTAGAAATCACGCTATTTCAAAAAGTAATATTGTTACTTCACATAGTTTAATAAGTAATAGGGCTTAATTACGAGGAGTCCTCATTAGACTAAACATCTTATTATATACATTACTAAATGTGCCGTGTAAGTTTTTGTTTGATAGTTACCCTGCATGCTTTATTGAAATTATATAATATAATAATACTGCTACACATGCAGTTATTGTTCTAACAAAATAACGTATATTTTATTCAATTTGTATTCGTATTTTACCATATTGAAAGAAAAAAATAAATTAATACTATTTCTTGTTTAGGAGTAAATCTTTTGTGTCGCGGCAATCTTTACAAATATTCAAACAGCGGACACAAAAACATCCGTAGCCGAGAGAATTATTTATGGGCGTTGTTTAATCAATTAGTAAAGCACCAATACTCATAACTTATCATAGTTACCTAAATATTTTCAATAGAAATAAGAAATCATCAAACTTGATGAATACAACTGGAAAAATAGACTAATACTTTCAATTCAAATAGGTTTTCTCCATAAAACATTTATTTATCGATTGTTTTAGGTACAAACATAGTCGCAAAGCTTAATCTTAGTCCAGTTGACCAAGTTCCAGCGACTAAATCGCTTTCTATAATTAATATCACTAATAGTCTCAGAGACTAAAATCTTTGTTAGTCGCGGCCATTTAAGTGCATAGTCCCATTTACACTGCGGTGTTCTTTACAAAGTCTATCTGGCACTGTTGACCGCTATGACGTCAGTTAGTCTCACGATTGAGGTACAGTTACAGTAATATTGGTCCCATTTTTCTTTTCACTTGACGCTTTGTAATACATAACAGCGTCATGGACAGTGGGAAACGTCAATAAATTAAGTCTCTCCTTTTCCAAAGTGTTGAATCTCTCTATCATTTCTTGTACGGGAGCTGTAAAGGAAAATATATACATTGAAATTTTTATTGTCATGTTTTTCCTTGATTTACACCCGGACTATATTCAACATTTAAGATAGAACAATACAGCACAAAATTAATAAACAGCCAGTATCGTTGAAAATGACACAGAGATTAGATACCGAAGTACAGAGTACATAATGTAAATATACTCTTGCAGGTTTATCACGTTGTTGTGATTGATGAGAGTGTGGTAACTTCTACACGCAATGAAACAATATCTTCAATGCCATCTAATGACGACATAGCGAACTACGGAGTTACTACTAATCCTGTATCATGATATGAAAGGTACTCACGCCGATTTACATATGCGATTTTATAACGTATTTATTATGCCTAGTCAGAAAATTGGAGGCCCCCTTGTGTTGGAGGGCCATAATACACGTTTTTTTACACACTGTATGACATGTATTTCAATATTTAAGCTAGAATGTCACTATCAAACGAATAGCATCACTATCGAGACCAAAAGAAATTGTGACATTCCGCAACAAATTCCAGGTGAGACATTTAAAGTTTGAAGCAATCCATGTGTTTAAACCAACCGAACTGAATAAAAAACCGATCGAGTCTAACTCTAGTCCCATACACTTATATAGTTGAGATGCTAAGGAAGTGTGTGAGTTTTCTAGATTTTTTTTTATAATGGCCTACCAAAGATGGTAATAAAAGGTGTCCCAAAATTAACGCAAGATTTGAATTTGCCGCCATTTGTGCAGTGAAGTGTTGGCAACCCTGAAAAAAAAGCAATTTGACAGCTAACAGTATAGGGTTATTAAAAATGGAGCGTTACACGATAGAACAACGTGTCTTCATTATTAAAGAATATTTCAAAAATAGTGAAAGCTTGGCGGCTGCAGTTCGAAAATTTCATACAAAATATGGTCGGAATAGTGTTTTAACTTCGTCAACTGTGAAGAGATTAATTGAAAAATTCATGGAGACTGGATCCGTTGGAGACGCCAAACACACTGGTCGTCCAAAAACAAGCCGTTCAAATGTGAATGTCGAAGCAGTGCGTGAGAGTGTTGCTGACAATCCAGGAACCTCAATTCGACGTCGTGGACAAGAATTGCAAATTTCAAGAACCTCTCTACAGCGTATACTCACCAAAGATCTGTGTCTTCATGCTTACAAAATTCAATTAACACAACAATTGAAGCCTAATGACCATGCACAGAGAAGAGAGTTCGTTGAATGAACATCAACAAATGGACCCTGATTTTTCGAGCAAAATCATCCTAAGCGATGAAGCACATTTTCATCTTGATGGCTTTGTCAATCGCCAAAATTGCCGCATTTAGAGTTCGGAGAACCCACATGTGATTGTCGAAAAACAAATGCATCCACAACGCGTGACTGTATGGTGTGGATTTTGGGCTGGAGGCATAATTGGGCCATATTTTTTTGAAAATGATGCTGGTCAAGCAGTGACTGTTACTGGTGCTCGATATCGCGACATGATTACACAGTTCTTTCTGCCAAAATTTGATGATATTGATGTGTCCAATATGTGTTTTCAACAAGACGGTGCCACATGTCATACAGCCCGTGAAACAATTCAATTACTGCATGAGACATTTCCAGGTCGTGTACTCTCTCGTTTCGGTGATCAAAATTGGCCTCCTAGATCGTGTGATTTAACACCATTAAACTTCTTTTTATGGGGTTATTTGAAATCACAAGTCTATGTCAACAAGCCCACAACCACCCGTGCATTAAAGGAGGAGATTCAACGCTGCATCAACGAAATTCAGCCACATTTATGCAGAATGGTCATGGAAAATTTCAACAAAAGAGTGCGCATGTGCATGCAAAGCCGTGGAGGCCATTTGTCCGATGTGTTATTCCATACATAACCCTATCCTATGTACTTTACGAGTCAATAAAAATATAACTATCAAAAAACTAAAAACGGCGTTTTCTATTTAATTCAAATCTTGCGTTAATTTTGGGACACCTTTTATAAGTAAGATAATATCTGTGTGATCTTTTTGTGATTTTACGTCCATAGTTGAAGTCTAAGTATGAATATTATATAAATAATTACCACTTGGTCCAGCAAGGAGGAGAGTGATGTTTTGGTTGGCTAGTTCTTCCTCCACTCCGACCAGCGCCTTGATGCCCGGTGCGTCCACGTATGACATCGCTGTTGCATCGACGATCACACATTGTAACTGTAGAAAACAAATAATTATTCGATGTTTACATATGCAAATAGCGTATAACTTTTGACAAAACATTATATCAATGTATAATAATATTATAAAAATGAAGATTTTGTTTGTTTGTTTAGTGGACCGCGCTAATCTAGGAAACTACTGGTCCAATTTGGAAAATTGTTTCAGTAGTAGATAGTTAATTTGTCGAAGAAGGTTATAGATTATATAAAAACTGTTTATTTTAGTGCCCCACTGCAGATAGATTTGATGAAAATACATTTTTAAAATACTTAATTTGGCGCAAAAATCCATGGCGTCTAAAAATTTTTCTTTTGTTATGTAATATACCCAATATCTTTCTCACAATTAAGACGAATCTAATAACACTAAGTTCCAAAATCCAACAAAGCCGGTAATAAGTAAATTATAACTATTTTAAATTTAGTTAGGTCACTTACAACATTCTAGAGTTAACAAAGTTCCTCAATAATCGGACATTCTAATCCAAATATAAGTTTTTCGAACTGTTAGTTTCAGAGATAAGTCCGCTAAAGAAAGTTACAGTTTTAATATATCTTAATATATATAAATCTCGTGTCACAATGTTTGTCCTCAATGGACTCCTAAACCACTTAACCGATTATAATAAAATTCGCACACCATGTGCAGTTCGATCCAACTTGAGAGATAGGATAGTTTAAATCTCAAATTATAGTCGCAATTTTAATTTATTGCTAATTATTTGTCTGTTATTATTTGACAGTCACAATTATCTGTTAACTCCAAATAATTCTAACAGATATCGATACCTTTCGACTGGGTTGAGTAAGTAATAAGTAGATGGCGCTGCTATGGTAAACAGCCACAGCAACGCGTGGCCGGGTCAGCTAGTTATCATATATATTTTACCTTATTACTAGCGCTGTGGTCCCACTCGTACAACTCAGATCTATTGTAACCATCATCCTTAGTAGTCACGGAATTCGTGTCGTCTGGGACCACGTCAGTCGTGCTACGCAGGAGGCCAATCTTTCTGTAAAGTTTCGTGCGGAAGATGTTCTTGCTGGCAAAGTTCAAACCTCCGCAGTAGTGGTAGATCTTTACTCCGGGGATCTCGTGAGCCTGAAACGTACACGGGTTTATTAATAAAAGTAACCTTACACATCTCAGACACGGCTGTTTGATTTCAGATTAAGCAGAATCTATACTAGAGTAACAAGGCTCCAGGAGTTGCTGAACCTCCATGCGGCCTGTAATTCCTACACCCGTAGTCGGCGGCGTCACCACGAAGACGGCGAGGAGAACCAGCTTCATGAGGAGTACCGCGAGGCGTGGAGAACTCTGAAGCTGGCCATTAGCCGCATCAAAAAAATAAAAAGAAAGGAGATGTAGGAGGGTCTTCACCGTGACCCCTGAGGTCGCCCTTATCGTGTGGCGCGACAAAAACTCTGCATGGCGTGCCCCCCATTACAGAGATCCTTCAGGCCAGCTTCCTTGCAGCATTTTTGCAGGAAGTGGTCGAGGGCCTTTTCCCGCAGCGGGCGGCACACATACCCCCGTCGATGGCCTTCTTGGTAGGAAACGACCGGAAGAGCGAGGGTAATGTGCCGCCCGTCAGGAATCGGAGGTAGGAGGAATTCGCTTGCAGGAAAGAGCGGGAAGCTGGTCCTATTCAGGAAGCCGGGACGGCCCGCTGATTCAGTCGCGGCCTATAGGCTCATTGTGTTGCTGAACGAGGCGGGTAAATTGCTTAAGAGGTTACTCTCTGCCTGCATCGTCCAGCACCTCTGTGAGGCGACATCTTGCTCCAAAGCTGGTCGGCGCTGCTTCTATCCTTGAGTGAATTTTGCCCAATATAGGTGGAGCCAGTGTCACCACGAGACGGCTGTACACGGAGGTTGTCCGGTCAATGGCACTGTATGGTGCACTGGTGCGGGCGGCGGCTCTGTCCGCGTAGAATAGGGCTTACTTCTAGCGTCCTTAGAGGATATTGGTGCTTAGAGCCATACGCGGTTACCGCACCGTGTCGACGGAGGTGGCGTGCGCCTTTGGTCGGGACTCCCGCGTGGGATTTGGAGGTGATGGTTCTTGCCGAAGTTTATCGGTAGACGGATGAGTTCCGGGTAGCGGTATACCGCCCGAAGAGATATGCGAGTGGTGTGAGGCCGCTTGTCGAACCACGATGGCTCGTTGGTCGACCCGGCTAGAGGCTTCACGTGCTGACTTTGCCACCGTGGAGGCTCTCCAGCCGGTCATGGTCGAGTGGGTAGGGCGGTAGCACGGGACCCTTTTCTTCCGGCTGAAGCAGATCTTTTCCGGGTACGGTTGCTTCGGGAAGTATCTGCACCTGGTCGCTAGGAGGGAATTGAGTCCCGTCTGTCACTACTGCGACTGCGGTGAGGCCTCGGTTCAGCACACGCTAGCGGTTTGTTCTGCCTGGGCGGTGCAGTGTGGGATCCTCACTGTAGTTATCGGAGGTCTCTCGCTACCGGCCGCCATACGCTCCATGGTCGGTAGCGACAGCTATTTTACCGCGGTCGCATGCTTTAGCGAAGGCGTCATTTCGTAAAAAGAAACGGCGGAGAAGGACCAGGAGGAGGATTTCCGCTCGGATCCAATTTGCCGCCGGTAAACCGGGCGACGTAGGCGCGCTGAGTGTCGCTGCGGGTTGACGGGACGAGTTTTCCCCTCCATACGCTACAGCGGCCAGCCGTGAGAAGGCGACGTCCGCGTGTGCCGTACGTCGTCTAAATAGAGAGTTCATCCGTAGATGATGCCCGTGTCAGAGCAGACAGCGCTGGGAGGGGTGCAGATGGCTTAACAACACCAGTGCTTGGATCCCTTCCATTCCAGGCGCAGAATGGCACACCGTGTGGTTTAAGTCGCTCCGATTCCGACACAACACCCCGCTGTAAACCCCGGCGACGGCCCGAGGAGGTTTCTACACGTTAAAAAAAAATAGGTAACAAGGCTACTGATAAACATACTTAGCTATTTTTAAATAAATACATGTTATAAATAAAATACACCTAGAATCAACAAATAATCGCAGTCGTCACACAAATATTTATCTTGGGTGGATATCGAGCCCACAACCTCCAGTTTAACAGCTAAAGTTAAATCCAAGTCAAGGCCCGTCAAGGTTAGATTTGATATTACGTTTTACGGCCATTCTTTAGGAAAGAAATGTAGGTAAATTTTCTTTTAACATACTATCAGTTTGCCCATCTGATTCCTAGAGTGTCCCGTGTACGGCAATAGCTTAGCACGCTGTTACACAAGTGGAACTAACAATTACAGTCGGCAAAATTAAATTGTCAACAAATTTGCGACCAAATATTTTAATATTTTATCTATAGAATCATTGGGGAAGTAGAGAAACAATAGAATGTCTTTTTCTTGTTATATCTGTCATTTCTAGGGTTACTATCAAAGTCTATTATTATATATTATATTATATTATTATTATATTATATTACATAGACAGGCAGGCAGTTGCAACAACTGATAAAGCCTGCATCCTGAGGGTTCTAATCAATTTTCTTTTTTGGATTCCACCAAGAACTTGTCGAGTCGATTTTTGAATTGGTTCACATTTTGGGCAGATATAACATCATCTGGAAGCTTGTTCCACGCTCTGACCACACGGTTGCCTAGAAAGTGTTTGTGAGGATTGATGCTTGAGAAGCTGGTACTAAGCTTAAGACAGTGGCCTCTTAGACGAGTATTGTCATTTCGTATTAACAACTTATCAAACTCTTGAAGGTCATAATGTCCACTTAAGATCTTATATGTTTCAATTAAGTCTCCCCGTTCTCTGCGGTCTTTTAGAGTTGTAAGTTTCAGGATCCTCAAGCGTTCTTCATATGGTTGTTCTTTCAGTGATCGTGGTAGCTTCGTGAAACTGCGTTGTACTCTCTCAAGAGCCTCAATATCCTTAACGAAATATGGGCTCCAGATCTGGAATCCATATTCCAATATTGGTCTGACAAATGTTTTGTAAATTTGGAGCATTATTTCTGGTGTTAGAACTCCAAAGGCTTTTCTAATGAGGTAAATCAGACTTTTAGCTTTCTTGACGATCGACATTATGTGTTCTTCTCATTTTAAGTCTTCTGCTATTAAGACTCCCAGATCTGCTTGCATCTTCACTTTTTTCAGCTCATTGCTTTCCAACCTATAATCCAAACGGGGATTCCGACGTCCCATATGCAATACTGTGCACTTTAAGGCATTAAGGTTTAAGAGCCATTCCTTAGACCAGTTCGCTACTCTGTTTAGGTCTTCTTGCAGTTTGTCATAGTCCAAAAGTGGATTGGCAAATATTTTCGTGTCATCCGCAAAAATACTGACACTACACCGCAGGCAACGTGGAAGATCAAAGGTGTATATTATGTAAAGCACGGGGCCCAGAACTGAACCCTGCGGCACACCGCTGTGAACTTGGCGGCGATTTGAAAAGGTTTCGCCTACACGCACTGTCAAGGTTCTTTGTTGTAAGAACGCCGCAATCCACATGAGTAGCTTACCGCGTATTCTTACATGTTCTAGTTTTTGCAAAAGTCTTTGTGTAGGTACCTTGTCAAAGGCCTTCTCGTAATCTAGGTATATTACGTCGACAGGTTCCCTCTCATTATAGTATTTGGTCCACGATGACAAACATGATAACAAGTTGGATACCGTGGATCGATGAGGACAAAAGCCATGTTCAGGAATAATTTTGTGTTTAGCAATGAAGTTCCGGATATGTTTTACTATGATTTTCTCCATAGCTTTACATACCACACTGGTCAAACTGATAGGTCTATAGTTCGATGGATCCAATTTACTTCCTTTTTTAAATATGGGTGTCACTGATGCTGTTTTCCACAGGTCGGGTAAAATTCCAGTATCATATGAAGTCTGCATAATAGTAGCGAGCATATTACTCGCGTCGCACCTTTTTAAAATTATTGCTGGGATATCATCTGGGCCCGGAGCCGAATCTATTTTCATTTCTTTTATTGCTCGGCTAACACTTTTGTTGTCAAATTTTAATTCCTCTATGGAATCCTCTATTCGGAGTAATGAGTCTAATATAGGTGGCAGATTCTGAGGTTCTATTTGAAAGACACTGGCGAATTGATCTGCAAATACCTCAGCTATTTGATGTGACCGGGTAACATTTTTTCCATCCTTGTTGACGAGGATAGTTGGAACACAAACCTTAGATGTCACTTGTTGTCTGATGTAGGAGTGAAACTTTTTGGGGCCACTGTTGAGAATGTTCATTTCAAACGTGGTGCGAGCTGATCTGCTTTGATTAATTAATTTATTATTTAGTTTTCTGTACTCTCTGTGATGCTCCTCTAATCCTGTAAGTACATATCTATTCCATAGCTTCAGTTTATCAGTTATAATTTTGTTTGTTCCTTTCGATATCCATGGTTTGTTTGCAGTGTGCAGCACGGGTTTTGCTCGTGGGACGTACAGTTTTATAGCTTCTTTGAGAGTGTTATGAAAGATCTCATACTGATCCTTTACACAAGTTATGTTTTTTATATTTCCATGAATTGTGTTGTGTATAGTTTCATTAATTTTTTCATAATTAGCTTTATAATAATTTAGCTTGTACTTCGTCCTCTTTTCCTGTACCAGCAACTGCACAGTAGTAATCAAGCATGTATGGTCACTTTTGCCGATGGGGGCTTGGTGATCCATATTTGACAGTAGTGTGTCGTCATTTGTTAAGACCAGATCTAGAAACGATGGTTGATTTCCCTGGTGAAATCTGGTATACTTGTCTACTATTTGTTGAAGATTCCCATTTTTGTACCATTCCATAAAGTTACTTTCTTTAGGCGTGACATATCCACTGTCTTCCAAGGGCCACTTGACTCCACCATAGTTAAAATCTCCCATTATAACCACTGTGTTAGTTTCAGATACACGACTAAGTTGTTCTAATAAAATAATGTCTTGGTCCAACGTAGAATCGTGTCCTCTGTATAGGCCACACAACAAGAACTTTTTATCTTCAATCATAACGTCCAACCACAAACATTCTGATGCTTCATATTTTTTATTGTAGGTGGTATTTAATTTTGTCATGATATTTGTTTTGTTAGCGTATACGTAAATAGCCACTCCACCACTACGTCTGGCCATTCGATCATCTCTGTACACATTGTATCCTGGTATTTTTATTACTGAGTTTGGTATATTTGGCTTTAGCCAGGTTTCCGTGACTACGATGAAGGTTGGCTTCGAGCAATTCACTCTCGCAATTAATAGGTCCAGTTTAGACGTTATTGATTGAATATTTGTATAAAGTATAGCAATTGTGTGAAGCATTGAAGAAACATTTTCATCTGCGGCATCTGTATTTATTTTATTGACATTGTGCAGCTGTTTTTTATTTTTAATCATATTCAGTTTTTTAAGATTCTAGTTTTTATTATTTTTGGGCATCCTTGGACATATTTTATGGTTAAATCGGTCTCGCCCTCATCAATACGTTTTTTCAGTTCATCTCGTAAATATTTCAAATATTCTCTTTGCATAGGAGTACGGTCCGATGCAATAGATATGGGTTTGCGGAGCTTATTTTTGTTGCGAAGTACTTCCCTTGCCTCAGTTTTAGTAACCAAGATTGCTTTTATTGGGCGCGGCTTCACATTTGCTTCAGCTTTACGAGCACCAAGCCGGAATAACTTTATGTTGCTGCAATTAACTTTGTTGGTGACACTTTGTATGATAGCTACACATTCCTTTTTATCGTGTTCCTTCCTTGAATCAGTCATATCGCTGTCTGATTCTGGGACACCGTAAAGTATGATATTGTTCGCCCTGTTCGCCCTCTCTGTCATTTCCTGTATTGCTGATTCAGTTGCAATCATATTTTGACGCAATCGTAGCTGTTTAACCTCTTCGGTGAGATCATTAAGCCTCTTCATTATCGTTGGAAGCTGACACATAGCTGACTTGCAGTCTCCACAGAGGAAGGTCATGATACGAGCGACAGTTTTCAGTTCGATTACACGGACTTCAGTGGGCGAGAGTCCATGACAGTCGCCACACAGCAAAAGCTTACAAGAATCACAAGTTACAGAAGTTTTCTTCTCGTTCGGCATTTTCTTACACTTTGCACATTTGTCTTGAAGAGTTTCAGCGGCAGAAGTTTTTTTCGAAGCCATTTTTGGTAGTTTTATATTTCCTTCACTAACAACACTGACTTCTGACAACTTGACGTATATCTTTCAATGTTGAAGAAATTATAAATTTTTGTGGGTAGGTAGGGATTTAATTATTTTTGTAAGTGTCAAAGGCGTATATCTTTAAAGATTTTTAGACAAAATCCAGTGTTTTACACTAAGATAACACTAGCACACTATTTATTGTAGTCAATAACCACTTTACACATGTTTTTTATAGATTTTATTAAGTTTTAACAGTAGGAATTCAATTTAGTTAAGGAGCAAACACTTTCGCGATTTGACACTTGACACTTCATTCACACTTGACACGTCTAATGTCAAGTACTCTGTCAGTTATATAAATAACGCACATTTACATCAAAAAAACATAAAACTCTTATAAAAATGTGTTTATTTCCTTAATATAATGGTGCGAAACACTTTCCTAAGTTTATTAATCAATGGAGCTCAAAAACTACGTTTGGTATCAGACACGAAGTACGCATACACCCTGGATTATCGCATTGGTTTGTTCAACTATTTGATATGGATCATTTTTGTAATAATAAGTATATTCTTCATGTGTTTCGTTCAGTATTTTATATTGTGTGTGTTTAATGATAACGAAATTGATATGGCTAGTCGGGGAGTATTGATTTCAGTTTAGTTCGATACAGAACCGTTGGAATGAACCACTGTGCTATCTATTTTACATATAAAGTATTTTTATAACTTAAATTGTTTTATTTGAAAGGTTAGATTTTATTTGTAAATAATTAATTATTCAAGAGACAACGTCTGCACTAGGAATAAATCCTGTATCGTTGGGGACTGTACAAACATGCGTTTTGAACTCATAACACTCAGTGCAGTAGCGAGCGGCATGGCGACCGCTTAAACCAATTTTTTTTAACGTGTGGAAACCCCCCTCGGGCCGTCACCCCACCGGGGTTTGCGGCGGTGTGGTGTGTCAGAATCGAACCGACTAAAACCACACGATGTGCCACCCTGCCCCTGAGACAGGAGGGATCCAGGAACAGCTGTTATTACAACATCCGACTGCCCGCTGACGCGGGCACCATCTTCGTGTAATAAAATCTATTTAGGCGACGTACGGTACACGCGGACGTCAACTTCTCGCCGCTGGCCTTTGTAGCCGATGAATGGGAAAACCCATCCCGTCCATTCACTCAGGGTGGCATAAGGCGCTCTTACAATAAGGCTTTTGTGAGTGTAGGAGTTCGTTCGGGTAGGTTCCGAAAGATCTTCGGACGAGATCTGTCACCACCAGCAGGAGTAAGTGGTTTTTAATGGAAAAACCACTTACTACTGGTTTTGTGTCCTCAAGGACGCAGCACTCCAAAGGGTATTTACACCTTGTCACCAAAAAAGCTCCAAAAGACTTATATTGACCAGATCTTCAGTATGTTAAAGAAGGTTCTAGTTAAAACCTTGTGCATGTGTGTAATTTCTGATAAAAAGGAAATGACGTGACGTCTATTAAACATAAAACTTAAAACTGTTTGAGCATAACTATATGAATATAACTCAATGTAACTTACAGCTCTGTATCTCTTGATATCCAAATATATGTCTGTATCCATAACTCGTCCCAAAATACATGTGTAAGGTGTCTGGGAGCGGATGAACAATGCACCCAAACTTGCGATTAAGCCCGCAAACAGACTAAAATATAAAAAAATAACTTATTTACTGCTAAAATTCAATCGATGTTTCTACTATAAATAATGTATACATATTTTTGTAGTAGCAACACTGACGAATACTAGTTCTGTGTTGCCACTAGTGAAAACATTTTCTTTACAATATTTACAGACAAAGAAACAATTGTGGTTATTTTAAAGCGATTAGGTTCAAAGGTGATTGATTTGCAAGTGTATTGGTTTGGTAACACTGCTATTCAGACAAATCAATAACTGGGCAGTTCCACATAAAACTACCCTCTGTATAAGTTAAAAGTATCCACAAAATTTTACTGTTTTAATTCATTATAATAAATATAAAGTAATAATTAGTAATATTTCTTTTTGGTACAGGATACAGAAAAAAATATTTAAAAAATAGTTGTGAGTAAGTAATTGTAAGTTCATCTCTTACCCGACGTCAATATTGATGAGTGCTGTAACGAGGAATGAGATGAGCCACACAATAGCATCCAGCTTACTTAGTTTCCAGAACCTGGAAATAAAAAACATTTTTTTAATTATTTGATGATCATTCTATTTAATGTGAGCTTAAATATTTAAAATTATTTAAATGAATCCTACGTGAATTCATAATTATCTTTGTGATCATTGAAGTGTGAATTTGAGCAAAGGGGCCAGGCAGTATATTAAAACTGTGTAACTGTTTAACTATATTCTATGAAAATCATTAAAAAAATTAAATATAAAAAAACCAAGAGACACTTATAATGGTTTATTTTTTATTAAAGGTTGCACTTACTTTTTAAGATCAAATATCTGCATATACAAGCCTTTCAGCGATACAACAATGATGGATGCGAGAACACAGCGGGGCAGGTCTTCGAAAAACGGACCAATCCATAACACCACTACCAGCACGAACAAAGCACTTACGAGAGATGTTATAAGGGTTTTGCAGCCCGCCTGAAACCATAAGGAATACTACAGTTACTCTCCGAAAAAGCAATTCAAGATCAAGATCTATGTGATGGTGGATTTCTTAATCTATTACTACATAGATCTCGGGATGAATAGTGTATCAGCACCCCTTTTTACCTCGTGGTTGCCGTAAGAGACCACTAAGGAAGCAAACATCCCAAGACATCACTGTAAAGAGACGGAAAACTTGAAACAAACCCTGTACCAACTCGTGTGGTCGGCGCGGTATAATATGCCAAAGCCTTCTTTCTAAGCCCTATGTCCAGCAGTGGCCTGTTCAAGGCTGTTGATGATGATGATAAACACCAAAGTCCGCAAATTACACAATCAAATTTGTGTCTACACATTCAGCGTTAAACTTCTTTTTACGGTAATTGTATATCTTGCACTTACGATATACGTGTTTCAAACTATACCATTAGTAGATGCTATACCTCTATGCATTTTTTTATAAATCGTCTAGAATGAAAACCAACCAAGAAATGGTTTAATGCAAACATCGCTATCTAAATTTCAACCTTATCCCTTAAAGATATGGTAAACAATGGAAAATTAGCCATATTGATTCTCCCTTGTGACGCTATTATATTTACTTAATTATATTAGAATTTATCAATAAAACATATACTTACACTGTACTGTATGTAAGATCGAGAAAGGCTGGCGCAAAATGGAGCACAGCTAAAGAAGGCCCCAAAGAGGTTGCTAGCACCCTGAAACAAAATTTCTATAATTGGAAATTTGTAACTTTTTAGAAGAATGTTTCAGTGTGTGGTGAGGTTTTTTTAGGGTTAGGCTGATATTGGACCTAAGGTAATAATTATAAAAGAGGTAGGTAACTTTTTTGCTAGTGTGGGTCATCATACTGCATCGCAACGAGGATGCTGACCACCACTCTTAGATTCTACTCATGCTATTCACCCGGCAGAGTAGTCATTTTGGCAGGCTCACATATTATAAACGAAACAAAAACAATGTCAGTGCCATCTAACGAAGTCACATCAAACTACAGGGTAACTACTAATCCTGTATCGCGATATGAAAAGTTATTGTAAAACTAATTATCGAAATGAGTTTTTAGTATGGATGATTTAATTTAGGACCTTATAGTCTCACCATAGCCAACAGTTCTTGATTGGCGTCTATTTCATATTTTTCCTTGACTGCAAAAATAAGTCCCATAGATAGTGTGATACTGTATGTCACCATGGTTAACATAAATGCATCCACCACGAGATTTCCCATCAGGTCTAACGGAGGCACTTGTGGTAAAGGTAAACTGTAATGAAAAAAAATATAAGAACGTTATAAGCTTAAAATTCAATAATCACAAGTATATGTTATGAGTTTTGACATTAATAACTATAGGGTGGGCCACGAATTAGTTACCATTTGAAAAAAATCGTACAAAAAACCATTTGATATATTATAAGAATTGTTTATTTACAAGAAAGCTAATTGGAATTTATTTTTTAAAAATTACATAGTCTAAATGACCACCGTCTCGACGTTTGCACTCTTCTAAGTGAGCATCGAAATTTTCGAATACTCATCAGCAAAGAGACCGCGAGATCACCGACATCTCTACGTTGATTTTTTTCTCATAGTTGACGTAGTGTATTTGGTTTTTTGATGTAGACAAGGTTCTTGAAATAACCCTATAAAAAGAAGTCTTTTTCAGTTCTTGGGCATAGATCTGGACTTCTGGGTGGCCATGGAATGTCGTCTCGTCTGGAAATTAGCTTTTCCGGAAACAGGTCTTTGACCACCGACAGGGACTCATCGGATGTGTGACAAGTGGTTTCATCTTGTTGAAATCATGTGTTACGATTGTAGCCAGCAAATTTCAGTAGCAACGGCCCTAAGAACTCCCGTAACATGTTTGCACGAGATGTTAGAGTCAAATGTTAACGAATTCTTGGCCTACTCTATATTTAAAATCGTACCTATTGTAAAATAATCGTACTTATAACGTCCGGTTCCAAAATAGGCAGAGCCTGTACTATAGTAACCAGATTGCTTATAAACCTTTTTACCCTCTACCAAAACGCTCAACGCGCCTAAAGAAGTTTTCACTTCAATAATTATAGATCAATATTTTAAATAATTGAAATGCAACATAAAAACTTAAGACTACTTTGAATAATATGTTATATTTAGTTTCAGTTCTGTAAAAGGTAGTATATGAAACGTTAAACGTACCCGGTAGGTATGTTTCCGATCAGAGTCATGTTGTAGTTCTCATGCAGCATCGCATACTTGGAGACGAGGGTTCCTGTGACGACCAAGAGCAACTCGGTAGGCAGTGGAATGGGAACCCTTTTACTCATCCAGGGCTGAAAATTATTTTAGATCAAGATCTAGAAGGAGCTAGGAGTATAAAGATGGATAAAAATGTACTCTAATGTATTGTTACGATTTCTTATAATATTAATATTAGCTTCATATTTGTGTAAAGAAAAATTGCTTTATTAAAAAACCGTCCCATCAAAATCGTTTCAGCCATTGTAGAGATAGCCAGAACAAAAAGAAAATAAATTTAAAAATTGACTTTTTGATGTAAGTACCGTACATACTTTTCTACGTATTTAGTGAAGAGTTCCTAATTCAAAATTACAAACAGATACTTCAATTTCATTTATTTACATAGATAAGATAGACAAGTGTCTTCTTGCCCTTTGATTGCTTTCTTCCATCTAAATTATATACCTATTAGTCTGAGTCAGGCAGTAGTATATGTCAAAACATGAATCTCACTTCATACTTTACTAAAATGTAACTATATTTGTTACGAAAATGGCGTGACAGAAAAAGATACATGTAAGTACTTTCACAAAAAAAGAAAATTCTGTTCTCTTGGTACAGTACAGCATAAAATACTCTAATCTGATTATTTAAAAAAAATGCAAGAAATTAAACTTGGAGACTACAACGAGATTCCATTGAAATGTAGCCAGAGACGAGACAATAATACAATATTCAAGTAACAGAGTAAGATTACTTACCTTTAGATGTTCATTGTTGAGTGCGAGAAGGAGGCAAGTGATGAAAGATATGACCAACGCTATCCAGTTCACGCTCGGCAAGCGTTTCGACACTTCAATTACGTTCTAAAAAAGAAAAGAAAAAGATTTAAATATATTAGCTCACAATTTCGATCTGATACTGGGCGTATAGAAACATTCAGCAGCTTATGCAAAAGTAAACTGCCCCCCTAGCCAAGTTAATATTCTTCAAACGTAAACGTTATTAAAAAAGTAACAAATGTATGGGAATGATGTCTCTTAACGCTATGTCACGTGGTCAAAACAAAATATTAGACAATAATACAAGAGAATAGAGGCGTTAGCGATTGTAGAAAAATAATCGTGAACACTTGCGTATTGGCTAAGGGGGCTGTGTAGTTTTGGTCAAATCGTTTTTTTTTTTAAGGGAGCACCTCATCTCTTTTTTAGTATAATGTGGTAAGCTTAAGACTATACATCATCATTATAAAGCATGTCGTATCGTAGCGTACTTACACTATGAAAAATCTAACTGCAAAAATTGGTCATAAATTTTGTATTTTCTTTAAATTAAGTTGTACCCTTTTAAATATACTTATTACACTGGCATTATTCAAAATGATAACGTCATCTGGCTGGATCCTTATAAACTACTTGGGATAGTGGTAGTGTTCATCCTTAGTTAGCCACGATACAGGATTATCTGGTATTTTTGTTTTTGTGAAACCTTTTTAATTCTTATCTTCTTTTGTGCTTCTCTATGCATTTAAGTGAGGGGAATACCAAGAAACTCAGTCAGGTTATATGTTAAGTACAATTATTTACACTTACATTAATAACTTTATAGTTGGAAGGTAGCGCTGGTATTTTAATGCCGAACAAATCCTTGAGCTGTGATGCCAGCACTTGGAGCGAGGCTCCCGTCGTGAACCCTGACACAAGCGGCTCAGATAGCAGCGTGGATACAGCACCCATTCGAAGACACCACATTAATAGCTGTAACACCCCACAAACTTTTATTACAATATTGTCTTTTAGGATACAATATTAAAGTCATTTTTGTACGAAGGCGTGACCAATTGGTCTGCGCAAGAGTTGTATTCCAGCAAACAATGAGTTACAATTTGTAATAATGTGAGTATATTTTTATAAGATAGTTATGTTAAAGGATAATTGTACTTCTTGAACCTGATCTCCGTGAATAATCAAAAACTGAATAAAAAACAAATGAAGTAAGAATTACGAAACGAGACTGAAGTTAAGTTAAAAATAAAATATTAAGAAAACAATACCTGAAATATGCCAACCATGAAGGAAAGCACTGTTATTACTTCTACAGCCGTATATTGAGCCGGGTTTTCCTCTGGAGACAAGATATATGACACATGATACACATACGGATTAGTTTCTTGTTATTTTTTATATACGTGTATACTTTTTCCATGATCATATTACATTCTTAAAAATAAATGTTATTACTTTTTGGGGTCTACCGTTTTATTTCAAGAAAGGGTAAGAATATCTTGGCCTTAGCGAAGAGTAGTAGGATGTGAATGGAGCGAGAAAACTTCATTTTTTTTGATAAATCAAAAAACTTCCACAAAATCATAATCTCTGTCCCCAAAAATCGGGTTAATAGTTTGACTGAGGCATCGAGTTGGATTTTTAGTGTCATTATTTATTGATCTTTACAAATGGCGGGTAAAAATAAAAGTTACATACCTGTGCCAATTGCGTATTGTTGAACACTCTAAAAATAAAAAAAAAACAAACTTAGGATACATGCGGGTTTCGTTAAGGTTTATTCACATTTTATAGTGGCTGTGGTATACAAACCAAAGATTCTTAGTATACCATTTTAAGTTATAATATTTTAATTACATATGTATTTATTACCTGATTGAATTTTAGTTTTAAATATACATACATTAGCTTTTTGTTAGACGATATATTTGACATACAAACTTGGAGAAATTATGTAACTGTTACTGACATTAGAAATAAATATATTATTGAATTACTTAGCTGTAAAAGAACTACCGGATCAATAGATTTCATTAGCCAATGTCATTAGGGGTCATTGATGTCATTAGGGGTCCCAGTTAAGTTAACGAAATTTGAATCATCAGTTGTTTTAATCTTAATAAAATAAAATAAAATAAAAATAAATAACGTAATTATTATTGTTATTTATTGGACGTTGGTAAAAATAATCACATGATGAAAAAAAATAATTGTTTTAGGCATTTGTTCACACGTGATAGATATACACACTAGTTTGTTTTTCTAATTTGTATTAAGCTTATGTGAAGTTGGAGCCGACCCAGGAAGCAAATTAGGCATGACAACAGTACTGCAAAGAGAAGGGAATCTTTAAAACAAACCCTGCACTAATCCGTCGGGCCACAGTGGTACAATACTATACCTACAAGGCCAAAACCTTACTTCTAGAAAGGGACCTATATCTACTAAAGACCGTTAATGAAGCCAGAAGGCCATCTTACCTTGCCGCACATGAGCATTCCGACAGCGAATGTCCCCAAGGACACGTGAGGTGACGTGCCCAATAACACATACACCAACATTGGAAAGAACGCCATATACAGCCCTGTGACAGGCGGGGCATTGGCTAATAGCGAGTAAGCTAGGCCTGAAAAGGAAATAAATCACATTGAACGTAAACGTAGATAAAAGAGCGGTTAGAAGTGTTTTAATCTATTCTAGGTTCTAGGAATTTATTGTGTAACTTTAAAATGTATAAATGCACTGTTTTATGTTATCTAAATTCCTGCAAATCTATCAATAATAATATTTGAAATATAAATAAATATTTATTTATCGATTGAGGCAGTACGAAGTCTGCCGGGTCAGCTAGTATATATATATTTTTTTGTACAAAACACAATTTTTACAAAACACTCAAACTTTGAAACAGATATTTGCAGATCATACAAACATTTGATCCGACCCGGGAATCGAACCCGAGGTCTCAATCACAGCAGTCGCATTCACCACCACTGCGCCACCGAGGCAGTCTATATTTTGAGGGTTTTGTTCAAAGAGAAAGAGAGAGTTTGGGGCTATATATGTCTGGACTTTTTATGATAAAGAAATCAAATGAGCAGTCGGTTCATGATAGTAAACGACTACCATAACCCACACCTCCGTGTTGCGGCCCTTTTAATGCTCATAGTTTGAGGCGGAGGGGAATTCAGATTCTGATAACTGATACGACTATTCTGATAACTTTTTATATACTTTACGAGTTGCTTAACATCGGTTCTCTGTGACACATTGATATAAGAAATAATTTGCTTGTATATAATCGTATTATATGTATAATTATAATATACATTTTATCATGTTCTAGAACCTATTCGGGTATATGCACTGTAATCTATATTTAGTTTTGGGTCTGGAAAACTATTTGCAATGTTAGAAAATGATCAGACAGTGTTAGGCATTATCTTACCTTGAGGTATGTGCATTACAGCGGTGGTTGCTCCGGCTATGAAATCGCTTATAAAATACTTTCTGAAATTGTACTTTGGAAGCCATTTTACTATTGGCACCGCGTTTCGTAGGCATTCGCCAAATCCACAACTGCGGACCAATACTTTGACACGTCGTGACCCTGGAAACATATTAAGTATTTTTTTTTAAGTTATTCCCTTAATGTTGTGTAAATATTACATACGAAAAAAGAACAACAGACGAAAAAACTCGATACAAACGTACTATAATATTATAACACGGCTTCATTACAATCAAGTTTATTAAAAAAATACCGTGTGGCCCGTATGCTGACAGGTTAAGAGTACGGAGTGCCATCACCACAATTTATACCGTTGGCACCGCAAAAGTCGACTAAAGGAGCAAACTGCGCAAGATAGCAGTACTGCAAAGAGAAGGAAAACTTGACATACACCCTGTACCAACTCGTCTGGCCAGCAGTCTAAGAGGCCTAAATCTCCTTACTAAATAACAATTCCTAAATTTCTTCACTTACATGGGTGGTGGGGATATTGATATTCAGCGTCTTTGTTGAGCCTCTCCTGTTGGTAGACTCGTCGGACAACGTTGAATTGTTCTGTACTAACCGCCCCTTGCCTGATGACAAAGAAAAAAACATTATTTGTATATAATGAATATGGTCACGGATTAAAATATATCTATTAATACGGTTTTCGATATAAAATTATTATGGATTATCCGTTGGTTTCAGTGAAGGATTGCTTTTGCCTATTGCCATTCACTGTTGAACGAAGGTCTTGCTCAAAGAGTGCCGATCATCCCGATCTTGCCCAAAAGAGTGCCGATCATCCCGGTGTTGGACGATCCAATCTGTCCGTAACCAGCCAATTTTCTCAAGTCGTCGGTCCTTCGCACCGCAGAATACTTTATACTACTTTTGCCTTTCAGTTGTGGTCTCCAATCTAACACATGTCGGTTTCAGCGTCAATCAGCCCTCCTGGAGACATGACCGACCCACTTCCACTTCAGCATGCTGATCTCCTGTGGGATATCGGGTACTCTAGTCTGTCGAATTGTTTCGTTTCGAATTCTATGGCTAGAGAAATACCCAGTATCGCATGCTGCATTGCACGTTGAGCGACTTAAAACTTGTGGACCAGTCCAACGGACAGTCTCCATGTTTCGGCTCTGTATGTCATTACAAGTAGGATGATATATTAATATTGAATATAATATAATAATATTGAAGACTCTAGGTATATAGTATATAGTTCCGGTAAAACTTTAATTTCGAATATCCTATTTTGGTTTCGATTACAATCTTTTTATCGATGGTTAAAATAAATACTTGTGGAATTAAATGTTTTTTATTTTCATTTAAGTGTTAAAACAAGATTTGTTACTCTTACTCATTAAATTTTTAAGCTAAAATAAAATGAATGTCATATCATTAAATTTTTAAGCTGAAATAAAATGAATGTCATATCATTAAATTTTGATGCTATAAGGAAAAACTTCACTCTACAATTAACTATCAATCGTATTGTTTTCGTTGCCTTCTGTCGATAATATTCAGTAATACTTTTGGTATTAATATTTCTTTATTATATCGCTATGTCATGTGAATTTATGTATGTCTTTATTTACTCTTAAGTCTAATATACAATATCCAGAAGGAATGACGAGCTGATATGATTTCTCGTTTCTTTTCGTCTGGTTTTTCCGGCTGTCCGTTTTGTATCGGTTTAAAATTTAAAGCTCTAAGGTCCATATTTGTAAAATTGTCTCATTCGTTGAACTCTGATAACCTGAAATCTTCGTCGTCAAAACTTAAACGTCATAATTATTATGGAATGCGTTTTAAGCGTTACTCAGCTGTAACTCGTCTTAGTAATTGATTTAACTTACAATCTGTTCTCAATTACATTTCTGCCTTATCGACATTATTGTTCCGTATCACGCAGTATATTTATATTTAAATACATACTTTTCAAATATAATTTCTATGAACTTTAGTATAATATAATATTGATTAGTGTAGCAATATAAGCACATTAATAAGAACTAGATCGTCTAAAATTAAATATAATAAATATTAAAGTAAAAATGACTAGCTCTTAGCTGTAACGGAACGTTCAAATTCATATTAATACTTATCATGTTGAATTTTCAAACTACGTCTTTTTGTATTTTAATAATGTTATACTTTTGTCATAAACCAAAAGGTTGTGATGACTTTTATTTAAATAAATACTTGAACGTGCATTCAAGTGAATTGAATGTCAATTAAGGTTAATTAAAGTGAATTCAAATATGTATGATAAATATTTATTTGTAATTATTCAGAAACAAATCATTGTAAAACACATTCATTTCCTTTAAAACGCCTTAGAATTCACGGGTTGAGACTAGGTTCAGCTTGTCTCAAGTAAACAGAGATTATAGTATATTTGTCAAAAACCATACCTAAGCGAAGATCGATATAAACATCGTTCTGTAATAATCGATTGCTCACTTAAGTGTAATTTATAATAATAATAACTCTACACAACCCACATACGGTCGTTTAATTCTAAATTAGGCAAAGCCTGTGGCTTATTTTTAAATACATACATATTATAGATAAATTACTCCCAGACAGAAGAAATCATCGTGTTCATCACACAATTATTTGTCCTGAGTGAGAGTTGAACTCATGACCTCCAGTATAGCAGTCAGGGTCAAACTAGGCAAACAGGTCCGTCAAAAGATTGAGTAGAAGAAGAAGTTGAAGTAGAAGATTGAGTAGCAGTAGAAGAGTATGAGTCGGTGAATCTTGTTTTGGATGATGTTCAATAATAAAATCTCTATTTATAATTAGTTTTAAGATTAAATTCACGACTGAGACATTTTTTAAAAGAAGGGTTCAAGAGAGTTTGCAAGGCAACTTAATAGACGAAGTACAGAACTGTATTAAGTATTGGTTTTTATTTTAATTCATAAGATTAAATCCATCCATCCTAGGTTCCATAATTAATCCTGAAACGTCAATTTATAAAACGACTGTGATTTGTAACGGGCTTAAGATTTTGTATAAAGTAAAAAATCTGGAATAGTGTGGTATACAGCCGGTAGCTGGCTTCATTGCACTTAATTTTTTTTTTCCGTACGCAAAAAAAATCTCCCAGATTAGAGAAGTATTATTTTAGAGTGTATAAATCACGCAACACGCTGCAATATTCCTAGTTAAAACTTTAAATATGTCAGAATTTGATAAGGATACGGCGTTCTTGGTAAAAGTGTGACTGATCACCTCAGATATTGGCATATGAAGAATTCGTAATATTGTTATATCCTTGGACATTCGATAGTAGATCAGAGGACAAAATCTGAAAATCATTTCTGAAGAGCATAGTGTATGAATTAGACGTTATTAAAATTTTACAATTGATATCCGTTCTAGAGCGTTCAAGTGAGTGATTGTTGCAACAACCGCTAACAAACAGGTCAGCCAGTGCGATTGCAATCGTTAAAAACACGTTCTTATAGTTTGGATGAAGTTAATTTTATTTTTGGTTTGTTGCTTAATTTTCATGGCGATACTGCTGGAAAATTTACAATTCAGAGGTCGTTCTTGACCCGATTCTTACAACTTTTACTTCTAAAATGGATTATAAGACATGATTTTGTGTGAAAATAATTTACTTTGTTATCTACAAAGTACTTTTGAAAATCGTCAAATTTATGTGATAAAACATTTGAAATTCAATAAAAAATAAAGAAACGATTCATTCTGTTTGACAAACTTCAACCATTATGTTACCGAAGCACAACCAAATAAATAATATGTGCCATACACAGGAAGAAAAAGCATAACTAAGACAAGATAAATCCATTGTAGAGTTTTCTTAAATATATATTTATTGTCACACCTATTTTTCCGAGAGGTAGGTCGAGATGATTAATCTATCTTTTTTTCAATAGTGCAAATTACTTTAGTTGAATGATGAACATAACACACAATTCGTGAGTTTAATGTTGCGTGTCTTCGTAGTCAATTTGTTACACGAGGTAGTTTCTTGATAACCACAAATTAATATTCTTAATTAAATACCTATACTCTTCGTGTGCTAAATAACTATTATAATTAAATTCAAAAAACTATCAAGGATTTTAATACGCCTATATTAAGATGCATTTTAATTAATTGTATTCTTCATTCCCTAATTTTAACCCCTAAAGGTGATATTTTTCTGTAAAATTAACTGAATGAAGTGGGTACCCATGACAAAAAAATTGCTTTCCCAAATCGGTTCATGAATTCCGGAGTTGTGAGGTAACAAACATAAAATAGGGTACACCTGAGTTGCGAAACTGGTTCTTTTTTTTAAGTCGGTCAAATATACAATACATTAAGTTGTGTTAGACGTTTTTTCATAGATGTAGAGCACAACAATTTGTTTGCGTAAAACGTTAGTCAAGTTACAGAGGATATAATTGTGTTTTTGTTATGTCACATACGTTTAACTGTATTGCGGTATTCCTAACCCACATACTATAGTTATCTCAGTAATTGCACAGAGCTAATTCAAAGACAACGTTAATATGAATTGTTTTAAGCAATATTATATTGTGACGTAAAAAATATAAAACGGTTACCGGTATCTAAACTCTACAGAGTGGCCGATAAAAGTCAACCGTGGATCACATCTAGCATAATATGGACGAAACTTAATGTCAATTCATTTAATTGGACATTAAAAATACCGTACTTGAAATCTATCTTTATTTTAACATATTTATAGAGGTTCAAATCGTCAACGTCATCATCTCAGCCGACAGATGTCCAATTCTGTAAATTGGCTTCGTCTATGCTTCGCCATACATCGATGTAGTATATAATGATTTTTTGAAATTCAAATAAGATTGATTAATCATTTACTTTTGCTTGTAGCAAAAATCTTAATATTCTTTATATTCTCTAATAAAATTGCCTCATTAAATTATAGGTAATTAGTTCGTATAGAAAACATAGTCTGTGTAAATTAATAATTATATAATAATATCGCTTAGGATTTAGTCTGTAAGGATATTGTAAGAAATATATAAGTAACTTGCCCTTCTTCAAGAAAATCATCTTGTTCCTGTAACAAAGGTGATCGCTCGTCACTGTCTACAAAATCTGATTCGTACAACAAAAACGTTTTAGTCATTCGCATTTTTATTTTAAAGTTATCACAATTACAATTATACTAGAAATCACAAGTTTTATGCAACGTCTAAACTGATATCAAAAAAATATTTATACACTAGCAATAGTAACAACCACTATTTTTTAAATATTTCAATAATACACCATACTAGTTTTCGCCTGATTTAATTGAAACACGTAGTAATAATACACCATCCCGACACACTGTTTTCATTTTTTCTTTTGGAATTTGCACTCACAAAACACACCGTTTTTGCCGCGTTATTATAATATTAACATAACTCACGTTTAATAAGGCAATTATTTCGTTCAGAACTGAATCTAGTGGGTCTGCAGATAACGCAAACGTTCGTTGTTGCAGGACGCCCAGTCATTGGTCCGTAATAGAGAAATTCTGATTGTAAATGACCTCGCTTCTTGACGAAACTATGTAATAATGAATTAAAAAAACCTGTTAAGTAAGAAAAATCTATACATATAAAAATAGTAAGTTGGTTTGTGTACGTTTCAAAAACTCATAACGTTTTACACCGATGTAGCTCAAATTTTGATTGTTTCATGATATTTATTTATTTTTCGCAACCACAAAGAGCCACTGGAAAGCATGGCAGGGTACAGCTAGTAATATTACTTAAAGCTTATAAAGATATTGATATTTTAAACGTTCAGACATCTCCTAGTTTATTGATATTTAAATATGGCCCTATTTTGTGTGTTATCTTCTGTTTTATATAACCGATTCTCATTAGTAGACTTTTAATAGCTGACATGTTTTTAATTTCAAAGTATTTTAATTAAAACCATTGTGTGTTCAATCTTTTTTGTTGTATGTACAGCAAAAACACGACTTGAACTAGTGGTCGTAAATAAGGCGAAATAAGCTGTATTTGACTGAAAACATATGGATATCTTATTAAAATATATAATAATGCCATGTACTTTTCTTTTTATGTAACACTAAGGATGTATTTTACACATTATAAGCAGAACAGATAAGACCTCATAAAGACGTAATTATTATCTTTAAGAAAACGTATCTCAGAAAATTGTATAATTAAAAGTATTTATTGCATATTATTGCCTTGCAGAAAGGTAACAATGACCCTATCAATAAATTATAATAATATATATAAGTACAGAGTAAAAAGTCGAAGTATCTCAACAAGAAGCATTATCTTTATCTGGGACTTCCCCCCTTTTTGGAAGCGTTGGATAGAGAACTCAATAATAAATAAGGAGTGGTGTACGTGTGGTGAAGGATTAAGGATACAGAGTGTTATCTTACTTATCCCGTGGGGCATCGTATAAACCAACTAGGGGAACAAAATAAGCAGGCGTGTCTGGTTGGCCAAAACTTCCTTTCGAAGGATTTAACATTATAACTGATTGCTATCAAATTATGCTCGAAGAGTTCCCTTAACACCTTTATATAGAATAATCTAAGGTTACACAGAAGTATAAGGGAATGATATCTGGTGGACAGTTGTAACTGATGTTCATATTCGAAATCTTGGAGACAAAGGTCGTCGCTTAACCCTGTAGTTAGTGACACAATAACCGTCGCAAGGTTTGGAACTTTCATTAACTATTAGACGTTGCGAACTTGTCTTTTGTTATTACAAGATCGAATAGTCTTGATTGTATCTGTTTGTAAATCTTGAAATTCGTTCGGTATTCAAACTTTTAAATAAGCGAGAGAGGTTAAATGAATCTATAGTTTCGTTGGTGAGTGCGAGACCGGAGGCCCATTGATGCAGGGATGACAGTTATCGTGATAATTGTATGAGCCTTATACTGCCACGATGACTGTCATGCCTTTTACGTCCCCAAGCGTGGCGTGAAAAAGCATCTCACTAGGCCGCCATAGTGTGGGTCACCACACTGCATTGTCTGCATTTGCAATGAGTATGGTGACTACAAGTCTTTGGATTCTATGCTTTCCATCAGGCAGAGTAGTCACTTTGGTAGGCTCTTCATATTGAAAAAAAAAGTAATAATCATTAAATTTTGTAAACTCGATCCGTTCAGATCCGTTCAGGTTCAGAAAAGGATACCAGGTTTTATTTGAAAAAAAAACTATCTCCTACCTACCTACCTACCTACTTGTCTGTCTTGTATTCTTCTGATTTAAAATTATATACCAAGTATTCTAATAAAGCTGTCAGTACTAAAAACTGTACATAGTTTGACTTACAATCTGAAATGATTATCTGACTTATACAATGGTGTAAACATTTATACCTAGTCCTCGGCATATCCGACGAATTATCACCACTCTGTTACAGAGACGCTTCACCGACTTGTCTTGTTTACATAATGTTAATATTCCTTTATGTTTACTGTTCAATTTCTGTTCAGCTCACATTAATTCGCGAAAATCTGAAGTATTTGGTTGACAATAAATATTTTGGCGGCACCGGATTGTCATTTTTGACGTTTAATCTAGTAATAATCGTAACATTCCATTATACTTATTATTATAGAGCAGTCAGGGTCATTAACTAATAGACTAACAAGCCACTGAAACTGAAAGTTTATTTGTTAATGTGGCCAACTGAGGTAAAAACGGTTGCATATTATGGTATTAAAGTGTATAGAATGATATACATATACACCTACTGGTAAAGAAAAAAAAGAAGATATTAAAACGGTCGAGAATGAGTAAATTCGTAGTGGCAAGGATAGAAGTCAGATAACGCCGTTGTTCTTGACACTTCAGGGCTAGTCTCAAGCCCAACTATTTAAATTAAATGTTTCATATTTTTTTCTAAAGTTTTATGTGTAATATTTTATTAGTACTATTATTTGTTGTAAGTACTTTGTGGCGGCAAAACGCATACCATTGCATTGTACACATCCAAACCATTAACTCCGTAATTGGAAATAAGTTAACTTGGGAAAATAATAAAAAATCAATAAGTCGACTGCGTGTGTGTGCAAAAGTGTGTAGTTAAAATTTACAAACTGGCAATTTAATTTTTTATAAAAATCACGTCACTCTCTCAATCAAGACGGATATCTAATAATGTCAAACGCAAAAATATACCAAGCAGGGTAGGCTACAGAGAGTGCCAAATACATGGTGCAGGCGTGTATAAAAGGTAGGAGGATGATAACGTAAGTGTAAATAAATGCTGAAGAGGGCATTTTTAATGAAAACAAAACCTTTTCATTTATTCTGATCTAATGAAGCAGATAAGATCTGCGTATTATTTTTACCCTCTTGATTGTTGGTTTGTAAATATGATTGTCGGTCACTAACCGCTGGTGAGGTAGAGTGCTAATTTACGAGTACGAGGATGATATTCTATTTCATAATTTACAACGCTGCTGTAGAAATATAACTTTTCATTTTCAATTGCCTATTTTATTATGATAAACCTTCTTTCGAAGGAGACGCTTAAGTCCAGTATTGGACTATTAGACTCGATCATGATGATGATAACGCAAAAGGGAATAGAGTGGACGGATTACCTGATGATACGTGGCTACTGTATGCTATGAGATACAAGAGTGTTTATATCAGTGCCCTTTTACTGAGGCTTGAGCTCTGATAATTTGAATCACTCGGTGAAAAGTAACGAAATATTTGCTTACTACTGGTCATTGAGAAGCCGTGGGACCATTCCGGTGGTTCTAGCCCATATAAGTCAAAGCATGGTCCTTCTATGGTAACTGCTATGAGTAGTAGTATGAAATATAATCAGTTTATATTAGGATTTTCGACCGACACATAGTCGGTTATCGCGGTGATTTTTTAAACTGATATTGCCTTTTATTTGTCAACCGATTAAAATAAAACAAACACTAAATGTTAAGTGAAACTTACAATAATACGAAAGAAAAATATGCATCCAAATCGGTTAAGCCACTTTCGAGATTAACGTGCATAGACACAGAGTCAAAAAAAACAAAAAATCTCTAAAAACTATTGTTTTGAGTTTTGTTTCTTTTATTATGACCCCCTTCATTAATTTTTCTTCATTATCTTTAACATACAGACATAGACCTCTTACAATTTTATTCTATTAACAGATTAGTTAATTCACCAAAGAATATTTTGTTGTTAATAATGATCCGGAAATGGAAACAACGAAGAATCACCCAATCATCGTAACAGCCGTTGAAATTGTGTATATTTGTAGTAAGTACCTAGCCCCTGACCGCTTATCAGTCACTAGTCACGTGATTTTGATAACAACTGTTTGTTTATTTATAGTTTGTTGACCTAAGATTTGTTGATGGATATTGATAGTAATATGTTATTACATAATGCATGCTTGAGCATTACATTTTAATGGAGAATGCCACATTTTACATGGGCACGGTCTCCATACTCCAATAGGCGTTACTGCGTATAAAGAGACAACACAGGCGACCCAAGTAAGGTGGTAAAAGTTTTACCAAAGAAATGATTTTACTTTTCCATATAAAGACTTTTTTAGATTACAATCTGTTTGCATTAACTATTACATAAAATCATCTATTACAATATAGATTTGTGCTGGTGCTGCTAACAAACATTTATGGTGGATTATTTTAACTGCCTCGGTGGCGCAGTGGTAGCGCATGTGACTGCTGTGCTTGAGGTCTCGGGTTCGATTTCCGGCTCGAACTAAATGTTTGTACGATCTGCAAAAATTTGTTTCGGGGTTTCGGCGTTTTCTATGTAAAATATGTATGTATTTACAAAAGAAAAGTATATATGTATTTATATCCGTTGTCTAGTACCCAAGCTCTGCTTAGTTTAGGACAAGATGGCATCGTGTGTCGAATGTCCGAAATATTTATTTATTTATTTTTATTATTATTGACGGGTTTAAGAGTAACTACAACATTGATTGCAACATTAGCATGATTTTCGACGGTCTTCTTGATTTATGCCATTGTTAGCTATTAATAATACAGGATGCTATTGAGAACCCAAAATAAAAAAAAAAATATTGTCATAACGTTGGCTTAATGCACATTTGCCTCGGTGGCGCAGTAGTAGTGAATGCGACTGCTGTGCTTAAGGTTTCGGATCGACTGTTTGTATGATCTGCAAATATTTGTTTCGAAGTTTGGGTGTTTTCTCTGTATAATCTAGTTTCAGTTTTAGTCTAGTTATCACAAGTTCTGCTTAGTTGATGTCCGAAAGATTTATTTGTTATTATTATAACTTTTTAGTGAGTTTGGCCTAAACCGCACAAACCACAGATTAAACATTTAATTGTATAAATTATGGTTTCTGTAAGACTCATTCCCACGGTCTGTGATATCATGGATGGATGTGAATCGAGCGAAGTCATGAACGGCTAATTATTGTAACTTTTTGTAATCACTGATAAATAAAACAGAAAAATACATAATGACTTACGTGTCTTATTCCACGTTGTAAAATATAATTAGCTATAGTCGGGAAACTTTGACTACCGGTCATCTTGTAAAATACATTTATCTTAGAATAGATTGCGGACACAACATCGGTGTTCTGTTTCCGTTATCTATTGTGCCGAAATGACATATCTAGATTACCACCATAGTTACAACCATACTAACATTTTTTTTACATAACCCAAAAAAAAGAAAAATTTCTCTATTGCACTCGACGCTTTGAATGACACGTGTTTCAAATCTGTCAAGTGGGTAGAGACAGTTTTGTATTTTTTTTCTATGGCACTTTAAATACAAAGATAAATTAACGTTTTTGAGAGATACGATGTCTTTAAGTCAAGTTGTTGCATCACTAAATTAATTTTTTTTTCTATTCTCTTATTAGTGGAGAGATTTCTAAAATGTTAGTTTTGTATAAATTTAGATAACGTTTATTCTAAGTATGATGTATCTAATTTTAAGACCTTGGGTAATTTTTAACATTTATAACGTTGTTTGATAGGACGAATTTCTTATATAGGATTTTTAGTTCAGACTTTTCAAACAACCGTGGAGGTGGGGACTTTGTTTTTTTTACTACGGCATCTAGCCTTAAACTAAGCAGAACTTGTTCTAAGGGTTGCTACACAACTGATATAAACACATATATACTTTTTTTGTAAATATGTCTGTAAATGTTTACAGACAAAACATTTGATCCGACCCGGGAATCAAACTCGAGATCTCAAGCCTACGCTTGTGTGTGTGTGGTGGTGGCAAGTGGTGGTATACGCTACGGTTGCACAACCGTGACAGTTGATTGAGACATTCTTTTTTATGTGCAATTTTACTACTTATAAGCCTATAAAATTAATTTTGACAGGTACATTTGTGAACTTCAATTTTATACGAAACTCCTGAGTAATTTGTTATAACAACATTCGTGGCTAGTTTGTTAAAAATATAATAATATCAGGCGCATAACATTACATTATTGTATAAAGATATCGTAAGTATCATATATATATATTTGTTTTAATATTAGCACAGGTTAGCTGTACAGATATTCAACCGGCCCTTGTGTGATAGACTGACCGAAGGGTCGGTTGGTCGATTTATGCTTCGCAAGTCTTAGTATACTTCGTGATAGGCCTAATCAAAAGGGAGCCAGATTGCTGATGGTGACTAGAGCAGGTGATGCCGCATGTTAGTAATTTAAACATAGTTTTTGTGTTTCTCCGCGACTGTTTTTCGGTATTCGAATGGTTAAAAGTTAAGGTGTAGATGTAAGTATTGTTTTTTAAGGAATAATCTGTAAGTTTTACCGCTTTGAAATATAAATGTTATGTTAGATTCGCTTATCATCAGCCTCTGATAGTACGAGTACACTGATGGATGTAGGTCTCTCCTTAGAAAGGAGGTTTTGGCCTACTATACCACGCTGGCCAGACGGGTTGGTTTTTCTCTTTGCAGTGATGTTGTCCTGCGTAATTTGTTCCCTTGGTCGCCTCCTCGACCTAGGGGATGAATCGATGTGGTGGCACTATGTATTCTTAATCCTTCACCACACGGAAAGATTGCTTTATTACGGCTGTTGGTAGGTAAATTTATTTTATATCTAAAAATGGGTAGGTGAGTATACATTTTTTGTATTGATTTTTCTTTTCGCGTTTTTTGTGTTGTTTGGTATGTCTTTGTTTGACCATGTCGGTTGTTAGCAAGTTGCCGGATGCCGGTGGTACAAATGAATTATTCACAGATTATTCAGCGAAATATCACCAATGGCAAAAGACAATAGATGTAAAAACATGAATACTTCTGACTTAAGTGGGAATGTTTTGTGTTTAAGAGATAGTTGTGGGTAGTATAATTATTGCGAGTTAGTGTCTCAGACAACCGAATGTTTGGCAAAAATCAACGAATTAGTGAATGATAACATCACGAGTGAATGTAGGTAATAAAACGGCGATTGTGGATATTACGCAGTGGATTACCAGAGTCGTTTCATTTTTAGCAATTGAATCTTATAGCAATTAAATGAAATTAGCAAAATTCGAGCGTTAAATGGAGGGCTTCGCAACTCACAAAAAGAGTTTTAGCCTAGATCAGCTTCGTGCCCGGTATCTAGCGCAGCGCGTGTAGCTGTGCCGTGAGCAGTGAGGGATTTATCAATAGGCTGAGTAAGCTGGAACCTAGGGCCACAAATTTTAATGGGCAGCAGGTTGTGACCAAAACTTTTTATATAACAGAAATATAAAAAGAAAACTACTACTGAGTGTACCGAGTGTAACTCTACTATTGAGTGCACCGAATACTCCATCGTCGGTATATAAAACTTGCTAAATGCATTGTTATATATTTTGTGAACGTGAAAATATTCCAACAGCGTTTAGTGTTACAGTTTTAATTAGGAATTTTGACTCGTATATTTACTAATTATCTATTGTTTGCAATATATTAAAATTGTAATACATCAAATACAAAAATGTACACCTGTACTAGTGTGCTATTTCAAGATGGCGATACAAATCGATATATACGTAATTTGTACGTCTAATATATTTTTAGTATGTTAAACAATGACACCTATCGATCGGTGTTTTGGTCTTTAGGGTTTTACTTACGGTTGTAACACTAATGTTCACCACACAGAAGACACGTTTATAGTTAGAAGGCACAATAAAAGTTAGAAAAGGAATAAATACACAGAACACGACAAATGTACACATGTACAATTTACACTACTCAAATATGTATCTATTTAACGTATGTACGTTGTAAGAATATTTTTATATGTACACTTTAACGTAAGACATTGAACGCATTAATCACGGTAGTCAGTTGTAACGGCTGTCGGTTGTCGAAGAAAAATATAATGTATTACGTCTACCCGCATTCTATAGTTTTATCGGATGTGTAGAAAATATTGATAGACTAACACTATTACATATATTATGGTAATGTTTGTTTGTGTAGTAATAATTTTATGTAACATATTTATAATAAATATTGAATACATGTATTTGTTTGAATTTATAAAGTGTATGTATGTATGTCACCTACAAGTGTACGGAAATAAAGGCAAACTCATCCTCCTAGTCTTTATTACTCAGTGCTATTTGGATTCCGCTACAAGTAAAGATATAGTACAATGACAGTAGTGTTGTCGAAATTAACTACATCTCATGGGACTATCGCGGGGTACGGTTTCGATTATTTTTTTTGTAATGATTGGCCCACCAAAGTGACTCTACTCTGCCTGATGGAAAGCATGAATAGAATCCAAGAGTGGTGGTCGCTATACTCATTCCGAATGTAGATAATTCAGTACGGCGAGCTACACTACGGCGGCCTAGATTCTTATGGTTCTTGGGACTTCCCTAAAAAGTGAAAATATATACCGATCGTCTTGAAAATATATGCTAATAAGTCTTCTTTGTGACAAAAATGGAAATAATGAAGTACAATTGGCTAGTTCATGCTGAAAATAAAAGGTTGCATATTTCTGACCTTGCACTTAGGCGTACTACCATTAGGGATATTTCTATGTAGTTTTTACAATAGTAGTGTGTTATTATTGCCATTTGCTATTTCTTTTTATTACACAATTGGAACTGGTGCATAACTCTGTCTGCCCCTTAGTAAAATTTACAAACTTCAATTTCTTAATCGTTATGCAATAAGATTTGCTTAAACTTTGACAGAGACTCGGCCAAATACACATAAAATTAAGATAATTATATCATACGTCATATAGGTATTTAAGACTAGTTCAAAATGATTCCCGTCTATCTGAAGGTTACCTGGAAGAAATTGCTCTATCTGATAAGGCCGCCTTTTGTACATTTTTTTTTAGTTCAGATATTTGACACCATCACCATCATCACCATCTAGTCCTAAACTAAGCAGAGCTTGTACTATAGGTACTAAACAACTGATAAATATGTATATATATATTTTGTATGTACATACATATTATACATAGAAAACACCCAAACTCCGAAACAAATATTTGCAGATCATGCAAACATTTAGTTTAATACGAGAATCGAACCCGAGGCCTCAAGTACAGCTGTCGCATACGCTACCACTGCGCAACCGAGTCACACATTATATTAGATGTACTCGTATAGTTAATTACTTTACGACGCTTGTACAACCTTGGTGTATTACTGTCTCAAAACACTTCCCACAAATGATAAAAACAAAGCATAAACAGGTAATCTATACATATAAATAAAATTGGAGTATCTGTTTGTAATATTAAAATAACCGCTTTTTACTACACGCATATGAATATATATACGATACACACATCAAAATAACATTTTTTACAATTTTTGCCTGTCTGTCTGACTGTTTGTTCCGGCTAATCTCTGGAACGGCTGGACTGATTTCGACGTGACTGTCACTGACAGATAGTTGATGTTATAGGGAAAAACTTAGGCGACTTACATTTTAGAATTTTGGAATTATAAAAAAAATCCACGCGGACGAAATCGCGGGTGCAGCTAGTAGTTAATAAATTTAGATGTACTCACCATTCATTTGTCAACCTCTCTTTCTCCCAATCAGCTCCTTTACCGGTATCCCTCATTTTTCACTCAGTTATTACCTTACTGTGCACTCTTTCCACATAGTAAACAGCAGTCTATTTTAATATTAGATTTTTTGTAATGCCTTGTACCTTATCTCGTCACTTTTAATTACACTATTAAGATTAAAGGTACTATATAAAGTGCAATCGGCTTTCTTTAACAATTCCATTAATTTATAAAGTCCGTTAAAAAACGAGAATGTCCCGTTGCTTAAGTAAGTTGACGTGTACACACTGTCGCCTACTGTGTGTTGCCGCATAGAGGTCAGTGTTATAAGGACGATAAATGACAATAATTAGTAAAACATATCGAAGAGTGCCTTTAACATTGAAACTTTTATCGTTCAATAAACAATCCATCTTAATTACATAAGTATTGGACCACAGGGTAGATAATTACTACCGTTAAATTCTAAAATATGATGGATAGTTTTTAGGTTTAGCTTAATAGAACTAGACTACAGTATGATAGAATTAATGTTTTTAAATTCTTCATTTACATATTTACCGACTGCACGATTGGCCTAGTGGTTTAAGCGGTCGCGACACCGCTCTCCACATCGTTGAGTGTTGTGGGTTCAAATCCTACATGGGATAACATTTTGTGTGATCCACAAATTGTTGTTCTGAGTCTGGGTGGTCTTTGTGTCCGTTTCTTGTGTGTTTGTAAAGTCCCCCGTGACACAGTGTTTATTCCTAGTGCGGGCGTTGTCTTTTCTTTAATAAAGAAAAAAAAAAAGAAAAAAAAAGAAAACATATCATTTTTTTTACCAGAATACATCACCATTATCAACAGCCTTTAACAGTCCACTGCTGGACATAGGCCTCTCCTTCGAAAGGAGGTTTTGGCTTACTATATCACGCTGGCCAGACGGGTTGTTATAAGGTTTGTTTCAAGTTTTCCTCCTCTTTGCATTGATGTTGTCTTGCATATTTTTTTTCTATTGAAGCCTACCAAATTGTCTCTATTCTACCTGATGGACACCATGAATAGAATCCAAGAGCGGTCGCCATACTCACTGTGAATGAACACAATGCAGTATGGAGACCCACGCTATGGTAGCCTAGAGAGATGCTTCTTCATGCCGCGTTTAAAGGACACGGAATCGTAGTGAGAGGGAAACACGTGCGCTGGTAATGAGTTTCAGACTTTAATTGATTTGCAAAGGAAGGAAGAGCTGAACCGTTCAGTTTGAAAACATATAAAATATTAATATATAACAATTCGTATCAACCACATCAACAACTTTTATGGTCCACTGCTGAACATAGGCCGCTCCTTAACAAGGAGGTTTTGGTCTACAATATAACGCTGGCCAAGTGAGTTGATAATAATTGTCTATTAATTTTATCTTTGATCAAATTCGTTAAACATCACGTTACTTGTCATGTTCTTTTAAAAAGACAATAAAAAAAATAGAATTTTGTAATCACAAACTTTTGTTTAAACACTTGTAAACGATTTTATATATATATAGATAGATAGATATATATCTCTCACTTTGTCACGTCTTAATTTCTTTTCAAGAATAATTAATAACGATGTCTAGACTAACTAACTGTATAAATGACTACCATTAACTGTTTATGTATTAACTGTTTCTGAAGAACACACCATCACACTAATTACTATGGTTACTTAGCATAATTTTATGATGGTTATAGACAAGTAATATTAATATTGCTAACTTTAAAATAGTAATTTTCGTCTAAAACCAAGAGTAAGTCCCTTACATAAGTCAAAGTCAATTATTATTTACGAGTTTACGAGAATCTACAAGACGAAAGAATTTCTTTATCTTTTAGACTCCTAGTAATAATGTCTTGTTTAGGTAGTCCTCCGATCTTACTTTTATTATTGTGTGGGAATATTGTGTTTTATGAGAAATTGGCCAATCCATAATACACACAATACACATATGCTCTCCTGGTCGCGTCGTATCTGCGGAGGTTAGGTTAGTTCAGCGGTTCTCAATCTTTTTTGGTGACGGAACCCTTTTGGAAAGCGAAATACTTGACGGAACCCTATAATAAAACAATAGTTTTTAAAAGTGTATTCTTTATTAATAAGCATAATAAAAGTACAATGTAACAGTTAGTTATTACTTACTTACATAACAAGTATAATAATAGAAGTTATTAAAAAAGAAAAAAAATCTAATGGGAGGTATGAAACTGTTTTTTATTTTTCATCAATTGGTTGATATCAGGTTTGATAGAGGACAGTTGAAGTCTCATATCAGGTTCGGCGTCCAGTCTATTGCGGTATTTTGTTTTCGTAGCTGCATAGGTTGAGAATCCTGTTTCGCACAAATATGTTGTTGGGAACGGGAGAAGAATATTCAGAGCCATTTTGGCAAGCATTGGAGATTCATCACGAATTCTGCACCAAAAATCGTTGAGAGGCGTCGTTTTGAACAGTACCTCCATACTTGTGTCTGATGACATATCTAAAAGAGATTCATATATCTCGTTTGACATACTTTCGGGCTTTTGTAAGTTGGGTAAAAAAGGATTATGAATCCATGAATTCAGTTTCATTTTTGTATTTTGTTCTTCGGGAAAATACTTCTCAAAAGATGCGCGCATCGAAGTGAGATATTTGACCAATTCCTCAAATACATCATCTTGAAACATTTCTGAATCGTTATCGCTAACAAACTCATTGAGTGAGGTAAAGCTTTCTATTTCTCTCTTTCCAACGCAAATAATCCAAAAATCTAATTTTCTTTTGAAGGCAGTTATTTTATCACAGGCCTGGAACACTGTTGTCTGTTTACCTTGCAATGATACATTTAATTCGTTCAGTTTTTGAAAGATATCCGCCATAAAAGACAGTCGGAACAACCAAGTTTTATCATACAAACGGTCTTTCAAATTAAAAGCAGTATCTGAAAGAAACATTTGTAACTCGGCTCTAAGTTCAAATAGCCTTGTTAAAGTTTTACCCCTAGACAGCCATCGCACTTCTGTATGGAGCAGCAGTGTTTTATGTTTGCTGCCATAATCTTCACACAATAATGAGAACAATCGGGATTGTAGTGGTCGTGTTTTGATAAAATTAATTATTTTTACCGCTTCTTCCATAACTAATTTTAGATTTGACGGCATTTGCTTCATCGCAAGTGCTTGTCTATGCAGGATACAATGGCTGGAACTACAATTAGGCGCTTTATTTTTTATTCGTGACACTAGTCCTGCTGTAATACCCGTCATCGCCTTGGCCCCATCTGTACAAATGTCAATGCAATTGTTCCAACTGAGATTATTTTCCCCAAAAAATATATTTATTTTATTAAAAATTTCTTCTCCGGTAGTTTTTGTGGGCAGCGGTGAACACATAAGCATATCTTCTTCCAAAGAACTTTCATATGGATATCTCACGATAACCAGCAAGATAGCCAGACCAGCGACATCAGTAGACTCATCTATTTGCAAGACGAATCGTGTTTCTTGTAGACGTGTAACTAATTCTTGTTTGACGTAGCTTGCCAGATCATGAATTCGCCGTGAAACAGTATCGTTTGATAGCGGCACAGTAGAAACATGCTTTGCAGATTTTTCATCGAGCATACATTTTGTTATGTCTAACACACATGGTTTTATTAAATTCTCAGCGATAGTGTGCGCTTCACCTGCTTGTGCAATGCGATAGCTAACTAAATATGATGCCTCTGTGGCCTTTTCATTGATAGTTTGGGTTACATGCATCATAGTTTTTTGACTTTCCAATAACTGTTCTTTTTTACGTACAAAAAATTCTTTATTTTTGTCTTTAGACTCGGGGTGTACAGTTTCTAAATGCCGGCGCAACTTGGCAGGTGCCATGGAACTATTAGGAAGCAGTTTACTACATAACATGCAGAGAGGTGAGCCGTTGGAATCAACAAATCCGAAATTGATATATGATTCATCATACTTCCTTTTTTTCGCCTTTGAAACCGTGGAACTTGACGTCGTTGCATAATCGTCTGGATCGGTAATTGCTGTATACTCCGCGCGATCTGATTTTGAACATTCGGCTTCGTTAGAAGATGTTGTTGCAACACGTTTAACGCCTGTAAGCCAACGTTCCATTCTTCTTTATTAATAATGTTACATGTCAGGATGGTGGGGTCAAAATAACGCACGATCGTTACTGCGTAAAAGAGTTTAGTCCAAAGAAGAAATGTACAATCAGAATACAGCAGTAGAACACTAAACACTTTGTTTCTAGCAAGTAGGTACTAATCACTCCGAACACTAATCGTCGACTAACTAAGCGTCGATTTTTTTTTTTTTTTTTTTTTTTTTTTTTTTTTTTTTTTTTTTTGATTTGATTTTTAGCTGTTGGCCTCAGACGGCCTCTACAACTTTACCCGGTTTGGTTACGGTGAGCGCTGAGGGCTCTCAACCGGCCTTTATTAAACAACATTGCCCAAGGGCACCCCCTGCGGGGTACGGACCTCGGCTTGGGGTGTTGCTGAAACACTGGGGCGGCCTACTCCCATGTTTTGTTGACGGTTTACGCGGCCCGTGTTCCGCCCCCGCCGGCGGGGACGAAAACGCGGACGGTTCGCACCTAGTGTGTTCGCTCTGCGTTGAGCGCGTGTAATGTCGTCGTCTAGCTCCCCTAACGCGTGTTTGGGTCGACGTATTTTAGATATTTTACTCGGTGTGTAATTTACAGCCGCAACCACTAGAGGGTTGGGGTGAGTCGGAGCAGAGTCAAAGTAGCTAAGGGAGCACTGTTTAATGAATTGCTTGATGGTCGGCAATCTGAGGTCGATGTGAAGATCGACGTTGCGTACATACCACGGTGCTCCCGTAGCTGTGCGCATGAACCTATTCTGTAGTGTTTGAAGCCTATGGATCCTGTGTGGCCTTACATGTGCGAATACTACACTACCGTACGTCATTATAGGACGTATGCATGCAGTGTATAATCGGACTTTGTTTTTTAAGTTTAATTTCGAACACTAAGCGTCGAGGCGCGATCGCCGCTTTTATAGTCCTAGCCAGATCTCGAACATTCTCAAAAATACTCGAGTCGGCGCCTTTGATAAATAACAAGCCGAAATAAAAATAGAAATACAAAAAATGCTGTGTAAACAATTTCGACTTTACGTTTTAAAATTAGAGCCGAAAGTAGCTTGTTTACAATTATTGTTAATCTCAGGGGCGGCTTTTATCAAAGGGACTCGCGCGCTTTTATCAAAGGGACTCGCGCTCACAAGTAGATATCCGCGGTGGCGGCATAGTAAAATTGTACGAGGTGACTAAGGTCGGCTGCGCCTCGTGAATCGTGATACGCCGCGTCAGAACGGTCGACCAGAGAGAGGTGTTTGGAATTTTTTCTAAATTCTTGCGGAACCCCTACAGGGATGTCGCGGAACCCTAGGGTTCCGCGGAACACACTTAGAGAATGGCGGGGTTAGTTTATAATATTATTATGAGTATCTCAATATGTAAAAAAATCTATAAAAACTTAACGAATATCCTACTAATTTACCTTAATATTACAAACTTGGCAGAATACATTAGTTAACAAAACCTTCAGTCGTATTGTCGGTATTATAATCAGTCTGTTCCTTACGTCTAAGGTCAAAATTAAGTTAATTTTGTATACGTTTTATTCCATTCCTATTAAGGTTAAATTTATTATCATTATTACCTCTTACATCATCATATCTTATTTTTTAAAAACAATGAGATCTAACCGTTGACTTCTCACTGATCTATTATATTTTTTTGCATACATTACAAAGAGGTATACTACTTTGAGGAAAAAGAGCAACGAGAAATACTTTTTCTAATTGTCCTTATGATCACAAAAGAAGTATCAGCCTCGAAAGAAGTTAAGTAATTTTAGTGGTTCAAGATTTTACCACTAGTAAACTTGGGGACTTGGAGACATAGTTAGCGCTCCTTGGGGGAGTTCTTCATTCAGCAGAGGACGGCGATAAGTTGATTTGATTTGAAACCTGGAGGGGGCTATCATTCCTTGACGTGTATGCGATTTTACTACCGAAGTACGAAAAAATTACGTTTGACTGTTACTCACTCGATGAACGTTAAAATAGTTACGGTGCTTTAAGCACAAAATATGTGACTGTTAATTAGCATAACTGTCAGCTAACAATAAAAGTAAGAGCTGATGACGAGATTATCTCTCAAAGTTTCGTAAACACATAGTTTCGTTTAGTAGTTGTGCAAACCATAGATAAAAAAATCTATAAATAATAGATGATTCGGTTTTGTTTTTTAATATAACCAAAGACAAGAGAAACTGAATTACGAAATCCTTGAGTTGATTGACAATAATAAGTTGGAAATGGAAACTACGCAGAACAACAGCAGTGCAACGAGAAGGAAAAAATGTCATAAATCTTATACCAACCCGTTTGGCCAGGATGATATAGTAGTTCAAAACCTCCTTTATAAGAAAAGATCTATGTTTAACATCTAATATATAAAATTCTCGTGTCACAGTTTTCGTTGCCATACTCCTCCGAAACGGCTTGACCGATTTTGATGAAATTTTTTGTACTTATCCGGTATCTATGAGAATCGGCCAACATCTATTTTTCATCCCCCTAAATGTTAGGGGTAGTACAACCCTAATTTTTTTTTTTATTTTTTAGTCAAAATTTTAATTTCTATTTTTTTATGATACAACATACAAAAATACATACAATCCTCAATTTTCACCCTTCTACGATCAACCCTTATTTTTTAATAGCCATTTTAGTAATTAAATCATTTTTCATCCTGCTCAAATTACTTAGAAATAATTTATATAGCAAAGCAACGTTTGCCGGGTCAGCTAGTTAGGCTATAAAAGGCTGTTGTTAAATCTTTGTATGGATAAAATTATATTAAGGTTAAAATAGTTAATCTTAAATTCAATGTTACACTGGACAGTACCAGTGATAAGATAGTGATAAGAATTCGAGTCAATATCGATCGAATGATAATAATCATAAACAACATTTAAAGATATATGGTACAGATAAGGGCTTCTGCATTTATACGAGGCCAAACAGAAAGTTTCAAGAAGAAGAGTTTTTATTAACCGTGTAAGAGCCATGTTTTAGCACATTTATTAGGTAGTAGAGTCACGCTGATTTCCGCACGAACGGGCCGGCTCGCTCGTAGCAGTATTACCCTCCCACAAAAGACTAACCTAAAGCGACAGTATTCGTGCTGTCGTATTTCGTTGGTGAGTGCGAGACCGGAGGCCCATTGATGCAGGGGTGACAGTTATCGTGATAACTGTGTGAGGCTTACACTGCCACGATGACTGTCATGCCTTTTACGTACGCCCAAGCGGGCCGTGAAAAAGCATCTCACTAGACCACCATAGTGTAGGTTACCATACTGCATTGTTTGCATTTGCAATGAGTATGGAGACCTCAACTCTTGGATTCTATTCATGATTTCCATCAGGTAGAGTAGAGTCCCTTTGGAAGGCACTTAAAATAGAAAAAAAGGGTCTATTGAAGTAGTTCAGATAGAGATCTAGAATTGGATAGGCACAAAAATGGTACTGTGTACCTACCATGTCTGTTTAATGAAGGTCTTTACTTCAGGTCACAAATGGGAATAATTTAGGAACGATAAAATTACATGTACGAGTACAAAGGTGAGTGTAAGACATGTCAAGTCATGTGTACTTATTAATAGGTAGAAGGAAAGTATTTTATTCAAACCATAACACTATTTATTTCTATAGTTTATATATAACATATGGATATATAGACAGACATATTACATTCATACATATACTAAGGACCGGATCGTTGACGGGAGAGATAATACGGCGTTTATGGCTCCCTACTGTTCGTTTTTATTTATTGTTTTAATGTTATAAAGTAATGTTGTTTCATTATTTAATAATTTAATATTATATATATCCTACATATTATATTTATTATGTGCTCGCCAAAATTTTTCTTTTGATACCAAACACGTGATGCTTCAGTTTAATTTTTTCGAGGATAGAATCTGAGGTTTAATTTCTTCATAATTTTTTTTCATAAAAATTTATTTAGATTATGTCACCTGGGCCGTTGTTACAAATCTATTGATACTTCAATCATTAAAATCGACTCAGTAGCTTAGGTGATACAGTGAAATATACAGACATAGACTGTTAAAAGCATTATCATTTCTTTTCTTACTCGTATTCGGGTAAAGAGTATTTATGAAAAGTTGAATTTGACAAGATAAAAAAATTACGTAATAATAATAATATTTGTAACGTAATGGAAAGCTGTGCTCAATACGAGCTTTTTAATGAATATGCTCTTAAAAAAAATTGTGAACAATAATAATCATCTGAAACTATTTACTTCCTAATTATTGTATTTTAATTTGTTATTTACTAGTACATCTTTAATTAGCAATAAGATACGAGCGTTTTGTACTTGAGCTGTTCTTGACATGGAAGTGTAAGCCAGTGTCAGTTCTCTTTGTAGAAAAAGTAAGGTACAGAAGTCCTCTATAGACAGTCAATAATTGTGAATTTCTTTTTAACCATGTGTTTATCCTTTATATTAATTCACGTCGTCTCGTTTCATATCTCACTGTACAGTCGCATCGTGTTGTAGAATATAACGTCGTTAAGATTAAATTGCGGTGCTCATATAATTTTGTCGTTAGGCTTATTACAATATTTAACGTTAATTAATATCTTGTATTTGTATTAGTTTGCCACAGTTATGTTTATGACTGTTTCTTTTAAAGGCTTACTCTAAATATTTGAAAATTATCTACAGTACCTAAAAACTGAGCTTTGCTCGGTATTTTTTTTAAAACATGGATAAAACAACGTTTTCTAAAAATTAAATATAGATAGATCGATTTATCGCCCTCGAACCTGCATACTAAATTTCATGAAACTCGTTTTAGCCGTTGCTGAGATTCAGATGTATATATAGAATACTCGTTAAATGGTAATAGATAAATAAATAAACATAATTTTCAATTAACTGTTACTTATATAGGATACTTGTACCAAATCAAATATTTTTAAACATTTGTCTGTTTCTCTCCTGTTAATCTCTAAATCAACTGGATTGATTTGACGGGACTTTCCCTGGCAGGCAGGTGATGTTACGAGGGTAAGTTTTTAAGTTCGCGGAATGACAGTGAAAAAGGCGGGTAAACGCGCTCTTTTGATGCCTACCGTATTCAGTGACTCATAATTAGTCTGCATAGTAAAATTTGTTGTGATTGGATCATTAGTTATTAAACTATCGTTGACCAAGTATTTTAATCGGGAACGAAGTGAAAAAAATGGAGAAAATTGAATTCCGTGCGGTGATAAAGTTCCTTACTAAGCAAGGAAAGTCTGTTCAAACCATACTCAATGAGATGTCATCGGTTTATGGGGATTCTTGCCCAGGAAAAACAATGGTCTACAAGTGGCATAGTTTATTTAAACAAGGCAGGGAATCACTTGAAGACGACCCGAGGCCGGGGCGCTCCGTTGAGGTGACTACGCCAGAAGTTATTGCAAAAGTAGAAAAAATTGTATTGGAAGATGCTCGACTAAAAAAGAAACAACTCGCAGAAATGGTTGGAGTATCGGATACAATAATTTTTAAAATTTTACACTATCATCTTGGCATGACTAAGGTTAGCGCACGGTGGGTGCCGAGAATGCTCACGCCATTGCAAAAACAACAGCGCGTGGAATGTTCACGTGCGTTTTTGGACCTCTGCAATGAAGACAAGGATGGCGTATTGAATCAAATTGTTACTGGGGATGAAACTTGGGTTCATCATTATGAACCCGAGTCCAAACAAGACTCCATGCAGTGGCACAAAAAGGGCACAGCACCACCCAAGAAATTTAAGGTTTCACAGTCGGCTGGGAAACTCATGGCAACGATTTTTTGGGACTCAGAAGGAATATTATTGATAGATTATAAAGATAAAGGCATTTCTATAACGGGGGAATACTACGCTTCAATCTTAGAACAGTTAAAAGAACCCATCAAAGAAAAAAGACGGGGAAAATTAACGAAAAGTGTCCTGCTATTGCATGACAATGCTCCCGTTCACAAGAGCCGAGTCGCACTGGCTGCCCTGCATAAGGTGGGCTTCGATATTTTGAATCACCCACCCTACAGTCCAGATTTGGCTCCGAGTGATTATTATCTCTTTCCAAAAATGAAAAAAGAATTACGTGATAAGAAATTTTCAACTGATGAGGAGGTTAAGGAGGCGGTTTCGGCGTATTTTTCAGACAAAGATAAAACTTTTTTTTTACGAGGGAATAAAAAAACTAATTGAAAGATCTGAAAAATGTATTCGTGTTGCAGGGGAATATATAGAAAAAGAAAAATAATTTTGTGTTTTTATTATTACTCAATACCCTCCATTCCGCGAACTTAAAAACGCCCCCTCGTATAAGCTTTAGACTTTAGAACTAGCGGTGTTTTAAAAAAAATGGGTTTACGCAAAAACAAAATTAAAAGCAATTAACTAGTGAAACTCCACGTGGTTCCAATTATGTTGATATGTATTGTCTTGTTCTGTTTTATATAAACGAGGATTTGCCATTGGCTGTTTGTTTTCCCCTCTGCTTATATGAGTATTTTGATTATAATAGTTGTAAATATTCCATAGCATGTAAAATGTTTTCACCAAAAATACAATATAGAGAGGAACGACGACATACTCATAAACTGTAACAACTCATATCACTGTATAATAGCAGTTCGTCATGGAGGTTTAGGTTTTAACTATTAATTCTAAACTTTGTTCATCACCAGGCCGCAAAAACGTGGATCACCATGAAATATTGTCAACATTCGCAATGTGTATGGCGACCGCCACTCTTGGATTCTATTAATGCTTTCTATCAGGTAAAGTAGTCACTTTGGTTGAACTATATCTGTTGGTATGCTTTTATACGACCCACGCATCTATAGCTGGTCTGCGGCCTGTAGCCTTTTCTGATATAATAGGCCATCCAACACTAAAATAACTATTCAATTCGAACCTCCTAAGATGAGCGCATTTAACCAAACAAACTCTTCAGCTTTACAATAATAATTTATATTAGACCTTGGCACTATTCCAGTTTCTAATTGTATGAGTTTAGAGTTTTATATGCAATAAAAACAATAAAATTGTGTTTGCGTGTAGCGCGTAAGCGATAAAAGACAAAACGAAGAAAATTTACTGCTTCAATAAGCTGTTTTGATACATTGATGCCTATTAGAATAAAAAAGCATTCCTTACACAACTTAGTCAAAAATGCCATCTCTTTTAACTCAAACTATGAAGTGTAAAATAATCGAAATATGTTTTTTCAAAAAATTTCACTAAAGTAAGTTATTTGAAACTGATTTCATTTTAGTTGAGTATAAGACAACACGGACAAAATTTAAGATGATATACTTTCAGCAAATAGCTTAAATCAAATTACAACAACCACTGCCAAAGGTTATGATTTGACTAGCACTAAAAACGACCTTTTGCTGTTTGTATTAAGGTATTATTTGCCGAATCTAACCGTATTTTTAAGAATATGATTACAGTGGTGTGGTATCTTAGAAATTATATATATGTTATATATATGTAAAGTAAAAGCTTACGTAAACAATAATAGTCGCTTGCTGAGTCGGACATTCTGAGAATTTATGTTATCTGGCTTTGTCTTGTTCAGCTATTGTTAACTGCCACTATCTACTGTCATTGTGCCCAACACAATGATAAAATTATTGGAACAAATTCTACATTTGCTGTGCATGTGCATGTTTATGTTATGCATACCTTTACGTATAGAAATTTATTGAAGAATTCTTTTTAAATCGATTGTCATGTAGCCCCTTTCATAGGCCGGTGCAATGTTAGACGCTAGAATAGATTTAGATTTAGAATATAGAATAGATTCTGGTTGTTTTTTTTTTATTTTAGGAGCCTACCAAAGTGACTCTACTCTGTCTGATGGAAAACATGAATAAAATCCAAGCGTTGTGGTCACTATACTTATTGCGAATACATACAATGCAGTATGGTGACCCACACTATGTTGGCCTAGTAAGATGCTCTTTCACGCCTCGCTTGGGGACGTAAAAGGCATGACAGTCATCGTGGTATTATATTCCACACACTTACCATGACAACTGTCACTCCTGCATCACTAGTCGCTTATCAGGTGGACACTAACAATATAAACTAAATGGGGTGTGGGAGCTAAGGTTAGGGATACCACAGGTTTTGGATGGGAAGGAAGGCAAGACTGTAAGAGCTTAAAGGGTTGTGCATTTGTATTTTCGTCCTATGATTGGAGAAACCACTAGAACACAGACATCAAGTTTAGTCTCTTTCGGTCGAGAAGATGTTGAGGACATTAAAGAAAAGAAAAATAACTTTTAGAATACTAGTTATATTCTTTGTCTTCTTTTTAGAACTATGAATAGACTCTCTCGAGACACAGGATAAGTTCCTGGTGCGGGAGTTGTCTTTTTAAATCAGTTTAAACTTACTATCTGCAATGAGACGGATTAAAAATACGGAGTATTGCCATCACTATTTATACTGTAGTTGCCGTAAAAACCGACTAAGGGAGTAAGCTACATATAAGAATAGCACTTTAAACAAAAGGAAAACTGGAAATAAACCCTACATTAACTTATAAGGACAAGCTATTAAAGGCTCTTGATGAAAATGTACCGAAGGATGGCAACTGAATCATGCCAAGTAATAATGACTCAAATGCTTTTGCTGTCTGAATCTGTTGCTACATAAGCCAGTAAATAAAAATATTTTTTGTTGTGAAAACAATTAATAATTTGTTATTGTTGATATTTAATCAGCTACAATGTATATCATGGACTTGAACTCTCGGATTTAAATACGAATGAGAATTAAGAATAAAGCGTGTCACCCCTATTCTTCCTATGGATGTCGTAAGAGGCGACTAAGGGAACAAAATATGCAAGACAATATCACTGTCAAGAGAAGGAAAACTTGAAAAAAATCCTACATCAATCCGTCTGGCCAATGTGGTATAATAGGTCAAAACCTCCTTGCTAAGGAGAGGCCTATGCCCAGCAGTGTTAATGATGACGATGATGATGGATAAAATTCAAATACTCTCAGATAACACGTTTATGACGTCTCTTTGTTACACGTGACACACGGGGCAATCACGTGTTTTGTGCTAAATATGAATACAGGTACGACAAAAATTTGTTTTAAAAATTTGAAAATACCGAAATCTCGGCGGTCTGTTCATCTTAACAAGTACATTTAAAGTTCATTCATCCTAATTCATGATTACTACATAGTATAATTAATAATGAAGCTTCGAATTGCTTTTATTTTGAACTAGTTATTGCCCAGGGCTTCGCTTCCGTGGTTTTTATTTCATCTTTCTACTTTTGAAAATGGCGAAGTTCTATAAGTAGGTTTAGACTTTGCGTTAATGAATCAATCAATCAAGGTAAGTGGTTTAATATGATATCTGATTTTGAAGAAAAATATATATTTTTTAAGTTTTAATGTTAAGGAACTTTTGTGGAAGAGAAAGAAACATTTACTATTATTATTTTTATAATGTATTTGTAGCAAACTCTGGTGATAGAATAAAAAAATACGTATTCGAAGGCCACTTAAAGTATTATTACAACGTAATTCGTATTTACATTCAAATTTATAAAATACATAATTTGAGTGATGTGGACTCGGGGAAACCCACAACGCAAATTTTTTTTTAATCAAGAACTCGTCCTTACAAGGAAAAAGACTCGAATATAATTGCATAACACGAACATTTCTTTGTTTAATTTGTAGAATTAAAATTGAAGAGTCTTATGCGTAACATATAAATCTCTTATGTCATGTTGTTTGTGTCGCAATACTTGGAAAAGTCTCGATCGATTTCAATGTTTTTTTGTACAGTTGGTAGATAAAAATAGGTCATAAAGTATTATGCTACCTTCTACACCCACCACTCATTTTTATAATCGCGATTTTATTTATCTCTGGAATGGGTAACGCAGTGATAGCTAAGAATACCAGTAATTTTCTTTATTTTGAAAATTGTAACATAACTTGAGTATATGCACACGTAAGCCGAAAGAGCTTCGACGAGAACAGCTACTTCATCGTAATCAATCATAGCTGGAAATAAAGCTTCTTCTTAGAAAGGAGGTTTCAGTCTACTATTTCATGTTAGCCAAACGGGTTGGTATGGGGTATGTCAATTTAAATGGCTAAATAGTACAACAAAATATCTATGTTTAATTAATAACATTGGCAGACGTACATATATGCTAGGTATCGGAACGTGAGACAATCACATGTGAAATTTATGTCAATAAGTGTTTGCACTCGAGAACGACAGATGTTACTTTCAAGTGTCTCTTCTTTATCATCCTTTAAGTATGACAGATATATTTTTTACGATGACTATCTTCTTGTAATGAAAAGAAAATAATGAACAGGTCCGCCTAAAATAGCAATTAACTTAACCTTGAAATAGTAGTTCTTGTTAAGACGTATTTTCAAGCATATTTTATAATTTATTCTTAATTTTTATTGGTCTAGTGGTTAGCGTATGCAACTGTCTACAATTAATTACCGGTTTTACCCAGTTGCACTTGTAGCGGTTTTCTTTTTACCCCAAATAATCTTAGGAATAAGAAGTTATTTAATTTTTTTCAACAGTAATGTTTTACCAGCAGCTCTTATTTTACAGCCTAGATACTGAAGTATAAGAGTAGTTAAGATATGGTTCTTATCTATTAACTAGGTGACTTATCTCGAGCAATTAGCTAACATTACCCTCGTTACAATTCCATTTCGTTACTTACTATTAATATAAGCTAGTAAGCCGTTTAAGCTAGTAAAGAGTTTATACATAAAGGTTCTAAGCAGTTTTATAAGAAAAAGTCAATTACATGCGAATCTTCACCATATTCTTCAACATCACCTAAAGAGGATGAAACTTGGACGGTATTTTAAAAAGCGTTTCAAGTATCCGTTAAACTCTGATTACCTGAAGTCAGTTTTAAATTCACATCTAAACTTAAGCACCAACCTCATTACAAAATACGTTTTAAATGTTACTTAGCTGAAAATCGACTCAGTAATTGATTTTTTTTCCGCTGTGTCGATAATATTATTCTGTATCAGGTAGGAATTTCTATGAAACTATATGTTTTATAAACATAATGTCTATGAAGTTATATATAATACACTATTAGCTAGATAACACATTAATGAAAATAAGATCGTTCAAAATTAAATATTATAATAAATATGACTTGCTTTCAGTTATAACGGAACGTTTAAATTGTTATCAAAACTTGTCATGTTGAATGTTCAAATTATGTTTTTGTTTTTATATTATATAATAACGTTATACGCTTGCTATAAACCAAAAGATTGTGGTGATTATTATTTAAACAAAAACTTGAACGTATGTCTATGCGAATTGAATATCAATTAAGGTTAATTAAGGTGAATTGAAATATCTATGTACTTAAATAAAGTAAGGTAAATGTAAATCGTTCGTAATAATTAAAAAACCATCGTAAAACACGTTCTTTAGCCCTAAAATGCTTTAGAAATCACCGCTCTTGTAAATAAATATCACATTTGCCAAAATCTATATCTGAGTGAAAATTTTGACTTAAACATCGTTCTGTAATAAGCTATCACTCACTTGAGTACGGATTGCCGAATTTTGTTTTAGCTGACGTTCAATAATGAGATCTCTACTTATAATCAGTTTTAAGATTAGATTCACAACTAAGACTCGTTTTAATATAAGCCCTTAGAGCACGCATCAATTTTGATGATTTCGTAGGTACCATCTATTAACCTAAATTAAAAGATAACCTTCTTAATACTACCGTTTTAACCGATTTGAAAAGGAAAGTTCTATGTTAAAATGTGTTTTTTTGGCATTAAAAGATTCTAATCTATCCTAGTCCCACCACTCTATAGCCAATCACATATATTTTGGTTACTGGAAAGTTTACACGCCGTTGCCATAGACGCTCCTGGGTACACCTCTCCGTTAAACCGTAACATGTATGGCCGGCTTCCTACACAGATAATAATCCTGGACTGAATAACCATTTAGTCACTTCAACAAAATTTCAGAAATGAAAACCTCAAACTTTTGTAACAGAACAATACTATTTATTTTGTTACATATACCGAATGTATGCTATAATTTGCGTATATTTATAACATTTGTTATATGGTCATCTTATCTAAATAATAATAATAATCAATTTTATGATCTATGATTCGATTATTTAATTTGTAAAAGGCAAGGAGTAGAAAAAAACGTGCTATGTGAATGAAAAATAATTGAAAATGATCGAATTCATAGACAAAAGAGTCTATGTATTATAAAAATCGATATTACTTAGCCATACATTACACGGTAACGTTACAGTTTGAAGGATTTTCAGTGCAGTTGTAATCCATATGTATTAATGAATTTCATTTTATAGCTGCATTAATCATGTCTTAAGTATTTATTTATTTAAGGTCGTTCACTTCTTAGAAGCCCATCAACTATTACAATTTACTCCGTGGTGAATCATGCACCATGAAGGCTTGGTATTTTCCTCTGACCTTGTTTAATAAAATATTTCTTTAAGTATTTCACTACTAATAAAGTTTGTATCCTATAAACGATAAATCGCAATTTTAATGAAAAAGGCACTATTCCTTGTCATTGGAGTAATATCGCAAATATAATGATGTAAAATAATTCACTCTTTCTTACGTAAAACTTGTTAAATAGCAGTAAAATAATAACTTCACAATTACACTAAACAGTCAACATAAAAATGATTTCTGAAGGTTGCAAAAAGCGCGCGAAAACGTGAATAAAATATGGCGGCGCGTCACTAAGTTTTGATGGCCGGAGAGCAACTGAGCTAAGCGTAATGGCTCCTGCCATTTAGCGAAACAGGCCGTCAGTATAGTTACTTATAATATGTATAGATACAACTATTCAATCAATATCTCTCAGGGATACCTATGACATTCTTTCTATGTTTAGGTCAATGTTATTTGACGGAATACGTGAAGTGTTAAATTGAATTTTTGCATTGTTACTGTTTTCATGAACTGCATTATTAGGTACACTATTTGCTTGATTGATCTTAGAGCTCTGATCAAAAAGCAACTTATTTTTAGCGAAATTAAATATATTTAAAAACAGATGTTAAGGTCAAGGTAGGAATTTCGTTTATATTATTCTTCTTGACAAACTTCATCTGCCGTCAACGCTCTGATTGACATTTTTTGAGTGTTTATGATATAAATACTTAGCAAAAATAAACACTTAGCAAAAGGATGCTCTCATATCAGTGGTATTATGTATCATTTGCATGTTATTGTAGTAAAATAATAAAACGGGATAATGCCGTCATATTTTTTAGGCCGGAGACTGTAAACATTATTATTATATTTAAGGCTATTAGAATGTCAAGGAGTAAGAGAAACTATATTTTTTATAACTGAATGGGTTTATTTTAAAATATTTTTATTGCACTAGTCTTTAATATTAAATAATTGTGAGTACAATTTTTATTTATGCGAGGTTCAACAATTACTGTAACGTACCCGGTGTGGTGACAGATTAAGAATACAGAGGGCCATCACCCCTATTCTTCCTATGGGTCTTGTAAGTGGTGACTAAGGGAACAAAATATGTAAGACGAAGTAAAACAAATTCTATATCAACCGGTGGTACCAGCGTGGTATAATAGGCCAAAACCTCCTTGCAGCCATATGTTCAGCAGTGGACTGTTAAAGGCGATGACGAAATATTGTAAGTGTATGGTCATCTTAAATGTTAAAGTTGCTTTTCTCTACTTATATAAAACCTTTTAGAGTAATAGGACTTAATTTTTATTACAATGTTTTCAATTATCCATAGTTGTATTGTTTCGGACAGCTCACACGGCATCTTCCTTTTATAATTTTGCATCATTTAAAACTATGTTCACTTAAAAATAAAAATTACATACTCAGATACAAAGAATACACTCGTAAATCGAATTGGTAGTTAGTGACTGATACTTAAATGGTGAGGTCACAGACTCTTTTTACTTATTTACTCACTAACTCTGTGTACAAAGTAAAGTTCAAAATAAACTACCTACAGTTCAAAATAACGCAATAATTAACTAGGTCAAAAGACTTCAAAAAGGTTTACTATATCTAGAACGGGGCAAAATTGGCATATGACAGCATTTGCCCGAATTAGTATACGGTAATTTTACTTATTGAGATTTTTTCTCTGACTAATATTACTAGAAAAGTTGCACATATTTACTTGAAAATATATAATATTAAACTATGAATTAAGTATATAATGTAGCCGCGTACCGTAAAATATCTGAAAATTTCTTGTTTAACATGTTCAGCTTCATAAACGCCATTACCGACAACAAACATTTTTGCAACATATTGTCTACTCTTGTAAGTGTCGTAGCGACAGGTTTAATTTGTTAGCAGTTTGTTAACAGACACTAGTTGCTGTAGATAATTGTTAAAACGCGCAAAGGAGATGTGGACAGACTTGACCTATTGCCGGACTTCTCCCTTGACCTTACTCGGAAAAATAATTATAAAAGAAAAGATTAAAAAAGTAATAGAAGCAGAGTTACTTATGACATCAAGTCACTTTAAGTGACATAAGTAATTTTGTTGTTTCTTCCCTCGTTATTGACAACTACACGACGACCCAAAATAGCAAGTACTGTTCCGATCCAAAAGAGAAAACTATGACAAATTCAAAAATAACATGACACGAGCGAACATAAACTAACTATAAATAGTTTTTTTTTAATTATAGCTTAAGATTCTTTTATGTACGGCCAAACTTAAAAAAAAGAAAAAACTTGCTCAATAGCGCGACAATTACATAATGTACCAAATTCTGTTTGCTTTTTAAATCAGAGTAAATAGACTGGGATAACTCTATTTGCACTGATATATTTACAATTTGTTACGTAAAGCCGAAGCCGTAGTTTAGCACTGCTTGTAGGTATTTTTATTATCTCTTTAACACGCTTTTATTAGCTTTCTTTTGAAGACGTGTTTTTTAGGTTTTTTTATAGTAACTATATTATTTTTAGCTATAGACAGTGCCTTTTTGTGTACACTTCTGAACAATGATTTATTAAGTGAAGTGTACCATTAATATATAAGAGATAATCGCATTCAAATTGGTTAAACCATTTCCGAGATTAGCACGTACAAACACACAGACAAAAATTTTAAAACTTATTGTTTTGAGTTCTGTTAATTTAATAAAAACTCCATTTGTTTTTCTTTAATATCCTTTTTGTACAGACATTGATCTCTTATAATACCTTACATACCTTTATTTATTTATGATGGGAGTACTCAGATGATACCGTCACAGGGATACCTTCAACTCAAGAGACAAAAATGCGTTGCTGACCTTAAAATCACCTCGCGTAGAATTAGGGGAGTGGTTATTTAAGGCTCCGATGATCTATACAGTCCTTAAAATATGATCCTTAAGCAATTGATTTTATGTTATATCACCTATTCTTCGATTCCTTACGTGCCAGTTTTATCACAGATGACGTGCAATACGTTATAAATATAAACAATCACACTTAAAATAAACCTATATGATGAAGCTATATTATAAGGCTATAACTCACTTGGCGAAAAGAGTAAATAGCAACAAAAGATGTTTTGTGATGCTGTGGTACTACTTCGGCACCTACCTCGGTCAAGCTGTTTTATTTATATTAAAGTATGCTTCTTCTAAGGAGAGGCCTATGTCCAGCAGTGGACTGCTAAAGGCTGTTGATGTGGCTCTTCCACAAGCAACTGCCTGTCGATTTGACTAGGTTACACTGACTGTGGTCTGGCGTTGAAGGTTACGGTTATATTTAAAATTAACACTACCCACGGTATTTACTATAAAAGCCTAGTATTTGACTACACGGACACACACAAGGGCAACTGTTTTACCAAACATGTCTGTCATCTATAAGCAGTAATGAATTATTAAACATTTTCCTGTTTTATTTACTTACTTATTAAACTTTACTTTGCTTATTAAAGTATAGCAAATCAACAGCTACAAAAAAGGGCAATGAATAGTTTTATACACAACATCAAGTAGTTACATTACAAGTTAATAGAGACTTTACTATTTTTTTTTGTTTTCTACACTAAGAGCCTGCCAAAGTGACTCTACTCTGCCTGATGGAAAACATGAATAGAATCCAAGAGTTGTGGTCACTGTACTCATTGCAAATGCAGACAATGCAGTATGGAAACCACACTATGGCGGCCTAGTGAGTTGATTATTCACGTCCCGCTTGGGGACGTAAAAGGCATGACAGTCATCGTGGCAGTGTAAGACTCACACAGTTGCCACGATATCTGTCACTCCTGCATCAATGGGCCTCCGGTCTCGCACTCACCAACGAAACACGACAGCACGGATGCTGGCGCTTTAGGCTTAGGTCTTCTGTGGGAAGGTAGTACTGCCCCGGTAGAACCGGCCCGTTCGAGTTGAAATCGGCGTGATTCTACTACATCGCAAAAAAAAATTAATACAAGAGTTACTGTGTACTAAGACACCAAGTTTATCTTTATGCCTGTTATTATTTTAGTCGATGTTGACTAACGGATATAACGACCTTTTTATTCGCCGTTTCATTATGACCAGATCAGCGGTCAGGCAACTCTCTTTAATGACGTCATTGGTACTTGTAAGCACTTCCACTGAATTATCAGTGTTTAATTACAGTGTGTGGTTGTGAGGGAGCTCTACATATTCCTAGCTATTGGATATGGATGCGCTTCCGTTATTATTTCTAACTTAGAAAATGAGGAACTTTCAAACAATCGTTCATCTCTTATTTTAAACTCTTAATAGTGAAATTTAGCTTAGAACATAAAAAGCCAAAATTTCAGGTTATCAGTCCCAGCCATTAAGGTTCTGTGCTCATGACCAAACTAATCCGGATAATTTGTACTCGTATCCGTTATATTGAACTATAGAATCCTTAGCTAACAAAAAATAAATATTATATGGTAATTTCACTCGTATCAGAAGAAATATCAGAAAGTAGGTACTACTCATATCAAACGCCATATATTGAATGTGACGCACTATCGACACAAATGATTACTATCTATCTAATAAAAACAGCACGCATACGTCTCGTGTGATATCAGTCACATGTATCACTGATCATTATTACTTCTTTATGACAGATAATGTCTGTAATCAGAAGCATCACTTTATGAACAGTATTCCTGTAAGTTTTATGCACTCAGAATTCCACCGATGAATCGGTCAATTTATATTGTAATAACATCTTCACACATTTTACACAAGGTCGTCTAAATTCAAATTAGTCAAAACGTGTAGCATGTCAACCAAATTGTTTATAAAAATAGTTATTTGTATATGTTTAAAAACATATTATAGATAAGTTACTCCCAAATATAGATGATCGAGCAATTCACGTAACTATTTGTTTACCATTTCTAATTAAGCGGTCAGGAACAGTGACCAAGACTTGTGAATTTTTCTTAAGATGTAAGTACTGATATTCTTTAAAGTCAACTACACTCTTGTTGATACACGGCTTTATTTGCAATTTATATGAGTAATTCTTTGTTACTTAGTTTCAGATTTATAATAAACAATAGGAATTAACCTTCACAAAGCAAAACATATGTGTCTTTTCAAAAGAGACTTACAACAGTAACTAAAATTCTTTAAGTCTCGACGAAAAGTACACTAAAATAGGCTAATAAACACAAAAATTATCTAGTTGCTCGTGAGATCAAAGTCACGGTATATAACAAAAAAGATTGTAAAAGTAGTATAGTGCACACGGTGCGATTTTTTTAATTGCATGTGGCAGTTACTTTATCATTGATTAGATGATCCGAACAACTTTCTTTACAATTATAATAGTATAGACCATAGATAGCCTTTCACGATAACATTATCTAAGTGAAGATTAAAAACAGGCTGGCCACGAATTAGTTAACATTTGAAAAAATCGTACAAAAAAAACCATTTGATATATTATTAAAATTGTCTAATTACAAGAAAATTAATTACTGAGAATTTGGTCTTTAAAAATTACATCGTCTAAATGACCACTGTTTCGACGTTTGTACTTTTCTAAGCGAGCACCGAAATTTTCGAAAATTTGTCGGTAAAGAGACCGCCAGATCGCCGATATCTCTTCGCTGATTTTTCATTTCGTTGTTGTATTTGGTTTATTGATGTAGACACGATTCTTCAAATAACCCCATAAAATGAACAAAATGGGGATATATCTGAACTTCTGGATGGCCATGGAATATCACCTCGTCTGGAAATCAGCTTTTCCGGAAATATGTCTTGTAGGTACTCATTGGATGGGTGAAAAGTGGCTGCATCTTGTTGAAGCCATGTGTCACTTGCTATTGTAACCAGTAAATTGCAGTAGTATCGGTCCCAAGAACTCTCGTAACATTTTCACATATCCAGCAGAACACGATTAGCAGAAGTTACGGCCGCGAGAATCTTCGAAAAAATTGGGTCCAATGATGCCTTTTGCTGAAATTATAGCCCATACAGTTACGTTCGGAGAATGAAGTGGTCTCTCGAGTTTAGTTGTGGGATTTTCACTGCTCCAATATGTGAAATTCTGTTTGTTTACATGTCCGTTGAGGTAAAAATGGGGTTCGTCAGAAAATAAGTTGTTGTCAAAATGACTGAATCGTTCTAATATTGTCGGCGTTCACATGACTCGCCCAAAAGTAAATTCTTAGGTTTTAGTTCCTGCACTACCTGGATCTTATGTGGATGTAATTTCAAAATATTGCGTAATGGTGTGTGGGATAACCCTAATTCAGCGGAATGTTTACGCGTCGACAACTCTGGATTACGTCGAATAGAAGCGGCAACTTGCTGTACGTTCTGTTCTGTCCGAGAAGTCCGTGGACCTCCAGTTTGCTTCACATTTAGCGTAGATCCCGTCTCTTCGAACTTCTTGCGATCCATTGCGACGAAACTTCTGAGAAACGAGCTAGTGGTCATTCCCGACCCTGCGCCCCGCGTGGCATTCGTTTGCGCGGGATGTTAGATTCAATTGTTAGCGAATTCTTGGCCCACCCTGCATAGTATGTTTCGATGTAATGCATGCATCAATTTAAACAAACTATACCAATCCGTCTCGCCAGTGTGCTATTGTAGCCCAAAAAAATATTTCTGAGGAGTGGCCTATGAACTAGTAAAGGCTTTTAATGACGATAATATGTACGAGGGTAAGTTTTTAAGTTCGCGGAATGACAGTGAAAAAGGCGGGTAAACGCGCTCTTTTGATGCCTACCGTATTCAGTGACTCATAATTAGTCTGCATAGTAAAATTTGTTGTGATTGGATCATTAGTTATTAAACTATCGTTGACCAAGTATTTTAATCGGGAACGAAGTGAAAAAAATGGAGAAAATTGAATTCCGTGCGGTGATAAAGTTCCTTACTAAGCAAGGAAAGTCTGTTCAAACCATACTCAATGAGATGTCATCGGTTTACGGGGATTCTTGCCCAGGAAAAACAATGGTCTACAAGTGGCATAGTTTATTTAAACAAGGCAGGGAATCACTTGAAGACGACCCGAGACCGGGGCGCTCCGTTGAGGTGACTACGCCAGAAGTTATTGCAAAAGTAGAAAAAATTGTATTGGAAGATGCTCGACTAAAAAAGAAACAACTCGCAGAAATGGTTGGAGTATCGGATACAACAATTTTTAAAATTTTACACGATCATCTTGGCATGACTAAGGTTAGCGCACGGTGGGTGCCGAGAATGCTCACGCCATTGCAAAAACAACAGCGCGTGGAATGTTCACGTGCGTTTTTGGACCTCTGCAATGAAGACAAGGATGGCGTATTGAATCAAATTGTTACTGGGGATGAAACTTGGGTTCATCATTATGAACCCGAGTCCAAACAAGACTCCATGCAGTGGCACAAAAAGGGCACAGCACCACCCAAGAAATTTAAGGTTTCACAGTCGGCTGGGAAACTCATGGCAACGATTTTTTGGGACTCAGAAGGAATATTATTGATAGATTATAAAGATAAAGGCATTTCTATAACGGGGGAATACTACGCTTCAATCTTAGAACAGTTAAAAGAAGCCATCAAAGAAAAAAGACGGGGAAAATTAACGAAAGGTGTCCTGCTATTGCATGACAATGCTCCCGTTCACAAGAGCCGAGTCGCACTGGCTGCCCTGCATAAGGTGGGCTTCGATATTTTGAATCACCCACCCTGCAGTCCAAATTTGGCTCCGAGTGATTATTATCTCTTTCCAAAAATGAAAAAAGAATTACGTGGTAAGAAATTTTCAACTGATGAGGAGGTTAAGGAGGCGGTTTCGGCGTATTTTTCAGACAAAGATAAAACTTTTTTTTACGAGGGAATAAAAAAACTAATTGAAAGATCTGAAAAATGTATTCGTGTTGCAGGGGAATATATAGAAAAAGAAAAATAATTTTGTGTTTTTATTATTACTCAATACCCTCCATTCCGCGAACTTAAAAACGCCCCCTCGTATATGTAGCTATGTATGTTTAGAATTATTATGTATAACTATTTTGAATATCGATATGAGTACGAAGATATCGCAATTTTCCTAGACCGTGTTTGCTCAATGTTATTTCTTACATTATAAATTTATATATTCTTTTCTTTGTTAATTTTTGTTACATTAACAGTTGTTGTTATTGTTGATAAACAGTAGCAAACGTGTGGAGGTTACCCAATTACGTTTAATAACGGTATAAGTTATTATGCAAGCGTCACAATGAGGTCATTCTAATAATGCTTGGTTATTGATACCGCTAACGTATTTTCCATTCAAAGGTATGCTTAAAGAATTTATCGACAATACTAGTCAAGAAAGCCTAGAAATATTTATTAAGACACCAACCGACCGAAGTTCGTCGAAGAGCCACCTCCCGTCGAGGATCAAGGCCAGATACTTCTTTTAGGCCTGAACTTGGGTGACTTGAAACAAATCCTATACGAATCCGTCTAGGCTGTTTGATTTATTAAACCAAAACCTCCTTTCTAAAGAGATGCCTATGTTCTAACTATAACTTGGCTAGTAAGATTTTAGTTATAGTTAAACTATAATTAAAATCTTATTAGCCAAGCGTAACTTTATCTTTTCCTTAACAGCTTACCTTAGTAGACAAAGAACTATAAATTTGTTATCTAGATAAGAGCAATATTCCACAGATTCTCGAATAATTGCGCTGCAATCTTTCTCGACATAATTATATATTTAAACTAAAATTATAGACAATTTTTTTTAATGCAGGAACCCTGGATCTGGTTTAAAAAGAAAAAGTGGTTTTTGTATCCAGCTACAGAGAAAACCTATAGAAATTGACAGATAGCGTATTACTCTAACACAAGATTTGCTTTTAGTGTTTATATGAAATAATCTAGTTTTAAACCATATCAGTAATTGATTGGTTAAAACTAAATCCAGAGTATGCAGGGACCCACTCACCTCGCTACGTCGTCTCAGTTCAGTTGTAGTTTTATACGTATGTGACATTGAGCTGTATTTACACGTACGCAAAAGTGTATATGTAAATAAAGAAGATTGCAAAGCGTGTGCAATATATAAGTGCGGTACTAAATCATTAATGTCTGTATTAAAGTCCTGACAGAATTCATAAAAAAAACAGATTAGGGCCGAAACTCTCAAGGATTAAAAACAGTTTCATTTCTATGTAGACCCTGAGAGCATAAAGAAAGGTTTCAGGGTTAGCTATTGCGTGCAATTTGAACAATTCTTCCTTCTTTAACCAGGAAAACAACGAATTATATACGTTTATTGAATGTCGATTGCTATAACCTTTTTTTTTTTTTTTTTAACGTGTGGAAACCCCCACGGGCCGTCACCCCACCGGGGTTTACGGCAGGGCGGTGTGTCGGAATCGGACCGACTAAAACCACACGGTGTGCCACTCTGCGCCTGAGAGAGGAGGGATCCGGGAACAGCTGTTATTACGACATCCTAATCCCTCCTAGCGCCTGCCCGCTACCACGGGCACCATCTGCGGATGAACTCTCTATTTAGGCGACGTACAGCACACGTGCACATCACCTCCTCGCGGCTGGCCACTATAGCGGATGGAGGGGAAAACCCATCCCGTCCACCCGCGGCCACACTCAAGGCGGCATGAGGCGCTGGTATGCGCGCCTCCGCCGCCCGGCTCGCCGACGGCGAATTGGGTCCGAGTGGATATCGTCCTCCCGGGCCTTCTCCGCCGCCTCCTTCCGCGAAATTACGTCTTCGCAGAAGGTTGCGACCGCGGTAAAACAACTGTCGCTACCGACCATGGAGCGTATGACGGCCGGTAGCGAGAGATCTCCTCCAATAACTGCAGTGAGGACCCCACGCTGCGCCACCCAAGCGGAACAAACTGCTAGCGTGTGCTGAGCCGAGTCCTCACTGCAGTCGCAGTGGTGACAGGCAGGACTCAATTCCCTCCTGGCGACCGAGTGCAGATACTTCCCGAAGCAACCGTGCCCGGAAAGGACCTGCGTCAGTCGGAAGGAAAGGGTCCCGTGCTGCCGCCCTGCCCACTCGGCGATGACCGGCTGGAGAGCCTCCACGGCGGCAAAACCAGCACGTGGAGCCTCCAGCCGGGACGACCAATGAGCCATTGTGGCTCGACGAGCGGCCTCTCGCCACTCGCGTATCTCTTCGGGCAGGGGCCGTATGCCGCTACGCGCCCGGAAGTCAGCCGTCCGCCGATAAACTTCGGCGAGCACTTCCGCCTCCAAATCCCACGGGGGAGTTCCGGCCAAGGCGCACGCCGCCTCCGTCGATACGGTGCGGTAACCGCGTATGGCTCTAACCGCCAATATCCTCTGAGGGCGCCAGAGGCGAGCCCTATTCTGGGCGGTCAGAGCCGCCGCCCACACCGGTGCACCTTACAGCGCCATTGACCGGACAACCCCCGTGTATAGCCGTCTCGTCGCGACGCTAGCTCCACCCAGATTGGGCAAAAGTCGCCCAAGGGCAGAAGCAGCGCCGACCAGCTTCGGAGAAAGCTGTCGGAAGTGCTCGTCGAAGAGCCACCTGCCGTCGAGGATCAGGCCCAGATACTTCATCTGGGCCTGAACCGGTACGAGGACCGAATTGACCACGATGGAGGCGCCGGAGGGTGGACCACGACGAGGCCCATGGAACAAAAGGGCCTCCGTCTTGTCCAGGGCCACCCGCAAACCCAGCGCCTCAATTCGCCCGACCACCAGGGAGACACCCGTGGTGGCCAGGCGCGCCGCCTCTTGAAAGTTCATCCCCCGGGCCGTGATCAATGTGTCATCTGCGTAACAAAGTACGCCCAGCCCGGGGGGAAGACGACCTCGAAGGGCCCAGTCGTATCCCATGTTCCACAGGAGTGGTCCGAGGACAGACCCCTGCGGAACACCGCACGACATGAGCCGCCGCCGTAGAACACCGTCTCGGTCCTCGTACATGACGGTACGCTCCTCAAGATAGTCTGCCACAAGCCGCCTCAGGTACTTTGGCACCCCGTGGTAGTGGAGTGCTTCCCTGATGCAGCTAAATGGCAGACTATTAAATGCGTTGGCGATGTCCAACGACACTGCCAACAGCACGCCGCCACAGCTCACCGCCTCTTCGGTAACGGCCCTCAGGCGCAGCACGGCATCGACCGTCGAACGCCCCGCCCGAAAACCAAATTGGGCGTCCGACAGATCGGGGCCCACCTCGCGGAGGTGCCGGACGATGCGGGCAGAGAGTATCCTCTCAAAGAGTTTACCCGCCTCGTCCAGCAACACGATGGGCCTATAGGCCGCTACCGATTCGGCTGGCCGTCCCGGCTTCTTCAATAGGACCAGCTTCCCGCTTTTCCAGCACTCAGGGAAGCGTCCGAACGCCAAGCTACCGTCCAGGACCTCCCTGAGGCGGTCCGACATGTGTTCGAGGGCACGGGCCAGCACACGGGCAGGTATCCCGTCTGGCCCAGGGGCGGTGTTCTTAAAGCGGATCCGTAGAACAACCGCCCCTACCTCCGATTCCCTGACGGGCGGAACATTGTCCTCGTTCTCCCCGTCGTCTCCGACCATGAAGGCCATCGACGGGGGTGTATGCTCCACCCGCTGCGGGAAAAGGCCCTCGACCACTTCCCGCAGGAAGCTGGGCTGGAGTGTCTCTGTAAGGGGGGGGCCCGACGTGCGGAGCTTTTGTCGCGCCGCACGATAAGGGCGACCCCAGGGGTCACGATCGAGACCCTCCAGCATTTCCTTTCTCTTAATTTCTTTGGCGCGGCTGATGGCCAGCTTCAGAGTTTTCCGCGCCTCTCGGTACTCCTCATGAAGCCGGTCCTCCCCGCCTTCTTCGCGGTGTCGCCGCCGACTACGGGTGTAGGACCTCCGGGCACGAGTACAGGCCGCACGGAGGTCCGCCAACTCCTGGGACCACCAGTAAACCTCCTTCCGTGGAGGCCGGCAACCTCGGATGCGGGGCATGGCCGCATCACAGATCTGCGCAATGGCATCGCAGAAGCGACCAGCCCCCATGTCGACCTCCTCGGTCGGGGCCTGCGGAGACAGCCAAGAGTGAATAATGGCCGCCTCCTCTAGTAGGTCCCTATTTAATTTGGCTACAGCCCACCGCGGAAAGCGAGAAGAACGCCGCGCCGCGTGACCCCTACTGGCGTCCTGGGACCGGGAGAGCTCAAATCGGATATAGAGATGGTCCGAGAGCGTCTCAACCTCTTCCAGGACACGCCAGTTCCTTACTCGTGCGGCGAGGGCAGGGGTAGCGAACGAAAGGTCCACTATCGACCCTCCCTGCTGTCGCACACACGTGTTGGTGGAGCCCCTGTTTAGTAAACAGAGGCCCACCGAGGCCGCCCACTCCTCTACGGCCTCGCCCCTAGCGTCCGTCCTGGGGGAACCCCACGCAATGGACTTTGCGTTGAAGTCCCCCAGCACTAAGACGTGCCCAGACGTTAGACGCCGCATCGAGGTTTCCAAGTTGTTAAGGAAAACCTCGAAGTCGTTCAAACTCCGGTTGGGGGAGAAGTATACACCATATACAGTGATCCCCCCCCACTCGGCAGCAACATATCCAGTGCCCTTGTCTCTTAGCGACAAGGGCGGGGAATGAGCCGCCGTGGAGCCGACGACTGCCACGGAACCGTCCCGGTCACCCAACCAGTTTGGACGGGGAGGAACATAATAGGGTTCCGCGGCTACGGCAACACCGATCGACCACTGTGCCATAGTTTGCAGGAAAAGGTCCTGCGCCGCGGCACAGTGGTTCAGGTTCGTCTGGACCAGGAGGTTGGAGACTTGGGCCATTACTCGACCGTCTCTACAACCTCCTCCATGGGCAACGATGCCGACATGCGAACGACATCAGAGGCAGCCTGGGTCGATTGGCTAGCCCCCGACGCTTGCCGAGAATTGTAGGGAGGTTTACAGCCTCTCTGCCCAATTTGGTGATTGGCGGGCTTGTTACCCGCCGCACACGCCGGGCAGTGAGGGGCGGCAGAGCATTCAGCTGCCTTGTGCCCCGGTCGACCGCAGCGGAAACATAACCCGCTGCAGTCGAAACAACTGACGCACTTGGCGCGTGTGTGCCCCGATGCCAGGCACTTGTAACACCTCATCGGTCTCGCCGCCAGGACTGTGATCCTAGCGCTCACGAAACCGATGAGCAGCCTGCCGGCGTCGCCCAACATTTTGGCCGACGCTACGGGACAGCTGACCCACACTGCGCCAAGCCCTCCTGGACCGGGGCGGATGGTGCCGACCCTAATGTTGTCCGCGTTGCAACCCGTCTTCTCTCTTACTGCAACGCGGACATCCTCGGTCGTTATAGAGTCGTCCAGGCCCGAAATGCGCAATTCTGCGCACTTGGTGGGCCTGGCGATCTTGACACCATCAGTGGCTGTAAAAATTCCCCGCAGCTTCTCGGCGAAAGAGTCCGCCGTCTTGGCACCTTCAGCCCCGGGGAACTCGAGGACTCGAGCTCCCGTCTGGGCGAGGCGCATTCTAACTCCCACGGTCCCGAAGTCGTGTGCGAGACTGTCCCGAGCCTTTTTAAAGATAGCCGCATAGGACAGCCCACCATCAGCCGCCCCCGGCGACATGGTGACCACCACTGCCGCGGTTTTGGGCGCTTGCAGTTTGCGCGGCTTCTTTGTGGTGGCCACTGCCACCGATGGCGACTGCGGGGTAGAGGCTGCTATTTGTGCAGCCTTCTTACCCCGCTTTCGGGACTTCTTAGCCCCCCCGACTACCCGCCAACCATCCGTGTAAGGGGCAGATGTGGAGGGAGCACTTGTTGAGGTACCAGATACAGCGGTTGGAGTGGGGAGAGGAGGGAACTCCGCCCCAGCCGTTGCCGCTGCTTTGGGCCCTAGCCTCGGTGCGGGCGTCCGGGCTGTTGCCTTGGCCGCCTGCCGTGCCCTCGGAGCAGTTGCAGGAGCAGCAGAAACTGCTGCCGCCGCCGCGTAGGACACGCGACCGGTCGCAACGGGAAGCGATGCTGACACCGATGCAACCTTCCCTTTATGGCCCGCAAGCGGCGGCCGGACAGCAGGATCCGGCGGCAGCCTTGCCTCCAGGCCAGCCAGACGTCCGTCCATCATGCGCCATACTGCATCGGTTATTTGGCGCAGATGGGCATCAGGAATGCCACCGAGGCTGTAAGAGGGGACAGGCTGAGACGGGGACGTGACCGGATCCTCTGTCGGGCGATGCGCCCGGAATTGGGCGAACTGAGCGCTGAGCTCAGCCACTTGCCCCGTCAGGCGATCGTTGGCCGCCTGGAGCCGAGCCACGTCCCCGATGAGGGTATCCACGACCCCCGCAATAGCGGAAGAGGAGTCCTTAAGGGCTTTCACAAAAGAGCCCTTAAGGTTACTCGACTTGGTGGCCACTTTGTGAATGATGGCCACCGCCGCATTTGCTCTCTCCTGCATAGACGATGGTGTTTGAGGAACTGAATCCCCCACCATCGGCTCCTTTATTTTTAGCAGGAGATCCGCAATCTCCTCCTCCGCCAAGATTTCACCGTCTGCCCTGACCCGTCTATAGGCTTCCGCCTTGCAGAAGACGGAGCCTGACGGGGCCGAGATCGGGGTTCGTGACCTCCCTCTGCGGCTGCTTGCTACCTTAGGAGGTAGCATCTCCTGGGATGTATCGCTTTCGTCATCCCTGGAGCGTCCGCGTTTTCGGCTGTCACACAGCTCCGTCTCCATGAAGTCCAGCACGTCGGTCCTCGCACTGAAGCTTCCGCTCGTGGTAGATCTGGAGCGTAATCGCTCCGATGTTCTTCGGCTCCCAGCAGCTATAATGGCTTCTGGGAGCCCCACCGAGATAGGCGTTTCAACCATTACGTCTTCCTTATTAGACGAATGTTCGCCCGCCCTTACAATTCCCTCCTTCGTACTCTCCTTCTTCTTCTGTCCTTCCTTTTTATTATTATTTATTTGTAAAGATTCCATATTAGACCCACGAGAGGGGGAGAACTAAAGGTCGACCCGGGCAGAGATCCCCCAATACCCGGGCAAGCGTAGATTTATGCCCAACCGAGGGGTCCGCAGGTGCCTCGGCTGGGAGTGCGCTTACGACTGAACAACCCATCAGCCATGCATCCCCTGGTCACGCACCAGAACACGGGATTCGGGGTAATTTTTTATAGAGGTTTTCTTCCTCGCAGTCCGGGCGGCTAAGCCAAGACCCTCGCCCCCGATTGGAGTCGCGAGACTCCAACTCGGGACTACGATATGTCGACGGCGGCACGGAGACTACGTCTCCTGATGCCTGCTCGGTGGCAGTGTAAGTGCACACCGAGCCCGTCTTACTTTTCCACCGCTGAACGGAGGAACTCCGACCCTTGAAAGGGTCCCACCATCGTGATTTTTTACCGAGGTTTTCCTCCTCAATGCTCCGAAGAGCGAAGAACCAACAGAGGATCCGACGAACTCGCCCGCTCTGTTGGACCAAGTCTCGGCCGAATTGCCGAAGAAATGGTTTCCTCTTCGTGCTAGAATATTAGCCGTTGGCAATGATGAACACCATCGCCAACGTTACCAGGGTGCACCACGTGGAGGTTTTCTAGCCAAGCACCCCCGATTGCTATAACCTTCACTAAGGTTACAGTCGCTATAGTACTGAAAGTTTAGATATTTTTAGTTTTGACTATCTCATGTACGATACTAATCGGCGATTGCCACGTATATTGATAAAACATACTTCTACGGAGCAACTAAGCATTCTGTATCTCGCAATGACAATTTTCTTCTGATTTTTGGACAACGGTGTGACAAGTATGATCACTTTGGCTAGTTACAGTATTTTCTCTTATTTTGATTTAACGCACAAAATCTGTAGGCCTCAGTTGACTTTTAATATAATTTTTGCATATGATATCTCAATTCTTAAAGGGCTAAGGATCATTATCAGCATTCTTAGATGCACAGGAACGGACCAGTGACAATAAATGCTGGTGAAAAAATATAGAGATAGACCTAGATATAGATGATAGGACCAGGGTTAGACCGGTTCCAAGAGGCGGCACGCCTGGCAACCACGGGTGTCTCTCTAGTGGTCGCGCGTATTGAGGCACTGGGTTTGCGGGTGGCCCTGGACAAGACGGAGGCCCTTTTGTTCCATGGGCCCCGTCGTGGTCCACCCTCCGGCGCCTCCATCGTAGTCAATTCGGTCCTCGTACCGATTCGGGCCCAGATGAAATATCTGGGCCTGATCCTCGACGGCAGGTGGCTCTTCGACGAGCATTTCCGGCAACTTTCTCCAAAGCTGGTCGGCGCTGCTTCTACCCTGGGGCGACTTTTGCCCAATTTGGGTGGAGCCAGCATCGCGACGAGACAGCTATACACGGGAGTTGTCCGGTCAATGGCACTGTATGGTGCACCGGTGTGGGCGGCGGCTCTGACCGCCCAGAATAGGGCTCGTCTCTGGCGCCCTCAGAGGATATTGGCGGTTAGAGCCATACGCGGTTACCGCACCATATCAACGGAGGCGGCGTGCGCCTTGGCTGGAAGTCCCCCGTGGGATTTGGAGGCGGAAGTGCTCGCCGAAGTTTATCGGCGAACGGCTGATTTCCGGGCGGGTAGCGGCATACGTCCCCCGCCCGAAGAGATACGCGAGTGGCGAGAGGCCGCTCGTCGAGCCACGATGGCTTGTTGGTCGTCCCGGCTGGAGACTCCACGTGCTGGCTTTGCCACCGTGGAGGCTCTCCGACCGGTCATCGCCGAGTGGGCAGGGCGACAGCACGGGACCCTTTCCTTCCGACTGACGCAGATCCTTTCCGGGCACGGTTGCTTCGGGAAGTATCTGTACTTGGTTGCCAGGAGGGAATTGAGTCCCGCCTGTCACCACTGCGACTGCAGTGAGGACTCGGCTCAGCACACGCTGGCGGTTTGTTCCGCATGGGCAGCGCAGCGTGGGGTCCTCACTACAGTTATTGGAGGAGATCTCTCGCTACCGGCCGTCATACGTTCCATGGCCGGTAGCGACAATTGTTTTATCGCGGTCGCAACCTTCTGCGAAGACGTAATTTCGCGGAAGGAGGCGGCGGAGAAGGCCCGGGAGGACGATATCCACTCGGACCCAATTCGCCGCCGGCGAGCCGGGCGGCGGAGGCGTGCATACCAGCGCCTCATGCCGCCTTGAGTGTTGCCGCGGGTGGACGGGACGGGTTTTCCCCTCCACCCGCTATAGTGGCCAGCCGCGAGGACGTACGGCACACGCGGACGTCGCCTAAATGGAGAGGTTATTCGTAGAAGGTGCCCGCGGCAGCGGCCAGGCGCTAGGAAGGATTTGGATGACGTAATAGCAGCTGTTCCCGGATCCCTCCTATGTCAGGCGCAGAGTGGCACACCGTGTGGTTTTAGTCGGTCCGATTCCGACACACCACCCCGCCGTAAACCCCGGTGGGGTGACGGCTCAAGGGGGTTTCCACACGATAAAAAAAAAAAAGAAGGGGTTAGACCGGTTAGACAGGCGAAGACCTATGAGATTGGTTTGCCGAACAGTCTGATTCCTTCGTTTTTACAAGCATTTTTCGTAGAATGAAAGTACTTGGTATTTAGTAGAATAAGGAAAAACATTTCATTTTGATGAAGGTTACTGCACTCGCTCTGAACGAGGCTATTACTTATGTAATACATGTATTTATGTATACATAACTAGTGTACTGGATTGCGTCCTTAACATTAGCACAGGAAGGAATAAAATGTCATGTTATTAATCATTTATATTTAATAGACATTGGACTAAATAATTTATTGATGTTTTAAAATTCATATTAACTATATAAATACCTTTTTTTTTGGTGACGGCATAGAAATTGCCTTCAGATTGCTAGTTCTTAAGTGAGGCAATGAGCAGTACGTGATGTTGCCGTTAAAAATCTCGTGGAAATCTTGGACCATATAACTTCAGGTCCTCCAGAAATAACTGAATTCCTAAACGAGGAGTAAGATAAGACAATACTGTTGCCAGATTCTTTTAAGTGGAGTTTACCGAAACTACAGCTATACAAAAATTGTTTGTAAAAATAAAATAAAATCCTAATTTAAATAGACCAATGAAATGAAAAGACAAATTAAAAAAACATCTTTCTTCTTTTGAAAGCAAACAACTCTTTTATTTATTACTCGCCTAAGAATGGTTCACATTGCTAAGTATTTACGTTAACTAATATTTTTTCAAGTGCCATTATTCTTGTGACAAAACGCACAGAGCTGTTGTAGTGAATTTTTCTCTTGAGTAATATTACAAATTATGATCATATAATATGTTAAGATTTATGCCGACACTTTGCATTTAAACTACAAGGTTTTAGCGTGGGAGAGTCAAGCTTCGGAGCCCGGTTGCCGCTTGATCATACATACACAAACAGCGTTCAGCAGTCCACTGCTGGACATAGACCTCTCATTAGAAAGGACGCTCTGGCGTACTATGGCCCGCTGACCAAACGGGCTAGTTAGGGGTTTGTGACAAAGTTTCCTTTGACAAGGCAAGTGATGTTTTGCCGGTTAATGTTGTGGTTGAACATGATTTGATATAAAGATTTAACATTGACATGAAAATGATAGAATCACGGTCGATCGTATAATATGATGGTGTGATAAGTTTCATGATCTAGTCACGGTATACTTATTACAGTTGTTATGATTAGAAGCAAAGCAATTTTTTTTTGTGCAAGAATGCCAACTATGGTTTGTTTTTCTAATTCAATAGCGTATTAATAATTAGTTTAAATGAGTACTTTTTTAGAAGAATTTTCCTTAAAACCTTAAAGCTTGTAATCATCGTACAGACCGCGTAATTACTTATACTATAAATTATTTTTACAGAGTCATTAGTCATTTCAACATCAATTTAAATTGAGAGTCATGTTACAAAAAAAAACAACTCGATTTCTATTCTTACTGATATTTGTTTGGTCTATGGTTTTAACTAGTGCCATAGTCAATTAATTGGTTTTTTAAATAGTTTGTAAAAAAAATCCAGAATTTTTGCCATAGTACATTTAATCTAAGAGATACCGCATAGTTATTCTGGAAATTTGAAAAACTTTGAAAAGTAATGTCCGATTCTCCGCGTCATTTTCGTATTTTATTTTTTTTTATAGCAACCTACCAACGTGACTCTATTCTGCCTGATATAAAGCATGAATAGAATCCAAGAGCAGTGATCGTAGTACTCGGACGAAGACAATGCAGTTAGACGACTCACGCTATGATGGCCTAGTGAGATGCTTTTTCACGCCCCGCTTAAAGGACTCGGGATAGTAGTGGGAGGGCAACACGTGTGCTGGTAACGAATTCCAGGCTTTAACTGATTTGCACAGGAAAGAAGAGCCGAACCGTTTAGTTCGGGAGCGTATGTCTACTATTCAGAAACGATGACTGCCAAAACCAGCACGAGTTGTCCTGTAGAGGAACGGAGAGGATGGGATCAGTTGGAAGAGTTCGTCAGAACACTCTCCATGATAAAGGCGAAAGAGGACTGCCATAGAGGCGACATCTCTTCGCAACTGCAGAGACTCAAGGGATTCAGTGACTTTCGGGCTATTGATAATCCGGACTGCTCGCCGCTGTAACCGATCCATAGCGTCCAGCAAATACTGCGCGGATCTATCGCAAAGATGAGAACAGTACTCCACGCAGGAGCGTACCTGGGTCTTATAAAGAAGATGTTTAGGCGCAATGAACCGTCTCAATCTGTTCAGTATACCCAGCTTCCACGAGGCCGCCTTAGTAACGTTTTCAATATATTCTCGCCGATTGAGGTTCTAGCCAATATTCATACCCAGGATACTGAGATTGTCTGGCAGTGGCAGTTCAGTGTTCTGAAAAGTGGGGAGGGGAAGGAATGGAGACTTTTTGGCAGAGAGCGCGCACGCCTGTCTTTTCTTGGCTTTGAACTCGTCCAGATTCCCATGACCCCATTGAGAAATGCGGCCTAGGACCCGGTCGAGCTCAGTGACAGTATATTTACATCGATATCATAAGTATTATATTAACTTACATATAAAATATATGCCAATACATAACAAAGCAGCTTTGAAAAAGACGAAAAATTATCTCTTAGCACAGATAATACATAAGACCATACTAGAGTAGATACATTACATATTGTTAAAACAAACAAAGGAAAATCCTACTCATAAAACCTCTACGGTTATTACACGGATAATAAAGAATAAAACTGATTTTTATTATGTGTTTTCATTGACAGTTGAATGTCAGTTGAAATTTATGTATTGTAAAATATTAGAAACTTATTGGATTGCAAACTAATATTAAGTTCGGTTATTCGTACATTTTAACGATTTTGGGCATAAAAGTGAATTCGAAAGGCACAACACTATTGTAAAGAACCTAACTACGTGACTACGTGACTTTTTTGTAGTGTTGCTTTAAAGAGTTACATTGAAATTTAATTATAAAGATTTGTGCATCTTGTAATAAAATTAAAATAGCTGCATTATTTAAATTTTACGGAAAAGGCTATTGAGATTGTGTGAGTTACACCTATAAAAAGTTGTTTCGTGTTAAAATGTATGAAACGTTACACGGTACCTTTTAGATTAGATGGATTAAAGCTACATTGACAAAAAATAATAATATTCAATCAAATTGCTATATTACTCGTGCAAAAAGATTTGTGAAAAAAATAACTTAACATCAAGGACGCCATATACACAATCAACGTAAATAGTTTAGTAATCATCTTCTTGACAATGACAAAGCAAATAGTAACTTGTGACTTCACCGTATACCTAATCTAAACCATTTTTAATCGCATGGCTTCAGATACAAAACAGGGATTTCCAGACAGATATTTTTTGCATGAAGACTTCATTATTGTTATAATGGTAGATAGTATAGTGAAGACGCCGCGTTTAAACACAAAATCTTGATGTGTGCTTAGTGTGTGAAATACACGTTTGGATGGTCCACGTGGCTCAGCATACAGAAGTACTTAACGTAATACCCAAATCTCGCTTATTTGTCTGATATGAAATCATAGTGAATAGACGCAGAGGAGTGTCAAATCGCGGGGAACTTCTTGGTTATATACTGACTCCTTGCAATAGCACATATTATTTTCATGTTATCATCATTAACAGCCTATCGCAGTTCATTGCTGGACATAGGCCTCTCTCATGGCACGTCAGTCTGATCGGTTTTGGGCTTCTCGCATCTATTTCCTATCAACCATCTTGCGTAAATCATCACTCCAACAGGCCTGTGAGCGTCACTACGTTTACCGAGACGTGATCGTCTCTCTGATCTCGTTTACTCAACTTAACAGACAACCGATACAACGGTTGTCGATTATAAATTTGCTGAAATTCTTATAGCTTCTTAAAAACATTTTAAATTCGAAATTTAGCAAATCAAACGTAAAAAGTAATATTACACTTAAAGAAACACAAATAAAAAGTATGTGATTATGTTTTCAGCTTAGGCTTTTCATTAATCTTAGTTGTAAAGATTACGTATCTTTAAAAATTATTTAACATTCTCGTATATTCCAAAACTTTAAATAATATATTATGGAATATTCGAAAAATAAATAACAAATTAGTATCAATTTGCGAACAGTTCATCAGCACTGTTACGTCGTCTAGCCTAAATTTACTTGACGATGCTGTAAATAGAAGCATCAAATAAGTTAAAATCAACAGTAATGACTTCCGTGAACTAGTATTTATATGGATAGTGTGAATAAATGGTAAAGATCTCAATAATAAGTTTCAATGTTCAATGTGTACTTATGCTTCAGTCAACATATAATATACGTAATGTGTATTGAGTATGACATAATTTGACCACAAGCTCTGAACACAAGCAAAATTTATTCTAATATGTACATTAAGAAACTTAAATTTTGTTGTTATTATAGACTTATCGGTTTGACAGTTTTTAGAAAAGCTCTGATGAACACTAGTGTACACAGCACAGAGTTTGATAGATTAGTAAACCCATGCTAGTCGGGAAATAATTCATTCTAATGTGTATTTTCCTCCTGTCAATTTATAGAACTAGTTTGTTACCCATTGCACAACGCTTTAATTCATCAGTTATAAAGATCCCTTGTATATTGTATCGATTACTTGTAATGTTATTCAATTGGTTGGTATATTTGCTCTGACTGGCTGATTGACTGTCAATAACCAATATAACCATACAAAATTGTAAGGAATCATATCAGATACATAGTCACTTCGATTATATGTGCGTAGTAAAAAAGTTGTTCAAAATATTGTTCTGATAGACAATATGCAAAATCTTTAATGGAAAATGTTTACGTGTAACTTTTGTAACATTTCATTAAGCTTGTGTAAAACCAAGGCTGTCCGAACAAAATGATGTCTGTAGGCGTTTGTAACTAGATGATAGAATTGTCTGGTTGTCTTTTTGCTGATCTAGAGATAACTAATCTGTGTGAAATAAGACTCGAGTTCACAATACATATTACAAAGTGTTAAAAAGATGTTAAAAAGACATGTGTAAGTACATTTTTGTTAGTACGCCGAGAATAACGACTGGTTTCGTTATTGGGGTGATCTTTGAGCACAGAATTAAAATTTGTAGTATTGTAACTTAATTATATACGTAATTTCATAATCAAAGACTTAACAACATTTTAAAAACTTCTTATTAGAAGTAAAATTTAGAGAAACGTATAATTTCGCATGATAAAAATTGGAATTCCTCTACGAATCGAATTTCTACTTACTTATGCTAATTTCCGCGTTTCAGCTCATGGCTATTATTGTAATTATAATTGGTAAATAAGTCACGGAAACTAGAAGTGACTGATTGGTGTTTCAAGACCTAAGCGGGGCTTTTGACAATTCTTCGTACAATTTTGATTTTTCGTTTTAAATATGCTATTCTACATTTTGTTTTTCTTAATATTTATGTAAACATGTTATTTACTTTTGAGAAATGTTTTTTTTGAGAGAAATTTGGCTTGAATTAATGAACTATGTAGAAAACATTGAATTGATTTTCATGCACTTATTATAAGTAATTGATTTAGAAACTGTGACAGTCGTGTTCTGTTCATAGAGCACAGTATGAGCGTTGTATGTAAATACTCAAGCGAATTACTCGTAATAACTGACCGTTCGGGTAAGTTTATGATAATTCTTTTTCTGTTTACAATTCTATTTTCCGTATAAATGCAACTTGTTTTTTTTGTGTAAGCACATATTTTTACTAATTTAAGCTTGTATTGTTACTGCAAAACTTCGGTATTATTTGGTTTTCGGCGTTGTGTCGGAATAAACCCGACTAAAACCACACGGTATAATTCCGAGAACAGCTTTAATTAAAACATTAAGACTGTCTAGGACTATTAGGACAACATACGGTCAGGTGAACTGATCATCTGCACAAACTGGCTGGGTATGAGCGTCGCCAGAATTATTTTCACGGGGGTACCTCTACAGCCTCTACTATTAACCATAAATATAGAATTATACTAGGTCTTTACCTATTAAATCGACTTTTTTAAAAAAATAAGTTGAAAATAAGTGTTTTACTATGTATTTTATTTTCTGCCAGCGGGGTGAAAGTGCACCCCCTGCACCCTCTTCCTGGCTCTCATGCTTCAGCTTAGTGTGGTACATTAGAAGTATTCTAGCAATAGAGGATGAAAAATTGATACAATGATAAAGATAGAATATAATAACAAAGATATCGGTAAGTATTTATGATATTGACATTTATAATCATAAAGTGGTGTGCAAATAAAAGATTACTCGATCATTGATATATTTTGCAATTCAAATGTTTAGATAAGATTATTGCAGGTTTAATATGATTAAACCAATAAATTTCCAATAAACCAATAGATAATATCAAACTTGAACTCTGCCAAGTTACCAACAACACATGTTATACGCCAAAAGTTTATACTTAGTCTATGGTTTTTCAATTACTCAAATTTTGTACCAACGAACGTTAGTCTAAGATTTCCATTCCACTGTGACTGTGTTGCCTTCATCAATGCTAATAATATAATTCAAAGTCAATGTTTTTATTGGTGGCTTTTATAAAATTTAAGTTTCACCGCTATGCATATGTCACTGTCATGGACACGCAAATTGAAGTTTTTTTTTCTAAAACAACAATGTCGGCGATCTGACGGTCTCTTTGCCGATGAGTATTCGAAAATTTCGGTGCTCGCTTGGAAGACTGCAAACGTCGAAAAGGTGGTCATTTAGACGATGTATTCTTTGGAAAATAAATTCCAACTAATTAGCTTTCTTATAAATAAACAATTTTTATAATATAACAAATGGTTTTTTTATACGATTTTTTCAAACGTTAACTAATTCGTGGCATAATGTGGAAAGATACTCGCTACATCGATTAGAAAGTGATATAAAGCGTAGCCCTGTATACTTTAGGTCAGATTGATAACAAATAATCACCTGTTAATCGAACTTTAACCTTATATATATAAATATTCCTTGATGAACTTGAACCTTTATACCGATAAGATTATACGTTGTCAATCATTTAATTTGATAACTCTTCGTTTACGTAACAGTTCACGAATGCACGCAGTACGATACATGTTGTTCATGGTTATTATCTATGCTAATATGTACTATTTATAATTCTGTGCGTTTGCTTGCATGGTTAAACGCGCCAATCTCAGGAACTACTAGTTTGAATTGAAAAAATCTTTTAGTGTTGGATAGTCCAATAATAGAAGAAAGCTATGAACTAAGTTATATAAATCACTTTATAATCTATGAAAAATGTAATAAAAACGGGGCAATGTATTCCTTTTGAAGGACACAGATAAAGTTAAGGTCTAATCTATCTATCTAAGTGCTAATTTTTCCTTGTTTATGGGGCTTCATAATTTTAGTATGTGTGACACAATTCGAAATATAAAATTTGCATTCCAAGTTATCTGGCATTTAGTGTTTAAAACGACACCATGTCATAATGAAATCCCACTTAACAATGACATAGATTGAACAATGTTAACGATGTCGCTGAAAATTAAAGAATTAAGAAGGTCTCATCAGGTATTTGGCCACCAATCGTTATAAAAGTAAAAATGTTTGTACAATAGGTTCATTTTTTTAAAGTGTAATTATAGTACACTGGTGAATAGCGTGATATAGCGTCACAAACTGTTGTTTTTCACACAAATTACACCAGAATGCACATCACTATGAATTTTTTAAATTTTGATTGTGACAACAATGCTATACCTAAGTCAACTAGCGTTTAGTTATAGTATTGTGATATCTTAAATGGTTGGTATTGGCTTGAAATATTGACATTGACACTAATCTTTAAGCTTGGCAAAAAAGTGAATTTAATTGTTGCTTCAATATCGATTAACGACGAGATTATTGCTATAAGCTTATTTTTGAATACTGTAATGCCTATTAAAAATATTTAAATAATAATAACTTGTACACGTCTTTTAGCCGTTTGATATAGAGAAATCGAACACAGTCTCAAGTTTAGTCATACTCATTAAAGCACTAGACGTACCGTCCCGTCTATTGTAGGCCGCACGTAACATAATCTAATTAATTTCAATATTATTATCAGAAATAAATTATTATTATATAAAAACGTGACTGCCTGCTAGATGATTATTACATGCTGATAATGATGGATGGGAAACGAAAATATAAGTATATATGTATACCTAGTAGGTATAGTTTCTGAGACAGGTCCCCTGTATTGAAGTCTGTCTATAATATAAAAGAATACTGTTAACACTATTAAAATATTGTCACCTTAACCGTACACAATATCAGGTTTCAATCAACTTATCGCCGTCCACTGCTGAACGAAAGTCTCGCCCAAGGAACGTCAAATATTCCGGTCTTGGGCAATTCGCACAATTCAATTCTTTAGATCAGGTTATTCTTTTAACATATGTATGTTCAATATACGTAAAATATAACTCCATTTTTAGTCAAAAGGGATAGCTGAAGGCACATGAAACTTAATCGCATGTTATACAATAGGTGGTTTCGTTGAAAAATTAGAATAAAGAATTGTTAACATGGACACAAAAGTCAATTGAGAGATCACGCAATTGGTGTATCTCTTTTGTGTATAGGGTTGCGTGGCATTTGGGATGCTACGAAACTAATATTGTTTACCGTTAATCGTACCGCGTTACTAAAATTGTTTACCGTAAAGCAGGTTGTTGGAGAGCCAAGATTCGGCACATGTGGGCTAGCTCCACGAGCGAGAAATGATACCACGGAGTGATATCAGTGACTAAGGCTGCGGATTGTGTTCACAGCACTTACGACGTTTAAACTGCTAACGTGCAGTCCGATTTAGTGATCGCGCCAACGTCTGTTAGCAGTATTAATAATTCGGACCACTTGTGAGTGTGCTTAAGAATTCAAAAAGTTGAGCATAACCTAACAGAGTATTTTTTGACATAAACATGAGTGGAGTATGTGGTGTAGCTGATGAAGATGGTAAAATGCTTGTATTTCAAGCATTTTCCGCAATCATAGATTCATAGATTCAAATAAATGGCGCAAAATGACGTCAATGCTCACGATGCTAACCATCCGACCCGTCAGTACTGTAAGCACTAGGTAGTGACGTCACATGTGACGTCATAGCATCCACGACGCTGACGGTGAGCGTGAAAAGCACGAATCGGACTGCACGTTGGTACGCTATGAGCGTTGTGAACGTGATTCGGACCACGGCCTAAATGATTGCATTCGCAGGGGACCAAATCCCTGCAAAGTTTTGAAGAGAGAGTACTGAAAGAGCGGCAACACGCACGTGTCATGCTCGTGCCCATGGGCAGCCGTAGTCGCTTATCTTACCATTACCTTACCTTACGCGCCTTACTGACCTAGTGCATTCCGTGAGGTGTTACACTTTCCTGGTCCCGTGTTAGCATTATTTACGCATTCCGACGTAAAAGTAATGTACAGATATAGATAGATCGATTCAAACAACGTTAATATCGACCAATTGAGGGAACTATAAACATTATAAATATAATTAATAGTTAAAAGTCGCATAGCAAGACAAATAAAAGTTTCTATTTATTTTGAAATTGGTGATGAATGATATTTATCTGAGTGATTCTTCTGTGCGTAGGTACGATTACAAATCCTATGGGTAACAATCGTTCTAAAATTGATACAAAATCTACTAAACTCTAAATATACTAGCGTGAAATACCGGAAGAGCAACAATTACTACAAGGTCAAGACCGCACCGCACGTATAATATTGCCGGTGGCAGTTAGCGCTGCTACTGTTGCTGTTGACGAACCACCAGCCTGTACATTTAGGTACAGGAAAGGTAGCGTGGTATTGGAGGCCAAAATCTCTAAGGAGAGGCCTATGTCCAGCCGTGAACTGTTAAAGGCCGACCTTGATGGATGTGTTTAAAATGTCGATGAACGATTTTTGACTAAAATTCGATCAATTGATCATTAAGCAATAAAGCACTGACACGTTTCGAAATAAACAAATCGGTAGGACACGACTCATGAATCGTGAGACATCTCCTGGTTCACCGAGACGTATAACTACATTTTGTATAATTACATTTGGTGTGTAACGTCAAAAAAGCAAGTTTCATTGGTATTAAGATCACTCACGACCACCCTGTTATTCTTACTCTATAAACTGTCTTCTGTCAGATAAAAAAAAGCAGAAGTACCTACCTGTCAGCTACATTGATTTGCTAAGGTATAGAAAACAACATCAAGCCATAAATTATCCCTCAAGGGTAGTAAGTGCGTCATGCACACCGTCATATACGTCCCCAAGACAGCTAAAAATAGGCATCTATTGAAAGTATTTTTAAAACTACGAATATTGCGAACATCCATAGTTTTTAGAGTCGCAATCACAGAAGTACATTCTAAATTTACACAACTTGAAAAGGCATAGTAACATAAAAAATGTTAATGCACCATGCACAATGAAAATGAGACATGACTACCGATTGCACTTCAGTAAATATGTGACGTGATAACTTACAAAATACACTAAAAATATCAACGTCCTTGTTCACTTTATTGTTTTAGCCTTTTATTGCTAATACGTAATACAGTTAATGTGTCCAAACCACAGCACTGTTATTAAATCGCTCTTATTTCTTAACGAATGTCCACTTTATACACGTCTTTGTCCACTGAATGCTAAAGAACAGCTGATTTTGAAGTTAGCGAATAATTACCATAACATACATTACTATGTCAATGGTGAAATTCGCTAATCCTACAATACATCTACAGATATATATGTACAAATAAAGCTAAGAATAATCAATAACCTATAATTAAATATGTAAATATTTAGGTGGCAAAACTTAAAAAGCATACTAAGTATGTTTATGTTAAAAGTTAATGTTAAATATTCAAATGCATGTAAACTGTATTACATTTACATCCATAGTCTACTTAAATTAATTTTGTGGATTAAAGAACCTGACATAACTGTTATGTAATTTTGTAAAAAAAAATTAATTTTGATTTTAAATTTACAAGTAATTTATTTAGTTTGTATTTTTTTTGATAAAACTAATCAGCTAGTAAATAAATATAAGTTATTACTTGGTGTCCATTGCTAGTAATAACATAATTGCAAAGAAGAGTATTTTGCGATTTTATTTTATTTTTATATCTTGTATGGCAATGTCTGTAGTCTGTAAGAGTTGCCAAGATATGATATCTTGCTTCGAATAAGGAAACTTTGATCATCTTGGAACTTAAAATATGATTTATATTATTACCATTTTTTTATTAGTTCCACCTGTATGTTTGTTTGTTGGAGCTGACTTTGATAGTGTGTCTGATATTGGGTTTTTTTAGTTTTTTTAAATTATTTTTTTATTGTTCGATCGTATCTACATATAATTGAATAAACAAAGAGATATTTTGAATAGAATTAATTTTTATTCTTTAAACAATTATGTATTAACCAATACAAATTGAACCATTCACATAATACAATTTTCTTTTAATTTTTGAAACTACACATAATGAGAACTGCAAAGATAAGCAAAACTTGATACAAACTCTATACCAACCCATCTGGCCTCCTTTCTAAGGAGAGGTCTAATGTCTAGTAGTGTACTACTAAAGAACGTTGATGACAGTGAACCTATAAATATGTATCACTGATTCGATCAGCCTATATCATTAAAAGTGTATTTTGTAGTCAATAATGTTGTACATTCTTTAATGTTCAACTATTGGAGGGTAGTAGCCAAAGCTTTTCAAAGTCTCCAAAGCCTTCAAAGTTTTAATTTTCAAGATCGGTTTACCAATTTTGGAATTGGGAGGTAGCAAACATAAAACAATTGTGGTACAAACATGTTTCTTTATTTTTTTAAATCTTGTTACCTAATATCTCTTTATAATCTACAAGATATATTCAAAGAATATAATTAAAGATCAACGACTGCTGAAAGTAAATATCTCTATTGCTTGAGAAAAAAAAGAGAAATATATTAGACAGGCCTAAAATATACGCAGATTTAATTTATTTCTCCCTCTTTTCGAAGGGTAATATGAATAATAATAGAATAGTGAAGGTGCTTTCTATACCACTTTCTTGTAATCTTCGAAATGCGTAAAAAATTTAAGGATGTTTTATCCACTGGGTGAATTCTACACATCGTGTAAGTGTAAATTGATAGATAAATAGATATTTTGGACATTTAACATAGTATACATATATATAACATATATCATAGTACAAGCTTTGCTTAATACATATAACATGTATCATAGTACAAGCTTTGCTTAATTTGAAACTAGGGGGTTCATAGCACCCCCTAGTTTCAAATTAAGCAAAGCTTGTACTATGATAACTACACTGACCGATGGAATCCTTATGTACTTTTTTTTTAAATACATACATATTATACATAGAAAACACATAAACTTCGAAACAAATATTTGTAGATCTTACAATTATTTGGTTCGACCCGGGAATCGAACCCGAGATCTCGAACACAGCAGCCGCTTTCGTTACCACTACGCCATCGAGGCAGTCTTGGCAATTGCAAACTGTGCTTGCAATTCCATAGACAAAAGTATGACAAAACTGTCATTTTACTTTTGTAGTTTAATATTGGTACAAGTATAACATGTTCTCCCTAAGTTGTCAATTTTACATCAAAGAAGCAGACATTTTGCCAATGATTCTTACTTTAGCCGTTACTCTCCCATTGATAGAGATTACTCTTGTAATATAATTTGTTTACTTGTCAAAATCAATAATTTTGAAATGAAGTACAGGTCGGCAAAATTATGATTTTCACTTATTTTGAAATTATTTCATGACAGAATTAATTGTGATTAATGAAGTAAAAGACTGTGCATACCTAGTAAGTATTACCTACTGGTTACATAGCAGTGTTATTAGGCAACTAGGAACATTATGTAGGCTGGGCCATGAAATAGTTAACATTTGATATATTATAAAAATTGTTTATTTACAAGAAAGCTAATTAGTTGGCACTTATTTTTTAAAAATTACATCGTCTAAATACGATACCATAAACACGATTCTTCAAATAACCCCTTAAAAAGAAGTCTGCTGGGGATAGATCTGGACTTCTGGGTGATCATGGAATGTCGTTTCGTGTAGAAATCAGCTTTCCGAAATCAGCTTCTTTAACCACCGGCAGGGACTCATTGTATGTGTGACAAGTGGTTCCATTTTATTGAAACCATGTGCTACGATTGTAGCCACTAAATTCCAGTAGCATCGGTCCCAAGTACTCCCGTAAAATGTTTGCACGAGATGTTAGATTCAAATGTTAACAAATTCTTGGCCCATTTTATATTATTTTATTAATTTAGAGCTGACTTTTACTACCATCAATTTCGTTTTATCACAATATGAAACACACGATTCAAAAAAAGATTATACTTTACTGTTTTTTAAAGAAAATAAAATATGCTTAGAACTGTTATTGTTAGCTGTTGACGATGGCTGAGTCAAAATGCTATCTGTTAGATTAAAATAGATAGGGATGAGCCCTGTTTGTTTTACGTATGTTGACGCACCATGGATAGATATCACTATGTTATAATTGTTTAGATAAATACCCATTTATCAGTATGTAACAGAAATCAGTACAAGGGCATTATTGTAAAAATTAGTATGAGTCACTGATACACAAAAGAAGAGAGTAAATCTAAAAAATGTAGGAAATAGCTACACATAGTCAAAAAAGTTCCTTTCCAGGAAGGTTAACTTAAGAAAATTTTATAAGAGATATATTTTGTTTATTGGGTCTACTAAGTAATCAAAGCAGGCAGGGATTCCATTTAAAATTATGTGATGTGATGTGATGCTTGTCGACTTGATTACGACAAAAGACGATGGAAAACTTGAAAAACATTGTTAAAAGGTATTCCATAAAAGACAAAACAATGTATTATCGTATAAAGTAACTTTTGTTACTGAAAGCCCGTTAACAATGTTTTGATTTAAAAATTTTTTCAGGGAAATTGTAAAATCGTATGATGGCAGTACTTGTATACTTGTATCTCGTTATGTCAAGGGGTCCATTAATGTGACCCGACGTCAATGTCAAATCGATAATGAAATATTTCCATGTATATCACTAAAATTCAATACAATGTGGAGGCTAAACGTCTGTTTCGAATATTATAACAAATAAGCTGCCAATGTTCGTAACAACATTACTTGCAATATTCTAAGAACTTCACCTCCATACCTGCTGATGTAACCTCAACTCGAATTTATTTAAAATAATAATGACTCTAAGGTGATAAATGAACACACTATAGTTCTATTTGCAAGTGGCCTCTTGATCGAAGATTGACCGCAGTATCTGGCCTTGCTGTAAAAGTTTTGATGATGAGGTACTTTGTTGAATAAATCTTAGGTATAAATCTATGAGGATGGGTGAGACTGGTGAAAAAGATATTTTCAGGGAGACCTGGATCCGCTATTTAGGTGAGCTGCAGCCAGTATTTGTACTTTTAAGATGTGTAGAAACGAAATTTATTATGATAAATTTTTGGATAAAGTTAAAATATGATATGTATGATGGCGTATCTTAGATTTCTTTGTCCAAACTCCTTAGTGAAAAGTGGTGTAGGGATATCAAAGGTCATCAAATAACAGACTGCAGTCCTGAGCTGGACCACCAACTATTTGTCACATCCAAAAAGAATTTAAGAATAACATTATGTTGATATGTATTTTATAAAAGTGTTTTTGTTTACTTTGTTTTTTTTTTCTTATCATGTACATGATAAACATGATAAAACAATACACAAAGAAACAACAACATAAACCTTACATAAAAAGATTTTTTGTTTTTTTCATTTCATTTATATTAGAAATTTTGATTGCTATTTCTTAACCGAAAGAACCGTATATAGGTTTTAAAACAGACCCATATGAGAATTAATCGGTTATCTCTGCTCTACATGTGTACTATATAATATTTTTAAACAGTAATGTTGAAATGGCAATGAAGAGTAGTAAACATCCATACAATTCCTATAGTAATGTTTTCAACTAAAATAATATTTAAAAGCCTTGAACATAGCTTATACATTGCCACAAAATTTAGTACACCTATTCCAGAAAGCAGCTATGCTAAACCCCTGCAGAATTACTCAGAAATTCCTCATCACATCTTCAGTTTCATCCTCATACACCATCAATCCTATATTACGTTCAGCGATGGTCTGTAGAGTCTCTAAATTTACCGCATTCAGAGAAGTAAATGAAATAAAAAGATAATAATGTTACTCACCCTTCACTCTGTGTGATGTACTGGTCACTAAACAGGTCCATGGTTACAGGCTACGCCAATGAAGTGGGCGAGTCCTTCCGTTCACTTGTCCCCAACTCGCTCGTCCGTGCCAGTTATGGTGTGGCTACCGTGTACACATTAGCTGATACTGCAGACAAAAGTTATAAAATGTATCAGGTATGTAAAACACATTTCAATGAAAATATTCATATATCAAGACATAAGTGAACTAATTAGAATAGAATAAATTAGTGTACACCAAATTTACACATATTACAAATTTATTTATTTATACTTTTTTCTATTTATATGTCCGTGTGGTGATGGATTAAGAATACATAGTGTTACCACCTCAATTCATCCCGTGGGTGTCGTAAGAGGCGACTAAGGGAAGAAACTATTCTGGAAAATAACATTACAAACAAAGAGAAGGAAAACTTGAAACAAACCCTATTCTAACCTGTCTGACCAGTGTGGTATAGTACGCCAAAACCTCCTTGCTAAGGAAAGGGTTATGTCCAGCAGTGGACTGTTAAAGGCTGTTGATGATGTTGATGATGATGATGATGATTTATACTTTATGCACATAAAAAGTAACAAAGACAGACTAAACTTGTTGTAGGTTTTTTCTAGCAGTCGTCCTTACGGCAATGTAGAGCCAAAACATGGTAGATGCACAGAAACTAGGATGCGATTTTATGAAAAAATAATAATAATTATGAAGTTAGATTACTACATACACATATCAGTTGAATGACCATGTATAAATGACTGTAATAACTCAAATGGCGATTTATTTATTTTTTATTTTAAGAGCCTGCCAAGGTGTTTACTCTGTTTGTCGGAAAGTATGAATAGAGTCCAAGAATTGTGGTCACCAAGAGATGCTTGACAGTCATCATGGCATTGTATTGCACGTACTTACCACGATAACTGTCATTCCAGCATCAATAGGCTTCTGGTATCGCACTCACCAGCAAAAGACGATAACATGCATGTTGGCGTTTTAGGATTTGTGACAGGATAGTACTACTCTGGTCGAGCCAGCCTGTTTGTGCTGAAATCAGCATGGTTCTACTACCTACCAGCGGTCAATATAACAAAAAAGTCTTCTAATATAAAGTTAGGTAAATAGTGACAGACGCTGTTTGCTGTTTGCTTTTTATACCTAATTTAAACTCTTTTCTTCTACACGGTGTACAGTGACCTTATTAAAGTTTAAAGTTTAAAGTCAATAAATCTGGATCTGGTTAGGTTACTTTCATTCTAAAGATGTATTCTTTTTTAAATTTCCTTAAAAATATGATAAAACTAGGAAACGTAGATAATGTAAATCTTTATAATTATTTATGTAAAACATTTTGTAGATAATGATTTCTTTTATGTCTGTAATCTATAATTAACCTCGTAATTAAGTAGCTTCGTTGGTCTAGCGGTTAACATATACGACTGCCAATCAAGAGGTCTCTGGTTCAATTTCTGGTCGTCATGAACATCAATGACATTATGAATCATCTTAACATGGGGTCGAGTACTATTTTAACTGCTTTTACTGGAATATCAGACTCCACAACCCTGAGAGCGAACTGAATTAGATAGTTGAACTAGTTATTTTCAGAACTTGATGTCGTAATAACAGCTATTCCCGGATCCCTTCTATCTCAGGCACAGAGTGACATACCGTGTGATTATAGTCGGTCCGAATCCTACACCACCTCGTCGCAAATCCCAGTGGGATGACGGTCCGTAGGGGTTTCACAAAGGTTAAAACGAAAAAGAATACAAAATGAGTTTATTTCCAATTATCCTTTTCTTTACAATGCTGTTGTTATGTTTTTACGAAAACCACAGTATGAATAGTGATGCCAAGACTCCGTATTTTTCGTCCGCCACCATGCAGGTAGTAAGTTTAAATTGATTGAAAACGACAACTCCGCACTAGGAACGTATTTTCAGAAAAAGTTATCTTCAGAAACTCGAAAGTTCTAAACGGATTGAGGTCGAATTTGACACAATGTAAAACAATCCTCAAAGATTGTTTTTACCAAATTTTTGCACCACTTTTGCTAATTATTACTTCATTACTACGTCTACATATTACTACGTCCAGCAGTGGTCAGTGGTCAGTGGTACGAAGAAACATGTGCCCCATAAAGTGAAGATAGTATATATATGTATATGTAGATTTATTAATAAGTAAAATGAATGTTTTTTTTATGTTTGTTGCAGAAAGATGGACGTCCAAAAAGCGTAATAATAGAAACTGGCGACGCTTTAATCTGGCAGACACTGGCATCGATTGTTATACCTGGGTTCATTATTAATAGGTATGTAGTGTTATAATTTCTTTTTCAATAAATATTATTATTAAAAATTAATTTTCTCCCACGACTTAGGTCACTGCTCCACTTCTAAAGGTCAAATTATGATGTTATATAACCGATAACCTAATTAATGAATAGTCCATACAATGCAAAAAAATTACGTTGTTTTAGGCTAGTAGTTTTTGAGATAACCACATAATCAACATGCAAATAAGCTTAAACTTTTAAAATATAACTAAAGACTATTGAAGATTAGGCATTAGCAAAGTTAACCCATGTCTGCACAGTTGGCCTAGTGGTTTAAGCGGTCACCACGCAGTTCTTTTCTGCGCTGAGTGGGTTCTAACCCCACATGGGACAACGCTTTGTGTGATCCACAAATTGTTGTTCTGAGTCTGGGTGTTCTTTGTGTTCGTTTCTTGTATGTTTGTAAAGTCCCCCGCGGCACAGGATTTATTCCTAGTGCGGGCGTTGTCTTTTTATAAGAAAAACAAAATATACCCACGTCGAGAATGACCCAAAAATCATAAGTTACAAAATATAAATTTTTACCACATACTGTTTTATGCGTTTTAATTACTACTTTTAAATAGTTGAACAAACCGTCCACGAAACATATGGTTTTAATTATAATGGCTGCACGATTGGCCTAGTGGTTTACGCGGTCGCCATGCCGCTCTCCAATTCGCTGCGTGTTGTGTGTTCAAATCCTACATGGGACAACACTTTGTGTGATCCGTAAATTTGTAAAATTCCATTGTACCGAGTATTATCACCTCTGTTCATACCGTGGGTGCTGTGAGAGTCGATTTAGAAAGCAACTTACGCAGGACAACATCACTGCAAAGGGGAGAAAAACTTGAAACAAAGCCTATACCAACTTACGTGATCAGTTTAGTACAGTATAGTATGCCCAAACCCCCTTTCTAAGAAGTCTATTCCCAGCAGTGGACCAGTTGTAAAATAACTTGTTATGGATTTTCAGGTTGTGTGCTGCATCGCGTTATGCTCTGACGCACGCAGGAGTAGGTTCTACCGCTCGCAATTGGCTCTCATTGGCTGTCGGTCTTTCTTCTATTCCATTTATCGTCCATCCCATAGATGATGGCACGACTATGATTATGGACAGAACTTACCGCAAATGGGTTAAGCCATAAATACAAACGAGTATATTTGGGGCCATCATAGTGGAATGAGACCTTTAAAATGAATTTCAGAAATAATAAGGTCATTTTTATGATATGATGAGAAAAAAAATGGGATAGTGATCCTGTCGTAATTAAAAAATTTTGAAGGTTAGTGGGTTCATTTTGCTTGTTGGTATTATAACGTTAGACAGCTAAAACAATGCCAATGTACCTGTTATAGACTAGTAGTATTCCAACTATTTTTTTATGTAATTCTATTTAGTATGGAGTAACTGATGACCTATATGTGTAGTAACTACTTGCATAGACTAAGCTTTTAAAGTAAAAATAGTAGGTATCTTGAATTGAGTTTTCGAGTGACATCATTTTAAATAGGTGGTTGTGTTAACTTCGATACCGCGATTTAGAATAGTTCCTAATAGTTCAGTAGTTTCAATCATTTGAATATAGAATACTATAGTATAGTAGCAATTGTGTAGCACACTTCAAATAAATGTTCAAAAAATAAATAAATATAAGATAATGCGCATAAAAATAAATGTTTATATTTTATTTGCATCAGTAATTTTGTATTTTAAGTAGGAATGGAATAAAATCACGTTCACTTGTGATAATTTGCGTGATTTAAAAATCATACGTCACGGTTATGACTCATCTAAAAGTGAACTACGACAGAGTGACAGTTAGCGCCACCCAGGGAACTCGCCTATCGACATATAGATAACGGATACAGTGCGAGTGTAACAGAGATATATAGAGTAATTAGAGCTGAACGAATTCATAGATTCACTTGTTATTTATTCTCTCTGTCTCTGTCCCTCGCGTGTACTTGTATTGCCGTTACACTCACCGTAGCAAAGAACGTTGTGTTTAAAATTTTTAAACCTTTTCATCGTTACAATAAGCTCTGCTTTAGTTTGATAGTACTGTAATAAGGCATTCATTTCTTTTTTAAATTCGATATTTTTGTCAGTTTTTATTATTAAAAGGTTAACCTTGCACAACATTAGTTAATTATGTATGTATTTGATTTTCTAATAAGGTTTAAGAATTATGAAGATTTAATTTAAATGAAGATTAAATTAAGAATTGAAGAAGGTTTTACGAAATCACACACACACACACACACACACTTAATCTTTCAAGTCTACTAATTTTTTTTTTCAGTAACACAATTGTTAATATACAGTGTGTCTGAAGTCACACAATATTATATTATTATAAAACTTTAATTGCATAAAAACTATATAATATTTAAATTAGTATTTATGAATGAGCACACTTGTGTGTTTAGCAATAAAAAGCAATACTTTTTCTTTATTTAAAAAAAAAATAATAATTTTTATTCAAACTATTCTATTAATCGTGAACATATATAACATCTATTAGTCGTGAACATAATTTAACTAATTTAACAACCAAATATTTAATTGACGGATCGAGAAAATAGTAAATAATTGATTTTGATTTTAATAATCAGTTGTCAAAATTAAATTGCTAAAAAGAACTGTAAAATATGAGACGTGCAAAATGGATCGAAAATTTGTCAATTATTTATTGTACCTAACATAACTACAGTTATTTTCGTTTCAAATAAAATCACCTTTGTAATTTCTATTTATCGTTAGAAGTAAGTAGATTGCTTTAAAAAGATCTGTTAGACGTTAAAAACGTAAAAGAGTATTTATTAAAACGTATTTACAGCCGTTCATTGCACAGATAAATTTCTTTAGGCTCGTAATTTCACTAGACATAGACGTGATTGTATTAGAACGATTATATTTATAAGGCTTTGCAATGGAAATTATGAAGGAAAAAGGATCTGTAAAGTGTCCTTATATTAAGTGCAAAATTGAATAATAAATTGTATTTATGACCATTTAATAGTACCTATTATATATTTATATTATTACTAACCCGACTCTGCCCGCGTGTATGTCGGTTATCGCGGCAAATAGTAGCCTATGCGCTATTCTGATGTATAAACTATATTACTGTACACTTTCATCTAAATCCGTACAGTAATTATAGCGTGAAAGAGTAAAAAACATCCACACACCCTTACAAACTTTGACATTCATAATATTTAAAGTTAAAAATATTAAAAAGTTTATCGATTAAGAGTCTAGGTACGTTATTCGATATAACGCCATCTATGAGAAACTGCGTGTATTTTTTATAAACTCTAATGACAGATTTAAAAATTATGTCAGTTTTTGAATATTTTTTAATCCATATTGTCAATTGATTATTCTACATTCGAATGTTGTCCTACCTCAATACCTCAGTAATGGATCCTTTTGGTTTGGATACCCACATATTACGTTTAGTAAAAATTGTTCTAATGCTACCAAAAATTGTTTTTTCTGATATAGGGGCAAATAAGTAGATTAGACTACCACATGGTTAGTGTCTACCGGCATGGACATTTGTATCTCCAGGGATGTAAGTGTATTACCAGCTTTTGAATGTTCCCCTTTCTAAATTACGTTTTTACTCGGTGAATATCACTGCGGTAGAACCGTATCATGTGTGCTACAGTATATCTCTCTCACAGCACTAAGGTTCGCAATTCAACATGCATTAATTAGTTAGCGCCTGATCTAAGTGGGCGTGTAATAGGTGAATACAATAGGTGATTGCTATTTCTTTTTTTACAGGTGCTTTTAATGAAAATGTTTGTTTCTAATCTTAGCTTAGAATGTTGCAATTATGATAATTACAAGTTCAAGTTTGATAATGGTTATAAATACCATTGTTTAGTTTTTTTGTAAGTGCAGTTAACTTGACATAATAATAAGTAACACTTGACTGCATTGCTACGTTTTTTTTCGAAGGCGTTAAATTGAATTCAGAGTGTCATACCGGCAATTTCTACAGGAAGTCAAATTTTATTGGGCAATGATGTGTCAATTTTTTAATTGCATGTAAGTTCGTCATGGTATATGAGCTGTAGGTTGTTACAAATGTCCAATTATATTTGACCGAATTTTGCTAAGCAAATTGTATCTTTGTGCTGAGGTGTCGGGTTCGATACCCGGGTCAGACCAAATGTTTGTATAATCTACAAATATTTGTTTCGCAGTATGGGTATTTTCTGTGTATTCTAACAGTCAATGTAGTTCATAGCACAAGCTTTGCTGAGTTGGAAAAACAGCTATTGAAACTAGATGGCGTTGTGTCAGGTGTTCTAAATACTTAATAATTTATTTAAAATATTTTAATGTGAATTAAAACATGGGAAAATTGGAACAAATAATATATTAGTTTTTCCGAAATACATACTCATTTCGAATATTTATGATATAAACTTTACATAGATCGCTTACCAATAGCATAGAGCTTTTAGGGCATAGATAACAGTTACAAGGAGTTTAAAATAAGTATTATTTGTCAATTTTTCATGGTTTCACCTATGGAGGGTAGAGGTAAGGAGAACCATCTCAGTATATTAAAAAGTGTCTATTAAAAGAGAGCAAATTAAGGTGGCGCCATAGTAGCAAAAGAGAAATTTTTAAATAGAATTTTCAGCTAATTCTTATATTTTACTGTTATATATCTTAAATAATAATGTAGATTTAAAAAAAAGTAGGTTAAAATATGTATGTATATTAGGGTGTCCCTTATATGACAAAAAAAAAATTTTTTTCGAATTTCGAAATGCATACCCTCTATAATTTTTACTAATGCTATAAGATACTTAAATATAAAATTTTATCAATCTAGCATAATTGCAACCAGTGCCGACCGAGCTTCAAAGTTTAGTAAAAAACGTGTTTTGTCCTAAAATTTCAGTCTGCTATAATTTCACTATAAATGCAATGAATTAAGTGAATAAAATTAAATAATAAATTAGATGAACATTAATCTTTAATTAAAAACATAAAGAAATAAGAATCATTCAGGGTAACTTCTTTTTAGAGTAGTTTTTTTACAGTCTGGATACAATTTTAGATGTTCCTGGACACAGCGCAGCAAGAACTGTTTTTGTTCTTCTTCAGCCGTGATAAGTCCGTTAAAATCTTGCATTAATTTAACAGCCCTTTCAGCAGTATCATTTACAACTCTCAAATAACTTATTCTTCTTTTAGCCTCCAGAAAAGCAGCATTGTTATTCCAAGAAGATACATCTTCCTTTAGAAAACTGTCGTCGATCTGCAGTCGTGATAAAAATTGTTTGCTCTTTTCCGATACGAAATCATCCAGTGCTTTATCTAAAAAAAAAGAAAAATAAGTTAAATAACAAATAAAAATCAACAACAATTTTGAAAATAAATAAATAAGTATTGGACATTGAAATTGAAATCCAACAAAAAGTCAATTTAACTTACCAAACAACTTTTGAGTCAGTTCTTCCTTCGACGGGTCATAGCGTTTGCTAAAATCCGAGATTTTATCCCTGTTGAAGTTGGCAATCATCTTCTTCTTAGTTTGGTTGTCAACTTCATCATCAAATAGTGATAGAATGACTGTCTCTTCACATAAATACCACAAGTGATGGCTGAACTTGCTTATAGAAGCTTTAGAAATTGTTGCGTCAACTTTTTCATACTCTTTTAACATCTTCAAGAAGCGCAAATCTTGATTAGGTGCTTTGGTCGCCACTGTACATTCGAGCCAAGGTTTAACATACAATATTACGAGAAATAAGCAAACATCTTGTAGAGCCTTTTTGTCCTTCGCAGTTACTCTGCATTGTGACTGAAGTAAACATATTTTTAAAGAATAGATCGCTCTCGCCATCCAGCGTGCCTGATGTATAGCTCCGGGGGGCCTTAGTTTTAATTTTTCCTCTGTGTCTCCTCCTAAAAATATTACGCACAGTTCGACTAATTCGCGGTAATCATCTCTTACAAAACCTTTATCTAATTCTGCCTTATAAAATAGTAACAATGCTTGAATGTCTGTCTCGGCAACCCGTGCTTTTACGAAATTAAGAGATGGTTCAATTTTAGTACAATCAATGTTTTTCCAATTTTCTTGGAACTTTTTGAACATCAGAATATCTGGGCTACTAGTAATTTGCTTAATCTTGGTTTCAAAGACAGCTTTTAGGACCAATTCATAAACATGATGACGACAGGCGAAAAGCAACAATTCTCTTCCTAAAGTTTGCTCCAAAATAGCACAAGCTCCATTGAAACGGCCCATATTGGAAGCTGTTGTGTCGCAGCACATTATTTACACTTTATCATAAAGGTTCCAGTCAAAGAGAGCTGCTGATACAGCCTTCGCTTGATGTTTTCCAGAAGAACTTTCTAGTTTCGGCACTGCAAGAAGCTGCTCTCTATCGTCAAATGAAGCTATAACTGGCAAGCGTTCTTCTTTTGAACTCCGTACATCCAACCCCGGTAATAGTTTTCCATCCCAATGGACTGTGACTATGTCGGGTACATTGTTTTGGAAGTTAGATTTTATTGCTTCTGCCCTTGATTTTCTAGTTTCAGTACGAATTCGCTGAATCGAGGATTTGTTAATACAGAAATCATCGCTGCTCAGACCAAGCGCTTCTACCACCGCATTAAGAATGTAAACGGTATCTCTAATGCTTAACTGGCATCGATCTAAAGCTGCAACTAGTTTAGGTGTTATAAGATTCTTTCTACCTCTTTTTGAACTTTGTTCATGGCAGGGAACGTCCGGCAAGCTGAGTTCAGAATTCAAGATCTGTTCTTCGTCTGAATCTTCTACACTGTCTAAGTTATTTGTGGTGGAAGTAGATGCAACAGCTAGTGATTCTCTTTGTCTTACAATCCTTTCCTCTTCTTCCAATCGTCGTTGTCTAGATCTTTTTTCTTTTTCCGCCAATTTTTTATCTACACCACCTAAGCATCCCGGTCGACCTGGCTCTCTCTGTTTCATTAAAAATAATTTATCTTCCTCTATTTTCATTCTCTCAAAAGCATCAGCATGTGCAATATCAAACAAATTATCAAGATTAATTATAAAATTGTTCTCACGACTCTTAAACGTAATCTGAGTTTTCTTACAATTTTTTTGCAACTCTCTCCAAACATGATATAAATCAATAAGTTTCTTCACGCAGTTAGGAAATGCCCTTGTTGGAATTCTTGCTTTTTCCCAATATATGATGCACTCCCTAATCACAAGATTTGCACTTTCACTAACAGTCAATTTAACCTCACGAATATTGTAAAATAGGACTGAGAGAACTTGTCGATTAGATGGTAATTTTGCACCATTTATTTGTTAGCTAGTCAATCCGATAAGAAAAATATTTTGTTTATCACTCCGTAATTCCACCGATATGTTTACGCACTAAACAATGAAGCACTAATAGTCTCAAAAATCACGTACGAAATGGCAAATAAAACATGTTGTAACAGGTCACTGGGCAGTACTTAAGCAACTTGTATCGACAAGTTTAAATAGCAAGTCGGCACGGGTTATCGTTTATATATCGAACTAATATTTTTTTCTAGACAATATAGGGTTATTACGAAACTTTTAAGAAGGTATGCGTAAAAAAATATCGAACTTGAAATTTAAGGGACACCCTAATGTATATATTGTACTTAGTCTGGCCATAAATACTGTTACACTTAATTATAAAAAAATATTACATTTGAATTTCGAATCTGTCATTTTTATACGATTGTTCATTGTGTTTTCTCATTTTGGCGCCAATACATTGTAAAATATTTTGCGATATTAAAATGGTGTGGGGTGATAAAGAGAACCGAATCGCTGTGCCGCATTACACAAAGTAGGTATGGAGCCAAATGCAATTTTTAAAACTCTCCATACACTTGGTATTAGTAAAATGTTTGTGTACCGGGCTATTAATAGGTACAATGAGACCTCCTCTGTTTGTGACAGAAAAAGATCTGGCCGTCCACGTAGTGTTCGTACGAAAAAGGTGGTCAAAGCAGTAAGGGAAAGAATTCGAAGAAATCCTGTCCGAAAGCAAAAGATTTTATCTCGGGAAATGAAGATAGCACCTAGAACCATGTCGCGTATTTTAAAAGATGACTTAGGACTTGCAGCCTATAAGAGACGCACTGGCCATTTCTTAACTGATAATTTAAAGAAGAATAGGGTGGTAAAATCGAAACAACTACTGAAGCGGTACGCAAAGGGAGGTCACAGAAAAATTTTGTTTACGGATGAGAAAATTTTTACAATTGAGCAACATTTTAACAAACAAAATGACCGTATTTATGCTCAAAGCTCTAAGGAAGCTTCCCAATTAGTCGACAGAGTGCAACGTGGACATTATCCGACTTCAGTGATGGTTTGGTGGGGTGTTAGCTATGAAGGAGTGACTGAGCCATATTTTTGTGAAAAAGGTATCAAAACATCGGCACAAGTGTATCAAGATACCATTCTTGAGAAGGTAGTTAAGCCCCTTAACATCACCATGTTCAATAACCAAGTATGGTCCTTCCAGCAAGACTCGGCGCCGGGTCATAAAGCTCGGTCCACGCAGTCTTGGTTGGAATCGAACGTTTCGGACTTCATCAGAGCTGAAGACTGGCCGTCGTCTAGTCCCGATCTTAATCCGCTGGATTATGATTTGTGGTCAGTTTTAGAGAGTACAGCTTGCTCTAAACGCCATGATAATTTGGAGTCCCTAAAACAATCTATACGATTGGCAGTGAAGAATTTTCCCATGGAAAGAGTGCGTGCTTCTATTGATAACTGGCCTCATCGTTTAAAGGACTGTATTGCAGCCAATGGAGACCACTTCGAATAAGCTTTTTATATTTTTAATTGTTTTATATTTATGTATTAAACTGACACACTGTAAAAGTAATAAATGTTATTTGCAGTTAACAATTTTCTTTTTTCTTTATTACAATATTTATGGCAAGACTAGGTATATAGGAGACTCTTAACACTTGTCGAAATAAATTTTTTTGCGCTTTGAATTGTGGTAATATTTTATGTTTTGTCGTTATAGAATGATTATTCTTATTAAAATCGCCAGATAACGTATTTAAATTACGAAATTACGAGATATTAAATTTTTCAACCCAATACACTTCACTCTGTTTATAACTGCTAAATTCATACCATTCTGTGTTGCTGCACTAGCGCTATTTCGGCAAGTATTAAAACCATAATTTGCTGTTTACCGGTGAACACTTTTTCAACTTTTCTCTCATAAAAGACAGTTCTCCTTACCTCTACCCTCCATAGTTTCACCTCAACATTTCGACCGGTTCGAAGATTTCTTTTTATTTATATATGAAGAAAAATATAAGGCGATAGTCATCTAAAGAATACAGTTATCACAATTAAGTATAATTTATTATTATGTGTATTCATCGTTATCTTTATTATATACATATACATTTAAAGTATAAAAATAAAATATTTGTTTATAACAGCCTTAATTTTATTTGAGGCTCTTTGCATAGGTTAAAAAACCCATCAGGGTTTTCTTATGTAACGTAGCAACGTGGTGATGTCGAACCTGTTCATTTTCCAAAGACATGTCGTATATTTTATTATGTGTTAGACATTTAGAGGCTGTGATTGATATTGTTGTCGTGTTCCTGCATGTGTAATGTTCTGCACGACAATTGAAGTTTTGATGATGTTACAAGATTAAGTTTATGTATAAACGTAATCATCCATATACTTTGTTGTTGATGTTTAATAAATTGTAACGAACTATGAATGCGTTTTTTTCTACTCAATCCCTAAATACCCTTACTTAATATTTTAAATACAATTGTAAGTTAATTCCTCTCACGATCATCATACAATTTGTCTATATTTTATGTCACTCTGTCAACGGTACGGAAAAGGTACGTAAGATTTAGTCTACAAAAAGTACTATTCGTGAAGAGTAAATAGTTACTTTAACGCGTAAATAGCCGCAGGCAAAATCTAGTACTCTCAGAAACACTTCTGTATTCTGCATCCTTCTCAATAGCTCAGGGCATGAATATCACAAGTTACCACCAAATGTTGATGGCTAAGGCATTGCAGACTAAATCTGCTGGTGTTCCTTGACTGAAATGAACGGAACTTAACTGGAATCCCTGCTATTGACACCGGTGTACAGAAGTTATAATAGGCGTGCTAAATCTAGATTATAGCTAGTAGTTCTATAGGATTGGCACTGTTGCACATTCTTCGAACCTTGCCACTTTGACGTCGGCGTTATCTTCATATAGTAAAAGGTGTTTCGTTTTCTAAATCAGTCTACCAAAGTGACTCTACTCTACCTGATGGAAAACATGAATAAAATCTAAGAGTTGTGGTCGGTCATACTCATTGCGAATGCCGACAATGCAGTATGGCGACCTACGTTATGGCGGCCTGGTGACTTAGTGAGATGCTTCTTTACGCCCCGCTTAAAGGACCCGGGATTATAGTGGGAGGGCAACACGTGCGGTGGTAGTGAGTTCCAGTTTTTAACTGATTTACATAGGAAGGAAGAGCCGAACCGTTTAGTTCGGGAGCGTACGTTAAGATTATTTACCTAGTATTTGTGCCTACCGTGTTCGCCATTTTGATGTATATTATATTAATGCATAATTCATAGCGTTTGTTAGATTTTCATGAATATGTAAATATAATTTTACATATAATCCCGCTGATATATATTTACAAAATTATAATTTCCATCATACTAAACCTATTTTTATATAAACTGGAATGTAACACATTTTTAGCAATATTATTTATTTCACTCGTATCACATCGCGTAGAAAGGTCAACACAGTATTAGTTAACATATTCACCGACCCGACCAATGTTGTCGTGTTCAAATTTTAGCAGTTTTCATCATCATCATCATCATCATCAACAACAGCCTTTACCTGTGTGGCAGGCCATAGACCTCTCTTTAGCAAGGAGGTTTTGGTTTACTATACTACGCTCACAAGACTTATTAGTTTAGGCCATCTAATTTCAATAACTATTTAATTTAAAAAAAGCAAGTCCTTGTCAAATTTATAAAGCTTTATTTACTGTCTTATGTACTGTCCGTACATAAAAGAAAGAGTTTGTAAAATTAATTTTAAGCTAACAAGTGATGCACTTCCAATAAAACAGCATGTCAATTGCACAGATATATTGTATATGTCGAGTGAGATATGTATATAGCTTATAGCCAGCAATTTAATAATTTACATTAGCAACGTACAAGGCCAAAGTTATTTGGTGTTGAAAAAATTGGATTTTATTGAGAAGCCTACTTTTACTTACGCTTAGGTAAGGTTAAGTAAAAAAAAAAACAAAGTGCTATAATCACAACGCTACTATCTGTCTATTATGTTATAAAAAGTTGGTGGTGAATGAATATTATTGATTGTTTGGCACATTAGGAAATATTAGGACAAAGTTCAAGAGATTATGATTAGTTCTCTTAAGTTCTAATGCGCTCTAATTTATATATTTGCGGATATGTTACTGCAGCAAGTGGGATTCCATTTGTTAATATACCTTTTGATTTCAATGGATGTGGATGATGCCATATTTATTAACAACTGTAATTAAAATATTGTTCTATCTGCTTAAATCTACAAACATACGTGTATATGAGTCTTTAGTTAACTATATATTTTTTCTGAAAAGTGAAAAAGTCTTCAATACTCTCCGAATAATTCCTTATACCAAAAAGAATTTAACTGAAGAATTGCTCTAAGTCTTGCATTCTGGGTCTTATTATAAAAAAAAACGTTTGTATTTATAGAGTCTGTTTTATTTTATTTCTTTAACTTTTTTTTAATTTAACGTATTACGTGTATGTTTTTTTTTATTTTGTATGCTGAGTTGGTCTTCCTTATATAAATAGTAATATTGTTATGATTCGAATATATTACATGCTCTACTGACGTACTAGTCCAGGTCAGTAAAAAGCCTCTGGTGTGTTCTAACCTTGAGGTAGATTATAATTTACTATTCCATCTTCAGCTTGATCTGCTCCAAAACGCACCAGTTTGCAATCACTTTCATTGTAGTGACGACACAGTTGGTTCAATGGTTTAGGCGGTCGCCACGCCGCTCTCTACTGCGCTGAGTGTTGTGGGTTCAAACCGCACACGGGACAACACTTAGTGCGATCCACAAATCGTTGTTCTGATTCTGAGTGTTGTTTGTGTCCGTTTCATGTATATTTGTAAAGTTCCTGACCGACCGACTAGTAATCCCTTGATGTATCATTCTCTCTCTGTTACGGTTGAAGATTATTGGCAAAGTAATCTAGTCTTTGGATTGGTCAAGAAAGAGACCAAACATGTCATTTTCAGCTGTAAAATATTTTGAAATAACTTTGTTAAAAGAGTGGGAAATAGATGATAAGTTTTCGATAATTCGAACATCGGCGTCGTTTGACAAAATAAATCAATTCTTTTGTGATTTTTAATTTTGTTTTGAGAATTTTTAAACAATAGAATTAGAATCAATGAATAATGCAAAATCACGTCTTGGTTGCTGCAACACAAGCGACGAGCCGTTCTATACCCTTGACACCACCGTGTCAATATCACCTTATTAACAACTCTTGCACTACTATAAAATATTGATGTCAAACTCCAAATATCAGTTGCTTAATTAAGAGAGTATAGGTCTCTTTTAGATTCTAGGTAGCATAGGCCGAATTGAGATTGTTCTGTATTTAAAAATATTACCTTAACTTAGCAGTAGCGAAGGACAGACTGCAAACATGGAACAAGGGGTCCCAATATAGCAATTTAGATTTCTGTTAAATATTTGATCTATTCCTACCACTACACCCTCTCTCAGGTCCATAACGAGATGTTCAATTTCTTTTTCATCAGTTGGAAGGAAGCAAAAAGTGAGACAGAACTTCCAGAAATGTAATTATGGTGATTATTACGATGACAAGTGTTATCGACAATTTTTTCTGCTAATCTCTGATACACGCTAGTGAAACATTTTTTAACTTGATTGACACTGTTTCTTGGATTGTCGGATCTTATAAGAGCTGAAAAACTGTTGAGTTTTCTGTCTAAGCTACTTATAGTTTTTACTACATCACATAATTTTTCACTCTTATTGTGTGCCTTTACAATCTCTTGTGTGTCGTATATTTTCCTTTATTTCCTTAGTAAAGCATTGCGGCAGTTCCTATATCTTTTGTAAGTTATTTTTAGAGTTTCATTAACAGGATTTCTTTTCAAGTTTTTGTGCAGATTGTCTCTATTGCATATGCGCCGTAATAAGTCAGTGGTGAGAGTAAAGTAAATTTTTTTTTTCTTATTACCTATTTTCACTGTACTAGAAGTCTTTTGTATAACGTTTGTGAGTAAAGAGATGAACTTATTAGCAGTTGTATTTGTGGCCATCACTGTTATTAATTATCAATTGAAAATTAATTTAACTCATTGCAATATCCAAGGCCGCATAATTAATGTGTTTTAATATCATAGAATGATGGGATGTTTTTAATAGTTGGTAAATTATAATGACAACACTTTCATAGTCAGTAACAGATGATTCGGCAACAAAGTAGGTAGCTTCTAATTTAGTTTTGACCATCACTTAATCCTGACACGTGTAGCCGTGAGTAGGAATAGTATGCGCAGGCAAAATACAATGACCAGTCAAGATGTTGAGATATTCAAAGGAGCGATTATCGTTATTTTCGAGTTTTATGTCAATATGAATGTATTCACAAACAATATTTGAAGTATGTCGCGTTGACTGTTAGGGCGCTAAATTCAATTTTAGTTAGAGACAGCATTAGTTATTGTCGATAGCTTTTACGTAACCTTTTAATTTAGTCGGCTTACAGGAGAACTGCTATCACATTCTCATTTTTCTTTTAACTTTAATAGTATTCTTAATTGAAAGCTGAAATTAACAGTATTGTTAATTGATGGAATATTTAAATTAGTTACAGTTGACTTACTGTGTTTCTTTGTTTTATGAGAACTGCGTATTCGATCATTTAAATAGACTGTATAAAATTCAATAACATTTATTTTTATTTTTATATTGTCTAAAGTCACAATTTAAATTTACCGTCGTAACAAAGGTAAACCAAGGCTATAATTTTACAGTTTTTTATTTTATTGTAACTGTACTGGATTATTAGTAAATCCATTTTTTTTCTGGTAATCGAAACCATTTAATTACATCGATGTTCATTAAATAAATCAAAATTAGCTACAATATGCCATGTTTCTTTGTTTCATTAGAACTGCGAATTCGATCACACGTTTAATAACTAACAAAGGTTATCTATTCAAGTATTTGGTTTCGATTTCATGAACATAATTTTTTCTAGGGTAACGTTTCCCACCAACAAATCTGTCTTGGCCATATAACTTTTAACGTACTATTTGCATAAACTTTGCTTTTTGTAACTTTATGCCCCCAACGATGTACTCATTTTCTGACTTTATACTCTCACCTATCTAAAACACAACATTTTTGCTGCTTTGTACACACGCATGGACACTACTGTGGTGTCACGTTACGAGTTATAGTACACTCATTATTATTATTTATTTAATGTAGAATCAACAACAGTTACAACATTGATACAACTTTTATAAGTGCAGTGAGATCTCTTTCCAATTCCAAACAGCAAACAATACAGAGACAACCAATGTAATGGCTTGGTGCAGCTCTTTGGTAGTGCAACGGGTATTGAAAAGTACTCGTTATATTGCCACGAACTTAGTGCGAAAACTGTTGTTAAATTCAAAACTTATATATTGTTCTTTTTAAGTATAAATAAATTAATAAATAAACAAACTTATTGTTATTTTATCCCTTATACATTGTTTTAGTGGCCAACCACGATGACACGACGTCCGCGTGTCCCGTACGTCGCCTAATTAGAGAGTTTACCTGAATATGGTGCCCACACTAGTGGGCAGGCGCTGGGAAGGGACAGAATGGCTTGATAACAGCAATTTCTGGCTCCTTTTATGTGGCACACCGTGTGGTTTTAGTCGGTCCGATTTCAACCGTGGTGGTTTCCACACGTTAAAAAACGGTTATGTTGATATAAATGTAACTTCATGGTTGTATCACATTCTTTAAAGTAGCGTTACTAATACAGCTTAAGTAAAAACCGCCTATTATCTGATTAAGTGATTACTTAGAATTATTCTTTGGTTAACTGTTGTTTTTGTGATTTTTTTTAATATAATTAAAGAAAAGAATAGCTAATTAGTTTTGAATACTTTAGTTAAGAGTTGTCTGAGGTTATTTAAAAGTAACTTACTTTTTTAAAATGTATTATACAATATATAAGTATGTGAGTAGTAAAATTAACTAAATTTTAGAAAAGAAGAGAAGAGTGTAACCACTGTGTTAGCATTCTAACATACTAAATGACGTTTTTGAATCCATAAACAGAAACGATCGTTTTAAAAATCTACTTAAAGTTAAATAAATTTCTCTTTTATAAGCTTACATACTTGAGATCGTTCTTATGTTTATATTATGGATGGATGGATTAAGAATGCAGAGTGTCACTAGTTGTGGGTTTCGTAAGTGCCAATAACGCAGAACAACAGCAGTACAAAGAGAAGGAAAACTTAAAAACAAACTCTATATCAAACCGTCTGGATAGCGTGGTATAGTAGGTTAAAACCTCCTTCCGTAGGAGAGGTCTATGTCCAGCCGTGAACCAATAAAAACTGTTGAAAATGATAATGATTGTATACCTACATCTTATTTTCTGTTACACCAATCTAAAAAAAAAATTAAAACTCTTTTGTTGCTGGTATAAATGTCATGGTAACCCACTGATTGGACTATTTTTTACACATGCTAACAAAGAGTATTTAGACGATAAATAGGTAAGTACGTGCCCTATACACGTGTTATGAAAATTCTAATCAGAAATTAAGTCAACAAACTACTTATACAATTATTGTTTCATATGTTATGGTTTTATATCCAATCTAAGCTATAATATAAAAGCCTTTGTACTTTTCTGACACAATTAAGGTGAATTTTTAAATAGTATTTGCTTAGAAGGTGAAACAGACGATTTACTGAGAATGAGAAAAAAATGTAACAATAAAAATAAATTCTTAAGCAAAGCAAGATTTTGTCTTTTTGCAGTAAACTGTTTCTTGTAATGTTTATTTTTCTGACGTATAGTTAGCATCTTACAGTTACTATAAGTATAGTCACGTTATAGTATCTACTGATATTTCGTATTTCAAGTGTACAACGAATAATGCATGTTTTTGGTACTACAGATTATATTCGTTTACATATTTATGGGCTTAACAATTTAAAAATCGAATCATGGCCATCATGCTTATTGTTTACCGATTGTTTACTGACAAAAAGCGTGGTATTTAATGCCACTACATTGGATACCGACGGAGCTAGCTTTTTAGTCACATAAGTAGGTAATTCCATGATGATATTACATCAATGAACGAGTAATGTAAAACGTCACTGATAGACAAAAATGACCTTAATGAAAGTTAAATTAATTTGAATGGGATATTTTGTATCTACAACTAGCCTGTTAATAATCTGCATTTTTAAAAAGTTTCAGTCACCCTCAGTTTTCTTGCAACTGCAATGCACTTTTTTGTAAGTAAATATGGTTGAAAATTGAATTTAATTAAGAAAAACAACTGACATTTGACTTTTATTTAGGATTTTCGGGAATATTTAGCGTCAGGTACAATGTCTCTTTTGAGTGTCCAACAGTAATCAGTCAACATGTTCGGACTCTACTTGCCTTAGTACCGTTTTTCCATGTTAGATATATCCTGATGGAATAGCTCGCCGTGTTCATCGCTAACGGCTCCCCAATATCGAGGAAAAAAAAATCCAAATGAGAGTGTAAGAAGTGTATCTTGAGCGACATATTGCATCTCATATTCTTGTAAGCTGATAAGAGGTTGTTGACCAACTCTTCATAGTTTTCGGCCTTGTGATTTCCAAGAAAATTACAAACAACATTTCGAAAACATGTCTATACGGATTTTTCGATCGGGTTAAGTTTTTGTTGAAATTCTTTATCAGACAGTAGATCTCTAATTTGTGGTCCTACAAATATTCCAATTTTTGGAATTAATTAATTATTCAAATTTTTGGAAACATCTGTTTCAAGTAACAAAAACCATCTCCATTTCTGTCCATAGCTTTGACGAAGATTTTTATAAGCAGAGGAACAGGCAAATCATCACTGTGTGGGATAGGTCTTTGAGCAGATTGTAAATACGGATAGTTCACGGTGTGTCTAGATTTGTGATAAATACCTTTGATAGAAGTTTGGTAGAAATAACAATCTGATACATGGTCTTTCTGTTCAGACCATGTCTTTGGAACTGCAAACGGCATATGACGAGATCCTTTAGCCTATGATGTTAATAAACTAAACAAACTAAACACACTGTGCACAACAAACACTAGGAGTCCAGGCTTTGTCCAAATTTCGCACCGGAAAGCCAAAATAATTAAAATAACAGTTTTTAACTAACGGTGTCAAATTACGACGTTGATTTTTACTAGTAAGTTGACCGCAAAGGTACTCGTAACAAAAGTTATCGGGATGGTTTACACGCACTCTGGGCATCTTATTACGATGTACTGAAACGACAATCACAAAGAAACCTGTTTTAATTTCAATAATTTAATATTAATTTAATATTAATTTAGTTTATGTTTAACGAAAACTGAGAGTGATTGAACAAAACTAAGTATGAAGTTTATATGCGGGTAAGTAGTACTGTTTAAAAAACCGACTTGATTTTGTTTAACAAAAATACTGTTTACCAGTGTTATAAAACGTTCATTAACAAAGTGGTCACATTGTAAACATGCTACTCTTGTTTTTTTTTGCTATTCAAATAATATAAATAAAAATAATATAAATAAATTACATTAAAAAATAATAACTTGACACATTTCACACACAGTTGTCTGTTCCCAAACTAGGCTGAGCCTGTGAAACCTAGAGAGTTATTTACACATTTGTGAATTCTAACCCTTCCTTAAAAAAAAAAACTAAAGTTTTTAATTCTTGATTGAAAGAATGTATCTACTCTATCGACGATGACCTGGTGAAGGTCGCAGGAAGCTGCTGGACGCGGGCGGCACGGACCGTCGGTTGTAGAAAACCTTGGGGGCCCGCGATAGCGCGCAGTCGCTAGGAGGGATCTAGATGTCGTAATAACAGCTGTTCCCGGATCTCTCTTATGTCAGGCGCAGAGTGGCACACCGTGTGGTTTTAGTCGGTCCGATTCCGACACACCACCCTGCCCTACAGCCCGGTGGAGTAACGGCCTGAGGGGGTTTCCACAGATTAAAAAAAAAAGCCTATGTTCAGCAGCGGACCTCTTTTGGCTGAGATAATGATGATGATGATATACTCATACTATACAATATTAACAGACTAATACCACTTTACTTAAATGTAAAAAATATCCTTAAATAGCTGTTCTGTAAAATTGTTAAAATTCTAATTATGATCTTGTTCTATGGAAGCGCGAAGATGTGATATGATGGGTGACATTTGACGTCTCACCTATCGACTGACAGCTAACTATAGAGAGAAATGCTCGGGGTTTTGGTCAACACAAAAGTGCGTATTTTCACGAAATCACTCTCACAGATTGAAGAAAAGCGAAGGGAAGGCGTATCTTTAAAAAAAATCTGTCGTGCAACTTGTTAAGTAGCGTAGTAATATATGCGGTATCGGGTAAGAGTATTTAATTGGTCCATTTACTTTTCTCAGTTTATAGATATAAATAACATATATTTAAGCAAGAGGTTCCCAGAATTTTTCTCATAGACCACTGTCAAAATATTACTAGTTACGATGGACCAAAACTCGACAAAAAATATAAAGATTACATTTAACTATGGCAATTTGCGTTGCAACTGAGTTAGGTTTATAAAATCTTTATTCTCATAAAAACAATTTACAAATCATTTACATGAGACACAATTTTACGATAAATATAACTTAGTGTCATCTTGTGAGGAAGCATGTGATGCATTTACTAATTAAAAACCATAACTACATACATACAATATAAAATATGAACTAATCATAAACAATAGAACACAAAAATTGAAATATAAAGAATATCTAACTATTATATAATATGTAGGTACAAATTATTTTTTCGTACTGTTAAAATAATTAAATGTAAAACAATAAAACTGGCCAGCCAATATTATCACTAGAACACACACAGTAAATGTCCCACTTTATTAGATTCCATAAGCTCTATCCACCCATTCATCGTTTTTGCACCCCCTCACAGGGAGCCTTTGAAGGTATCAGTACGTATTAGCGAATAATGCGATCGAATCATTCGATCACTCGTATTAGACGCGGTCGCCGTCTATGATGTGCCCAATGATAATAGGTCTCTGTATTAGACGATTATATTGGCACATGGTAGTCAACCTTTTATTTATTTAGTATAAATAAAAGGTTGACTATATTTCTAAAACTAAATAAAAAAAAAGTACTCTGATGTCACAATAACGCTGGATCAGTTCCTCGTTCAAGACAAGACAGATCAGTGATAAGAAAAATTAACATGTATTTTTCTAAGCTTTTACTCCTCAAAATAAAAAAAAATGTATAACATTGTTATCTGTGTGTCCTTCTGTCTACCTACTTGTCTAACTGCTGTCTTTTTCTCAGGCAAAGACGTCAGAGCCATTAAAAGAGTAATAACATCATATACTTATATATACTTTTTATATACTCGAACAACAATATCAATTTCAAAATTGTTAAGCTCCTTTTTAATAAAGTTAAAAGATAACCATTGCAATATTATCTTTTAATATTTGCCATCTAAACCAATATCTTTTATGAATATGCTTAAGATGCTCATGGAGTCGAGATCTATATTGTAATAATGTCAGTGTAATAATGTCATCAAGTTAGTTTTTGAAACGTTGGAATTTAATTGTTATATATTTAGTGTGATCGTAATTATTAGTAAATATGCAGGTGTTCACGTATTGTATCATTGCGTAATTGCACAATAGTAATATTGTCAGAGAGAAGACTACTTGTGTGTACGTTATAAAAATGTGTTGTAAATTTGTTATGTTGTGTTGACCACGAGGACCGCCACTTAATTAAAAATAACACACTTATTAGTTAAATTATGTGTTTACTGTTTGATAGACTAATAATTTCATAAATAAAATGTACATCTATAGCTATTTTTCAGATTAAGAAATCTACGAGTAGTCTATTCTATTTAAGATATATTTTTTGTAAAATAAATTCTCTAGTTTCTCATTTAAACGTTTGTGTACTGCTGGATTCTTTCATTTGAATTGAGAATTTGTTGTAAAACTGAACTCCTTCGTATAAACTATTTTTTCGACATACTTTTCTGTTTTACGAAGACGAAAGTTTATTTAATCTTTATCACTGAGGTTATATTTAATAAATTTTCTTGTTCAGTTAATATTTGTTTGTATTGTATCGTCTAATAACTTCTTATCTTAATTACAATACTCTTTAATTTTATACCATAAAATTCTTTAGTGGGCGTTAGGAAGTCAAGGCCATATAATCATTTAATAATTTTATTTTTAACCAGATATTCAATATGAGGTTTTGCTAACAAGTTGTAGATGATAAATTTCACGGTAGATGGTTGGCAATTGTTAAAGGTACTAGATTAATAAAAATAGCTTAGATTAAACTTGGTTCTCACGCAACAGTAGAGTAAGATAATTTCGACATTAGAGTGATCAATAATGTTGTTATTTACTTTAAGAGCAGCGTGAGGTGGTATATTTTTATTTTATTCTGTAAATATCATATATGAGGTTTTAGCTTTTTTAATGGTAAGCAAGTTTTCTAAGAGCCATCGATTGGTAAGATGTAGGTCTCATGGTGCCTCATTAATGACACTGTGTAAAAAACTACCGAAATAAAATAAACTCGCATCATCTGCATAAAATGTTAAATGGCCTGTTAATCCTATTCGATTATTGAATATTGTTAAATGTTGTTCACGTAAATAAGTAATAACAAGGGTTCAAGAATGGATCCCTATGGCACCCCACATGTAATTTTTGCGGAATATTTTCATTATCAATGTTAACAATTTGGTTGAATTTATTGGTTAATTTATGAATTGATTGTGCTGTGAGTGCATGAAATCACTCAGAATACTCACTACAACAAATATTTTGATTCTATTTAACTCTTTATGATTTTTTTCGACCATAAAAAATTGAACATAATCCAATGATAAGGTATCATTACCCGGTAAAATTGACTCTCCCAGATGAATAGAAAAATCAGATTTTTGCAGATGATTACACAAGAAACTTTTAATATCTGAGCTCATTTTATTAATACGTCTTTGTACAGTGTTACGAGTAATAAGGAATTCTTTTGAGCACGTGAAATATACGAGGTTGTGCAGAAGTTTTTAAAATCTCTTCAACAGCGGGTAAAATTGGCTTTTTATTCCTAATACTCTTTGACGGATTTATTAAGAACTTATGAAGTTAAATTTTTAATCAGTTTGTCGTTAAAGTTATCCTTAAAATAGTAAGGAATGGAAAAAAAAGAGTGATCCCTTTAATTTCTGTCATATATATGAATTCACAGCAAAATGTAACTTCTATGTCTTATCACATTTTCTTATTTAACGCATATTAGTTGTATTCGCTACAAAATATTTACATATGGATAGTGTAAGATATTTTATAAATAGTACTAAGTGTTAGGTATACAGTACTGAGGTCTTCCTTCATTAATATTGATATCCTTCATTAATGAATCTTGGTAATCAAAGAAACAACTTTATTTTAGAATAAAATTATGTAAGTCGTAATTATGGCTCGCTCATGGACTGAAATTTATACCGCAATTTATGAAGATGAAAGAATTTTTATAAAATGAAAATATTTCGTAATTATTTTGATAACAGACTTTAACGGTCCACGGTTGGACGTATGAGTCGCTTCAAAGGGAAGTTTTGACATATAGTCCTATGGATTTGTATACGGTTTGTGTCAAATTTTCCTTGTATTTGCAGATCTGTTTCCCTGCAGAGGAGGCTCCCTTTGTCAGCCTTTTCAGCACCTATGACTAGATGTGTTGACACTCCGTATTTTTATGCATGACTACCAATGATTGGATGACGCGTAAAAGAAATAAAATGGCCGAACTTTTATCTTAGCTTAAACAGGGTATTAGAGAAATGCTTTTGAAAATGAAGCCAGGCCATAGAAATGATGCTATTGATGAGGGGTTAGAAATAAAATGAATCCTGATAAAAAAATATTTTTTCAACGTACTATTTATGATACATCTTTTTATTTGTTAAGGTCCCACCGACATGACTACTCTGCCTGATGGAAAGCATGAATACAATCTATTATCTTTCAATTTCGGTTACTATATTCTTTGCGAATGCAGACAATACTGTATGGTGACCCACACTATGGTGGCATGGTGAGGTGCTTTTTCACGCTCCACTTCGGGACGTACAAGGTACAACAGTCATCGTGGCAGAGTAACGCTCACACACTTACCACGATAACTGTCATCCCTGCTTCGGTGAGTCAACATAATATTGGCTAATCTAAAAGGAGCATTAATTTCATAAAGACACATCGTTTTACTAAAAAATACAATTAAGACAAAATCAGAACAGCTGATGGAGAGGCTGATGAATCGTGAAAAATGCTAAAAAATATTAAAAAAAAATTTTTCTAAATCAGTTAAATTTCGACCATACCTTTTCATAATTTCTGTATAAAATATATATATATAATTTGTTTTTAACTTGTTCTTTTATAATTATAATCTATAATTATATATATTATAATTTAACAATTATAATTTTTACAAGACTACACTGTAGGTTATGTTTTTCAGAGTATGATTAATATTTTTTGACACACTTACCTAAATAACTTTATATATATGTATATTATGTATATACTCGTATTATATACTCTATAGCGATTGGATGAATTAAAATTATAACCAATTACTTATTGTGATGTTTATTAATGAATTAGATAATGTTTATTTCTTAATTTTGTTTCATTCAGAATACATCAAAGGTCCGAACGTAACGCAGTACTCATTTTTGCGTTTAATTTAATTTGATCATTATTTAATGCAGCCGTGAGACTTATTAACACTATTCTAGGTTAATAAGAATCGGTGAAAAAATTTAAACCGACATCTTGTTTCTTTCGTCTATATTAAGTGCTGGTTGATTTTAAATATAATATTTATTGACTAGAATTTTACGTCGTACGTAACACATTACAATCCTACAACTTCTAACGACTATAATTTTAATATAATTTATTTACATACATAAATAATTTAATTGATTTAATATTGTAATTTGCATGTTTCCGTTGAATCACATACAAGTTTTAATGTATTTTAAACGATCCATTTTGTGAAGGATTAAGAACACCGAGTGTCACCACCTCTTAACAAGACTTCGTAACAAACTATGCAAGATCACAGCACTGCAAAGGAGGGAAAATTAGACAGAGACCCTACATGAACTCCTCTATTCAAACTTAATGCACTATACATGTCTCTTGAGAAAGGAGGTTTCTGTCTAGTATACCACGCTATCCAGACGGGTTTGGTATAAGATTTATTTCAAGTTTTCCTTCTCTTTGTAGTGATGTTGTTCTGCGCAGTTTGCTCCCTTAGTTCCCTCTTATGACACCCATGAGATGAACCCACACGGACTGAGGCCTGACAATAATATTAACAAGGAGCTTTTGTTTTTAAAAGAGGAGAGAAAGTAAAGGATTTTGAGAAAAACATAATGTAATCTTAAAAAATATAATAAAGCATTATTAACTGTTGGTAAGTTACTCTACTAGTTGATTTTACACAAAGTCGGTATGTACGCGCCTGGAGTGCGTTGCGTGAGAAAGCAATGTTATATTCTAGGACATATTAGAACATAATTAATAATAATAATAAATAAATAAATATTTCATACAACGTCATCTAGTTACTAGCTATGATAACTAGTCTGACTGATAGAATACTTATATATTTTTTTTTGTAAAAATACCTAGTCTTGCCATAAATATTGTAATAAAGAAAAAAGAAAATTGTTAACTGCAAATAACATTTATTACTTTTACAGTGTGTCAGTTTAATACATAAATATAAAACAATTAAAAATATAAAAAGCTTATTCGAAGTGGTCTCCATTGGCTGCAATACAGTCCTTTAAACGATGAGGCCAGTTATCAATAGAAGCACGCACTCTTTCCATGGGAAAATTCTTCACTGCCAATCGTATAGATTGTTTTAGGGACTCCAAATTATCATGGCGTTTAGAGCAAGCTGTACTCTCTAAAACTGACCACAAATCATAATCCAGCGGATTAAGATCGGGACTAGACGACGGCCAGTCTTCAGCTCTGATGAAGTCCGAAACGTTCGATTCCAACCAAGACTGCGTGGACCGAGCTTTATGACCCGGCGCCGAGTCTTGCTGGAAGGACCATACTTGGTTATTGAACATGGTGATGTTAAGGGGCTTAACTACCTTCTCAAGAATGGTATCTTGATACACTTGTGCCGATGTTTTGATACCTTTTTCACAAAAATATGGCTCAGTCACTCCTTCATAGCTAACACCCCACCAAACCATCACTGAAGTCGGATAATGTCCACGTTGCACTCTGTCGACTAATTGGGAAGCTTCCTTAGAGCTTTGAGCATAAATACGGTCATTTTGTTTGTTAAAATGTTGCTCAATTGTAAAAATTTTCTCATCCGTAAACAAAATTTTTCTGTGACCTCCCTTTGCGTACCGCTTCAGTAGTTGTTTCGATTTTACCACCCTATTCTTCTTTAAATTATCAGTTAAGAAATGGCCAGTGCGTCTCTTATAGGCTGCAAGTCCTAAGTCATCTTTTAAAATACGCGACATGGTTCTAGGTGCTATCTTCATTTCCCGAGATAAAATCTTTTGCTTTCGGACAGGATTTCTTCGAATTCTTTCCCTTACTGCTTTGACCACCTTTTTCGTACGAACACTACGTGGACGGCCAGATCTTTTTCTGTCACAAACAGAGGAGGTCTCATTGTACCTATTAATAGCCCGGTACACAAACATTTTACTAATACCAAGTGTATGGAGAGTTTTAAAAATTGCATTTGGCTCCATACCTACTTTGTGTAATGCTATCACAGCGATTCGGTTCTCTTTATCACCCCACACCATTTTAATATCGCAAAATATTTTACAATGTATTGGCGCCAAAATGAGAAAACACAATGAACAATCGTATAAAAATGACAGATTCGAAATTCAAATGTAATATTTTTTTATAATTAAGTGTAACAGTATTTATGGCCAGACTAAGTATACATACATACTTATACTATACTAAACATAGAAAAGGAAATAAATAAGTAAATAAAAAAAATTTAGGAAAGGTTGGCGACAAAGATGCATAAATCCTTCAGGAGGTAGGCTGGATATGTAAGCTGGACCTTTACCCAATATTGAGAACCAAAAAGTGTTTTTTAATACATAAACACGTCCATATATGTATAGTTGAAAAGCTCGGTATTGAATCTACATACCTAAACAAGTTACGGCCGGTAATTTTATTACAGATTATATAAGATTATAAACGTTTATAAATAGAATTATGCGCATAAGAATTACAATTATTATAACACCTTCATTACATTTTTAGCACACACTTAAATTTAAAAAGAAAAGTGAAACAATGTGCTCACGTAAAAAATAATATTAAATAAATAAATTCAAGCTAACCTTCATAAAATCACTAATAATCTTCTTTTATTTAACAATATTATTCACTTCACTAAAACACGGCATTTAAAAAAATCGCGTTTTATTTTTACGTTCAGTGCGCGGGCGTGTACACTACCCTCGATATGTTTTTTCACTGGAGGCTGCGTGAGCGCAAGACGGCCGTGCATCGCTGTCGTTCGGGTTGGTGCAAACGACTAGCGGAGCGGTTTACGATTTTATGAAATATGTTTATCAGACAGGAAACAGTAAGCAATTGTATTGCTCTCTATGTATGATGAACGTTCTAATTATTTTGTTTAATTGTGCTGATAAGTATGTTTACTTTACGGTAGATATCTTACAATCATTTTGCTAATTAATAGTGAGTAGTCAAAAAATAATTGTAAGAAGTCTTCCTCTGAAAAAGGTTAAAAGAACTTATTATTATTCTAAATAAGGCTTTTAGTTAACAAATCATCGATTTTGATCGAAAAAACCCTGATGATGATGATGATGATTATAATGCAAATCTCACGGCCATCAAAGAGCACATGCAAGAGCTGATCAATCTTGTATTTCAGCTAACTATAGTTAGTAGCAGTCACCATAGTCGAAGTCGGCTGGGAAGGAATCAATCAATCGAATCAATCGGATGATCTTGAATTTTTTTATGGGCACAGAGAGGGATAGACTTTTATTATTATAGATTTATTTCATCCTAAACAATCGTTTTCTCCAATAATATTTAAATAGATAATTTTACTTAATAAGGTAACTTAAAAAAATGTGATAATAAGATAGTTTAGACGATAGGAAATTGTTAAATCAGAGCTAAAGTTTATTAATGAAAAAAAAAAAAAAAAAAAAAAAAAAATAATAATAATTTGCATAACACTTTTAAGTTTTTTTATCTGTTTTATAAATTGTATGCTCAATTTGTGAACCATAATAATAATAAAAAATACAATATGCAAGTCGCCATGATATTGAATTAATTTGAACTCAACCCATTGTAAATTTTGTTGTATATTTTCCATAAATCATTAAATCTGTTATGTAGTTATCAATAGTTTGCAGTAATTGATTTTAACTAACCATAGACATCGGAATGATGGTGCAAAGTAATACATTTACACCCCCCTGATAAGAAAGAAAATACATAGAAAACACTATCTTTTAACTTATTTCATAAAAAAGTCGATTTCATAGGTGTTAGTATAATTTTGTATCGGTAAATAGCAGGTGTGGAGGTAGATGCACTCCCCTGAAAATAATTCTGGCGTTCTAACTGATAGGCAGGTATACCTAAATAAGTTTATATATAGTAACTAACTGAAAAGATGTCGCATGGCAAACTGACTGAAATGATGTTAGGTGAATAACAAACATCTTTTGAAGGAAAGTAAATAATAAACAAATAAATATTTGGGATATCTTACAACACCATCTAGGTTCAAATTAAGCCAGTCCTGGCACGTTTCCCGCCTTTCGATATCCTGGCGGATATGGACGCAAGGGTTTATGACCAAACTTGCGCTATCCGCCGGAGTGAGAGCGGGGAAGATAAGGACGAGCTCGAAATGCGGCAGAACGCTCACTGACAGGCATTGGCACAGTGGCGTGCACGGTTGGAACAGCCGCAAAATGCACGCCCACGCGCTGTCGGTGCTATTCTGCCCAACCTCGAGGCCTGGATAGGTAGGGAGGGTGGTCGCGTCACCTACAGACTGACACAGATACTCACCGGACATGGTTACTTCGGTGAGTATCTGCATAGGAACGGACACGAGAAGACAGCACAATGCCACCACTGCGCAGCCGACTGGGACTCAGCATACGCTGGAGGACTGCCCCGCGTGGGCATCTGAACGCGGAGTCCTAGTCGATGGAATAGGACCTGTCACCCCCAGCAATCGTTACTGCCATGCTGGCGGGTGTGAAAAGCTGGGCCGCAGTGGTCTCTTTCTGCGAAGCTGTTATGCTCCAGAAAGAGACCGCTGAACGGGATCGGGAGAGGGCCAATTCCGAGCGAAGAAGACGTCGGCGGCGTTATGAGCCGTCGACGGGACCGCGAGCCGCCAGAGAGTGGGGACTTCTGGTGGTGGATTAGTTGCTGCGGTCGGCGATAGGATAATTTGTTGCGGCCTGGTCGCAGAAATGCGATCGGGCCGCAACAAATTATAACAACTGGACTGATAGGTGGGGAAGCCTTTGTGGCATCCCCAGGATAGGGTCTGATTAGCCGCGGCGTTGATTTTAGAGGGGACCTGAAATAATATGGTCTGGGTCCCCTTCAGAGAAGGACGCCTGAGACCGGCCGCCGGGGTGGTTTTTAGTGGAAACGCCACATCCTGGCTCCTGCTCCCCGAGGAGCCGGAGATCCGAAGGGATTTTCCATCCCGACAAAAAAAAAGATTCAAATTAAGCAAAGTTTGTACTATGATAGCTAGATTGATCGAATGAATACTTATATACTTTTAATTTTTAAACAGTTACATATTGTACACAGAACATACCTATACTCTGAAACCTACATTTGCAGATAGCTAATAAAACTTGCGGGGTTCGATTCCCATCCAAGGCAAATAATGGAGTGATGAGCACAATCAGTGTAAATTATCTATACATATGTACACTATACATATATGTACATATGTATTTAGAAATATTTGAGTACCTTTATCAGCAATCTGGTTACCATATCACAGGTTCTGTTTAGTTTGGAATCAGACGACCACGTCTGAGATGTATGAAACTATTAAATTATTATCATCATTACTATACATTTTCAAATTTCTAGTGTTTTAAAATCGACATTTTAGTTATCTTTATTGGTTTTTCCTTTCATCACCATCATCAACACCCTTCAATATTAATAAGCTCGTGCACATAGGCCCCTCTTTATAGCTCAGGGTTCCAGGGATTAGCAGGGCTATTGGTGCCTGAGACGGCATGCGGATTTTGGTCGGTTCGAATCCGACATAACCACCAGTAGGTGGTATCTGTGGGGATTTCCGCAAAGTAAAAAAAAAGGTTGCTACGGAAAACAAAATATTAACATTTTGTATACTATGATTTGATTTTTATTGTAACTTACTTCGGCTGCAAAGCAAAAATGAAAATTTATTGACAAACAACTAGGAATTTCATTCTTTATGTCCCTTGCTTCTAAATCGGGCACTTGCCAGAAAATTCAAAGGAAGGATTGTAGCTCCCAGTCGCCGCTTTCTTTCAGAGCTGCTGCATATTTGTTCTCGTCCCTCCGTTTCTGATGATTTTCGTATAGCGAGCACATTGTACGGTAGTACCCGTCTTTGATTAAGCTTTTTCTGAATTATCTTTTCATTTTCGTCCATCATCATAAATACGTCTTGTTCCTTGTAAATGACAGTTCATGATGATCGGTTAGTTAACTATCGTAAGAAACCAAGACGGACAGACAAATAGAATGACTTTCTCATTTATATTGTTCCGCTTATTTATTCCTATGACACATTCAGAGCAAAAACTTGCTTAGTAGTTTAGTGGTTAGCGATTACAACGTTGAAACAGTGGTGGAACACATAGTTTCGATCCTGTCGCAGCTAAATATTATGCAAAGATCACAATTATTTAATTTGTATGTTTTCAAAAAGATGTTGAATAATATATGTGGCCAATTAACAACAATTGACTTGCCTCGCTATACCTACCTATAGATATTCAATAAAACCCTATTCGTAAGAGTGATTAAAATGATAGTAAGCAAAAGCTACTCTGTCAAGGATCAAGACGTGAGTGTATGCTATTGTATTAAAAATATTTTTTGTTTTGCATAGCTTCTGAATGGCTTAGCAAATTGAAATGAAATTCTTACGAATAGTTTGTTTTATATCCTACTAGCTTTTGCCCGCGGCTTTCTCGCGTAGAACTTGGTCTGCCACATTAAGTTTCGTAACAGATCATTTTAAATATTTATTATTTTTTTCATAAAAAGTATCCTATGTTACTTCTAATACCTCCAAGAACATGTGTACACAATTTCATCATGATCGGTTGCGTAATTTCGCGTGAAACCGTAACAAACAAACTAACATTCGCATTAATAATATTAGTAGAGATGGGGCCTGTATTTTTATACCTAAAACCTGTTAATAGGTGTATGAATATATTTAACCAAGAACGCATGTGTTATAAGTCGACAATCGGAGCAAAAACTAGTTTTTTTATTTATGTATACATTCTCATGTCTGTTAAATATTTATGTATAACTAGTCCATGTATGTAGTCTAACTTATGTGACACATGTTTACTCGTATATTTTAGTCCCTAATTTTATAAATATATGTCTGCTTGCGAGATGCAGCCCATATCATCAAAAGTTGATTATAAGGAGAAATACACCTCGTATTTTGTTCGTAGTTATTAAAAAATAAAAAACAATAACTGTTTTATATAAGTAGTCAATAAAATAAGTAACGTAATACCTTTAGCTTTACTATTGTAATTAAATTTATTTCTCACATTTTAGCGCCACAACCGCTGAACCGATCGTAATAAAATTTTAATAATACGTCGGGATAAAGAAACATGGAAATTTCCTTAAAAAAATGTACCCGCTATGGTAAAATTGAAATAGATCTACATAGAGCACGAAACCACAGTTAATTAGTATTTTAATGTTAATGATTTTAATTTTTATTTATTCTAAAAAGAATATATATTAATAATATCGGTCAAGTTACCACTTCAGTGCATACAATTTGACAAAGCTAAAACATATTTATTTTAATAAATCGCTGTTCCGTTAATCTCGCGCCGCGTAGTTTTTCTTATTCGCCGTTATGCAATGTAGACATAGTCAATGCGAGCTCATGCAGGGTCTGGGTCACGTTAGGGCAAGTTCACTGGCTCTACTCGTACCTGTCCTTCAAGATTGAAAGCTAGCTTTGGGTGGCGTAACGTGCTCTTATCATGCAAGTTGTGCAGTTATTCCTTAGTTTTACGATATTGCTGCGTTTGTTATTTATATGTATTTTTTTTATTTGTGTGTTCCATTTTATTTGTTTGTTTTGTATTTGGCTCGGTTGTAATGATCTTTTATTTCTCGTGAAATATTTTTAGAAGCCAAACCGACTGTACGAAATCAAGGGTCCGTAGGCGAGAAATAATACGGCTCAACAATAATTGAAACATGTATATTCGATTCATAAATCTCACACAAAAATGTTATTACGAAGTATTTATAAACACTCGGTCAACCAAGCACTAGCGTGGTTCAGCCAACATTAACAGCGCCATCTATCGTTTGGTAACTTAATCGGAAAGAAAATAACGAAAGTAAACTTATAATTAAAACATGTAACAAAATATAAATGTATGCTTAACATTTACGCCTTCATATCATTAAAGGTGTGAACAGAATAAATTTAATGTATGAATAAACTTATACTAAATGATTGACCTGAACACCGACTATATTAAAAATTTCATTTTTTTGTGTGTGCGTACTAAGAGAGCACAGTAGAAAAGTAACAAAACATTTTTTTTTAAATTTTTATTCCAATTTTTTTGTGGTTTTTTGAACATAATTAACTTAACAAATAGCGTTTTTTGCGTTTACACTACACATGAGAAACGAAAATAAATTTTATATAAGAATATATAATGTAAGAACATTACAAGCACGACCTACAGTCGACATCAAGGCTAATAAAATAATAAAATGTAAACTTTAATCGCAGACCCTACACAAAAATCCTTCTTTTTAACAAGGTGAATATGTAAAAAAGAGGAAGCGGATATAATTTTGATTTTGGTACAACTTCAATACTTGAACTGTCAAATTAAATTGTTAAATGCCATAGTCTCATTTATTTATGCACTATACTCATTTTATTTTAGCGAATATCATGACGTACTAATCGTAAAAGGTAAACTAACAATATAAGACGTATCAAATTCAATACTTCCACTTATCATAAGCCAATCTTCCAGGATTGCACAAAAAGCTTTAAGACTCACTTATGTTTTTTGCTGTAGTTTTCTTAGTCTATAGCTTATTTTTTAACAACATGGTGTGTCATTAAATCTCAAGCTTACTATTATTGCATAATCTGACTGAATTCGTTACATCTGTCCTCTCCTCTTGAGTTTTAATAACCTTTTTTTTCTTTAACGTGTAGAAGCCCCCTTTAGCCGTCACCACACCGGGGTTTACGGCAGAGGGTGTGTAGGAATCGGACCGACTAAAACCACATGGTATGCCACTCTGCGCCTGAAATAGAAGGGATACGGGAACATCTTTTATTACGACATCCAGTTTTAACACGCTTTTTTTTTCTTTTTTTTTGCAGAATTCCCTCCGGATACGACCTACTGGTGGTTATGTCGGTAGTTTTAACACCCTACCTTGTCTTCTAAAGACAGTTTCCTCCCAAGTTGAGAAGAAGGTTCAGCAAGTAGGTGCTTTGATGAGATGATATATCTTGAAAACTGCTGAGACTTTCCATCTTCCTTTAAATCTGGCCCTGTGTCTGGTAGATATATAAATTCAGAATGACAAAATATATACAACAGTGATGACATACTTTACCATTTCGTAACGTTTTGCAAATCAGTTTTGATTTTACAACAGGGTTTGTGTTTGCTGATTGATAACATTTATTGTGTTATCATGAAGAAGCAAGTCTACTGTTTGTTTCGTCATTTTATAGATAAAGTATGTATACCCACCTGTTCCATATGTCAACAGCTTCTAAATACTGTTTGCATTAGCTCTACTAAAAAGTACGTGGAGTATATTGAAGTAGTTGGCATCACTAGAAATATAACTGAAAAAGTAAAAAAGTCACTGAATCCTTTGAGTCTCTGTAGTTGCGGATAGATGTCGCCTCTATGGCAATCCTCTATCTCCTTTAACGTGGAGAGTGTTTAGACGAACTCTTCCAACTGGTCCCACCTTCTCCTTTGCTTTACAGGATACTCGTGCTAGCCTTGGAGACGTCATCGTTTTAGAATGGTAGACATACGCTCCCGAACTAAACGGTTCTTCCTTCCTGTGCAACTCAGTTAAAGTCTGGAACTTATTACCACCGCACGTGTTGCCCTCCTACTACGATCCGGAGTACTTTAAGCGGGGTGTGAAGAAGCATCTCACTAGGCCGCCATAGCGTGAATTGTCATACTACATTGTCTGCGTTCTCAATGAGTATGGCGGTCACCGCTCTTGGATGTTATTCATTCTTTCCATCAGGCAGAATAGAGCCACTTTGATAGGCTTCTATAAAAAAAAACTTACACACTTTTGAAGATTTATTCAACTAAAGTTAGCACCATCGTGTACACATCTTCGTTCACTTTAGTTTAAGATCTAAACGAGTTCGAGATCCGCAGAGCTAAAAAACATTTTTTTACTATCGAAAAATGAAAAATTACCCCGGATCCCCAGTTCTCAAAGAATACTATTAAAGTGATATAGGATTCAGGACGATGAGTTGCCTACGACGGGCGACTCCACCCTGTTGGACGTGGACTATGTAATTTAAAGTTTCCATTCGGCATCAGCTTAATCATTACGTTGCGGTCTTATTCCATCTTGCTGCGATTAGGCCGCAACTCTACCTCTTCCCCGCAACCCCTAGAGTAAGAACACTTTTAAAAATATAACTTGCCATCAATGACTCTTATATCGATGAAAACTAGTCTAATTTGAATGCAATTTGTCTCACACGCAAACACTTCGTGACTTTGTAATCTCAATGTGTTGATACCCGGGGATTACCTTATAGGAGAAAGATAGCAATATGACAGTCTCATAATTTCTTTACCTCGTACTGGTATGCCAACTTGTCCTGATTAATGACTAGATAAAGTACCTAATGATTTAATTTCTTCCATATTTTTACATGGGTATAGTAAGTGAGGCAATAATTAAAATGACAATCAAACTTTATGAATATAAATTTCTAGAAGTAATTAAATTAAGGTAAAAAACTTTCAGCTTTATATAAAATTAGGTTGACCTCTATACAGTGGTAGCACACATATATCACACCACGGTTTAGAACAACTGCTCATTCTAATCACATTTTTCTTCCTAATGGATAAAGATAGAAACAAATTCTATACCAAACCGTCTGGCCAACGTGGTGTAGTAGACCAAAATCTCCTTTCTAAGAAGACACTAAGTCCAACTAGTGGACAACTAAAGGCTGTTGAAGATAATGACGTTGGGGATCGCTATTGCGTTATAAAATAAGCAGTCAAGATCACTCACTAACTACTGGTCTACACAGAAAAAATATGTACATGGCCGTAAATTATAAGACACTGGGATGTGTGTGATAAAATAATTAATTACATAAGTCAAACAAATTTTGGTCGTAAATCGTGATAAGTACGATCACTGATAGTGTTACATAAAACTGGTATACGTGGTATGGTATGGTAAACGTAGACTAAGTGTACGATAGTGTAGATAGTAATAATAACTTCCTCTTTTCATTATTTAATGCAATTTATTTGAAAATCACAAGTTACAAACACTCTTTGGACACTTCTGGATAACCGTGTGAGAGCCTGAGCACGCTCGACCTTACTGGTATCACGGCTAAGGAGCCCAAACCCCCTTCCCCTTGATTCGGGGATCCCCTACATGATTGCCACTGTAACCGCCGGATCTATAGCAGTAACCTATGAACACACCGAGCTATGACACTCAAGAAGTACCAGGAAAAGTTGGAATTAAAACGAAATAAAACTTGGAGGAGCTGGAAATGTAATGCCACTTGCCTCCTTAGTTGGCTAACGTTTGCGGGTGGTAAAATGAAGTAAAAAAAATATGCATACACCCTTTTGGTTTCAAAATATGGGTCTGGTATGGTACGTCGAAAGTAATTATGCCAAATAGGTATTTAGTAAAAAGCCTAGTTTAACTAGTTCACTTTGACACAAGTACTTTATGTTTGTATAGGTTATAACCTGTTTTATGTTTAATGAATGCATATGATGCGTCACATACTCCTATTTTATTTATTTTACGATCTGATTATAAATAAGACTTACGTTTATGTTAGAGAAAGTTTTAATAAATAAAAAATATATTTTGCTAATAATCTGCTCTCCATGTGGTGACGGATTAACAATACAGAGTGCCATCACTTCTATTGTACAGTAGGCCAAAACCTTCTTGCTAGGAAGAAGCCTACGACCAGTGTGGTACAATAGGCCAAAACCTTCTTGCTAGGAAGAAGCCTACGGCCAGCGTGGTACAGTAGGCCAAAACCTTCTTGCTAGGAAGAAGCCTATGTCCAGTTGTCGACTACTAAAGGTTGTTGATGATGTATGATGCTTGATGCTTAAATTTGTTTTACAAGTTTGTTTGTTCCCATTGTTCCTATGACTACTTATGTTATGATCATCATCATTCTCTAATTTCTATTTCTTTCATGTTCATTTTTTTTGGAGAAATAATTTTGTTTGGATTCTTCGTGATTGGAGGACGTCCGCCTGACGGAATTCCCCTTAGAAATGTAAACGTTTTACGACAGCATTATTTCAGAAGATTATTTAAAGAAAAGAAATAGAGAGAAATATAAATAAAGAAACCACTAGGCCATAGTCATAAATTTGTATTTTAGTAGATAACATTCAAATTTGCAATTCTTATTTCGGCAACTTACATTTTACGAGTATAAATGTACCTATATCCAAAAATAGATAAAATGTAAAAGAGATGCTAAATTTAACTTAACTAGATGCGGCGACGCACGATTACATGTTACTTACATTTCTTTCGTAAACATTGACATTACCAAAACTGTCATTGTAATTTTGAGACAGGTCTAATACTCGTTACCTTATGAATGTCATTAGTTTTTTTTTAAAAGACAACGCTCGTGTTAGGAATAAATAGTGTATCGCAGGGGACTTTATAAACATACAAGAAACGAACACAAAGAACACTCAGACTCAAAACAACAATTTGTGGATCACCCAAAGTGTTGTCCCATGTGAGGTTTGAATCCACAACACTCAGCGCAGTAGAGATCGACGTGGCGACCGCGTAAACCGCTAGGCCAACCGTACACTTATGTTGTCTGTGTGTGGTATTCAGCAATTATTATAAAATTACATGACTATTGGCATTTCTTCATAAATTGTAATCAAATTATGTTTAATCTACTAACACGAGACATTTTTTTTATCTACTGATTTGTTTACGTGGATGATGGAGAGTTAGAAAGCCAATAAGTTAACTTTAACAGAATATAAAAAATAACTGTGTAAAAATGACTATCTTACTTATGTAGTTTGTATGACAACTACAATTTTAAATTTGAGCAAAAAGACGGAGTTCTGCAGTGTTAATTAGTAAGAAATTTTTACTTTATGCAAAAATTTGTAATGTAATTAAATGTTAATGTATATTTTATGTGCAAAAATATGTATCATTCTTCGACCGTGAAGGCTTAATACAATTTCAATGTGACAGTGCCTAGTTATCATAAGGAGTTATTTTATAATTGAAGTCCTAATAATCGCTCTCTCGAGTAATTTTACTTTACAGAACATGAATTGCCCCAAAAAATTACATGGTGCACTTTAACTAACTCATGTTTTATCGTGTAAATAAAAATACTGAATAGCACTATATGAACAATTTGCGAATTAATATTTTTACTAAAATGTAAGCAAAACTTTACTCGCAACCGCTCCGTAGACACACCAAATTATCACACAGTGGTGTGACTATGGTTTTCTTAATTATTTATCCGTAGCCATACTCTTGTGACTATAGATAATTTCATCCGATCTAGTCACACCGACATACCCTTGGCCAAATTTTGGCCTTTTATTTAAATTAATGTTATATCATACTTCTTTCAATTATATACTATTTACGCAGCTCAGCATAATAATTTTAAAAGAGGTTTTAATCTCAAATACTGGCAACTTTGTCCGTGTGGTGACGGATTAAGAATACACAGTGTTACCACCCCTATTCATTCCGTGGGTGTCGTAAGAGGCGACTAAGGGAACAAACTATTCAGGAAAATATCATTACAAAGAGAAGGGAAACTTGAAACAAACCCTATTCAAACTCATCTGGCCAGCGTGGTATAGTAGGCCAAAACCTCCTTGCTAAGAAGAGGCCTATGTCCAGCAGTGGACTGTAAAAGGCTGTTGAAGTTGAAGAACTGGCAACTTGAGATTTTTTTTCCTTTCCTTTATACTATAACTATAGGTAACAGACAATTAATTATGTTTTTTTTTAGTAGTCACCACTAGTTAGTGGTGTTATAAAGTTTTATTAAACGTGTACGTGCTGAACAAAAAACCAATAAAAGAAAAGACGCCAGTTAGAAATCGAAAAATATGACTTTATATTATATTAAAAAAAAAAAAACAAAATAAATAATAATGTAAATACTATTCGCCAGTATCTTGAAACAGTACGATAAAATAAATTCACATTTTCATTTCATTGTCTTTTGTTTTTTATCATCAAGCGTGTTTTAGGCTATTGGAGTGAGACCACGGCTAAAAAAAAACCATAGTCACACGAGTGTGGCTAAGCATAAATAAAATAAACCCTAGTTCCGCCAGTGTGTGAATTTGGTGTAACTACAGATCGGTTGCCCATTTACTCACGAGGCCGACCTTCAAATTAAAATATGGCTTACTAAAAATAAAACACGTTGTTTGTATTTATTATTGATATAAAAACTGACTGCTTATGTCAATAATACAAACAACGTGTTTTCTGTTTTTAAAAATATTGTAAATCATCTAAGCCAATGACAAGTTTCTGTGTAAAATGATTTAAGTACAGTTTATAAGATTTATATAAATTCATATTTACTTGTGACTTAAAAAACACATCAAGTCCATAATGAACATACTAGTCCGCAATTTCTATTAATATTTAAACTTGATGCAACTCTAGTGTTTAGAAATTTTTGTCTGCTAGGACATTTCCTTTCGATCTAAGGGAAACGGTAATAACAATGACTTATTAAAGGAAGAGGGGTTTGTTGTATTTGGTTTAACTCTGATTGCTGACTAGAAACAGGCTAAATACGGAAAACCAGACAAATCTTAATATATATAAATCTCGTGTCACAATGTTTGTCCTCAATGGACTCCGAAACCACTTAACCGATTATAATAAAATTCGCACACCATGTGCAGTTCGATCCAACTTGAGAGATAGGATAGTTTAAATCTCAAATTATAGTCGCAATTTTAATTTATTGCTAATTATTTGTCTGTTATTATTTGACAGTCACAATTATCTGTTAACTCCAAATGATTCTAACTGATGTCGAAACCTTTCGACTGGGTTGAGTAAGTAATCAATAGATGGCGCTGCTATGGTAAATCTACGAACGTGTCATATAAGCTACATTTTAATTTTTTTTTTTAGATTGTTTACTATAATGTACACTAATGGAAAAAATTAAGGGATCAAAAAAAAATTCCAAATTTTTGGGCAGTTTTCAACAGGCCGTAACTTCGAGAGAAATGGTCGTACAGGAAATCAAAAAAAAGAAAATTATAGTTCCAAGTGTCTAGTTTTTGGATTCGAGCTTGAAAATTTTATAGCCTCCCCTGTTTTTGAGTAATCGTAGAAAAACCAGCAACAAAAAAATTTTTTAAATTTTTTTAGATTTTTTTTTTGGTCTACGGACGTGGAAAAAATTGTTTTAGCTTAACCACTATAAGGATCGGATACCCTGGTTATTTAACTTTAATTTGCTTTTTTATACAGCCTGATTTGCCCACTTCTCGCCGAGATATCGGTTTTCAAATGGAAAAGGATCCTTTTGTCTTTGATTATCGATATTTCAGCAACCAATGATTCCACAGAAATTTAAAGGTGGGTTTCAAGAATTTAAAGAAATTTTCCTTAACGACTGGCTATAGTTTTTCCGAAAAAATAATTTTTCTTCCTGTCACATGAATTTGAAAATGCAACAAAAAAAGGGCTTTTGGTGGTTTTTTGGAAAATCAAGCACTGGATCGAAAATATTGAGGAAACCACTAATGTTAAGTGTGCCTTTTACAGTTCAATAAATCCACAAAAACCCTACAAAAAATCAAATTAACCCAGCCAGCCGTTTTTTTGTTTCACTCCATCGAATTTTTGAAAAAATTAAAGGATCACGTTTTTTGCTCTGAAAAGCACATAATTTTTAAAAATGAGAAAAAAAATGTTTTCTCCGAGCTTTCCCACAATTGAACTGACTAGAAACAGGCTAAATACGGAAAACCAGACAAATATATATATATGAATGAATACTCGTTTAAATGAGATCATTCATCAGAACAGACTCATCAGAATCAAATTCCACCCTTAAAGTTCTTAGTCTTTTTAAGTCCCACAACTTGCTAAATTTGTTTATGGAGCCTACTAGAATAACCGCTACTACAGCTACTTGCCTGGACAACATCTATACAGATATTGTTCCTAGACATAAATCTATTATTAATAAGTTAGATTCTGATCACTCTGGTCAGTTAGTTAGTTTTGTAAGTAAAAGGAAAACAGTGCCTAAAAAAAAAATTACTCTTGTACCAGTAACAGTTGATCGCCTGGAACGTATGAGAATTAACTTAATTAATAATTTACCTTCCTTAAATAACAAATTAGACCCTAATGCACTATATTGTTCCTTTTTTAATTCGTTCCTTAGTCTATTTAATTCAATATTTACCTCCAAGACGGTTACTGTTACTGATTGTCCTATATTCAGTAACTGGGCAACAGTAGGAATTTATAAGAGTAGGGAAACATTGTATAGGCTGTATCATGAAAGACAATATAATACTAGTGAGGACTTTAAGCAATATGTAAAATGCTATTCAAAGATTTTTAAAAGTGTCTGTAAATTAGCCAAATCTTTGTTTATTAAGTCTAAAATCAGAAACAGTAGTAATAAAATTAAAGCAACTTGGAAAGTTATTAATGCTGAGACTGGGAGAAGTGGAACAAAAGAGTCTGATTTTAAATTAAATTTTGATGGTCACATTACCAAGAATGACATGGAAGTGGCCAACACATTTGAAAAATTTTTTTCCACTTTCCCAGTCGCACTTACAGGTAATTTAGGCTCTTCCACCTCCACTGCAGAATCATTGATCAGAGAAAATGTACCAGAATTTTTCAATAATTTTACTTTTCAGTATATAAATCAACTTAATGTTTTAGCTGCCTTCAAATCTATTAATATAAAAAAGACAGCTGATCTTTGGGGAATTTCTGTAAGTGTTGTTCACTCAATAATTGATATTATTGTACCTGACTTAGTTATTATATTTAATAGATGTATAGATTATGGTGTGTTTCCTGACCTGATGAAGTATAGCAAGATAACTCCTTTGTTTAAGTCAGGTAGTCCATTAGACCCCACAAATTTTAGACCAATTTCGGTCCTACCAACATTTAGTAAAGTTTTTGAAAAGCTGATACTTACTCAGTTGCTTAATTATTTTAATGAAAATCAATTGCTGCATACTAAACAATTTGGTTTCACTCATGGTCGGTCAACATGTGATGCTGAGGTTAAATTATTAGAGTATATATTTGAGGCTTGGGAGGAGTCACGTGACGCCTACGGGGTTTTTTGTGACTTATCTAAAGCATTTGATTGTGTGCAGCATGAAACACTTGTCAGGAAATTACACCACTATGGAATAAGAGGCAGTGCTTTGGATCTTCTTACTTCTTATTTGAGTGATAGGATTTAAAGAGTAGATGTTAATGGTAAATTATCCCAGGAATCAGCTGTGGCGGTGGGGGTGCCCCAGGGGTCTAATCTGGGTCCATTTCTGTTCCTTGTGTACATCAACGACTTGCCTCATCTTGTGAGGGATAACCATGAGATAGTGTTGTTTGCAGATGACACATCCTTAGTATTTAAAGTTAACAGACAGCAATCGGTAATTGACGATGTAAACAATGCTCTCTCTAAAATGGTACTTTGGTTTTGCGCTAATAACTTGTTATTAAACAAGAGTAAAACCAAATGTGTTAAATTTTATACTAGGAATGTTAAACAAGTAAAAACTAGTGTTTTGATGAACAGGGAGGAACTGGAATTGACAGACAAGGCTGTCTTCCTAGGTATAACTTTAGATTCACGGTTACAATGGGGCCCACATCTAGAAACGTTATCTGGTAGACTTAGTTCTGCAGCTTATGCTGTGAGAAAGATTCGTCAATTGACGGATGTTGATACTGCGCGATTAGTTTATTTCAGTTACTTTCACAGCATTATGTCCTATGGTTTATTGCTTTGGGGCAGTGCCTCTGATATTGATTCAATCTTTGTGCTCCAGAAACGAGCTATTAGGGCTATCTATAAGATGGGCCCTCGTGAGTCACTAAGAAACACATTCAAAGAAATTAACATTCTCACACTACACTCACAATATATTTACGAGAATCTTTTGTATGTTCATAAAAATCTGTGTAAATTTAAGAAAAATAGTGATCTCCATCAATTTAATTTAAGAAATAAAAATAAACTTGCCTTGCACACTACTAGGCTCCATAAAATATCGAATTCGTTTGTGGGTCAATGTATACAATTTTATAACAAATTACCAAACAACATAGTATTATTACCTATTAGTAAATTTAAGAAATTTGTTAAGCTGAGGTTGTCCAAAAAGGCTTATTACTCAGTTTCAGACTATGTCACAGATTTAGATGTTTGGAAATGAATTGCTCTTTTTTTAAGACCTATGATTGTGAATATAACTGCTGTTTTAATATTTAAAAGATTTTGAGTTAAAAGAGTGGTGGTGAGTTTCTTTCCTGGGTTCTTTTCTCACCACTCTACCATGAACAATCTGCGAACCCAGCTAGCTGTAATTTTAATCGACAGATTGTTCATCTTTCATCTTTTATTGTTTTTTTTATGACGTTCATAAGTGTCTTTTGTGACCTAAATGAATAAATGAATTTGACTTTGACTTTGACTTTGACTTTGACTTTAAGTCATACTTTATACTTACAATAGCATGCATAAAATTGTAGAGGTCTAACAGTTAACAGATTTTTATTTTATGTATGTAAAATTTAAAAGGAATTGCCATGAAATTCCGTACCAATAAAATCATAATTTAACATTTGTGTAAATATTTATTTCGTAAATGTTGTTTACGCATTCTTCCATTCTTCTGCTTCAATGATAGTCAGATTGGTGTCATGAACAAACGGTCATGCGTGTTTGTGTGTTATTGAAGACTGTTCATACGTAGAACATTGTCACGGTAATTTTAACTAATATTTTGATCTTATTATTGTTTCAATGATGGAATATTTAATACCAACCAAAGTTACAGCTGTTTATCTGATAATATTTTAAACTATATGGTCTACATTGCTGCAATGTCGCGTTAGTCTAGCGCAGGACCGCCGACAAATTCTGTGCGGATCGCGAGATAGCAGCAACTTGCACTACAGAGTACATAATTTGATAAATATATAAATGTGTTCTGAACGAAAATGAAAATGTAGCTGCAATTGCTTTCTTGACTGATATTTTTAAACATATCAATGACCTAAACCTTAAACTTCAAGGCAAGGGAAAGATTGTATGGAAGCTGATTTCAGAAGTAAAAAGCTTTTCGCGAAAACTTGATATCTTCATTAATGATCTTGGTAATGAATGCTTACACTTCCCCAATTTGAATAATATAATTAGAAGTGACAACGAGATTGACGTTGCCAAATACAAGACCTTGTTAAAGGATCTTTAATCGGAATTTCAAAACAGATTCGCAGATTTTAAGAAAATTGAGAATGTTGTAGAAATCCTCAGCAGCATTTACTCTCTGGAACCTGATGGAGAATGGAACAACGAAGCTACAATTGTTTTTGAAAGCGATAAAGCTGCTCTGCAGATGGAAATGACTGAATTCCAAGAAAACACGTTTTTAAAACACAAACATGCGGCAGTTTTCTGTCAAGAGTTTTGGATAAAATTTGTGTGTGGTAATAAATATCCAGAACTACAAAAATTAGCTTTAAAACTATTAACTTTGTTTGGGTCAACATATAGTTGTGAAGCAGCATTGTACATGATAAACTTCATTAAGAATAAATTTCGATCTCGACTTACTAATGAACATCTTCAGGGTTTAATGTCAATAGCTTGCACGAATTTTACTCCCAATTTCAGGCAGATAGTTCGCAATAAAAAATGTCATTTTTCACATTGAATAATACAAAAAACAACTGTTTTTTCTGGTATTACATTTATTTAATAAATATTTTTCTATAAAATTTTGTGCGGACCGCGATGGTCACTTCATTTATTTTTTTATCAAACGGACCCCGATCGAAAATAATTGGCGACCCCTGGTCTAGCAGTGTCGTATGCAACTGTTAATCAAGACGTCTTGGGTGCGATTCCTGCGTCGACCGAAAACATGTTATTGATGCTTTTTGATTATAGAAATGCCTAATAACAGCTCAGAGTGAGGCAGTTGGGGTTTTCACCCCCATGCCTCAGAGAGCACTTAAAGTCGTCGGTCCTGCGCCTGATCTCTTCCCTGGTCGTGTCGGATAACCGTCCCATTGGATTGTGATAGTGAGGGAACAGACAGTGTACCTGGGTTTGCGCACACACTGGTGTACTTCCTATAACATTTCCTGCGTAGTTGACTGACTCGCCGTAGCCGAGATCGGCTTGGAGTACATTATCGCCGTTTCTACCTATAGCACACTTATATTGGATAAGATTGAAGATCCAGGAAACTATTTAAGATGTGAGACTAATTCACAAAGCATAAAATAGTTTTGCAACAAAAGTTTCTAACTAACACATTGGATAGAATACAAAGATATAAGATAGAATTTGTTTTTTAAATGTAATCCAATTGTGTCCAGACCCGAAATCATTTACGCAATAAATGCAATTTATGTTATACTAGCTGCATCCGCGAATTTTTTTATAATTCCAAAATACTAAAATATAGGTATAGTTTAGAAATAGTTTTTCCCTATAACATCAGCTATCTGTCAGTGAAAGGCCTATCGAAATCCGTCCAGCCATTTCAGAGATTAGCCGAAACTAACAGACAGACAAAAATTGTAAAAAATGTTATTTTGGTGTATGTATCGTATGTATATTCATATGCATGTAGCAAAAAGTGGTTATTTCAATATTACAAACAGACACTCCAATTGTATTTATAAGTATGTATAAATGTTATTGTCTGCAAATGGGTAAGCATTAAATTTTTTCTTTTTTTGTTGGAAAAAATTAGGGAAGTAGGGATACTATTAACGAAAGGTAGTATTATCGCTTTGGTACCTACTTATGAAAATGTGTATCACAAAAGGTATGTTTTTATCTTGCTCATTTAGTTATTCTCCTGAAGTTTGGTTCCAAGCACATAAAACTATACTGCTTATCAGTCTTCAACTAGTTTGCGTGCATCATTCTGAGTATTTTACTAATCAATATTTATTCGGCAGGAGTAGCCTGTCTAGCAATGAACCATTTAAAGCTGTTCCTGTTCTGTGAAGGATTCGTGTGGCGACGAATCCCTCATTGGCGAAGAATGTCACCAGCCCTTTTCATCCAATAGGTGTCGTAAGCGCGACTAAGGGAGTTAACTATTCAGGCAAACTTGAAACAAACCCATTTGATCAACATGGTATAGTAGACCAAAACCTCCTTTCTAAAGAGAGACATATGTCCAGTAATGAATCATTAAATAATGTTTATAATAATGATTGATGATTCAGATTCTACTTCAGGTTAAAATGTCATGAGAGACACTAACACTACTAATGATTAACACTACTGTGTTAGTGTCTCAAGATTTGAAACCACAAACAAGATTTACTGCCACAAACGTAATACGTTATAACGTTTCCGTTGCAGAAAAAAAGATGCTTTTATATACATCCGTTTCAAATCAAGATGAAAATTGTCAATTCAAGCATAACATGTGTGGTTTACCATTTGATGCAGAATAAGTAAAATGCAATGATTTGTGTCAATGCAAAACAAAGCCGAGCTTGCACCGATAGGAATGTTAGAGTAACGCGTGTGCTCCTTACATTCTTTTTGTAATTTTTCATTCTACTGTGATCGGACAATGGGTGTGTAATGCCAACATATAACAAAATATGTGTAAATCAATATCTGACTCACAAACTAAGTTATCAAACAATATTTATTAGATAGCGACATCGGAAATAGTTTTGTTTATAGTTATTGCACAAGAAACTGAAACTTAAATCTCATCACCATCAGCCTTTATATGCTGGACATAGGCCTCTTCTTTGAAAGGAGGATTACTATACCACTCTGGTTAGACGGGTTGGAACAGTTGTTTGTTTCGAGTTTTCCTTCTGTTTGTAGCTCTGTTGTCTTGTATAGTTTGCTTCCTTATTCGATTTTTACGACACTCAAGTAAATAGAGGTGATGACATTCTATATTCTTGATCGGCCATCACATGGACCATACCAAACGACCTTGATGAAAGTTAGACCAATGCCATAGAAGTTCTATGATATTAATAAGATATATAAATAAGAAGAATTTTTCTTTTGTGAATCTAGTCTAAAAAAGTATTTAGGTAGATCATGCCACCGTAAGGTTACCCTTTTAAATAATTTAGACACTCACTAGATGTAAATAATAATGTCAAGAACACGTTATTTTAGTGTATATTGCCTTCTAAGTATAATTAAAGCGAAAAGCAATTATCGATAAGCACACTCATTCGTCACACTCGTACGCAAAATTGTTATGTTAAAACAGTGGATTAACACCTGTAGATAATCGAACTTCGTAGTTAGGGTCGTAGCCATGTGTGTTGAATTTCATATTTAATGTAAATATATATTTCTGGTTCTTTTTTCAGTGACATTAAAATAAAGTAAATCGTCACGTGTAAATTGATAAAAGCACTATACATGCTGTTGCTTTTTCGTAATAAAATCTTGTAGGCAGTAATAGCTTAAACTATCATAATGACCTTTGGTAAAACAACTGTCGCTATCGGTTATAGAGTGAATGACGATCGGTAGCGAAAGATAGCCGCTTACTGTAGTGAGGATCCATCGGCCAGATATGCTGAGGTGAGTCCTCTCTGCAGTTCTCGGATAAAGTCTTGTCGCAGTAGTCACAGGCGGGACTCGAGTCCGTCCTAACGACCGTGTGCGGTTATATCCTGTAACAATTCAATGTCAGTCGAAGAGAATGGGTCCTATGCTACCGCCCCGTTCACGTGGCGATGATAGTTTAGAGAACCTCTAAGGCAGCAAAGCTGACACATGGAATCTCCAGCCGAGAGGAGCAACGAACATTCGTAGCCTAAGGAGCGGTCTCACGCCACTCGTGTACCTCTTGGGATGGGTGCCGAATGTCGCTACTTGCTCGGAAGTCCCGGTTTCTTTAATAGGGCCAACTTCCCACTCATCCGAAGTGTTCGAATGCCAAGCTAGCGTCCAACTACTTCCTGAGGTAATCTGACATGTGGTCAAAAGTTCGGGGTAGCACTCTGCTGGTATGCCGTATGGCCTGGGGGCGATGTTCTTGGATCAGAACCGTAGAACAGCTGCCCTTACTTTCGATTCCCTATCGGGCGGTACATCATTCTCGTTTTCCTCGTCGTCTCCAACCAAGAAAGACATCGGCGGGGGTGGGTTTTCCACCCGTTGCGGAAAAATTTCTCCAGCCATTTCTTGTAAGAAAACTGGGCTAGAAAGTCTCCGTTAGGAGGAGGGATGAGGGCGGTTTGGTTTGCAGAAAGAGGTCCTGCGCTGTACTTCTCGATAAGGAGGTTGGAGACTTTGTCCATTACCTCCCTTGGCTTATTACCCGCCGCACACACCGTGCAATCCGGGGCGGCAGAGCAATCTGCTGCCTTATGCCCGATAGACCGCTGAGAAAACAGTCCGCTGCAGTTAAAACAACTTATACAGATACCTGATCGCACCAGCAGCAGACACCGAGGCCGCGTATGACGCACGATCTGTCGCAACGGGAAGGGATGTCGGAACTTGAAATAATTCCTACATCCACTCGTCTAGCCAGCGTGGTAAGATAAGCAAAAACTTACTTTCTAAGGAGAGGCCTGTGTCGAACGGTGGACTATTACAGGCTGTGGAAAAAGAACAATATATCTACACTGAGGTTTAAACATTCCGTAATGAAATAGAACAAAAAATGTATTTTACGTAAACGTAATATACATTACAGGTATATTAATCTTATTTCAAACAATCACTGCGTTTAGAAATAAGTGCATGACGTAGGTAGGTAATAAATTAGGTAATTCTTTGTGTTTTCACCACTTATACTAGTAAACTCATGATTCTGTTGATGTTTCAACATGCAACTATCATTAGAGGTAATAACATTATGCAGCAGAGTCTATACGAATGCTTCAATCACTCCTAACAGCAAATAGCACGCAATGTTATAAGTGGGATATGCAATAAAATATCAATCAATGAGTATCCAAAAGAAAAAAGTACCCTACTTAACGTCATCTAGCAAAGACAAGCTGAAGTACTACAAATAATCAATTCCATCCTCATTGTTTATAATATAACAATTCAACATCAATAGTTGAGCCACCGCCAACAAGGTAACCTCGTGGTCGGAGAAACCTCCATTTGCGCCAAGGAGAGTGCCCTCGTTCCCTTAAAGAGAGTCAATGTCGAATGGTACTCTATTCCATTTAATAATATTTGAACACAAATTCCTTGTAGATAAATTTGTTAACATCAGCTAACAACGTTTTTGTTCTGTTTCTTATCAAAAAAGGACTTATAGGTATCAAGTTTTGAGATGACTTACCTCAGAAACTATAAGGCTGGATGCGATCCAGAGTCTATGAAATAAAATGAGTCTCGCCTATCTAGAGTCAAAAAAATTGATATTCCAATAAGTATTTAGCCTATTTTCAAAAATTCCTAGTAGACACATTTAGCTGCAGTTGGCATTCGCTACTAAGAGTACGAGCCCTACTAAGATTGGACTATGTACCCAAACTCTCAACAACTCCATTGAAAGTTTAAATGTACAGAAGATGGTCAACTTAAATATGAAGTCCTGGTTAGAATAATAAGGGTGACGATTTAAACAGAATTTTTTTAGAAAGAAAGTTAGCTAGGGACACCATGACTGTAGAGGAAACCGGTCTTGACGGTGAGTCAGTTTTATTCAAAGCCAACCTTGAGTTTATTCAACATGCGACGTTTTAAATTAGTTTAATCATGATTATTAAACGACTTACAGAAATAGACATCCAATACCTATGAAAGAAATTTCGGTAATGATGGCTAACCAAAGCTAATATACTACTCAAAAATGTAGCGAATTGCTGTCTGAAGACGATTTTCGTAAAAAAAATCATTCAAGGACCTGAGTTTTAATGTTTTTTTTAATTTACGCTCAATCTCACATGTCTAAAAGTATACTCATTAAAAAGTATTTATTTTTTATTTAAAAAAAGGATAGCCTCCGCATTAGGAATATACCCTGTGTCGCGGGGGACTTTAGAAACATACAAGAAATGAATACAAAAAACACCTAGACTCAGAACAACAATTTGTGGGTCACACAAACTGTAGTCCTGTGTGGAGTTTGGACATTCCTCATTCATTTACTTAAACCACTACGCCACTGTTGATACACCATGATACAATTATATCGTATTCTTCTACTAGTAGAATCGGTATTGTATTATTCTTATTAGTGTCTAATCTTTTACTACGATAGTACATTGTATATCGTTAATGAAATCGAGAGTAGATCATAATTTATTTTTGAATGGATTTTTACTGCGAGGTTTGACCTTCTAACGTTCTGACGATTTTTAAATACTGTTAATTTTTTATCTTTTTGAAGATAATAATAACTAACTTCTCATTTTGATGCGCTTAAAGTAGTCAAGATAATAGAGTTGTTAAAATAAAAGACGTTGCGTATCGTGTCGGATGTTTATTCAGTACTAAATTAATTGACTAAAATTCACTAACAAACCAACTAAAATTATAACAGCATACTTACAGGTTGCCCGATTCATAACCCATATACATGATAATTATTATAAATAAATAGATGTATTTTTATTTTCGCATTTTGATATAATAATTTAATTTTGAAATAGACTACAAAATAATTTTAGACATATTTTTATTTTATGTAAATAATCATTTGATTTTTGATGATTAACCTTACAGATTATCTTTTCCTTATTTCATTTGCTTAATACGTTAATATTTATTTGACAAAATAGTACGTATTACGAACATTTTAATAACCAATTTGACAATTTTCTTTTTTTAACAACTTTTGTAATATATTACTTATATTTTGTTAAAATTTAAAAACCTATATGCCAATGTTTGGGATTTTTAAATTATACTAGTAACGTTAAAGTAATTTAGGATATTATTCATTTTTAAATATAACTTCATTTTGACGCAAATTAATAATTACACGTGTACAATGTATGTACTGTTAGCGTTAGAGCTTCGAGGAATCAGAAGGTATGTTGACGTAATTAGTAAGAGTTGGGATATAGTCGATATTGCATTCAATACTAAGACATCGCAAGCCTCCGCGCGAGTGTACATCACAACAAAGCATAAAATGAAGTAGCTTCCATTGTGATTCACGCTTAGATCTTGCAAACTCCGCAACGGATTTAAATGCGGTTTTCATCATAATTTAGATTATGTTTTGAATAAGATTAATTTAAGTTTATAATTTACAAATGTTATATTAATAGAACATATCAAAAATATAATGTTTCCTGAAAATAAATTTATAAACGCTCTTTTTCTGATACTGACTAGCTTTAATAGATATATCAAAATGATATATTACGGAATTGCGTATCTTAAAAATTTCTTCATTTTTTTCTATTCCTTTTGTCATTAGTCGTGCATCCTTTTCATCCAAATTATAAATAATTTAGAAGCATAATAACTATTCATAAAAAATAATAATAATATCGTAAAATTAAAAACAGAAATTCGATAAGCGTGACCTCGCGTTAAGGTCGACTCTTGTACTGGGAGAAAGCGGGGTATTGAGCGAGGTTCGGATGCGATGTACCCGTATCCTTGCTCGATTCTTCGAAGCTCGTGTGCGGACTTTGCGTACCTATTTCAAGATAATTATAATTTAATATTTCTTTTCACGATTTTTTTTATTAACTATGCGAAAATAAAAATACTTGTTTTACACAAGACGACATTAACAATGAACTGTACAAAGGTTCGGTGTCTCGGTGCATGCAATGGAAGCAAAACTATTGATTTCTCCTAAAAAAATCGTGATAGATTTTACATTCTTTGTATTTGATTTGTCACCAACTGATTCCTTTGGTATGTATACCAATGGTATACATCTTTTGAGGATGTAATGTAGGTAAGATCAACTTTTTAAAAAATTCTCATTTAGTTTGCAGCTCAAATTTTGATACGATACATGCGCTTCAAAGACGCTGTTTTTTCTACAACAATGTACTCTACCACAGCGAAGTATGGTAGAGTACGGTTTCTTTTTTTAACGTCAAAAAATAAGCTTCAAAAATAAAGGCCGTGTACAGTTCATTGCTGTTATTTCAAAGTCAAAGTATTTCATCAACTTAAGAACAAAAATAAGCGTAAACATGGTCTAGTCCGTCCAGCTTCAAAAGCCCACTGCTAGTATAGACATAGTCTTTTACACCTTAACTTAACAGCAATTAAATCTAAAAAATACATTTATGATAAATGAAACTATTAAATGATATGAAATGCTCCTTAAAGCCAAGAGGAAGTTAGGAGGTAGCTACTCAAATATGTTTTTGTGGACCTTAATATAAACTTAAATAACTATAGGTACAATGTATAAATAATTATTAATTCTAAATGATTTTTCTACGCTAGCAAGACGATGTAACTCATATTTTGTAATGGGTATATTATATTGGCTATATTTAGAATATGATAGCAGGATATTATGAGTTTGCGTAAACTTAATTTTATAAGCGCATTTTTTGGTATGGTAATAATTAGTAAGAAAAAAAAATAAAGAAAAAAATATTAATCGGATATGTAAACTGTTCAATTTATGTCAACGAAAGTTTAACATAGTTAACATTTTATTTGCAATGTGATAAAAAGACATTTTAAATACGTGTTTCCTTGTTTTGATACGTGAGACATGTTTTCTCAAAGATAATACCAAAAGCGGTATATAAACATACGTAAAGGAAAAACCTAAATACTTGTTCCTCTGGCTCTATAAGCAAGATAATATGTTGATTGTGAACCAATGTTGCCAACAAGAGGATTTATTCCAAATATCAATGCCTAATTTATTGTCTGTAGAAACGCTTTGACGTTTTAACCTGTCAAAAGTGGCACACGTTTAATAAAAAATAAAATGATGCCATAACAAAATATACTTTTAGCAAAAATGGAACAAAAATATATAGTCTATATACTGTGACAGTATAGACTGATAAATTATACAGAAGCGTTCTTAACCTAATACCGATATTAACCCTAAAATGATTAACCTAACAACAGTATATTAAACTTATTCTCAGGAGTAAAGTTTACCGAACATTGTTTAAGTTCGAACGTGAGATAAAGGATTGATATACCTTGGTAATTTTGGAGTAAAAACTTCTACAGTCGCGTTGGATGACTTTTGGTAGGAGAAACTGTCATGTGTTCGCGTTAGCAACATAGCTATAGATGTAGTACCGGAGTACCGATAGATGTGAACCAGATTAATGTTAATAATTTTAATTAAAAAGTTATGAAATTTTTATTTTTAACGTTACAATTAGTTTGAAATTTCAAAATGTTTTCACTTCTGTCGGCAGTTCTCGTGACTGCGTTCTCTAACTGTTAAACACTTTATTATTCAAGTTAATTTGAATACTATAATATATATATTTAAAAATGGCATAAAACGAGCCTACCACCTAAGCTTCTACAATTCAACCGCAAACATTAGTCGAATTAATTAGCACGCGGTAGAAAATGTTACATATTTACGATACGAAATTAATTTTAATTTTGGTGTTAAATTTTGTATTTATAAGTATATATCAGTAGCAAGATTGAAAAGTTTATACTCGTTGACCAGTAAAGGATTAAAAGTGTTTGTGGATTAAAAATTATAAATTTAGTACACAAAAATAATTAAATTACAGCTTATACAATTTTTTTCCTTTTGAATATTGTCTATTGTTAATTAAATAAGACAATCAAAATTATTTTGAGCGATTCCCGTGGTATATCAATACTAATCTAACGGTACATGAAGTGTATTGTCACACCCGACACGGTGACTTCACTGCAATCGAAACTGGTCATAATATACTTTATAGTCCTTATTATTTAAAGACTAATTCTCATAGTCAACATTTCGCAGTAACATACGTAGTTTCGACATTATGAAACATAGCAACATATTATATGAAATTGTAAAACTCTATAATAAATAATACTAATATTTTCCATGTGTAGGTGTCACTTTATAATAATCACTGATCTCACTGAATCGACGGCAGAATAACAGTTTATTTAACATCTAACAAAACAGATTATTTTTTATTTTAATGTCGATTTTAAAAACAATTTCCAGAGATTTAAACTTTTTTTAATTATAAAATGACACACACAGTGTTGCCGACTAGAAAATCAATCACAAAAGTGTATCTAATACTAAACGAAATCACAATTGGTGTTAAACTTGTGGTTTAAACCAGTAATATGTTCTTAGGCACTGTTAGACCGCATGCAGTGAATGATTTTATACTATTTTTGTACGTAAGCGTTGTGTATGTTATGTACATTTCAGAAATATTGGAACCAACTAATTATAATCTGTCCGCATTGAGTTTCACTATTTTCTTAGCGTGAATAGAATCCATAAATATAATTTCCACTATAAAAGAAAAGTATCCTGAGTACTTTGCAAAAACAAGCAATTTTATACCTTAAATCGCTGCCTATAAAGCTTTACTTTTAAAGATTTTAGAAATGTATCAACACAACAGTCACAACGCTTAGTACCGTGTACCTAATGTAATATAAAAGTGGCTAATAAACGTATCAAATCATTATAAAAGGTCATACTGTCAACATGTCCTATGTCTACACACCTAGATAATATTCTCTCTTCGACCGGAAATATTACAAAGCTCCACAGCGAGAATAAATTGATACATTTGATGCACATTATTTCTTGGAATCTTACAAAACAATCTTTTTTTATCACAAATTAGCCGTGTCCGCTACTTCGTATGCGTAAAATTTGGCTTTTGGACAACTGTATTCAAGATACTCCAGTTATTTTTTCTAAAAATTTTTTACTCCGTATAAATTTTCTCCGGACGAATCCTCCCTTTTTCTTACGAATATTTTAAGACCAAAACTGAAATCGGTCCAGCTATACCCGAGTTTTAGTAAGACTAACGAACAGCATGTTGTTAATATATTAGAAGTATTATAAAAATTTGTTATTTTTTTTACGATTTAAATTGTCCCTGGACTCTCAGGAATATTTTAAGGTCAAAACTAACCGAGCCGGGCCAGCCAGCCAGAGAATTAGTAATACTAGAGAACAGCAATTACTTTTGTATGTGAGATTTACAATCGTTGTGTATTAAAATATACCAAAATTTAATTTCATTAGTGAATATTCTTGTGTTTTATCAGAAATGTAAAACTATTAATTTATTTACTCTCTATAACCTTCGAATATTTGTTTCGCAATCCAGCTTTACAAAGTCTGCTTACTTGAAGCTAGATGACATTGTGTCAGATGTTCGAAATATTTATTATTATTATTATTTTCATGTACGTAATAGAAGATTCTGTCCTCTCACATTAGATATTAGGTACGTCTAATGTAACCTTTTCTATTGAAACTTTACAGCTCATCAAACAATAGGTCGTTGTAATAAATGGTTTATTCGTCTTTTACGTGGTTAAGTTATTCATTTTATATGTGAAATGGTGTCTTTGTTTCAGGATTATTCATTTAGAAATATTTTAAAGTTTACCTATGTCATCTGTAGCTTAATTTTTAAATAACACGAAACAAAAGTCTCTTTTTGCCATCTGAACGTTTAGACCTCTGTAATCACACTTGAATATTAATTCGGTTTTCAGCAATAGACAGAGTAGTTCAAGATGAAGGTTTATATAGAATGTTTTTTTTTAATTAATGGTTACAGTTTACGAAAGCGTTACAATAAGTACTCAGTGTTTTAGCAATGTGTTGTTTTTAGAGTCGTTATATGTAATCGACAAATAGACAACTTAGGTTTAAAAGAAATTTATTTGTATATTGTTTTTAAGTTTTAGTATACATTTAAAAAAACAACGCCTGTGTTTTATAAAAACACAATTGTTTACATGGGCGACTCTAGAATTATATTCAGGGGGGTACATCCACACATACTATTTACCAATATAAAATATAGAATTACAGTAGATCTTAATCTATGTAATCGATTTTTATTTGGAATAAGTTAAAATATGTCTTTTTCTATGTATATTCTTTTCCACCAGGGGTGAAAATGTACCCCCTTGCACTCCCCTCCCCGCGCCCATGATTGCTTACTTTATTTATGAGGTCTACTAACTTTTTCTAGTGAAAAAATCACCGTGACAAAAAAATATAATAAATTAATATAATATAAAAAGGAATTTTACGAAAACACCATTCGTTTTAGTTTAGCTCATTAAATTCATTAAGTTTTAGTCATTTTGTTTACTTATCTTAAATATCTAGTCTGCTGTTCTACAACATTAAATTTAATTTCATTATTACTTTTTAAACAGTTATCCGAAATAACTTTCAAAGCGATTGATTCCGTCATAAATTGTGAACAATGTTAACCCCCCTTTCTGTCATTGTCTTTAAAGTCATACAGTTTATGTTCAGATTGGTTATTGAATCCAATACACTTAAATGTCTCGCGTAATGTACAGAACAACATATAGGACAAGACAATAGACAATAAACAGTTATTGTTAGAGAACATTTCACTTTCATAAAATCAATAGTAAACCACAAACAACAGCAGATATAGATTGCCCATTATATATATTTTATTTTACAATGTGAACATCAAACGCATCAACCACTCTCGCTATTAAGAAAAAAACTACACAATATATATTTTTTTATATCAGAAGCGATTCTTATGTTACATTTTTTCTTTTGGAAAAAGCACAGGTGTTCTATTCAACTATTCTGACTTGCCTCTCCTTCTCAAAACTCGAATTTATGCTTCGATTAAATCCAATTGAAGACTTAAAAAAAACCTATTTTTAAACGTACTAAATATATAAACAAAATGGTTTAGACATAGAATACAATTTATATATCATCAGTTGTTAACAAACTTTGACAGTCCACTGACATAAGCCTCACCTTAACAAGGAGGTTTCGGCCTGCTATACTACGCGGGCCAGACTGGTTGGTATAGGATTCGTTTAAAGTTTTCCTTCCTTTCGCAGTGATGCTGCCTTACATATTTTGTTCGCTTGGAAGACAATCGCTTGGTGACAATCTGTATTCTTAATCCGTCACCACACGGAGTGTACAATTGTATGTATTAGTGTCTAAATAATTTTGTTGTAACATTTGAACATACTAAACTCAAAATGATCTAACCAAACAAATGGTCCTCCGAACTTACAATTTTGGCTTAGTAACTTTTGTACCTAACTGTACATCTTTTAGAACTCAACTCTAGTATCCTTTTACTAATTTAAAGTTTGCATAACAATTAATAGGTGAACTATAAGTCTTCATTCCAAGTTTTAGAAGGTGAAAATGAGTCAAAATAGTTAAATATATAGATACTTATAATACTATAAAAGTTTAATGTTCTTGGTCTGAAGAGTCGACGTTTTCAGATTGTGCGAATTTCAGGAACACCTGCTCCAGGGTCGTCTGACTGAAGCTGTACTCAACTATTTTTAGTTTCTCTTTCGCTGAAAGTATATGTTTATTTAGTTGGTCATTTAAATAATTTATAAGAAATTTTATTAGTTTATGTAAATTCAAGGTCAAAATTGTATGTTGTATTGGTATTATTAAAGTTTTCTTGTTTCTACGATGAGTTCTTATCTTTTTTTTATAGCAGGGGAGCCAATGATGCTAATTGTGGATTTACTCGAGGGTCAATGGGGGTTGCATTTAATAGATCAAATGAATGAATGAATAAAATGATGCATGAATAAAAGGTGTATATTGTTTCCACTTTTAGCGGTAGGAAAAAGCGGGTACAGGCTTTCAACAATGAAAATGGAGAAAGCCGAAACATTCGGTCACATTGATATAGATACTTAAAAGATATGTTCATTGAACGCTAAAAATGCTCCCATTGCAATATCTGACGATTAAAAAGTGGTATAAGCTCGTAATGACTTTTCGAAAATCAAAAAAAAAATCTCCATTCGTGTGATGTTCTTGACATGCTAACCAAAAATCAGACAATCATTTCGCGAGGTATTTTAAATCTAACTGTTAGAAATATTTTTATTCTTTGATTTATTTATTTCATTACAAAATATGATAAACAAAGGCACGTAGACGTTTAGAGAATATTTCTCATATTTTTTTCTTTAAAGTGAAATGAAATGTACGCGCTCGAGATTGTTAAGGTCATGCTTGTGTCGTTTTGAAACTTGAGATACTCCCATTGCCTTTAGTCACGTTCAAAAACGTCAGATTATTAAAATACACACTTTTCGACATGTACTTAATCAAATTTACCTTAATCTTAAACGCTCGAGCATTTAGGACCATAGATTTTTTGTTTCGTAATTTGATGGGTTGCCTATACCGTTGGGCGTTGTATTTTAGTTTCACATACTGTAGAGGCACGCAACTGAGTGTAAGGTATTCTTTATAATAATCTGCAACCCTCGAGTAAATCCTGAAATGCCTTCAAGGGCTCCCTTACTGGTAGTGTTTGGTTTGATATTAAAAAAAAATTTACACGTCATACAACTTATTAATTATTATTAATATTTCAAAAAGCATCACTCAGAAACATGTAAGAAATTTTAAGAGCCAAATCTGTAAAAGCATTTGGGCATTATAGCTTCATATTTATACATAAAGTTTGAGAATATTGCACTCTTTTTTAAGCAGTTGTGTGCAATCTTAATAGAATATAAAAAAATATAGATATTAATAATTCAGACCCCTTGTTAGAGTGCTAACAATGTTAATCTGTTCCACTGGGGAAATTAATAACTAGTAATGTCTTACCATCCTCAATCTGCTGGAAACATCTTGCGAGGCTGGATACAGAAGACTGCGGTACGGAGAAGACCAGACGCTCGGAGAAATTTTCCTCCAGGATTGCTGATGGGAATAACTGTGCTACTAAAGCTATGGCGGCTTCTGCGTTTGCACCACCGCTTGACTCCGTCCTTGAATGCAAAAAGATAGATAGATAAATAGAAATTTAATTTTTTTAATGATTCTAAGAGCTTTTGGTAGAAATTATGTGTCGTCCAAACGATATTTTTACAGATCATTCTTCAAAATCGTTTGTTTAAGCATACAAACAAACTAATTTAAATTTATAATATTGATTCAGATTTAATATATAATAAAATTAAAATAAAGACATCAAATGCTTTCATCATCATCATCATCATCAACAGTCTTGAACAATCCACTGCTGGACAAAAGCCTCACCTTAGAAAGGAGGTAGCCCATTTGCCACGCTGGCCAGACAGGTTGATATAGGGTTTATTTCAAGTTTTTCTTCTCTCTGCAGTTATGCTGTCCTGTGTAGTTTGTTCCCTTGGTCGCCTCTTACGATTGCCACAGGATGAATAAGGGTGGTGACTCTTTGTTTCTCATTCCGTCAGCAGAATATAAAATATTTAGAAGTGAGTCATGAATATTACCGTTGGTGCTTGTGCCTGGCCGAGGGTGGGGTGCCTGCGACAAGTGGGGTGTGTATGCTGGCATCCACCGCCTCGGCCTCACCCTCTGCTTCTGCTTCTCCTCCCACTGAACCTCCTCCTGAACCACCTACGTAAGTGTAGACAGCGTAATTATCATTTATTTAAAAATAAATCGTCAAAAGAACGCTAATGTTCAACAGATTGAATGCTTAGATATAATGATTGTGTCCAAAGAGTATTTGTTGATTTATTTAGTACTAACTTTTGTTTGCGGCTTTACCCTGATTCTTTGAACTGATACGACTTTTTATATGTTAACCAATTGAAATGAAACAAACACTAATAGTTATGTAAAGTTTACCACAAATACATAAGAGAAAACCACATCCGAATCAGTTCAGCCACTTCTGAGATTAGCGCACACACACAGATAAACAGACAAAAATTCTAAAAACTATCGTTTCGAGTTCTCTTACTTTAATAATGGCCCTCTTCATTAGTTTCGACCTCTTACAATTGCATAATATGTGCAGATTATAATTTATTTATTTAGTTACTTAGATACGGGGAGGGCCCCCAAAGACAAACACTAATCAGATATACGGTGGAATGTGGTGGAATCATTAGCGTTGAAGAACTGAGGTTACGATCGTGTAAATGGTTTTCTATCGTAAGAAACGTACACTCTTATTTCTGTCTCTCTCTACTACAGAGAATGAAATATGAGTGTACGTTTGTTTGTAATTATTTCACTTAACATTTTGACTGAATTCTGCAGTTGTAATACGCAAATGTGACGTCCTCTTTATCCTTCTATCCTATCTTAATTAACGTTCGCTATTCCATTTTAAAGAAAGTCCCATAACTTCAAAAACGATGGAAAATACCAAATTTAAAAAAATAATGAGTAATGAAAGTAATTAAAACCAAAGACATCTTAGCATTTTTAAGATTCTCATAATGTTTTTCTAATAAAATACCTTCATCAGCCTCTCCTAAAGATGGTGAATTTTCGTTGGACCTGAGTGGCGATGGTGACATCGAAAGGTCTGATTCCATCATCTGAAAATACAATGTGAGATGGCACCAGTTAGACAAATTTTATATCACAAATCTGTATATAACAAAAACAAATTTTCTCTATATCTTCTGTTTTTGTGAATTAGAAATTACCTGGTTATTGAAAAATAAAATTTGTCATAGTTTTTTTAAATTATGTAATGTGCTGCTGTGTCCAGACTCTCTAGGTGATATAATGCGTTGTCCAAGAGTCATGATATTTGTAAGCCCTTATCAAATTTTAAAAACTCTTTTACGAATACTTTATAGGGAATTTTGTCTAGTGTGATAGTATGATCATATTACGTTATTTAGAATTTACAATTATTGTTACATCAATGCAACAATATATTCTTAGCCGTTGGCAACACGTGCATGTGTTTAGACAACATAAAAAGGGCGAAACTTAACGAACAGATTCTTAAGCGACTCTTGTGCAAGTATGGACAAAGGATCTATTGCACTCTTTACACGAATTCCTTGGAAAGGGCTCTTAACAGACCTTTTTGGACTTCGGTGCCCGCGACATCTGGTATATATTTACGTGAGTGATGAATGCCTTAGAGTTTGATAGAACTGTTAACAAAAAAGCGGTAGGAAGCGGGGCGCGGGGTGAGATAAAACGACAGGGTTTGAGGTAGTCGGGGGAGTCGTCGGTGAGGAGTCAGTGAGGGTGCAGGGTGAAGGCAGGACGTTCGTGAAAGCTGGGCATAGCCGGTCGTGTGGGTTACTATGCGTTGAGTAAGTTAGCATATATAACGCTGCAGTAGCTAGGTAAGTCCTTGTTGCCTATTATTTCGTAGGATAATGATTTATATGTATTTATATGCCGGTCTGAGTATAGTAATAATCGTTGAATAATTAGATGATATCTCTCTATTATTTCTCGCTGAGCATTACTGTTGGTTTATCGGTACCTTTGATAGAGATAATGAGTAGAACTCTTTATAAGTCGCTGCGGTGTGGAGAGCTAAGGTATAGATCGAACGGAGCCATCCGGATTGATCGCCGGAGCGGTTCCGTTACACGATTATATCTGGGTGATCTGTCCCTGTGGTGTATTTATATTGTAGTTACAGCGTGTATGGGTGTGTGCCGTGTGCTTGAGAGCTAGGGGTCTTAAGGGGCGGATGGACGGGGGTCAGTAGGCGGGTTAACTCATATAGCGGGTTGAGTACACAGGAAACCGATGGGTTGGAGTCCCACGTCGGGGCGGAGGCGCGAAAGCGTTTAGCTTCGGTCGTATACAGCTGAATACACCTGTCAAAGCGAGTTATAGGTTTGGACTTAGCGTTCCTGATCCCCTCGAGTTAAAGTCAGTTAATTCACCTAAATCTTAAGTGCACAACGGATGGAAGAGTGATAAGCACAACCAACAGAAATGTATTTAATTGTTTCATAATCTCTCATTTTGATTCCCTCTTATCGCGGTTTCTTATTATTTATTTGAATCGTTATAAGCCAGTGGGAGAATGTCCAGTCTGGTGTCGAGTTCTACAGTCTAACGCGGATTCTGGAGGAGCGTTAGACCTCCCTCCACATTGGAGGGTGCTGGCTTGTATAATAATACCTCATTAAATAGCCGAAAAATTACTATACTGGCGCTAGGTTTCCAGGGGGGACCATCACACTAGGGAAGTTGTATGTCTACTTTTATTTTTCTGTTTGTTTATTAATATTATATTTATTTCATTCTTTACCTACAGGTAAAGAATGAAATAAATATATCAGTGTTTTCTATGTGTCTCTTTAATATTGAAGTTATAAGTTGTGTACTCAATATTGTAGTGCGTACTGTGGTTTTCTATGATATTGAAGGAGTGTACTAGTTAAAAAATTTTGTATATTAAAGTAATCCTAATGTTGGAGGTTCTCAATAATAAATAAATATATTTTTTTACGTAATACAATACATGAATCACTTATAGTTGACAGTCTTTATTTTAAAACGAAAGGTGGTAAGCATCTGAAGTTTGTCTATAGCTCGTCACTTATCGTTCGTAAAGTGTATTTCTGATTTGATACTACTTTTTTTTACTGATAACCAAAATTTCATGTACATCATCCTACTTCCTCTTTGGATTAACCCTTCTAAACTATGTAGACATATATAGTGCTCAAATAAGTATACAGAACTCACCACTTTCTGATTGCTCTGCCCAATCTTCATCTCCAAGGTATATCCAGCACCATACAGATTTTTCAAATGTTGCGTGGAACCGATACACCTGAATAAATGTAAAATAATTTTTGGTTTGAAGACTACAACGGATGCAATATGGCAGCTATATAGAGATATTGTCATTATTAGAGTGTCTGTGTGGCTACGAAGTGTCACCCCTTCTATTTAATCCATGTATGTCAAAAGAACTGATTAAGGCAGCTAACTACGAAAGACAAAATTATTACAGAGAAGGAAAATTTGAAATAAATTACCAATCCCAATTGCCCACGACCGGGATGGTTGGCATTCCTTAGGAGAGACCTTCGTTCAGCAGTGGACAGCGATAGGTTGGTTTGACCAACCCTCCTCCCCTCCCCTCCAGTAGGGCAAAACCGTCTTTCTAAGGAGAGACCTATGTCCAGCAGTGGATTGTTATAGATTGGTGATCTGATGCTGATAATATAATAAGTAAAATATAAGGCGTGTTTTGTATTTAAATAATAAATAATATTTACCTTAGCCCTCCTTTGACCATAATACCGACCCTAGAACATAAAGCGTCAGCCTCTTCCATGGAATGTGTAGTTAGTATAGCACCTTTCTTGCCCTGAAAACAATACAACGTTATCATAAATAGTGGACAAAAGCGTGATGATTAAATATTTTTTATTTGATACATAGATAACTAAAATATGGACCAAGTTGGGCGCCAAAGGTTAGTCAATCCATTTCTAAACAATTTACGTGGTTTTTGCTAAGTAAATCCCAATTCCGTCAAAAATTCGAAATAAAAAGTAGATTATATGTTGCTTAGTAACCTCCTCTCTCTCTAGTAATCTCTTAATGAAATCGATTCAGTGGTTCCAGAGATTAGCCCGAATAAAATGACAGACAGACAGAAATAAAAAAAAAGATAGTTTTTGTTTAGTATCGTGTGAAGAGCTATAAGCACTTGAGAAAACACATCTATTTTTAACACGCTTTTATTAGTTTGGTTTGTGTCTATCTATGTAACGGAATCTTTGAGCTTATTTTTTTAAATTACAGACAGATACTTCAATTTTATTTATATGTATTGATGACGATTTATTTACATGGTCTACAGTACGTGTATAGTAGTGTAGTTTCAAGCACTTGTACTGATTATAACCTGCATATTTTGGATTGTTGCAATTAAGTACTTTTAATACTTTTTTAGATAAGTACAGTTTTCGAAAATTTAAAAGTAGCAGTTTATCGATGTCCTTGTTTTTAAATTCGACAATATATATTTTTTATTGGATGCGATTTTGAATTTTGCTCCTTGTCACACTAATTCGTTTGTAACGGTTTGTTTATTTTGTTTTTGTTCTATCCTGCGAAATCTTTTGAAAATATAGTCACTAGACTATATTTTTGTAAGTTTATATAAAAGTTGTAATTTGCTTTAATTAATTATTTTATTTTGACTTTTATTATTAGTGGAAAAGAGAAAATATATGTACATATGAAGGTTACCTGAAAACTAGCTAGGATAGTATCCCAGAGGAATCGTTTGCTCCTCGGGTCCATGCCAGTGGAAGGCTCATCCAGCAGCACCACTCTGGGACAGCCCACCATCGCCAACGCGAACGACAGCTTGCGTTTTGTACCTCCCGAGCATTCGTCAGCGTTCTTATTCGCGTGCTCCATTATTTGTAGGCCATTCAAATATGCGTCTACAATCCTGGGGATTATTAGATCGTTATTGATAATTAACACAATGATTTTATGGTAAATGACGTCAGTTTTACACAGTAGCGTAATTTATAGATATAAAATTACTGGTTATAATAAAATAATTAATTGACGCAGAACGTAAGTCCCTGGGGTTACAGACTTGTCATTTAAGCGTCTGTTGTTTTTATGTTGAGCATCCTCTAAGGAAGATTTTTTGGCAATTACATCTCTTAGCGGATAGATGAACGGTAGTATAGAGTTTAGCCATTTTAAAATTTAGAAACACGAAATATAAAATTATCATGCAAACGAAACCTTGGGAAATAGTTAGTAAGAGACAACTTTTGACTTGAGACTAAATTCTTCTATATCGCACTTTAAGTCGAATATTTGACATAATCATATATCATGAGGTGCGAGAGTTTACGCAAAAGTTTAAACAAAGCTCAAACCTAATACCATTAAACGAGCAATTCTTGTATACATATAATCTGAATCTCGGAAACGGTTCCAACTATTTTCATGAAATTTAGTATGCCGTGGGTTTCGGGGGCGATAAATCGATCTAGATAAGTTTCATTTTTAGGAAACTCTGTTTTATCCATGTTTTCAAGCAATACAATGTTTGTCTAATAGACCTGTTTGACACTTATCTATATGACAAAATTAAGGGAACCAAAAGAAGTTGGTAAATTATTAATTGACTACCACACAATAACACCGAGCAAAGGTTGGTTTCCAGGTACTGACGATAAAACTGCTGTATAATAAACTTAACTTAAAACAAAACATGACTGATTTTTAAGTTGAAAATATTAAAAAAATACCTTTACAGAATTAGCAAAGAGGTTTGTTACCTAGGAGTATCCTGCTTGCTGACACCCCGTATCGCAGCGTAGCACTCGATATGCTCCCGAATGGTGACGTTCTTCCAGAGAGCGTCGTGCTGCGGGCAGTAGCCGAGCATCTGGAACGCTGACGTCTGAGAGTCGTCTATGTTTTGACTTCCCAACATCACCTAGGTAACGATTACAATTATAATCTACCACATTTAAAAATGTACCGTTCAATTTGTAGACTAATGACTTTTTCAAACAGTGAATCAGTATTCATGAAATTCTTTAAAAAGGAATTTATTATTATTTTTTAAAACAGACATATGTAGGTACTCTACAGATCAATACTTTATATTTAAAAATAATGGAGTAAACTCGTTTAAACGAGTTTATAGTTATAAAATCCACCGTTAACGGTGGATACGTATCTTAGTTCAGAAATTATCAGAAATTCGAAGTCTGGATCAAACTTTCCACGCATCATTAGCAGAATATTGTGCCTCCAAGATTACTGATATTGAAACGTTTTATGGTAATAGCAAATTATTAATTTGTTTATAGATGCAATCGACCGACAGCGAAAGTCTAACAAAAACGTATCTTACATAATCTACAACCTAAAAAAGTTCACACATACCGTGCCATTAGTAGGTATCTCCTCTGCCGTAATGATCTTCATTGTGGTAGTTTTCCCAGCCCCGTTGTGTCCGAGAAGACCGAACACCTCACCCCCCTCAACAGCTAGACTAAGTCTAGATAAACCTACAAAACGAGATCTAACTCTGGACGATGTGTCTTCTTCTTGCGTCCAGCAAGACCCACCGCTGCCAGTACCACGTACTTTGTATTCTTTTCGAAGATTCTGTAAACAACACATTTTGAAGATTTTTTCTTGTCTTAAATAGAAGGAATGAAAATTTTCTTCTTATATATAAAGAAATAAATAAAATATATAAATACGGACATTAACACACAACGCCTTCTAGTTTCAAACTTAGCAAAGCTTGTACTATGATAACTAGAATGGTTGATAGAATACTAATATAGTTTAGTTTTTATTTGTAAATACATACATATTATACATAGAAAACACATATTTGCAGATCATACAAACATTTAGTCCGACCTGGGCATCCAACCCAACACCTCAAGTATAGCATTGTATCGCATTCGCTACCACAGCGCCGCAGAGACAGTCTAGTTAAGTGTACACTGCCAAATATGTAATTGCTATGATTCATCATCATCATCATCTCAGCCAAAAGACGTTCACTGCTGGACATAGGCCTCCCCCAAGGTTCTCAACAACAGCCGATCCCGTGCCACCCGCATCCAGCAGCTTCCCGTGACCTTCACCAGGTCGTCGGATCACCTTGCTATGATTACTTACTACTTAACATGGAAGACGCTGACAGCCGTCAAACAGTTCATACAACGCAATAGCTGACAACGTTAACATGTGAACAAGAAAAACTTTTTAATCATGTTTTATTGGTATTTTTGATATGTAAGTTATAAAATGTGCTCTTGGTCAATAAACAATTTATTATTTGTTAATATTAACTTAGAAGAGACATTTAATAGTAGCCCGGTTAGAACAACACTAGGTAGTATTTGGTATTTAGAAGGACTCCAATTTTAAAGGCAGAAATCGTAAAATACCTACCACTTATGTCCAATTCAGAGACCAAGGTCAACCGACCTATCTAATGATCCTTAGACCTCCATTTAAAGCAGAATATATATGTAGTGCTTGTTGCTTTCTGTACCTTTATCATAATATCTCCTAACAGATTTAAAAATAAAATTTATTTTTTAAAACTTTAATAGACAAGTGTCCAGTTTAGATGTCCGAATATTTTTAAAACTTTTTACATTCAGTGTCATTCACTTACTGACCTGCAGCGACCTAAACCGCGACAGTGGACTATTCAATGTTATGGATGGTGAGTTGGTTTTAGTGTATAATTGTATAAATATGACTTACATGCACTACAAGCGGCGGTGCGTTGTGTTTGGGTTGGTTGAGTATGTTGGCAACCCTTCGGCGTTCTCTCCTCACATCTTCATCTTCAGCCCCCTCACCTCCTGCATCCGCTTCAGCATCACCACCGTCTCCTGAGCCTGTGCGTTTTCGCTGCAATGTGGAATATATCATTTTAAAGATCTATGACTGATATATGAATATTTTACAAAATTTTATTTAACTTGCAATGTTTGTTTATATACAAATGTGTTCGGCGCGAATCTTGAAAGCTGCATTAGAACTACTTATCGATGTTAGACTGGGTTCAAATTTTGAGTACATGTGTATGTTCAGTGAAAATGCAATTATATTGTAAGTTGGAGCTGTTCTGGTCACAGAGTCGGAAGACGGCCATAGAAACTTCGTAACTAAACAAGATAAACTCATTAAGTTTGAGCTCCTTAGTTTTGTCTTGGTGAGTACTTTCGTTCTATATGTTTAAAAAGGCTTGTTACCAGTATATACGTGCTGTCAATTGTATTAATTATGTTGTACTACTACTCTACCTAGCCAATATCGCAGAGTTAAGAGCATTAAATGAATCTTCTAAATAAAACTGATATATAACTATGTTATTTTAGATGAACGTGTTAGAGATATTCAACGAAATCAATTTTAAAATTTTTCCTTCGGTTTCCATATGACTTACAGGACATATCCGGCCGGTAGACTTGAGCCTGTCCGCTGCGAGGAGGGCAGCTCCACACAGCGGCACGTGCAGTAACATGGCCACCACCAGCACCCACACCTCCGCTGTGAAGTAGCTGCTCATCGCCGGCGTGGTACACAACCCACGCAGGTTGCACGTGAGATATACCCTGGAGATAACCACCGATCATTTTGATGTATATTATTATTTGACTCTACTGGTTGGTGGGTTGTGGTGAACACCATCAGTTATTTTGCGTCATGGTGTAACTTATCTATGATAAATATGTCTTTAGAAATGTAAAAGTATGTTTATAACGTATTTAGTTATCATGTAGGCTCTGCCTAGTTCGGGATCAAAGCCGTGAGATGTGCAATGGTGGACTTAAGCTCTACCAGTCAGTCACTGGATTGTGCAGAAAAAATAGGAAGAAGGTATATTTTAGTAAAAGTTTATTTAAAACAAACAAAACTAGTTAAGGAATACAATTTTGACGTGGTTGTGGACATTTCTGACCATTGAGATAGCACCAGTTCCGAATAAGATGTAAAAGTACCTGATAATAGCAATAAAAAAATGCAGTGTGATTTAAACTATAAAATTTTCGGAGCAACATTGTCTATGGATATTCTCAGGCCAGACCAAAGTGTCTCAGAGTTTCAAACAATATTTTCAGGTTGTAATTGCAAGTTATACATAGAAGGAAATGCTTACCTATCAACGTAATATATGATTGCGTATGGAATGTACATGACGTCTAAGAAACTGAAGACTAGATGTAAGTAGAACGCAATGTCACTACCTGTAAAGAATAAAAGATTTAGTTCATCAACAGCCCTTAATAGTCCACTGCTGAATATAGGCTTCTCCTTAGAAAAGAGGTTTAGGTCAAGTCAGACGGGCTGATGCAGTTGATACGGTTGAAGCACAAGTCAGATGGTTTGGTGCAATACATGATACATAGGAATTATTTAGAAATTTCCTTCACGTTGTCGTACTGTTGTCGTGTATAGTTTGGTACCTTAGCCGGCTCTTTCGACACCCTCGAGATTCTTGCCTTTTATTATTTGTCAATGTAATTGTCTCAGTAAGCTTTTTGAGGCCTCTCTTTTTTTGAATATATTTATTTTACCACTATCGTAAAATATTCACATGTATTCAAATATACAAAGATTGAAGAGATTTGACAAAATATGTTTAACCAAAATTATGTGCCTCATAATTTTTAAAAAAACTAATAAAATAGTAGTATTTTTAAAAAACTTACCCCATTTAAAAGTATCAAGCACCGCAACCAAAATAAATGGTATAACACCGACCCATGTCGTGATATTTGGCATAATGCTCTGTGCGGAATCCATTTTGTCGAACACATAGGAGAGACAAGTGTTAAACAAGATGGCGGACGGACTATAAAGTAGCAGGAGACCTGACAGCATGGTAATTGCTGAACCATTTGTTAGGCTGGGAATATCATTGAGTATAACCTGTAAATTAAAAATGGAGGTTTTATGTAAAATCATATGCAGATCATTCGCGTAAAAAAACTGTTAAAACAATTTTCGATCGAAAACTTGCACATTGACCAATCAGGTTACAAGCTTTCGTATAGTACGATAATTTCTTAGAATATAGCTTGATCGATACGTCACTATTCTCTTAACACGAATATACTATAGTTGCGTGCGTTTTGTTGACTGATATAAAATACGAGTATTAATGACTTAAGAATTAATTTTTAATCGAAATTAGGCGTATATTTGTTATTAAAAAACTTAAATTTGAACTCTGACATTGGAATCTAAGATGGATAATTTGAATACTTACCAAAACGAGAACTCCAGCACTAGTGATGATCATGATGAAAATTAATATAGTGAAATACGTCAGGAAGTACATGCTCATTGATAAGCCATTTACTCGTAGTTGGTTCTTGGCTTTTATCTGGAATAAAGCATAATATAAAAAAATGTACACATAGATATATTCTTCTAAAAACTTCTTAATTTTAAATTATTTAAAAATAGGGAAGAAAGGTGAGCACGGAAGCTATATATATACAGTATATTTATACAGGCGTACATAGCAAGTGAACATAGTGATAAAAGTGAACCACAAAGATTACGCCACTATTACTATTTTTCAGTAACAACATATTTTCGGTATGATATCTTATGTATGATGCAAGTGATTGCACAAGATTGAAAGCACGAACAAACCCATACACGATACTACACTCTTAGGAGAAGTCCATGTCCAGCAGTGGACTGTTAAAGGCTGTTGACGATAATGGTTGTGTTTATATTGATTTCAAGAGATAGTAAATAGCCTTTTTAGACCAATAATACATTGTTACTGCCAAAATACTGTTACAAATATTCTCACAATGCACTTTATTTACCTTTTTATAGGTTAAAAAACAAAAAGTTTCCAAAGTATTTAGGAACTGCAAAAATATTTCTTTTGGATTTATGGCTTTGCGGTCATTTTTTTTTTAAAGTTTAACATTTACCTCTCTGTCGTACACGATATCCACTGCAAGAGTGACAGGGACTAAAGCGAAAATCATGCCCATAAATATCGCACAGATGACGTTCCCCACGTTGAACTCCTCCTGCTGTTCTGTCTGTTGAAAAGGGTGTGCCAACACCTCGATGGGTTTAAAGTTCTCTATTAATCCTGATGTTGACATTAAAACTCTGAAATGAGGAGAAGATTATCGAGACTTATCAAACTAAAACATACATGATTTTTAAAAAAAAGATTGCTTAAGATGCTACGGTCCGTAAGCGATTTCGTGTCGTGATATCGATCATGCGAGCTGCAGTTGCCATTCCCTCTAACGACCAGAAACACATTACTATGCCAGATGGGCTATTCTGCTACACGTAGGACGTAAATAATGTAAAGCCAAGTGGCTCCACTATTATTCTTTGTAATCTTTTTTAACATCATCTTTAAGAACATGAGCATGAGCATGAGCAACAGAACCACATCTTAAATCGCTATATGTCCTCTATGTAAACAAAAACTAATATCATTAAAGTTAAACCTTTAATTAGTTGTGTCTACTAAGGGTTCTTAGAAGGAATAAAGAACTCATACTAAATTTTTGAGTTAGAGTCACATATTAATTAGACTCAATGTTGTAATAATAATAATATGCTTTTGCAGAGAATATGGTTGTAGGTGGTTTATAATTAGAGATGCCACAGATAAAATTATAAAAACAAAACTATATATGATCAACTTACCTAAACACGCTATTGTCCAACAAATTGACGATGATAGGTAAACTGTGAGTGAAGGTACTATTGTAATATGCCATGATTTTCCCGTAAGGTATTAAGCTATCTTTTATACTGAAGGCTCCAAAATTCTCCATACCAAGAAGGCTGGAGAAATTCCCATCAAAGTCCACTATAGGATACGCTCCCAAACTTTCCAAGGACTCTCTAAGGTCTAATAACTCTTTGTAATTGTCCTGTTCACTGAACACAGCAATAGGAGTCTTGTTCAAGTAAGCGTTAGGATCCAATTTGAGTGGCTGCATGCGAAAAAAGACTATTTGCCGCGACTTCACGTATAAGCCAATCGCACAGGATACTAAAAAAATAGAAAAGTTTTTAATTTTCCCTTACATCATCTTTTTGCCATTCTAACTTTGATCTTATGATCTTGGAATAAGGTACATTAGGTTAAAAGCTACGAAATTCGTGCACAAGATACTTAAAAGTTGCAATAACTTCCATTGTGAACATGATGTAGATTAATTCCAGGAATCAAAACAAACAATTTGTTTATGAAGTTTAGGGTCTGCTGGAGGTCATACAGTTTACGCCCTTCGAATCTTTGAATTATATAATACCTTGAAACGAACAATTCTTGTATATATATATAATTTGAATCTCGGAAACGGTTCCAACGATTTTTATGAAATTTAGTATGGAGGGGGTTTCGGGGGCGATAAATCGATCTATTCAGGTTTCATTTTAGAAAACGTTGATTTATTCGTATTTTCACACATTTTGACACTTATCTATGTGTTAAAATTAGGGATGGCAACAAAAGTTGGTAAATTGCTAATCGACTATCGCAATAATACCGAGCAAAGTTCGGTTTCCAGGTACTTTTAAGGCATAATCACCTGAGGGTGTCACAAGTTTATAACATATGTAGTAACACCTTAAATATATTAAAAAATACATAAGGACTCACTAATAGGCATGAAGATCATGACGTACAGCTTATAAGGGTCCCTGATCATCCTCACTGTCCGGATGTAGACTAGGGCACAGAACGTTCTCCAACATGACGGGTTAGTTTTGACTGTCTCGCCTAAAGCATCCACTGATATAGGTACCTCTGGAGTCACCTAGATAAGGGAAATATATTTTAGTTTTTGAAGTGAAAACTTCTTTAGGCGCGTTGAGCGTTTTGGTAGAGGGTAAAATCCTCGGTTCGCGTCACCGACATGCTAATGATAATAGTATATCTATAGCTATGGAGAATATGATATTATATATTATATATGATATTATATATTATATATAGCTATATATGAAACATAAAAAATTTCATATAATTTTTGCATATAGTTTTAATTACTCTCAACTTAATAGTTCCGTTTTCACTTCTATCGGCAGTCCCACGACTGCTACTGTTTTTTTTTATTAAGTACTTATGTAAAATGATTGTAAGTATACAATACTGACTGTCTGTGTTTTAACATAATTTTTGACGGTTTATAGTGTTATGTTTTAATATATTGCATTTCTTGTAATTTTGTTTTACCTAATTAATACATACATTTAAATAAAATTGAAATGACTGTCTGTAATTTAAAAAAGAAACTACGTTTTCGCGCTGCTTCTAGCTCGAGCACACGATACTAAAAAATAAACCTTTTTTATATTATTGTGTCTGTCTGTTTGTCTGGGCTAATGTCTGGAACTGCTTAACCGATTTTAATGGAACTTCCACTAGGAGATAGAGGAGGTTACTGGGCAACATATAGGCCACAGGATTGGGATTTATGCAGCAAAAACCACGTCTTAGCTGATGCGAATTTTATAACCTGCAATTATTTAGGCACTTCTTCTTAAATTATATTTTACTGAGGAACTAAGGTAAACATTCAAAATTCAAATCCTAGTCGAACGAAGTCATGAGTTTGCTTGTTTGTTACTCTTTTACGCCTTATGTACTTAACCGATCATCATTCAAGTTTCAGGACCGAAAAAAGATGTACAAGCTGAGAGAAAGTGTATGATGAGCAATTAATATTATACCTTGACATGTTCAACACCATGTGTTGTGGAATGTAATGCGTGTGACGCAGGAGGCGTGGGCAGTGATGTCGTCTTCTGAGGGTCTTTGTCGTTTAACTCCTGGTTACAATAAAAGACATTTATTTATAATTTATAACCCGACAGTTATCTAATTGTAATGTGTATCTGAAAAATCATTATATTTTTTTAACTGAAATCACAAAATTTAGTATCATGTTTTTTATCTAGGAACTGCCTCGTTGGTCCAGTGGCTAGCTTATGCGACTGCCGATCAAGACGTCTCGGGTTCGATTTCCGGGTTAAGTCAAAAAGCATTTTTGAATTTTTCTAGTTTCAAAAATACTTAATAACAGTTCGGAGTTGGGATCTTAACCCCTGTATCTCGGAGAGCATGTAAAGCCATCGGCCCTGCGCCTGATGTCTCCCCAGTCGTGGTGGATAACTGTCCCATCGGACTGTGAGAGTGAAGTAACAGAGAGTGCACCTGTGTTTGCGCACACACTTGTGCACTATGAGACTGCCTGCGTAGCTGGGTGGTCTCCGTTGGGACTAGCCTTGGTGGCCGAAATCGGGTAGGTCCATCATCATCATAAATGGAATCCAGTAAGCTGAGTCTTCAACAGTTAACTAATTGTGGGGCACGTGACCATCAAAAAAAGAATTAATCTCACCTGATAACTAAGTGTCTTGCTTTGTAACGATAAACTCCTGGACAAGGCTCGAGCTCTCACTAGCTTCACCGATGAAACTCCTTCAACTGCTTCTATTTCTTCAGCATTTTCGCCCTCCAAACTCAGAAACACTTCCTCTAGAGTCGTCATTGATACTCCATAGCTGGTGATGCCTGGAGATATAATTATCATTTTCGATAGAGTTGTAATATGATAGAGTAATAGCGATATTACCTAATTTTTGGTGTAACGGCTAGTTGGGATCATTTGAAATTTTGTGATAGGTAGTTATTTATGATTGTGTGATCTTGCCTTCTAAATCTTGCATTAAACTAATTGAGTTTTCTCAGATTCGGAGCAACTATTTTAAATAATAATAAATATTGACATTTGACACACAACGCCATCTAGTTTCAAACTAGGCAGAGCTTGTACTGTGATAACTAGACTAAGTGATAGAGTACTTATGTACTTTTTGTTGTAAAAACATACATATTATACATGGAAGACACCCAAACTCCAAAACAAATATTTGCAGGTCATACTAATATTGTGTCCGATCCAGGAATCGAACCCGAGACCTCAAGAACAGCAGTCGCGTTCGCTACCGCTGCGCCACCGAGGTAGTCAAATTATACAAATACTTGATAGACTTCTATTAAAATAACTATTTACTTTCTTTCTACAGTTCATTTTTATCTTTTACAGTCCACTTTCTATCCAAAGGTTGCCTGGAAGCAATTACTTTTAGCAATAAGGCCGCCATTTGTACTTGGTCACTCAACTGATATGCTCTTGTACACAATCTGTATAAATTTGGTGTACAATAAAGTTTATTCTATTGTATTATATTCTACTTATTAGACCTACAACTTTCGCTATTAAAGCAAAGACAAGATATTTTTTATCAAACACATATCGTACAGCTCACATTCCTGTATTTCTTGGTCGAACTTACCAAGTCTGTTGGTCTTCTCTTTGATCTCGTGTTCGATAGCATTAAACAGTGGCGGAAACAGGTGGACAGCGTAATGAGGTAAGATGTAGGAAAGTTCGCGCCCGTGACGTCGAGCCTTTTCAGCTCTTGGTACGTGGCCTCGGACTAGTCTAGTGATTTGATGCTCACGACAGGCTCCTAAAAGTTGACGTCATTTTAACTATAGTGTAGTGTAGAGGGTTAGTTACTTTCGATGACTGACTGAGAAGCTTCAGGTAGATAGAGTTTTCCCTTTTTGAATGCTATTGTAGGAAATCGACTGATTTCATGAAAATCGGTGTAGCAATTTTAAAGACATTAGCTATTTTCACGTGTTCTTCATCATCGTCTTCATCATCATCATCATCATCATCAACATTATCAATCTTTAACAATCTACTGCTGGACAAAGGCCTCTTCTTATTAAGAGATTTTGGGCTACTACACCACGCTGGCCAGACGGATTGGTACGAAGTTTGTTTCAAATTTAACTTCTCTTAGGAGTGATGCGTCTTGCATATTTTATTCCCTAAGTAGCTCCTTACGTCTTCGCGTGAGTATTTTTAAGATTAAATAAATAGCAACAAAGCATCGAAACATCTTGTAATTTAAATATAAGTAATACACTTTAGGATTTAATGGTAGTAATTCTCGAGTTTTATAATTAAAATATTAGATATGTGCAACATTTTGCTTGCTTTAGATATATGTTAATTTTTTTATGATGACATAATGAGTGTAAGCTTTATTCCATACAAAAAATCCAAAAGTCTTACCATCCAATACTAATGTTAAGTGGTATCCAATGCCAAATTTATTTTTCAAGAACAACGATGTGCCCGCACATCGAACCTGAAAGAAAATTAATTAAATAAATTGTTGACGATTGACCTTAAAATTTAAATTAAAGTTTAGCAGCTGGTTCTTGAGGAACTTATTTATGATAACTTACTCTGCCTTTACTGATAACTGCTTTTCTATCGCCTAAGATATCTGCCTCGTCCATGAAGTGAGTGGTTAGTAGTAAAACCTTCCCGTGACGAGCTCTTTGTAATATGCGCCAAGTCTGTCTCCTTGACACTGGATCTACGCCGGCTGTTGGTTCGTCAAGTATGATTATCTGTAATGGTAGATTTTTTTTTAAATTTATAGCAATTTGAGTATCCTTTACACTCTCGCCGTGGGACTATTACGTGGGATCAAAACACTGTAGCAAAGTAGGTGTTTAACATGGATCTGTCCACTCCTCCACGAAACAGGCGTGATTTTATGTATGTACGTATTTTATACGAATTTTAGAAAATACATATATATTATTTTCTTATGGACACTTTCTTATTAATATCAAAAATTCCATAGATTAATATAGTATAATATATTTAATTAGTAAATGATAATGACAGAGTAAATCGTCATGAATGAAAGCATAAGAATAAAAATGAGGCATAAAGAGGCATTCATAAAAGATAGTGCATATTATTTTGGATGTTTTAAGTCGATATACCTTAGGATCACCGATAAAAGCAATGGCTATACTAAGTTTCCGCTTCTGCCCTCCTGAGAGATGTTTAGAAAATACCCCGGACTGATCCAGCAAACCAACTTCTGACAGTGCTTTGTGTATCTCTTCTGATCTTCTTTTGTGGGGAATACCCTGAAATATAAACAACATATTAAAGAGATATATACAGTTCTTAACAAAGAAAACAAAGATAAGAAAAACTTGAAACAAACTCTATACCAACCCATGTGGCCAGCGTGGTATAGTAGGCCCATACTTCCTGGCTAAGAAGAATCCTATATTCAGCAGTGGACTGTGGAGTGTTGTTGACGATACAGTTCATACCTCGAAACAGTTCCAGTAGTTCATAATTAATTAATGAAGGATTAAAAAATTAAGAGAAATGTGTTCGCTGTATTTACTTTTTTATGGTTATGGAAGCCAAAGAACAGGCGAACTACTACCGCTCATGTTCACCATTTTTATTTCTTTAACTACTACGTTATCCTTGCAGTTGTAATAACTAGAGTCAAAAGTACGTTATTGCCTCTTTGAGAACCCTTTCCTTCACCCTAGAATCTGGGCTAGAGGAATGTTTGGGATAAGGTAATCTTACTCACTCAACGAAGAACTTGGTTAATAAAATTTCTACATTATTTGCCTTAGTTAACTAGAGCACTAGTCAGCTTGGTACTATTAATATTCACATCCACTGCTTTACATAAGCCTATCCTTAAGAGGGAGGAGAAAGGCCTATTATATCACGCTGGCAACACAGATTTACAGTGATGTTTTCTTGCATAGAGGTTGTGATACTCTTAATGTGTGATACTCTTTGTGATATTCTTAACGCGTCACCAAACGGAATATTAAATTAGTATTAACTACTATTTATCCATACCTATTATATGTACCATCACTATATATACATTATATTATATATACCTTAACAGCAGCGAAAAACTGCAGATGTTCCTTGACAGATAGTAGATCAAACAGCACATCTTGTTGTGGACAAACACCGATCATCTGGCGAATCTCGTGCATGTCGTTAGGGTCCCTGGAAAGTTCATTATAATGTCAATGAAGAGGGTAGTAGAGAACAGGTAATAAAGTGTACTTTATTATTTCTATTATTTTCTTCTTTGACAATAACTGCGACTGATAACCTTGGAAGACAGTTATGAATATTATAAAGCTTTTTAGAAAGATTTTAAACATGCGTCACGCGTTTAAAGCAAGCCTTGTGATGTCTGCGGGCAATTTCTCTAAAACCTCTCTGAAATATGTATACGGATAAAGATAAAAAAAACAAACAACTTTTTTTATTCCTGTGATCTTACAAGTTAACAGATACGTTATAACGTTTCTTTATTTAAAAGTACTGGTAAGAAAATAATTATCAAAAGAAGCTTCGCAAAATATGAATAGCGTTTATGTCATACCTAACATCCAGCCCGTAAACGTAGGCAGTTCCAGCTGTGGGTGCAGTCAGACCAGTTAGGATGTTAAAAAGCGTGGACTTGCCAGCTCCATTGTGGCCCAGCACAGCTGTAATCTGACCTTCGTAGATGCTCAAGTCGATACCGTCAATGGCTTTAATTTCTGGACGACGGCAGTGTCGAAAACTTTTCTGGAGACCAACGATCCGAATGGCTTCTTTATCTTGTAGTTCTCTAAAAAATTTGGAGATAACTTATAATAAATTTATAGAGCTGAAGAGTTTGCTTGTTCTGTTTGGTTGAGAGCGCTAAACTCAGAAAGTAATGGTTCAATTTTAAAATCTCTTTTAGTATCGGATAGCCGAAATATCTAGAAAGGTTATAGGTATAAAACATCACGCTAAGACCAATAGAACATCAATGAATATTCTTTTAATACAATTGTTTTTTTTTATCGTTTTAAGGGACGTAAAAAGATGTTGCGAAGTTGTTGGGTTAATAAAATTATAATGTGATTATGCTACTCTTTGTACATTATTTCTGCCGTAGATACTTTTTATGTTTTAAAGTACCTCTAAAAAACCCTTGCATACAAAAAGGATATATGTACTATCTATCTATATAGATATATAAAACCTCACTGACAACATATTATAAAGATTTTTAATTTTATTTTTATATTTTTAATAACCTTCCAAAGTGACTCTACCCTGCCTGGTAGGAACCATGAATAGAATTCAAATCTTATAACTTCTATAAATAGAGCACTACTAACTGAAATTATCTTTAATTTAGACTCAGTATATTTTCTATAGTCAATTGAACAAACAAATGGATAGGCTGAAAGTATTTATTAAAAATGGTACATCAAGAATAGTCAAGTCATACGCCGACCTCAAATGACGGCTCCACGCCACTTTAAATATATCGTCTGACTATGATTCAGGGGTCACATTCAGGATAAGGGGTCACCTTTGAACTTTCTTCAATCAGAAATAATATCATACATAGGGTACATATTGTCAAAATAAAATTCTATCAATACACAGGTCATCCCTAAATATGTCAACAAGTGTTTGTGTGTCAAAAAAGGAGATAGCTCAATAGAATGACTAAATCCATTTTGAAGTGTGAAAAAGGTCCTTATTGCTTAAAATATAGATTAATCTCTGCAACAGCTGTCACTTGTGTCATTTTATAATTTATGAGGTACATTTCAGGGTGGAGTTTTTATGTTTATAATGTGTTGCAGTTTATTTGAGTTAAAACTGGCACGTAAAGAATTAAAATATAGATAATCTATATATTTAAAAATGAATGTTTGTCTATCTGTATGTCTACAAAATTTTGCATTTGATCATCTTTAGCAAAGTTGTGCATGAGCAAACGAAGTTTTCGAGTTGGTATGATTATTTTTATGTCTTTTCTTAAAATTAATTTTGATTGGTGGCGTAGCAAACCGCGCAGGATACAGCTAGCACAAAATCTAATAGCTTCTTCAAAGTTATTTCATCATCAGCTACATTTTAAGGACTGTTGAATAAATAATTAGATTCCTTCTACTGTAAAAAACGCTCAAAGTTGTTTAAAGTGCTTAGGTCCCTATTATTCCTGTCAAATGGAATAAGTCTCTCTGCTGCCCAAGAGTGCCTTGACAGCACTATTCCCAATACACATCTCTTATGGCCACCTCTCTTATTATAACATCCTTATGCATACAGAATCTCAGAATCAGAATACTTAGAATCATTTCATAAAACCTTATCAAAATTTGACCGCCTCATGAGCTAAGAATTTCAGTATTCATACTCGTAGAGTTAGAAGTACGATGAATCTGCCATATATCGTTGAGTGCATAGAAGCATCATAAGTTTGCGTGTTGGCATCATTCTGTTCATAACATTTACGTATTTTGGCGCTTAGCCTAATCATGACAAACTTTGGTGAATGTTAACGTGCCTAAAATAGTGATAAAAATACCAAGCATAGTATTGATCTTAATGTTATGTGATCGTAAAAACTTCTTATATATGGGAATATACAAAACACAGATATAATTATTTAATATACAGTAAAGTATTATCGGAACAATGATCACCGAATCTACATTCCACATATCGGCAATCTCGTGAGACAGATCCAAATACTTCAATTGTTTTTCTTTTTCAACTTTCACGAGATTCTCGTCATGAGGAACGGCGATATCAACAATCATTGCGCGGCGCTCTAATCGATCTATCACCACAATATCAGGCTTATTGGCAACAATAGTCCTATCTGTGATAATAGATCGATCCCAATATAACGTAGTACGACCGTTCTCGAGAACTGGGTCGGGCACATACCTGTAGTAAGGTACTTCGAAATTGACAAGTTGGTATTTAAGGGCAAGTTGTTGGTGTACGATCCTGGCTACTTGGTTGTGCCTGTGCAAATACTCACCGTTAGCAAGACGAGAACAACCGGAAATAATATGCCTAATAGATTCTCCAGGACGGTGGCAAGCCCGACAGATGTCAACCGTACTATCTTTCAGGATATATTTCCGGTAGTTATTCGTCATGATAACTTCGTCCATAATTGCACAAACAAAACCTTCGGTTTCTCCAAAGAGATCACCATACCGTAGCCAAGATGTAGACGCTTTAAAGTCTATATCAGATCCGTGTAGGGCCCGATAAAATCGACCATGAAGTTCTTTACCCTTCCATACTTCCTTGCGATCAGTAGTACTAAGTACTACAGGTTTGCGCCAATTCTCTTTAGCCAGAGCGAGCGGGGTGAAACCAGTATCCACTGCAACTACATTACGATGCACTCCCACATTCGTCTGTAGAAAATATTCTCTGAGATTGTATATCTCGCGATTGTGTAGAGTCTTGATATTTAATAGACCACGACCTCCAAACTTTCGCGGAATATACAATCTCATAACCGATGAACGTGGGTGGTGCATGCGGAATGCAGTCAGCAATGTACGGACTCTCCTGTCAAGGGCATCCAATTCGGTCTGAGTCCATCTAAGTACACCAAAGGAATACATCAGAACCGGCATGACCCAACTGTTACAGGCTCGCACCTTGTTACCGCCTGATAAAAGACTTTTAAGTACTTTTTTTAGGCGGGCAAAGAAGCGTTCCTATAACATTTGTTTCACGCCAGATTCTGGTATTCCCAATGACTGTGAAAAACCTAGATACTTGTAGGTTTCGGTGGCAGACAGAGATCTGAGTTTTGTTGAATCTGAAAGTTCCATTCCTTCAGATTCCACAATCACGCCCTTCTTTACATACATGACTGCACACTTGTCTACACCAAATTCCATTTTGATAGAATTACTAAAGTTTTCAGTGACCCTTAATAACGCCGTCAATTGTAATTTTGTGGAGGCCAGTAATTTCAAATCATCCATATAAAGAAGGTGAGATATAACTTGATCATCTTTCTGCAACCGATAGCCTAACCCTGAACCCTCTAACAGAGTGCTGAGAGGGTTCAAAGCTAGACAAAACCACAAGGGACTCAGACTGTCACCTTGAAATATACCTCGCTCGATCTTTATAAGTATGTCGTTTATCGCAGTCTGCCGACATCCTGGATAGCGAAGTGTTGTTCTCCATTGACTCATACACGACTTTAAGAAAGTGCACAGAGTTGCATCAATTTTGTACAACTCTAGCACTTTCAAAAGCCATGTATGTGGAACTGAGTCATAAGCCTTCTTATAATCTATCCAACATGTTGCCAGACTCTTACGACTACGACGTACCTGTTGGCTAATGGTCCTGTCTATAATAAGGAGCTCTTTAGTGCCACGGGCCCCACTTCTACATCCATTTTGAGAAATAGAGAGTATCGAATTATTATTTATGTGTGTAGTAATTTTGAGTCTCAAAATAGTTGTTAGAAGTTTATATGTAGTTGTTTATTATCATTATTTTTATGGATCATAGATTTTCATAACATCTGCATTAATTCTTTAGATTTTGATTCAAAGTTGAATATGTGCAACAATATTAAATAAATAATATAATATAAAAATCTCAGCTTTCGTCTCGGTCGTTTGACTACGGTGTCTGCTTAACTTTAACTCGAATGTACACCTGTTGCAGACCTTTATGATACAAAAAAATTACAATTACCTGGATACTGGTTCTACATCCTTGTTGTGTGCTGCATCTCCATTAGAGTGGAAGTGAACTGCAGAAACACGGCCCCTGCGACTGCCGAGCCAGTAAGAAGGCATTAGGCAAAACCAAGGCTTCTGTTTTGTACCATATTCACCTACAAATAAGATTTATTTTGGTAGATGTTCACTAGATTTTTACAGGATAATTTCTAAAAAGTACAAGTACAACAGTCATAATCACCAACAACCTTTAATAGTCCACTGCTGGACATAGGCCTTTTATTAGAAAAAAGATTTTGGCCCACAGGGGTCAATATAAATTGGTTTCCAGTTTTCCTTTATCTTTGGCTTCCTTAGTCAAATAATATTTTGATATCTATGGTAATAGGCTCTGAAATCACTTACTGGGAATAACAGCATCAAGCCAGTACGCAACCAATCCATATAAAACAGTATCTATTGCTAACATGATAAGACTTCCTCCAAATGGTACCCCTGGTCCATTCCATAAGTTTTCCCACGTTACACCATTGCCTGCCATGTCCAAGACAAGAGCCTGTAATGATCACTATTGATTAGATTTTATATTATTATACTACAGTAAAATATCAATGGGCGCCCGTTATAAGATGTCAAACCTTCGATTTAGTATTATTATTACCTAGAATTCAAATTCTAACTGCACTGGACCCTGAAATTAATCATTATAGGTTTTTGGTAATAATAGTGTCTAATATATCTCAAAACGAAATGACAGCAAAAGAAATGCTTTAAAGCATATTTATTTCCATATAATTTGTAAAGACACAAAACTAAAAAGAAATGGAGAATAATTGATGTGTAGAAGGCTGTTGAAAATATAATTTTATACAATCACTGGCTAGTACAGAAATAAAAATTTCAGAGTAAAAATATTAAGAGAAAATCTATACCCTAGAAATTTCTAGCAATTATTTTTAAACGTATGTGCTTTTTCGTATTTATGATTAAAAATGTAAATACGAATGAAATACATTAAACTCACCTTGTCCATGGCCAGCGCATAGCAGCTAGAGTTGATGAGCGAGACGAACCAGAAAGCTAAGGAGTCTGCATTAGACACAAACACTTGGATGAAATATAACCCGCTCATCAAGTTCACAGCGAAACTGCCCAGGATGCCTGCCGTCTGAAAAGTTTATTTAAAAGATTAGTTTTGATTGATATGTCATTTAAAGTCTTGAAACTGTCAAAGTTTTGACAGAACGAAGGCACAAAATTTAATGTTTCTTTTTATCATGTCTGTTGTATATAATTTTTATATGAAAAAAGTATAACAATAATAATAATATCTTGATATATCTCACATACGGTCGTCTGTTTCCAAACTAGACAGACTGTACCATGGTAACCAGACATGTTGATAAACACACTGATATATTTCTAAATATATATTACAGATAAATTACATCCAGATACAGAACAAATAATCGTACTCATCATAAAAATATTTATCCTGTGTGTGAATCGAACCCGTGACCTCAAGTTTATCTGTCAGAGTCACTAACGTAAGGGTTATAGTTCTATCTTTACAAATATCCTCCCTGAATGAGCAACACTATCCCAATGTTACGCTCTAGCGGTGGTCTTTTATCAGTCCAGGGTGGAATAACAGCTCTAATTTTCGTAGACATTAATTTATTTTTATTTCTACCATAAGTTAATTTTTCTACCTCTGATATGTTTGTAATGTAATACGGTATATATCTAACTCTTTTTTATGTAAAAACATACCCTGGCTCTATCGAAGAATGGTGTGAACATAAAGGCCAAAGTGATTATTGAAAACCCAAATAGCAGCATCAGCAGAAATATTAAAATGTAGGACGAGTGCTGAAAGACCTGGAATAAAAGATATGGTTTTATTATTTTGTAAAAGTGTGTTCAAATTATATTATAATTTAATTTGAATTGTAGCAATTCAATAACAATGAAAATTCCTTGTAAAAATATTATAAATAGAACATCTAAAAATGGTACACCATTTAGTGAAGAACCACTTAAAATCTGAAATCTAAGGAGATTGAGAATAAAATATTTACCTTCAAAGTAAATAATAGCACTGTGCTGACAAGCGACAATATAGTGACGAAAACTGCATATATCAGGAACCAGGAACCCCTGAAAGAAATGCATACAAATAATGTCTTTTCTCTCTGTTTAGGGTTGAGATTTATACGTCACGGAGAATATCATCATGTTATGTTTGAAAGTTCCAAGTTAGCTAGCAACCAGGCAAAGACTTTGTAGTGCATTTGAACTGAAATTTGTATACCTGACTGGTATTGTTACAACATTCCACAATTTATAAACATAGATATTGAATATACTGCCTACATGAACTTCTGGTATTATTAAGGTAATCAACTATGTAGAGAAATAAATACAGTTCGTAAAAGGATGTCAAATTCTTTCTAAGTGGAATTACAACTGTGCTAAATACATTGATTACAGATCACTTACCAATAAGCCGAATCCTTTAAACCCATGATCCTCATACCCTCTCTGATCTTCTTCTCCTTCTCTCCAACCACGAGCATAAGCAAGTATGTGATGAACTGCGATAAAGTCATCACCATGTACATGGGCATTATGACCCTGAAGATAACCAACCAGTCTCCTGTGTGCTGGCGTTTAGGAAACTGCCGGAGGTCGATACGTGGAGGTGGAATAGCTGCATTAGTGTCCACCTGTCAAATCATCAAAAAAGAAGATAAGGGATCTGATGAAATACTAACAATGTAAGTTTCTTATTTGGGATATTTCCGACTCATGTACTTATCTGGGACAAAAGTTCTCGAGTGAAAAACGGAGCGTGAATAAGACCTCCACAAGGTGGTCCGACGACCTAGTGAAGATCGTGGGAAGCGGACAGCACAGGATCTGCCTGCAAATCTTGTGAGAAGCCTATGTCCAGCATTGGACGTCTTTCGGCTGAGATAATGATAACACTTATACAGCCTGAATTTAAACTTTTACCTTAATTTTGATATAATCAATGAGTGTCTGCAATGCTAAGAATCCAGAGTAATAGTACTGTAAAACTGGACAGGTGTCTTCACGATGCATCTCGGAGAGTGGGATGAGTTGGCCACCGCGTGACCAGTCGAAGGGCTGGTCTTTTACGGCATTTCTCTCTCTGCACTTAGCCGGCGAGGTCATAAGTGTCCGCGTCGACGGTGTTCCAATATGCGAGGGATTTGTTCGAATGGTGTATCTGTAATATTGTTTTTAATTTACTAATACATTATAAGGGCATTTATATGAATTTTATTCTGAATTGACTTAGTATTACCACAATATGCTAGATCAATATTATAGTCGCTGTAAGCCTGATATATATTACATCCTTTCTGTCAAGGCGGAAACTCTCTAGATACAGTTGAACAAATATTTAATTAACAAGTACCTTAGAGGTTCAGTGCTAGAGGTGGGGTCCGTGTGGAAAATGACTGCGATGGGAAAGCTCTTAGCGTCATTATGGTACGCGTCGTTCAGTTCAGTTGTGTTGTTGTATTTGATCCATCTGATTGGGTGTTGATGAGACTCCGCCAGCATAGCGTTTATTTCATCAAGGAAACCCTAAAATTATTTAGAAAATAAAAATTCTAGAACTTTTCTTGCCTATTTATGGTATTATTCAATATCTAATACTTCTCAAAACTGACCATAGTCCCGTTGGCATTAAGCCAATCTGCAACTACAGCAACGGAATGGTTTTCAGGGAACGCATCATGGTGAATCCTCAATAGCTGGCCTGGCTTCCGCACCTCCGGAAAGTTGGGGTTCGGCATTAACATTTTCAGGAATATTAACACTCCCAGAGAATATAAGGGGACGAGCACCTCCTACAAAAAAAAGGAAATCGTATTAAACGATAACTTTTATGTGTTTATGTAAGTATATTTACTTATTTATGGTCTATCTGGTCTATATATACTAAATCCTTTGGCAATTACTTCTTATCCTTAAGTGCACCTATCTCATATTTTCTCTGCATCGCCCAATCGGTTGACTGGCAGAAAATGCCTTAGGCATTAAGTCCGCCGATGCATGTATTTGTGCATAAAGTTATAAATAAATAAATAAATAAATAACTTATTAGATATTATTTTTTTATTTTACTTAATGAATAAATAGTAAGTGCAGTAAGATCGAGTTGACTTTATTACAGTTACGCCTATGGATGGGCATCCAACAAGCTATTATCGTATTTATATTACATACTACCCACGAAAATTTAAATGATGACTGTTTACAATTGCATTAAGTACTTACAGCAAGGGTTTTCCTGGTATCACGCTTCTTAAGCAGTAGGTTTCTGACAACGGTCGCCCAGAGCTGCGGCCAAAACTTGGCCGGAGGTCTGGTCCCCATCGCGCCCCGCAGTCTGCTACCTACCGCTACGCAGTCCAGTTCGTTCGCCTCCTTTTCTCCACATTTCCTGAGCAACAAAAATACATACATCATCATCAAGCTACCACAGTCTACTGCTGGACGTTTCCACTTCTCCCGTTGCACGCTACTCTAATCGATTTTAGGCTTCCAATAATAATATTTTTTTTAAATTGGTTTGTGTACGCTTCGAAAACTCACTCAACCTACATTGTCCAGAACTTAATGTTCACTCTTAGCAATGATATATACCTAAGTTATAACATCCTAATATCAACTGCTCAAAACTGGTTTTTCTCGGAGATAGGTTATTTATTAAGCTGGTAGGTCTTCACCATATATTGCAGCAAGAATAAATGAGATACTCTAAAACGAATGAAGAAAGAAACAATCACAGGTCACACAGTAACTTGTGGCTCTTAAGTTACGAAGTGATAAATAAAAGCAAATAGAATCAACGGGAGAGAAATTGAGTTTATACAGAATAACATTTCTCTCTGACTTGCTATAATGTTTTATTTTCTATTGCAAATACATGTCCATGAAAGAAAAGCAAAATAACTACACTCTCGTTAACCCAATCTCCATCTTGTAGAACAATATACTGTAATATTTAATTTAAACTTGATAAATGATTTTACGCAGCGTGACGTAGTCAAAAGTTCGCTAAATACCTTTGTTTATGGAGTAGCCCATACTATAATATATTTGTTATATACGTATTATGTTTATATCAATACACTTACAAATGGAGTACATACAATCCACGGTAATACATAACACTAAAATAATCAGTAAAGAAAGTATCGAAATTTGTAATTGATGACGTAAGATCCGTAAGGGACAATTTGGTGATGGGTTAAGAATACAGAGTGTCACCACCCCTATCCCTCTCATAGGTGTCGTAAAAGTACTGTCAAGAGAAAGAAAGCTTGACATAAATCCTATACCAACCCCTCTGACCAGCGTGGTATAGTAGACCAAAACCTTCTTTCTAAGGAGAGTCCTATGTCCAGCAGTGGACTATTAAAAGCTGTTGATTTAATGTGAAGGCCTATAAATTATACGTTTAGAAAGATATAAAAATACTGATAGATCTGTTTCAGTTTAGGATAAATGCGTGTACAGTCCGAGTCCGTGCTCCGTCCGTGCGCCGCGCATACAGCTCCGAGGAATGGGCGGGTGTATGCCGCGTCCGAACGTCACTCGGTTCTCCGTATTTTCCTAGTACTAGCGTTGCCCTTGACGGGAGACCATGCTTATCGAGTCCTTGTCTTTAATTTTATTTCTTTTTGTATTTGCAGATAGTTAAAAAAAAATTTTTAATAAAATGGAAATGGTGAGCACGAGTTACGACAATAGGCAGAGAAAACAAAAATGAAAAAAAAATACAGAACACATCTAATGTATTTAACTATGTAATGATTAATATTATATGGGTTTAATTACTTGGAAAGTATAACCCACACATAAATTAAAAATAAAAAACGGTTATTGTTGGTTTTCGCGGTTTTTTTTGTAGATATTTTTAAGATACAAAATTTCGTAGTACATGTTTTTGATATATCTACTAGTTTACTGAGTATCATCAATAAAAGTGTAAATCTTTTTCGAAACATTATCTAAATTATTGTGAAAACCGTATTTAAATCTGTTACGAAGTTTGCGAGATCTAAGCGTAAATTGCAATGGAAGCTACTTCATTTTATATTACGTTTTGATTTACATTCTCGCAGATGCGTGCTGTGTTAGTATCGAACGCAATATCGACTACATCACAACTCTAACTAATTACGTCAACATACCTTCAGATTCCGAAGAGCTCGCGCGCAGACAGTGCTTTTGGCGTCATTAACAAATTTCTCTCTCATCATTTGACTTGGCTCATTTGACGATTTTCAAGTCGAAAATGATTCGCAATTTTTCGTTCTTAGTTTAAAAGTCCTTCTTTGCCTATTCTCGATACTATATAGGTCAAAAATGTTTTCTTATATTAGTAGGCAATATTACCTTAAAGGATCTTAGTTTGTATATTTATTTATATCTCTGTCATGTATTAGTATCTATCTGTGTTTCTATCTTTGTCAATCTAATATTCCCAGTCCATTACAGCTTCTCTAAAACGTCTTCTCTACTTATTTGTAGATTTATTATTTCCTGTCTTTTCTAAATAATAGTTTTTTTTAAGTTTAGTTACGATCCCATAAGATTGAATTAATTTACGACCATTAAATTTACCAAATCATACATTTTTAATACTCTGTTACTTGGTAAAAATGTTTCTGCAGTTATAAAACCACCTAAAAACTCACATCACTTTCCTAGGTAGATACTTGCCGATTTAAGATGACAGTCCCAGCGTATTTAGCACACAAACTGCATGATATCATCGTTATGTAGTGTGATTTTAGTCGATACTAAACGTCATAATTACTACCTCTTGCCTTTGTACTCACACTTTATAATAGGGGGTGTCTACCCTAAACATTTTTTCATCCTCGTCCGATCAACTTGCTGTCTGAATCGATAGCTTATATTTACCGGGTGGCAATTCCCCAAGCCTGAGAAAGCGAAGGGTGTGTCGACGCCCGGAAGTCGCCCATATTATATTGCAGGGGTCCTTTAAAAGGGCGATTTAAAACTTGTTGTCAAGTCGCATGGGGAAGTCCTATATTGATTATTTAATTGCTAGTGGACTAAATATATGTAATGACTAGGTTATGAATTTTTTTAAGTTTGATCAAGTTTTGAGTAAAACTATGTACAAATTGACCTGTGTAAAACGTTTCCTATTTTACATAGGACATCTTGAATGTAGTTATATATCCTTAATTTTACAAGCACTATTCTGTACATATTTATTGTATTTAAAATATTTTTGCTCATCGCTCTATTAATCTTTGGAAAACACTATAGTGACTTCCGGACTTATAGTTGTTTTTTTTGAGCTTTATGTATGAAAGAGAAATAAAATGAAAAAGTTTTTTTTCTACTACTATTATATATGTTTTTCGGTTACTTCTAGTGTACGGACCTAAATCAAGTAAATACAGGATGTGGTGCGTACACTATGTTAGCGTGTTGTCGTCTAACTAGATGCATTTTTTGTCAATTTTACATGTGTTTAACATAGCTTTCTGTAAGCTGACATAAACGGATTCTGGCAAATCTAATTGTTTTAAGATATGAAGAAGATGGTTGAGAATGATATTAGTCGTGGAGAGGACAATGTGAATTATGTATACGTTCTGTTGCTTCCATAATCTAAGAATTTCTTCTTCCAGATCAGCATACTTGCTTATCTCTTCGGATTTTTTTATAAGTTATGGGTATTGGTGACTACAATATCTATAAAGTATGTAATTTTTTTATTCGTGTCTTGTATCGTACATGTCTTGTAATGTATTGTTTTATCTAGAAGTTTAGCACGGTCGTAGTAAATTTTATGCGTCTTATTTTCTAGGATAGTTAGTGGTTTATATTGTAGTGTATTGTGTGGGGTTGATGTTGCAAGAATGAAGATGGAGTAAGAAATAAATAGTACAAGGTGCACAAGAAACAGAATGAAAGTTTATTGAAAAGGATTACACACTACACAAGTTCAGTTTGGAAAAGAAGGAGTGATAGAAACGACAGATCGAGAGAACGTAAAATTAATAAGGAAGTAACGTATCAGCGCGCGGCGAATTATCGGCGGTAGGACCAGGAAGGCACTGTTCGTCCTCAAATCTCGCGCTGGCGCGGTGCGTGTGCGCAAGCGCAACAGTGAGATATCACCGTCTCGCCCACACGCATCCGGCTCGCGTGACGTAGCCACATCAACCCCACACAATACACTACATTGTAGTGACTTGCCTTAACATTATGTGTCTACCTATATATTTATATATATAATATATTATTTATTTACTACTACTGCCTCGGTGGCGCAGCTGTAGCGAGTGCGACTGCCACGCTTGAGGTCTCGGGTTCGATTCCCGGGTCGGACCAAATGTTTGCATGATCTACAAATATTTGTTTCGAAGTTTGGGTGTTTTCTATGTATAATATGTATGTATTTACAAAAAAAAAAAGTATATAAGTATTGTATCAGTCAGTCTAGTTATCATAGCACAAGCTCTGCTTAGTTTGAAACTAGATGACGTTGTGTGTCAAATGTCCGAAAAATATTTATTTATTTATTTATTTAAATTAAATGTTAAGTATACAAACTGTCTTTATTAGTAGATATTATTTTGTTGACAACGGCCGGCGTAGTTATGGTCTATTGTCCATCGACCGGCTACGTCACGCGAGCCGGATGCGTGTGGGCGAGACGGTGATATCTCACTGTTGCGCTTGAGCACACGCACCGCGCCAGCGCGAGATTTGAGGACGGACAGTGCCTTCCTGGTCCTACCGCCGATAATTAGCCGCGCGCTGTTACGTTACTTCCTTATTAATTTTACGTTCTCTCGATCTGTCGTTTCTATCACTCCTTCTTTTCCAAACTGAACTTGTGTAGTGTGTAATCCTTTTCAATAAACTTTCAGTCTGTTTCTTGTGCACCTTGGACTATTTATTTCTTACTCCATCTTCATTCTTGCAACATCAACCCCACACAATACACTACATTGGTGACCCCGATAAGTTCACGAAGAACTTAGAAAATGACTGCACCGACTGAACAGCAAGACGACGCGAAAATTTTCGGCGAGTCATATCGTGTCGGCGTGCGGGTACCCCCATTCTATCCTGAAAAACCTGCACTGTGGTTTGCTCAGCTCGAGGGCCAGTTTGTACTCGCTAACATATCGAGCGACAGCACAAAGTTCTACCACACGATCGCCCAGCTAGAACCACAATACGCCGTCGAAGTCGAGGACGTCATCACCTCGCCGCCAACAAGTGGCAAGTATGACAAGCTCAAGGCTGAGCTGATAAAGCGTCTCTCAGCATCCCGAGAGAAGAAAGTGAAGCAGCTTCTCATCCACGAAGAGCTCGGAGACCGGAAGCCATCACAATTTGTCCGTCACCTACAAAACCTGGCAGGCCCCGGTGTGCCTGAGGACTTCCTACGGACCATTTGGACAAGCCGTCTACCTCAAGGCACACAAACCATTATCGCATCTCAACCGAAAGCTGCGTTGGAGGAATTAGCAGAGCTCGCAGATCGGGTACACGACGTCATAACACCCAACACATACGTCGCATCGACATGTAGGGACAATACTTTAATACCCTCAACCTCTAACAATGTTGTTGCGGCCATGGAACGCCAGATAGCTGCGCTCACGGAACAAGTCAAAGCGTTGTCTAACGAGGTCAGGCGATCTCGACCAGCGCAGAGACAACGATCAAGTAGCCGTCGACGCCACCGTTCGAAGTCTAGGTCGCAATCAAGTTACCGCGACCACCCACTATGCTGGTACCAACAGAATTTCGGGGAGCGGGCTAAGAAGTGCGTGAAGCCGTGCGACTACCCTCCGTCGGGAAATGTGCGGGGCAATCAGTGATGGCGACCCACGATTGTCCAAGTGCTGGTCGCTTATTTATCACCGACAAAAGGTCCAAAGTACAATTTTTGGTCGACACCGGGAGTGACCTCTGTGTCTACCCCCGATCAGCAATATCAAAGCGACTGGAAAAGTCTAACTACCAACTGTGTGCGGCTAACGGGACACCGATAACAACATATGGATTCATTAATATGTCGTTGAATCTAGGGTTGCGCCGTGACTTCGCTTGGCGATTTATTATTGCCGACGTTACAAGGGCGATAATAGGCGTGGATTTTCTATCTGCTTATAATTTGGTTGTTGATTGCAGAAACCAACGCTTGATTGACAACTATACTACGCTGTCCACCCCGGCGTCGCCTGTCCGTCATTGTGATGGCGTCTCTTCAGTGAGGGTGAGTCTTGGTGATTCCGCGTATACACACATACTACGGGAATTTCCCGACATCACCCGTCCACACGGTATACACCGCACTATCACACACAATACTGTACATTAGACTGATTCAAAAAAACCGACTATTTTTTTTTTTTTTTTAATATTGAAAATATTGTCAGAAATGACGAAAAAAAGATCCTGTGAAAGTTAGAGCTCTTAATATTAATATTAAGAGGTGCCGAGTCGAAAATTTCAATTTCCCATTTGATTAACGTGGGAAATTTTTTTTTTCTTACTATGGAAATCTGTAACTTTTCAACAAGTCATCGGATTGATCGAGTCAGAACATATTCTTGTAGAAAATTGAACGCTCTACAAAAAAGGTCTCTTATAATTTTTTGATATATTTACTTTTTCAAAAGTTATTCAACGCTAAAGATGAATTGATTCAAAATTTTTACATTTTTCTAATTTTCCGACGCAACCATCAACTTTATGAGAAAATTTAATAGGACTTTTTTGTAAAACATTCGATTTCCTATAACTGATCTCTCAAAAAAGTTAAATATTTCTTACAGATCGTAAGTTATTTGCAAAAAACTTAAATTTTTTTTAAAAAGTTGTCATTTTTATTCTTAAAATTAATTATCATATTAAACAAATAAAGTTTTAACCTAAAAATTGAATGTTTATTACAATCAAAGCAATTTATATCGTTACACTAAAAAATTTCTATTACAATTTGGCATTTTTTTCTGTATTCACTAATAATTAGCAATAAGTATTGTAATTGATCTTCATTTTTAGTGAAACACTTATTGTATTGTTCAATTAATGCTACACCACGCTCCGCCACATCATTCACGACTGTTAATTTTGTAAAAAATCGCACACACTCTTTAAAACTTCCATCACTAGCCCAAGAATTTACATCTTTCTCAATGAAGTAGTAAGGCAAATCAAAATCTTTGAAAATAGATAGAGAATCCATCGACACAAAGTCACTCATATCTTTGTCTAATATTGCATTTAAATTATCTTTTTTTACTTCAAATTTCCTTGCCTTAACTTTCTTTCCTTTTCGACAGTTAATATTTACAATCATTTTTTTTTCACTTCAACTTCTACTTCATCATCAAACAAGGAAATTATAGCTAGCTCTTCAGTTAAATACCATAGATGATTAATCATTTTCACAGTAGCAGCTTTTGATATTTTAGAATTAACGGCATCGTATCGAATTAATTTTTGCAAAAAAGTAAGATCATGATTTGGAGCAAGAATAGCAGAGGGTGAAGAAAACCATGCTTTTATGTAATTTGTAGTAATGAATAAGCATACATCTCGAAGGCTATCTTTTTCATAATCACTGAGTTTGAACTCGTCTCTAAAAATAAATATTTTCAGACAATAAATTGCCTTTGCCATCCAACGAGCGTGACTCATAGCTCCTGGGCGCTTGAACGAAACCTTTTCTTTTGGGGTAGCTCCCAAAAAAATTAATGAGAGTTCCAAAAATTCTTCATAATCACTTCTTGGATGATATTTCTGAAAAAAAAGTTAAATTAAAGTTTAGTTTAAGTTAAGTTAAGTTAGTGTTAAGTTTAGTTTAATTAGTTTTATCTCATAAAGTTGATGGTTGCGTCGGAAAATTAGAAAAATGTAAAAATTTTGAATCAATTCATCTTTAGCGTTGAATAACTTTTGAAAAAGTAAATATATCAAAAAATTATAAGAGACCTTTTTTGTAGAGCGTTCAATTTTCTACAAGAATATGTTCTGACTCGATCAATCCGATGACTTGTTGAAGAGTTACAGAATTCCAAATTAAGAAAAAAAAATTTCCCACGTTAATCAAATGGGAAATTGAAATTTTCGACTCGGCACCTCTTAATATTAATATTAAGAGCTCTAACTTTCACAGGATCTTTTTTTCGTCATTTCTGACAATATTTTCAATATTAAAAAAAAAAAAAAAAATAGTCGGTTTTTTTGAATCAGTCTACTGTACATCATATACGTACTACACCAGGGCCACCAGTATCGTGTACACCACGCAGATTGGCTCCGGATAAATTAAAAATAGCCAAGGCCGAATTCGAGGCAATGTTGCAGTGTGGCACCTGTCGCTTGTCTGATTCACCTTGGTCTTCGCCTCTTCACCTCGCACCCAAGAAAGATGATGGTTGGCGTCCCTGTGGCGACTACAGGATGCTGAACGCACGAACCATCCCGGATCAGTATCCCATCCGGCATATTCAGGACTTCGCGCATAGTTTGTCTGAATGTACCGTATTCTCTCAAATTGACCTGGTGAAGGCTTACAACCAGATCCCAGTACATCCTGATGATATTTCAAAGACAGCGATTACAACACCGTTCGGTCTTTTCGAATTTCCATTCATGACGTTTGGACTTCGGAACGCCGGGCAGACGTTTCAACGCTTTGTGGATGAAATGCTCAGGGGTCTAGACTTCACATACGCCTACTGCGACGATTTTCTGGTTTTCTCAAAAGACCAGAAAACTCATGAGCTCCACCTGCGTCAGCTTTTCACCAGGCTCAGAGACTACGGTATGGTCATCAACAGTTCCAAGTGCGTTTTTGGAGCATCAGAAGTTAATTTTTTTGGGCTGTCATATATCAGCCAAAGGTACCAGGCCACTGCCTACCAAGGTCGAGGCAGTTCAAAATTTCCCAGTACCTAAGACAGTCAGAGAGCTGCGCAGATTTCTAGGTATGTTAAATTTTTACCGGCGATTCATTCCAGGCGCAGCTACCTACCAAGCACCTTTGAATGCTCTTCTCGTTGGCTCCGTTAAGGGTTCACACCCCATACATTTTTCACCTGAGGAATACGAGGCATTCCAGAACTGCAAGAACAGTCTTTGCCAAGCAGCACTGTTGGCTCATCCTGATTGCAACGCTAAGTTGGCGTTGATCACGGATGCTTCTGACAAAGCCATTGGCGCAGTCTTGCAGCAGTTAAAAGCAGGAGCATGGGAACCTCTTACCTTTTTCTCACGAAAGCTGAGTGAGGCACAGGTTAAGTACTCTCCTTACGACCGCGAGTTACTAGCTATTTACGAGAGTGTCAAATATTTTCGGCACATGGTTGAGGCTCGCGACTTTGTGATTTATACAGACCACAAGCCTCTCACTTTCGCATTCCACTCTCGTAAAGAGAATTGCTCCCCACGACAGTTCCGTCATCTGGATTTAATAGCCCAGTTTACAACGGACATTCGCCATATACCTGGAAAAAACAGTGTCGTGGCGGATACCCTTTCGCGCATTGAGGAGATTACTCAACCTGTGCCCGCTGAAACAATCGCTGCAGCCCAACAGGAAGACCAAGAGCTAAAACAACTGCTTATCGGAGATACATCGCTGCGGCTTCAACAGGTAAGTATACCAGGTTCACAGAAGCAACTATACTGCGATGTCAGTACTCCTACGCCTAAACCATATGTACCCAAAGAGTTGCGCAGGTCAATTTTTCTTAGCCTACACTCTTTGAGTCACCCAGGTACCAAAGCGTCCGCGAGGTTGGTTGCTGACCGGTATGTATAGCCTGGTGTTAGAAAAGACTGCCGAGAGTGGGTTCGTTCATGTTTGGCTTGCCAGCGCTCAAAGACCACAAGGCACGTTTCCGCACCAATACACTCATACAGCTTACCAAAATCAAGGTTCGCGTTCATCCACATAGACGTTGTAGGGCCGTTACCCTTTTGCCAAGGTTATCGTTATTGCCTTACCGCCATCGATCGCTTTACGCGATGGCCTGAGGCAATACCTTTAGCTGATATAACTGCAGAAACAGTGGCAAAGGCCTTACTAAGTGGATGGATCGCTCGTTTCGGCTGCCCATCGGATATCGTAACCGATAGAGGTAGGCAGTTCGAATCCGCACTGTTTAAATGTCTGTCGACCATGGCGGGTTTTCAACATCGCAGAACAACTGCTTACCATCCAGCCTGTAACGGACTGGTGGAGAGATTCCACCGGCAACTCAAGGCTGCTATCACCTGCCATGGTAACGATAGTTGGGTGGAGTCTCTTCCACTAGTCCTGTTAGGTGTTCGTAGCGCCTTCAAAGAGGACGCTCAGGCTTCAACTGCCGAATTAGTATACGGACAGCCAATGCGACTCCCTGGCGAATTTTTCGACCCGCACAGCGACGAAAGACTTGACATTACCGACTACCTGTCAAGGCTTCGGCATATTGTCAAGAACTTGCAACCATCACCAGCAGCCAGACACAAAACTAATAACAAAATTTTTATTTTCAAAGATTTGGCTACTTCAACACATGTGTTTCTTAGAGACTGCGCTGCTGGTGGTAGTTTAAACCCAGCATACTCTGGTCCTCACTTTGTTATTGAAAGAGGTGATAAAGTTTTTAAATTGTTGGTAAATGGAAAGCGGGTTACAGTATCCATAGACCGCGTTAAGCCGGCCTTCATACTGCGTGACCCTGACAGCAAATCTAACACTCATCACTACACACCTAACGCGGATAATCAGGACCTACGTTCTGCTGACAATGACGTCATCGGAATGACGCGGTCAGGACGTCGCGTTAAATTCCCTGACTATTATCGCCCTTGATGGTCTCTGGAAGGGGGTGATGTAGTGACTTGCCTTAACATTATGTGTCTACCTATATATTTATATATATAATATATTATTTATTTAAATTAAATGTTAAGTATACAAACTGTCTTTATTAGTAGATATTATTTTGTTGACAACGGCCGGCGTAGTTATGGTCTATTGTCCATCGACCGGCTACGTCACGCGAGCCGGATGCGTGTGGGCGAGACGGTGATATCTCACTGTTGCGCTTGCGCACACGCACCGCGCCAGCGCGAGATTTGAGGACGGACAGTGCCTTCCTGGTCCTACCGCCGATAATTCGCCGCGCGCTGATACGTTACTTCCTTATTAATTTTACGTTCTCTCGATCTGTCGTTTCTATCACTCCTTCTTTTCCAAACTGAACTTGTGTAGTGTGTAATCCTTTTCAATAAAATTTCATTCTGTTTCTTGTGCACCTTGGACTATTTATTTCTTACTCCATCTTCATTCTTGCAACATCAACCCCACACAATACACTACAATATTTTTGTAATAAAGAGTTGTGGTGTCTTGTATGCGTGTGTGTTTTTGTGCAAGTTTTTATGAGTAATGTTTATGACTTGGTTAAGTTTGTGAGTATAGTCTGTTTGTGTGAGTGATATGCATGCTCATTTTATGTACTGTATGGTTTCAGATTAGGTGTGACATCGGCGGCATTTATCGTTTGTGAGAGCGAGTTCTTCAATGATATGTTGCCTGTAATTTTTGAAATTGGTAGTTTGATCTTGTATAGCTACCATAAACCCATTAGTTACAAGAAACAAGTTGTAGCCACTTGTTAAGTGCTGGTGTATTAATATGGTTTTTTTTTCAGAACTTCTATTTTTTTTTAAACAACGCTCGCTCTAGTAATAAATCATGTGTCGCAGTGGACACAAAGAACTTCCAGACTTAGAAAAACTATTTATGGATCACACAAAGTGTTGTTCCATGTGAGGTTTGAACCTACAACATTCAGCATAGTAGAAAGCGGCATGGTTGTATTATTATTATTATTATGTTATTGTTAGTGATTGAACTGGCAACAAATAAAACAGTTAACAATAATTATCCCAGACATGTTTATTTTCTTTCCGTCTTAGTAACTATTAGAAAAAAATTCTAGGCCAGTCTTTTAGTAATGAAATTGTCAGTGTGTACATTTTAGATACTGCCAAGATTTTATAGTAATTGTTTCAATTTTCACTATAACTACAATTACAATTGATGTATTTGTTTCAACACGGAATGTATATTGAAAACAATTTTCAAGATATCAATACTTGAATTTACAATAGGTTTTTTGTGCTCTGCTTGAAGTCTCGGGTTCTATTCTCGGGTCGGAGTTTGGGTGTTTTCTATGTATAATATATATGTATTTATAAAACAAAAGTACATTAGTATTCTATCATTCAGTCTAGTTATCATAGTTCAAGCTCTGCTTAGTTTGAAACTAGATGGAGCTGTGTGTTAAATGTCTGAAATATTTATTTATTTATACTTCCTAAACTATACAATGCAGACCATGCTAATTAATTTACCTGCCGACTATATCAAATTGCTACAAACACAGTAGAAACCCTATATAGACTATAAAAGTAATATTAGAGACGGTTTATTGGGTTGGCTTGTTAACGCTACGATCGTGCCAGAATCTAATTAAGTAGATCAGGAAACTTTATTTCCTCTATTATTGATGGAATCTCAGAAATATTTGCTTCGATTTATTTTGCTGCAATAAGAATGAATGTCACAATGTGCTAAAAAAATAATATACATCAGTTAAATAGACACTATTTATGTCTAAGGTAAGTAAAATGTTCTAGAAGTTGGAACAAAACAATATAGTTTATCGGAAAGTTGAAACAAACATTTGGCGCTTTCTTATGTGTGGTAACAAAATTCGTGGTTCCGTAGTGGCATTTTGTTATGGCCGCTGGCCTGTAGGTTTAGGTAAAACATATCATGTACATTGTGACAACTTTATTGTATCTAGTGAGATTGCAACGTCGCTGCACGAGGCGCCGAAAAGGTGAATTTTAAAAACAATATTCCACGGTAAATAAAAAAGAATTTTATGACACATTGTGAGAGACACTTGCACGTACGGCTAACGTGGTATAAAGATACCGTGGTATATAGTTTTAGCTTTTTAAATTTGCAGCAGGTCTGTAATTAGCTTTTGCAAACTTAAAAATACTTACTAATAATACAAACAACACTAGTTTCAGATAATATAATAACTAATATCTATGAAAGTTAATCTATATGAAGCGTGTGTTTACAAAAAAATCATAACATTATGTCACCGTTGCTCAATAAACGAGACGACGACGTTCTGTCTACGTTTAAATGGCTCGGTACAGCCGTAGGTGGATTTTCCGGTACCGACATTAACAAGCTTTAGGTATATTTTGTACGACGTCTACATACCAGACACCAACGACATTTGTATTTGTATTTTTGTACCATTCACGAGACTGACATTCAAAGACGCCATTGTCTACAATAGCCAAAATTTAATCACGTATTAGAGAGTACGTTTAATTTCCTTCAATACTTATAATGAAATGATGACCGAAGACTACTGACTGATTCTGACTGATTGGCAAACATCTCAAGGGTGAATTTTCATAGTATTAAAAACATTTTAAGACAGCAGTGTCAGAACTGTATCAGAAAGGCCCGACTTTTTTTTATTTTACGTATTTTAAAAAATATGGACTAAAATTTCTTTCACTGTTACTGTTCATATCGATTTGTGAATATTGTGATGAATCATAATTTTGAACTTCTCGAATTGAACTCGAATTGGTAATGACTGTATCGTAAATAAATACCCACGTCCACTTCATTGAAACTAAGATCGCGAAACATTTCGGAAAATATAATTAACATAGCTTTTTATTACTATTACGAATTTCAATCAAATATGCAGTGAAATATATTGTTCAATTGAGTAGTCTAAAACAGTGACGTTACAATTTTGTATTTAGTACATTTTTCATACAAAATTGTCGCTTTGACATATGGTAAAAGTAATTTGACTAAGGTATCATCTAGCCTATTATCTACGGTCGTAACTTCTTTGTCACATGGGCTATGACATTATGATATTAGTGTATTGACACTGTCCTGACAGACGCGCTATAACATAGACTTCATCATGACCCATTTGTTTCGTAATAAAATAATGTTTACACATCCTGGATTTGCTTATTTATTATCTATATGGCTTAACCTTCGTTTAATTATATGCTCAATGTTCATCGTGTTTTGGGTCCAATTTTTATTTATCGAGCTTAATCTCACACCTCAACGCATTTTAATTAGGCAAAAAGTAAAAAATATAAACAAATAACACACTTTTCCAAGTCAAAAAATTACATATAGAACCGCTATACAGAATCCATTATCCATATGAATAGAAAGAAAATGTCATCCTCCATTAAGTTATCACAAATCGTGACATAACGCCCATTAAATCCGCGTAATAATTTTTATATTATTCGTGACCTATCCAGACTATAAATTCGTACATGACGTTTACGAAATGACGTAAGAACTTCGGTTAATCTACCATTTAGATGGTGTATGGTTTCTAAGTAAGGCGCACCCTCTACCTATAAGGTCATGGCCATTATGAAAATATTGCAAATGAAACAGTTGTAATAAAATGGTAATGCGGTAATAGTTAAAATGTTTTATAAACAACATAATTTTATCTTGAAATGTCAGAACGAAACGCGGTCCCATGTTGGGCGTCACTAATGACTGCAAACTTAATTATAATAATAATTAAAACTGACACCGCACTGAACTTTCTAGTCCATGATACGAAATTAATTATAGTGATGTAAATGGCTTTTTAATTTATTTTTTATATTCAGGAGAGGCTTCAAAAAGAGAATGTTCTATACTAAATTAAAAGAGGTTTACTTCTTTGTTTTAAGTGAAACAATGTTTCGAATTTTCATAATGATATAATAATTTATATTCCTGGAATGAAATGAGACGTATAAAGACATTTAACAATGAGATTTATTACTTGTTATCTTCGCCAATTACTCTTCTCGGAAGAGTTAGCCATTACGTAAGTCCAGCCAAGGATTTCGTATAACTTTCTAACAATTGGATACAGAATAATGAAAATTATGCAGATAAATTGAACAAATGAAGAGCATTATTGGCGTGTTATGTAATGTTTGCTTGTTTGAATATATATTTATAATACTACTTTATATTCTTTTCAGTTGACAACTTTAAGCAGGGGCAAACATGCACTGTAGACAAAGAGTATGTTTACAACTTTTTAACTTTGTGCATCTAACTGATAGCGATGGTCATGTTGCAATAGTGTTTATGTAATCGTGTCCTTGATACACGATGTCATAAGGTTTCCCATTAGTCTCCCCGTAAATCGGGACTCGTGCAATCGAAACCCTCGTTGGCACAGGTGTAAGTAAAGTTATTTTAAAATATTCCCATGATCATATTTTCATAATGCTTTGTAGTATATTGACATAATGAACAGAAATTTTGTATTATTATTTTTTTGTCTATATAATATTTTAGTTGTTTTTAATATTACTTCAGACTGAAAAAGCAGAACTTTCATAATGTAATCATTTGGTCAACACATTTATAAACTAGTTTGACCTACCACTAAATACAGAAGTGCAAAGTAAAAACTGCGATTTGAATTTAGAGCTCAATTTTGGAAACCAATGAGCCTTTTTCCTGGGAAGATTAAAAAAAGATCCGCTAGGGGCAGCACCGGTGGGGGGTACATATGTTTTGAATTCTCTATTGACAACAACGTTAAACGTACGTTTTATTACTATAAGAATAAATAAATATTGTGGTTAAAAAAATTAAAAAACAAAATTTATCATGCCTACTAAACATTGTGCGTTTGCTAATTGTACATCTGATAGTCGTTACAAGCAGGATGGTGTTAAATTCGTGCCTTTTATAAAACCACAAGTTGACAAAAAAAAATGTTTGGAGTGGATTCACTTATCACGAAGAGCGGATTTAATAGTTGAAAAAATTAAAAAACATACTTATGAGTGAGTAATACATTACTTATACATGTGAGTGCATCATAACCATAACGTACAGTATAATCCTCAAGTTTATAAAGTAAAGCAACAATATGAGAACAGTTCTTTGAAGAAGATGCTGGACACTGACACTGAGCATCTATAATTTTGCTACTATTCTTATCCAAAGCTATACTTATTTTATACTTTACAGTGACTCGAAAAGAAGATTGTACATCTGCTCTTAAGTAATATACCAAATCATTAGCATTATCTTCCAGATTTAACACAAAGTCACTCAGACAATATTGTCTTCCTCTTTGAAGTGCTTTCGAGTTTCCACAATTTGGAAGTTGTTCATCATCGTCTGATAAAGTTGCATTCAAATCTAAAGTATCAATAGGACCGGTAGTGATATAATTATACATGATAGCATAGCCAAAAGAACGAGGGATAGCTTGGGATGGAAAATTTGCCCAGTTTGTAATAGGAAAAGTGCAGGATGTTGAATTTGGTAGAGTTGGATTGGATAATTTCATGCGTTGCTGTTTTTCCGCTAAACATTTACCACCATCAATTCCAATGAAAATTTTTTTATCATTACCATTCGCAATGCATTCTTCAATTCTTAAATAGATATAGAAAAAAAAACAACAACAAAATTTATTTAAAATTAAATAAATTTATACAACACAATGACATATACGATAACATTTATAAACCAACTAACCTTTCAACTAGGACATTTTTATTACCAGACACGGTTAAGCCACGACATGCCAACCATCGTTTTAAGTCTCGGACAAGATGATCTTGCACTTTTGCAAATTTAAATTTCGCCCCAGGTACATCATCTTCCGTTAATTCCATAATAATTCTAGATATTTAACGTTGTTGTCAATAGAGAATTCAAAACATATGTACCCCCCACCGGTGCTGCCCCTAGCGGATCTTTTTTTAATCTTCCCAGGAAAAAGGCTCATTAGAAAATGGATAAAATGCAAAGTCTACCGTATAACAATTACAAGTCGAAGATAATTGTTGTCCTTTTGCTTGTCAAATTGTTTAAAAACCTTGTAATAATAACCTTTAAGCTCAATACATTCGAAAGTAAAAATAACTTCACAAAGTCCTTTAACACCTATTATTTTACAATTCCTATAGACTAACTAAAAAATCATCACAACTCTGCAATGACCCAATAATCAGGGCTTCGGACTTACTAAATAATGGTTCCGCTAGAAAATTAGCCACCCTTTAAAACGCAATAGTTAATGGTTACCGGATTATAAAATATTCCTCAACAGTGTCATATTTTTTATCAACCATAGACTGTTAGTGATTTATCATTATACTTACGACCGAAAAAAAAAACTCGAGCAATCTGATATGACTCCATAACACCGCGGTATGGCATTGTGACGTATTAAATTCAAAGTTCCAAGTGCATAAAATAACGATTGCGTCAGAGACTATAGTTTAAATCATAATCAATACAATTTAATTAACTAGAAAATTACTCGAATACGTAAATAAACTTTTGAAATCATTGCCTGAAATAAATATGAACAAAGAAGAGAAATTAGATTTTCCTCAACGAAGTATAAGTATGTAATTATTCATCAATCTTCTCCAAGAAATTCTAAAACAAAACGTGTAATCATTCCACTTTCACAAGATTCATTTTCTATATTTACAACTACTCGCTAAACCATGTTACGAATTTCGAAACACAGTGAGAAAGGTGACTTTTTGCCAAGAATATCTTTTGACGAATATCGGAAACCGAAATAGAAATACAGTTGATAAAATGGATACACATATATCTACCTTAAAGGAACAGAATAAAGAAGTACGCCACTATCGGATAACTGCGCTGCATCTCAATACTTCATGTAAATTATTTTTATTAAGACCACTTAGTGGCTCATTAGGCAATACCGTGTCTTAAATCTCCTGTCTAAGAAGTGGCTTATATCCAGCAGAGGGCTAGTTAAGGGCTGTTGAAGTGATGTGATGTGCAAATATCATCTAGGCGGTATGCACTAATACAAATAAAATAGGTACATGTTTTAAGACGTATTATGAATAGATTTTTTTTAATTTAATATAATAATATAAGTATCATTATCATAATCAACAACTGTTAACAGTCTACTGCTGGACAAGGCTGGTTTTTCCTTGGAAAGGAGATTTAGTTTTAATGTTAGCGTGCCATATATATATATATATATATTAGGATGTCCCTTATATGACAAAAAAAAATTTTTTTCCGAATTTCGAAATGCATACCCTCTATAATTTTTCCTAATGCTATAAGATACTTAAATATAAAATTTTATCAATCTAGCATAATTGCAACCAGTGCCGACCGAGCTTCAAAGTTTAGTAAAAAACGTGTTTTGTCCTAAAATTTCAGTCTGCTATAATTTCACTATAAATGCAATGAATTAAGTGAATAAAATTAAATAATAAATTAGATGAACATTAATCTTTAATTAAAAACATAAAGAAATAAGAATCATTCAGGGTAACTTCTTTTTGGAGTAGTTTTTTTACAGTCTGGATACAATTTTAGATGTTCCTGGACACAGCGCAGCAAGAACTGTTTTTGTTGTTCTTCAGCCGTGATAAGTCCGTTAAAATCTTGCATTAATTTAACAGCCCTTTCAGCAGTATCATTTACAACTCTCAAATAACTTATTCTTCTTTTAGCCTCCAGAAAAGCAGCATTGTTTTTCCAAGAAGATACATCTTCCTTTAGAAAACTGTCGTCGATCTGCAGTCGTGATAAAAATTGTTTGCTCTTTTCCGATACGAAATCATCCAGTGCTTTGTCTAAAAAAAAGAAAAATAAGTTAAATAACAAATAAAAATCAACAACAATTTTGAAAATAAATAAATAAGTATTGGACATTGAAATTGAAATCCAACAAAAAGTCAATTTAACTTACCAAACAACTTTTGAGTCAGTTCTTCCTTCGACGGGTCATAGCGTTTGCTAAAATCCGAGATTTTGTCCCTGTTGAAGTTGGCAATCATCTTCTTCTTAGTTTGGTTGTCAACTTCATCATCAAATAGTGATAGAATGACTGTCTCTTCACATAAATACCACAAGTAATGGCTGAACTTGCTTATAGAAGCTTTAGAAATTGTTGCGTCAACTTTTTCATACTCTTTTAACATCTTCAAGAAGCGCAAATCTTGATTAGGTGCTTTGGTCGCCACTGTACATTCGAGCCAAGGTTTAACATACAATATTACGAGAAATAAGCAAACATCTTGTAGAGCCTTTTTGTCCTTCGCAGTTACTCTGCATTGTGACTGAAGTAAACATATTTTTAAAGAATAGATCGCTCTCGCCATCCAGCGTGCCTGATGTATAGCTCCAGGGGGCCTTAGTTTTAATTTTTCCTCTGTGTCTCCTCCTAAAAATATTACGCACAGTTCGACCAATTCGCGGTAATCATCTCTTACAAAACCTTTATCTAATTCTGCCTTATAAAATAGTAACAACGCTTGAATGTCTGTCTCGGCAACCCGTGCTTTTACGAAATTAAGAGATGGTTCAATTTTAGTACAATCAATGTTTTTCCAATTTTCTTGGAACTTTTTGAACATCGGAATATCTGGGCTACTAGTAATTTGCTTAATCTTGGTTTCAAAGACAGCTTTTAGGACCAATTCATAAACATGATGACGACAGGCGAAAAGCAACAATTCTCTTCCTAAAGTTTGCTCCAAAATATCACAAGCTCCATTGAAACGGCCCATATTGGAAGCTGTTGTGTCGCAGCACATTATTTGCACTTTATCATAAAGGTTCCAGTCAAAGAGAGCTGCTGATACAGCCTTCGCTTGATGTTTTCCAGAAGAACTTTCTAGTTTCGGCACTGCAAGAAGCTGCTCTCTATCGTCAAATGAAGCTATAACTGGCAAGCGTTCTTCTTTTGAACTCCGTACATCCAACCCCGGTAATAGTTTTCCATCCCAATGGACTGTGACTATGTCGGGTACATTGTTTTGGAAGTTAGATTTTATTGTTTCTGCCCTTGATTTTCTAGTTTCAGTACGAATTCGCTGAATCGAGGATTTGTTAATACAGAAATCATCGCTGCTCAGACCAAGCGCTTCTACCACCGCATTAAGAATGTAAACGGTATCTCTAATGCTTAACTGGCATCGATCTAAAGCTGCAACTAGTTTAGGTGTTATAAGATTCTTTCTACCTCTTTTTGAACTTTGTTCATGGCAGGGAACGTCCGGCAAGCTGAGTTCAGAATTCAAGATCTGTTCTTCGTCTGAATCTTCTACACTGTCTAAGTTATTTGTGGTGGAAGTAGATGCAACAGCTAGTGATTCTCTTTGTCTTACAATCCTTTCCTCTTCTTCCAATCGTCGTTGTCTAGATCTTTGTTCTTTTTCCGCCAATTTTTTATCTACACCACCTAAGCATCCCGGTCGACCTGGCTCTCTCTGTTTCATTAAAAATAATTTATCTTCTTCTATTTTCATTCTCTCAAAAGCATCAGCATGTGCAATATCAAACAAATTATCAAGATTAATTATAAAATTGTTCTCACGACTCTTAAACGTAATCTGAGTTTTCTTACAATTTTTTTGCAACTCTCTCCAAACATGATATAAATCAATAAGTTTCTTCACGCAGTTAGGAAATGCCCTTGTTGGAATTCTTGCTTTTTCCCAATATATGATGCACTCCCTAATCACAAGATTTGCACTTTCACTAACAGTCAATTTAACCTCACGAATATTGTAAAATAGGACTGAGAGAACTTGTCGATTAGATGGTAATTTTGCACCATTTATTTGGTAGCTAGTCAATCCGATAAGAAAAATATTTTGTTTATCACTCCGTAATTCCACCGACATGTTTACGCACTAAACAATGAAGCACTAATAGTCTCAAAAATCACGTACGAAATGGCAAATAAAACATGTCGTAACAGGTCACTGGGCAGTACTTAAGCAACTTGTATCGACAAGTTTAAATAGCAAGTCGGCACGGGTTATCGTTTATATATCGAACTAATATTTTTTTCTAGACAATATAGGGTTATTACGAAACTTTTAAGAAGGTATGCGTAAAAAAATGTCGAACTTGAAATTTAAGGGACACCCTAATATATATATATATATATATATATATATATATATACTACTTATCTACTACTATAACTATAACTACTACTACTATAACTTATCTACTATATATATATATATATATATATATATAGTAGATAAGTAATATATATATAGTAGTAAAATACAAGTCACTGTGTAACCGTAGACCGTGTATCTAGAGATTAATATATCATCTTTATACTTATTTAATAGAGACTTGTGATACAGATGCAAATGGGGCAGATTGCCAACATTGACTTCTTAAATCAATACAAGCACAGCAACCCAAATTGAATTAGGTACGTCTACCAGAGAGGGAAATCCTGCTAAGAAGTCTATCTCAATTTAGTTTTTTTTTTAACGAAGCGCGAAGTATTAATCTACTTCTTAATTTATTGATGAATTTCTAAAATCATCATCATCGTAAAACTATCATATCGTATTATTGTTTTGATAACGGCATTAGAAGATATCAAGGCAACTAATAGTTTAACATAAATGAAATTACTTTCTTTTCAAAACAATTATGTCTGAGATCACGCGGTATATCACGTTTTTAAAGAGATCATATAAGTTGATAATAATATTATATTAAACGATATTGAAAAGTTTTCCGCTGTACAAAGACGTTAATCAAAATATTTTTAAACGTAGATAAATACACGTGACGAGATCATGTAATACTTTACTTTTTTAATCAAACTCAAGAAAGTAAACGATATTGTGATTCTCTCATTAAAAAGCAATAAATTTTGAAAAAGAATTCTACAATTCGGTGTTCATCGTTGGATACTTCTTGTATGGATCAATGTTCTGTCATTAAACCCGTTGCCGGTGCCTCAGATTTTACCCTATAAACTAAATTCCTGCTATCCTTGACAGATTTGGCCACCTGTTGAGCAGATAACCATATTTCTTTACGGAGAGCTGGTCTCCCTAATTATAGTGCGTACGCGGAACACATACCGCCACTGTCTCTATCACAGTCAATCCGTAAACTAACTTTTTGTACTAATATGCGTGTTTGCATGGTTTTAGCAATAACTGGGTACTGTACCTAAGACCATTTTTAACGGCAAAATCTCTGATATAAAAAAAACGTTATATCTTAACGTAATCCATTTTTAATGAAAATGAGCGACATTATAATGTAACCCAGTTCAGTTAAATACTTTACCGTTCTTTACGCATATTGCTTACTTCAGTTACCAAATTTACTTAATTCTTAAGAGAAATATTGAATTATTATGATTTCTTATTATTTTATCTGAGCTTATAAATTGTTAAATTAGTTATTTTATTATGTCCGTGTGGTGACGGATTAAGAAGACATAGTGTCAGTACTCCTAATCATCCAGTGGGTGTCGTAAGAAGCGACTAAGGGAACAAACTATTCAGGAAAATATCACTACAAAGAGAAAAAAAATTTAAAACAAACCCTATTCCAACCTGTCTGGCCAGCATGGTACAGAAGGCCAAAACCTACTTGCTAAGGAGAAGCCTATGTCTAGCAGTGGACTGTTAAAAGCTGATGATAATAGTTATTTTATACTTATTAACGATAATTTACGAATAAGTGCATAATTAAGTCAATAACAAGACAGAAACAAGGTTCCAGGGATTTCCTAACTAAAGTGCAACTGGTTCCCCGAGAGTGATTGTATGACGAGGCGAAATGGCATCACTCTTTAATAGAGTTTGCATACCTCTTCAAGCAACACTATGAGCCGGTAAGCGGATGGTGAGTCCGCCGATAGCCCCAGAATATCATACACTTATTTATTACGTTTATGCCGAAATTTCATGATTCATTCAATTTGTTGTTCGGATGCCAACTTATTTAATGTTTCTAAAATTTGTTAACGTTTTGACAACTTTGCAAAATGTTACAATTAGATTATTATTTTGTGAATTTTTGTGCATTGACGAACACAGTTTTTATTACCTTTTGTCCATGGAGTTTTTGTTTGTTATAATATTTACAGTTTTAATTCAGCACAAAGTTTTAATTTAGGACTATACATACATAAAAAAAATACTATAGGGAGTTTTTCGTGTTTGGCTGAAAAATAATCGTGATAGTTAGAAAAATCTTAATATTTCCCATAAATAACTTATAAAAGGATTAAATCGCTCTCACTGACCACGCAGCTCGTAACAATATTACATATCTACCGATTCAAAAACAAAACAAGATATAAACAGTTCCAAAAACACGTGCTAAATAAAACTCGGCAATATTAGTTTCCCGTTTCCAAAAAAAAAATGTTGCGTATTTTATGCAAAAATTAATTAATAATTTTAAAAGAATTTTGAATAATTGACATTGATTTGTATCTTTAAAATTGTGCAGAGTTTCAGAGTTCACAAAACAATTGCACAGGGTTGTATAAGTAGACGGTGAAGTAGTTTTTAAAACTATATCAATAACGGTTTCTGGCTTTCGAAACTTAAATATAGATAAATTACAAAAGTCAGCATCAAGTGAAAATCGACATAAGAGCACCAAATTTATTCGACCAAGAAAATTTAATATAAAGGTTTTCGGTTTTTTCGGTTCAGTAAATTCAAAAAAGTATCAAAGTCGGTACATAGGTTACATGTTTATTTTTTACTGTCCGCGTCACACAAAATAAATCTACGTTTTTGCAAAATTTTTCTTTAATACTCAGCTTTTATTCGTCTTAGCTTAATATTATATAGCCAATAGCTTTCCAACACTAAAATAATTTTCCATTCGGACCAATAGTTTCTTCAACCAAATAAATTCTTAAGCTTTATAATATAAATATAGACAGTATAAAAGTATAGATATAATTCTAATCTTTAGTTCACATGATATTCTAATGAAATTAAATACCATATTGGTATGGGTTTACATGAAATCTACATGTATCAATTTCTGTCACTGTTAATTAAGCCGTAGGTATTAAAGGTTTCCTGGTCATGTCTGTTGGTGTTAGGTCGTCTATATCATATTCATTAATAGAGTTATGGGTTAAATAGAGGCCTATGACCAACCGTGGACTCTTAAAAACTGTAGATGATGATGATGATAATGAAACAAATAAAGAAACAAGGCAGATACTCTATTCATCTGTATGCTTCTTGTTGAGGGTTCGCCGGACGGAATACCCGCGTGGCATAACACTTTCTACGACTCACAAATTGTTGCCCTGAGTCTGGGTGCTCTTTGTGTGTGCAAAAAGTAAAGTAAAAAAATTAGTTATTGTTAAATATACTTGTACTTGGGTGTTACAGTTCCAACTACATGGTGGAAATTCATAAAAAATCTTTAAAGCGGCTTATGTATCATGTTTATATTTGAGCTCGGCACAGATCTTTTTGAGTTTTTGAAGCGTACACAAACTAATACAGGTGAGTCAAGAGTTTGTTAACATTTGAATCTAACATCCTGCGCGAACAAAAAACCGCATGGGGCCCAACGAGGGGTCTGACCATTAGCTCGTTTCTGGACAATTTTGTCACAATGGATCGCTTCACGGGGCCGCAGCGCACTTACTGTGTGAAACAATTTTATTTAAACAAAAGTTCGCTTATTACCTACTGTGAGAGACGCTTAATTCACGTTGAATACGATTTACACGACTTAAATCAGTGTCCGAGTGCTCCTTTAATAAAGAAACGGGTGAAGAAGTTCGGAGACACGGGATCTACGCTAACTGTGAAGCAAACTGGAGGCCTACGGATTTCTCGGACCGAAAAGAACGTGCAGCAAGTTTCCGATTCTGTTTGTCGTAATCCGAATTTATTGACGCGCAAAACGTTCGGCTGAATTAGGGTTATCCCGCATATCATTACGTCGTATTTTGAAATTACATTTGAAATTACATGCATATAAGATCTAGATAGTGATAGACCAGATAGCTTGATGATTTAAATTTGCGCAGGTCGTATGCCGAAACAATGGTGGAACGATTCAGTAATTTTGACAACGTCGAAAATTTTGGTGCTCGCTTAGAGGAGAGCAAACGTTGAAACGGTGGTCATACAGATGATTTTTTTTAAAAATAAATTCCATTTAATTACCTTTCTTGTAAATAAAAAAAAAATAGTATATCAAATGGTTTTTTGTATACGATTTTTTGAACTGTTAAATAATTCGTGGCCCACCTGTATGTTAATACAGGGTGGGCCACGAAATAATTCAAGCAATTACCATTACAGAAACAAACATAGGCTACCTTTCATTCTAAAAAATACTGACGGCTAAAGTGGTTGCCAAAACCTATATCCACGTGAGTGAATTCGCAGGTGCGCGTCACGCAAGCTAGTCTTATATACGTACATACTTATCTCATAACCGACTTCACCTACAGACATAAAGGTACCTAACAATTTTGGACACTAATAAGCTAATTGAAATAAAACCTGTTTAATTAATCATCATATTTTTTTTGTTTTTATTGACTATCAATAAAAACAAAAAAAAATATCTTGGTTATCGTAAAGTTACACATTAAAAACATTTAAAAAAAAGAGACTCCTAATAATGTACCTAGGACTATTTTTTATTTATTTTAAGAGCTTGTCAAAGCGAGTCTGCACTGCCTGTGGCAGTATATTCGATAGTCATTATTGGAGTGTCATAATGTAGCTTACACCTGATGCATGCAACAGAATTCCCACAAGGCTTGGAAATGATCAGAGGAGATTAATACAGTAAGGGCAGCCGGTGTATCGTTACGAATACAACGACTGCATTTGTTGTTATGAGGAATGCGGTATTATTATACACAGACCAGAAGTTGTATCAACCAGATATACCACTAAAAGTTAAACTCTCGATCACAATACTTAAAACGGATTAAAATAAAAAGTATCAACAAAACCAACAAAAGGATACTGAATGTCCTACACCCCTGGCAACTTGTATGTAAGTAAAGTTTTAGGGTCGATTCAGTGTTTACAAACAAACTAGGAGCTAAGTAATATGCCACTGAAACATTGCCACTTTTGTCATTGAAACACAAGTTACAATTACATACATATATATAAATACTTATAATATGTTTAAAAATATGTTTTGTTTGGTTGTTTTTTTAATACATGAATGTTTGGCTTTATCAGACAGATTGCATTTTTTTTTGTATGGATTATTCATTTAAGAAATTTGCACTTCGGATGTTTTAACAAAAGCTATGGTTATAGCCAGGTTATAGGCTATGGTTATAGGTTTCCTATTTTTGTAAATTAGGATTTAGCCAGTTCGACTCCCACACGCCCTTATAAAAACCCTAGTGGCGTGACGGATCCGACGACGTACAAAATAAAATTTAACATCATGTTCTCGTGAAAAGGCTGGACCAAAGGTCTGACGCAGAAGGCAGTCCTCTAAGACACGGCCCGTATAGTGAGAAGATTCCTGTCTTACAGTCCTAAACACAAATAAAACTACAAGGAGCGGCAAGTATTAAATAACATTCTCTTAGCAACCTTACCTTAGAGGGTTATATAAAGACGTTTAGTAACTAGATAACATCAGACCGGGTCTCATAAAGACGGTGATCAGTTTATCGGATTACGTCAGTGTCGGGTTCATTTGTCTACCCAATCGATATTGGGTCGCAAGGGCTCGGTGTTAACCCTTAACAATATACAACAGAACTAAATAAAACGTATTGTATTTATTTACATAGTAAAAGGTTTATTTTTTTTGCATGATAATTACAATTTTCTCGTAAAAGTTAATTTTATTAATATGACAACCAATGAATAAATGACTAACCAAAGAAGATATGCTTTATCATGTATTGGGCACTAGCATTGGGCATGGCCTGCGGCTTTGCTCGCTTGTATGTCGGTTACCGTGGTGATTCTTTAAACTGAGATAATATGACTTTATTATTTGTCAACTGATTGAAATGAAACAAATACTAAATGTTAAGTAAAGTTTGCCACAATATATAGGAAAAAATCACATCCAAATCAGTTTAGCCATTTCTGAGATTGGCGTGTACAAACAAACAGACAAAGAGACAAAATTCTAAAAATTGTCGTTTTGAGTTCTGTTACTTTAATAAAGATGAATTGATTCATTTTTCTTCAATATCTGCTACACTGAACTCTTAGAATTTTAGTATTCATCTATAGAATAAATTTACCACTCATGTTTAATAACCAATTAAACGCTTTCCCACACAGGTTCGTTATTATCGGTTCATAATATCGGATGTGTTATTGTGGAAAGGAGTAACACATACGTGTCTTTATTATCGCAGCAGTATATAACTTCGTAGATGTTCCAATGCATAATATTCTAAAAACAGATATCGCAATAACGCATCCGGTATTATCGACCGATAATAATGCACCTGTGTGGAAGTGCATTAATGTTACAAAATGTGCTGCTTTGTTAGGAGCTTAAGAAAGATTTTGACGAAGCAAACGCTCCAACAACTCCACTGAAAATGCATACGTAGGTTTAACACCACAAAAAGTTGTTTGTCTGTAACAAAGTTAAAGCTTTCTCCAATTAATCAAAGTCACTTTAATAAAGGGACAATAATATGCATATGGACTTAATTGGCTATCATATCTTATGTCGATTCTGCGTGTCTCTGTATAATAACATCGAGCAATCACACTTTTACAATAATAGACATTTATTGCTCGTGTTAATATTCTGAAAGTATTGGTAAGCACACGCCATTACATTTAAGGTCTATATTTAGAGCACAGTTCAATGCTTTTATGAGTAACTATTAAAATTCTATAGAGCAGTCACCGTTCATTTTATTGGAAGAAAAGTTTGATATTTCGGTAATTTACGCATTTTTGCTAATGTTGAATATTTATTATATTCTAATGGAAGTTCTAGAATTAAGTTACTTTATTTATTATACATTAAGTCATTTTAAAGCAGCAATTTGTGTACCTATTTAGCCCCTAAAACTGTTAAGGTTTCGCAAAAGTTCACACAGAGAAAAATGTATGCGTTACCGCAGCAAAATGGTTATAAAAGTTGTGTTTTAGAAAGATGAGAATATAACAGAAAATGCATCTGCATCGTGAGAAGTAATTTGTTTACTAATAGCAAAAATTTTACAAATAGTAGGTAAAAAGTTATTCGAATAAACAAATTTTGCTACAGTAACGTTTGAAACGTGGCAAAACTTATTTTTATTATATCATTTCAGCCTAGAACTAAACGAATATATAGCTTTTGTTACTAATTAATGTTAGTGAATAGCAAAATTTATGTGTGTCGTGGTTCTTATTGAAAATTTTGGGCTGGGCCAGATCTCAAAAACGGCTCAACGCAGACGTTTGAAAAAATACAAATGATAGACATTCATTTATTTAACTTTACTTAAACATCAGTTTTCGATTTGTTTGATGAACACCGTTGTAATTAAATTCTTTTGAAAATTAGAAAAAAACGGATTTGCTAGAAAACCAGTACACTTATAATCTAATAAAAAACTGCAACATGTAGCCTTGGTTCACCTTCATAACGACTGTAAATTTAGATTATGTAACTATACGCAGTATGCAGCTACCATAAAACAAAGACAAAAGGCATTCTATGAACTAATTTAAATATTCAATAAACAATCCTGTTATTTGCAAAGTTCAACGAATATTACGAAAGCACACATTTTGCTAGGAGTAAACAAATTAGTTAGTTAGTAATCATCTCAATAAAGCACAAATTGTATAAACATTTAGCGCGTTAGCACACGAAAAAATGTGTAAATCCCTACTAATATTATAAATGCGAATTTAAGTTTGTTTGTTACGGTTTCACGCAAAAACTACTCAACCGATCATCATAAGACTCTGTATAAATATTGCTGGAGGAATTAGAAGTAGCATGGGATACATTTTATTAAAAAAAAAGAATAAATTTATTTAAAATGATCTGTTACGGAACTTAATGTGGCAGACCAAATTTCACGCGAGAAAGCCGCGGGCAAAAGCTAGTATTATATATTACAAAAAGAATCTCTCATTGAGAAAAAGGAGGATTACATATTTTACAACGTCATAACGTCTACAACAGGTACAGTATACACTAATGTAAATAGATAATCTGTTTATTTTTCAAACAGCGAATTTTCAAACAATTATCAAAAGGAAAATAAACAATTTAGGCATAGATATAACAACGAATAAGGTATGATACCTATATGACGCATAAAGGAATTTAAAGACAACATTTAGTCATCCTATAAGTCGTTGACAGTAAAACTATAATTCTCTGACTAAAACATAGTCTGACTGTACAAATGACTATACCGGAATGACACCTGATGTTCTCTTAGCCAGTTATGGCCACAGTGGCACACACATTTGTCTAAAACGAATAAATAAAAATAGTATTTACGATTTAAAAGCATGTGCACCGTGATGAATCAAAATAAACTGTTAATGTATTCTCCGTAATTTAATTTTCATTCTTAGTGTTAGTTTTTCCTTAAATTTTAACGGCGCCAAACGGAAAGTGTACTCTTTCAAATAAATAAATATTTTAGATCCCTCCTGAAATGTCTGACCACTAGCTCGTTTCTTGGAAATTTTGTCGCAATGAATCGCTTTACGTTGCAGCAGCGCCCTTACTATGTTAAACAATTTTATTGAAACAACAGTTCGCTTATTACTGTGAGACGCTTATTTCGCGTTGAATACGATTTACACGAATTTAGACTTTCACATCAACGGATATATAAACAAACAGAATTGCAGATATTGGAGCAGTGTAAATCCCAAAGCTAAACACGAGTGGCCACTTACTTCTCCCAAGGTAACTATATAGGCTTCAATTTCAGCAAAAGGAATCATTTAACCCTACTTTTTCAAAAATTCTCGCGGCCGTTCAGTTACTGTTAATTCTGCTGAAAATGTGAAAATGTTACGGAAGTTCTTGGGACCGATGCTACTGGAATTTACTGTCTACACTCGTAACACATGGTTTCAACAGGATGGGGCCACTTATTGTACATCCAATGTTGCTGATTTCCAGACAAGGCGACATCTCATGGCCACCCAGCAGTACAGATCTATGCTAAATGTGAAGCAAACTGCTCATCAGGCTTCTTATATCGGGTTATTTGAAAAATCGTATCTACATCAATAAACCAAATACACTACGTCAACTAAAAGAAAGAATCCGCTACGAGATGTCGATGATCTTGCGGTCTCTTTGCCGACGAGTATTCAACAATTTCGGTGCTCGCTTAAAAGAGTTTCGACGTAAAACAGTGGTCATTTAGACGATGTAATTTTTAAAAAATACTTTCCAACTAATTGGCTTTCTATAAATAAACAATTTTTATAATATACCAAATAATTTTATGTGTATGATTTTTTGAAATGTTAACTAATTCGTGGCCCACAATATATATTTTAGATAAAGTAACAAATGTATGTATGTTCTGTTAAGCAATTCTGGAGGTTTTATTGTGACGCTAAATAAATATTTTAATTTTTCAAACTCATTAAACGACTTCACGCTATAATATAATACTAACACATTAAATCTACTCTATACAGATACCTGTTTATCTCACTGATGGTGTAAACGTTGGTGTTAATAAAATCAATGAAGCGTCACTGACTGCAAATATTCAAACCGTATCGTTATTGCGACCCACTGGTTCATAGTTTAAAACTGATATTTCTCACTGTACGAGTACGTTATAAAAAATACACACAAAACTAGGGATGTACTCACAGAGTATATGGCATACTGTTTCTCCATACGATGCACAATTTCTTGATAGAACTAACATGCCCTTTCAGAACTGACATTCATGGACACTTAAATGAATAACGTTAACACTAATTACTGAATGCACTTTACATAATGAAGGAGTCCTTGGTAATCTCATATTGTTATGTATATACGAGAATAAATAGAGTAATTAATAAACAACCATTATCATTTAAACCTATCCCTTGTTTGATGACAAATTACCTCGAAATGAAAACATACGTACGTATTTATTGCTTTATTAATTAACAATAGGACAATCACACGCTTATCATTGTTTCCTCAAAAAACAAAAACATTTGTGCATACAGAGTAAAAAGGTCTTAGCAGTTGAACGTTTCCTGCCACGTTAAACACTTAAAAGATTTATAAATTTTATCATAATCAACAATCTAGTACTAGACATAGACTCCTGTACAAAACTGGCCAGACGAGTTGATACAGAGTTTGTTTCAAATTGGGATGAGTTTTCCCCTCCATCCGCCATAGTGGCCAGCCGCGAGGAGGCGACGTGCACGCGTGCCGTACGTCGCCTAAATAGAGTTTTACATGACGATGGTGCCCACGCCAGCGGGCAGCTTCTGATGTCGTTAATAACAGCTGTTCCCGGATCTCTCCTATCTCAGGCGCTGAGTAGCACACCATGTGGTTTTAGTCGCTCCGATTCCGACACACCACCCCGCCGCAAGCCCCGGTGGGGTGAGGGCCGAGAGGGTTGCCTCACGTTAAAAAAAAGGATTTGTTTAAAGTTTTTATTCTCTTTATAGTGCTGTTGTCCTGCGTTAATCTAACTCTCGCATTAGGAATATACTCCTGTATCGCGGAGGACTTTACAAACATACATGAAAGGGACAAAAAGCACGTCTCACAACAATAATTTGTGCACCACACAAGATTTGTCAGATGTTAGGTTTGAACCCACAACAATCAATATAGTAGAAAGCGGCGTGGCAACCGTTGAAGCCACTACACCATCAATAGTTAAAAACTTGCTCCCTTAGTCGGCTCTTACAACACCGACAGAATGAATTTTACAAAACGTATCATTGTGGTCAATGGTGTTTCCGAGGAGTTGGATCACGTATGAGCTACGGAATGTAAACAATGATTATTCATCGATGCTTTAATACTTATATGATGTTGTTAACCCGCTATGAACAATTGGCTTGCGTATGCTGTTTATATTCAGAGTTTTAGCCACGTGTATATTGTATATCTACCAAGTTAGTAATTTTCAACCACGTATTAATCCCCTTATAAATACTTTCTTTTTTAAACATAGTTTCTTTGTACATAAGCAAGGTTTGTATTATATATAATCTTTAGTAAGATAGTTATTGATGTTGATTTGTCAAATATGCGAATCAATCGGGTGTCCAGACGTACATTTGCCCTTCAAATGCTTGCACATTTTGATTTTTTCTTACAAGGAAACAAGGGCTTATTCTCAGTATTAATAATTTATTAATATTTAATGTCCCTCCGAATTATCGGTTTCAGCTTAGACCAAAGTAGACCGTAGCTATGGTTAAAGCAGAAAATTTAAGCAAGTACTGGAACTGTTTATGTGTACTTTGATGTGAAATCTAAGTTGGTATTTTGTTGTTTGTTTCGCAAACTCATCGAATGAGCTAATGAAAACTTATTTATTATGTATACTTTCCTAAACTTTATATACAATTTTTGAATAATCTGCGCCCTCTGCCTAGGTACTGTTGAATAATTAATTTATAAAATAGAAACAAACATGCTCCTAAATTAATTTATGATTACTATGGACTTATGGTTAAGTATATCTACTATTTTCATCACTGTGTTTTTATTGCGGCTGAACATCTTCACATTTGGCAGTTATTTCACTAGAATGATCACAGGTCTCGCTATAATAGTAGTAAACGGAAAAATCCTTTGTTCAACAGTGAGACACGAATTGTGTAATGTCTATGCTTTTATATAACTTGTTTATCTTGTAAGTTCTTGAAATAACCGAAGTTATTCCGCTTAGATGTGTATCAACAGTATTAAACCTCATGTTGAATAATTATAAATATCTTTGATAGGACTAGGTAAATGAGTCAGGTAATATATATATATGAATTCGGCCACTATAGAGCCGTTTACAGGTAACGCAAACTTTTTTATGAGAGAATAAGCATGCGGCGTGATTATGTAGATAGTAATATAGCGCTTTGTGAAATTTACGATATTTAGAACTCCGACTTCCTCTTAAGAAAGTTAGAATTATACGAGCAATAAAAAAACTCTCCATAAGTAGAATAAACACAACTTGCAAATTTGATATAATCGCAACGGACTGAAATAGCATTGAAGCACTCAGCAAGTGAATCCCACTCGCGGTTAGCCAATTAGTTTATCACGGCACCGTTGTAATCTCATTGGATTATCGACTAAAGCTGTACCGCGATTCTATTCAATGGCAAAGAGGAATTGAACTAAACATAAAACACCGCTGTGCCGCTTTGGAAACGCGATAATTTCTATCATACAGATGTAAAACAGAATATGGTTCTCTTTTGTAATGAAATGGTCCAGGTAGCTGAGATCTAACAGATCACGTAGGTAATCTCTCTTAATATTACAGTATCTCACAAAACAAGCAGCAATCAAAGTAAATAGCTGGACCGGATGCTGAACTGCTAGAAAGTCAGGAAGTGAAACGCAACTCTCACGCATGCTTATGACCATCCGAACCAGATTTATAAGATGAAACAACTGAGCAGTATATGAAAATCCTAGTAAACTACTTCAGTGTTTTATTTAATAGAGAAGAGTCACATAAATGTCTTGGATTTTTTTTTCCCGAAATTACGTATTCTCGTGATATCTGCCCGGCAGAAGAAATATGTCATATCACTTTGTTAAAGCCTTAAAGAGCTAAGATAAAAGGTACAGAAAATGATGTGCTACATGTGCTAAATAATTACATCATAAAATCTTGTGATTGTGTGCGTTTAAGGAACTAAATGTTGACTGACACAGGGATGTGACATCACACAGCTCGTAAACGACCCGAGCAAAGTAAACAACACGCAAGTAGGCTACTAGGTGGACGCGAAATTAATGTCTGGAGGCTCCTCCGTCGTGTCGTGAATTGTGAATTCGTCTGTGTCCACGGCTAATGATTTGCTCGAATTGTGAATGGCAAGAATTTCAAGAGTTCTCATAGAATATTACTGTTATAGAAAAAGAGAGAACAATAGAACGAAATTTAATAGAATACCTAATTCTTAAGCATCAATAATTTAAGAAGGTATACATATCTATTAAAAATTGTCATCAAGTAAGTGAGGTTACCGGAGCCTAAACCTCACTCCTCTCTAAATAAGGGAGAAGGAGGGTCCAAAGGCGGCAACATTTGTGACTCTTGAGTTGCAGGTATCCATGAGCGGCGGCAGTCACTTACAATCAAGTGACCTGTTCGTTCGTTTACCCGCTATATCGTTAAAAAATCCCTATAAATTACACTACATAATACTAAGAATAAGTTTTTCAAAGACTCGTTGGGCATTTTTAACAGAAAAAGTTACTTTCCACTCATAGAATAGTATGAGGTTCACAATTGATATGCACAAAAAATTTTAATTTCGTTTTATTCTCCGTAGACAGAACGACGCCAAATAAAAATTTGACTTGAACTGTATAAAGATTTTGTAACCGGGTCTTTTGTTTCGATACAGTGAGATAGCAGCCCTTCGATTGCTATTATTTTAGTTGGTCTAGTGGCCATGACCGTTAAGTAAGAGATCGTGGGTTAAATTCTCTGCCCTGAACAAATAATTGTGTGACAAAGTATGGACGTTTAATACGATTCTTTTTTCACACACAGGCATAACTTATGGACAAAAGCTATGCCTGTGTGTGAAAACGTATAATGGGAAATAAAACGTGCTTACTTTTAAAGATATTTTTAACACTTAAAAAAAATGACATAAGATTACAACGTGGTCTACAACGTGGTAATAAATATTTATTTCTAATGGTGCAGTTATATGAATGACGTCAAGTTAGGTAAAAATAGCACAGATATTAATATGACGTTACTGTGACACAAATAAAACTCTTAGGTATATTTAGTCAAGGATACAAAAGTAGAATTTGTGTTAATTTGTTATAATTAAACGGTCAAGACTCATCCTGGGCTTTTGCTCTTTAACAGAGGCCATTGTTGAAAAGTGTACGCCGATAGAATAACGATAATGGTATTTTTTTCACTACTCAATCACAATCACACTACAAATCACTACTAGTTTTACTTTCAATATTGTACGAACTGGCTTTATACCGCAGACCTTCAAACACATGCTGACACTTTAAGTTCCAACTATACGGATGATACAGCTCTTTTGTCGGTACACGTGGATCCCGATATTATAACAGCTAACATACAAACCCACATTCATGAAGTAGAAAAGTGGCTAGATAAATGGCGTATTAAGGTTAATCAACGAACATCTGTCCATGTGACCTTCACCCTGAGAAGACAAACTTATTCCCTAATAAACTTGCATAATGAAGAAGTTCCTCAAGCTGAAGATGTCAGATATTTGAGTATGCATTTTGATCGAAGCATAAACACCTGGATACGAAAGTCAGATCAATGTACTGGCTGGTAAGACGCATTTAACATGAAAGAAACATAGCTATTTACAAGATCAATATACGGGGATCTAAAGATCGAAAGATGAGGTAGATTCAGTTTCAATATTTTTACTTAACGAAGAAAGATTTTTTTCGATTGAATTAAGTCTGTAACTCAGTTATTTTTCAGTCAGTTACAGGAAAAAAAGTCCGCGTCGTCCGATCAGTCGGACGAAGTGGTCGGACTACACGGTCACAGCCAAATCTTTAAATATTTGTTCAAAGATATGCAATCCCATTCAAAACAAATGCATTATTCCGGACAAAAATTATGTTATATTTTATCTGAAACGACGGAAAACTAAAAACTATTGCCTAAGATTCTTGTTTATTTATAAGTGAACGTGTTTTGTGCTATGACCATTGTTCATAGAACCGTCAGTTCAGAAGTTTGATTACAGCTAGTCATTTTTAGAATATACGAGTATAAGTATGAATCAGATATTTTTCACATTGACTTGTAACGGTTGCAACACAATCGGTGAAAATGTTTCAATCCACGAAACACTTAATGCTCAAGAACTCTATTGAGCGATTTACTTTGAAATCCATTAAAGAACGATGTTTCGGCACATACTTCTACACGACCAGAGTTATGCCACAGTTTCGCAAAAAACCACGGTTGAGCAATTTTTTCTCTGTGAGGTTAGAGAACCTCAAACCTAATTCTGGGTACCATACCACTTTATGACCTATAAACTGTTGTTCTGAATACGTCTCGTAATATCTTACAAAAGCAATGAATACCTAAATAAAAACGGGAACTAAATAGGCAGACACCACGTCTTGTACCAGACAGAATAATTGATTAAAAGAATTCTTTTGACGTTACACAATACGTATGGATTTTTACGCGATTGTGACGTAGACCGTTTTTAGGCGTAGCGTGTCTATCGCTGGCAATACGCCAAGCGACGTGACACATTGCCTAGATTCATCCAACATAACAATATAACTCTGAGGTAGTTACAACTAAATAAACTAAAAAACATGCTAATCATTATTATTGCAAGAAGTCCTGATACTAATTAATACTAATAGACTATCGAATAGTGCAAAACGTGGTAGTCCCAATAACTGTAAATAATATCCAATAAGAAAGCTAAGATATCATTATTTTCTAATTTATTCTAAATATATGTCATTGTTGTTGTCATTTTGTGGAGAACAGCAAGTGTGTTTCGTGTACTTATTTATTTAATTATAATACATCCTGTTTTTTGTCCGTTTGAAAATCCTCCCGGATATCGCCTACTGGTGGTTATGGTGGACTCGAACCAGCCAAAAATAGCACGTCGTCTGAGATACTAGTAGCAGGGAAACCAGGTGTACCCCATAAAGGTCGTCCCTGGACCAAGACGTATCTTGGGCTATTTACCTACGGCTTGCAGATCACCCCTTATCCTGTGGAAACCCTAATATCCTCTTTCTGCAACCAAAAAGGTGCACGTGCCTTGAAGCCACTGCGACCAGCTTTTGTTAGGGCGGCAGATAGCCTCACCTGTCAGCCTCAGGTTTGTACTTATGGAGAGCGCCACGAGGTCACGCTTTTGTTCCGGCTACGCATTTACACGCTGGCATCCAAGCACAGGTGATCTACGAAGTATCCTTTCCCAGTGATCACCTGCATCAGCCGGCCTGAAAGGGTTCCGTGATCCCTGTCAAACCAATCCTCCATAACGGGTCTTACCACTGTGGCAACGGAATGCCCGACGCTTGGTTGCCGAAATCGTTCCTCTCAAAATACATTATAGAATAAGTGTTCCCACGCCCTTAGGACAATTTCCTATAGCCATTGGGTTATCAAACACTTTAATAAAGTTTTTTAAAGCGAGTGGTAGTTTTAGGAAGTTTCGAGTCTGAGCAAAAATCCTTCCAACTTTTTTAGAAAGCTCTACCAAGAAATATTTTTGTATTATTATACTCCTTGTCTGCAACTGACTACAAAAAAATGGATTATAAAGACATGAAAAACGTATTTTAGCATAAGGATATGAAAGATTTTACATATAAATGTTTAAAATAAAAAACATAAACATGACAATGATACGATCGCCGCTCTTATTAACCTGAAGCTCGAGTCTCAAAATTGAGTTACCGCATCTTAAGCCGGCGTCGTTCAGCAAAGTCAAGGGGAAGATAGATGACACCCGCATTTTCGAATAAGTATATTCATTATTGGCACGGCACATCCTAATTTCTAATTGCGCCAGTTGTGACACAAAACTTAAAAAGCTTACAGATATTAGAGTCGCACTACGACTCTACATTACTTACTTGTAAGAACCTATGCAACAATTGGATTTACAAAATCTAATGTAATTTAAACTAGGTGGTATATTCCTTTGTTACCTATTCTCTTTTTAAATATACTTAACTAGCTATGTGATGACGAATCAGGACTAGGATCTTCGCTACATGAGTACACAATTGATGTACTTACTCAATGAATAGAATTTAATCCGTTTAAAATTAGTATTAAACATGTTCCTTCTACAGTGTTACTTAATTAAAGAAAGTAAAACTGCCTAAACAACAACTAATTGGCAATATTTTGTCATCACGCCAAAGGTTTAATATCATCTCGCTTATTTTCAACTTTACTTAGCCAACTTGAACTCTGCATTAAATGTAGCAGTAGACTTTTCTTTACTTTGAACTTACTATTTAATTTTCTTTGAATTTAATTGCACAAAATGTACACAATTTATTTATTAACGGGGTGGTTACACTTACATATTAAGTCCTTTATTCGCAATTAGGACGTTACTCGTTGTTAATCGTAAGGATTCTAGGAAACCATATTAATCGATACGCAGAAATTAATTTGCCCGCAGTTTCCATGAACCACTTTGTGTCCTACGATTAACTACATAACAGCTTTAGTTTCACCGAAAGCCTACCATTAGGGGTGCGGTAAATGCTCATTATACAATTATACACTATCGAAACTTACTACACGTAAGCTTTTAACGAAGTTCGCTTATAGCACGTAAGAAAAAATTAACAAAATTATTTTCACTTAAAAAGGATATATTTATATTTTTTTTTCTTACGTTAGCTGTTCCGTACTGGCCGGTGAATCGCGTCCATCGTCCCGTACGTCACCCACCCCATGAGCACCACTCATGCAATAAACAATAACTCACTGTGCACACAAAAGAATCCACTTATCACATCCGTTGACGGACACTATAACATTTTATTTACCGCGGGTTGTGTATACAAGTAATTACGGGTATGACGGTGTACGCAGAATGTGATTATACGGTTGTTTTATGAGACGAGGCGCGCTCCCGGAGCGTTCGCCATGTTGGTTTGATAGAACGATTCGCGCGCGCGCTAATTGCAATGAGATGTTGCCATCTATAAGTTTTCCCTGATTTTGTGGTAAAAACCACTGCCAAGGGAAACCTTGATGTTATTAGTTAGGACGTGGTTCGACGTTCGACGTTCATTTTTGAATAATAAAATTTCTCTAAATTTATAATTTTAAATATTATCATTGAAATGTTCCCAAATACAAAATTTCAATATTTCCATTTTCTGAAGCTTCAAGTATAAATAACATAGAGTTTCAAATTTTTAATGTTTTAGATATACCCAAAAAGGATTTTTCTGAAATATACACAAAATAATTATTGAATAATTTAGACAAGAAGTATGATATTAACTCTGCAGTATATTTCAAATGGAACATCTTAGTTCAAGGAATTATCATTTGCCACATTTAAATTGGAATGTAGGGTAAATTTAGTTTATGACATCATGGAACCCTCGCACGCATGCGCTGAAGACCGCTACTGCAATACGACGGCGACGCTGTAGCACCATGCGCCTATTTTTATTTCAACGGTGCGATTTGCCGCTACAACACACACGATTCAGAAACTACATTAATTTACCCAGCTTTTTTCGCCGGTAAACATTTTTGGATGTTTTTTCTTCACAGTGTGTTAAGCTGAACCTCTATAAATATATATGACAAGTGTTTTTTAGATTATAACGTCAGGATTTAATATCAATAGTCGTTTAATTTGTCATATCGATTTAACTTAGTGAGTGTAGTTGGAAAAAAGCCTTAGCGCTTGTAATTGTCACATTCTGTCTTCTAGTACTTCTCCACTACTGGAGGTTGGCAGCCAGCTCAGCGACCATACATTATATTGCGAAACATCTCTAACACACGTTGACCGTATTCTTGCTTCTTTTCTCTGCGTCTTTCATAGACATCCAAACAGAAATATCACTTTTACACATTAGTTATTTCTATATAAGAAAATTGTGAGAAATAAACATCGATTACTTACAAATCAAAGATAAATAGAGATTATCTTAAATAATTTAAAATATTTGTGATCGTAAATAAGTCACCAAAAATGTATTTCTCCTATTGCAAATCGCTAGTAGGTAAATTAATATTTACACCAGCCATTATTAAACTCCGTACTGTAACTGTCACTTTCCTAAATAGAAACATGCCGCCAAAGACGTGTTGTAAATATTATTTCTATCGCTACTGATAATTTTATGACTGCAACAAAATGGATATGATCTTCAGCACTTTCATTTTCATTAAAATAACATGGAACTGTCGCTCTAAAATGTTGCAGTGGAAACTCCAAAACATATTTTTTGCGTGACAGCTCCTTTAACCGTCTAGCTGTTCTTACATTAAAGTTACTCGTGTTACTTTGTTTGCATAGACATCAGAGATTAAATACAGAGACTACGCCAATGGTGTAATGGTCTAGCAGTCATATCGTTTCTCATATCGCGGTTTCTCCTGCGTGGAGTGTTGTGGGTTCGATCCACATGGGACAGCATTTTGTGTGATCTACGAATTGTTGTTCTGAGTCTGGCTGTTCTTTGCAGCCGCTTCATAAATACTTGTTGTCATTTTAAAGAGAATAAAATAAAGAAAATGATCAAGTTAGTAAGTTAAAAACATACAAGCTAAAACGTACTTAAATTTGCATTTTTTTTGTCGTTTATATTAACATTTAATTAACAACACGGATATTAAACCATTTATTTATAACATATTTGAAACCCTGGTTGATGTTATTTCTTCAAAATGTACCTTAATCTCTTGGTATGTTTTCTTATTATATATTTATTTATTTTCTCTTAGACCTGGTTAGACTTAGACTCGTAAACCTATTACAAGGGTCTCACACAATACTGCTGATAATAAACATAGCTATGAATATTATTATGTAATTACATAGAATCATTAGAATTCTGCGAGATAATCATTCTCTTCTCTTACGGAGGTGTTAATTATTCGACATTCCAGCTTTAAGCCAGGTGTATTACGCAGAGGCTATAATATTAATCTGACAATGAACTGAAGTCCAGCTTTAGCTAAAGATCTCTTTTTGGAGTGAAAGAACCCCTGAAGGGTATACCTGTTATCCAAATTATGTTTCGATAACCATGTTCGGTTAGCCTCTACCATGCTTAGAAGTGACCCAATGTACCCCTTTTGTATGTGTGCGGTAATCCCCCGGGTACTACCAAAAATCTATTGGGGGCTATGTCGGACTCGTACTAACCAAAAACCGCACGCTGTCTCGGGTACTAATGGCCAGGGAACCAAATGTACCTTAGATAGGAAATCCCTGGAACCCCAATGTACCTCGGGCAATCTATCGTGTGCTGATGACCCCATCGTGGGTAGAAACCCCGATGTTTCCCTTCGCCACAAAAAGATTACACGGGCTCCGTAGCTATTCTGCCAATGTTTGGAGCGCCGTGTAAACTGCACAGTCATTGCAATTTCGGCAATAAGGCGTTGGCTCCTTTTGGATCAGACACAGGTGATCTCCAAAGTTTCTTTTACCAGTGATCATCTACATCAGCCGAATGCGAGGATCCCGTAGTTCCTCTCGGGGCAATCCTCCATAAGAAGTTTTACCACCGCAATAATGGCGTGTCTGACCTGTTGTTTCCCTAAAATAACATTATTATCTATTTACAACAAAATACCAATTAGCTATTCATTCTTTTATTCCTTTATGATATGATTCTTTTTATCTTTTTTTTTGTGTTACACAATTCCTTTTCTTTTTCATTTATATATACACAAATGTCTTTTGAATAGACATAATTATAGCTAACGACACAATAGACGATTTACTCGAAATAGCTAGGATCGATGCTATGGGTAGCCGTAAGTAAGTAATAATTTGTACAAATAAATAAAAGTAAATATATTGTTTGTTTTCTTTTTCATAGTTTCAATTTGACGACGAATTTCATTATAAAAATGATACTCTTAAAACCATTAGCATTGTTACACATTGCGTCAACTTTAAATAAAATTAGTAAAGTGGTGAGTGAAAAATTTGCAAATTTTAACCGACATGAATGACAATTTGTATTGTTTAGTAAACATTTCGAACTCAGACGTACATAATTTTACTCTTACTACTCTGCTTATACGATATCATTTAAGATTCTTTCATTATAAATTGCTTAGCTTTATTTTACATTTATTCTGTAAAATATATTTAATTTCACATTGTTATATTCGAAATGAAAAAATTGACAGAGGTAGGTAGGTAGGTAATTTATTCGTGTCACCTGTGCTCAAGATCAATCTGCTTCACAGTTTGAATACGTAGCGTGAATTGTGAGTAATAGTAGTACCCCTGTACTACTATTTTTTATTAGGGAATAAAAAATATTTACGCGACTAAGCGAAGATGGCAACATTACATCATTATTGAAAAAGGGTAGGGTAAAAAAATTAGGAACGAACACAAAACAGGGACTCAGAATAAAATATTTTTTACTGCGTACTGTTAACTGTACCGATAATGGTGTATTTCTAGCCGATTTTAGCAACAGAAACCAACCAACTATGCAGGAGATATTATATTACACAAGTGTCTGCGCAAACACCGATGCATTCTCTTTCCTCTCCCTTTCACAGTCCGATGAGACAGCTATCTTAATTTAAACCGAGGAGATATTTAGATTTACATTTAATTGTTGTAATATAAATATTATTAGTGGCGTGCTTCGTTGGTCTAGCGGTTAGCGGATCCGACTGCTAATTAAGAGGTCTTGGGTTCGATTCCCGGGTTGGGTCAAAATGTGTTATAGAGTTTGGCTCTTCTGGTTCGTGTCGGATAGCCGTCTCATCGGACTGTGAGAGTGAGAGGAAAGAGAATGCATCGGTGTTTGCGCAGACACTTGTGTAATATAATATCTCCTGCATAGTTGGTTGGTTTCTGTTGCTAAAATCGGCTAGAAATACACCATTATCGGTAAAGTTAACAGTACGCAGTAAAAAATATTTTATCCTGAGTCCCTGTTTTGTGTTCGTTCCTAATTTTTTAACCCTACCTTTTTAGTTGTTTCTCACTAGCCCATATGGTTATTTGGCATTAAATAGGCAAAACTTGAACAATAGGAATCTCAAGAGTTTAAAAGGCTATATTATGCTGTTCACAAATAGCGTGTATTTAACGTGATATAAAAAAAGTATTCAGTTCTTTTGAGCTGAACATTTTTCGATTAAACTCATTCCTTTTTAAGATGACCAAAACTAGCGGCAATTAAACTATGAATTACCAAAAAATAATACACTAATGAAAATTCATAATCATATCTGAATCTAATATAATATATTTTTACTTTAATATTTGCGTGGAAATGTTTAATTTTGTTTTATTAGTAATGGCACATTGACTTTTAACCTTGGCTACTGATAACAGAAAGATAAACTACACTGTAGTGGCGAGGATCGGTGTCTATGGACGTCAAATAAGTCGAAATGACAACAATTACTATTTCAGAAGTAAACTCTTTGAGTGATGACAACTTTGAGTCTATTTTTGGTAACGTTATAGAGTTATGTTCTGATGCTGCAGTTTATGTTAAAACTAAAAGACCTTTTCATAGCGTAAGCGATCTTTGTGATGAGTTTCATGTCTATTTGGAACAGCTAAGTGTTCAAGACCAAGTCGAAGTGTTGAAACTCCACCCTGATTTAGCTGGAAACCTGGCTGCACGTGGTGAGCTAACAAAGGAGTCTGCAGATGAACAGCGTGCAGCTGGTTTGGAACAATTAACACCGCAGATGAAGAATACTATGGACGTGTACAATCAACGCTACAAGGACAAATTTGGCTTCCCATTTATCATTTGTGCGAAAGAGAATAAAATCGAATCTATAATGAATGGTTTGCAGAATCGATACAATAATTCATTGGAAGCAGAAATCAATACTGGAATAAACGAAGTGAAGAAGATATGCAAGCTTAGAATTCTTAATATTGTAAAGAACTGATATTTGTAATTAAAATATACAAACAAGACATTTCTCTTATATATTACATTTATTTAACGTATGCCATGACAAACTGTAACTAAACAAAGATAACTTGTAGTATAAGTATGAAAAACTATATAATATAATAGAGTGGACTAAGCAAAACAATCAAAGATCTGTACCGATTTACTTTTCGTTTTATTTGAGAATGACCTTTTGCCCGCGCCCCACGCACGTGTATCTCGATTATCACGGTATTTTTTTTTATGGAAGCCTACCAAAGTTATTCTATTCTGCCTTATGGAAAGTATGAATAGAATCCAAGTGTCGCCATACTCACTGCGAATGAAACCAATGCAGTATGACGACACTCGCTATGGCGGCCTAGTGAGATGCTTCTTCACGCCCCGTTTAAAGGATCCAGAATCGCAGTGGGAGGGAAACACGTGCGCTGGTAATGAGTTCCAGACTTGAAATGATTTACACAGGAAGGAAAGAATATTTATGTTACTCACTGATAATGTAAAAAGTTTCCAAAATCTGTTCAGTGGTTTAAGCGTGAAAGTGTAACAAACAATTTTAACTTTTGCATTTTTTATATTAGTTAGGGTGACAGAATGACAGAAGTTATAAAAAAATCCAGAAAATTTATTTCAGATGCAAATCTATCTTGTTTTCTAGTATAAAATATAAATAAGTATCCTGTAACGTTTTGCTTTAGCATACTGTAACTGTAGAGACAGTAAATTATGAGGAACAAAACTGATATGAAAATTCTTAAGAATAATCTTGGAAGCGGCTTATGATCATGTCAATATTTGAGCTCGGTCAGATCTTTTTGTGTTTTTGAAGCGTACACAAACTAATACAGGGTGGTCCAAGAATTTGTCACATGCCGCACGGGACGCGGGGAGGGGTCTGACCACCAGTTCGTTTCTCAAAAATATTGTCGCAATGGATCGCTTTACGGGGCCGCTACGCGCTTACTGTGTGAAACAATTTTATTTAAGCAACAGTTCGCTTATTACTGTAAGACGCTTAATACACGTTGAATACCATTTACACGACTTAAATCAGTGTCTGAGCGCTCCTTTAATAAAGAAATGGGTGAAGAAGTTCGAAGACACGAGATCTACGCCAAATGTGAAGCAAACTGGACGCCCATAGAATTCTCGGACCGAAGAGAACGTGCAGCAAGTTGCCACTTCTGTTCGACGTAATCAGTACGCCGTATTTTAAAATTACGCTTGAAATTACATCCATATAAGATCCAAATAGTGTGTGCAAACTTTAATCCTCCCGTCCTCTATTTCTGGGGATGGTTGCAATATATGCATGACTCTTGAGTTATAGATATCCATGAGAGGTGATACAAATGTCTCGTCTGATGATCCGACTGCTGGGTAGTCTACTATACCACGAAATTAATCATTTTAAAATAGGCATCGTCGTCAATAAATAAACGAGTTTATCTCATGTTAATTAGTCCAGTCCATAGTATTAGTAAAAGAATAACCAAGTCTGTTATTAAATAATAAAACTCTAAAAATAATACAACATTTTTGAAATTGCTTCATCTTGATATATTTTTGGATTAATCAATTGCTACTTCTTCTTCTGAGTCTCTTATCAAAACTAAGTTGCAGTTGCCGTTACGTGTAGTAATGGGAGGGATCCGGATGGCCTAATACAGTAATGCCCGGATCCCTCCCATTGCAGACACAGAGTAGCACACCGTGTTGTTTTAGTCGATCCGATTCCGACACATTACCTCATCGCAAACCTCGGTGGGATGATGGCCAGTTCTCACACGTTAAAAAAATTAAGCTTTGCGTGTACACGAATACGGATAAACTTCTTTTTTTACGGGGAATGTCAGCTATCAAATCTTCACAACGCAAGTTATACACAATATAAAAAATTAACAGAATGCTACTACAAGTTAATATTCAGCACACTACTAAAATATTCTAGATAGAAAGTATACAAGTAAAAGGACAGTGGACAAAAAGTAAAAAAAAATATCCTAAACATTTTCGGGAACAATTTCCAATTGCCGGTAAAATAATATTTAGAATATCTTGAATCCTAAAAGTTTTAGGTTAACTTTTAGGATTCAAGATATTCTAAAGGATTGTCTGAAACTCTTTTTTTTTTAATTATCTAAAAAGCTACGAGTCGAATAGCTAATCAACGAAACAAATAATGAACGTTACCGTTCACGTACCGTCATTAGCAACTGACGTGATTTATACTGACAGTAATTTTTTCCGGTTTTCTGTTTGCGTTAACCGCCGTCGTGGTACGTGTTTTCTCGTAAAATTTGTAAGAAGTAACGTTCTCATTCGTATTTTTCGCTAAAAATCAACTTTTCTTGAAGTAAAAATGTCGTGGCCAGAAGTAATAACTGCAAAATCAGAAAATCGTCATGAAATCAAATTGGCGGGTGCGGCTATATCGAAACGGATTTCAGAAGATGGTTTAGATGCTGGTATATTCCAACTAACACATATAAATCTCCTTAACATCAGTGACACTTGTTTAAGTGCCATACCAGATAGCATAAGTTGTCTCGTAAATCTCCAATCGTTGCTATTATACGGTAATAAATTAACAGAATTTAACAATAATATAACCTCTTTGAAGAAATTAAAATTTCTCGACCTATCTAGGAACCAAATAAAAATTATTCCAGATAGCATTAATGGATTGAAAGAATTGACAAATATTAATTTTAGTTCGAATGAAATAGAAGAAATGCCGAAACTTTTAGGTTTTCCCAACCTCATTACTATTGATATGTCTAATAATAAACTCACGAGTTTCTTAGACGTAGAGAACGCTACAATGCCCCATTTGACAGATTTGAAACTAAAGAGCAATGCCATAAACGTTTTACCCAACTACATAGCTAAGAGTCTTCCATCACTGAAAAACTTTGATATAAGTGACAACCAATTAAAGACGGTACCTTATGAAGTGGCCCTCTTGTCAAAATTAAAAGGTAAGATTTTTTTTTAGATATAAATTAGTAATTAGAATAGTACAATATGTTGATCATATTGTTGCAATAGGCTTGTAATCTACGATGCAACAGATTAAATTATTTTGAAAGCATGTGAAATGTTTTATATTATTGAAAAATAAATACTTAGATGTGCAATTCCTTTTTTAAGAGTAGAGAGACTCAATAGTTAAAAATGCACATAGAAAATAAAATAGCTGTCATTACGAAGGTACTTACACATTTTTTAAATGAACTATAACTAGATAAATTTTAAACTAACAATATTGGATGGTCTTGAAACATAATAATTGCAAATATATAACTGAAGAAATAAGTTATTTACAATTTATACATATTTTTTTAAAATTATATTTCACAAAATTGATGTAAAATCTCACACAGTAGGTAGTTACAATATAATAATAATAATAAACTTTATTTGACATACTGTGCAATATCCAAAATCATATAAAATGAAGGCATTAATTTCATTCTTGACTTGACTGCACAATTGGCCTAGTGGTTTAAGCGGTCGCCACGCCGCTCTCCGCTTCGCTGTGTTGTGGGTTCAAATCCTACATGGGACAACACCTTGTGTGATCCACAAATTGTTGTTCTGAGTCTGGGTGTTCTTTGTGTCCGTTTCTTGTATGTTTGTAAAGTCCCCCGCGACACAGGATTTATTCCTAATGCGGGCGTTGTCTTTTTTAAGAGAAAGAGAGAAGAGAGATTCTATCAACTCTCTTATTTTGGATCTAACCAAAGAACCATCAAAAATATCTGACTCACTTTTGGGGGTAGTTGTGTAAAAAATCTCATTGCTTTATAATGTGTATATGTTATGACATGCTTACATAAATATAATAAAAATATAAATTAGAATATTTTCATTTACTGTATGAGTACAACTTTCATTTACTGTGAGAGTCCAAGTAAAATAAGTTTTAAGTACTCCCATGCTTAAAAAAAAGAATTATCTATATCACATAAAAATTACCTTTACTATAGTCCATGCCTTTATTAATATGTTTTTAAACATTTTTTATATTATTATTTAACAGAAATAAACCTAAAGGGTAACAAATTCACTGATAAAAGGTTCATGAAACTCGTTGATCAATGCCGTACAAAACAAGTAGTAGACTATATACGAGACCACGTCTCAAGAAGTGGCGAGACGTCCCAACCTGCTGGTAAAACAAAGGGAAAAAAAGGCAAGAAGGAAGAACCCGCCCCTGAAGATGCAGAGGCTGACCTTTGCCATGCACTGAAGATACTACATGTGGAAGATGAAACATTAAGAGTAATGATAGCAGAATCACAAGTTGCTTTGATTCGTCCACATATATTGTGCTGTATTGTAAAAGACTTGTCTTTTGATGAGACATCTTTCAAGAAGTTTATTCAACTGCAAACAAAACTCCATGATACAGTCTGCGATAAGAGAATTGCTGCGACAATTGCTACACACGACCTAGATAAGATCGCTCCAGGTAATACACTATGGTAGTTTTTACTGTGTTAAGCCATGAAGTCTATGGCTCCTAAAATCATAAGCAATAAATAGGGCTAAAGAGTAGTTAGGTGTCACATTCCGATGCGGATCAAAATTTTGGATCGGTCTTGTGGAAGAGCGCTAAACCAGTCCAATTGCAGTGCAGGTGAGGTTGGATTCACAGGGCCTCGAACGGTAGGTAGTCCCACTTGCAATCCTATTGTAGATACAAAATGAAATCGTTTATTCAAAGGTACTTCGTCCATTTCGTAGCCATCTGTCAGAGAGTTCAAGCTAGTTTTCTAAAAATTGTAATATGTTACACTAGGTGACCTAGTCTACACAGCCCAGGCTCCAGCTGAACTAAAATTGACACCCCTTTCGAGGGTACGACCTTATTCTGGCGAACAACTCTTCCAGCAGCTCACAGCTGAAGCTGAAGCTCTCCGCAAAGAGAAAAAGAGAACAGTTTACTCAGGGATACATAAGTAAGTCCTTTTTATTTCAGGTATGCTTAAAACCTTGCTAATATTCACACATATTGATTTTTTAGTAATTACTAGCTGTACCTTTTGCTGCAATACAATTTGATTGCATTGATGAGAAATGAGTAACAAAACCAAGACGAAAAATTAATAAATCCATAACATATTTGTGTGTAAAACTACCCTTTTTTTTCTGTGTGGAAATACCCACATACTACCGAAGGGTCGGACTCTAACCGACCAAAAGTTTTTACCACAGCTTTATTACCTAAAGATTAAAACATTCATACAGTTTTATCTAAATTATTAATATGTTTATAATCATTTCAGGTACTTGTATCTGCTAGAAGGGAAACCACTTTATGCATGTCTCACAGAATCCACTGGTAAAGTGATCAGTTTTCCACCTATAACCAATTCAGAAGATACCAAGGTATAAATATGATTGTCCAAAACTACAGCCATATAAGAAGTCTACAATACAAAATTCATTCAGTAAACAATGAAACATATTTATCTGCACTTAGTACAGATGTTATCATAAATTAAACGTCATTTTTATCATTTATCGGTTAACATGAATTTCGCATTATAAGTACACCTATTAGAGTAGACACTAGTTGATTATAATACACTAAAACGACATGAATACGAATTAACGATAGCAAATTTAGTCAGACCCATTTTTTTTTAGACCCAACAATTTGCACTGTCAAAATAATTCCTACTCACTAAGTTGTGTTCTGTAACATAGAATAAATAAATATTTCGTTATTTAAATAAACGAAATTGTTGCCGCAACAAATAAAGTCGATGTAAACCATAGCATTTATAGGAACGAAAGATTGATTCGGCAAAATAAATAACTAATCTACCCTTTAAAATTTTTGTTATTGAAAAGCGCTTAGTCGCGAAACTATTTAACTGAATTAAACCACATTTTAACTTTTTTTTTTATTATCTTTCCTACTAGATGTCACAAGAAAGTAAAGCAATGCTGGTAGAAGTAACTTCTCATTTATCCCTGGGCTCCTGTAAAACTGTTATGGACAAATTGCTTCAGGAGTGCTTGCTGCTGGGAATAGGAGCTAAGGAACCAGAGTCCTCACACAATAGTCTAACCGTACAACAGGTAGGAAGTATACAAAAGTCATTCTCAGATCTTGAGCAAAAAGAACTTACATTCATTGTAAATAATGAAACGCATTAAAAAAAAACAGATTCATTCATTTCTAATATTTTAATTTCTAGGTTAAGGTAGTAGATCTCGAGGGGAGCTTGAAGAACGTCTACCCGTCAAGAGCAGACTGTATTTATGAAGTTAACAACATCAAGGTGTTGCGAAGCTTTAAAAAGTAACTACTAATTCTTTAGAGTAACAAATACAAGCCTATTAAAAAATTCACAGGAACAATCTTATTGACCTTTATAAGAGTATCTGAGGCATTATCGCTGTCGATAGACCAATTCAAAAGCGTAAGTAGGAACAATCTCAATTTTTTTTTGTATAAGAGATAGTTTTTTGTAATTTACAATTGGAACATTTTTCTCAATCAATGTCTATGCCGAAAGCTTTTCTTTGTCATCAACTATGCAGTACTTATGTTTTTTTGTGTAGTTTCCATTCTATTTTTAATTTCATGACATTGTCTAGAAGGCTTTCAGAATAAAATTTCGAATGCACAGTCAATCAGTGCATTCTGATCTTTGTATTTTACAAGTTAGCTATGTTTTTGTGCTTAAACATAAAGCTACAATTTTTTACTATTGTGTTTTTAATTTGTTCTTTTTGTGTTGTTTTACAAATGCTTATTGTTTTAATTACTACCCACTTATGTTGGAAAATAACACTAAGGTACATAATTATTTGACATATGACTTCTAACAAATCCAGCAAGTTTTGTACACAATGTTAATTATAAAATTTACCAAATAATTTCGAAATTTGACATGTTCTTTATTGAATTAAAATTTGCATAGGTTTAATACGTATAGTATTAAACCTATGCAAATTATCAAAAAACCAAAAAATATAATACATTAATAAAATTAACATGTTGCGATGTGGTGAATCTTTTTTCTTTTTCTTTTTAATATTACTTCATTGTTCTCATATAAACATTACGTACGATCGTTTGTATTTGACCTAAAATACTATTAGTATTTAAATCAAGAGCTTGACATAATGGCCTGGATTTAAATAATTATAGTTTATTTTCAGAGATTTAATAAATTTTTTATATGGTGAACATATAACTAGCAAGTAAAAAGGCAGAATCACTCTTAAATAACATCCAACATTGTAATAATATGAGCACAGTAAATAAAATTTCTAACATGTACAATTTCTTAATGAATGCTTTAATTAAGTTTATAAAATTGTCTGTGATGAGCATATACATACTAGTATTAAAAACTTAATGTGACACATCTATGTAACAAATATAACTTTAAAAATAAGAAAATGTTTAGTTTAATTAAATTTTGTTAAATGTTTTCTGTTTAATATGAGTATTTTTGTAACCTGTACATATGTGTTTCATTTTATTCACGTTGTGTTATCACGAAAATTAAAAAGTATTTAAAGACTTGGATTATATCGACCTGAGTAATCTGCGGTATTCATTATTTTATTCCTATTTCAAGAAGGAAAAAGCATATTCCTATTTCAAACACGCTTGAGACTCCCGAGTTGCAGACGTTCATATGCGCCGGTAGTCAGTTTCCATCACGTGCAGAGGCAGATTTATATATGGGCTAAATGGCCAGCAGCGCAGGGCTCCGCAGAAATAAGGACCCTCGACGTCCACTGAAAAAAACATTGATGAAAAGAAACAAAAATTGAAGACAGGCATAGTTTTTTTAAATTTCATGTTGAACAATTACTAAGTATTTGATTCATGAGACGTGAATCCTTAATTTAGTGTTTTGAGTTGCGACAACCAATTGAAACGTCGAGAAGTAGTGTGACCGTTGCTGATGCCATGAACATTCGGCAACTACTCCGTTTTCGGTAATTCGGTCTTTTTTTCACTTCTCACCTATATAAATAAATCTCAGAAAAATTTGTAAATAAAGTATCGAACCAAGAACTAATCAAAAAGCAAGTCTCGAGTAAAAAGGACCTACTGGACATCGTCATCACCCTTTCTAATGCAGGTTGCCTGGAACCCTTATATAAAGGTACTAAGTGTCGCCGAATTTTTGACGCTTCAGCCAAGAGACACTGAATACTCATTATTTGGTATTCGGCCAAACCATTATTCCTGCCATCTCTAGTGAACATACTAAATTATACATAACGCTTCCAAGTTGATAAGATATTTGACTCTGGATGTAATCGAACACATCTCCCGCTGAAGTCGAAAGAAAATGTTTGCTTATTGGGGGTAGTAGCATTATAGTTAAAGAGAGTAGACGGTAGATCACACATAATTTAGGATGGCCTAAAATTTTCTCAATAAGCCTGTTGTACCTATCAATCATGAAGTGGTGCCTCTAGCTACACTCAGGTGCGACGGGAGTGATAATTTCATGAACTAAAAAAGTATTTTAGGAAGGCTGCCGTTTGGATATGTTAAAATATACTTTTATAGCTATTTAAAAAAGAAACGGTAGACGATTATCACGGTTCTAAGGTGGTGGCAGACATTCTGAAAATTTGAAAAAAAAAATTTTCAAAAGTATTTCAGGAAACTTGAAATTTATATTTACTATTTTTTAAGGTATTAGAAGCTTATATTTCTAAAGGCAGACCGGTACGTCGGTTCTTAGGACCTGGCAGACGATAAAATCTTTTTCCTCCGTGAGTATAAAAATATATAAAACTAATTATTACAGTACCAAATCAGCTAAGTATTATAAGCTATTATCAACATAAGAAATACTGAATTATTTTAATGATAATTTGAAAACGTAAATGAAATAATTATAATATTTTTATTTTTTAACCCTTGAACACGAATATAAATGTAAAAAATGAAACGACAAACTATCAATTTTTAGAAGTATGTAATAATGTTATTACACTACTCTTTCTTGAAATAAAAACTCGTAAAAATGAGGTTCGTCGTTTTCTTTATAAGTATAAAAAATTAATTTAAAACATTATTAAAACATGGAAAATTTATATTTTGATTTCAATTTTCTTCTTATACTTCAATATAATCTTCAGAATTATTATCTTCGTCATAAGAATGAATTTCATCATCTGGTCCTTCATCATGAAGAATTTAAAAAATGCTCTTGCTCAAATTTGGATGCTTATTGAAAGTGGTAATTTGATGGAAAATTTTAGGCTTTCCTAAGTTATGTGTGATCTGCCGTCTACTGGCTCTTACACTATTAGCCGCCTGTCAGTATTGACCAGTCTAAATCGTAAATAGATCGGGATGGCGAAGAAACTTAAAGGGAGTTCCCTTGCAGGGTGTCGATTGGATCAATCAGAGTGGTACTACAGTCTCACAGAAAAGCGATGTTAAGCATTAATCTCCTTATTTTTTTTAAGTGAAGATATCGGAGAGGCGAGAATTTTGAACGAATGATACCCCAAGTATTTAGGTGGCGGGCTCCCTACAGAGGCTGCTAGCTAATATGCGGGATCGCAGGTGGCAAGTTCATCGTCCCTACTGTGCAGTCGTACTGTCCAAGGCTGGAGTGCCTATCAGCCAACCTCTGATGAGTCAAGCTCAATCAAGCGCACTGTGATAGTTATTTATCATTATGTGATCCATTTGCTCGTTTGCATATTATAAGATTTGTTTTTTGTATATCAAATTGATATCGTTAGATATAAAAACTTTATTTTATTTAATACATATGAGTTTTTATTGCACACGTGTTTATTAGACATACTAACTATATTAGGAGTGATCAAACTGCAGATAGCAATTGGCCTGCATCTTAAAGTCCAAGAAAAAGAAACTTTAACAGTCAATTTTTTTAAATTGCATTTTATCTAAAACTGCGGGTTCGATGATATACATCTTTGTGGTCTTGGTGAAGTCGCATACAGAACTATGAAGTTTTTGAAATTAAAATCATATAAAGTTATAAGTTCCACCTTTCAATCGATCAACCTATCGCCATCTGCTACTGAACGAATACTTCCCCCAAGTAACGTCAACCATCACGGTCTTGATCAGTCTGCATCCATCCACTGTCAGACACTTTCTTCAATAGCTAGTCTATCGCGCGCCGCCCCACACAGAGCGCGGACTCCACGCTTACACATTTCGGCTCCAGCAACTATCAGTCAACCTAGAGACATGACCGGCCCACTTTTATTTCAGCGTACTAATTCTGCTGGTGTTTAGCAAAAACTAATATTGATGTAGATAGAATTGTAAAAATTATGCTTGTGTTTTTTCAGTTCATATATTTTTTACGGTCCTCCAATCTATATGATCATTGTCTATAACCCTAGATAATATCTCGTTTGGATAGTCCTGTTACAAATGAAATAACGCTGGTACCTACCCGTGATTCTTAACTTGCAACACTATAGTTATTTTTGTTTTTAATAGTCTGTATGATTTTTACTATACCTATACGTCAAAACAAAAGTTTGAAATGTAACTTGAAGTGATTAAATAAAATATCTTATTTCGTTGTATACAACTTTAGTGATTTTATTAGTTATAGTTATCTCTAATAAACTTATAATGCGGAGGAGCTTAGCGCCGAGCCAAGTTGGCTCCGGCGAAAATGTCTTCAAAAGTCCTCTCCTCAATTCTAAACGAAAAAAGCGCGAATGTACAAGAATACCTTTAGCACAGAAATCGCCTAGCCAAGCAATGTCAGCCTCAGAACACGAAAATTTAATCAAACACATATTAAACAAACCCTTTAAAGTACCTATTCCAAATTATGTGTCGTCGTATTGTGGAAAAAGTTTAGGGTTGAAGAGAACACAGGTAAGACGAGCGCTCCATGATCCTGATGAACCCAATGCTCTAGTATTGTATCGTCCACCGTATCTTCCTGAGCACGAACGAATGAAAATGAACGTAAACGACATAAAAGTAGCTGTAGTAGTGGACCCCGTTCTTGGAAATATTCTACGACCTCATCAGAGAGACGGCGTGAAGTTCATGTACGATTGTGTCACAGGCCAGCAAATTGATAATGCATATGGCTGTATCATGGCCGATGAAATGGGATTAGGGAAAACCTTACAATGTATCACTTTATTGTGGACTCTTTTAAGACAAGGGCCTGACTGCAAACCAACTATCTGCAAAGCAATAATTGTATGTCCAAGTAGTTTAGTAAAGAATTGGTATAATGAGATACATAAATGGTTAGGACAGAGAATAAATGCATTAGCCATGGATGGCGGTTCAAAAGCTGATATAACCTTGAAACTTCAACAATACATGAACACCTTCACTACCACCAGAGTTGCTACCCCAGTGTTAATAATCTCTTATGAAACATTTAGGATATATTCTAATATATTACATTCATCAGAAGTTGGGCTGGTGTTGTGTGATGAAGGACACAGATTGAAAAACAGTGAAAACCAAACATACCAAGCATTAATGGGTTTAAAAGCTAAGAGAAGAATTTTAATATCAGGAACTCCTATACAGAACGATTTGACTGAATATTTCAGTTTGGTACATTTTGTCAATGAAGGTATACTTGGTACAGGTCAAGAATTCAAGAAAAGGTACGAAAACCCAATTCTCAGAGGCCAAGATGCCTTGGCAACAGCACAAGAAAGAGAAAAGGCACAGGAATGTCTCCAAACCTTAACATCAATAGTAAATAAGTGTATGATTCGTAGAACCAGCAGTTTACTCACAAAATATTTGCCTGTTAAGTTTGAACAAGTTATATGTGTGAAAATGACACCTCTTCAAATGCAAATATACAAAAACTTTATAAATTCTGATGCTATTCGAAATAAATTTTCTGGTACAGGTGATAAGAATACACTTAGTGCCTTGTCAAGTATTACTACTTTAAAGAAACTTTGTAATCACCCAGATTTAGTGTATGATAAGATTGTAGAAAGATCTGAAGGGTTTGAAAAAGCAATGAGTTTATTGCCAAGCAATTATGACCCCAAAGATGTCAAACCAGAATTATCTGGCAAGCTCATGATTTTAGATTGTATCTTGGCTAATTTAAAAACTAATACTGATGACAAAATTGTACTTGTGTCAAACTACACACAAACATTAGATTTATTTGAGAAATTATGTAGGAAGAGATGTTACCAGTATGTAAGACTTGATGGATCTATGACAATAAAAAAGAGAGCTAAAGTTGTTGAAAGCTTCAATGATAAGGAATCTAAGGAATGGATATTTATGTTAAGTTCAAAAGCAGGTGGCTGTGGATTGAATCTCATTGGTGCAAATAGACTAATCATGTTTGACCCTGATTGGAATCCAGCAAACGATGACCAGGCTATGGCAAGAGTGTGGCGTGATGGACAAAAGAAACCTTGTTATATTTACAGACTTCTGGCAACAGGCACTATTGAAGAAAAAATATTCCAAAGACAGGCGCACAAGAAGGCACTCAGTGATACAGTTGTTGATCAGAATGAGGAATCTCTCAGGCATTTCACTTCTGATGATTTGAAAGATTTGTTTAGGTTAGAAGAAAATACATTGTCAGATACTCACAGCAAGTTTAAATGTAGAAGGTGTGTCAATAATATACAAGTGACTTTGCCTCCAGAAAACTCTGACTGTACTTCAGATTTGTCAAATTGGTATCATTGTGCGGACAAGAAAAACTTAGCAGATTTAGTACTAAAGCAGTGCTGGGATTTGGCAAAGTCTATTTCGTTTGTGTTTCATCATAGGTCTGCGCAGACAGAAGCCAAGACACCTTCTGAAGCAGAAAAGGAAAATATTCCAGAATCAAAACCGAAAAGAATGAAAATTGAGATTGATGAAGATTATTCAGAGCCTGATGATAGTGCTGATGAAGATTATGAATGAATTATGAATAAGAAATTGTTTTTTTTTGTCAGATTGAATTTTTTGTTGTTTGTAAATATTTTCTTTTAGTTTAAGCAGCTAGATTATGGAAAATATAGTATTTGTTGAAAACATCGTTTTATTAGTAACAAATTTATTTTATTAACAGAATATAAAAATAAACAAAATTTGAAACCCACAAAACATTTCATTATTTCATGAAAACAAAATCAATATTCTTATGCTAGTTATTAATCTTAATACATAATAATTATTGTGTAAATTTAGATTTTATATAATGCAATTTTGCATTTAACTGGAACAACTTAGCTTTAAACCGTATGACCAGCTGGGTGGTTGTGCCGAATACCCTCGGTTTTCTGCTTCTTCATTAACGTCATATGGTTTTTTGAAGAGCCTTAATAAGAATCTCACCTGGAAAAGAACCTTATTTTAGCATATGAAGTTCAAGTTTTCTATTTTTAAAATATACCCATTGACCGCCAAGGACGTCTATCCATTTCGAATGGAAACGTGGTTACTATGCCTAATTTTCGATGTGCCCTGCCGTCGTTGATTTAATAAGCACATTTGTATTTGAAGCCAAAGAAAAGGGGTTATTCTGTTCTTAACACTACGAACACAAACCTTTTCAAAGTCATTTTTTTCTGCGTCATTTATTGCTTCTTGTAATATCCAATTCCTTGGCACATATACCGGGTTCACCTTAACCATACGAGCGCGTCTATCTTCCTCACTTACTGCAATGAAATACACATAATATACTTTTTTTTTTTTGTAAACAACATCTGAATCGAACTGAAAGGAATATTGACTAATACCTGAAACTACAATAGCTGATCAAACAGTGTAATAATAAAAGCCTATTGTTAAAATTGACACACCAAAAATTACTATTTCATAAGTTTTGTATCTCAGAAATCTCTAGTGAGAGGTTTAAACTATTGTGTTGTGAAAACAGTGGTTTAGCCATAAATATGTCACGTATCTATGTACTATGTATGTAAGGCATGTGTCAGTTATAATATGACATAGTAACGGACAACCAATTCTTGATCAAGGCAAATTTTTTTTTCTATATTAAGAACCTGCCGAAGTGTCTCTACTCTGCCTGGTGGAAAGTATGAGTAGAATTCAAGAGTTGTTGTCATCGTACTCATTGCAAATGCAAACAATGCAGTATGGTGGCCGCCCCGTTTGGGCACGTAAAAGGCATGACAGTCATCGAAAACGAAACACCATAGCATCGATGCTGTCGGAAAAAATAATATTATAATAAATAATCTTACCATTCTCTTCTTTTAATCTGTCTTGATATTTCTTTACCCATTTATCCCAGTTAGGTGTGTCTATAAACTTGCTGAGAGACCACTTTGTTTCTAGAACAGCCTTATCCAATAGTTCTTCTGGATTTACCTTATGAGTAAAAATTTTAAGATACAGAATTGAAAATGTAAAACTTATGCAGTACAGTATAAGTTGCACTTTGAATCTTATGTTTTGCTGAGGTATTTTCTTAGTTTTAGTTTATTCCGTTTCTCCTTGGGTTCTAAGGATATAAGCCACAGTGGAAAGAATGTTAAGAAGTAGGTTCGTCGTCTTTAGGTATAGTGTTTTTATTACGGTATACAAACAATGAGTATAGTGTTTTTAGATTAGCACAAAAGAATTAATGTGAGAATCTTGTTAGTTTTATTTTTTGGATGCAAGTATATCTACTTAAAAATTAGTGAAAACACTGTACCTAGTGTTACCTTCGCACTAAAATGGTTACTTTTCAACGGTTAACCAACGTTTGAGCTATCCACTTCTAAAATACATAAATCATATCTGTCAGGGCATGTAGTTATTCCGTTTATTCCTAATATCCATAGAAAAATGGTGAATAGAAATACAAATATATTCCCTACCTCAGTGAGTTGTCTGAACGTGCCTGTAAAGTCCGCCATTTTTAGCTGCATAACTTGAAATAGACCTTCAACTAGTTTTTCGTCACCTTCCTTTATTTCTTTCAATCCAAGTTTTAGTAGATGTGTTTGCCTGAAATTCCATGAACAAATTAAAATCAAAGGTAGACATTTTTAAATAAGGCGCGAATAAAACCATTTTTATATCCGTACAACGGAACAAATCATATACGAGTACTGTTAATAATGGATATAAGCTAATTTGCCTTTTATAGTGCCATATTTCACTGATTGTTGTTCTTTTCAGACTTTTTGTAAGACTTAATAGTGATAATAAGTATTAGTAACAAGTATTTAGTGAAAGTGAAACACACGATCACTTTAAACAAAGACACCTAATAAATACGTACAACACTTTTATTTTGACATATTCATCGAGTGTGCTTCTAACATATTTGATCTTTTCCTTTTGCTCTTCGGACAGTATCGGCTCTAGAGATTCGGCAAATTTCTCCAAATTCCATAAAAGTATCTGTAAAAAGCTCGTAATAAAAAAAATCCGAGATGAAAATTGAATAGTCGTAAGATCATCGCAAAACTTTATTAAAGGAGAATATATAATCTGCTGAAAGTTTTTTTTCTTATTAACAGTGCCTCCCTACTGAACGTAGGCCTCTCCTTAGAAATGAGGTTTTGACCTACTCTATCACGCTGGCCAGACGGGTTGGTATAGGGCTCGTTTGACGACGGGGGAAACGGAGATAATGCTCCGTCCGTCAGGGAATCGGAACTAGGGGTGGTTATTCTACGGATTCGCTCCAAGAAAACCGCCCCCGAGTCAGACGGGATACCTGCCCGAGTGCTGTTCTAGATGCAGTATCTGGGCCTGATCTTCGACGGAAGATATCTCTTCGATGAGCACTGCCGACAGTTTGCTCCAAAGCTGGTCGGCACTGCTTCTGCCCTTTAGTGACTTTTGTCCAATTTGGGTGGAGAAAGCGTCGTAACGAGACGGGGGTTGTCCGGTCAATGGCACTTTACGGTGCACTGGTGTTGGCGGTGGCTCTGACCGCCCAGAATAGAGCACGCCTCTGGCGCCCTTAGAGAATATTGACTAAATTAATTGTAAATGAATGGCATTTGAAAAAAGTCACGGCGTCTTGGGTGCCGAGCAAAAAAAAGAAACGACTCGACATTTAGAGGGTTTAATCTCGAAAAGTTGCAGGCCGATGAAGAATTATTTTTTAATCGTTTCAATCACCCTTCGTATGTACAAACAAACGGTTATAATTAAAATTTCTTGGCTAAAACCTCCTTTCGAAGGAGAGGCTTATGGGCCTGTGGGAGCAGTAGGCTGTTAAAAGCTGTTCATGAATGAATAAATGAATAAAAATTTCTGGTTATGATAAAACAAATAAACAAACTCACCTCGGGTTGTTTATTAAATGCATACCGCCCCAGATCATCTGAAGTATTGGGAACGTAGTGGTGATAGTAATGATCTAAGAACCCATAGGGGCCGTAGTCTATCGTCACACCAAGTAGGCTTATGTTATCAGTGTTTAAAACACCATGTGTGAAGCCAAGACCTGGAATAGGTATGGGAATTAAAGTCATCGGTCTATTCACATTGAACTAGCTATTTCCCGCGGCTTGGCTTGCCTGACTATTTCTTATTTTGCAGTTTTAATACTGAAAATTACCAACTTTGATACTAACCATTTATCCCTTCTTTAACCCTTTTCTTAACGGGTGCTTAGAATGTAAAAACCATTAGTTGTCAAAATTTCAAATTTGTAGCTACAGTGGTTTAGAGCATGCTGGTGAATCAGTCAGTCTGTGTGTCTGTTAAATATTTTGTTGTCTTTGCTTGTCAAGAAAAAAATAATAATCTACGAACTATTCACAAAATATTACCTTGCCATGTAGCAACCATATCTAAGTTTCTATGAGCCACTTCCATATACCAGTCCACGTACTTGTCGTTAGAATCATCTAGCTCTAGGAAATGGTGCTATAATAAAAATATTATTGTAATTAATCATATTTTATTACTTAAATTATTTTTATTATATAAGCGTCATTTACTATTAAAAAATAATAAGTTAAAAGCAAATTCGCAGCAAAAAAAAACTGTTTTATTTACCGCAAATGGAATTGAGCCTGTTGGGGCGTTTTTTGCGAATGTTTTGTGTTTAGACAAAGTACTAAACGCCTAGTGGGGGTAGATACTCCAAAAGAGGTATGGGTAAGATATTTATATAACAAAATCGTAATATTTTTGTAAATGCTACATGTGTAAGTAAGCATATTACTGACTGTGCTGACCAACATTACGAGTATAAGGTTTAACAAGTTCAATAGAGAAATGAAGAGGACGGGATTGATATATATATACCTATTTAACAACATTTAGTTTTACAATAGACAAACAATAATAAATTACCTTTATAATGAAGTCGACTAAAAGCTTCAAAGTATGAGGTTCCTTACGCTTGACCAATATTTCTAAAGAGCCGATGCGATACCACGCGTTGGCAACACGCATCACGATCGCTGTTTTCTCCTGTCTCGCATTTCCACTGTAAGTCTTATCGCGCCATACCTTATGGTCATCGCTCACTAAAATAATATTAATTGTCATTGGAAGACGGAACTATAACACAAACAAAAGCAGGTCTAATAAAAATAGATCTACTGGTACCCATTAGACTGTGGTCTTTCTTAAGTTTTAATTTATTATATGCCATTGTCATATTACGTAATAAAGTAAAATTAATGTTTATGTTACAATAGTTAATTTTGAAACATAATTTCTTATGTTGATAAATTCGCCGATGGACCGATGGCTTATAGAGCAAGAGCCCGTGAGTGCCAGACCTTCGTCATTTTATAAAAGCTGAAAGTTCTTCTATGTGTGTCCCTAGTACAGGTAAGAATGATCCCCAAACATGAAGCTGAGGCAGCGGTGGCTTTGGCAGATAACAGGCAACAAAGGTATGTAAAATTCCATCTCAAATTCGTCATAATATAAAACTTGATTTTTTTATATTTGATTCATAATAATATCAAAACTCGCGTTGCTCATTGCCAGACAGTTAGTATGGTTCCAACCCTCTGCCGGACACCCCTAAACTATTATAATTTATAATTATACTTACGTTATATTATAAAACCTAAATTTAATATATAATTTTTTGGGAGCCTATTAAACTATGTTTATATAGTAGCCGGACAGTTTCGAAGGTTCTATCATCTTGCCAGACGCATTCAAAGTGAGCAATAATCGGGAGAGCAAGGAGCGAATACAGTAACTAAACGTTATATTATAAAACCTAAGTTTCATATATAATTTTTTGGGAGCCTATTAAACTATGTTTACATAGTAGCCGGACAGTTTCGAAGGTTCTATCATCTTGCCAGACGCATTCAAAGTGAGCAATAATCGGGAGAGCAAGGAGCGTATACAGTAACTAGTGCGAATGAAACAGAGCGCTTAGTCTATTGCAGGCTTTCACTGCGCACCCATTGTTATTAATTTCAAATTTTGCAGTTTATTTTTTTCTTAATCCAGAAATTTCATTAATTAATTTTTACAATTTCAATAACAAATATTTAAAATAATACTGAGTAAAATTTTTCTCATACAATGTCAATCATGTCGAAAATCTAATAATTTAATTGATATTATTTTTCATTTTTAAGAAGTTTATTATTGTCAATGCTATTAAAATTATAAAGCCAATGAAACAAAGTAAATCAAATATTAGTGTTTATTATACCAAAGGATACATTTTTTTAAGATAAGAAATTTACAGAGAAATTAATTTATTTTAATTAAATCTAAATATTTTCATTATTTTCATCGTTATCGCGCGCTCACTAAATCGGTCCACACGTTAGCAGTTTAAACGTCGTAAGTGCTGCGAGTACAATTCGGACCGCCTTTGAATGCGTCTGGCAAGATGATAGAACCTTCGAAACTGTCCGGCTACTATGTAAACATAGTTTAATAGGCTCCCAAAAAATTATATATGAAACTTAGGTTTTATAATATAACGTTTAGTTACTGTATTCGCTCCTTGCTCTCCCGATTATTGCTCACTTTGAATGCGTCTGGCAAGATGATAGAACCTTCGAAACTGTCCGGCTACTATATAAACATAGTTTAATAGGCTCCCAAAAAATTATATATTAAATTTAGGTTTTATAATATAACGTAAGTATAATTATAAATTATAATAGTTTAGGGGTGTCCGGCAGAGGGTTGGAACCATACTAACTGTCTGGCAATGAGCAACGTGAGTTTTGATATTATTATGAATCAAATATAAAAAAATCAAGTTTTATATTATGACGAATTTGAGATGGAATTTTACATACCTTTGTTGCCTGTTATCTGCCAAAGCCACCGCTGCCTCAGCTTCATGTTTGGGGATCATTCTTACCTGTACTAGGGACACACATAGAAGAACTTTCAGCTTTTATAAAATGACGAAGGTCTGGCACTCACGGGCTCTTGGACCATTATGAAAAGCGGCAACGAATACATGCGTAGTTTTAAAGACCAGCATAGTTTGTCTGCACGAATAGCGTAGTGGTTTAAGCGATGGCCAAGACACTCTCTACTGCGCTGTGTGTTATGCTGCAAACATGGGAATGGGATGGGAAAACTGTCGCAATCCACAAATTGTTGCTGAGTCTGGGTGTTCTTTATGTCTGTTCCTTGTGTATTTGTAGAGTCCTTCGTGACGCAGGATATATTCTTAAAACTAAAATAGTATTTAGAAAAAATAGTTGGCGTTTTTTATTGTATTATTTGTATTAACATTAATTGAATGAGTGCAGTTACCAGAGAAATGTCCTCTGAATTCTGTGAAACCGGAAACGCACTTGTGTCTCTTTAGATGCATGTTTCTAAGAGCGGCACTATTAATTTGCCATAAGGTGACACGCGTACTTATTCACACCTTATACCATAGTATAAAAATCTTTGAAAAGTTTATCAACAGCTTTAAGGGGCTACCAGTTATATTTTAATTAATTTTCGTCTTACCCACCAATGCAGCAGCTCTTGTAGTCGGTATACCAAGATGGTAGCAGGCTTCAGAAGCTATCATCTCTCTGATAGAGGACCGTAGTACAGCGCGTCCGTCACCGAAACGAGAGTAAGGTGTCTCACCAGAGCCTTTGAGTTGTGGCTGCCAAGATTCTCCTTTACTGTGTTGTGAATTGTTCATTTCTATTATATTTTATAAATTGTGGGAAGCACACACGACAAAATAAATGAATGCATAAAATTAATGTTTGTTTCTTGTATTCCATATTTTACCATAACACTTATTGCATCTTAGTAAATTATAATAACGTTCAACCAGAAAAAAAAACACTGCGCTTCACTGAAAGCTAATATGATAGAGATAACTATCCACCTTGATATTATACAGTCACATTTTGAGAAACAGTATTAATAAGCTTGTATTTATTATAGTAAGAATTATAAAAATTAAAAAAAGATGTTGGTCACATTTTCACAATTAATAAACACATATTAACACATAAACAGAAGGTACATCTAATATTACTTATAACACTGAATTTCTATTATAATTCTATTAAGAAAAAAGATTTCACCTGTTAATATATTCCCCAAGAATGTGAGCTCTACCATCACCAAGTTGATCAGCCCAAAAACCAAACTGGTAACCACCATATCTGAAAATTATAATTTTTAGGTTTAAACCTAAGTACTAGGTTTTTAGTTTCAATTAGTCTAAATTTTGGTCCAGCTTACCTATGAGAAACACTTAAACCACCTGGAGGCAAGTATCTGCCAGATACAAAGTTAATAAACTCTTCAGTTTCAGCCACAGAAGGATCCAAGTCCAGTAGGTCTATTAGAACATCATCTGATGCACATACAAGATGTACTTGCCCGGTTAGAGGTTCAGTTGGTACCTGTAATTATATGTTTCATCTGGTTATAACAAGTATTAAATAATTTCATTCCTCAATATTTTGCTAATTAATTTGTGTTTGTTGTTGTTATATTGCTATTTGTTCATTTCAAAAATTATACTCATAGTCTTTGTTATGTATAAAATTAGTTATAAGTATTATTGTAACACCTATGTGGTTCACGTAAAAAAATAAGTTTTTTTTTTTATTTACTTTATTTGAGGGAATTTGCTACAATAATCATGCTTGGTAGGTGGGTTGGTGACCATTGGCCCTCCTTTGGGGGCACCTTCGTTCAATAGTCGACCACGATAATCTGATGATAATGATGATGAAATTAATATATCTATACATGCAATTATAGTTAATTACCTTAGAGAAAACAGCATCCTTAACAGCAACTGGCACATTATATTCTGGGTTTTCATCGATAGGGAGGGCAGCGTAGTTCGGAGATTCACGAAATTTCCACTCTTTAAAGTTCATAATTGGCTTCATTTTGCTGGCTATACTTTTCTGTTCATTCATAAGAGCGGGTAACATGCAGAGTGCACGACGCATCAGTAATAACGATGGAAAATTTTAATTCTTATAATCAGATCTCAAGGAGACAAATAATTATTGCAAAATCATTATTGTTTTGATAATTACTCCACTACATACTACATTTCAAGTTTACTTCACGTCTCCTCATATAATTTATGCGTTAATAGATTTGGAAATTCAACCTTGTCGGTACGAAATAGGGACTTTTTTATTAAACTTTTGCATCCGATTGATATCTCAACACAGCTGTACTGTCAGTGTCAATGTCAAGCATCACAGTGACAGTTCAGGTAGTTCACGTTCTGAACCAAAGTAATTCCATAGCTAAAAAATTAGGCTAGAACAATATTTTATTCTTAAGGTTGTCCTTTTAGTACTTTAGCAATGTTCAAGTAAACAGTTATGAAGCAAACAAAAGGAATAGACATCACATCGGAATCACACAGACCAAATGAGTAATCCATTTTATCGTTGAACCGACAACAATAATTGATTGGCTATTGCAGATGTTTAAATCTGATAAAAATAAAATAGTTTTTTGTTTGTTAATATGACCATTCCATTTTTATATTGACTGTCTTTTTAGTCTGACTGGTCCTTTGACTTTTAAGTCGACCCTAAAGAGAATTATTTTACAGATTGCAGAAATACAGGTCGGTCCCGAATATTTTGACATTTGAAAAATCGTATATAAAAACCATTTGACTTATTACAAAAATTGTTTATTTACAAGAAATTTAATTAGAATTAATTTTTTAAAAATTACATCGTGTACATAACCACAGTTTCGACGTTTATGAAATACGAAGTAACTACTTATTCTGTATCGTGGTATAAAATTTCTCGGCCTGATTAGGATACACACGAACACAAACATCAAAAGGCGGGTCGCAGCTTACCAGGCATGATCCCTTCGCCTGGTCGAAGGATCTTCCCTCGTGTTGAAGGGAAATGGCACCTATTTCTTCACAGTAGCCTTATAGATATATTGACAAATATTTCAAACTTCGAATTTAGTTTGCTCTCAGGGTTGTTGAGGACTGATGCCAGCCGCTTCGTGGAAAAACTGTTATTGAAATAAAATCAGTTGAACTAGTAGCCAATCTCAAATAACATCAGGAATAATACCGAAGCGGGCTAGGATAGAAGAAACTTAACAAACAGCTTTCATCAAAACAAATTGATCAAAAGAATTTGTGTTTATTTAAAAGAATTCATTTAAGTAGAACAACTAATCTTAAGAGCATAGGCCCATTGCGGCGGTTGAGCTGAAAAACCTCGTTTTTCAGCTTCAGGCTGTACCTCAAATGGCTTCCTTAACACTTCCAGCAGAAATCGCACCTGCAATAAAATCACAATTTGGAAATTTACAAATAACCCAAATAAAGATTCGCAGAAGAAGAAGGAATAGTCAGGTCTGTTTCAGTTGCTAATCTAGTGTGTGATTTTAATTTCAACAAAAAATCTCCATTTGAAACTGTCAGTCAGTGAGATATTTTAAAAATAATTCTTTAAAGAATATTTTGAAGATAGAAATTCTAAAGATACCTTCTGAAAGTTATCTTGTTCCGCATCAACGATCGCTTCATGTAGGATCCAATTTCTCGGTATATAGACGGGATTTACGCTTAGCATCCGCCTACGACGCTCATCCTCAAATAGCCCCGAGGAACCTGCATCTACTGTCGCTACACCGCAGTCACGACTGTTTACGCCTAATAGACAAGATATACAAATAAAAATCAGAAAATATGGTTTGGATTCTGTAAAGTGGTTGAGATTATAAATATTAAAAAAGGCAAGCATGAGTACATTTAGATCTTAGCAGCTTACTATGGTCCAATCGCGTTAAGAAAGTACTAACACATTGATCAGCAATCGCGTTAGTTAACATAGCAGAGGCAATAATGTGCGACTAGTCGAATTATGACTTCATGACTGTCCAGTGTCCGTCTTGAAATTGGCTAATAGTATCGAATAATGGAAGTGAATTATGTCTCACCAGCTTCTTTATCAAGTCTTTCTCGGTATTGATCGAGCCAACATCCCCAGGATGCATGGGAAGACAAACGTTTTAGAGACCACTTTTCTTCTAGTTTAATCTCGCTCACCATTTCGCAAGGTTCCAGCTACAGAAATATGAAACACATCCTTTTAATTTAGCAATATTTCTGGTACCGGTACGAGTCAGTGAAGTTACGTTAGTTTGTTAAAGTCTGGTTATTTAGTTGTAATATTCTTACTACGCCCAAAAAAAATTAAATTGTGTATTTAAAACTTCATGATAATCGGTTCAAAAGTTAAGGTCAAAAGCGTAACAAATTCACATTGGATTTATATTATTAGTTAGGATAGTTAGTAACTTAGGCATACTTCAGCAAGTTGTCGAAAAGTGGCAGTAAAATCAGCACCAGTCTGCTGCATCATGTCCAGTAGCTTTTCCACTAGCTGCTCATCTCCCCAACGCTCTTCCTTCAAGCCTATCTTCAACAGGAATGTTTCTCTGGAGCAATTCATCATAAAACGTGAAATTAGAAGATACTGGATTAGTTCTAAATAATTTAGTTGTTTTTATATTATTTCATACTTACAAAGTTTTATTTTTGCAGTAAGTATCCAAAGTTTTAAGAATATGTGACATATGTACTTGCTGCGAAGATGTGAGAAGTGGCTTTAAAGCATTTGCTAGCTGCCCGATGTTCCATACTACGACCTATGTGAATAGATCCGATATCAAAAGATAAAAAATATTCGTAGTAAATATATAGGTGGGCCAAGAATTCGTTAACATTTGAATCTAACATCCCGCGCAAACATGTTATGGGAATTCTTAGGACCGATACTACTGCGATTTGGTGGCTACAATCGTAGCACATGGTTTCAATAAGACGGAGCCACTTGTCACACATTCAATGAGTCCCTGAAGGTGGTTGGAGATACATTTCAGGAAAAGCTAATTTCCAGACGAGCGACATTCCATGGCCACCCAGAAGTCCAGATCTATCCTCAGCAGACTTCTTTTATGGGGTTATTTGAAGAATCGTGTCTATATCAATAAACCAAATACACTACATCAACTGAAAAAAATTCAGCGAAGAAATGTCGGCAATCTCGCGATCTCTTTGCCGACGATTATTCGAACATTTCGGTGCTCGCTTAGAAAAGTGCAAATGTTGAAACGGTGATCATTTAGACGATGTAATTTTTAAAATATAAATTTAAACTTATTAGCTTTCTTGTAAATAAACAATTTTTATAACAAATCAAATGGTTTTTTTTACAAGATTTTTCTAATGTTAACTATACATTCGTGGCCCACCCTATACTACAGCTTAAATCTCACATCTGGTTGTTTCGCTAGTGCGTATCGTCCTTCTCCGTCAGAGCAGTTGGAGACGAAACCTCCATCATAGGAATCGACGAACCCGTAAGGGCCGTAGTCCATTGTGAGTCCCAAGAGACTCATGTTGTCGGTGTTCAAAAGACCGTGGGTAAAACCAAGACCTGCTGAATAGAATTATATTAAAATATTGATTTAATTCATAGAGGTAAGGTTCAGAGCATTTGACTTTCTGAGACTTTCTGACTTCTGAGAAAAAATAAACGTTAAACTTGATTTTTAAAATACTTAATGAAATGTTAGCAGCGACTATTATTATACATTACTAATTTGTTATTTCATATGCTGGACTTGTTTTTTTTTTCCTTTTCTTAAAAAAAAGTAATATCATTCGTGTAGGTACGAGAAAATGATGTAAATTCTTGTGGAAATGTCATTTCATTAAAAAAATAAATAAATGAATAAATATTTCAGACATATAACAACGCTATTTAGTCCCTAACTAAACAGAGCTTGTACTGTGGGTACTAGACCTGGGAATCGAACCCGAGACGTCAAGTACAGCAGCCTTATATGCTACCGCAGCGCCACCGAGGCAGTAATATGTTAATTGCTGATATTTTTAGATTATCACAATATGTAGCTTTATTGTTTATTAGTATATATTGATTGGCTTGAATGAATTATTGACCTTGCCACTTGGCGACTAGATCCAAAGTCTTGTGAGCAATTTCAGAGAACATTCTTATGAAACGATTTTCATCCGTCAATTGAATGTCTGGGAAGTATTCCTGGAAACCGAAACAAGTGTTACAAATAGATATCTTTGAAAATGAAAATGAAATAAAAGATATTCACATCGTAATCTAGTGTATATTCTAAGAGTAACCTGTAAAACTATCCATAAACCGAATATTGTCACGTTTAAATTAAAGTACGCCGTATAAAATATTATAAATATAAAGATATTATACTTTATACCTTAATAATAAAATCTGATAACTGCCGTAAGACATCAATTTCTCCACTTCTGGAAAGGATCTCCAAGGATCCAAAGCGGAACCAATTAGGAGCCAAACGAAGAACGACTGCGGCACGCTCTCTGCGTGGACATCCGTTGTAGTAAATATCTCGAACTACTGCTTCATCGCTTACTAAAGAGACACTATTTTAATAAATGATCTACTTCATAAAAAATACTATAAATTAAAAGCACAATGTTGCAATTAGTTACTGGACAAAAATTAAAAAAGAAATTAAGTAATTTATTACAAACACCTCTTTCGTAGGTAAAATCTTGATATTATTTCGATCGTTACATGTGACAAGAAAGAGTCAAAAATGCAGTGAGAGAATATAGAATCATATACTACACCCACAGATGACATCTTCCGAAGATATAACAACTTTCTGAATTTTGCTTAATTATAATTAATTGAAATTAAACAAGAATGAGAAATAAGTCAAAGTGCATTTCAATTATTTCCATACCAACTAATCCTGCAGCCCTTGTAGTAGGTATTCCTAGGAAGTAACAAGCTTCAGATGCAATCATCTCTCTGATCGCACTTCGAAGAACGGCACGACCGTCATGCACTCTCGCGTATGGTGTCTGCCCTGAACCTTTTAGTTGAATCTGCCATCTTTCTCCACGTCTTTGAAATGATTGTAACAAAGTCAATTTAATAACAGTGTTTACTAAAATCATGTGCTCAAAGGGCCTTTTTTTTTCTTTGTCGGGTTGGAAAATCCCTTCGGTCTCCGACTCCTCGGGGACGCAGGAGCCAGGAGTATGTGGTGTTTCCACTAAAAAGCACCCCGGCGGCCGGTCTCAGGCGTCCTTCTCTGGAGGGGACCCGGACCATGTTATTTCAGGTCCCCTCCAAAATCAACGCCGCGCCTAGTCAGACCCTATCCTGGGGACGCCACAAAGGCAACCCCATCTATCAGTCCAGTAGTTATAATTTGTTGCAACCCGATTGCATTTTTGCTACCAGGCCGCAACAAATTATCCTATCGCAGACTGCAGCAATTAATCCGCCACCAGAGGTCCCCACTCTCTGGCGACTCGGGGTCCCGTCGACGGCTCATAACGCTGCCGACGTTTTCTTCGTTCGGGACCGATCCCGATACGGGACGGGATCGGGACGGGATCGGGAGAGGGCCGACCCTCTCCCGATCCCGTTCAGCGGTCTCTTTCTGGAGCATAACAGTTTCGTAGAAAAAGACCACTGCGGCCCAGCTTTCCTTACCCGCCAGCATGGCAGCAACGATTGCTGGCGGTGATAGGTCTCGTCCTATTTCATCGACTAGGGTTCCGCGTTCATATCGGCCATATCGGCGCTCCGTAGGGGGCCATGGATCGTAGCACCGCACAGTAGAGGCGGCGCACTTCTTCTCGCGGGCCCCCTATGTTAGGCAACAGCCTTTGTGGGGAGCCCGCCACCCCCCGAACTCATGGGAACATCCGCTCGAAATGCTCCTCGAAGTTCCAGCGACTGTCCAAGGTGAGGCCGAGGTACTTAATGTGTCGACCGACATCGACCTCCGTTCCTTCCACTCTTATAAACGAGCTGGTACGAACGACACCTCCGCGTTTCCTGTGGAAGCACAGGGCTTCCGTCTTATAAAGTGCAACCCGTAGACCCAAATCGCTGATCTTTTGGACGACACAGGTTACCCATAACTCGGCGAGCTCCAGGACTTCTTGGAAGTCGTACCCCCTAGCCAGTACTAGAGTGTCGTCCGCGTAGCAGACGACACTTGCTCCAAGGGGTAGACTGGTCCTCAGGACCGCATCATACGCGAGGTTTCACAAAAGGGGTCCTAAGACCGACCCCTGGGGAACCCTACATGTGACCTCCCTTTGAAGTTCTTCGCCGTCCCGACTTACATAGGATATGGACCTATCGCGAAGATAGGCCCCGATGATGTGCTGCAAGTAGAGGGGCAACTGGTGATATACCAGTGCCTCTCTAATGACCCACCACGGCAGGGAGTTAAAGGCATTGACTATATCAAGACTGATGGCCAACGTCACTCCCCCCCAACAGACAACCTCTTCCGACAAGGAGCGGACGCGTTCGATCGCGTCGAGCGTTGAACTTCCCTGTCGAAAACCAAATTGGTTGTCTGATAAGTTAGGGCCCACTAGCGATAGGTGTCGGCTGATACGGGCGGCGATAACTCTTTCAAAGAGTTTCGCCGCCTCGTCCAACAGGCATATAGGTCGGAACGCCGAGGGAGTATCTGCAGCCCTGCCAGGTTTCTGGATGAGTACCAGCCTGGCTTCCTTCCAGCCGGAAGGGAATACGCTGTTACGGAGACAGCTGGTAGACAGCTGCCTCAACCTATTCCCTAGGATCACCGAAGCGCACACCCATGCTCGACCCGGAATACCATCCGGGCCAGGAGTGGTGTTGCGGGCGGCGAGTCGGTTCACAGCTCGGTCCAGCTCATCCGCCGTCACTTCAAAGTCGTCGGACCACATAGTAGAATCCGACGGCAATGGAGGGCATGAGGGACTACCCTGGTCCCTGGTGAAGAGTGTATCTACAACTCTGCCCACGAATACAGGATCCAAGGTCTGAGTCAGTGGTGGGACCCACGGTCTGAGCTTGCCCAATGCAAGTTTATAAGGGCGCCCCTATGTGTCCCTGTCCAGTCCCTGTATGAGCTCCTTCCAAGACCGAGCCTTAGCTTCCGCGATTGCAAGGCTTACAGCCTTTGCTGCGGCGCCATACTCCCGCCTCACTTCGGCAATCTCCTCGGCTGTGGCTCGCCGTCTTCTTCTGGTTCTTTGAAACCGGCGACGGGTTCTCGAGCACGCTGTGCGAAGTTGCTCGAGTTCCGCTGTCCACCAGTACACAGAACTCCTCCTGCCTCCCGGCCTGACCCGTGGCATCGACGCGTCACAGACGTCAGTCATAACGCCACGGAACCAGGCCGCCTGCGCTTCTAGATCAGACGAGACCCGTTCTTCTTCCCCTGGCCAATCTGCGACGATGGTTGCGGCGGCGAGCATATCTCGGTTCATCCGTTTGAGGGACCATCGTCGCGGAGGGCAGCTACAGCGGTGGTCTAGGCCTGCGCCCGGGCGGCAGATGGCCACATCAAAGTGACCATCTCTTCTGCCACCCTCCATCCTGACACCTGCTCGATACCTAGGGAAGTCGCCCACGTCAGGTCGATAATTGACTCCCCCTGCCATCGCACGCAGGTGACTGACTGAGCCCCGGTTCACAATAACGAGGTTCAGTCCCGCCGCCCACTCAACGAGTGTATCTCCTCTCACGTTGTCCAGACGATCCCTACTGTGTGGAGCGGGCGTTTAAAATCGCCCAGGATAAGTACCGGACGGTACAGGTACGTGCAAATGCAGCTCCTGAGGCCGTCCAGGTACGCCTCAAATACGGGGAGGCCGCAATGCGGCGATATGTAGCAGCCCGCAATGACCATGGGGCCCCATTCAACTGCCGATCCGACTGCTGATCAGCAGATCTAGCGCTGCGCGGCAGTGATTGAGGTTACCCTGTAAAACTTTCTGGGGAGGCATGAATTTTAGGCCTCCATTACCTCCTCTGCCGGACGGGTTTCCGGCTGTGGCATTCTTGTAGTCAGCGGGTGCTGACTATTGTCAGTTCTCGCCAAGACTGGAGCGGGGGCTGTCTGTAGCCCCCTTTTCTTTTTCTTCGGTGCAGAACATTTCTTGTCCCCCAGCCGATGATCCGCGGGACGGCCAAGGTCCGAGCAGACAGGGCACCTGGGCGCTTTTGCGGTGCATGTGCGCGCCACGTGGCCTATGCCACCACACGCGTAGCACTGCGCACCGCGGTCTGTTGGGACACTTCGCCCTCACTTGCCCCAATTCGAGACACCGATAACACTGCAACGGCCTTGCTGCTAATGCCTCCACCCTGGCCGAAACCCAACCCACTTGCACCTGTTTGGCGTTCGCGATTTTACGAACCGCCACAAGCGGGCAGCGGACCCAAGCCGTACCCAGCCGTGATGGAGAAATACGGATATGTTCAACTTTGACGTCGGAGATGGGACATTCCCCCGCCGCTGCTATGGCCTTGGCGACCTCAGCTTGGGTGATGGACTCTTCTAAGTCCAACATGTTCTAAGTGCTGGACAGTACCTTCCGCGGGCGTGCTGCCAATTTGTCCGCCAGAGCGGCGCTACCTTCACCGGGGATCTGCAAAATACGGGGCCCCGGTCATCGCTCGCTTGGTACGGAGACCGCCTGCGATGCCGAGATCACCCAGATTAATGTTAGCCTTTGCGGCCTCCATTAACGCAGCTATCCTCGTCTCAGAGCCAGGAGGTACGGAGACAGTGACAGCCGCAGATGCGGGAAGCCGTGGCACAACTCTCTTAGGTTGGGGCTTCCCTTTGACTGGCTCGTGGTTGCTGCCTGTTTTGCGGCCTTGGCTTTGGTCTTCCGACCAAGAACCACAGCCCAAGTTTCATCTGTCGACGTGGCCACAATTTGCTGCTGCCCCGTGGATTGATGCGTCGCTAGAGGCTGTGGGGTAGTCCATTTTCGTCTCCTCCTCCTTTTTTTCTGTTTAGTTGGCGGCGGATAGTAGACCTCTACCACCCTTGCACCCGTGGGTGAGAATTAAAGGAGAGTGACTCTCTTGGCGTTGCTCCCCTAGCATTTTAGCACGGACTTCGGCCAACACACAATCCAGTGTGATCGCATATTGATCTCGGTCCGGTATTGGCTTCAGCACGGGCCGGCTCGCTGCTTCGCTACTTATCCTAGAGGGCGTGGCCCTGTCTGTTCCCTCTTTGGACTGTGCCGGGTTATTTTGGAGGAGTTTTTGGCCCCTACGGCAGTGTTTCTCCATCTTCTTTTGTAGGGAGGCTATCTGGGAGCGGAGTGTTTAGTTCTCTCGCTCTAATCTCCCTACTGCACCCTCAGGATCGATGTGTTCGTTCTCATAAGGAGTTCTGACACACCGGCCCTAATGATCGTCATAGCCTCTTTGGCGGCAGTTCTTTTGCTGCCTTTGGCTCCCTTCAGTCCCGCGAAAGAATTCTCGGCTGCCGACAGGGACTCCGGGATTTTGGTGTCTATGGCGTCAGTGGATTGCCCTTTCAGCTCCGCCGCTGCTTTTTTTTACTGCTCTTCTTCTGAGAGGATCAGAGGAGTGGATGAACCAACTGCACCTGCACGTTTCGTCTCCGTCTCCGTCCCCGATTCACTCCTTCCACCATTTGCTGCACCCCGTCTAGACAGCGCAACCTTAGTGCGCCGATTCTCTTCCGCTGGACCCTTCGGCTTGCGCTTGTAGACTTGGGATAACCGCGCGGAGACAGAGTAGAACGATGAGGCATCACTGTTGCCTGAATCCTCACGCTGCCACTCCATTTCCTGCTCATGCTCTGTAGTTGTGCGCTCCGTTGTTGGCGCCCGCCTACTTCTTCTGCCTCGTCCGCCTGACTGGGCGCGGGATGTCGCCGAACTCGGCGTTGTGGGTCGCACAAAACTGGGCATGTGCGCCCCAATCGTTGTGCCCGGACTCGGACACCGCTCAGCACGCAACTGTGGCCCCCCAGAGTACGGTAGGCTGAACACTGCGGTATCACCCGGAGTGCTGAGGGATTCTCTGACCGCGATGCGGTCAGTACCCTCCTGGGGTACTAAGTTTTTATAGGCCAAGTGCATTGTGTTGTTTGCTGTTTAACGGGAGCTTACGTCGTGATGCCTCAGCGACTGGGACACCCCCCAGCTGTTAACCTCTTCACCGGGTTTCCTCAGCTTGGGTTAGGAGTAATTTTTAATAGAAGTTTTCTTCCTCGCGAACTTCTCCCACCTTTCCCCCCGTTGGAGAAGTCCCCCGCACCCGATATCTCAGCGTCTACGGGTTGGGCCGATCGGTTGCCGGAGTTCGGCAGTGACTACCGTCAGCTACTCCATGCAGAGTTTCCAACGGCGATCCCGTCACTCCTATGAGTCGTCGTCCTCCGACATAGCCTTCACATATGCCCTCTGCGTAACAGAGGGACACCCGGAGGCCTTTTTTGGATATATGGTCTGAGCCATCCTACCCATGTGGTTTTTTATAGAGGTTTTCTCCTCTTAGCCAGTCTCCTACGAAGGTTAAAGGCCCCCGCTCCCAATAAGTTGGCGTCTACGGGTCGGGCCGTCCGGTTGCTGGTGTTCAGCATTGACCACCGTCAGTCATTTCGATCAGGGTGAGAACTTTAACGGTGGTCACGTCGCCCCTCTCGTGGCCGTCGAGCCACTCTTCCCATGCCAGGAACAACATTAGCCGCGCCAATAATATGAGATCGCGTGTACCGCCTTCCGCGTGCAACTGGTGTTCGTTGCATTGGACGCCGTGGTTTGGTTTTTGGAAAGCGTGCTCAAAGGGCCTAGTGTGAGTTTATTTCACATCAACTCGAACATCACGAAGATTGGCTCCCACAAAAATCTTCACCAATCGCTATATAAAAACGTGCTCGCCGTCAAGATAATGTTGATTTGGAACAAACTTACATTGAGTCCTAAGGGCTACTAAGAAAAAAAAATAAAAAAAAGACGTACCTGTTAACGTATTCACCAAGAATATGAGCTCTGCCATCTCCTAATTGTCCCACCCAGAGTCCATACTGATGACCACCATATCTATAGATCAAATTTTGTTCAACTTATAAAGTCATTGTATACTTTGGGTGAACTTGAAAAATTCAATACAGACCTATGTGCAACTGGAAGCGCTCCGTAAGGCAATTTTTGGCCAGCAATGAATTCAACGAATTCATCTCGATTGATCATTTCTGGGTCCATGTCTAGGATATTGACTAAAGCGTTTTCGGAAGCGCAGACTAATCTTATGTTACGCTCTAAAGGTCTTGGAGTAACCTGTTTGGTACAAGTATAAGGTTTTTTTTTAATTTACGTGACTATAGGATACTATACATATACTACTATATAAATACTATAAGATTGCAAGATGGGAAAGGCTCCAACTCTTCAAGATGTTACGTTCAGAAAGTATCTGTCAAATGAGGCAAGAAAAGAACATTTCAAAATTAGAAACTAGACTATCTTTTCCACGGAACGATGATAATACACAAAACGTATTATTTCCGAAAAGATTTTCTTATTTACTGAAATATGTTTTGTAGGTAAAACATATATCAGTATTTTGTAGTGGTATTTTGTTTTAATACTTTAAACTTGAAAATAAAAAAACAATAAAATGTTTACATAGAAGCGACAGAGCTAAAATAATTGCAAACAAGGGTCAAAAAATTCTTCCGTGTCTGTCATTGTCTACTGGTAACGTTACCAAAGGACTGACTGAATTGCAATGTTGAATGGCAATGTTAATTCTCAGTGGTAGAAAAAAGCCGGCCTTCTGGTCACGATAAGCGTCGATCAGTTGTTTAACTAGTTTTTTAAACATAGCATGAGCACCCTTGATCCTAGCATCTGGACTTCACAAGGTTTAAAAATATATTTCCTCATATTTACTAGATTTTTAGTCATGGGTTACAAAGATACTTTGTCAATTTGCTTAGACTGTTGATTGGCTTATTTATATACAATACTCATTGCAAACTAAATAAAAATTAACTTTTACGTATTTTTAATTTCCCTACTTTATACAGCTTTTGTACATACATCTTATTTTCATGAAATAACTTACTGTTATATAGTGACTAACGTTTAAATAAATAGATACCTCTGAGAACACGACATTCTTAATATTTGCCCGTATTTGATCATGATTTTCGTCTATTGGTAATAGAATATACTTCGGATATTGACTGAATCTCCACTCTGTAAGATTTCTTTTCAATGTAGGAGTTTCTCCGTCCATTTTCATCGCGCAAAAAAGGTAAAACAAAAATTGAAAAATATTCAACAAAAATAGGAATATTAACTTGAACTTACCGGCATTTACTACATAAACAATATAGAGGTGCAAAAATTTATGAGAAATTAGTAGTACTCTATGGTATTAAAATAGATTATATTCTCGTCACTTCTGCGATTCTCAAGCTATAAATTCATCTCAATCTTTGAAATTTTTTTCTGAAATTCTGGATGACAGAAGACTTATTTTTGCAGATGTTACTCAACCTTACAGATGGAAAGGTTAATCAATATCAAATAAGATTTTTTAAAGTTTATTTAATACGATTTATTTTCAAATTGAGACCTATGGACAATTTTCGTTACTTTGTTTTATAATGTATTTGTCTGCAGTCTCTATTGCTTTCAAGAAAATCAGTATTGTAGCTTAAAGGAAATATATGGATCAATCTCTCAGACTTTCATAGTCGGCTGGACATAGGACTCTATTAAGAAAAGACGTTTATTTTAACCTATATAAATCTCTGAACTCAAAAGTGAACCATTTTGACAGCAATCACCAACGAAATAAAAAAATAGCATTTTAATACAGTTTTAAAGACATATTTATAAGTATATACTGTTGCCAGAGAATAAAATTGTTTGTTTTGTGAAGACTCGATTTCTCATTCTACTGTAAAGATTATGTTATTTTTGGATAAAATTCTCGTGTAGGTACTCGTAGCGAAATAAGTACAGGTTTATTATTTTTACCTAAATCATGAAATAAATATAAATAACTGCACAAATAAATTACCATCTTCATTGGCGAAAATATACTTAGGAATAATTTTCAGCATAAAAAAAATATCATTTATAAATACTGGAAAACAAATCTTGAAAATTGTACACTGTTGTTCAACTACCTCGCTTGAACGATAGCGTACAATATAACGAATAATGATATTCAAGGTCACGGGTAAGCTGATAAATTCTAATAACCATAAAACTATTGAACTTTGACCGAATATCGTGCTAATCTAATTTTGTAGGCCTATACATTAAACCTCGTCCGGTGTGAAATTCGTCAGTTCGGCGACCGCAATTTCACTTTCGTGAGCCGCTTTCTCGTTCTGTCACTTTCGAAAAAATTCACTACAGTGTAAATCAAACCCGTTTCCATTGGTAGTAAATTCCATTCAATCGGTGTATGTAATTTTTGTGAACTGTGCATGGTATTTGTTGAATAATAAATGGATTTTTATCAAAAAATATGGTGTATACAGAGGGATATTTGAGGGAGAAGCTGACCAAGGAATTGGACGCCGTTCACGTCGTAAGTAATCTGTCAAAATTATATCGAACGCCGCGCTGTAACATTTTTGCTTATTTATTTTATGAATGAAAGTTAGAATTTGATTCGAGTTAATATCTTCATGATTTTACAAAATGACGAAGAAATCGGATCCAGATCGATTTAATGTGACGAAAGAAGCGCTACTGCCCGGGTTATTATTCGCTTTGCTTGTAAGGTGGTGCGTGGCGGCATATCCGTATTCAGGTTATAGAAAACCTCCAATGTATGGTGACTACGAAGCACAAAGGCACTGGCAAGAAATAACCGTTCATACTCCCATTGTAAAGTGGTATCATAATACAACTCAAAATGACCTTCAATATTGGGGATTGGACTATCCACCACTTACGGCTTATCATAGTTTTCTCATGGGTTTGGTTGCGGACTGGCTCGATCCAGAATCAGTGCGTCTGTTTGCGTCCAGAGGTTATGAAATCGATTCTCATAAAACCTTCATGAGGTGGACTGTATTTTTAAGTGACATATATTTTTATGCCACTGCAGTGCTGTGTTTATGTATAGATGCCGAAAGGATATTAGGAAAGGAGCTGAAAGAACCAAAGTGTGTTTTTAAAAGGACAGACATATCTACCACATTGTTTTTACTGTATCCTGGTATAATATTGGTTGATCATGGCCATTTTCAATACAACTGTGTATCATTAGGTCTATTTTTGTGGGCTACATTTTTCATAGTAGCCATAGAGAATGATATTCTAGCAACTATATTTTTTGTTCTTGCTTTGAATTATAAGCAAATGGAATTGTATCATGCTTTACCATTTTTTGTCTATTTGCTTCGAAAATGTTTTATAGGTTTGCCTTTAGGGAGAGGCAAACTTGCATATATTGTTAATAGATTTAATAAACTTGCAATTGCAGTAATTTCATGCTTTGTTATTATATGGTATCCCTTTATGACATCATGGGAGGATGTTTTCCAAGTCTTGCATCGATTATTTCCATTAAGCAGAGGAATATTTGAGGACAAAGTGTCCAATGTTTGGTGTGCAGTGAACGTTTTTATTAAACTTAAAACAGTTTATAGTAATGAGGAAATGGCAAAAACATGTCTGTTAACAACAGCTATGGCTGCTGTGCCTGCCTGCATAGAATTCTTCTTTAGAATAAATAGGAAAAAATTCATTTTATGCTTGATAAATGTGTCACTGGCATTCTTTTTATTTTCATTTCAAGTCCATGAAAAAACAATTCTACTAGTAGCAATACCGGTTTGTCTTCATTTTCCTGAAGATCCTTTCATGTGTTTCTGGTTTTTGTTAGTTTCTAACTTTAGTATGCTCCCACTGTTCCTGAAAGATGAACTCTTAATTCCATTTGTTGCTACTAACCTTATTTACATGTCATTCTATAGCATCTGCTGTAAGTTATCGCAGCCAAACGCGGGCCTGTTCTCATTCTTCAATGCAAACAGAGTTTACAAAATTATTTATCCTTCTAAAAAGAACAATTCATTTTTACTTAGGCTCTTGAGCATCAACTTTTTCTTCTCAGTGATTGGTATGATAAGCTTAACTGTACTGTCAGTGTTCATGGAACCACCGCAGCAGTTGCCTGATCTGTTTCCGTTGTTAATATCGGTGTTTTCATGCTCTCATTTTCTGTTGTTTTTCTTTTATTTTTATTATCACCAGTTCAGTTTGCCTGTATGCTTGCCAACTATACATAAATTAAAAAGAAAATAATTAAAAATTTTAGAATAAAATTTCTGCTCCATTTCATCTTTTTATCGTTAAATTTTCTCTATGAAATCAATTCTTGAACACAGTTTAGACTTTAATTTTAGAATAAGACAAAAAATAAATTTGTGCTTTAAGTGTGATTAAAGTCATTTCTTATTTTAAGTTATTGTTAATTGTTTTGTAAAAAATAAAGTAATTGATGAACTAGATGAAACCATTTTGTTAAAAAAATGTATATTTAAGTCACTGCATTCCGAATAAAGATTTTAAAGATAGATTTTAGATTCTGAAAAGAGTTTTTGTTATACCTCATACCAACCAATAGGAAAAATATTTATATGGCTAGTCCAAACTTAGTAGTTAACTTCTTACCATTTTATATCCTCTGTAAAACTCAGTTTGAATCCTATGTAAAGTTTTAATGCAAAAAAAATATTTAAAACTAAAAATTTACAGCATTCTAGAAAAATTTGAGGGTATAAAAGAAATACTAGTTAAGCATATTCAGAGCTTCTTGGATCTCTGATATATTCAGCTTTGAAATTTATACAAATGATCCCATTTAAAGATGCAAATGCAAAGCTGTTTTTCATTTGACAAAAGAGTTATCTAAAGCAACTAGGGTGTACTAGAGTAGTAGTTGGTCCGGGTCCAGTAGTACTACAGTCTGGCTTGATCACTCGCAGGTAGGACTGCCACAACTGTATAAATGTCATTATACATTGTTGCAATTATTGTTTAGGACTATATTTACATGTTACTATCTACCGATGAATATGTGTGTAATCTTTTAACATATTACCATAATTGCATACTTAATAGATGACAAAAAAATGGAAAAATAAAGAAGCACTTTTTAAAAACTACAGTAAAAAGCATGGACTGCTTTCTATTAAAATTATCTTATAATTGCTGACTGGCCGGTCGGTTGTTGACTGGAATATTATATATAAATAAATACTTTTATATAATACAATTTTTAATTTCAAGTTTGTTTATAACATATCACTTATTTTTACTTGTACAAAAAGCAAAAGACAATAATAAGTACTGCTGTGTATATAAGTATAATAATCATATAATTTCGGCCATAAAACAACCTATATAAGACTTAACAAAATAAAAATATGCTACCATTGTCGCACGGATTAAAAATATTTGTACTAGCAAAGTCTCTTTAATTTAAATACTTCTTTGTATTGAAACAGATGTTTTTGAGCAAAAAAGTTGATTACGATTATTTTTATATTTTACAAATTGTCTGCAGTAGTAGTAGTATTTCTGGACTGATATGACCTTAAAATTTTAAGAAAGTCTACTTCTTTCTCAAAGGCTACACGCTTGTGACTTTTGAGTTGCAGACGTTCATGGGCGACGGCTGTCACATTCTACCAGGTGACTGGTATATTCATTGCAAATGGAGACAATGCGGCATGGCGACCCACACTATGGCGGTCTACTGAGATGCTTTTTACGCCCCGCTTGGGGATGTAAAAGGCATGACAGTTATCGTGGCAGTGTAGGGCTCACACAGTTACCACGATAACTGTCACCCCTGCATCAATGGGCCAATACGACATCACGGATGCTATCGCTTTAGGTTGGTCTTCTGTGGGAGGGTAGTACTGCCCCAGTCGAGCCGGCCCGTTCACTGTGGCTCTACTACCTAAAAAATCCGTACCTGTTGTTACCCTATATGTTAACCTATATTTTACCTGTATCTCATGTTTTAATTAAATAAATAAGTAATTTTAAATTAATAACTTAACAGAAAAAACTACTTACTTCCTAAAGTTTATATAAAAACAAAAATAGTATACCACAACGTCAATTAATTTAAAAACTGACTTGATAAGCTGCTGAATTTATCTGGTAGGTACTTCCGCTTAGAGCAAGAGTTTCGATTAATTATATGAATATTTTCTTGTTTTATGTGGCATATTCTTTATTGTACCAGGAAATTACCAAAAAAATCAACAGAACCTTACCCCTAAGAAAGAGAATTTAATACAATGAACACATTGAGTCTAGTTAGTTTTGGATGGAATTTGGATGGATGGAACTTTAACCCATAGAAAACAAAGTTGAATTTTATTTAACCTTATTACCTTTTAAGTTATTTATATATGTGTTACTATGTGACAATATGATAAAAAATTGCTTGAGAAACATTTAAAACTATGTCCTTAACGCTTTTTGTTAGGTGAAGATAAAATACATTGTTAAAATTAACGTCTGTAAGTCAGAAAGTAATCTTCTTACTATCAGTATATTCAGTAGCTAAGTGATAATAAATGACAAGATATAAAAACATCGTTTAACGTGATTGTGATATGTATCGAAATATACTCGCTTTACTTATGACGCTAATATATGATGTTAACTTTTAGCTGATTTTGTAATAGTCAACTAATGGTGTTAACTACGCAGGACAACAGCACTGCAAAGCGAAGGCAAACTTGACACAAACCCTGTACCAACTCGTTTGGTCAACATGGCCAAAACCTCCTTCAGTAATAGCCTGTGTCCAGCAGTGGTTTATTAAAGGTTGTTGATGATGATGATGATAATACTTGAAGATCGCACAACCTATACTGCTATCATCATCAGCCTGTCGCAGACCACTGCTGGACATAGTCCTCTCGCAATTGTAATGTAAGTAACAAAGATAATTTTATTGCCGGCAAGAATAGACATTTTTAAGTAATGAAATGAACCTTTTCCTAGTACATTTTTATCTGTTTTACTTTTATAATTATTTAAATATTAATGACGTAGTCTTTTAGTAACAAAGTCCAAGACAACAGTTAAACACTTAACGTTTCTCTGTTAGTTTCTTTCTATAATTGAATAGTATCAGCACTTAGCGACCTAATTCGCAAATCATGATGACAGAATTATGTACGTCACACGGAAATGACTCGTCGATGATCACTAACTTTTATGCATTTAGTCTTTCAAAACAATTATCTACTTATTGGCATTATGTTCAAATCATCTTAGCAGCTTACTTGCAAGTAATGTGAAAATTTGTGTCAGCATAACTAATGGTTTAAAAACACGTCTAAAAATGATTCCGGACCCTTAATCTCTATATAAACTTAATTTGGAAAATCTTTATCGAGGGGCTTATTAAAGATTTTTTGACAGTTTTAAACAACTGTCTTACGAAGCACTTATATGGATAAGAAAAACGGATTTAGTACAAAAAACAAAACGTAAAAGAAAGCTCTTTGAGCATTAAACTACCCCCAAAGTTTACTTTGCTTGCCAATCTGACCTGAAATCGTCTGTGACATCTAAAATACAGTAAGTAACTGAATGAATCGCACTCCCTTCCTATTAAACCGGTTTTGATTTTTGGCTGAGTCGTTACCCAATATTTAAAAATGTTTCTACATGTTGGTGCCCTACCTGCCGAGCCAGTCTTGGCCAGTGTGCCACGAGAAGCATTGTCACAAATCTAACCCACAAATACTTGGTATGCCACATGCGTGCTGTTTTCACTGAGCGTTGCATAATTTGACGCATGATTTCACTGGGCCTGCACGTGCCCGAACAGTGATGTGAATCAATCTACTTGCCCATTTGTTAACCGATAGATAAGTAAAAAACATACTGCATAGTGGGCTATTATGCTATTATTTCGGAGTTTTAAAATAAAGTATTGAGTGAACCAAATTTATTTTAATTTTTATTTCATTTAAAGCATTCATCAATTATTAATTTAATTCAATAAGTTTATAGAAATTGGGAATTTTTGGCTTGCATGATCTTGTGACAATCGATATTCGAAGTACAAATAGGCAACTTCCTTGCAAATTACGTTACGAAATTTAGGGGCAGGAAGCCAACTCCAAAATAATTAGAATGTGATTAAAACGAAAACTCACAAAGTTCCTTTCTTTCGTAATATTTAACGTCCTTAATGTTAATGTAGATTTTGTCAATCAAAGTCAGCATCATTGGTCTAGCGGTTAGCGTATACGACTGCCGATCAAAGGTAGTTCGATTCTCAGGTCGGGTCAAAAGTGATGGTGGGTTTTTCTTGCAAGAAATTATATAGTAAAGGTAAAATAAAGGTTTGGGCTGTTTTTTATTTTATAATAAGCATTAAAGTTTAGCGATGTTTTACGCCCTCGCTTCAGAGAGTACTTTAAGCCGTCGCTCCCGATTGTCATATACATCTATGGCAATCGTTATTGGGAAGTCAGTACACTCAAATACACAGTCAACTAGTTCAACTTTTGAATTCAGTTCGCCCTCAGGAATGTTCAAGTCCGATGCTAGTCGCTCAGTGGCAAAACTTGTATCTTATATGATCTACTTATATGAAATTGTAGGCGATCCCAAATGATCTTGGGAATAGTAAAGGCTAGGAAGAGGAACATAAACGTTTTTTAGGTATCATTTAGCCTTTTTTGTTCTGTACTACATTTTCGGATTCCCCGAATAGTGCCCACTGGTGGTTATGTCGGACTCGAACCGACCAAAAACCGCACGTCGTCGCCGTTTCGGATATAAGTAGCCGGGGAACCAAGTGCACCTTAAAAAGGAAATCCCTGGGACCTCGACGAACGTCGGGTCATCTACGGTTTGTAAATGACCTGTGTGAAAACTCCAATGTTTTCTCTACCCCTAAAAGGGGCATCACCTGGACCTACTTTTACTAGGGTGACGGATAGCCTCAGCTGTCACCCTCAGGCTTGCTCTTAAAAAGGGTGGAGACTATTTTGCGATCTCCGGTGCCTGACTCGCCTGCGGTACCTGGCTCATTCCCGGGCCTGGCGGATCGATACAGTTAAAAATTTGTTCACAAAAAGAGATGTCGAAGTTCCACTTGCTCTCCTCCTGTATCTTGCCCGCGAACATGCTACCGAGCAAAAAAAATCCACTCCGATGACTGCCATCAGTGCATCAGCCAGTATGGGAGGGTCCAGTGATGCCTCTAGAGTCAATCCTCCATAACGTGTCTTACCGCCACAATAACGGCGTGCCAAATATAATTTATCCTTAACATTTAAAATATTACTAATTATTAAGCCTGCAAAAAGCTTGATTCTCAAAAAAAACAAATACTGTTACTACAATACAAATGAAGTCAACCTAGACCATTAATCTGAAATTTACCTCATTAAAAAACTAATACCTATTTTTAAAGAATGATTGTGGTAAGTGTGCGTGCGTTGACAACGTGTTATATCAACTACCGATGCGCTATCATTGCGCTATGTTAGTTGTTTAATGACAGATGCGACCATGGATACTAAATGGGAGAATTGTTCTGTTTGTGTTGAATGAAAAATTAACTGTCTGGTTAGTGTACTATGCATCACTGTTCTTAACAGGTAGATAAAAGTTATTAAAATTAAAGGTTTTTAAATACCTATCCGACAATTTTATATGATGGGACACGTTAGCTTTACCTACAAAAGTTTAGTTCACTATAGATGGCAAAAGCTCTCTGTCCATATAGGGCATTGCCAATTATAAAATATTAATATCAAAAGAATTTAGTGAAAAGAAAACATCTTTTCGGGTTAGAAAAGTATGAACCATGAAACTAACTATTCGTAAAATAATTGTTAAATTATCATGTTAGTCATCAGTTATCAGCATGTGGACACAGTGTACTGTTTTCTTTTATAGCTTAATGCCCGCTTCACACAAAACCTCCTTTGGAATAAATTTGATTTCAGATGATAGAAGTGAAACGGAAATTAGGGCAATGAAAACAAATAGGAGACGATGCTTATAGTAAAGGATTTCGCAAGTCTGGGATACGGAAACGACACTGTCTAGGAGGGATCTGGATGTCGTAATAGTAACTGTTCACAGATCCCTTCTATCTCAGGCACAGAGTGGCACACCGTATGGTTTTAGTGGGTCCGCCTCCGACACACCACCCCACCGTAAACTACGATGGGGTGACGGCCCAATAGGGTTTCCACACGTTAAAAAAAAGAAAAAAAAAAGGGAAACGACTCTACAGTAGTCCGAGGGGGGTCGTGCACCTGAATATATATGTTGTGATTATATTCGCCATTATGTCAAGGATATCAATTATATTATATGACTGATAAATCACTGTTATGTAAATATGATGGTCGATACATACAGCAACAAGTAAAAACAGCATTTTAAAATTTAATAACTGCATTAAAAAATAAAACGCAACATATATGATCAAAAGTTTCGTTTCAATTTAGTTTAAGTTTAACTAACTTCAAATAAGATTTGTGTATACTATCTAAATCAGCATCAGAGTATAAGTATAGGTATTTGGTCAGGAAAGATTGATAAATAGTAGTAACATCATAAATAAATAAGTAGTGTTTGCGTTTTCTTGCAACATGTAACACAAAAAAGTGTTCTGTTACTCGCTGTACATTTCCACATAAACATTTAGACAATTAGACGTTTGGTTATCCCTGAGTTTATCTAGAAATATATTTACACAAAATGTTAGCTTTGAGTGACGTTAGAACTTCTTTTAACACATGGCCTCTCCATGTGGGCATTGCGGTATTATGACGCATTGTCTTTCAAAATTGCGTGCACGTATAAACATGCCACCGATCGCCAAAATATGTCTCACGCAATATATTAGTTATGTACCAGCACAAGTTTTATGACTAACAAGTCTAGTACACATCCAAAGAAAATTCCCAAAAAAATTCTGCGAATAATGCTTCTTTCGTCAGTGTACACAACGTCGTCATTTCTTATTAGCAAGACACTAAATCGTACGTTCTTGTATCAACTGTCACAATGGGAATCATAATGGTATTCCCAGGAATGTTTGACGCATGTTAGACGAATTGGTAACCATAACAATGAATTCCATTTGTACATATGCGTGATTTGAATTAAGTTTATTCCTTCCAACATTCTGTACTAATGAATACAATGTAAGAAAGGAAGAGACGATATGTAGAACAGGAGCAATAAAATTCGTCGTATTTATTTTTAAACGGTTCAATGTTTTGATACTTGAAGTCTTTTGAATATTACTCTTACTGCTAGTCGTTGTCCATATTCTAAAACGTTTGCAATTTAAGCTACAATTAATTTTATATATTATTTAATACTTCTCATTTGTTAAATGTCGAAATTATCCACTGACTCCTACCAAGTACCACCAGTCTCTTATTTAAAGCTAATAATGTTTCAATTTTTTTTCACTTTTTCATTTAAAGTCTGTTAAATTGATGCTACTTTGCCTGATAGAATGCATGAATAGAATCTAAGAGCGGTAGTCACCATACTTATTGCGAATGCATACAGTGCAGTATGATGACCCACACTATGGCGGCCAAAGGAGGTGCTTTTTCGTACCCCGGTATCATAGTGGGAGGGTGCACGTGCGCTGGTAATAAGTTTCAGGTTTTGACAGATTTACACAGGAAGGGCGAGCGGGAACCGTTTAGTTCGTGTGCGTATGTCTACCAATCTAATAGAGACGATAGCCATAGAGATGACATCTGTTTAGAGGCTCAAGGGATTCAATGGCTTCGGGCCAGTCGATAATGCGGCTGCTTGTTACTACCACTGGTCGAAATCGAAAGATAGGAACAGTGCTCCACGCAGGAGCGAACCTGGGTCTTAAAAAGAAAACACAGATGCTCTGGCGACAAGAACCGTCTAGCTTTTTTCTGTATACCTAGCCTTAGTGTCGCTCTCAATGTAGAGATTTTAAATATTTGCCGGGATCTCAACTCTCGCGAGTTTTGAAGTCCGGGCAACGACCACACCTAGGCAACAGATTATCCTACAGTGGCGGTTAAGTGTTCTGAAAATTGAGCAAGGCAAATATTTTAGTAAATTTTATATTTCATGCAATACCTGAACAAAAAGTGATTTATTTGCAAATCTGTGTCAATATGCTGTTGTAAATCGTTTGCGTCGAAGAAAAGTGCAATTAATAATCGTGAATTGCAAATCCAGTTTTTTTGTTCGTAAAGGTAAATTTTTAACATGTCTGTCTGTAGGTACTTCTCGGGCACAAGTCACACCAGTTGGATTGTGTTGAAACGTGTCACTGTAGTTTTATGTGATTTTTCGAACACGACACTTCCTCTATTTTTTTTAATAAACTTACAAGGTAGGTAAAGTTATCGATGATTTTCAATCGTACCATATGAGTATAATTTTTTTGAATCGATGATTTATGAATTCGGTTAGAATCTTATTTTATTTTTTTATAATCATTAGGTATCCATTAATCCTTAAAAATCTTCATCATCATCATCAGCCTATCGCAGTCCACTGTTGGGCATAGGCTTACCCCTTGCAGGCCACATTGATCTATTTACGGCTTAAGAAAATCTAAAAATCTTAGAATTTAATGGAATTTTAATTAAAATCTAATTAATAATTGATTTTTAATTCGTTTTTTACTAAAGCGTGTTTGTTTTGAAATCTACATTTAATATATATATATATATATCTATATATATTATTTAATATATAATATATTATATAACTAAGTAAACCTAATTTAAAGTAACCTAACTTTAATCTATTTTAATCTCTATTTTTTATTAAAGATGAGGTGGATAGCACTCCCGATAACCGAAATATAAACACAGTTAAAAAGAAACTTGCCGAGTTTCGTAGGTAATGCCGCCTATTTTAAATCGATTTAAACTTACGGCTTACTCATTTATTTCGCATAAAAATAATGCTGTGGCTATGTAACTAAGCCACATTAATTAAATAATAAGTTTAGTATTTACCGCAAGGCATTGGTCATGTTTAGAATAGAATTCTAAATATAATACAACGATGACGTTATTTCATTGTAAAAAGTTTTTCCTACTCCACGATAATTGCGTTAGATTTAATTTATGTAATAGTTAACTAATGAGGTTGCATAGGGTTCCTACCAAAAACTTAGGGACACAGCCAACCTTAACTGCTAGTGGTGCACCTGGTGATCGACGGAAGCGGCGAAGTAAGCAAAACATTCCGCCACTGGGGACTAAAACATTGGCGAAAAGTGGGCATTGAATATGCCTGTGCCTACCCCTCCGGGGGAACAGACGTGATTTTTATATATAAAAAGTTAACTAATTAACTAACAAACCCTTGACTTGATAAATCATTACTACAATTTAAGTATCAGTAAAAAAATCAGTATTATTTTGAGTTGTATTATATAATAGAATGGCTTAATCGCGCAACTTTATCGTCATCTCTCAAAAAAAATACTGTATTCCGGTTTTCACAACATTTTTCATTGATATTTATTTCTGCAAGTAAATCTTTTACAGATATTTTTACACATTGCACTTTATCACCTAGAAGGTACCGAAAGATATTATGTCGTGTGTGTAATCCTCCTATATCAATGTGCTGTTAACCACGATAAGCCTTTTTCAATTCGAACCAGTAGTTCCTGCTCCAAAATTAGCCGTTTGTAAATCAAGAAATTTTTAAATCATTTTCCTATATATCAAGATCCTGTCAACATCCCTATTTGACAACATCATTATTCGTATAATATGTATATTATGAACATCAAAACAGAACAATGAATAAAACTGACGTCAGGCTCCCGTTAGGGATCCTCATCAGTGTCATTACAGAGTTATTGATAAGGAAAACCCACATTATTTTATCACGTATGCAAGACGCGTAGAAACTTTGTGTAGGCTCAGTAAACCACATATCACACATTTTGTTGAGGAAGACTTCCTAAAATAAACAAAGACTTTCCAAGAAACGATCGCTGTTCGTTACAAGTGACTTTCGTACAGTAAATTTGTATAACTGCGTTAATTATTCATTCATCTTAATCATGTTTTGGTTTCAGGAATGTATTATCTTTCTTGACTAAGAGCAAGCAGATGAGATAAGTGAATGAGATCATTCGTGTTGATTTGAAATTAATCAATGTACCCGATTCTGTACTCTCAAACAATCATCCTAATTCAACGAATTTGTATTTACTAAAACTCAAAGCTACCTACCATTTAAACATAAATAAAACCATAACTGCCACTAATTCAGTAGTTTTTGAATAAATAAATATTTTTTTAATTTTGTTACTTTTTTTATCTAAGTGGGCCATTTGCGGCCATTGTTTGTAATTCATTATTTTTTTAATGTCTATATTGTGGTCTTCCATTATTGAGGAAGAACAAAACATAAAATGCTATTTGTTATAAAACTAGCATACTCTACATGCTAATTTTATCATTTACATGTATTTGTTGTAGGAGATCCAAATAAATAAATCTATTGAGTTGAATATATGAGTAAAATGCGAATTAAATACTACCAAAGCAATAATAGTTAAAATTAAGAAATAATTTATCCCGTAACGTCTAATTTCTTATAGGTGTAAAAAGTATTACATTATCATTTTATACAATTTATCCAACAAAATCATCTACAATTAAATAAAGAATTGAAAGTGGTCTTGTTTCATTTAAAAAAGAATATTAAAAAAATTGATAACTGCCGTCTTTCATTGGGGAGTGCTACACCGGAGGTCCATTGATGTAGAGGTGACAGTTAACGTAGTGCATGAGTCTTACACTGCCACAATGACTGTCCTGCCTTTTACGTCTCCAAGCGGGGCGTGAAAAAACTAGGCGGCCAAAGTGTGGGTCATGAAACTAGATTGTAGAATCCAAAAATTGTGTGACTACAACTCTTGGATTCTATTCACACTTTCCACCAGGCAGAGTAGTCACTTCAGCAAGCTCTTAAAAAAAACAAATACAGAATAAACAATTAAAAATGTTTCGAAAGACATACGTATTATTTCTTATGTTGATTTATAAAACGATTAAAGAAATTACTGTTAACATTTTGCTCAAGTTGAATGACTAGTTTTGAACATGTGCCGGTAGGTCTTAAAAAGGATCTTGCAAGGTGAACTTCTCATCGGTCATTCCCTTAGCGTTGGAGTTGAGTAAATACCAATAGATACATGGTGAGCCATTAGTTGTTTATTCAGACTTAAGGAACATATACAAAGGCGGACCTAATGCCATGGGGCATAGTTTTAACAATTATAATTTGACAGCATATAACTCTAGATCTAAGAAAAACGAGGAAGCAGCCTAATTTTGTACCACATAGGTAAGCTCAAACTATTGGAACTTAATAAATTTTATAGATTGACTTTTTTGAAGAATATAAATAGATGTTGAAACTGGGTAGTATTTGTGTTGTTGTTACTTACAGAATTCCATATGACCATATGAATAATGTTTAAATAGGAGTAAAATTAAAGAACGACCATATAGTAATAGTGAAACTAAAAATCTTTTTTTTTAAGCATTAATATTGATTCTCAACTAAACTATAAACCAGAACCAGAGTTTTTCTCAATTCATCTATCTCTTCCGCATGTATTTATGCATTACGAAGTCTCAGAGCTGAAATTGGAATTAACTAGCTCTAAGCAGCATCAAAAACAAAAAAAAAGTTTTCTACACATTGGTGGAATCGATACTTAAGTATAGCCTAATGTGGTAGGGATACTGCTATCAGTACAACATGCAGAGTGCTTTTATTTTGCAGAAATGCGTCATTTGAATTATTGTACGAAAATCACTTAAATCTTGTAAGGATTATTTCATTCTCACCGCTCCCAATCTGTACGTGTTAACTGTTTTAAGCAAATTTATTAAGAACAGCCATGAATCAGAAAGCGAAATATAAGTAAAAGAAAGGAAAACAATAAAAAAATAAAATATCACCTAAGTTGTTTGCATATAGTTGCTTAATGCCTAATGAATTCTCTTATTAACTTTGGGTGATGCAGAGAAAGTGGGAAGTAGGTGCATTTTTGTTGAAGTTTATTTTGTAAAATGTATATCAAATATACATGTACATTAGGGTGTCCCTTATCAGACAAAAAAAAAATTTTTTTCGAATTTCGAAATGCATACCCTCTATAATTTTTACTAATGCTATAAGATACTTAAATATAACATTTTATCAATCTAGCATAATTGCAACCAGTGCCGACCGAGCTTCAAAGTTTAGTAAAAAACGTGTTTTGTCCTAAAATTTCAGTCTGCTATAATTTCACTATAAATGCAATGAATTAAGTGAATAAAATTAAATAATAAATTAGATGAACATTAATCTTTAATTAAAAACATAAAGAAATAAGAATCATTCAGGGTAACTTCTTTTTAGAGTAGTTTTTTTACAGTCTGGATACAATTTTAGATGTTCCTGGACACAGCGCAGCAAGAACTGTTTTTGTTCTTCTTCAGCCGTGATAAGTCCGTTAAAATCTTGCATTAATTTAACAGCCCTTTCAGCAGTATCATTTACAACTCTCAAATAACTTATTCTTCTTTTAGCCTCCAGAAAAGCAGCATTGTTATTCCAAGAAGATACATCTTCCTTTAGAAAACTGTCGTCGATCTGCAGTCGTGATAAAAATTGTTTGCTCTTTTCCGATACGAAATCATCCAGTGCTTTGTCTAAAAAAAAAGAAAAATAAGTTAAACAACAAATAAAAATCAACAACAATTTTGAAAATAAATAAATAAGTATTGGACATTGAAATTGAAATCCAACAAAAAGTCAATTTAACTTACCAAACAACTTTTGAGTCAGTTCTTCCTTCGACGAGTCATAGCGTTTGCTAAAATCCGAGATTTTGTCCCTGTTGAAGTTGGCAATCATCTTCTTCTTAGTTTGGTTGTCAACTTCATCATCAAATAGTGATAGAATGACTGTCTCTTCACATAAATACCACAAGTGATGGCTGAACTTGCTTATAGAAGCTTTAGAAATTGTTGCGTCAACTTTTTCATACTCTTTTAACATCTTCAAGAAGCGCAAATCTTGATTAGGTGCTTTGGTCGCCACTGTACATTCGAGCCAAGGTTTAACATACAATATTACGAGAAATAAGCAAACATCTTGTAGAGCCTTTTTGTCCTTCGCAGTTACTCTGCATTGTGACTGAAGTAAACATATTTTTAAAGAATAGATCGCTCTCGCCATCCAGCGTGCCTGATGTATAGCTCCGGGGGGCCTTAGTTTTAATTTTTCCTCTGTGTCTCCTCCTAAAAATATTACGCACAGTTCGACCAATTCGCGGTAATCATCTCTTACAAAACCTTTACCTAATTCTGCCTTATAAAATAGTAACAACGCTTGAATGTCTGTCTCGGCAACCCGTGCTTTTACAAAATTAAGAGATGGTTCAATTTTAGTACAATCAATGTTTTTCCAATTTTCTTGGAACTTTTTGAACATCGGAATATCTGGGCTACTAGTAATTTGCTTAATCTTGGTTTCAAAGACAGCTTTTAGGACCAATTCATAAACATGATGACGACAGGCGAAAAGCAACAATTCTCTTCCTAAAGTTTGCTCCAAAATAGCACAAGCTCCATTGAAACGGCCCATATTGGAAGCTGTTGTGTCGCAGCACATTATTTGCACTTTATCATAAAGGTTCCAGTCAAAGAGAGCTGCTGATACAGCCTTCGCTTGATGTTTTCCAGAAGAACTTTCTAGTTTCGGCACTGCAAGAAGCTGCTCTCTATCGTCAAATGAAGCTATAACTGGCAAGCGTTCTTCTTTTGAACTCCGTACATCCAACCCCGGTAATAGTTTTCCATCCCAATGGACTGTGACTATGTCGGGTACATTGTTTTGGAAGTTAGATTTTATTGCTTCTGCCCTTGATTTTCTAGTTTCAGTACGAATTCGCTGAATCAAGGATTTGTTAATACAGAAATCATCGCTGCTCAAACCAAGCGCTTCTACCACCGCATTAAGAATGTAAACGGTATCTCTAATGCTTAACTGGCATCGATCTAAAGCTGCAACTAGTTTAGGTGTTATAAGATTCTTTCTACCTCTTTTTGAACTTTGTTCATGGCAGGGAACGTCCGGCAAGCTGAGTTCAGAATTCAAGATCTGTTCTTCGTCTGAATCTTCTACACTGTCTAAGTTATTTGGGGTGGAAGTAGATGCAACAGCTAGTGATTCTCTTTGTCTTACAATCCTTTCCTCTTCTTCCAATCGTCGTTGTCTAGATCTTTGTTCTTTTTCCGCCAATTTTTTATCTACACCACCTAAGCATCCCGGTCGACCTGGCTCTCTCTGTTTCATTAAAAATAATTTATCTTCCTCTATTTTCATTCTCTCAAAAGCATCAGCATGTGCAATATCAAACAAATTATCAAGATTAATTATAAAATTGTTCTCACGACTCTTAAACGTAATCTGAGTTTTCTTACAATTTTTTTGCAACTCTCTCCAAACATGATATAAATCAATAAGTTTCTTCATGCAGTTAGGAAATGCCCTTGTTGGAATTCTTGCTTTTTCCCAATATATGATGCACTCCCTAATCACAAGATTTGCACTTTCACTAACAGTCAATTTAACCTCACGAATATTGTAAAATAGGACTGAGAGAACTTGTCGATTAGATGGTAATTTTGCACCATTTATTTGGTAGCTAGTCAATCCGATAAGAAAAATATTTTGTTTATCACTCCGTAATTCCACCGACATGTTTACGCACTAAACAATGAAGCACTAATAGTCTCAAAAATAACGTACGAAATGGCAAATAAAACATGTCGTAACAGGTCACTGGGCAGTACTTAAGCAACTTGTATCGACAAGTTTAAATAGCAAGTCGGCACGGGTTATCGTTTATATATCGAACTAATATTTTTTTCTAGACAATATAGGGTTATTACGAAACTTTTAAGAAGGTATGCGTAAAAAAATATCGAACTTGAAATTTAAGGGACACCCTAATGTACATACAACAACTTACACACATAATACTTGAGGATATATTCTACTCAAAACAACTTAGGGCCCACTTGATTTTTTTCAGAACTTCGACCGTAATATTTTTATTGCCTGCTGATTTGTAAATTGAAGTGTGTAGACTCCAAGTGCATATGTTTACACATGGTCACACGTTTGGAACGTCACGTTTAGGGTGGTTCCTAAGTGGGTAGACGGAAAAAACTAAAAAATGGGTCAACTCAGCGTTTACGAACTTTTCTAATCACTTGTGTTCTGCATCTCATAACAAACACAAGTTGATATTGTATCGTTGTTTATCATTTGCTTCGGTGTTATTGCTTTGTTTAAAATAACAATGCCCGGATTTCGACGTCATATGGACCCGGAAACAGCTTCCAGAGCTGTAGTTTTGCTTCAAGAGGGCAATTCACAGAGATCGGTAGCTTCACGCCTCGGTGTGTCTAGGCATGCGATCCGAAATGTTTGGGAACGTTATCAGGAGACAGGTAGTGTTGCCAGGAGACGAGGTGGTGGTAGAAATCGGGCCACCACTTCCCAGGAAGATCGGTACGTTCGACTTACTGCACGTCGAGAGCGCACTGTGACAGCGCGTACCGTACAAAATCGCTTACGTGATGCTACTGGTACCCGTGTAAGCGATCAAACCATACGGAACAGACTTCATGAAGACCAACAAAGATCCAGAATGCGCGCTGTGCGAATAAAATTAACCAGGGCACATCGTGCAGCGCGTTTAAGGTTTGCACGTGAACATCTCGAATGGACCATGGACAATTGGAGAACAGTGCTCTTTACAGATGAGTCTAAAGTTAAATTTTTCAGTGATGACAGACGGGTACGTGTCTAGAGAAAACCAGGGGAACGTTTTGAGGATCCTTGTATTCGAGAAACTGACCGTTTTGGTGGACCCAGTATTATGGTGTGGGGTGGAATCAGTCTACTGGGTAAAACTGAGCTGGTATTCTTGGATGAGGGCAACGTCAACGCCGCCAGCTACGTCCAACAGGTCATCCAACCTCATGTCATCCCATATTCACAGCGAGTTGGTCAGAATATACGGTTGGTCAGAGTACACGGGTACCAGTAGCATCACGTAAGCGATTTTGTAAGGTACGCGCTGTCACAGTGCACTCTCGACGTGCAGTAAGTCGAACGTACCGATCTTCCTGGGAAGTGGTGGCCCGATTTCTACCACCACCTCGTCTCCTGGCAACACTACCTGTCTCCTGATAACGTTCCCAAACATTTCGGATCGCATGCCTAGACACACCGAGGCGTGAAGCTACCGATCTCTGTGAATTGCCCTCTTGAAGCAAAACTACAGCTCTGGAAGCTGTTTCCAGGTCCATATGACGTCGAAATCCGGGTATTGTTATTTTAAACAAAGCAATAACACCGAAGCAAATGATAAACAACGATACAATATCAACTTGTGTTTGTTATGAGATGCAGAACACAAGTGATTAGAAAAGTTCGTAAACGCTGAGTTGACCCATTTTTTAGTTTTTTCCGTCTACCCACTTAGGAACCACCCTAAACGTGACATTCCAAACGTGTGACCATGTGTAAACATATGCACTTGGAGTCTACACACTTCAATTTACAAATCAGCAGGCAATAAAAATATTACGGTCGAAGTTCCGAAAAAAATCAAGTGGGCCCTAAGTTGTTTTGAGTAGTTTACATATACTGAAATAGATACAAATCCATGTAAATACATACACAAATAAATACCATAACTAGATAGACGACATTCATGTATGCTATCAGCTACTTTAATAGTTTCAAAGAAGAAACCATTGTTGGCCATCCTGACTTCGACGGGAAGCTCATTCCAAAGAATGACCGTCCAAAAAGATGAACCTGAGCCAAACTCAGACGTATGGGAGAGAGAAGGAAGGAGAAGGTTAATCGGTTCTTGTTAGACAAAAACGATAAAAACGTTCTTGTTAGTCTATGTTGTATAGCTGAGCAAGAAAGGAAGTGAAAAATTTTGATAACAATTAATTATTTTATTGATACATATTTATTTTAATTTTAGATAATTGTTTTCCTGATATATACTTTAATTTTCATTAATTTATATTTTATAAAATTGGCTTTGGTTTTATGTAGGTCCAATTTATTTGTTTCCGGATCTCAGTATGACTTCCACTTATGAAGAATTCTTATTCATCAAAATCTCAGTGTACTAAATTTTAGTGCGCAATATTTTTAGTGTGCATCTTAAATTTTAACACTGCAAATATAATCAAACATAGTCAAGTAACTAACAAAAAGAAAAGACGCAATACATTATTTTGATCGGTCTGAAGTATTTGGTTTTTATTGAGAATTTTTATTGACTGATTTTTGCGTCAGCATAAGTAAACACTCATTCAAGGACCTTTTATTTAGAAAAATATTATGTTCGTGTAAATACGTTTATTTACAGTATTATTTACCTATTTTATTCAGAAAAGCTTGTAAATCCAATCTTATGTAAAATTCTTATCCGATGCGCAGATAGCAAAAGAACCTTTAACCTTGTATGTATATCCTAACTAATATAAGAACCGTTTGTTTAATACGCTTTTACGCCCAAACCACTAGACCAATTTTGAAAATCCTTTTACCTGTAAAAAGATACGTTTTGAACGAGATAATATAGCGAATAAAATAGGTTATTTTTTATCACGAAAACGAATATATACTCATCCAAAGACGTAGGTAAAAACTAGTACTTAATAAAATAAGTTTTTTAATTTTCAGTTTCCTTGATTTATTCATTATATGCATTCGGAAATGTAAGAATTCCTCTTAAGGGCTTCTTTGTCTGATAACTTCTTGATCCTATGTTAATCTGTTTCGATAACCGGGTTGTCTACTACTACTTCCTGTTATAATTTATATTATTTGCATTCGGTTTTAACCAAGTTTAAGTATGTATAGTAATAATTGTGAATGTTTACTTTCCTCATTCATTATGTATTTAATCATACCTACGTATATAATCTCACACCTATATGGAATACTAAAACACACAGTTAATAAACGCCCACATTTTCAATTGGTTTTACTCTAACTTACGTAATAAGAAACAAGACTATTTTATTTTCAACTAGCCATTTAAAGGTTAGATATTATTGTCTATACTAATAAATACAAAAAAATGGATGTCTGTCTGTGTCTGTGTCTGTGATTTAAAAAAAATGTGTTTTCTCAAGTGCTTATAGCTCTTTAAACGATACTAAATAATAAACTGCCTTTTTTTTAAATTTTATCTGTCCGTCTATTTAGTTGTCTGGGTTAATATCTTTGAGACTGCTGAACCGATTTTAATTGAACCTTCACTAGGAGATAGAGGAGGTTACTCGGCAACAAATAGGCTACTGTTTTCCCGGATTTCCCACGGGACCGGAATTTACGTAGTAAAAACCACGTCTGAGGTAAAAATTCAAAATTCAAAACCTACATGAACAAAGTCACGGGCACAGCTAGTTGTTATATTAACAGATTGAGCTAAAAGTTTTTCACGATGCACGAAACGTTTCAAATATTGTTTTTTCCCTCATTTTTGTTATTTTTTTTTATCAATGCAACCACATTGTACCACAGCAAAGCGTGGCACAAATACTCTTAAATTTTTATCTATAAAGTGTTCTACGTGTGATTTTGCAACCTGCAATTTGAATTGATTGAACCGGACATTTTAAGACGTATTCTTTTTACCTACACATGAGTTTTCGTAAAAATTCTCCAAAACGATATTACATCTTGTTGTAAAGACAACATTCTTTAAATATTAATCGTACGATTCCTTAACGGATATTATTGCTACACTTCTGGTAGCCTTCAACAAAATTGCAATGTTCCACATGTGCACGAGGCTTATAGTTATCCTAATGTGGATACATAGTCTTGGTCATTACGCTTGTCGTGAAACAAAACAATGTTTTGCAACCAATTGTGCAACTGCAGTTTGCGGTCTACCAGAATATTGAGATAAATAGGTATTATTAATATTTAAATACCTGTATTTGCGAGTATTTGAGATAAAATTTTTCGTTACCAATATATTGTGTCTTAAACATTATAGAGCGGTTTTAATTTGCCTTAGTAATGGTTTTTTAATGTTTTGTGTTAAATAATAACAATAAAAAAAAATCATTATTGAAATTACACGCAGGTATTAAACATGAGATCTTTTTGGTGACAAAAATACACAAAACACCTGAGTTCAGCCGAAAACATAATGTACTCAGTATCTTTAACGTCTGTAAAAAGTGATGTCCCATAACAATAATCCCAACATGGTCCTACTTGCTGTTATTTGTATGTTACGTTTTTTCCTAAACACACCGCAGAAATATACCTACAGTACTGAAAATATATAGTAAAGACTACCTATATGTTCACGTAAATCACTCGTGTCTTTAAATAATCTACTTTAAATTCATCTTCATCACATTTGACAGTCTCTTCACATAACAAGTCAAATAATTTAATATTTTCCTTTACCCTTCACAATCCAATAGTAACAAACAAACGAAAGTATCGTAACTTACTTTTACTTTTAAACAGATCTCTCTCCTCAAGTGTGCCAAACTTATCGCCACCTCCGAAGTTCAATGGCTTGATATCTCTCACTAGGCCAAACACTATCTAGGTCGTTGGAGATATTTCCAAGGTTGCAAACTATGCGTTTACGGTACTAGCTTTCTTGCCGCGTTTTCAAAGCCCATCTCATTTGCTAATCTCGTCATGCCGGTCCGGTTTGACTACCTGCGCGAATGATTCTTTGATAACGCTGTCAAACTTATATGGCATTTTGCTATTTCATATCAAATTATCATTCATTCATAGTTTGTATATCCCAATTTCAAGTCACATGTTTTGAATAGTGATTCATGTTATGCCAGCGAACCGTCCTCGTTTCGTTACGGATGCAAAAAAAAAGCGCGCATTTTAGTTGCAGTACACGTTCTACAGTACTTCTAGGTTTAAAAAAAGTAAAAGTTGATTAAGATTTATTATTACTGCAGTGTATACAGATTCTTAATGTATCTTATCATATAAATATATATTTTATTACGATATATATGTATTTTATAATTCAAATGTGTTCTGTTGGTATTCACTTCAAAAATTCAAAAGTTCTTTACTGATTGACCTCAAATTTGGCCACTATATACAAAACACAACGCAATCACGATGTGTCACAGCGAAACGGTGGCAGGATGTAGTCAGTTCTTTATAGATATGTTCTAGAATTGATCATTTGATGTGGGTTACAAAAAATGGTTGACCACCTCATGAAGTGATCGATTTTATGTTCTGGCCACGATATATTTACAATTTTATAAACACATTTGCATAAAAAGTAGCTTATGTTCTATTTATATATCTATATATGTAATCTAAAAATTTAACAGTGCGTTTTTGAAACCATGCATTAACTGTTATTTCTTGTGCAGTAAACAAACATTTTTTACTTTAAATTAACATTCCTCAATGTTGTATTACATAATACTTGAGTAATACAAGTTTTATTACACATGTTTTTTTTTGGTAATTGTAATTAGAATTGCTAAAAAACGAATGTCAAAATGGCATAAGATCCGTTTCTAAGTACATATGTGAAGATTTCACCATTGCTTTGTAGGCTGATGATATCATCCTTGATTTGTTCCAATTTTGTTATGTCATGTTAACTTTCAATTGGTTTTTCGGAATAAATTTGTTATCAATTTAGTATTTAATAATAGATGTGTAAACTTTATTCTGTGTGGTGAAGGATTAAAAATACAAAGTGTCATGACCCCTATTCGTCCCATGGGTGTCGACTAGGCGACTAAGAAAACAAACAACGCAACGAAAACTTGAAACAAACGCTATACCAACCCATCTGGCCAGTGTGATATAGTAGACCTAAACCTCCTTTCTAAGGAGAGGCCTATACCCAGCAGTGGACTGTTAAAGGTTGTTGATGATGATGAAACTTTATTCATTTTAAGCTATGATTCAGATTCCCAGAACATATTAAAGTTACGAAATCCCTTTGGAATACATAGAAGCTACGTCACTATTTCGTATAATGCATCTTCTGCGAATGTTGTGCGTGGGATGTATCTTTATAACGCGTAATCTTAGACTTCATTAGTAACTAATTTAGAATTATCTATTCTACTAAACGATTTCCTAATTGCTTACCTTTCGGGTCCAACTGGATGGACTTTGACAACACCACGAATATAGCTTACTAATGCTTACCTGCTGTTTGTTATCTAGAAAAACAGAAATACAAGACTAAATAGTAGTTCTTTATAAAGATATAATCTACTTAAAAAATTCATTATCTTCTCCTTTTATAAAATTACTAGCTTTTGCCCACGGCTTCGCTTGCATGGAATTTGGTCTGCCACATTAAGTTTCGCGTAATAGATCATTTTAAATAAATATATTATACATATTTTTTTAATAAAATGTATCCTATGTTACTTCTAATACCTCCAAGAACATGTGTACAAAATTTCACGATGATCGGTTTAATATTTTTCGGGTGGAACCGTAACAAACAAACTTACATTCACATTTATAATTGTTAGAGTTATTGGATTATGTAGAATTTATTTGAAATTAATGAAAAGTTTTATAGTACAACAACAGTCTTTTAATGATGCCCACAGAGTATAAAAAGGAATAGACAAACATTGAAAAAGGTGCGAATTTACACCACAGACTATATAACTATTACTAGTGTGTTACTTAGTATATTAGGCACAATATAGAAACTAATATTTTAACACTCCTACCAAATTCAAGCCTTTCATCGGTTTTATACAGTAACAAAAGTTCAACAGAAGTTTACTAGACTTCTAAATAATGTAATCTATCTAATACTCTACAACACACATACAAATTAATTTAGTTTTGACATTCCAATACTATTTCTCATGAATATAAATTTGTCTTTAGACAAGGCTTTAGTAAACATATCAGCATACTGATTATTAGTGTGTACATAGTTCAGACTGATTATATTATTATAATATTTTTCTTTTATAAAGTTATACTTAATATCTATGTGTTTACATCGCTTATGAAATTCACTGTTTTTAATCACGTTTATTGCACTCTGATTGTCAATGTTTATGCACACGGATTTTTGTCTGAATACACCTAAATCACCGAGTAACTGTCTAAGCCACATAGCCTCTTTAGTTGCAGCACAAGCAGCCATGAATTCGGCTTCTGTCGTGGATAAGGCCACAGTAGGCTGGCGTTGTGATGACCAAGTGACAGCTGCTCCACTTTTTAAAAAAACATAGCCAGTCGTTGAGCGTCTGTTTTCCAAGTCATTAGCAAAATCTGAATCGCTGTATCCAGTTAAATCCGTGCTGTCACAGTTAGATGTATAGCATAATCCATAACTTTTTGTCTCTTTCAGGTATTTTAGTATTTTCTTTACAGCGTTCCAGTGGGGTTCATCATGGGAATGTAAGTATCGACTCACCTGGTTTACAGCAAGCATTATATCAGGTCTGCTCACCGTTGCTGCATGTACAAGTGATCCTACAGCTTCTCGGTAAGGATAATCTTTCTTCAGTACATTCTCAGGCTTCTGTAACATATTAGGATTGCAGTCTAGTCCCTCAGGTGCTGTCAGGATGTTTTCCTTTAGCTCCCCATACAGAAAAGCAGTAGTAACATCAAATTGACTTATTTCTAACTTTTCTTGAGCTGCAATGGACAATAAAACTCTAATGGAGTCATACCTGACTGTTGGCGAAAAAGTATCATCATAATCAATGCCCTCTTTTTGTGCATACCCTTTTGCACACAGACGAGCTTTATAACGAGGGCCTGTTGGTTCATCTTTGACTCGAAAAACCCATTTGCATCCAATTGGCTTCGCATCTTTAGGCTTTTCTACCAATACCCAAGTTCCATTTTGCTTATGTGATTCTAGTTCCTTTTCTATTGAACATTTCCATTTTTCGGAATCAGGTGATGAGATCGCCTCACTATAGTTCAGCGGTACAGGAATATCTTCACTACAGCACAGGTAACCTTTTCCTTCATCATCTTTTTGTTTTGAAAATAATTCTTTATTTCTTGGTCTCAGTGTTATATTGGAGTGAGACGGTATTTCAACCTTTTGGTTTGGTGAGTAGTCACTGTCAGTACCTTGATCTTGATCAGAGTCAGCAGTGGCAGATTGTAATGTGTCATTAGAGCTCTCAAATGTGTCATCATCAGTTGATTCGGATGATGAGTGACACATTGTGCTGTCCTGTATCAAAACCTCTGAAACATAATTTCTCTCTACAGTTGTTTCAAGAAAAACTGCATCTCTACTTTTGATTACTGTTTTGGTGCCAGGAATAATAAATCTGAATCCTTTAGTATTATCACAATAGCCAATAAATATTGCTTTTTGTGCTTTTGGGTCCCACTTTCTTCTTTTTTCTTTTGGAAGATGAATCATTGCTTCACACCCAAATATTCTTAAGTGACTGATATTTGGTTTGCTTCCGGACCACATTTCTTCTGGTGTCTTGAAGTTCAGTGACTTAATTGGAGATCTATTGATGAGATAAGCAGCAGTGTGTATAGATTCAGCCCAGTATCCTTTAGATAATTTGGCGTCAATTAACAAGCACTTAGCTTTTTCAACCAATGTCCTGTTCATGCGTTCTGCAACTCCATTTTGCTCTGGAGTATATGGAGTGGTGGTTTGATGAACAATTCCGGCAGCTTTTAAGAACTCACAGAAATTTGCATTCATATATTCAAGACCGTTGTCAGAGCGAAGACACTTTATACTACATTCTAGTTGTTTCTCCACTTGGCTCTTGAATTCTTTAAATTTCTCAAATGCATCAGATTTCTTGTGTAGAAAATAAACAAAAACTTTCTTTGAGTAGTCATCAATTAGGGTCATAAAGTATCTTGCACCACTCAGCGAGCTAGTCTCCATCGGACCGCAGATGTCGGAGTGTACCAACTGAAGTACTTTAGTAGTGCTGGTTTCACTTTGTTTTAGAGGTAAGCGAGTTTGTTTTCCTTGCAGGCAGGTGACACATGTAATATTCTTATTTTTCTTAGACAACTGTACACCTTCAGTGTTATCTATTAATTTTTCCAGACTTTCAAAATTCAGATGGCCCATGCGTTGATGCCAGAGGTACATGTCTTGCTTGTCAACTTCAGATATGTATGCATGTTCACTTTTCATATCTAGCCTGTACATATTATTGATTAAGCTTGCCCTTGCAACAACAACATTGTTTTTATTAAATATTAAACAGCCTTTACTGTTGAATTTTACCTGACCTCCATTCTTTATAATCTGACTGACTGATAGTAGATTTGTTGCCAGTTCAGGTACATACAAAACATTTTGGAACAGAATTTTGTTGTACTGATTTTTATCATTACACACATCTAATGTCAACTGACCAGTACTGTGAACTGATAATAACTTGTCATTTGCTACCTTTATAGTTTTGATAAGTGGCTCCTTTTCCTGTTGTAATAGATTTCTATGTTTGGTCATATGTACAGAAGCGCCAGAGTCTATATACCAAGGATCTTGTTCCAGGCTATGTGTTGAAGCTATGAAAGCAGCGGCATAACTTGAACTCTCTTGATTCTTTTTAGAAGATTTCGACTTACACTCCGCAGAAAAATGGCCATATCTATTACAGTTGTAGCAGCGCGGGCCTCTTCTAGGTTGTTTCTTGTTACCCTTATTCTTGTAGTTATGGTTGGCGGCAAATGCAGATGAGTCATTTTCACATATTTTGACATCTTGTAGAATTTTGACTTAACTGAGTCAGCAGTTATTTTCATACCAGAGCTTTCTATACCCATAATCATCGGCTTGTATGTTTCGGGTAGACCGGATAGTAGCAGTGTCCCGAGCCACTCGTCATCTACTTTAAAGCCGATGTTCCGGAGCTTGTGAGCCGTGGTCATAATTTTGCTCACGTATTCTTCGACATTTAGACATCCAGTAAGATTTGTTGTACACAGATCTCTAAGTAATCCCACACGGCGTGTTAGCCCCGAGTCGTCGAATGCACTTGCCAAGCAGTCCCACACTTCTTTTGCAGACTTTGCATCTTGAATGTGAACGTAGTTTACAGAGTCCACCAGTAAGATGATCTTAGATTTTGCTTTTATGTCGCGTTTTGAGTCGACAGAGTCACCGGGCGCGGGTTCAACACAGTCCCACAAGTCTTCGTGTTGGAGATATGTTTTGACTGCAAATCTCCATGTGGAATAGTTTTCCCGACCAGTAAGCTTTTCGATCATTACGAGAGGATTGCTTGACGACATTTTTGACACAATATTTGTAATGTTCAGTGTTTTCGATCCGTAAAACCAACAGTCACTTTGAGGTTATGTTTTACCGGCGTGCGATATTTTCACAATTTTCACTGTAATTTTATGTTCACTGACTTTCACTTCGATTATCAGGGCTATACTGGGCCCATAACCTGTTAGAGTTATTGGATTATGTAGAATTTATTTGAAATTAATGAAAAGTTTTATAGTACAACAACAGTCTTTTAATGATGCCCACAGAGTATAAAAAGGAATAGACAAACATTGAAAAAGGTGCGAATTTACACCACAGACTATATAACTATTACTAGTGTGTTACTTAGTATATTAGGCACAATATAGAAACTAATATTTTAACAATAATATTAGTAGGATTCACTTGAGTTACGAAATCGGTGATATTCAAATGATGTACGTTATTATTATGCTTGTGAGCATATATACATATATATTTGCATAAATACTCTCAGTCAGGTCGGTATCTAAGATCTGTACGCACCCTTAATCACCTTTCTCTTGTATCTAGGACAGGGAGAGGGCAATGGAAACTTTCATTCTACGACTAAAAATAACTTATTCTGTTTCTTATAATAACTGTATAACGGTTTAAGTACTGATGTAAAAACTGTTATCCTTATATGTAATCAAGGGCAATATTTTTTGACACCTAAGCTTAAGATAACATTCTGTCAATGTTACGAGAACATAACAATTTTTCGACAATGTTAGTAATTTTTAATTGTGTTTAATTAAAAGTGTAAATATTCCTTTTGAACGCGGTCCTACTGTAGTTGGATAACTATTTCCAATTCCAGAAATTCATAAAGTCACGCTCAATGTACATTTTCTCTGGTTTTCGTGGTAGAAAAGCCATATGCGAAATATAATATTTGGTACACTTTTGATACGAATATTTTATAATGTTAAAATAAACAACTTACTGCGTCCCACAATCTTTTTTATTTCTAATTACGTATATTTATATAGCATTTCTAACATAAAAAATCCATGTGCCTAATATCTTAACTAAATCTTATCTCATGTTGAGTTTTTGAACAAGGCCGTAGGGAGGCTCACTGTGATTATATTACGATCAATCGGTTAATAACATCAATATTTTTTAAACATTATTATCTCTTTATAACGGATACTATAGTATCCGAATATATATTACAGATATGACTCAGACATTGACAATGTATGACCAGTGTGTATTCAGTGACAAAGACAAAAAATTTAATCCATAATTATTGCCTCAAAAAATGTATGTTAACTATCTGGTCATAACCAGCATTATTATCGAAACCTGTTAAAAGTTTTGCACAATGCAAGGTATTCGCGAACCGCGCAATTTTTTTTTGCTACATTGCGAAATCTTCATCTGACTTTACAAATTGAAGGTCTTTTGTTAAATGCAACCAGTCCCTTTGATACGTGCCTTTTTTTAAGTGCCTGGCATGCCTTAATTTCGTCTGGGGCTTTCCACACGTTTTCAAAAACGTCTGAAATATTAAGAAACGCATACTCATGCGCATGTAAAGTGTAACGTAGTAATAAAAGTCACGAATTTAAAATATATACAATTATTTTCTAGAATCAACTACGAGATATAATAATAATACTCCATTGGATTTGCTCCACTTTATTATGGTAAGAAGATTGATATAAAAATAATAGTAAACAAAAGGTAAACGTCAAACCTTACTAAAATCAAAGTTACACAGTTGAACGATGCTGATACCTTAAATTTACTAGTTAGCACTCCAAATGCCAAAGTCACGTTCGTCTGTTTTGAGAGTAAACTTTATATAAAAGACTTAGAAATGTAAATAACAAGTGTGTGTTAAAATACGCGTGGCACAAGGTCCAAGTGAATTATAAAGTATTACGAAATAAAACGACATGTTCCATCTTAATGTGTTGGACTTACAAGGTTTTAGTTTTAATTGGTTTAGATAGACCGATTGTTCAAAATCTTTGATTTCTTTGAGTCATTTAACAGTCCACTGTTGGACCTGAGCCTTTCCTTAAAAAAAAGATTTTGGCCTACTACACCAATGCAGACCAGACCAGTTTAGTTAAGGATTTGTGTCATTTTTTTTTTCTCTTGCAACATTGCTAATGTCCTGTGAAGTTTACTCCGTTAGTCAGCTCTTATGATTCTCACAGGATGAATAGGGGCTATGACACTTCATGTTCTTAAACCCTCACTACACGCGACAGTTTTAAACTGCCAATTTTTATTTCTTTTGCAACTCATGATAAAATTAATGAACACGCTAAGAATGATCAATGGTAAATAGCCAAAGGGTATTTCAATGATAGTTACGTTATTGCTAGTCAAAACAATACTAAAAAGAATAGAGTGTAACAGGTTTACCGTGCTCAACTGGTACTTTGGTGGATCTTCATAAAAAGGTAATATCACCGACCAGTGATTCAGTATTCCTGCAATTGTTTTTTTTTTTTTTTGGTGTGGCTCAGTTAGGTGTTGGAAGCACTATGATTCCGCTTATTATTTAAATTTATCTGCGTCGGCTGCATGATCGAATTCTAACAATCCTAACAAGACACGTCATCTCCGTACAGTCTACATCGAAATTTGTTACTTTGTTCATGTTATTTGAAGTAACAATTAGATGCTGCTTAATCTTTTCCCGTCGGTACGTCTTTCAATATCAAACACGTAAGATGAGTTTTATTTTCTAAAAATACTTTAAACGTTAAGAAATGGATGCTGTTGTAATAACAACAAAAGGTAATTATGTTGATGATGTAATAAAATAAATTTCAGCATGTTCCCTAATTTTTTGTATAACTGTTTTATTTATTAGTTTCAGAGTATTTATTTCAAGAGATATTATTATAAGAAAAATAACTATTATTTACATTGAAGTGTTTGTGTAGTGTTTATTTCTTGTTCCCGCTTACAGTTTTTCCTTCAGCCCATTAACACAAGCAATTATGTTTATTTGCGTGTTTTTCTATACATAATTTGTTTTTCTATATCATATCGTATTATATCATCATATCACTTACAGAGAGTAAGTAATTATTTTACAGTCGTTTATAGAATTTTGTCAAAATTTAACTACTGGTAGTACTAGCACGGGGGTAGGGTACGGCAAATATAAATTTGTTAGGTATATTGTTATATTCCCTATTTTCCATTTATGGCATAGACCCTGCATTATCATGTTTAAGAAAGTGTAGACAAAATATACTTTAATGCAATTTAGATTTTTACATTACTACTATTAGGAGTAAACAGGAGTTTTTTTTGTTATTATAACAGGCATAACAAGTATTATGTATGATTTAATGTAGGAGGAGCGGTCATAGAGTAACGTAACAAACTTGAATATACCTCAGCACTAGACGGCTTGTCTTCAGTCGTTTGTGGTATAATTTATGGGTGAGCCAACAAAACGCCCACCGTTGTACAGACGGTCATTCGAACGCCGTAACCGACAAGTCAGTTGGCGGGCTTTGCGAGCCGCGATCGGTGTACACCGCTGCGCGTAACCGAACGTGAGTTTAAAATAAATGAACACAGTGATATGATTTCGTACGATTACGTGCTGTGTGAACGTGGTGTTTTAGTGATAAGATATAGGTATGTGTATTTTTAGCATACTAAGTTCAGACTCAAGTTGTCAATACCCCATTGTCTATGAATTTTATATACGATCTCTGCTTTCTTCTTAAGACTCGGAACGCACGGTTGAGTGGTTTAAAAAATCTATAACTGTTTATACACTAAGTTGTTATTGTGTAATCGATTGTGTAATTTTACATACGATACGTGCAATACTTTGATCACGAGGTTGTCAGAAATCAAAGAACCTTTTGAGATTTTTAACAATCATTTTTTAATATTTCTGGCTAACTAATATTAAGTTAAATACAAGGTCATAAAAGCTTATATTTTTAAAAACATCTAGCTTGTGTTTTATGTGATGTACCGTTTATCTTCTCATCATAAAAGGTAGAGAAATAATTTTTATGCGAGCGAAACACCAAGCACAAACTATTGTATAAAATATTCCTAGAAATGGTTTTTGAAGATTTCTAAAATGCTTTCACTTGTATTATATATTAAGATGATATTGTTACGTATGCTTACTAGTTGATCTATTGATTGTTTGGAATATTTTTTTAACCCTCTTTAATGTATAACTATTTTATTTATAGCTTTAATTCACTTTACTTATATCTGCGCTTGTTACTCCTTTAAAGCTACATTTCTTTTAGTGTCGATACGTTTACGTGCGTGGAAAGTATTTTATGTATTTTTGTTTTGTACAACAACACAACGTGTGTGCAAAATTTGATGATGATCGATTGAAAAGTTAAAGCGTGAAAGTATTTTAAACGAACTCACTTTCACACTTATAATATTTGATAGGATAGAATATGAATTTCGGAAAATATTATTACAGAATCAGGTTGTGATTGTTTTGAGAGTGAACAATGTTAGCTATATTAAATCATAAGTAGAAATAATGTTATTAAACTTTTAAATAGCTGTATGTTAGTACTCCGAACTGCGATAAATCTAAAATTTACCAGTAAAACCTAAGATTTATCATTTTTATACAACACACTGTACACAACAAGTGGTAAAGTTGGTTTATTTCTAAATGTTGCCATTACTCCTTGGTAGATCTTAAGATTTGCCTCAAGACACGGTAAACGTTAAAATAAACGTCACAAGAACTTTGAATCACGTATGTTAGGTTAGAACTCTTTTGCTTAGTAAAACCAATTACTTTTTAGTATTTTTAATCGTGTTTTTTAACTGTAAATTTGTAACCGTATGAAACATTACGAAGACTCTTAATTTAATAGATAAAAGGCAGCGATCAATAGAGTAGAACACAATTTTTCACGTTTTTGTTGATACCACTGTTACTAATAAACACTCGTGCTGCGTGACCGTATGCCGTTACGTTTTCTTTAGTTTAAATATTGATATTACTGAATCATTCAAACTAATCAATCGAAGTTTTGTAGTGTTTTGCAGTAGGCCAAAAGAATTATCATCTATTGGAGATTTCTCATGTTTATTTTCCAGATTATCTTTTACGTATATACATACGATTCTCGTTTGCTGTTTGCAAGTATGTTATCTTATCGTTCAAAGTTCGGTTGGCCTTCAATCGTATAAAAAATAAAAAATCTCAATAGACTCCCATTGTTCAATAAACTGTAGTTGTTTTTACGCAACGATTAAATTGTGTTTGAGAAATTTAGACATTATGGTATTTCAAGGTTCTGAAGTTGTTGTAACCGTTACTTGTTAATTTTTTTTTACTGCCGAAGTTTTCAGCATCGACTTTTGGCCAAGAAATCATTCATTATTTTTAAGACCAGTTTAATGGTTATATTGACAAAAATGGTTTTAAGAGCTAAAAAGTATTGTAAAATATTTTACGCTTCTATTTTTGTATAAATCAACAAAAACTATTTTAAGAACTTTCTTAATCTCCACACACAATTTATTATTTAGTACATATTTTTAAGTAAATATACATCGTCGTTCAATATTATTTTTTTATATAGAAACCTACCAAAGTGACTCTATTCTGCCAGATGGAAAGCATGAATAGAATCCAAGAGCGGTGGTCGCCGTACTCACTGCAGACAATGCAGTATGGCGAACCACGCTATGGTGGCCTAGTGAGATGCTTTTTCACGCCCCGCTTAAAGGACCCGGGATCGTAGTGGGAGGGAAACACGTGCGCTGGTAATGAATTCCAGGCTTTAACTGATATGCACAGGAAGTAAGCCGAACCGTTTAGTTCAGGAGCGTATGTCTACCATTCTGAAACGGTGACTTGCAAGGCCAGCACGAGTTGTCCTGTAGAGGAACGGAGAGGATGGGATCAGTTGGAAGAGTTCGTCAGAACACTCTCCATGATAAAGGCGATAGAGGAGCAGTCCTCCTTATAGAGGCGACATCTCTTCGCAACTGCAGAGACTCAAGGGATTCAGTGACTTTCGGGTTATTGATAATCCGGACTGCTCGCCACTCTAACCGATCCAAAGCGTCCAGCAAATACTGCGCGGATCCATCGTAAAGATGAGAACAGTACTCCACACAGGAGCGTACCTGGGTCTTATAAAGAAGATACGAAGACAGATGCTCAGACGCAAAGAACCGTCTCAATCTGTATGAATATCAATATGTTTGAATGTTGAACACACGTTGGATACATGGATACAGATTTTCAGAAAAATACATCGACTCATTTGTAAAAGCAAATAAGTATCAATTAAACTTGTTAATTTAATAAAAAACACATAATCAGGGTGAAGTAAAAAATTTTATATACTAAAATTTTTACGATTTATGTTTTATTTTACCCTAGGTTTTTTTACTTGAATGTAAATGTTCTTTTGAAATAAAACAATAGCATAGCAACACCTGTGGACCATCTGCGATTGTAAACAAAAGATAACAAAATTTTACGGCTCTTTGAATGATCATTAATATAATTTATTTTTTAATTACTTTTTTAACAGGCCATTTAAATGTGTTGTTTCTTTTGTTCCTTAAATTTTATAAATAGGATCGGACACGTCGCAAGCATTTGCTATTTTTATAACTGCACTCTCCACAGCAACATTTAAATCACACAGTTTAAAGTACTTAAAAACGTTACAAATTATACGTCTTTCTCCACTACGAATAATATTATTGACACACTATGATTCTTACTAACAGGCGTGAGAGTCATTCTTAACACTTTAATATAACACTCAAGTACGTAATCGTTTCGTAGTATATATTTAATTCATTATTATTTTATATTACCATAAGTTATTAGTTTTACTCAAAAGAGACATTCATATTCTATATTATACACATTACAAAATTCAATGAATGGAAGTTAGATACCGTCTGTTTTTTATCATTTTATGAGATGATTAATATTAATTTATTAAACGATTATACGTGTATCTTTAAGTCCTACTCAAAAATCTTTTTTATTTATTAGCACCGTCCATCAAACACTATTTGTACAGCAAAACATGTACTCGTATTTATAACTAGGTAAATGTCAAACAAGAACAAACTTTTCGAATACGTTCTAGCACGCACACATCCAATATTGATGTTAAATTGCAGTTCGTAATGAGGTCAATTTTACGACCCGATTGTTCCCAGTAAAAGATGTTAGACGAATGATTTACGGTACATTAATGTCAGTTTTATTCTTGATTACAGCAGTTACTGCTTTCGTTGTTCAGTCACTAGAAGTTTGACGCAAGAATGAACTTATAATAATTTAATACACTTATTACACTTCTTATTAAAGTGAATTAGTACATTTCAATGCAAACAATAGTATGCAATAAAACGAGAAGATGTAATTGAAGTAAAGTGTATTTTCTTTAGTTTATGATATGTATTTATTTTACTTACAGATTCAAAAAGGTTAAAGGTTGAGATTGTGACATAGAATCGTAAATAATATTTATTATCTATGTACAGATTTACAATGGTAAAGTCTAAAATAGCGTGAAGTGATTTTCTAAGTAAGAGAAGAAGGTCGTGAAATGGTTAGTATCTATTAAAAAGTAACTTATGTTAAAGATTTTTTGACGTGTTTTTGAGCACCAGAGACAAAGAGGAATAGTAAAATCTATTAATATGCTATAAATCGCCATCTAATATCAAAGATTTATTTTAGCCCGAATTAGTTTGTAAATATTTTAGGAATAAATCTTTATCATTTGGTTTTCTTATGAGAATATTGATAGTTAGGCGGTGACAGCGTAATGGCTTTTATAATTAGTAAACGATTTTACGAATATTGTAACATTTGTTAATTGTTGAATCATGAAAGTTTAATTAATATTAATATTTCAATTAATATTAGTGTACAACACTAATATAAAGTGTTTTAAAAATAGCTATTATTATAACTTTTTGCGCTGTGGCTCAATATTTTCTGCAGAATGCTTCTGTCTATTTCGCAAATCATAGTTTCAATGACATATAAATTGATGTCGTTATTTAGAATCGGTTTAATTAATATTCAGTCTCATAACCTTTGCTGCGAATTTGAAATATAAACCCTTTCCGTTTCTTGTTATGTAGATATACAATGTCAGTAAACCATGCACACGCTCAAAATACTCTGCCTGGTGTTTATATCCCTACAAATGTTTAGATTCATAGACGATACGATCGTTGTCTTTTCCCAGTATCATTGCGAAAATGCTGTTAACATATTTTCACTTCAATGATGTAGATTTTAAAATCAAACATACGCCGAATACACTGACGAAATGGGAAAAACGCCCATAACATCAGACTAGAAAAACTAAATTAAACGTAAATAGATCGATACTGTTGGTATAAAAAGAGGTATTAACTCGTTTGACAGATAAACTCTGAAATGCAAATTCGATTTTTTTTTAAATGTTATATCAAAGTTACTCGACACTTATAAGAGGTCAATGGTTTTTGGGATCAACCTTCAACAATCATTTGGAGAATAATCTTTATTAACTTGCGTATATGATTATCTGATTATGATACATTTGAATCGTGATGTGATCTTGACCGAAATAAGTATAACCACGAAATTTATTGACATTAAATGTGAGTGATTTAAAAAGAAAGGCCAGCAAGAGTTCGATGTTGTGTTTTAAATCACCTTTGAAGTTCCCAAGTAGTTCAATTGTTCAATTTGAAAAGTTGCTTAGAAGAAATGAGCTGTTTCTACAAAATCCATTCATTCCAGTCCAGTTATTTGTAGCTCCCTCTTAAATTCAATAATGCACACACTTGCTGTTATGTTTCAAAATAGACATTATTTTTGTCGGAAATGCATGACGTTCAACGTCCGTTTAATGTTATTGACACATTGTCTATGAAACCTTGAGTGGCACAATTGCCATCGTGTTCGCCTGACCAATATTATGAATTATTAAAACGCTATCAATGGTTCTTTGCCTCAATTATTGTAAGTTGGCCTATAATACGTCGGGTACAGACAATTCTTAGATCAGGTTTGTGGAAGTCATTATCGTCAAGAGCTTTTAGCCAGTAGTCTACTACTGGAAATAATCCTCTCCTTAGAAATTAGATTTCGGTCTACTAATCCACACTGGCCAGACGGCTTTGTATAGGGTTTGTCTCAAGTTTTACTTCACTTAATAGGACTGTCGACCTGTGTTGTTTTGTTTCCTTGGTCGGCTCTTACGACATCAACGTGGCGATACTCCATATTCTTAATTCATAATCACACGGCATTGTTTCTGTTAGAATCGCGATGAAATCGATGACATCCACATGTGTATTTTCTTACTATCGGACCAGTGCTTGTATACTCTGTTACATTGTGACATTAACATTGCATTGTGCGTTTAAGTAGATAAGGTTTTGCATTATAAGTTTATCTATACATTAGAGTTTATTTTTATTCAAGTCAACAAATAAGGAAATGTAGCAGGATATTGAAGGTAGATTTAAAAATAAGCAATATTTTAAGGCACTAACTAAATTAACGTATATGTTGTGAGTTTGTGACACACCTTGTTTGTGATTTATCTATCAATTAGCGCAGGTGATTCAAAAAATGACAATCGATTTATCAACGAGGTGAAAGATTACCGCAGCCAAAGTTATAGATGAACTCACATCTTTATGGCGTTTATCTAGACAGTTATTTCAAATTTAAAATTGCAAAATGTATGTATATCTCGGTTACAGCTACCATGAGATCATTGTAGATTACGTCACGTGAGAGAATCACGATCAGTCTCAATTCGTTTATTATGTATATATTATTTTTAAAGATGCCTGCGTCATTAAGGCTGCCTTGCGTAGATAACACATGTGCTTGTTTGCTAAATCTTTAAACATATAAGATTTAATATTTACTCTACTAAGGAGGAATTTTGATGATCTACTGATCAAATGTAGTTTGAGGCTAAATGATTGTATAAATAAATGGTTATCGACTAAGTTAAATAAGAAAACGCATCATCATCAAAAACCTTATACACAGCTGAATATACCTCTCCTTAAACTTGATCTAATGTGTCATGCTGGCCAGACAGGTTGGTACAAGATATGTTTCAAGTTTTCCTTCTTTTTGAAGTGCTGTTGTCATATAATGTTTGCTCTTAGTCGACTCTTACAATACTCACAAGATAATTAGAGATGTTAACCGCATAGGAATGTTACATATTCTTAATTTTTCAGAACATTGACAAACTCAATAATGTGACATTACCGTCAGACAAATTGCCAGAAACTTTTCTCAGTCCATGTGACACTTAGGGTCTCAAGTTTATATAGTCTAAATCATCTGTTTATTATTTATTATTGAGGAAATATTTTTACTATTGAGCCAATTACCTCCATCCTTGGTATAAAGAGACTAGACCAATTGTTGGTAATTCGCATTATATTTCTTGTCTCGCCACCAATAAACGTCATGACCTGATATTGCACTCACATTTATTCAAGTATCTTGCTAATATTTCCTTGCATCGTTTAGTAGGTTCATTAGATTTAATGAACATGAGAGGTAGATTGTTTACCTTGAGTTGAATTGACTTGGATTGATCTGCAGCCATTGTTTGTAATTTCGTGTTATTACCACTTAGTAAAAGACCCTATTTTGGGTACTATACCCATGCTTAGCATGTAAGTCAAACATTATCAGATCGTCAGTATTATTCTAGATATAATCAATTAATTTAGTAATGATTATTATGAAAAAATCGTACTGTTTCTCTGCGAACGTTGCGTTACTGCCTAACATGTTTGCACGTACACCGCAGCGTGCGACCAATGAGAATAAGCCTATACGTTCTTTCGAGTTGTTGCTCAGTGATTTCATTGCCGATTGGGTTCACACTAATCAATGTAAATTATAAACAATATGTAAAAAAGTATTTTAGAGTTTTAAAATTGAATATCCAATCGCTTTAAGGCATTTTCATATTTGGAAAACCCGTTAGTGCTATTTTGAGATGTGTAAAATTACTTTAACAATCATAATTAAAGATTTCCTAATACTGTGACAAGTTTCTTTTTCTTTTTTTTGTAATGTCAATGGACGCATACTTTTAATGGTTCGTCCATTACACAGGCTAATTACCATCAGACGAACCGCTTACCTACTTAAAGTAATGGGACTTTATTATAACCAATCAGCTCTTTGAAGTTACTTTTACTGATAGGGAGGCGTATGCATAGCTTTCCACTTGTCTTTTAAACCCTCACTACCTCGAATAGTATTCTTAATACTTTAAGAGTAAAACGAAATTAAAATATTATTGTACAGTTATAGTTGTAGTACTTGAGTTGTGAACCTCTAATGTCATTCGTTTTAAGTAGAAAATTGAAGTTCAAACGTATCGTAGTAGACTGAAAGCCGACTCCAAACAAATTTTTGAAAAGGCTCAGAGAATCACGGAGGAATAAGCTATCGATTATGTTACAAGCTTTTGTTGCTAAGCAGTTAACAGATTTCTAAGTAATAAGTTAATGTAAAATTACTATTACGCTTCTAACAGTTTGACGAGTACAGACCATTTTATATTACTACCACGCAAGTAACCAATTTTTCTACTTCATAGGATCACGTGGAATGTTATGTTGTAACATAATTACTGTATGGTTTTTAATTCAGCTAAGTTGGGCAGCATTCGGGAAGCTACGTAAGGGTTTCTTGTCTCAAATACCGCAGTGTCTCAAGACAAAAATCTTTGAGCAGTGTGTTTCGACAGTGATAACTTACAGCACAGAGACGTGGTCGCCCAACGAGCAATGGAGAGGGCAATGCTCGGAGTTTTTTTGCGTGATCGAATCAGGAATGAGGAGATCCGCAGACGAACCAGAGTCACCGATATTACCAGTAAAATTGCTAAACTTAATTGGCAGTGGGCGGGGCACATTACACGCAGAAACGATGGCCGATGGGGCCATAAGGTTCTGGAGTGGCGACCGCGTAGTGGGAAACGCAGCGTTGGTAGGCGCCCCATAAGGTGGTCCGACGACCTGGTGAAGGTTGCGGGAAGCTACTGGATGTGGCCAGCGGGATCGGCTGTTGTAGAGAACCTTGAGGGAGGCCTATTTCCAGCAGTAGACGTCTTTTGGCTTAGATGATGAAGTCTATAGCTGAATAAGATGCTATGACGACGTCTTTCATATTTTCTGCAGCAGAATAAACTCTTTGGCTTAGTAGTCAAGTGTCTTATCAAAAGAAATAAGCTCTAGGATCTACGAAAGGATTCGTTCATGTTGTTGTATGTTATGCTTGTTAAGAAAAAATCTTAGTATATTCAGAGTCACAGAATGATAATAGTAAACTAAGTACTATAGTTACTAAAAAGAAAACATCTTATAAAAAAAAAACAGTAAAATAAATGACGAACCACGTTATAACACCCGTTCGAAATCAGAATAACCACAAACCGATTCATTCCCAAAAAGAAATTTTATGATCTCTTTCTCAATGAATTGGCAGAACTATCTAATCCATAACATACCTTAAGTTTCGGTATTCATAGTGTATGGTATAGATGTAATATATGTGTTTATATTTTCTGATATGTATGTTTGTATTTTTATTTATATATGTGTTCTGTTGTCAACATATACACATTAAAATGTACCTAACTTCTGTGCACCTATTACCTTATAATTTAATTGCTGTTCTTGGTATCCGTTTTTTGTATGTTTGTAAAGTCTGCCGCGACACAGGATTTATTCCTAGTGCGGGGATTCTTTTAGAAAAAAAATAAGTTTGACTGGAAGAGAATACCCTGGGCATTAAGGCCACCGATGTTCAAATGTGGTGCATAAGGTTTATAAGTAAATAAATAATTATAAACCCAATTTGACATAAATAAGTAAATTAACGTGTAAAACTGTCTTCAAAATAATACTCCAAATAGTACGACATAATCAGAAAAATATCGTGAGAACCTCGCTATGTGAGTTTCTTTTGTACTTAGATATGAACGCGTCGGTTGACGAATATGTGAAATTTTTACTGCGACAATAGTAAGTTGTCCGCCCTACACAGTATGTTTTCTAAACATTATGCATCTAAATGAAAACTGGGTTTTGTATTTCTTCTTCACTTTGTCATCAAAATATAAATGTTATTGTTACTCTTACACTTCTCTACTAAAAGTATCTCTGAGTTTTTTTTTTCGGAAAATATACATGTGGTGAATGACCTTCGTTCTTGCTTTAGTTTAATTTTCTCTGCTTGTCTACAGGAGGTGACAGATGATAGCGACGGTTGTGGCGCAAAGTTCTCGGCAGTGATAGTGTCCGATAAATTCCAAGGGAAACCGCTTCTTGCGAGACATAGGTGAGGAACTTACATTTGATATATTATATTTATTGTCGTTTTAAATTAAGGTCTTTTCTTATATATATATATATATATATATGTATATATATTTATATTCGAGAGCAATAGTGGCTTGTGTCAGAAATAAGTTAGTTCTTATACATTTACTTTTCAACGTTAAGTTTCGGCCTATTTAATTTCTGATGTACATATATGTCAGTGCAGTTTTTGTAGTAGAATCTATTTTAATTTTTCGTTTTTAATTCGTAAAAAAATACCGTAGATTATCACGTTAAACACAGCTATTACGACCAGCGATTCGTACCACAATCTCGAAGATCTTTGCCGGAACAAAAATACATGCCTTGTATTATTTACTATCAAAACATATGACCTACCTAGTAATAAGTTCACTACCGAAAAATTCCTTCCGCTCGCTCTAACTAGTTCATATATAAAAAGTCTATTTTAATGTTTACAACCGGAAACATGTTAAGACTTCAATAGAACATATTATTTATTTAAAGTTCAATAAAACATGTCAATAACCTTGACCATAAATTGATACGGACGACTGCGCTTTGATTGACTACCACTTCACTGTCAAATCAATTTCATTTAGTTGAATGCAGTCTCTTAAGGTTTCATGTACGGGGAAACACGTGCTTCCGACGAACTATCTTTTAAATTTTTTATTCTGACAACTTCCGCACCAGCGACAAATGCTATATCACGAAGGACTCTACAAACATTTATGAAAGGGACATAATGATCATCCAGACTTAGAAGCAACAATTTAAGGAGCACACAAAGGGTGGTCTCATTGGTCGAAACAATACCAGTCAGCGCCGCAGGGAGTAAGGTACCCTGATACTTGGCCATCAGTGTAGAAAATAATCTAAACTTTTTTCTATCAACCTATCGCCGTCCACTACCAAACCCCCCAAGGAGTGCCAACTATTCAGATCTTTCTGCATCCATCTGCTACTAGACACTTTCTTCACATCGTCTTCGCTTTTTAACTGACAATAGGACTGAATTACTGTAGGATATGAATGCTTGCATACTAGAGGTATCAGTAGAGGGTCCCTGTTAAAGAAGTTTACGATAGTTCATTTTTAGTCAATTTTGATTAATTCATTAACTCGAAAAAAATAAACAAGCGAATGCTTGTAAACCAGAAGTAGCTGTCAGTAGTTGTCAATTTTGACTAACTCACTCATTTAGCTCAAAAGCACGCATAACGTTGAATGATAACTGTTGGATATTAATTTAGAACATCTCTTGTGCAATTATTGTTTTCTTAGAGCTTACAATTGTAGTTTTTTGGATACTTTAATATGATAAAAAAATGTTTAAAAGCAAACGATTCCTTATGTTTATTTGGACGCTATTTGACTGATTTCGAAAGTTTTATACCATGTTGATTATACCTATGTTGATATTCCCTATAGGCAAAAGAGGTATTCCCACAGGAAGACCGTTGGAAATCACGCTTTATACCTTACCTCATCGATATGTAGTAAGGTTGAACCATACTTGTTTTCCTTAAAACACAAATGGTAATTTATATAACAGTAATAAACAAAATAACCAACCAACCAACCAACCAACCTCAAACAGAAAATATTTAAAACAAAACATGCACTATACGGTCTATGTAATGATCGATTAAGAATACGTAGTGTCACCACCCCTATTCATCCCGTGGTTGTCGTAAGAGGCGTCTGAGGGAGCAAATTACGCAGCATAACAGCACTGCAAAGAGAAGGAAAACTGAAACAAACCATGTACCAACCCGTTTGTCCAGCGTTGTCTGGCCTTCTGCCTAAGAAGAGACCTATGCGCAGCAGTAAAATTGATAAACCCAATGACGAATTATGAGGTTCTGCAGTAATATAAACGACGACAACGCCGAATGTTCTTGACATATTTTAACAGTTTTAGGTTGTGTTTTAACAGCTATGGACGGAGAAGAGGAATTGTCTATTTGTATTGTAAAAAATTTAGGCTCTTAAAAAGTTCTCTTTTAGGGTATCCTATCCATATTAAACATTCCTTCCTTTATTGACGTTGCTTGTCAGGGTAGAGGTTTTAAATATAAACGTCCAAGATCTCCTCCCCCGAGGATGTCCACAATAACCGGTCCTGTCAGCATTATCTTTAATGAAGTGTATAAATTACTTAATGACGAACTGAAATTGTATTTATGTTTCGTTTATTTTGTAAATAAAAATGCCATTAGAAATATAAAATCTCTTTTGAGTCATAATTATATTATGTCAAATTATTTCCATTCCCTCGATTTGTACGTAATACTGACGTTATTTACTCGCAAAGTATTACATATTTTCATATTACACAAAGTGTAGAATAAAATCTAAATTCCTTTTTAATATTCCAAAGCTGTGATCGTTCGAGGAATCCTATAAGCCCATTCATAGTCAGGTCTACGTGTCTGCAGTTATTTAGACAATCATACAACCATAGCTTTGTCTGCTGTCGCGTGCATGTAACACTCGTACACATATCTTTATAATATTCTAGTCATAGTCACAAACTTTACATACAGTACGTGTAAAATTTTTGCTTAATTCTTGACGTAAAAAAAAATGACAAAGAAAAACTTGAAACAAACCTAAAGCCAAACTTATCTGGCCAACATAATATGTTAGTAGTAGGCCATAACCTCTTTGCTAAGGAGAGGCTGTAAACTGTTAAAGGCTAAATACTAGAATTTCTGAAGCTTATGTCCAAGGTAGGTTTGTTAAATTAAAAAAATAGATATTTGGTACTTAAAATAGGGTTGAATGCTGTAAAAAATGATTAATATATTACATAATTTAAAAAAATAATAATACGTGATACATATAAAATACTAATAATTTATACAATATAAATAAGTCTGAAGTAAATAATTATTACAGAATAGTATAGATGATAAGTACATATTTTGCGAACTTAACGTTAGATGTGTGTGACAAAATTTTTGCTTGCTTTTACTGCAAGAGTTGCTATCACTGCATTTGCACGTTACAACCCTTTATTATAACGTAAATGATCATTAATTGCTTCCTTTTTAAGAAGTTTATGTCCAGCCTATCCAACGCCAAAATACTCTAAGACGTCTGTGTTAAATTCTTTATCTTTCATCGTTGTTTCATGTTGATTTACTTATTTAAAACTCCAAGCGATAGCTAATACTTGAAGATAAATATTATACTTAAATATTTATGGCTAAATATAGCTTTCTTAATGTTTGTAAAATTATAACACTGTAATACCAGAAACAACGCGCTGTACTGCGCAAATTGTTTTTTGAAGTTGATCTTGGAATACTTCCTCAAGAGTTCTTATATATGTTTTGTTATTCATAAAAGAAGGAAACCAATATTTTAATTCTAAAGATAACTCGAATACACATGCAAATAAAACTTTATCGAACAAGTCATCTGTTGTGCACTGTAAACAAAGAATTCATGAAAATTCTATACCCGTTTGTAGCACGAAAGCAATTCTGTTAGAAGTTACACAATGCTTAACCTTATGACTCTTGATGAAAAAAAGCATATCAGTACAAAATACATGAAATAAAGCTTAGGGTTGGAAGTCAACAAAACATGCGAAAAGTATTCAAAAAATAACGTAACACACGCGAGATAAAGACAACAATACAGTTTTAGTATTCACAGATTCGTATCGCCGCCGTCTAAACGTCCCCGTTTTGCATTACAATCGATCTATTATACCTATTAAAGTATAATAATTCACTTCACAGATTGGTGAACACAGTGTTACAAGAAGAACTGAAGAGCATACACGCATTCACGCAAAAGACGCTCACAGTCGAACAGTGGAACGCTCAGAAACCTTGAAATGTAATTTGAAAATAATAATGAAGTAGAAAAAAATTTTATGTAGTTTTTCTTGGTTCCTTGCGTGTAACTACTTATAAAGATGTTGAACGGAATAGATAATTTGTACACAGTAAGTGTATCGGCGCCTGGGAAAGTAATTCTCCATGGAGAACATTCTGTTGTGTATGGGAAGACAGCTGTTGCCGTTAGTCTGGGACTCAGGAGCTCTATTGTAATTAAGGTAATATTTTTATGTTTCTTTTCTTAATTAGCTTTCTATAATTATATTTAACAAATTAATTAATAACTAAAATAATTATTAACGAAATAAATATATTGTTTTAACCACTACATTATTATTACTAAAAGTATTTTTTATTTTAATTATGCATGCTTTTATGTGTCACCCTAATTTCTGATTAGGCTAATTATATCGGTTGTCAGTGCTCATAATCTATTTTATGCTGTTAAATATGTACCATGCAACCATATAGGCTATACTCCTTTATTTGAGAACTAAATTTGATAACCTATTCTACATATTTTCCGAATCATTATCGTAAAAAAACATTAAGTATTTCGAAGTTTTCTTTTTTATACTAAATGTATAATCCTATAATTTTTACTCAACTATAGACATTTTTTTTGAAAATTGTAGACAATACAGCAGTGAATGTAACGTCGTTTTTAAAACCAATAGGTAAATTTAAATTGAATTTGAAAGAGTTTGAAACAAACAATAATAACATAAGTGATTATTTCTTTTTAAAGTTTTCACAGTTTTCTTCGTTTACCTTGACTGTAGCTCACATAACAGTAATAAAATGCCGTTATTGAAATGCATACTAAATCACGAAAATAGTAAAACTTTCATTGTCGTTATGCGTTATTTAGGATATAATGTTTTCGAAATGGTTAAAGCACTTAATATAATAAAGAAAAACAAACCAATAAGATCTGGAATTTCCCCTATTTGGGTAATAGGTATAGAAATAGATATATAGTTCCTTTTTAGTAAGTAGGAGCTGTATATTGTTGTTAGGAACTGCAATATCAAGAACTTATTTCTAAAGACAAAACTTCCGCATGCTATTGTTATTATTTGATGACTGTCTTCAATTTTAAGGATGATGTGTGTTGGCTTTAGGGTTTATATTTCTCATGCTATTAGATAGCATAGTAACTTAATTTCAGAACTGAATATTAGGAATGTATGTAAAAATCATCATTTCAAGTTAAAAAGTTAAACTAAAAAGTGTCTACTAAATTTGCACTGTTCTTCTAGTAGCTAAAGTTGTCTATATAGCAATAAGAGATCAGTTATCTGAAGTCTCTCTAGTCTAAGAGGTACCGTATGACAAGTCCTGACAGATTGAAGAATACGGAGAAAGTCACAGGAATCGATCACTACAATATCCGATTCTCGATATCATTTCCTTAAATGTACAAATCGATTTCAGTTTTACAAATTTATGTATGTTACTGTAAAAGCCCGTAAATTGGTTTTACATTATACGTTTTCATTGACAATTGGATTATAAAATACTAAAAAAACGTTTGATTCAAAACGGCAAGTTATTAATAAGTTCGATTATTTGTACATTTTAACGATTATTGGTATAAAAGTGAATTTTAAAAGTCATAATACACATGACTTTGAAATGACGTCTGTATAAAAATATATATTGTGTGTTTATTGTTTTTGAGCTTTACTTTAAAGAATAACATTTAAATTTATTTACAAAGAATCACACATACATCTTGTGAGTAGATCTTGTGAGAAATTAAAATTAGCTTCATTGTTATGAAGCTAATTTTGATATTCACATGGTTTTATGGAGATTGTGTGAGATACGCTCTTACAAAAATGTTTAACTTAAAAAGTAGATTAGATGTGCTACAGGAAGTTGAAGCTTCCAAGCCTTTACCAGAAGCAAAAGATACATATTGTGTAAAGGTAACTTTGACGTTTTTTTTTATAAAATGTGCCGTAACTCTGGTGTTTCAGTCGTAGACGTTAAGATTTCTTTTTAAAAGATTCATTTTGACAAATCTTTTTAATGTCATCTATATTTTATTTATTTTAATGCCTACATTCAAACTTATGTTAAACGTTTATTTAGAAATGTTATAGGTACATAAAAGATTTGTAAAAATTTAAAAAAATCATTTTAATTTTTTATTAAAATGATGATTTAAATGTTTAGATTTTAAATAAAACTACAATTTCCTTCAAAATATTTATTTTTTGAAATTTATGTTAATAAATTTTAAATGAACATGATATATTGTTTACATTTCTGTTAACATTGCATAACACATTTGTAAGTTAAAAATAATAATAATTTTTGATCAGTGCATCACGAGGTCAGTTAAATAATACTAATGTGTCTAAATGACCAATTGTGCACAAAATAAAGAAAGACGTAGTCCGTTTGTTCATTAATTTAGGCAAACTACATGCGTAACCTTAATAGCCAATCTACATACTTCTGGTAAGATACACGTTGAAAAAAAAAAACAATATGCTAGATTGTCGAACCACATGGTTTTTAGCTTTAAAACATTTAAAGTTTATTTTTAAGAAGCAACGCAAAAGTTTTAAAGTTCAAATAGATGCTATTTATCTGATCAATTGATATTTTCACAACTCTATTATGGTCACACAATATACAAGATGCAACTTATAACCATACTTATAGTTCTTATTTTATCTATATTTTTCTAAAATAAAACTTTATAAATTCTAATATTTGTATATATACCTCGTCTTAAATCAGGCCTTAAGATCACCGTGTAGTGCCCAGGACCAATCGATAATATCGTTACCTTAACTTACAGGAAGTAAATTACCACGTGGAACCTACAATCAGAATACATTTACCATGCGTCGGACTAGAAGAAACATTACCACTGGGCTTAACAGTGAATAGTCTCTTTCAACCCAAGCTAGCGTCAGGCATTACCGGCAAATTCTCATGGAAAATCCCAGACAAATTAGACCATGAAAACCATTTAAGGCGAGTCGACGAGTTTCTACACATAATCAAGCCAAATTTCGATTCGTTACAAAACAATCAGAAAAATTCTCTTCGAAGTTTCTTGTATATATTTTCTGGAATCTTCGGGAGTACAAATTTGCCTGTTAAATCTATGGAAATATCACTAGGATCGGAATTGACAATTGGTGCGGGTACCGGTAGTTCCGCCTCGTTCGCCGTGTGTTTGGCCGGCGCTTTGATCCAGTTGCTGAAGTTGAAAATGTCTTCGGGCTACGACGCTTTCTATGATCAAAGCAGTGAACAGTTCAGTCTTACAGAGAAGGAAATCATATCAGAATGGGCGTACAACTGTGAAAGAATAATGCATGGATCGCCTTCAGGTCAGTTGCTTTTATTATTTTTTTATCGTTTATCGTTCTTTTTATCGCTATTATTTCTTTTTTAGAAATAGTAGAAATGAAATTATCCTTTTAATAAAATATTTTAGATATGACTATAAAAATAATGCTTTTGCCATTTTTTTAAAGTTTGTAGATGTTTATGCCAAAGAAATACTAGGGATGGCGGGAAAAAATTTCAAATTTATTTCATCATAATTAAAAAAATATCATGACGGACAGTTTCAAAGAAATATTATCACATTAACGGCTTTTAATAGTCCATTGTTGGACCTCATATCCAAAGGAGGGTTATAAAGACAGAAATAGCACACCACAATATCATTTAAATAAGACTTAAAAGATACGAATATTCTCTATGACTCCATTTACTTTACGAGAATATTACCTTTACTGTAAGAAAACTATAATATTTTTTATACACAGTACTCTTCAGCGTAGTGGCATAAAATAAGTTTTTTGTTTTTTAAACCACCAACACCTTTGCTCCTAGGTAAACCAATATGTGAAAGTTCGATCTGTAACATGCTTTATGACTTTACGTTATACTATTTTATACATACATGATTGGAACAACATTTCTTGAATAATTTCATCCTTTTCTACTTTCGATGGAAAGGACGCGATCCGCATTCCAAACAAGGTTATTATCATCATATTTGCGAATCATCGAAAATCGTATAAAGTACTAGTCTGGTTGATTTGAAACATGTTTGCCAAGTGTCTTTCAACCATGATGTTTAGCTTTCACTGTCTGAGGCCGATACGTGTCGATGTAGACGAAACAAACGAGCTGCTTGACGTCATTACAGCCAAACCTCGAACCACATTAATCCGTCGCACATGGCACATGGTGCCCGCATTTACAATCTTATTGATATATTTAACCTTAACTTTACTCCTTTATGCGTAAACACACAAAACTTAAGCTGGTAGCTGGGGTCCGTGTGGTCACACATTAAGAATACTGTGATATTAACCCTATTCATCTTGTGGGTGTCGTGAGTGGTGACTAAGGGAACATGCTACACATGACAACAGCACTGTATAGAAAAGGAAAATTTGATACAAACCCTATAACCCGTCTGGCCAGCTTGGGTTAGCAGGCCAATTCTTTCTAAAGAGAGCATAGCATGTTCAGCAGTACCTAGTAAGGGCCGTTGATGATAATGATAGATTTAGTATCCCTTTTTGTTCATGTTGCCGGATATCATGATCATCAAATTTAAAAAATGTATACAAGAGTAACTTTTGTGACTCATAACTAACGAGATCCTGACCAGGATATGCATACAGCGAGTCAACGTTTCGGTTCTTTTTAGTTCGTTTTACTCGATCGATTTTGGACATATGACTTGATATGGCAACTGGTTCTGGTCAACATGTCGCGACACGTTTATTGGTACGATGTAATCGAATCTTTTTACTTATGAAAAGGAAACATTTGAACTGAAACATCATTATAAACATAATATTGTACTTTTAATTGTATCTCTCGAAATCTAAAATATTCAAATAATGAACTTCAAAATCGAGAAAAGCTTAAAAAATAAATTACTTACAGTTAGAACTTTAAAATTAGAAAATCTTCCTGTACTTATTTCATTTTCACCAACCACCATTCATCATCCATCAAAAATTAGATGTTTAATCAGGTTTTTTTCATAAGAACAATTTGTTTAACATACACATACATTACGAGTAAAACTATGATTGGAAGCATATCCTATTCATACCGAATCAAACACCAGCAAAGACCCATAGAAAGCTCCATGGCTATAGAAATTACTGGACTAACATTGATTGATGACTGTAATGTAAGCCACTTTTTTTATCGATAACAAATACCAATATCGATATTAACCAACCAAGTTTTTTAATATTAGTTTTGCTCAGATAAGGTTTGTAATGTTTTTTCGTAATTTATTGTACTTCATTGTTTCAATATCGTTATTCAATATTAGGACTAAAGCAATTCCTAAGCAATTTCCTTTTTAAGGAGAGACTTATATCCAGCAAAGAGGCTGGTAAAGGCTGTTTTTAACTTTTTTAAATCTATAAAAAAGGCAAACTAAGAGTTTATCTCTAACCTTGACCGAGTATGATATTATATCGGTATTAATTTAGAGATTTCGCTGCGACATTACTGATAATATCGATATATCGTTGCAACCATGCAAGCCGAATAGGACATTGGTTATTTATTAGCGATCGACGAGGCGATAATGGTCACTGATTGCGAGAATTGGCTTACAAATTTCGCCTACAAAAATCGTATAGACGTATTAAGTATTCGTGTCTCGGAGCCACAATCAAATAGGCTAACCAGTTCAACGTTTGTTCAGTATTGTATGCTTGTCTGGTAAATTAGTTGATACTCTTGACATAGGTAGTAAATTTTACACAGTAGGTACAGTAAAGCATCCATGATGTATTGATTTAAACTACCTTAATTATTTTAAACCAGGGATGCACAGACTTATAGGGAACAGTGGCCGCTCAGGGCAATTATTAGCAAAGATGAATGACCACACTAATTTTATTAAATATGTAGTACAAAAAAAGAACATTAATAAATGGTCGCTGTTATTACGTCATCTGATTAGTGCAATGTAATATTTCATGTTTTATTATTTTGATGTAACACATTGCATTGAACTAATTTTTTTTTTTAATTGGCTGCGACTTGTTTGTTGCTATCCGTAACGTTGCTCCCAAATTTTCATCTGCAAGTTTGGATTTTTTATTTTACTCATTTATCACTGAGAACGTTTGCTTACACATATATGTCAACCCAAAAAGTTTTCGCATTTCCATGCATTTATTTACACCTCTTTATAAACATCTTTGCCAACGCAAAAATGTTGAGTAATTTATTTGCATTAAACTTGTTTTCTAATTTATTCAGACGCACTTGTTGGTCTAGTGGCTAATAATCCTGGCTGCTAAGCCAGAGGTCGTGTATTCGATTCCTACCCAGAACAAATCTTTGTGTGATGAACACGATCATTTGTTCTGTGTCTGTGTGTATTTTATCTATAATATGTATGTATTTAGAAAATACCTATATGTACGTTTATCAGCAGTCTGGTTACCATAGCACAGGCTCTGCCTAGTTTGGGATCAGACCACAGTGTGTGAGATGTGTAAGGTTATTGCTATTATTATCATAATTTTGCATATCCTGTATTGAATCCGATGCATTTTCAAAAATGAATGTTAAAAATATTGCTGAAATGTTACAAGTATAGCGATCTTGAAAAGCTTATATTAGGACATTAATTGTTTTCCACGTCAGCAAAATTAAAGTCAGTTTTATATTTTTTTTTGTAGTTTGGATGTCCTTGTGGAAGTACCTTGTCTTTATGTAATATTTTTTGGTTACATTGTGCACATACCTATTATACCACTTTGGCCAGACGCGTCGGCATTGATGTTGTTCTGCGTATTTTGGCTCCCTTAGTCCTCTTACGACACCCATGGGATGAAGAGGGATGATAACACTCCGTATTCTTAATTCATATCCATACGGCAATTGTAAAAGAGACATTAGGTATATGAAATTGACATTGTAAATTTTAAATACCAACAAACAATCCGGTTTTTTGTTTTTTTCAATAATTAATTTGTAATTCAATAAATTAAGTTTAATTTGTATAGTTCAAAATTATAAGTTCATATATGAATGATGGATATGATAATAAAATATATATCGTATCAGTTACTTCATATTAGCACACAACACCTTGACCGGGTGGTCATATACACCAAATTGGCCTCGACACGCTTCATCTGCATTGACCTCTAACAAACATTTGTACATAAATTTAGTTTAGTTTATTTGCAATATCAAAATGTCTTCAGTTCTGTAAAAGTTCAAACATAATTTATAAAAAAGTTAATTTTCACTGATTACTTCAACATGTAACAATTTTTTTTTATTACTACGTAGTGTCCAGAGTTTGAAAAAAAAATATATTAAAGTATCTATTACCAATAAGTTCGAATTGCGTCTAAGAACATCTGATATCCAAAATTTAAACAGTCTTCTGTAAGACCTAGTGTAATGCACTGTAATCAAGTATTTATTTAATGTAGTATAAATATTAATACCTAAAGTATCTAACCTTTATCTGCGTAAGCGAAACAAATGTACTAACTTACAGATTAATAATACTCGCAGGAATTTTATATCTACAAGATAAAAATATCAGTTTTACTTTGTGCACTAATTTCAACTTTATATTTTGAAGATTATAGTTAAAATTTGTTTTTATTTACTTCAAGGATCTCCAATGAAGGTCATTCTTTTTGACTTATTTCTAATGCAGATTCGGTGCTAGATTCTGCAATAGTTAGGTATTATTTAAAATATTTTATTTCAAGTAGGTACACTATTGTACGAATAAAATTACCGGTCTTTTAAAACACGTTAAACGTTTTTTGTAATGCTGTATTTTATGATTTGCAGCTTTATGAGCTGCATTAAATGTTCAAATTACGAATAAAGATTAATTCTGTCCAAAATGTTAGTATTCCAATATTATATGTGCAATCAATTTCAAATAATAGAATTAAATTACGCGTACCTCACAGGATTACTACACCAGCACTACAAAGTACGTTAATAAGGTAAATTAATTAATTATTTCTTGGTAATAAGTTGGACATTTTCACTTTAGGTATAAAATAAATGATATTTTTTATATATTGCATATATATATATATACATAGATTGTCGTTAACTGTACCTGCTATGTAGGACAAGTTCACGTATCACCCACCGGGCATCATCTCATCACTCGCCATACAACTTCGATAGAAAGCGACATAGTAACCTTGACACGGTTACTGATGAATTATATCTAAGCACGTACTACGTATGTCGTAGTGTTTATTTATTCTTTTGTATAAGGAGTTAGTTAGAATCGCGTAAATAAATAAAATCTTATTTCATATGAACCAAATAGCACTTTAGCTTTGACACTAGTGGTCATTGTTACCTTCTACGCATGCTACAGTAAAAATAAAAATAATTAAAGTGTGTAACTAGATGAAACCTCGTTAGAAGCGAATTATATCGTTTGCATATTTGAGCTCGTTCGGTGCAGCAGTTTTTGAGATTTTAAAGGGTACATAAGCCAACTTAAGATTTCTCAAGACTCACTTAATGAAAGGTCGAAATTTGATCTACAAAGAGATAGATGGAAGAAAATGACTTATAGGTAATAATTTGCAGTCATTTTGAAGAAGGTTTGAAATAGCTGATTAAATTAGTAGTGTTACAAAGTAGGGTTGTTCAAAATCCATAGGGTTTGCAATACTTAAAGACTGTTAGGGCTGACTACAGACACTGATAATCCCTTAGCTTCAAAGAAACCGAAATGGCTACTTCACATAACGTAATAACCTAATAGTCATAAGCTTTAACACACAACAGGTACAACTTGTCACTTTTGATGGAGTAATTTGTATGTATGTTTGTTGCTAAGGAGCTCTCAAAATGTATAGGTGTTTCAACCATCCCCTATTAGACCACTTTATTTGTCGAAAATCTATTGGACCTTATTTTCAGCATGTTTATAGCTCTATCTATATCTTACTAAAAAAGAAAAGCTTGAAACAAACCCGAAATTAAACCAGGGTATTATGATCATCATCAACAACAACCTGTAAACTTCACTGCTGGACATACGTCTCTCCTTAGAAAAGAGATTTTAACCTGCTTTTATAGCTTTTATAACACTGGCCAGAGGGGATACTTTTGCTTCTCCTTGCAGTGCAGTTGTCCTACGTAGTTTGCTGCTTTAGTGGGTTACCACACCCACTGGATGAATAGGGGTGGTGGCACTCTGCTTTCTTAGTCCGTTACCACGCACATTAAAAATAGTATAATTAGTATAACGGATTAAGCGTGGTATGGTAGAACAAAACTTCCTTTGTACGAAGAGGTCTATGTCAAACCAGAGTGCTATTAAAGGCTGTTGATGACGATGATGGTCGACTTACAAAACAGTGTAGCTTAAAAAAAAAACTAAAAAACACGCTCTCAAAAGTCGTTTACTAACAAACATACAGGTACAGTTAATAAAAGCGTGTTAAAAATATGTACAATACACATTCTCATCATTATCATCACCACCATCATGGGCCTCTCATAGTCCATGTAAACCAAAGTTTTTCTTCTACTATAAGACTATATTTGTTTACTATTAACTTTATCGAGAAATTTCAAGAATTTCCGTAAGTTAATGAGATACGACTCCCGGGATATAATTTGTTAACTTTCCATGCAATAAGTTAGTACGGTATTTACAATTCCTGTCTATCCTACTTGCAATTTCTGTTTTACATAATTTGTTTAGTATGTAAATAATTCTTGATAAATAGGCTATTATACACTAGAAAAATTATTATTTCGTAACAGTAGTTCCTTAGATAAGTGAGTTCAACAAAACAAATATGCTCTTCAGCATTAAACATAAGTAAAGATTTAATTAAATACACGAGATATTTAAATTGTTATTGCCGCATCATATAGTGTAATAATCTAATAGGGAATATTATGTACTTTATTTATTTTTAGAAACGTTTCTACTAGATATTACAATACCAAAAATAAATATAGCACATCCAAAATATAAACCATCAAGCTAAAAAAAAAATTTAAAATCATCATTATTGCCGAACTATTGAAACGCGGCCATTTTGGCGCGCTTATTCTGTGACGACAGATTACACTCATGTCAATAACGAAGTATTTGGTTCACAAATGTCCCGAGTTATTTTTTTTAATCAACTTAATATCATGGAAAAGTAAAGAAATATAATGAAAAGTGAGTGAACATTTAGCAATATTTTTTACTTAGTTAACTGCACGTTTCGTTTTGTTTACAAAGTTCGACGAAAATATAACCTGCTTTACGAAAAGATCCGAGGGTAAATTGACGTCCAATTTTGTTCCACCAATGGCGTTGCGTAGAAATTTACTAGAGAACTTGAAAAAAGCCACTATTTGATAATTAAATTTCAGTAATAAATTGTAACAAATTTCATAAATAATTACATAGATATGTTTTTTTTTGTAGGTAAGTTTTCAAATAAAAATATTTTGTCTATTGTGGAGTCTCGTGTAACAGATACAACTTGTCACGCTTGATAGAGTAATTTATATTAAGTATGTATTAGAAAATTATTCACAACCTTTTTGTTTTTATTACTTATAGTTCAATATATTGTATAGTGTACATTATGTATACGACAGTAATAAGCAGAACTAGATTCGTATAACACTTGTTATTACGTTTCAGATATATTTAAGAGACAGAATGAATCATGATATTCAATGGAACAGGTTTTAATTAATGTGACACAGTTCTATCGATTTGTTTTCACTTCCTATTATTGTTGTGTCTATTAAAATTGCAATGTTTGTTTTTACAATATTGTCTATTTACTGTCATTGAATTCTTTTACATTGAACTGGTTCATCAAATTTAACAATTATTTATGCCTTGATGTATGATGTCGTTACACTTCTAATAGCTCATGAACTCCTGGAATTCAGGCTACACTCACATCATACATAGATCTATTGAGATATAGAGTGGGCCACGAATTATTATATATATATATATATCTATCTATCTCTTTGTCGACGAGTATTCGAAAATCAGTGGTCATTTAGAACTAACTAATTAGCTTTCTTGTAAATAACCAATTTTTGTCATCAAATGATTTTTTTTTAAATATATATATATAAGACCACTGATTTTCGTATACTCGTCGAAAAAGAGACCGTGAGATCGCCGGTACCTTTTCGCTGATTTTTTCTTTTAGTTGACATTCACACGATTCTTCAAATAACCCCATAAAAAGAAGTCTGCTGGGGATAGATATGTACTTCTGGGTGTCCATGGAATGTCACCTCGTCTGGAAATCAGTTTTGCCTTTGACCACCGGCAGAGAGCCATAAGATGTGTGACAAGTGGCCCCATATTGTCGAAACTATGTGTTATGATTGTAGCCAGCAAATTCCAATACCATTGGTCCTCAAGAACTCCCGTAACATGTTTACGTGAGATGTTAGATTTAAATGTTAACGAGTACTTGGCCCATCTTATAAGACACTTATTTTATATTTATTTATTAACTTCATGCACAAGTTTACGATGGATTTATGCCTGAGGTTTTATCTTTCAATCAACTGATTGAGATATGCAGAGAAAGCAGGTGCATTTAAAACAAAATATTTATTGGTAGATAGGCAACTAACGATTCCTAAATGTATTCGCATGAACGATGTCACGACAACCTTAATCTCTCATTAGTTCGAAGTGCCGGTTAACTAAATTGTTTTGCATTGTTAATATATTTATATTTCTCCTATCTTGCTTCTTTACTAATATAGAAATTCGATCATTGTATATGTATTTTGTACCACCAAAAGATAGCATTATTTTAGCATTGCCGGGATTATAATTTGTTCCTACAGTGATGAGCGTAAAGTTTTTGGGCCCATAATTTAACATAGCACTTCTTGGCCTTAGTACTGCGTATAGACTCAAGCTTCATAAGAAACCATTGGAAAATGTTCAATATTATACAAATATCTTACATTTTTTTAGCGTATATGTCAATTGATAAGACCTAATTGAAAAATAACCACAAAGTGAAAATTAGAGTCTCAACTTATTGCCCTAATTATTGCCGCGTATAGCATCCTAGACTAAAATTATTTTATATTATGCTACAATTTGTACATATAAGTACATAATTTCTTTATTTCAATCGGTCAATTAAAGTAGCTTACGACGCTATAACCTCAAATGTTAAGTAATTGTACAACCGTTTCAAATAGCCATCGATGCAAATTCTAGTAGCGTTGCAATGCAAACTTAGGTCACTTCTTTCGACGAATCATGAATATAAAATGCTTATAATGCTAAACCAATATCCTGTATACATTATTAGTGCTTCATCAAACATTTATATGCTGATATAAACGCTGATAGACACATCACCCAAGAATTGTCATCGAATTTGAATACAACAGTAAATGATCACGTAATTTTTTAAACAATATTCCACCGACTACTTAGTTATACTAATTTGTCCTAATTTAATGGTTTGCCATTATTTTTAAATAAATGGCTGTCGTAATATGACTAGGAAATAGCAACATTATCCCGGAATTTCTTCTTAATTTTTAGATAGTAAAATTAGGTAAAATAAAACCCTGTAATAACCTGTCTGGACAAAGTGGTATGTCGGCGAAAGCCTCCTTTTTTTTTCGGAACCCATGTTCAGTAGTGGACTTTTAAGGCCTGTTGACGAATAAAGTAATATGGCTATTAGAATCTCTAATATTTTTTCAAAAGGAAGCGATGATATACATCAACGTATACGCGATAGTGGTACTAATTTAAAAAATAAACATTAACAGGAAATTTTCAAGATTTTATTTGATTACAAACATTTCTTTAACAAATATCTGAATTACCGATTTTTATTTGCAAAGTTGATAACTTACATATGTACGAGTATGTAGGTGTACCTACTAATTAGTGTCAAAATTAGCACTCACTTTAAGAAGTTTAGTATCATATAAATATGATATTGAACTATAAATAAAACAATAAAAACATACCCGTTCTGGACTTTAGAATTTGTAGTTTCAAGTTGAAAGTGGACATTTAACAGATTTTCAGAAACTCTTTGGTTGCTAGGCAGATCAATCTCTCTGGATGTTGAACCCTTTCATATCTTCCAATTTTCTACTGATGAATTTCGTTGCGGGTTCCAAGACAGTTTCATTTTTCCTGGAACTACTTTAGTGTCATAATTCAACGTGGTCGTCGGTCACGGCAATTTGTTCTGGTGTACACGAGTTACAGTGGTGGGCATGTAGGAAGGATTATTCCCGTAATAAAAACCCAACTGTCACTTGTATTTTGCTAATTCTTCAGTAAACCCTAAAGATTAAAACAAACCTAATGAAACTTTTCTTTTAAATCAGGTATAGATAACGCCACATGCACCTTCGGTTCCTTGGTTGCCTTCAAGAAGGGCACCAAGCCCCGCCATCTAAATATTAGGATGGATCTGCGAGTGCTATTGGTGGATTCCCGCGTATCTCGCGAGACGAGAGCTCTTGTGGTGAAGGTAGCAGCTCTGAGGCAGAGAAACACGGCAGCTGTGGATAATATTCTTGACGCATGTGATCATATAGCTCACACAGCCACACAGGTAATTTATTTATATTTTATTAGCAACGTGATTGCTTAGGATCTCTTCACTTAAAACTTGATTTTTTAAAGGGTTACGATAGTAATTATGACAGCATGGCTTTTCAAATATAAAAAAAAAGTTGTTTTAAAAAATCCTTTTAGTTGGTCATAACTGATAATATAACGTATTATTTTTGTGGTATTTGTAGGTTTTGGAAAAACTATCCAGTGGCAAGTGTGAAATTAATACCGAAGCGGAATATCAGCATTTAGCGGTGAGTAATCACAATAAGTAATCCTACATGTTAAAAATACCAACTATATAGTCCCCATGGAAAGCATCAGATTAGATCAATAAATTAAATCTAAATATATCTTTAAAAATTCTATCAATCCCATATCTTCAGGTAAAAGTTGATTGATTTATCCCAGGAAAAGAAGAAGCCCATATTTTCTAATAGTTTACTTAAAACAAACTTACAAAACTTCTAGTCCATTTTGGAATTTGCTGAGACTACTTCAACATTTTGTTACCATGCAATAAATCCATATTTTATATTTTTAATTAGGATATAAAAAACAAAATGTTTTTTTTCCGTTCACAGGAGCTTTGGGATATGAACCATTGCCTGCTATCTGCGTTAGGAGTTTCGCACCCAGCATTAGAGACTATTCGAAGTCTCGCGCGTGCTAAAGGACTCGCGTGTAAGCTCACCGGCGCCGGCGGTGGCGGGTAAGTTTGTTATTAGATAATGTTTGTTTCAAGGTAATTGGGTGCCTTACTCCACCATATTTCTGTTTAACATACCACCTTTTATTAGAGTAATCTATAAAAGTGAGTTAAGAAATATGTTAAATGCCGTGTCTTGGAGAACACCGAATTCAGGTTGCCACACGAACATCTGTGACAATCGTTACTACTAGTACTAGTTGTACTAGTTGGAGCCATAAAATATCTCCGACAATGGTCTATCTGCAGAACTTCCAAATCGCCTAGTACTTAGGTTGTGGAGATCTGGTGACAATAACATCACGTAAAAAGGAAAATTCAGCCGTGTCGTAGATAGTAGAGTGAAAGTCGATCCCGACCTGATTTGGGAAAGAGCTCAGAGGATGATGAGAAGCAAACTAAATCACCAATTAATTTAAGACGACGAAGGTGATTAACGATTTCTAGTCGGCTATTAATTTTAAATTTTAATTGTGATAATCATTGTTTCAGGTATGCAATGGTACTAATTCCACCGGCGACCCCTCGATCTACGGTAGACTCACTTTCAGGTCAACTGTTAGAAAACGGTTTCAGAGTGAAAGAGACGAGACTCGGCGGTTACGGAGTCTCCATTGAGATGTGACGTCGGTCTCCCGGCAAGCGGCCCCGGATCACGTAGCGGTCCCGTTCCGTGCGTCGACTTATAAGACTCCATTAGTGTCGTATGTGAACAGTTGCTCTATAGTAGCGCAGCAGTTTCGTAACAGTTGCGCGATAGTTTGGACATAGTTGGGTGATGGTTGCAATACAATTGCTTGTTAAACGGGCCGCTCAGCAATTATATTTAATGACATTTATCTGAAAATACGATAGAGTTATTTTGATAGTGATATATTCTATCGTAGACTAAACGAGATAATTTTATACCAATGGTGTAAAGGGTGTTACGAGTGATGGTTTGGCAGTTTTATTGTATGGGTATGAGACAATATGTACCTGGGAATACAAATTTGTAACTCGAATCGACATTAAAAGGATAGGAGACGGGTTTGATTCACATTACTGTGTACGTTAATTTATAAAAAGTGTGTAAGTTGTGTGTCCTCATACATGAACACGAGTTCAAGGGAAAAGAGAAAATAACGCTTCAAAAAAGGTGTAAATGAAAGAATAAAAGGCCTTATTTGTAATTAATATATATATATTTACACTTGACAGTGTATAGAAAAATGTATATATGTTAAAAACTGTTTCTTACAAGTAATCGTTAATGAAAGTCCGTATGGGTATGTATAAATTATCATAAATAATATTTTCTACCTCAACGACTCTTCATGTTAAAATCGTACGAATACTTTTTGCAAGATAATTTTGACGCTATTATTAAGGCGTTAAAATGAATTTTTTTTCATAAATTCAATTTATATATTAGAAAATAAAATGTGTATTTTTAATTAAATATTTGATTAGATTGCTTATCGGGTATGACTTTAAATATTTGACATTATATGTTTAATGTTTATTCATTATGTATTAGTTTTAATATTATAAACGTACAAATAAAATTCAAAGACATTATTATGCGAGAAATTTGCGAGAAATATTCGTATGAATACGACGGTCATTTTACGTAACCCTAAGTTTCTATGAAAAGTTTTGTTAACACGTATTTTGTTTATGGAAATCCACGATAAAAGTGGTATCAGGTTGTATTTTATATTTGTTTAGGTATGCAGTTAAATACGTAATAAATATGTCAAAGTTGTTACTGTTTTGTGTTGTTCAAATTTTCTTAGGAGTAATAAACGTGCATCCTTGGTCCTGATAATTTTAGGTATAGGAATTAGAAGTTTTTTATATATCATAGATATTTGGTCTAATCTATTTACTTTAGAAGAGTAGTAGAATTGAGGTGGAATAAGGCAAAATTTATGTTTTTTTATGTTCAGCGATATCAGGCTTAAATGTTGGTATTTTTAAGTGTAATAATATGTAATAATCCCTTAAATATCCTATAATTACCTACTAAAAAAGTCAAGGTCTGTGGTAACCTCAAACATTGAATTAAAGAGCTCTTTATTGGGATCTTTGTTAATGTACCAATGAATAAAGTTATAAACAGATTGTAGAATATATGACATTACAATTGTTTATTTTAATCGGTTTTAACAAATATATACACATACATAGGTGTAAACCGATTTTTTGAGTTGACTTATATTTTGGGAGGGAGGGCCAGCGTTATGGGCATTTAGGTTTGAGAAATATCGACCAGACGTAGGGATTTTATACACACAGAACTATCTATTAAAAACTAACATACTATAATCAATTCGCGTTAAGTGAATAGTGACGCGCCTGTCAAGCCTTGGTTATTGAGAAATTAGAAATTATCGTTTTGTGTGAAAACGATTCCGATTGTTTAGGGGGCTGGGTTTTCTCGATGCGTCAATATTTTCTTCTATTATATATTATTATTTTGATCTTAACACTAATGACTTATACAGCCTTGCACTCGTATAAAAAGTCAAGTAAATTCAATATGTTATGACAAATAGTAGTAATACTGTCCTAAGGGTTGCAGTAAGTATATTGGTCGAATGAACTGCATTACTTTCATTTCTACCACTCTTGGGTTTGTTGTGAGTTCTGAATTTTAATGCGATGGTAACATTTTATACCAGTGACAATTTTGACATAACCTAGAAAGTATTGGATTCTAATAATCATTTGCCTAAATGATATTATATTTATTATAGTATAATTGTTTAGTTTAATTTATTTATAAAATGCCCACCTCCTTTTTTCATTTTAATTACGGGTGTTAGCGAGGAGATGGTGGTTTCACGACACTTTTTTGTGATGAGCCAATTTATATATCATTATACAATATCCACAATTTAAACGCATTTATCACTGTGTAACCACTAAATACTCTTCCTTACATATTTGTTATTAGGTATTCTTTATATTTTCAAAATGTGCTTTCTTTTTATGTTGCATTGTATCGTGTTACATGAATGAATGTGTAAATAAAAATCGAATAATTAAAAATCATAAATGGTCGCATATACATCTACACAATAGAAATAACGTAAAGTATTCGGTGTAGTTTTAAAAATAAAACGTTTAATAGATCGTTTTAGTCGCACTACGGAAAATCTCAAAGTATGCTTCATGTATTCGTATTATATGAATATTTCAAAGGTGTGGACGTATTTTATTAAATATTTATAAATGCTGGTGTCTTCCATTAGACTGCTTATTCGTTATTTCGTAATTATTCCAGTGTTATTGTGATAAAAACTTATGTTCGTCATATTTGATGAATAAGCAACACTTTTTTGTACGGGACAAGTGTTACAATATTAGTGTTGCTATAGCCAAAAATTCAAAAAATGTCATCAACTCTTTGATAATACTGTTTTCTGGCAACACTTACCGAGGCGTCATGCCTTTCCTGTCTCAATAAAAGGACATTCCTAAAATATCGAGAGATTTCATCCTTGGGTATTAGTATTTCATAATAATTATTTAATTATTGAATTTAAGTAGTATGTGGTTATATGTCGCTCTCAATAATTTAGTGTTAATTGGTGCTGAATAAAAATGTATTTTAGAAACCGTTGAGTAAATAGAAAGTTTAATAATTTTGGAAAGAAAATAAAACATTTGAATATTATATTGCCTTTCATTTTAAGGATTATACCTAATTGTGTTAAGTAATATCTCATATTAGACGTGACGTCACGTTACGTTAGAAGACTTTCTTATGTCCGACCCTGAATAAGTTAGGTATTATAGGCATGATTCATACTAAAGTAGAATCGGTTCTAGATAATCCTAAATTACAGTGCATGGAAACTTTCCTTAATTATGACCTTAAATAATGAATTGTAAAGCGGTATGCTTCTTGTCTATGCATTATACTGTATTCTTGTGAAGGGCTTTTAGTTATACCTTACTTAGTTTACAATTTTTTTATAACTTAATATCTTTCAGCAATTAACTTGTATCAGTGTCTTGCCTATATCTTCTAAAGATAATTGGAACACGTTATTCTTTGAGGCCGTGGTATAACTGGTAGAGCCGACCATTATACACTGAAGTAGGGGTCTCCTACGATTGTCGAAGCATGGTTTCATTCGCCTAAAGCTATTGTTATGTATTCTATATTAATGTAGGACTGCGTACGATTAAACAAGTCTTTTAATGTACCTCAAAAGCGCATTTATAATTCTACAAACACTATGGGCTCTCGCTTAACAACTTCCAATGGATGGCAACTCCAGGTCGTGTGATCTACATCTACATGCAATATAGAGCGGTAAACGAACTTACTAGTCTACGGATCTTAGAAAAGTGTCCTTAAGGGTAGCCTGCTGGCTGCTTTAATTGTAACTCATGTCATGACGTTCCATCCTATCATAGCATTTTAATGCTGGGAGTCTCACAAAAATCTGTACACGCTAAACCTTCAGTGAGACCACATGAACCGAGAACCAATTGGGATAGATTTCATTTTTTGTTGGAGTATTCATTAAATGTAAAGTTGGAATATTTAAAGACTGAAAAAGACGTTATATTAGCTGTTGAACACTTTAATGAGAGCATCCAAAAAACTGCTTAAGACGGCACTCTTGCCTTCAAGAAACACAATTCTTGAATGTTCAAGACATGTTCGAGAACTTATAGCCAAGAAAAGATAGGGCCGAAAATTGTGACAATTCACAAGATTTCCTGCGGATAAGACAAGGTTCAACAGCTTAATGATTAAACTTAAAAGGCTATTGAACTGAACTGACTAAAGAACGATTATGGCAAAAATTGTACGCGTTCAATTACATACTAAGGTGAAGTATTTTCCTACTGCAGTGAAAAGTAGCTCAAAAACTACTAAAGAAGCGACCTCATCCAAACCGATCAGCTTACTTCTAGCTTCCAGTCTACCAAAATTCAAAAGAACTACTGAGATTAATCACTAACGCTTCTATAAACTATCATAAGAAATCAATAACTACGCTATGAACTTGGAATCAGAACAATCCAAGAGGCGATAAAACATTCGAATACATCGTATCGAAATTGACTTCATAACAATCTCAACGCAATGCAATCAATGAGGAATGATACGACGTTTAAAAGATTGAAAAGGTTTACCTACAGGTTTGTAGTGAAAAAGCAAGGGAAAAACAGAAACAAGCTAATTGATATACTGGGATGATGTCGCTGGACGAGCTGCTCTTTACGACAATAGCTAAATCTAACAATTTACTAAACGTTCTTGTGGCAGAACAGATTGCAGAAACACAAAAAAATAATTTTTTTTCAATATAATTCATTAAAGCATTGTTCTTTGTACAGTTGCTTATCAGCCAAGTGGGATGTTGTAAAAATGTGAAGGATTTACATGAACCCTGTAGCAAATGCCATTAATTAATACTCTTAATTAAATATTTTTATGCAAATAAGACAACACTTTATTACAGAAATTCAGACAGACTCTTAATAAAATAAGATTCTCAGTTTTTACGATAATAAATGCCCTTTTCTGCAATAAATACTTTGGCACGATCAGAAATAAAAAGCAGAACTAGCTCTGTTAGTATCCCGTTATTGATAACCTAATAATTGTAAAAACATGAAATGAAACTCACCACAAATACCAAAAATAAAACACAAATATAGTTACAATCAATTCTTTTTATTTTTTAATGGTTTTTAGGTGGCGGGTTGACTATAACAAAATAAGGAGTACCGTAGTGCAGCATTGTAGACTACGATTATACAAGTAATATTTACAAAAATCTAATTTCAGTGTATGTGAATTTCTCTAATTAAAAAAAAGCACTAAAAATTTCGTTACAAAATAACATTAATATTTATTTATAATAAATTTCAAAAGAATAGAAATAATAAGGTTCACAAAATATTATTAGTTAAACATGGAAGATCTAATACTAGAAACAAGACGTAAATATAGAAATGAACTTATATAAATTAATATATTTATATTATATAATTTATTTTATATAGTAATATGTATATTATGCTATTTATAACTGAAGAAAAATCATTACAGTTATTAGGCAAAGTACAAAAAAAATGTAACAAAACGATTAAATATTATTATCTCATAAAACTTTATTATTCAATACATCCAGTCTGTGTTCCAAAACGGTTCTAAAAGATCGGTCTCTGAAGGAATGAAATTAATATTTTACTATAACATTTAAAATTTAATTCTTATCCACAAACAATACTAGATACAGGTAATGCCAGTTAAAGTGATTTTTTATTTAAACCCGAACCAAAAATAACTTTAGTGATGTGTCACTGATTTATTCATTGGATTATGAGGTTTTCTTTAGTTTTTCTAGTCAGCAATAGTATGACACGATAACGTTGAACAACGTTGCTTATGAGTTTGGGCTTGGAAATTAGATTTATTTTAGTTTTAGGTTATATAGTTTATACTATTTACATTTGTTTTCGTTCTGTGTTTTTAGTATCATTGAGTGCTTAAAAATAATACATAACTTCGCACAAAAATCATTAAAACATCGTTCACAATAAATAATAATATCATTTCTACAATATGTTAGGATGAAATTACAAAGTAATTTCTAGAAATTTTTGTACTTAATTTATATTAAGCTTAGGTATACCTAGGTAGGTTAGGTATACCAACTGCCTACCACAAATCAAACACGCATACAAGCAAAAGCACCGTTTAATGTAATTAATTCATTGTTATACACTCTCTACATCTTTTTGTGATATCTAATGGAAAACTGTAATTCTTGATAGAAATAAGTAATTAAATGTATACTGAAAATAACGAGGATCGCTAAAATCACAATTATTAAATTCAAGACTTGAATACTCTTGGAACCGACGTGTCATCGCTTTACTCAACTTTGTTAAGAATTAAAAATGAAATTACTTACTAGTCACAAGTTTTCTTTTGTTTTTTTTGTTCTTAAAACAACCATTAATGTAAATAATTTGATCATAGTATTATGAAAAGTTGGCTACTTGCTAAGATACTACTTTTTCAGAATAATACTGTAAGGACAAACAGAAGGCAAAAGAAAACAATATCAGGAACTATTTTTGTTATTAATTTTAAATATTTAATTTTTAATTATTTAAACTACTGAAATATTGTAATGTCAAAGATCTGTCCGATTTTAACAATAAAGTAACAGACGAACAAGAACGGATAAGACATAACCCGCGGATACGGAATATTCGGATAGCGATAAATGTATCACATCACTAGTGACTACACCTTTAGTATTAATCCATAGCCCTTAAAATTTATGACAGTCAGGGCCACCTTTCTGATAAAGTCCCTGATAGATTATTATGAGTTTAACTGGCAAAATAAATATAGATTTTCGTTTCAGAAATTTTGAATAGAAACACAAATGTCAGTTCAATATATTTATATCAGCAACTGTACATAACAGTTTATATGACAGATTACTATCAGATCCCTTATCAGGAAATGGTGATACTGGCCCTTAATATGACATATTAATACTGTATAGTTATTACAATGAATCTTTAGTAGCTGCCAAGACTAGGGAGAACAAAACTACATTAATAGCCATATACAAAGTGAAATTAAATATTATTCGTCGATAATTGTTTGTTAAAATTCTTATTTGTTATCCTTATCAATAAATTAATTCAATAAAAAAATAACAATACCTTGATCAAAATAATACAATAACACTGAATTAAATTAAAAAAGAAATGAAATTAATATGGAACCTTAGATAATAATCCAAGTATTGAACATTGTAATCTACCGTAAGTTTGACTAAAATTGCTATGAATATTTAACTGTGGATACCAACTTGTAATATTTATATAAATAGATATCATACATTAACAGTTATACAACATTCTATTACCAATATAGAATATTGTATAACTCTAGTCTCAATACTTACAATTGCGAAAATAAATTATTCTATTACTACGTATTACTTGGACTACGCAGTAGGCGTGTCAATCCATTATTATTAATTCTTCTGTAGCGTAATTTATTTTAGTCAAACATTGATTACATATACCACAAAAATTATTTAATTATTTAGAAGTTAATGCTGAGATACCAAACGATTAAAAATAAAAGGATAAGAAATAAATAATTGATTAAAATTACTAAAAATAATAATAATTAGAGCGTGTAAATAATTCGATTTATGGTCCATACTGTTATTTATCACATTAAATGACTATTTTGTCTAGTTTAACATATATCATAAATACTTGATAAAATAATCACACGACACAATATGTTGTGTAAATATGAAAGAAGAGCACTTTGTGTTTTACATCACGATGTAAGTTTACATAATGTTCAATACAAAGGTTTACTACATTTACATAATAAAAAGGTTTATTACAATTAGCCCACAAGCGCTAGACATTTAGACTCGTAAAATCGGTGAGACGTTAAATCTTATTTTTAAATTCAATGTAACTTTTTTCTATTTCGTTCGTTTAGCGCCAAAGATTTTTACACTTACGTCTGTACAAAATCGTGTTTTTAATTTTATTTTTCTACATACTCCTTTGTTATTTATTGACTACTATTATGTAAAAATGTAGGTATCTACTTTTTGTAATTGAAAATAGACTAAAAGCGCAAATACTCTCTTTATTGCCCAAAAAGGCGTATTCAGGTGATTATCCGTTACGTAACATTGTTTTAGAATTTATTAAATAAAATTAATGGACAATACAGTCAAAAAATCGACATATGTTGAAGAGAGTAAAATTATTTATGATCGCTGGGTTGTCACAGTATAAATTCTTAAGTAACAAATTGTCTGTTATAAAAATGCATGGCAACGTTTGTCATAAAAATATTTGGCTAACATCTATTTTAAAAGATACCCAAATATTTCATTTTATAGTGTGAGAGTGCTGCTGTTATACTTTGTCACTTGCAAAAAATAATATGAAGTCAAAATATCTACAATACTATGCATTTAGAACATCGGTGCCTTTATAAATTAATCAAAATCAGTAAAATAAAACAAGTACCTACCTTGTTTGCTTATATTTAACGGCTGTTGCGATTATAATTCTAGTAAAACAAATATCTCGTCATTCAACCTTCAATCAGTCTATGCGTGCACTCGATATTTTTAATTCACATTTTGGCTTTTAAAATATAATTCTATCTAAAACTACAAAGGCAATTTATATTATAAATATTAATTTCACAATAAACCTTTGCTTATAACCATAAAAATACTTGAAATGAATAAAAATAATAACTTGTTTCCTAAAAAATCAGCATTACAATCGACCACTAAACTTCGATAGATTCGTAATATATACTTAATAATAATTATGCATGTTTGGTAAATGAATACAACGAAATACAAACACAACCAAAAGTAATCAACACATTTAAATACTGTTATTTTGTTCAGTAATAGATTTACGAAACAATATAGGTATTAATCTGACGAACGACCTATGACATAATGAACTGGAACCTAGTCTAAATTAATAAATATTACAAGCTACCGAGAATCACAAGGCTCCGTAATGCGAAAGGTTACATATTTTTACAATAATAAATGTAACTGCCTGTACAATCCAATTGAATACTCCTCTTTCCATTTTGTCATTCTATCACAGATGTTACTAACATTCAATACTATTAGTATACACTCACACTACTAATTATTATGATTACTAGCTAACTGGCAAAATATTAATACTAGAAATTGAAACGCCATCTTTTTTTTTAACTATTACAAACTTCTATTAAGTTATTTTAATATTCGAATATATGTTGCCATCAATTCACCAGGATCTAGTGTTTTTAAATATCATTTTCTTAGTAGTTAATAACAAAATATTATGTAAATGCAATTACTACGCATTCAATAAACTATTTGAATTTTAGCCAATTGAACTATTCTGTCAAAGTTTTATTATAATAAAAAAGACGTATTTGCAAAGAAAATTGTTCACTATAAAAAAAAAATGTAAAGCCAGTACTTATTGAGTCCCGTTATTTGGAAGCGACTGGCTTAAGCTTGAAGCCAGCTCAGGACCCATCCTCAGAGAGTCCATCATAAGGTCTTGAGAGCATCCCAGATAAATATTAGCCTCTGGTACAGGGCTAACTGTATTATGTTCTACAATTGGTAACCTTTTCTTATCTGGTGGTTGGTTTCGGCGTCAGGCTGGTGGATCAAGGGAGGTGATAGTGGATCCTCGCTTGAGGTTATTGTCGTCGAAGGTGGCAGACCTATTTAACGGAGAATACAGACTACTTAGTTTTGTAGCAAATAGAAAATTTGTAGCATTCTTTGCTTTGAGTGGAAATTCAAAATATTTCGGTAAATTTTGTAAATAGTTATTTCTCAGTTAATTAATCTTGTGCATAATTAATCTTTCTTAACGTGCAATAGATAAAAAGTGATCAAAATATTGTATTTAAGGAATATAATATGAAATACCTAATAGCATCAAACAAAATGAGACATCAGTTCCTCTTCATATGTTTTGTGTACATAGACTAATATGTTGTAACTACTGTTTTTATGATTTCAATAACAAAAACACACCTTCATTCTCGTCCTCCTCAGCTAGCCATTTCTGTATCTCTGTTTGGTACATCCGCCGCTGCAAAACTTCCTTCGTTCGTGGACGAGATCCTATAAATGTCACTTCCACCTGTAACAATACCAAAAGAGTAATTTGGATCGATTTGTGCAATTAACTTTAAAATTTAAAGGTATGTCCTTAAAATTCTACAAAATCTTTAATTGATAAATTTCTTAACCGATCTAGAAACATAAGGCAGTTTTAAATATTCATATATGTGATATAAATGCATATAAATAAATTGAAGTTTTTGTCTGTGATTTTAAAAAAACTGTTTTCTCAAGTGTTTATAGCTCTTTACACGATACTAACACATAAACAATTTTTTTAAATTTTTGTCTGTCTGTCTGTTTGTCCTGGCTAATCTCTAGAATCGCTGAGCTGATTTTACTAAGCAACATATACATAGATTATATTTTATCTCAGATTTCCCACCGGATCGGGATTAACACAACAAAAACTGTCGTAAAAATTCAAAATTCAACTGCTACGCAAAGTCGCGGGCACAACTAGTTAATAATAATATATTTTGATACTCCACTTTACAACACTTTCGTAAAGCGAGATAAAGTTTAAAGTTTAAACTGTTCAACATACTTACTTTTATCTAATCTAATACACAAACATTTTGAAATATTTGAGTACCTACCTTTTTGTGTCACAAATCTGACTAATAAAATTTAAAAATATTCGACTGTATTGCTTTTTTGAGACCTCAAAATGTTTCTTAATTAAGCCATAATCTAAATATATGTCTTACACCAGGAGGTAGATGGGGCCTGAGCTCCTCAGAGAGTTCACCACTAACGCCAAGCCTCTGAGCCTCCTCCCAATTAGTATGAACTTCTTCGTGAAGAAGTTTCTCCTCTGAAAATATCATAACATGACAATAAAAAAATACACAAATAATAACAAAATTGTCAGATAATATTAATCTTATACAACATTATTCTTCCTTAATGCTAAACTTGAAAACAATTTATTCAAAATCAGCAATACAAAATGACAATAATGGTTTTTAAACCATGTTATAAGTATTATATCCTAAATGTACATCAAAACTAGTTAAAATAGGACTCATTTTACACTGCTCGGCCGGTAGGCATACACGTACATAGTTAAATGCTTCATTCATAATTTGCCGCCACCACCGTTAAGCGGCCTCGGCCGGCTCGGCCGCGTCTACCGGGCGCAGGCAGGCAGAGGTCATTGGCTTATTGGGCGACAATATGTCGCGTGGACAACGATGCATCTAAATTAGTTAACCTGGTGAAGTTTTTTATTTCAGTTTCGTTTTTTAAGCCAAGTAAGAATAAGCTTATACTCGTATATTGACCTATTAATATGCTCAATTAATATACACAACTAGAAACAAGTTGCAGCGACATTTTTAAATAAGGACATGACAGAGATTTTATTACTTACATACTATATTAAATTTTTAAGGAATTATAGTAAAAAGGATTTGTTGTAATTGGTTGTTCTTGAATCTTAATAAGTAATTTACTCTCATTTAACACAATTAGATTTTATCTGATTACAATGGGTCAATCAACCATCAACTTGCAATAGTCATTATCCATAGATAAGTAGCGCAAAACTCTTTGCAGTTTGTAATATAATGACATAAAATTGGGTATTTGCATGATTTTCCAATCCATTAAATAGTTATGTCTTATTATTTCTAAATTTTTTTAAAATTTTTGAAAAAAAATTTTTTTTTTATTTTGTACACATTTAAACTATTTAACAATAAAAAAATTGTTAAGATTTAAACGTATAGGTAGCTCCCTCTTGCGTATGTGACGTCATTGTGCATATTCCATTTAAATTTGTTATTTACGCTACTTTCAGTAAATTTTAATCTTAATGATAAAATATAATTAAACTCACTTTAAATAAAAACCAACTTAAAATTTTTTTCAATAATTTATCATTCGTCGTTTATCATGCATTCAAATGACGCGCCAATAATATGCACAATGACGTCAGACCAATCACATCACGTTTCACATCACGTGATTTTTACATCATATTTGACCACTTTTATTTATTTATTTATTTAAAATTATTTGTAAAAATTAAATTTTAATCTTACGTAGGTATTTTATGTGTATCAAAGAATTTATTAACTGAACTTTATTTGAAAAATCATTTTAATGCAAATACCCAATTGCTTCCATAGAAAACGAATGATTACAAAATCGGGGGATACAGTCTAGTGGTGCAGCTAGATATCTATCATCTACATACAAAATTCAATTAAACGGACTATAATCGAATGGTATCAATAAAGAAAACGCCATATGATCAAGTAGCAGTACCGGCAACGTAAACATAATGTAAAGAGACGTATTTACGTACAACACACGGCTATGTCCTTGACACAATCACACCTCATTTTTTTAACTTGTAAAGGATGCATATCTACTACTACTACTACTCGTATATCTACTCAAAAGAGTATCAATCCTTTACATTTTACACTTAGATACTCACCATCTCTCTTAGTAGTGCTACGCTTGTACTGTATCCTGAACCTGAAGGCTTCCAGCACGCTCGCCACCACAATAGTTAATACAACCATAGTGAATAAGTAGAAGACCTGAAATGTAGATTATAAGGAGATATTGTTATGGAAGTCAAACGTCGATTTGCCCAAATTATGATTATAATTATTCTAATACAAATGATGTGCTTCCACAGCTTCCACACTAACAATTCCATATTAACAATACGGAATCTAGAAAATGGGTCCTTAGTCTGGTTATTTAAAGTGTCACGGATGATGTCGAGAACGTAAATACAACGGACTTGATAAAGGAGTGCACTTAAAAGAGATTTACTTGTATGCTACAGACATTTAGTACCTACGTTCTATATCTGTGTTGAGTAGTTACAAATCAGAAATGTAGAATGTGCTGTACAAATTCGCATCGATTGTATAGCATATCTCAGATTTACTATATCAACTCACCATAAAGTAAATCCTACTGAACTGACCAGACACTGTGGCATAAGCGTTCATCAGAATAAACCAATTGTTGACGACTGTAAGTTCGAACAGCGTAACCCCACTCGTCACTATGTTCTCAAAATTGTTCAGGTAGTAGTAACCTAACGCCGTGGAACCGTTCAACGAGTATTTGTAGAAGTCTTCCACCGTAGTGTTACTGAAAAACAAAGTCTTTGTCACTGTGTCATCTACAATTATCATTTATCATTTATAACAACAGCGAAAAAATCATTCGCAACGAAGAATCGACGTAAATGATTCCTGGGTGTAGATTGGTAGCCTCAAAATCATACTAAAGATATTAGACACACAATATAAAACACAAACACGAAATACAACACTAAGCTTATAGCATTGAAAAACTATCTTATATTTACGCCCTTAGTCTTGCGTCCCACCGAATATTTTTTTCTGTGTAGTGACAGATTAAAAACTGTATACTCGTATGTCGCGTATTCGAGTTGCTATACTTTTTCAAAAATATTGTAATATACTTACACACAACAGTTTCTTAGATCATAAGAGGCGAAGAGTTCCATGCCAACAATGGCAAAGAAATAGTACATGACTAACATCACACAACCAGCGGATGACATAAGCGGTGATAGTAGCACTAGTGTGCCAAATACGTCGCGGTAACGTTTCTTGAGCTTGTAGAGGCGCATTAGCCTGGAATCGACAGAAGTATATTAGAAGTAAGAGAAAATGAGTTTTATTTTGGATTGGTTATGTAATAGTCTGCAGATCTTGACTATCTGCTAGTCTAAGTATAACTTTACTATTGCTCTGGATCGGCCTAGTGTCTTTCAGCCTTACACCTCCAAGCTTTAGCGTTAAGACAAAACTCTTGAGGAATTGTTCGACGCATAGTTTACATAAAACACGGACAAAATTATTAAATTTGATAAAACAAAAAGTGTACTTTCGGAACCGTCGCGACCGGGTGCATTCATAACAATAAAATATTAACATTTTAAAATCGCTTCGCGTTCTGCTGATTTTATAAAATAAGTTACTTTAGTCATAAGCAAAAGGGAAGCATTGTAATAGCCATGATTAAAACTCACCTCAAAGGTCTAAATATAACAACGATGAAAAGTTTCGGTGCAATGCTGAGTAGTACGGCGCCCATGAGAGCTAGGAGCGTAACACTCAAGTCAAAGACATTCCAACCACTCTCCAGGTACGCAGTCAAACCAGACGCCATCATTCGCAAACTTGCCTCTATTAGGAACACTGAAAATATTAAATTAGTGTAATATTAAACTCACACACGACGGCCAGATCTCAAACTAGACAAAATATTATGGTACTGATAAACGTACTTATATCGTCAACAACCTTTAACAGTCCACTGCTGGACACAGGTTGCTGGCAGGTGCTGGACAAAAAGGTTTTGGCCTACTATATCATACTGGATAAACGTGTAGGTATAGCGTTTGTATTAAGTTTCCCTACTTTTTGCAGTGAAATTGTCCAGCATAGTAGTAGTTTCTAAATAAATACATATTGTAGATAAATTATACCCAGACACAGAATAAAATAATAATCAGGCACTCGTTACACAATTATTTGTCCTGGGTGGTAGTTAAACCCACCAGAATGGATCTCTGGTTTTAATTGTAGCCAAGACCACTAACCAGTACGCCAACAGGCCTAACAGGGTAAGTACGTATGTACTAAAGCTTCTGTTAAAAGAATCGACCATCACAAGGTGAAGGTTGCAACCGCTTTGAAGCAAGCACAACATTAAAAATACTCATTTAACTTACACGTGAGGAACAACCAGGTATCCCAAGAAGCGCACAAGAGTCTGGCACTATCCTGAAGGTCACCGGCCGCCTCACATACTCGGAGAACTAGCGCTATTCCGTTCCCGATAATAAGAGCATCTGAAAATAACATCACCATTTAAGTTTTTTTTTATATATTAAGAGCCTGCCAAAGTGACTCTTCTTTGCCTGGTGGAAAGCATGAATAGAATCCAAAAGTTGTGGTCACCGTACTCATTGTTTTGCAAGAGTACAAATGTAACGGACAAACTGGTATATGCAGAGAAATTTGTTTGTAAATATAAATTAACTCGTTTCTGTTTATCTTCGGAGATTATGTGCTTCATAAAGCTAATTAACTAAGGAGAATAAAATCTTACAAAATAAATGTATTAGAAACACTTACAAACAACATATTCAAAGTAAGGCCACCGTATGGCGCCAGCAGCAGCTCGGCCGAGAGGTTCCAGCGGCGACTGCGCGTACCAAGGCGCTCTGGAATGTTGCCCAGCCCAGCGCAGCGCGAACACATCGTACAAGTTGGCAAACTCGCTTCGTGACAAACCACCCGATGAGGATTGATTAAGTTGCTTAAACATTAGGTAAACATCCAACCCACCTGCAAAAAGGAATCGTTCTTAAACAAATCTACTTGATGTTGTTTATATTATAAATTTAATTAATTTATTCTTTAGGGTCATACCAAGTACCAAACAGTCTTTCAGGTTCAGGTATATAAAAGAGAAAGAGGTAAGGCGGAGATTTTCTTTTTTTATGTTTCTGCAGTAAGTTTTTTTACATACTGATACTGTGCATAGCAAACCCACAATATAGTTGCATGCAATACATACCATCAACATTTTTTGTTCTTTAGAATAAAAACATATATTACAATAATTAAAAAGTATCTGCCTACATAGAATCAGCTTGCCATTTGGAATAGTGTGTTTTAGAGTGCATTGAAATAGTATGTACTATAATGTGGCGCGTAGTGACGCATGAGGCCGGAGAAATGTCGCAAGCGCACGGCGTGAGGTGCGCGACGAGACACGAGCAGACGGAAGGCGTGACGGGCAGCGCGACGCCTGTGCAGCAGTAACGCTCGACACTTCTCACGCTCGATGCGGGTGAACGTCTCGTACACGACCGCCAACATCTACCAACGTCATACAGCTGATTACATTATTTCTCTTCAAATTTTGAATAATATTTTTTCGAAAAATGTTACTTACCAAGTTCATAAGCACGTACAGAACGGTGATTATGTAAAGTATGAAGAACACCGCGTACCATTTGGATTTGGCGTATGATGGCATCATCACATCGGGAAAACTGAAAACAAGAATAATATAAAACAACGTAAGTAAGTAACTCTTGAGGACTTTAGACATTTTCTAAAATTTATATTTTAGATATAGTAGAGGAGCCGTAGAAGGGATTCCAGGATTTACTCGAGCGCGGCAGATTAATATACAGGGGGATACCTTGTAGTCTATTAAATACTTACACCAAATATGAGACTTTTATATATGATCGCCGTCAAGGATAAAGGATCAGATTAGTAAAAAAAATTGATCATCAAACATTTTCGAGCGCGTCAGATTAAGATAAGATGAGGTAGTTACGTGCTAAAACGTGTAGATTTCACTAACCTGACAATTTGAGTGAGACGTAAAGAAGGGGGAGGGCTACAAAATTGTAAAAAAAAAACGTCACTTGGACATTCTCGAGCGTGGCTAATTTTTTTTATTTTGAACGGAATAATTCAAGGATTACGAAAAATATATAATCTGACAATTTCCGCAAGCCGAAGCAACAAAAATTCATCGATAAAATTTATTGCGTGCAGCTACGTGATGCCTATATTTCACTCTCCGCGCTTCTATTCCTCTCTCACAATTTAATTTCTTATAATTATTTTCTCATAAATACAAATATTCTACTTTAAAAAATATGTACTTTCTCATTTGCATGCTATTTCCTGAGCTTTTCAATTAATTGAGTACAATATTTTAAAAATACAAAAAGCAATTTTTAATTATCAGATTAGCGAAATCCCTCTAGATAATTGTCAGATTATGAGACAGCACGTCTAGTGCATCAAGATGAACCATATATATCTTAATCTGACGCGCTTGAGTATATCAAAATGACCAATTATTTTTGCACATTCTAATAACGGCCATTACTTTGCGTCACAGCCAAATCGTCAGATTATTATATAAGAGCATTTTTTTAGGTTCACTTAACATCCCCTTCGAAAATCTGATTTTTCATTTCTCACCCCTACGTACGACCACCCCCATCACTAAAACAATCAGATTAACATACGTACATTTTTAAAAATACGTAGGGCATATATAATATCATTATCTGACACACTCCAGTATGTCCATGGAACTGTTTTTTTTTACATTTTTGAAAATCTATAGCCGCTATCCCCACTGATGAAATGGTATGTTTTATATGTCATTTTTCTTTTCATCATCTAAGCTTCACAACCGAATAGCTCTCTATGACGCTCGAGTAAATCCCGATTTAGCATATTGGCCTCCCGTACTAATGTTTTTAATAGCCTAGATAAAAATCATTGAATCGAAGGAAAATCGATAGCAATTAAAGGGGATTTTCCTCATTCAAAATACCTAAAATTGCTTTCTTTACAAGGGTAGGTTAAGTTTTATTTTACTCGATCACGGATTTTAGCATATTAAATTTTACATCGTGTGAAGGTGACCGCTAGTATGAAATAAAGTTTTTTTCTTTTAATTTACCCCTATCTATCTTAAGTGCTCGAATGTTTTAAACATAAAACTTGACACATAAAAAACCTTCAAAAAGATTTACTTTCTATAAATACAATCTAAGAAGTCTGAAATAAATTAAGATACTTACTTCGCAGTCGTGAGTAGTACAAACATGCTGACAAAAGAATCGCTGATGGTCTGGAAGTGTCCATTGTCAACGTGTTCCGAGAAAAGATAGTAGCCAAGCAGTGAGTAGGTTGCCACGAAGAACATTAATAATCCTGAAAATTACCAGCCAATCGGTATAGTATAAACGAAAAATGTATTGTCAATTATACGTTTAGATTCAAAGAAAGCGTTACACAAAGTCACTCGATAGAGTTTTTAACATTTTATTGATTTTAATTTTTTAATTATAGTCCCTAAAATAAGAGAATAGTAAAATATAGAGAAAAAGTGTAAACAAACTATCTAAAGAGGTAGAATATGATGAATATACAGGAACACTTTTCGAAGTAGCGCAATGTGCGACTATGGGACCACTATCTACACAAAAAAAATTGGCTTCAATTATAAGCTTTTTATTTACCATCCACTTACCTAACATATCAATAATAGGAGGCAACGACTGAAGTATCTGCCTAATGAATCGTCTAACGCCACCACAATGTCTTGTATCTACTAGAAAAATGGGGCGAAGCGCCCGCGTTACTCGGAAATGTGAAGACTGTCGGCATAATACCACCACCGCTTCCAGGACCATTATTAGTAGGGTAATCCCCTGGAATAACATAGAAATTGATTTGCATTGATTTTGGATAACAGGGCACTGTAATTTCAAATTTACTTAATAAACCTAGTAAATAATATTAATTCAACCACTGAGAAATAGGTACCTTAGAAAATAAATATTCTGCAAAAATGGCAAAAAAGAATAATAATTAAGTATTGTTTTTATTTTCACCTATTCACCTTGAACAAGTGCTTATAATTTTGAGTTCTCTTTTCACCTGACCGAAGTCTGAATTTGTTCTTTACAAATGACTAGATTTTTGGACTCACTAGCGCTTGCCATGACCTACCTTTATCATTGTCCTCTTGTGTTTTAGTATTGTGCCCCATCCGATCCACTTCAGTTTAAGGTGTAGTTCAACGCCGATCACCGTTAGCGCTAGAAGCTCTATCGTGCCATGAGCCCACACTGGTAACTGAACAAACAAAAGAAAATAACTTGTTTTCACTAAAGAAGGAATTTTTTTCATAAGTCAAACTTAAAAATAGAAGTTTTTACAGTAAAAGAACCCTAAATAGTCCGAGGGATGCTTTTATACCGGTTAGCCAGTACCTTACAAATCAATTTTAGTACCCCAGCCAATAACATCTGTTAAACCGTTTAGGATAAAGCAAGAAATAAAAATATCATTTTTATCGACCCGTCAGCTACAAAAGGAGAGTTGCTCACTAGTCCTAAACACGGAAACAATGAACTCAGGAGTGACGCAATTTAAATTATGAGATCGAATAACATTGTAAACATTGTTTTATATATGTTTTCTTTTGTAATCTTATGATCATCAATAAGTCAGTGTACCTAGGAATATAATATGTTTAGTTCTTTTTATTTACAGTACGTTAGATTGCCATTATTTTTTTTTAATAATTGAGTTACTAACATAATTTCCACTGTTTTATAATAATTATTTTCATTTACTAACTCTTATAATGACTCTAACTTTAAAAATTTGTTTTTTAATTAGTTACTGACATTTCAATTTTTTTATTTACTTATTACTAATTTTGTCCCTCTCGTCTCTTTTAACGACTTCGACTTTTTTTAACGATCTTCAATGAAAGAGAAGTAGAGTAAATTTATAATATTCTTTTTAATTTTTCTGTCTCAAACTTGTAGCTCGATATGACTGTTGACTGTAAGTCCTTCTTCTTCTAATAAAAACATCTCTTATATAAAGTGAGTTTTCAATTTTTGTAAAGGTGTGTAGTTTATTTCTAGGAACGAACATATACCAGTTTTATTATAATTTAATTTATCAATTCATATAGCGATTGCAGTGGTTCATACTGACTCTAAATAATATAAAATAACGAAGCGAGTAAACCTTTTTTTATGCATCAGTTTTGCCATTATTATTCAAATTACATGCAAAATAATACATAACACACACGGAACAAATACAAAACAATGGATATTTTACTCATTCCAACTGCAAAAAATATATTTAAAAAACTAGGATATAAAGTTTTGTTTTGCTATTGCTATTTACTTCGAAGGTGGGTACAGCAGGATCCTCAGTAAACGCTAGGAGAATAAGCACCAGAGACGCCAGTAAGTCCAATCCATGGTACCATGGATTGTGTACTCTGAGGTACGCTGGTAATTCTTCTGGACTTGACGGATGAGAGTCGAACTTTTCATTGTTAAGACCTTCCTGAAATAAAAGAAATAACTTATTATTTACATTCAGAGCTTTTCGAAACGTCAAGTTTTTCAAATGTAATAATAAAGTTATGGTATCATTACTTTATTTGTAGCCAGTTAACCACCGTAATTTCATCTGTGCCTCTCAAAATGAGTAAACTGCTCTATTTTACAACATTTTGTATTAACGCTAAGCTATTCTTATTTTAGTTATAAGTTTTTAAAACCAATGCTAATTTGTCGAATAAATACTAGCCTGATCTATATCTGATATCAGGCTCGATAGCATTATCTATAAAGTCGGGTTCGCAATACAAGTACCAAACCAGTATTCAAAAAGTAATATCAAAGTAGTAAGCCCATACATTCATTAAAAGACCCGTGGGTATGGTTTGCCATGTTTGTTCTCGACACTTTTTAATCTAGTCTCTTCTAGTGAGACCGGAGGCCCATTGATGCAGGGGTGACAGTTATCGTGGTGATTCTGTAAGCTGTCACGATGACTGTCATGCCTTTTACGTCCCCAAGCGGTCGGAAAAAGCATCTCACAAGGCCACCATAGTGTGGGTCACCATACTGCATTGTCTGCATTTGCATTGAGTATGGTAACCACAACTCTTGGATTCTATTCATGCTTTCCATCAGGCAAAGTGGAGTAACTTTGGCAGGTTCTTAACATAGAAAAAATAGGCCCTTTAGTCGACAACGTATTCAAAAGAAGAAAAAACTTCAGTTCCTGTTTTACGAACTGAGAGTGAAAAGCTATATTAATGCCAGTAAGAGGATAATATATCACAAAACAAATAGAAAAGCTTTCATCACTATCTTCATCCACTGCTGGACATAAGCCTGTCCAAACGACCCTTGCACGAAGGACACGACGGTTTGGTGTAGGGTTTCTTTCAAGTTATGTTTCTCTTAGCTGTGTTGATGTCCTACGTAGTATGCTACCTTAGTCGACTCTTACGACACCTACGGGACGAATAAGGGTGATAATATTCCGTATTCTTAATCCGTCACTACATGGAAAATAATAATACCAAAATCAGTTCTCTTAGAAATTGTTGTGTGAAGAAAGAAATAAGTATACTCTGTAATATAAAAACAACTCCTTGTTACATGCATACATACATACAACTCTACAGGAAACTTACCTCCAAGTATATAGCAGCCTCATGGTAGTTCATCTCCCAATGTTCATCCTCAGACATGTGCAAGCCGGTGTGCAGTGAGGAGCGGCTGCCCATATCCAGGGTACCTGAGTCACCAGCGCCATCTGTGCCTGTTCTCGCATCTATAAAAACAAGATATACTGCATTAAATCATTACTTTCAATAAACTTTCTTGAAAATTTGGATTTCAGAAAGATTCTATAGAAGTAATGACTTTTTTACAATTTGGGGGGATTAAGGACAAGAAAGCCGTATAGAACAACTTACTCAACCTTTAGACTCTAAAAGAGGTAACAGGTTAGAAGTTCTGTAAAATACAGGGCCTTACGACATACCAGAATGGTTTTTATTCAATAAGAGTCTGACAGACCACTTATTTTCCATCATCAAGAAAAGCAGTAGTAAGGCAAACATGCACTGAATCAAATCCTGTAAAATAGACCGAATTTTCCAGAACACATATCTATCTGTGCCCATCTCCACTCAATTTGTACTACTGTCAGCTGAACCACGCAACTCCGCTTACATTTCTCAAAAGGAATAAATTGCCCCGTCTTTGAAAACAATATTCATTGAAGCTGGGCTCCTATTGATATTGATATAGCATGGTGTTAAATAGCTTATAGCCTGCCTTGGTCATCTAACACAGAAATAATGTTTCAATTTAAAACAGTAGTTCCTGAGAAAAGCGCTTCAATCAAATAAACAAACCCTGCAGCTTTATAATTTTAATATAAGTTTGCAATGGTACCTATTGTGAATATCTATCAACAAACATTTAACATATGGTAGTCGTTAGTCAACGTCTACAATTATAATTCGTATGCAATAAAAAATACCAAATTTCATGTACTGAGTTACTGCCTCTAAAACGTGTGGATAAGTTCAACCACATATATTATTTTGAGGTCCGATTCCGGTCAAAAAAGAAACAAGAATTTCTGTAGGATAACTTCCTTATTCGTTTGTCTGTCGTCTGTCTGTCTGTATGTTTATCTGTCAGTCTATCGGTCTGTCAGGGCCCATTATTTTAAAAATTACGTTGGAATAAACCTCAAAAACTTTTTTGGTATCATTTGAAACTTTAAAAAATTAAGAAATAAGCTAAAACTTTATTCCTTAAAAGACATGGTAACGTTCTTCCATTACTTTTCAGGATCCAAAAAAGTCCTCTACCGATGAACAGGTACGATCTAATCATCAAAAATACGAGTATATATAACGGGCACTTTTCGTATTAACTTATGACTATGAAAAAGATGAAAAATTTAAAAATATTATTATTAAAATTCCAAGAGACTAATAAGGATAATTGTATGGTAGTAAAACTTTTGATAAATCTAAACTTGAAACAAAAGTAAACATTTAACTTTATTTTGATTGTCAAGTTTTCATAAAGCTTTTAAAAAAATACGTAGGCGCAAAATGTTTTTAGCTTTACGTCAGCGTGTCACACTGTTTTAGATTTCGTATTTCTTTAGGATTTAAGGAGGTTGTGTGTATGTAAACAAGATAATGTTTGTTATCTGATCCCTATTGGCAAGTGAAATTCTACTATGACTTTTCTTATATATTTAAAGTGTTTATCAAAGTATATCATTACTTGTTATTCTATTTTTATTTAAGAAATGGCGAATTAACAAAAAAATAACGACATATTAAAGAGTTCCGTTAAGGTTTATTCAAGAGCTGTTCGTTCAAAACAAGAAAATGATTTAGTCAGCTACTTTATGGAAATGTTAGAAAATAACGGTACTCATTAACACAATAGAAACGCAAGAACTAATGTAAGGTCAGATCCGTGTAAATTTTAATAAGTATTTGAAGAAGAATTTAGCCAAAGTACCACCAGTTACAAATATATTGAAACATTACCCAGTAAAGATGTGAACGCAATAAAAAAAAATGTGTTCCAAAATCAAAACAACGTCATTGACTAAATTTTAAATAAAAATATTATGACGTTTAAGTTCTAGTTTTGTTTTTTTATTTAGTAAAATTCACAAATCTGATTATGAGTATTATGACTCATAAACAACACATTGCGTTGTTTAACATTAGTATTTAATAAATGTTGAAGAAAACGTTACCAACAGTTACTAGTTTTACAATTTTATTAGTTCCTCGGAACAATATTTGATGGAAGATAATTAAAAAGGGAATTATTCTCACTAACCTTGTAAAATAAAAGACTGCTTATCCATCTTATTGGTGCGTTTCGTTCGATGACACACAACTCACAACACAACAGTGGCACAGAAAACGGAATGCACCGCTCCACCGAGCCTAGTAACCGACTTAACACTAAGGTTGCCACTAAAACTTGCTATGATTAAATAGCTACTTTTTAATTAAAACGTAGACTTGTTGTTAAGTTTGTTGGGCACAGGAAGTAAGCAAGTATAAACGATACGTTCATGGACTAAAAGCACAATTAGCTAAGTAATTTTAGCAGTTTTTTAAAGTGTAAATGCTAATGAATTAAAGAAAATGTTGTAAACTATTATTCTAGATAATAAGTCGAAAGAAAGTTTTATATTGACTATGACAACAGAATAATACTGTGTCTATAAGTAAATAATTAAAGAGTAGAATGATGAACTTCCCCTTGGCCGAGGTTGGTCTACTAGCTATGATTTATTACTATAACATTTTCTACATCATTCAAAAGCATTCTGAAGGGCATTGTCTACTATAAATACTTTATAGCATAATGCATGTACTGCATATGTAATATATTTTACATACTCTCGCAATAAGTTCTATTGACTCGATCCAATGTAACTCAAATTTATTAGCTCACAGATTTAGTATGCGCAATAAAACTGAAAATGAACCATTGTCCACAGGCTATATAAACGGTCATCTGTGCAAACAACCGTATTAGCAAAATTTTACGAGTCTCGGAAAACTAAATGTAGCTTGACCTCACCTGACCTAGTTCTAAGGTTACCACATGAATATTGCCAGCTAATTGTATTACCTTCTAATATTGGAAAAAGCAAATAGGAATATTGCCAAAAGAATTAGGAATTTAAAAATTTTGTATTAATGCTTTATACATGTACCTGGTGTAATTGCAAAAATTTATTTCGTTAACAGAAAATAATTTTCGATTTTTGCAATGTCAAACCGTGCAATGTTTTCTAGTGTCTCAAATTATCAACTAAAAAATTAGGTTTGGTTAGTGTTATATCACGTTCAGTAACCAAGTTTATATAACGAGCATTCGGACCCCATGCCCAAGACCAAAAGATAGTCTAGAACCCAAACAGTTTGAAAATATAATTATCTATTAAATTTTTTGTGCAAGACCATTGTTCTACCATGGAAAGCTTGTAGACTGTCTACATTCTACATATTACTATATGTGGCTATAACTAGGGTTGCTAATAATATAACAGGTTTGGTTTAATTCATATGAGAAATTGAGCTTGACGATTTCAATAAGTGGCAACCATAAACCACAAAGACTAGTTACGTTATTATTATGTCGGTGAAAAAAAAAAAAAAGATCAACGAATTCTGCTTTTAAAACTCGAGGCATAAGAATATAGAATTGTTAGCTCATTATGAGAATACCTACGAATTATAAAATTGTATTTAGACTAGTGTGTGTTTTTTTTTCTAAATTACTATTATATTTGCGAAGGGCTATAAAAAATTCATTAATTCTTTTATTTCTTCTCATCATTTCATCATAAACTAATTCAAAGGCCTTATTCAAAGTATTTAATTAAGCCTTCTTACTACAAAAGCATTACAAATTTATTTTTATTTATTATTAACATTACGAGTATAATCACTGTTTCATTGACAAGTCTTTAAATAGAAATAGCACATTCGCGTCATGTCTGTATTTTACACCTACCATCGCAGCACCATTTTAAGCATATGTACTTCTAAAGTGTATAGCTATTCACAATACGTTATTCCATTAACAAGTTTAAATTGAAAAAAATATTAATAATACAGTAATGAATAAAGAATTTCTTTACAAACTTTATTTACAAAATAATGCTACAATGTTTAACAGGAAAAAATATTCCATAAAAAATTATAACATTTCTTATACAAAGCCCCTTTGAAGTATTTAAAAAGCCTTACCTACTTCAAAATGCTATTTATTTAGTGATTTGATAACAGTATAAAAACAGGATGCTAAAATGTATCTGCAAATTCATTCAGTTCAACATTTATTTGAAAACTTTCCACAGTAAATGGAATAAAAGGAAAGACACAAAATTACGAAAATTAGACCAGTATAACTAAAATAACTTGCAAACAAAGGCAAATACAACTTGAAAGATAAAAGATTTTTTAATTTTGTTAGTTATTATTAAATAAACTTGATAACATACCAATATAGCTGCGAATTGTCCAATAAACAACCCTAAATACATTTCTAACCCTTTCCCTGTACGTGACGTTCATGTTTTTAGATTTTTTAACTAAGAGCACAAATCACGAAAAATCAAAGCAGCGATATACTCAAGAGACAATCCACTCAACACGTGTTCCGCATAATTATTAAAATGCTGTTTACATAGATGTCACCTGATAAATGTGAAATGTAGGTTGCAATGTACCATCCACAAAAACGATGTCGTTGTAGAATACAGTAATTAAAATTAAAAATGCTCAGCACAAATTGTTATCGCTTGACTGAAAATCTTACATAACGACATTTCCTAGTCAAAGTAGTTGTAGAAAAGGTATGAGTCGGTTTTCTATACCAGATCTCGTCTTATATTGATAGAAAGTCGCTTTGAGCAGTTATAGTTAAAGAAAAAGGAAATGAGAAATTATTACGTAATAAACTTATGTCAAATGGATCATAATTCTGGTAAATAAAATTTATTTAAAAATAATATTATTTTAACAACTTCAAATAAATAAATGTTTTTCAAACTTAATAAGATTAGCGAACCATGTTGTATTGTTTTTTCATATTTATGACTATTTTTTGTTTGAAACAACAAATTAAACAATAATAATAAATTTACAGATTATATCTTTAAATGACTGTACCATTATTAACTAAATTTAAGTGACTAAGCTTCTGTAGTCGAACTACACACATCCTGATTTTCGATTTTCAGTGCCAACTCCCCGTATAGTATTACTACTAAAAAATATATAACATTAATATCAAGTCTACGATAACCACATAGTTGGTGCGAAAAATTAAAACAATGTTAGTTCCTAATGCAATTGTTTATTTAGTTAGATGTTATAGTTTCTCTTCAAAGAATCTTAAATAATTATATTCTTTTAATGTAAATAACTGGTGCACCTATAATTTTATTAGTTAATTGAAAGTTACAGCGATTAAGTAAATCGCAATTAAGTAAACACGAGTGAATTTATTGCGTGCTTACATTTCTAGATACAACTTAGATATACGAGTATATAATAGAATGATGTAACAGCTGTTCGTTATGAAAAAAGTGTAACATTTAAACAAGAGATTACGTAACTAGAAGTGATACAATTAACGGCAAGTTGTAATTGGTTCGTCTTCATGTATAAGACAAGACTATAAGACTAGCTGACCCACACAAGTAACATGACGTTAAATCGTAAAAAAAACTGTTTACCATAAAGAAAGTTACAGCGAGCTAACCTTTAAAAATTTGTTTCGTGGACTTTTTTTAGAACGTTTAAATGGAAACAGTTCTTTCGTACATTTCTCGTATTTTCGGAAAACTTTAACCATTTACGCAGCGCTCGCAATGGAACCTCTCAAAAGATATAATTATCCCCGTTTTTGAAACATTTTTCATTGATACTAAGCTTTTTTGGTCACAACGTGATGACATATAACTGAAAAATTTTTTTAAATCATACCAGCACTTCCTGAGATTATCGTGTTCAACCAAACAAACAGTCAAAGAAATAAAATCTTTAAATTTATAATATTAGTATGGACGAAATGGAATGATGGATGGATAAAAATGTCTATAGCTAATTTGCAGTGTACTCTTTTTTCTATTAAATCATTGAAATAATTGTAAAAATAGTAATAATACCTAGAATGAATTAATAGTACCTATTATATAATCTAACAATAAACTAAGGGCCATAAAAAATATAAAAAATTGTCAATGGTGAAGCCTAGGTTTTTAAGTGAGAGTAGACCAAATTGTTTATTGCTCATTCTGTATGAAAATAAGATAATACTTAAGTATGTGTTAAGATTATTTTATGACTGAAATTGTTGAACTGTGATTTCAGAGACTTTTCGTACGCAGTCGTCATAATCTATTAATCACTGTATGTAATATGAATTCAGAATTAGCTACCAGCCATTGTTATCAAGGTTGTCGAGACCTTTGTCAAGGCAATTATGATGCGGGTAAGTCCTAGGTTTTAGCGTTGTTGTACAAATTATTATATTATTTGTGACTAGTAACGAGCTGAAACTGAAATAATTGCTTTATTAAAAAAAATCTAGAAAAGTTTAATCTAATGAGGGTAAAAACGGAGCCAGAGTCGTAGATGATAAATTAAAATCTTGCGATTTTTGTTATTTCATTGTGCCGTAGAGAGATACTTATTTACTTATTCAGTGCAAATTTTAATTGCTTGAACATATTTATTTGCATCGAATACGTATATATATATATATATATATATATATTTATATATATATTGTATCATTCACAGCTTTTAACTGTCTACAGACTGGATAAAGAGCTCTTCTTGGGAGGGAGGTTTTAGCTTACTATAACACGCTGGCCAGATGGGGTGATTTTAAACCAGTAATGGTACAACAAAGATGACTGTTAACACAGCCTTAAAGAAAAACAGTGTTAAGCTATTCTCTTTCCACGTTCTGAGTGAACAAAAGTTCTTCTTTTCTGGAACGAGCGAGCTGAACCTCGAAGTCAGGATGGTTACCAACGCTTTTTCTTTTAAGAAAAAAGTGAAGCAGTATTTACTGAAACAGCTAACAGAATCAACGAATACATGATTATCATCTTATACTTGTTATGATATATATTTGTGTATGTATGTATATAGACTTACATCAACTTAAGTATTTATGTATGTACGTATTTATGTATTTGTATTAATTTTAGTATATGAAAGTTTGTATATGTCTACTTCTTCTATTTAACACATGAAACGCACCTACTTCCTATTTTCTCTGCATCACCCAGAGGTTGACTGGTAGAGAATGCCTTAGGCATTAAGTCCGCCTATGTACATAAAGTGCATGATGTATAAATAAATAAATAAAAATGAGGCTAAAAGCTAAAGCTCAACCCTCCACGACTTTCCAGGCGTTTGGAGGAGCTCAAAGGATATTAACACACTAATGTCTCTTGAGTTACAAGTATTCATAAGTAAGAAGCCTGCTAATTCCAGTAGACTGTGTTGAAAATTGTAGGTTCAAACTCTACATAGGAGGACACCTTGTATGATCCACAAATTGTTGTTCTAAGTCGGGTGTTCTTTGGTGTCCGTCTTTTATATGAAGTCCGTCGTGACACAGGATATATTCCTAACGCCGCCGTTGTCTTTTTAAAAAACAAAGACAATTGTATCTAATGTAATATGCATTAGAGTATATTTTGTAATAAAGCATGAACGACTTTAATATCATGGTTGGCAATCTCAGTGTCCTAAATGGTCACGGTGGCCAAAGTTACCCGACTACTGTCTTTCAAAGCTTAAAAACTTTTGCCAAAAGTGTATTCAACTCGGTTACGAATATTAGCCTTCCGACGCTTTAATCTCTTCTTTCAAACACCGTTTCATCAATTACACACGTCACGTTATGTAAAAAAAGATATTATTATTAATTATACGAAAAAATAGAACAGTTAGAGGATATAAAGGTAGGAAGTATACATTGACGTTAATGTCATTAGGTGACGAAGACAAAAGTTAACGCTTTTAATATTGAATCCGGAATTGGAATTGTAAGGTCACCACCATTATGCTTTCATTGCCACACCTATTTTGAACTTCAGGAAGGTTTCAATAATGGATGGGTAACATAATGAAATGAGCCTCCGCTAATGGCTTATCAAATATCACTGTCAGTAGATTTGAATGACAGTATAGGTGTGTTATAGTAGAAATCTAAGTCTATAAACGACATTTTGTAATGAACATACTAATCTCGTGGGACTAGATTTGTTATGTTCTTGAATAATAAGTCTCATTTAAGTAAATAAACTTGAAGGGGATTTACTCACACACCTATGATATTTTTTATTTCAAATCAATTATAAATATTTTATGGGAATGAAAATTGAATCTGTGGGCTTTGTTTTTGAATTCAAATGCCCCACTGCCATTCTATGTAGATCATTAAAGAATTGCAACATTAGTTTAAAGATAATGACGTCACGAGAAGTCTATCAGTTGCATCTTGCTTTACCATTTGTAACAATCATTACTACTGGCTGATAAAGAGTGACCGTGAGTTTTTATTGCCACATTATTTTTTAAACTATTGCTTTTTAAACTTCGAATCTGTTTGACACTCAGAATTCTCGTGCAAAAATTGATTGATCAAAATCCAGTTTCGATCTATTTTTGATCTTAAAAGAAATTCTCATAATAAAAAGTATTAAACGTCCAACGTTGATTGTAATGTAATTATATCATATGTATGTAGTGATACAGATCGGGCGTAGATCGCAACTGAATTTTAGAACGAGAATTGACCTTCATTAAAATATCACTTAAGTTTTCATGGTCTTCAAATGTTTATTAACGAATTAAGTTTATTTTATAATCGTTAAATTGAAACAGAACGATTTAAGTTTCTTAAGGCGCACCGTCACGTATTCTTTAAAAAATTTTACCGTATGTATTGCTTTAATGTTTATTAAAACTATAGATAAGTATAGATAACTGATACCTACTTCACGGTTGACAGTTAAATACAAAAATTTGCAGAAATAAAGTACATTATATTATTAAAGGATCACAGGTAAAGTAAAGTGTCTAGCATAGATCTCTATCTCAGATGCTTTGTGGATGGATCATCTTTTCAAACCATGGGATTAATAACTTCCCTTGGTGTCTACTAACATGTTACTTATGTTAATTCGTTTTTCTACTGTCTGTACACGTCAAACAATATTTTCTTATTTAGTAATTACGTTTGTTTACACAAAACGCTGTTATCTCAATGTGGTAGTTAATTAGGTTGATAACTTGATAACAATGAGATGGAACTACGTATCTTGTTAATAATAATTATTATATATGATTCATATTACTACGTTAGTAGGTAATGCCTACTTACATATCCGGTGGCAATGTCAAACGCAAAATACGGATTAGATGGTATGAACTTATTTCAGATTTATTAAAATTTCCACATAGAATTGTTGAATCTTTGTATAAAAGGAGTCAATTTTAACAGCTCATAGAGTGAGATAAGAAAACATATAAGAAAAGAAAAATTATGTCAATAATTGTTTCTATTGCCATTCTTAAATTTTTCTTTTTTTTTAATTTATATCTCACTCATACACACGGCCTGCCGATCCCAAGATAGACAAAACCTGTGCTAAGGTTATGAGACTGCTCCTAAATATACTTCAATATTTCCAAACACGTACACATTGTAGATAAATTACACCCAAACACAGAGCAAATGATCGTGTTCATCACACAAAGATGAGTCCTGGCTGGGAATTGAACCCTCTGCCTTAGCAGTCAGGATCATTGACCACTAGACCAAAAGACTAGTAAATGTTAATTTTTATCCATAGCTTCTTGATTGACATGTTTTAATTTGCCACCTATACAAAATGGTTCTAAACCTAAAACCTAAAACTAAAGTTTAAGACTGAAGTTTGAAACTTAATTGTGTAATCTTTAAAAACATTTCATAAATGACAAACATCAGAACAAACCTAATTAATGGTGTAAATAATCGTAACGTAGCACTGACACTCACATTTTGGGAACAGGAACTACCACAGTACTACCTGCTTAGGGATCAAAAAACCACATATTAAGCGTCTCAGGTTATTATTATTATTTTAATCAAATCGAACGTTATTTCTAACCCTGTGTAAAGGCTACAAAGCAACATGAATAAGAAAACAGTTGAATAGCATGGTGCAATATTCTCATACATTACTGTATCTATATGTGCGGTGTATAGAACTCTTGTGCGCATTTTCGTAAACAATACATTTATGTCAATGATGTACATAATGCTTTATTATTCCATATGCAAGCTGCTTTAAGATATATTAGAGACAATTGATCATGTATTGAAGTCATATCTTACTGTTAAGTATGAAGAATGGCTTTCTGACTTTACAAGTTTGTATATAATTAAAATACATACTGGTTTATAAATTATATGCGTTGAAATGTAAATGTGTAATTTCGATGCATTTAAGTCATCATCATCGTCATCAACAACCTACTGGACGTAACGTTCCTAAAAAGAAAGTTTTGGTCTACTATACCATGCTGGCCAGATAAGCGGTTGATGGTTTAGTATAGAATTTCAGTCACTTCATGGACGGTAGCGATAGCTATCTTACCGCGGTCACAACATTCCGCGACGGCATTCACGGAAGGAAGTGGTGGAGAAGGCCCAGGAGAATGAGCTCTACTCGGACCCAATTCGCCACGTTCGACTTAGACGCGCTTGTCAACGACTCTTACCGCCCTGAATGTGGACCCGGCTGGCTAGGACGGGTTTTGCCATCCTTCTGCTACAGTGGCCAGCCGCGAGGAAACGATGAGAGTTCATACAAGGTTGGCGCGTTATTATATACACTCATAGTCGGCTCTTACAAAACCCACGGGATGGACAGACACGGTGACACTCCGTATTTTTAATTCGTCACCACACGGAAAGATTGCTTCATTAAACTATCCTTAAAAAAGTTATAGGTCTCAATCTTCTATTTTCAAATGAACGAAAAAGTACAATTGGAGCAAATGTGTTATTTATCGGCAATAGTAATTACGAGTGAACGGTCAAAGAGTGAACTAAATGAACACGAGGCTACACAGTAGGAAGCCATTGGCGTAATTAAATTAAGGCAATCAAATAATGGCGGTGTGCAGATATATATCGTGCAGATGAAATTGTGTCTATTGTAAGATTTATGCTGTCGCTGTAAGTTTACGATAGTGACATCATTATCATCAAGATCACCTTCAACAGACATTGACATTCTTAATAAAAGGGGTTATACATATGTAAATGCACTGCAAATTTTAAACAATTGGAAAGGCCTGTGTCTAGTTGTGGACTGTGATGGGCTGGTGATGATGCAAATATGACGTCCGGCCCAATGTGTTGGTTTAGGTTTTGTTTCAAGTTTGCCACCTCTTTGAAATTTGGATTTAGCATAAAAACCCTTGATCCGACCCGGCAATTGAACCAGAGTCAAATACAACATCCACGTATGCTACTGCTGCTAATTTGTCTTTGCCGACCCGTCTGGCCAGCGTGATATAGTAAGCCAAAACCTCCTTTCTAAGGAGAAATCTGAAGACTGTTGCTGTGATGTGTGTATAGGTAAAAAAAGGTACATGCAGTCAAGCCAATTAAAAGGTACGCCCATATTGCAATTCTTAAAACAATAATTCGATGTAGATCACTGTACTATTGTAAGATCATATTTTTCTAAAAGTAACTTTGCGCTATAACTTGGAAGGGTTACCTTCGTGCCAAGTGTATCGAAAAATAACAATTTTAACTACAGTAAAGTTATTTTAAACGTTTTTAATTTTAGTCCTTATTCGTAAAGTTAATATTTAAAAATTGCGTAACCATGTAAATAATTGGAGAAGTAATAACAGTAAATAATTTTTTATTAGTTTTAATTGTAATTCTTTAGTAGTTAATAGAGTAAAATATTACTTAAAACTTAAATATTTTTACGTTATTTTTTTTAAGGTTACCCAAGCACGACTAAAACTAAATCCAACCAACTTGTAAAGTTATCGTTAATTTATAAAACATTATTATCTATAATTTTAATCATATTACAATTATTTCGCAGTCTTTAAAATACCATCTATATTAACCTACGAAAAAACTGCAAAACAATGTATGATCTAACGGCATTCTATCTCGTAAATGGATGCACCTATTTAGACACAGTTTCTTTTGGTTGTGTGTATTCATCGTAAATGCTTTTTCCCGTAATTCTAGACAATCTGAGAGCTATTCAAAAATCTTCTTTTCCTCCAATCAATTGAAGTAATTTACAATACGGTACTTTTATATGGGAGCTTGTTAAATATTTTATTTATGCTTATTGAAAGATACGACTATAACATACACGTTTGATTTTTTCTAATGCACTATAACAATTATAGTTATAACCATTCTTTCACCCTGTGTAAAGGAAATACTAAAATATTTACCGACCATAAATACTTCCACAGACATTTTGTCAGTTTTCATCGTAGCGATTCCACTTATTTTTGGGATGAAGCCAAAACAATCACAATAATATTTATGAAATATCTATAACTATTGGTATAAAAACGATATAAGTTTATCTTAATTCAAATAATACATTAAATATTGTTTATTACTCTTTATCTATTCATTAGTAAGTATTTACTATTGTATGTAACAAAAGTGTAAATGCGTATAATACAAATATGTCAGACGTGTATCTGACACATTTAGAAGCACTTTTATCGTCCTTGGCAACGAAACGATAGCGACAATAACTTTACATGGAAATATCTTCGATCAAATATACCATAGACCCATCACTCCCCAGCAAAAATCACGTCGGTAACCAGCGTAGTATTACATATGTTTACTTGGAAATATTAAAGATACCTTGCTAAAAGAAACAGATCAAATAATGAACGTCTGACTTTATGTTGTACTATTTTGATACAAAAACTTCAATATAATATGGCGATGTAGTTGATTACTTTAGATAACGGAATGTATTGAACAGATTAGACTCTTATATTCACACACAAGCGTGAGAGTAAAAAAGGCATGTATGTGGGCTGTATTAGGGCTGTGTAGATACACATTAATTGACGTCATTTTCAAACAGTTGCTTTTGACATGTTCTAAAATATGCCGGTCTACCTGTTCGCTTTATAAATTTCTGTTTAAAAACTGTTGTCATTACAGCTGTGGGATTTACAATAAAATTGATGTTAGATTAGTTAAAAGGATAGAGTGACACTTCTGTCTCTTTGTTTGTTGAGTCGACGGAGCGGCGCGGGTCGGTTTGGTCACTAATCGTTACTTCAAGCGTGTCGTGGTCGATGTACACATGTACATCGACCACGACACGGTTACAGATTTGCATCATTTCCATGTGTTAACTTAGTCAGGTGTAGGTAATCCCGATGAACGAACCTGATGTACTCCTAGGCGATTTCGGCTACTGCGGCCTGTCTCAACAGAGATTGTTCTCTCACTCTCACAATCCGATGGGACAGTTATCCGATACGACCGGGAAGGGATCAAGATTCATTCTTACATGAACCATGTAAATATATACATCCATAGAGTACAAGTGCAGTTTTCTAAATCTACTTTTATTCAAAATCTGAAAGAGACAACTCTTTAAGAATAGTTTTATCTTACGAGACTTCGCAAACATGCAAGAAACGGACACAAAAAACACCCAGACTCTGAATAACAATACGTGGATATCACAAAGTGTTGTCCTATGTGGATTTAAACCCATAACACTCAGCGCAGTAGTAAACGGTGAGGTGACTGCTTAAACCACTACGTCATTCGCGCAGTCTCACCTATAGAAAATTATTTACCCTGACTGACTGACGGACTGATACATCAACATAAAGAGTTCTAGAGTTACAAACTTCGATTTTTTTAAAATTATATCCATAAGGGAAAGGGGGTAAAAAACAAATGAATTGTGGTATTCCAGCCCCAATTCCTGATCCCATTGGGTAATTCACGCATTTATTGCCCGCCAAGCAACGATTTATGACAAATAAAGCTGTACAAGATGCAGCGAGTCTTGCCACTTTTCTCTCTCATTTTATATCCCGGCTTTTTCATTAGAATGATACGAAGAAAAATCAGAAATTTTGCATTTTTAGATATGACTGATTCAGTTATGCCAGTGATAGCATATGCGGTTGCTGTATTTGAGGTCTCTGGTTCAATTTCCGGGTCGGACTAAAAGTTTTTATGATAAATAATATTTTTTTCGAAGTTTGGGCGTTTTTTTTCTGTACATATTACAAATATATTTACAAAAAAAATAAGTATTCTATCAGTCAATCTAAATAGTAGAATAGTTACTACAACTATATAGTATATAGTTACTACAACTATATAGTAGAAGCTCTGCTTAGTTTGAAACTACATGGGGTTGCGTATGGACACCGCAAGAATTATTTTCAGGGGGGTGCATCGACACACATACACACGCTGTTAACCAATATAAAATATATAATTATACTAGGTCTTTATCTAAGAAATTTACGTGTTTTATGAAATAAATTAACTTGTTGTTTTTTGTGTGATTTATATCTATTAATTGAAGTAATTACGCATGCAATCTATGCATGTTTGCCAACACAGTGGCAGTTTATTGATACTCTCCTGGAAGACATCAGTTGGACGAGTGGTAACAAATTCTTCAAAAGCATTTTGTATTGCCTCTCGGGTAACATTACGCTTCCGCTGATGCAGTTGAGTAAAAAAATTTTTTTTTCTATGTATTTTCTTTTCTAACAGGGCCAGCAAGCGCACCCCTTTACATCTCCCTCCCGGCGCTCATGACGTTGCGTATCAAATATCCGAAATAACCACGTCTTACATTGTTAAGTCAATGTTCAAATTTATACTTGCTCATTGTATTGATAACGCTGAATAGGTTATTATTCACGTGAACGTAAATCATACCTTATTTTCAATGAAATAATGTTAAAACTTACATGATTTCAACCTGTGCCACTGATCCCTGATCGGGTAATACACTTTATCATTTACATATTCAAAAATTTTTGGCATTTTACAACCGTATAACACTAAAAATAAAACGAAACACCATTTTATATCGCTTACGAGATGAAAGACTAGGCAGTTATAACCAACCTTTTTAATGTTGGAAAAAAAAAATTATAATTACCTGGTAGTCAAAATTCGATTTTAATTTGTTAATCTAAAATTTTTTGTCAGAATTGCCTGACCTACGGGTCAACTTTAAGTATACAGGACCCCGTTTTGAGTAGAACTTTTCGTATTTTTTTAAATTTATAATGAAACAGGTATTTTAGTTTATTAAACAGCTACATAAATTTGGACGTATATTGGGTTCATTTTGTATGCTACATTTTTATTTTTAGACGACAATTCTAATGAATTTTAACGTTAAATATATTGTTTTAGAATCGTATTAAATGTACTAAACTGGAAAAAAATATCAAGCTGACACTGGAAGGAGCTGCTATGACATGATGTTTTAAAAGAGTCATGTCCCTATATTCTACAACTACTCGTAAGTAGCACATAAACCATTCACCTCGTCATCTAGAACCATTTTACTTTTTAGGGTGATAGTCTCCACAATTATTTAAGACTTGCTGATTTTATTAATATGTGTTAGATGTATTTTTAAATAATGATTAAAAATCAATAACAGTAGTATAAATGTTTTAGAACACATTGTAAAATGTTTAACACCCCTGTCTGATACAGAACGTATCAAATGTCTTATAGATAACATCGATAAATAGAATTGTTCTAATAAGGTGGCATTGCTAAGACACACGTGGATAAGCGAAGGATGCAGATAAATTATTTTAATACGTTACTTTATACTTACTATATATACTATAACTGCCTCGTTGGTGTAGCGGTTAGTGTATACATCGGCCGATCGAAGGGTCTCGAGTCCGATTCCCGGGTCGGGCCAAAAGTGTTACTGGGTTTTTCATACAAGAAATTCTGAATTACAACCCGAAGCATGGAAGTTTGGCGGTGTTCCACGCTCGTTCCCAGAAGAGCATTTAACACCATCTATCACGGCTGTCATGAATATCTATGGCAATCGTTATAGAGAAATCAGCGTCCTCAAATATACTGTCATCTAGTTCAACCTTTGAATTCAGTTCGTCCTCACGGTAGAAGAGGTCCGATGCCAATCGTTCCGAGGGAAAACTAATATTCAAATGAAAGCGGTTGAACTATAGGCCGACCCTAACAATCTTGGGAATAACAAAGACTAGGAAGACGTTGATCTATTTAATATTCTATATTATTATTCATCAGCAGCGTTTAAGAGCCTGCTTCTGAATATAGACCTTTCCTTGGAAAAGAGGTTTTGGCCTATTAATACCACGCTGTCCTGATATGGGAGGCGACATCCGTGTGTGCTATACATCGCGTAAATAGAGAAATAGAGAAATAGAATTTACCTACAGATGGTGCCTGCGTCAATACAGCCGGCCGCTGGGAGCGGTCCGGATGTCTTAATAATAACAGTTTCTGGATCCCTCCTATTCCAGGTATAGAGTGGCATACCGTGTGGTTTTAGTCGGTCTGATTCTGACACCACCACCAACTGTTTCCACGCGTAAAAAAAGATATTCTCTTTGCAGTGCTGTTGTCCTGCAGAATTTGCTAGTATAGCCGACTTTTATGAGATCCACGCCACGCGACGAGCTGTATAGAAATGGTGACAGTCCGTATCCATCCACATTGCTGTATGTAGATGAAATACCTTTAAAAGAAGATGCAGAATGCTCATTTCATAGATTTACAACCTTTATTTAAGTGCGTAACTGAACTTGATGGTAATTTCACGTGAACGATTAAGTTCAGTTACGTTAGTTTGACGCCATTTTAATAAACCTATTGTTTAGCAATATCGATGACTTTTATTGTTACAGTTATTTCTGATCCCAATAGTACAAAACCACAGGAAATTTAAGTTTTTTAACAGATTTATATATATTATCAGTGGTATAATATCCTTTATAAGGAGTGACCTTCATCCAATTGTGGACTATTAATGGCGTTTTTATCTATTACATCACTTTTACTATCATTACAGGTAAACCTAATGCTATAGAGAGGCTAACTTATAACGGGAACTTATATTATTATACCTATTGCTTAAAAATGCATAAAAAATGTGGTTTTCCACAAAAGTAAAAGAATAGCTCTTTGTTTGAAAGCGAGTCTGATTTATATTAGGACGCAAGTTGCGGTACGAAACGGACATGACGTAAACGTTTTCCAGTATTATGCCGTAATACATATATGCTCTATAGTATACTAAGTTTTTTTAATTTATAGGTACGTTATATTTTTGTGTGAGTAGGTATAAGTTGTTGATATTTTTTGGTAAATATCTTGAATAAATTCTATTTATATAGACAAAATATAAAGGCATAACATATTGTGCCTGCAAAGTCTAAATTCATTTTAGTAGTTTCAAATTTCAAGTTAAAATTTTTTACTTAATTTTTCTCCGATTGTTTAGTAGGTATTCCTCTTGTATAAAATTTATTATTAATTTTAAACGGATTGTTGTTAGATTTGATCGTTACCAATTGACAACTTATCGAACGATCGACAAAGGTATATGGACAGAGTATACACAATAATAACGTAATAACCTTGATTTCAAAACGAAAGGGCCCGTTTGACCGGGGCAGTACTACCCTACTCTCTACTCTCGTGTTTCGTTGGTAAGTGCCAGACCGGAGGCCCATTGATGCAAGGATGACAGTTATCGTGATAAATGTGTGAGCTTTACCCTGCTACGATGACTGTCATGCCTTTTACATCCCAAGCGGAAGAAAAAGCACTACACTAGGCCGCCATAGTATTAATCACCATACTGCATTGTCTGCATTCATAATGAGTATGGTGACCAAACTCTTGGAATGTATTCATGCTCTCCATCAGGCAGGGTATAGTCACTTTGCCAGATTAAAATATATATATAAAAGAGAATTGAACTCTCAGATAGTCAACCGCTTTTAAGAGAAGTTTTTTCATTGTTTTTGTTATTGCTATTTACCTTATCGTAATGGACTTAGGAAACGACAATTATGATCACGATTTTCAAGCTTGACTATTTATTTGCACTCGTTAATTATGATAATTGGTTATGTACAATGACTCAAATAATAATATTTATTCATTTAATTTTAATGTGTAGTTGATAGTCACAGATATTTGAATTGAAACGATTTAAGGCTATGAATAATTATGAAGAATGTGCGCCAATATCATGTGTCAAATATTTTTTAACAATAACCTAAAACGTTGTCTATTTCTAGAAACAATCTTAGACACAGTTTTCTTGTTGTATCTTATGTAAACACAATCCTATTCAGACCACATATGGGTGCTAAGATATTAACAATATAGTCATTACTGTAATAAATTAGTATAGAAATAAAAAATTAAAATATCTATTATGAGGACGTACCTACCTACTTAAAACACAGGCATAGACTGTTGTTACGATTATAACAATTTGGTATCGTAACTTTGTAACATATCAGTATCGAAGTTGGTTTTATATTTGTTTTATTGATATTGGTGCAAGTAGGATAATTCCAGTTCTAACCAATCTAGTAGATCACTCTGTTGAATCGAATTTACTGTTATGAATACAAGTTCCAACTGGATTGTGGTACATTATGGTTTTGTAGGTCACTCATCTCGAAAATCTTGTATTCGGCTATACGACACCAACAAATACATTTTTTTTAAAACATTAGTTATAGGAATTGTCGGCATGCAAAACAAGCAACAAATGAGAGGTGCATCAGTGTTAATATTTGTGGAGACGTATCTACTAAAAGCTTATTTCTATATGAATCTGCAGCAAGCTTACGGAATACTGTTTATTTTATGCATGTAGGTTAGTTTAAGTAGCTCATGAGTCATTCTGGTGCGTCATAAATCCGCTTCAAAACTAGAATAAGAGTTAATCGATCTTACAGAGCCACATATGGATGGACATCAAAGAATAATGCCAAAAACAAGGTGAAATAAATTAAAACAAAATGTTAAATGAATCACGAAATGTATTGTTAATACACAAAAAGCATACACAAAATCTTGCATCTACAGTGCATATAAATATCATAGCTTCATGATTACTTGTGACGTTTGAGCCGTAATTGTTGATGCTGGTGTTTGCGAAATCATCACTGAACCTTTTATAACCGTCAGACGGCGACGACGGGCTCCTCATAGAACCCATTTTTACGAACTGAATTTTGACATTACTTAATTTGACAATACATTTGTATAAGGTTACATTCGTAGATGTGAAACCATAGATATTTACTAATGCAAAGAATTTAATGTCCAAACTATATTCTGGTAATAATATTTTTTTGTTTATAACAGAAACATAGTATACAGCGATAGGTTGATTTGATTGATATAACAGAAAAAAGAAACACTTAATTATGTTATTAAATTATGAATAAATCAAAAAGTATTTAATGAAAATTTTACAATTTTAACAAGATCATGTTAGAAAGAAATATATATTTTTTTATATTTTCAGGACGAAAGAAATTCATAATTTAAAGTCAATTATTCATATTTGTTCTGGTAATATAACTTCAATTTACATAGTTCAATAAAGCGCTTAACAGGTTAGTTTATTGAAGTAATACTTGACAAAAGACCAATAGTCAATGCTGATTTTTTTTTGCTTTAAAGTTACCATAGACAAACTTCTCCTCAAGAATTTCTTTTCTTTGATCCCGGTTGGAATGTGAGTTGATATTGTTTCTGTTGTAAATAAATCCATATGAATACATTGGTTTTTAAATAATTTTTGTGGATTTTACGCAAGGAATAAAAAGAGTGTCTTTTAAGGAAGTGACTGTGTGTTTTATTTCTGTTTCAACTGTAAGAAAATCTTTTAAACATAGGTGTTTAGGTTTGACGTTCACGTAGTGATAGTGTTTAGTTGTGATTGCTACTGTCGTGTGTTTATCACACAATTATTACTTTTCATACGGTCTTATGGTCATCGACCAACACCAGCGGATAATTTCGACACTTGTTTGCAAAGAATTCTCTCTAAACATAAAGCTAACCTCAAATTGGTTGGTCGTCAGGTGGCGACTTTGTTTTTAAGTTTTGATTTCTGTTTGCAGAACGTAAATGGCTCCACCACAGCCCAAGGCGGCGGCTAAGCCCGCCGCAGCACCCGCAGGCGGTGTAACTAAGGCCAAAGTTGGCAAGCCCAGGAACTACGATCTGGGAAATGGAGTCGTACGCTTTTCGAAGTCCAAGATGTTCCACAAGAAGGTAAACGTTTTTAATGTCAATTGATTAAGAATAAACTAAAATCTTGCTTTCATACTATTAATTTTTACCGATTTTCAAAAGGTATACTATAATGCTTTTTTTTAATACTACTTTGTTCATTCGCTTTTATAGAACGCTAAAAAAAATTCTGAGTAGACCTATTTGTGTCACTCTATTTTCAAATCACTCTAGCAATGTGCTCATCAGTGCACCAGTTAGTGGCAATAAAAATTTGTTAACTCAACACTTGTTAAAATGATTAAACCTTGATGAACCCTATAAACTCAAAAATAACAAAAGAACAAATTCCTAGCAGTGATCAGAAATTACTAAATCATTTTTTTTTTCAGGCTAAGTACCGGTTTGTGGGCAAAAAGAACCCCAAACCTGAGAAACCCAAGAAGCCCTCAATTGTTGTGAAGCAAATTGGTGGTGAAAAGAATGGGGGAACTCGTACTGTGTCACTACACACTAGGAGAGCATTCTATCCCACTCAGGACAAGTAAGTATTATAATATCATAATTATCCTTTAATAGTGCATTAATGGACATAAGCCTCTCCTCTCTTATTAACAAACTGAATGGTTTTGAGAACTGCTGATTTTTTAATTTTTTGACATTTAGCAACAAGACAGGTTAGTTTGAGAACTATTAATTCTTGTTATGGAAAAAGAACTCAATTTAAGTGAAATAACAAAAAAAAGGAACTGAAATATAACTACACTGATTAAAAACTAGGACTCCTTGATCTAGTTGCAGGCTGAGATTAGCTATCATTCTAAATATACAATATAACTGCATTTTGGTCAACAACCACTAGACAGAAAGTCTGGTATTTGCACAAATACAATTTTTAAGACATTTCCCTCTTTAGGAATATATCCTCGGTTGTAGGGGACTTTAAAACATACATGAAATGGACATAGAATGCCTAGACTCAGAACAACAATTTAAGGATCACACAGTGTTGTTCCATATGGGAATCAAACCCACAACATTTCGGCATGCCTCAGCTGAGGCTGAAGGTAATGGGTTCAATTCCCATCCAAAACAATATTTGTGTGATGAGTATGATCCTATGTATCTGGGTGTAATGTCAATCTCAAATTCCACATATATGTGGCCTGTGGTGTGCCATTAATTTTACTTTCTTTGTCTTTTCTGTGAATACCATTGGTCCTCATGAACTACCTGAAAAAGATTATTGACAACTTGCTTTTGCCGGTGGCACTGTCCATGTATATTTCGGTTATCATGGTTAATAATAACCTATGCATTATTCTGACATTTAAGCTTATGACTAAAGTTTCATACAAATCCATATATTAGTTTTTGCATGAAAGAGTAGCAAATGTGCATACATTCTTACAAACTTTCACATTAATAATTTTAAACTTAAAAAAATACAAAACAAAATATTGATAAGGTACCTTATTTATTATAATATAGTGCTGTCTATCGAAAACCGCGAGTGATTATAAAGTCTGAATGACACATTTTCTACCATATATAGTCGAGCGAAGCAACCTAATTACGCCATCTATCGGCATTTGTAAATTTTGGAATGATTCAAATATGCTTCATATTGGATCTCCCCATGAAAATGAGATGTTTTACTGCAGTAAAAAGTTGCCTATTTTGCTCCAACCTAACAACCTCTCGGAACATAAAAATCATGCCATAAAATCACTCTGTTGCGATGTGTAAGAAAGACCAACACACTTTCGCATTTATCAGGATTCTGGTTTCAGCAGCAAACTGTTTATTGATATTCTTTTATTGAAGTTAAAAAAAATATATTGATACCTGGGATGAACCAAATGCTTGGATGATCTGCAAATATTTGTTTCTGAGTTTGAATACGTACTACTATATCTTTCATAATACAAGCTCTGCTCAGTTTGAAACTAGATGGGTGTGTCTGATGTTCAAAAATATGTTTTATTTTTAGGATCCGCTCCCGTCCCCATCACAAGACTTTCAGCAAGCATGTGCGTAGGATTAGGCCTACACTTACACCTGGCACCGTCTGCATCTTGCTTGCCGGTCGTCATGCTGGTAAACGCGTTGTGCTTGTCGGTGTCCTGCCCAGTGGTCTGCTACTTGTCACCGGACCCTTCGCTGTTTGTATTTTTAATTCTTTTTTTTTTTCCTAATGTTACACGAGTTGAGTGTTTTTTTTTATTTACATTCTCAATAACTAATGTGGTTGATTTAATACACTTGAAAGGTTTATGATAACGTTAAGCAATGTAGGTTTCTGACAATATAATGACTGTTGCGTAAACTAGAATTGTAAGTCTTCTACCATAATTCTTTTCGCGCTCAGTAAGTTATTAACAACAAAATAATTGAAAATATCAACTTTTCACATTTAACATTATTACTCTACATTTTAGTTAAGCAAGTTTTACAGAATAAGGTGTAAATAAGGTATTACTTATTTTGTTACGTAATGAAGCTCTTGTAGTAATTAATTTTATGGTCACTATAGTTAAATGAACTATAAATTCAGCCAAGAGGTTTTGAATGTTCTTTGAAATACCAAATGTGTAAAAAATCGTTAAAGTCTAAAAACAGTTATAACAAATTACTTTTGTAATATTGTAAGTTACAAGTCATAATATAGTAATATTTATTTCAGTTCAACTCGTGCCCCTTGAGACGTATTCCCCAGCACTATGTTATTGGAACATCCACCAAGTTAGACCTTGGAGACTTCAAACTCCCAGAACATCTTAATGATGAGTACTTCAAAAAGAACAAGAAGAGCGTCAAACGCAGCGTTAAGCGCAAACAGGGTGAAGACATCTTCGCCTCAAAGAAAGAGGTATTTACTAATATAATTTATACTTTTTCGAACCGTTTTTAGGTTTTCTTTATGTCCACTCTACTTGTAGTCAACATGAAATGTTAAAAACAGAAACGGTCTTTACTAAAACTACTTAGACTTAATAAGTAGTCAAATGTAGAAATGGTCATGTCCAGAAGCGGACATTTTAAGCTGTCCAATACTGCCTAATCGTTTTCTAATACTGAAAAAAATCATTCTTGATATTTATATATTTATTCGTCATGTTTACTATGTTTTATGTCATGTTTACTGTATAAGTTTTGATGTAAGTTTTAGTTAAAAATATCACACCTTTATCTTTTTAGACTATCGTTATAACTTATATCTTATTCCAGAAATACGTGCCTTCGGAGCAACGTAAAACTGACCAGAAGACGGTAGATGACCTGGTCGTGAAAGCAATCGGTAAGCGCGCCGACAAGAAGGCGTTACGAGGCTACCTCAAATCCACCTTCGGTCTGCGCTCAAGCCAATTTCCGCACAGGATGAAGTTCTAGATATAAGGCACAATAAACATCTGTGACTAACCAATAAGTTTTATTCCATAATTTTTGCCAACGAGTTACAAAAACATAATTGTAATTACCGTTGCTACTTCTAAAACAGATAATCCAAATTGCACTGTTCACATTCTAAATTTACATCGATTACTTGCGTTATTAGAAAAAAATGCATAAATTTTTTATGTTATTTAAACTTGTTAGCTGGTTGGTGTTGTCTGGGTCGCACAGGAATCGTGTTTCGGGTTCTCGGGCCATGTCGCTCGCGCCACTCTGCCTCCAGTCGCGCGTATACACCACCCGCTGTAATTAAAATAAAGTAATAGATAGCTTATTAGTTGTACACTGTATTACAGAGTTACTATAGAGGACATAAAATGTCATTTGTATAATGTACAAAGCGCTTGCCTTATTGCCAAAAGCAATCTCTGCCAAGCAAATTCAATATGAATTAAATATTCACTTAACAAAAGGTATTGTACATACATTGTAAACACGATACCACAAAGTCGCTTACATCTATAACAATATTATAAAATTAAACTTTAGTTGAATGCACTAATCTCGGGAATCGAGGTAGACTATAATATCACGCACGGACTAATAGGAGCCCAGTATTAAAAGATTTCAAAACGGTAAAAAATCCTTTGAGAGGTGCAAATGAAGTTACGCGGTTCAGCTGGTATCCGATATGAGTTCCTACAAAAGGTAAAAATTATTTAAGTACGAAAGAAGCTTAGATAAGATGCTTTTAAGCTTAGCAGTACATAAAGTGAAATTACCGTTATCTAAGATTATTCTTATTGATTGTTAGTCTCATACTATAAATACTTAGCATGTTAAGATTCACAAACCGGGACTAGTCTTTGCTTTATTCTGCTGCATTTGTGCAGTTCGCGCAAGGGCGATGCGCATCTGTCGCAAAGCACGCTCTTCAAATCTTCGCTGTCCGTCTTGATTACTACGAGCTGAGAGGCACGAAATCCACTGACGGCCAACAACGCGAGTTCGTCTGAAAAATGAATTATGGCAGCTCATGTATATTATTAAAAAATAAAAACTGATAAAATGTGCATGTAGCATTAATGTATAAATACTTGGTTGCCGGATGTGAATGCGAGTGTCTCCTAGCTGCTCTGTTTATCGGTCTGCGCGGCGCAGATTCCTCATCGCTCCTGGCACTAGCAGAACTCTGTTCACTCTCGTCCGAAGAACTAGACTGCTCTCCTCCTGACTCCCCGGCCGAGTCGCCTCCGCCTGGGGCGCCTGTCTGCACAACAGTATTTGTTATTTTGTTCTAATAGTATGCAAAATAATAAGGTTGTAACAACAGTTTCTTTACACGATACTTTTGATAAATTACCAAGACAAATTAGATAAACTCGTCAAAGGTAATTTAAGTCTTCGTCTTAGCTGACAGACAGATTTTTCAGCATTACTTTTTTTACTAAAAATATCTAACATGTAGCAAAATACTTGTTATACATTACATTAATATACTAATTACAATAATAACATGGTGATAGTTTACAAATAAGTAGACAAAATCATCGAATCTAGTGTACATGCCCAAGTTTTTGGCTAGTTTGTAGGGTTTTTTGCCCATTTACTAGTCTACGTGTTTTAGCTACTATACGTGTGAATATCATAATGACATGGTGAATATTTCAATGTGCGTATTTCAATATGTTTAACTCTAAAAATGAATACAAAATGTTGATAAATAGTTACGTAGATAAAAAGAGAAACCTGTAAAACAAAATGTCTCGAAGTCCAGGCCTGAGTATTGGATTTTGTACTCCGAGACTTACCTTGACTCTCGGAACTTCATCTTTGATTAGAGGCTTGGGAGTAGGTTTGATCTCCCTCTCCCTCTCCAGGGTGACCGCAGAGCCACTGGAGCAATTCCCGGCAAGAGATTGAGTGGACACCTGAGTCGGGCCCAAAGCGGGCGTGCCAGGCCGGACGGCCGCTGCGCATGGAATGTTTGTACGTACGTACGTATACCTTTATGATGTTCATGTTAGTATTTGACCGAGTCAAATTAACTTGAATTCATTGTTTTTTAAAATTCCCAGCTAAATAATCTAAATTAATTGACCAATTTTGAATTGTGAATCCAACGGCTATATTGGGCGAAAATTCGTTGTCCATTGAGTAAACTATGAAGTTGTGTATTTACAATGTATTTAGTAAGATGATTTTTGCAAACTAAGTGTTTAGCACGATTGCTGAGAAGGCGTACCTACTCAGCGATCGTGATACAAGACATCTTGTACCTATTCAGTTTAGGTTATATGAGGTCCTCACCAATGAAATTGCTCATTTTTAATTTTCTCTTCTTTTTTAAAAAAACCAATTTCATAGTTGACTATAGAAATTCGAAATACTGAAATTATTGAAGGAATTAATTCATAAATTTCAGTTCTCTCGCTGAAGTAACTTTCTTTGGCCTGTTTCTATGGTCTTAGGTCTTTGGTCATAGATAAAAAGAATTGAGCTTTATTTGAAAATTTCAATTCCTTCTGTTATGAGAGTTCATCGATGTTGGTCCCCATGATTTTATAACTGAAGCGTCAATGAAATCGATTAATTTGAAATATACGGTATACTTTGAAAAAATATTAAATCATATAGTTATACGTAAGAACAACTTAGTAGATAAGGACCTTATATTAATTTTGGCAGCTTTAAAGCGTATTTACAGCTTCATTATTAATTTTGTGGTTGATACTATGACGTGGTTAACATTTTTAAAACAACTTACATGAATAAATAAACTTGAGATTTGGACAAAGAACTTGAGATTTAAATTAATATAGGTATACTCTGAAAGTATGATAGTATCGTAGTATAACTCTTTTAAGTAGTTACATATCATATATACACGTATTTGATTAAAAATGAAACTGTATTAAATACTAATTTGGGACAGAAGTGTAGTAGATGGTCCGATGTATGTATGTATAAGGTCTATATAATACGGACCTTTTGTTTATATTTTCACAAGTCTGTATGTGTAAGTACGTATATATCCAAAGGTAGATACTGTAGATTTTCCAGGTTGAAGCTACGTTAATTTACGAATATGAGAGATGATTACATTTGAAGTAAAACGTGAACACGATAGTATAAAAATACTACACCTTATTTAGTGAAAGGGTTTAAAAAAACTTGTGTACATGTTTAAGAAACTTGTGAAAGTTTAGGCAAATATTACAATAATTATTACATACTGAGGAACCAAGGTTGACCTGGCCTTGGATCTTTGGTCCGTTTGGTGATACGATGCAATACAAGGGTACTCGCTCACCAGCGACTAAAATTTTCAAAACAATGTTAAAAAGAGAATACCAATTAGCGCAGTAGAATGTAAGATATTACAGTTTCAAATAATTTGACGCTTAAAGGGTCAATTTTCACGTCACCGTACCACCATGACAATTCTAAAGTTACAGCAGGAATGTACGAGTCTCACGGTTGAACTTGTTGTTGCTCGTGTAAAGTTTTCCGAGCAAGCCGAGCGGTGGGCGTGGTGGCACTAACTGTATGCCTTCCCACCAGAATACCTCCTTGCAGTGTAGCCGACCACTGATCTCCTCACCAGATTCTGAGGTCAAATAGAATGACTTATAAAGTTAACTCAGTCAATTAGTGGGTTCGACCTCTCCATTTGTTAATAAGATTATACGCTAGGCCTCCAGGGTCAATGATTTTGAGTTTTAGAATTTGCAAGAACTATTGTTCCAGGATCCAGTAGACGCTGATCTCTTGCTTACTTCTCTATGTCAAGCAGTTTTCTTACTTCTCTAAGTCCGCCATGTATGTACAATATTCTGTCCTATTTCAAAGAAAGTTTTTTTCCCCAAGTGCCGTGAATAATGTAATATTGCCTGAGTTACTAGAGGTAGTACAAAAAGTGATTACAACTCACGATTTGTACAATTTATGGGTATTGCGGTTCATTATATAAATGTTGATTGCTGATGATCTCAGTTTAGTTTTGTAGTTAAATAAAATTACAACAATGATGTCAATGATACATGTACCTGCTTTCGCATCCAATTGTGTCGTATACAGAATGTTAGTATAATCTTTGCTTTGCTATGAATATAAGTAAGTAAATCAACCAAATTCAAATATGACAGAATACCTCTACCAACAAGTCTTGTGAGGCGTTCAGGAAACATGAGCTGTGGTGGCCTCATTGCGATTATATCACGGAATTTGTTGTAGATCTCCATCACAGAAGCATCTGTCTGCAACTGATCATCTGGGACATGCTCACGGAACTGACAGCCCTGCAATAGTGAAAATGAGAGCTCACGTATATTCACTTATGTAAATATTTTTTAGAAAAAGAGCATTTTCTTTATACTACCAAGTTAACGCTTACTTGAGGTCCATTAAAGAACTTAAAGTTAACATAAACTCTATGAATAACACTTGGGTGTCAACATATGCGATTCCAAATTTGTATGGGAAAATATCAGATACTTACGTATTGTAAAACACATGAGATCAATCTAAATTCACATTTAAGGCACTGGTTTTCTAAGGTAAATCAAAAAATAAGACGCACTAAATTAGATAAAAAAACTTACAGTATTCCTGGTGACTGTTTCAAAACGGTACGCTCTCTCACCACAACAAGGGTATCGACCTGCTGGAAGCGAGGGCTTCCCGTCTAAAGTAAACATGTGGGGCGGCTGCTCATGGTGAGAACACCATTCCATCTGGAAATGAGGTTTCACGTCACCATTCAGATAAGGTCTAGAGCTCTCGAATTACCTTGTTACACTTTGATTATGATATGCTTGGTAGAGATAAACCAATTCTAATTATAAATGATGCGGCAGTTCTTAGTTTAGATACCTTACATTAGCAACAATTAAAGTCAGTTTTATTCTCCTTTATTTGCCGCTACACTTTGAATAACAGCAAATACTGATGTGTAAAGTGAAACTGACTACTGCCTGAAGATATCTTGTGTATACTTACCTGATGTCTGTTATACATTCTGCAGGTAATCAACCCTATAATCTTCAATAAAAACAGTTTTCTTGAGTAATTTGAAAATACAAATTATAAGGTACCTGATAAACTGGAAAGTAGCTCTCGCAGAGTTGACACTTTAGAAAATGGCAGTCGGCCCACAATCGCCAGTACACACGGCGCCACGATCGCAATTCGCCATACAACCATGTTATATATTCGTTAAGGCTCCAAGTTTGATCTCTAAAATATAAATTTATGTTTGATTTGATTTTGGCCACATTATAAACTGCACTTCGGCGTTCCCTATTATACGAATCTTTACAGGATGACTTTAAAGTGATATTTTTAGAGTTTAAGAGATTTAATGAATAACTGCTCGGTGGTGCTGTAGTAGCCTATGGAACTGCTATGCTTATGATCTCCGTTTCGACTCCTGAGTCTGATCAAATATTATTTATATTATTTCTTTCAGAGTTTTGATTTTCCTATGTATATGTATGTAAGTATTTACAAAAAAGTATATACGAGTTTGAGATTAGATGGTGTTGTGTCAGGTGTTGTAAATATTAAAAAAATATTATAATGTCTTGGATATAATACACAAAGATATTGGGATAGGTACTGAAAACAAGTACGCCTGGTATGAATAGCAAACTTTTAAAGACGTTAAGAAGCATTGAGACTGATGTACGAAAAGGCTCCGAGGGCCTAGTGTAAGCTTATTTCATACCAACTTCCTCTAGGCGACGAGTACGTTCGGTATTAAGATTAATGAAGATTTCGATGCAGATTAATCACAACATCGAACGTGGTTATCGTGACGATCGAGTTGATGTAAGATGAAGTAATACTAGGCCGTCTGACTTCATAAAAAAGGGCAGAAATTGGATGTAATACCCTACTACACTTAAAAAACGGAGTTCGCATAAGTAGCTTACTTGGTGTGCGTCGAGATGACATTTCCTTGTCGATCAATCCTCATGCTGGCTGGTTGGCATGGTACCTGTTCAGCGATATGCCGTCCCAACAATTTGTAGCATCTGTGTAAAGGTCAATTTTTCAATTACTTAAATTATTATAACAAATGAAAGAGTAAATTTAAATAACTTTTTATAACAGCAAGAATTTAACTACGTTGACTTGATTGATCTAATAATATGTTATGTTAATACGAGTACATAGAATGCGAGCTGGTCTTAAATATTCAAGAGTCTTCAAATGAAAGCTGAATGAGGGTGTGACAACTTAAAATTTTATTTTCATTATTGTCTACTTGTCAGGTGACATTGATAAAATATAACGTTATTGTCTTATACGTGTAAGGTAAGTCGTGTAAATTTATCATTGTATCATTTATAAGCATGTAGGTCCACTGATGGACATAGGCCTCCCCCAAGGTTTTAAAAACCAGTCCTGTTGTGCTGTTATTCAACGGTTTCCTGCGACTTAAACAGACATCGTACCACCTTGTAGGGGGCTCCCACAAAAGTCCAGTACTGGACGTCTTTCGTTCGGAGTATATGTAGATATAGAGTAATTGTATTATTATGTAAAAAGACATTTATTACTTTCATTAGCATCTTACTTGTTACATTTAAAGAGCGTGGAAAGTGTCGAATAGTGTCCTCTGAGGGTCTCCGGTACAAGTTCCGCCAAGGACAATATCATCTTGCAAAATAGACGCGACTGTATTTTATCCTTGCGATCTTTGATTGCTTCTAATTCCACATTCGTGTACATGGCAGCCAGCCTAAATTGAATGTAAAGCCTAAATGAAATGTTATTCCCTTACAATTAAGTGTTTTCAAAATTAATGATATTGAACAAAAACAGATGCAACAGGAACCACAAACGCAACATAGTGTTTTTCTATGAAATTGAAGAACGGAAAAAAATTACATTAAAATTGAGTCGCATTCGTCTATGTGTTCTTTATTTTGTCACAAAATATGAGTTAAATAAGCATACTAAAATAAATTAAATAAGCCTACATATCTGGGCATTTTTGTTCAATAAATATGTTTTTTGATTTATATGTCATATGGGCATTAAAAAGGTTTGTCTTCATATTACTTTACACGATGAATAAAGCATCTCGAAAACGATCAGAATCCCAGTAAAGTTCTATCGAAGATCAATAAAATGGCTCCAACATTGTTCAGTATAAAAGTAAATCTATGACAGGCTACTGAACAGAAACTGTCTCATAATTCGACTGCCTCGGCGGTGCAGCGGTAGTGAGTGCGACAGCTGTGCTTGAGGTCTCAGGTTGGGTTCCCGGGTCGGATCAAATGTTTGTATGATCTGCAAATATTTATTTCGGAGTTTGGGTGTTTTCTATGTATTATATATATGTATTTACAATAACAAAAGTATATAAGTATTCTATCCGTCAGTCTAGCTATCACAGTACATGCTCTGCTTAGTTTGAAACTAGATGGCGTTGTGTGTCAAATGCTAGAAACATTTATCCGAAAACAAAAATATAAATACCTTACATAGTATTGTATCTATTTGGAAACTTTTACCTGTTAAGTAGCGCGTCACTCAGACAAGCCAAGTTCGTAGAAGTCTTCACGATATCGTTCATCTGAGCGTGACAATAAATCAAACAGTCGTGTAATAATGGTTCCATCTGCAAATATGTCGTGGTACTTAGATAGGTTTCAATTTTTTTTGTAATTTATGTATATTTAATTATAAAGTATATATAAATGTCGATTTAAGCAAGTACTGCTTTAATAAAATGGCTAATATTACAATATATATTGAAGACCCTTTGTCTGTTTCTTGTTTATTTTTCTAACAGGTTTTGGATTGCCTATTCTAGACCTCATGTCTAGTATTTCATTTTAAACTAGGTACTAGAAATTTTGTCAAATGTTTTGAACTATCACCGTCATATATTATATATATACAATATATATATATATATATACAATATATATAATATACAATATATATAATATATAATATATATACAATATATGTATATACCTAAACTTTGTTCATGAATCACTATTACATAAATACATAACGACACGCCTATTTCACTGTTTATTGATTCGCAGACTAACAGGCCGCAACGGGGGACTTTCAAACATTTGAAAATTACTAAAACAGCATTACATTTTCGTGCTAAATATACCTGAAGGAAAGACGCTGACACCAATATGGGAACGACATTGTGAGGATCCAAAATGGGCCAATCGGCCACTAGAATCGTATCTCTTTTCACCCACCGCATTAGCCAGTCAAAAATCTGAAAATATTTAAGATTTTTAAAACCCTGTCCATAGAACAGGTCTTGAATCAAATATCGGTGTGATTTGAGAATACCGAGTGCCACCGCCCATTATAATCTCATGGGTGTTGCAAGAGCCGACTAAGGAGAAAACTGCACAGGACAATAGCACTCAAAGAAAGCAACTTGAAGCAAAGCTTTTACCAATCCGTCTGGCCAGTGTAGTATGGTGGACCAAAATTTACTTTCTATGGAAAAGCTTACGCCCCACAGTGGATTATTAAATACTGTAGATGATGACGTGGTCCTGACTATGATCTTAAAGAGAAACCATGTGACGCATGTAGTGTTTGCGATGATTTACTAAAATATTTATATTTTACTAGTTAAATATTAATAAACTCCATGGAATATTGGTATCAATTTATTGTTTTTAATAACCTTTTATCAGATAAGACTGGGTAAACTGAGATTATTTTCTTAAACGAAAGACGCTAGTTCTAAATTGAGGCAACTATCAAAATTATCGTGCTTAGGTAGCCTGCTTTTTAAATATTTATTTTGTAGATTTCTTATCCGTGTTTTTTCGTGTAATTTTATCTGAAATCTGCAAATACAAATAAGAAAAGATTACTTGAATGTCGCAATGGACCGATATATCCATATCTTCTAATCTCTGACCAGCTGTGACGTCAGCGAAGTATCCCATTTTCGTTACTAATAATTTCTGAGGACATCTGAAATCTTTCTTGAGGCCTTTCACTTCATCACAAACGTGTATTTCTACGTCTCCCCTGTTAAGTAATAATACTACAGTTAATTTTTGGAAAAGTAACAAGATACACAAAAAAGTTGGTTGATAATGTCTGTTATAGTTGAATAACTGTGTTGCAACCATTAACACTCACCTCAGGAAGACAAACAGCAAATATTAAATCTGTAGTTAAACATTAGAATTTGAACATATAATATGTGTTGAATATGACTTAATTATAAATTTAAATAATAATTTTAACAAGAGCATAGGGTTAGTTTATGTAAGAGTGTGTGTGCATATTTATGAGGGGGGAGGAGAGGGGAGGGTTCGTATGTATGTGTCTATGCGTGTGTCATTATGATTGATTCATTTACTCTTTAGGTTAGTGTTGAGCGACTGTTGGTCTCAATTTCTCAAAAATATGTATTACATTTAATTTTTTCAGAAATCACCTAATAAATGATTCGATATAAATCTAAAAAAATGACAAAAAGGAACATTTCCGATACCGGGAATCGAACCCGAGCCTCCTGGGTGAGAGCCAGGTATCCTAGCCACTAGACCATATCGGACTTACAGAATTCGTTAAAAGTAAAGATTAGTTGCTTTGCTTTGCTATAATATTAATAAATTAACAATTTGTAATATGATAGTCTACTGCACGCAAATAGTGATGATACCATTTTCGAAAGACTTAACAAGAGGATTCAGAAGAGATTATCTTTAAGGTGAATTTCAAATGACTATTACTATACTTAATGTGTAAATACGGATTATTTTGAATTAATTGGACTATATTATTATACAAATACGTCACATCTGGGGTTTCAAACTATGTGACCAGTTTGACAGAAATAAAAACACTTACTTCATGCTTCTAAACCTACTACGACAGACCAGTCGCAGTAAACCACAGAATGTGTTTTTGTGTTCAAAGTGCGCAAACTTACAAAAATTGCAAACAAATGTTACATTTCTTAATAAATCTCATTAATTATTATAAGTTTCTCACTCTTGTTTCTGAGTGACGCGTTCATGAGCTGCGTTAACTGAAGATTTACGTCTGCCCAAGCGGTCTCGTGAATCTTTTTCGTCCATAAAGCCTATAAAATAATATTTTTTAGTTACATACACATTTTCATAGCTAAGAAAAAGAATGGTTGAAAATACTGAATTATCTCGATTTCTTCAGTAAAGATTTACGAGTTGCTATAAGGTCCACGTGAGATCAGTAGGTATCTGATAAGAAACACAGTAATCATCTAACGTGTAATCTTCAGATGGCGTGACTGACAAATATACCTAATCTCTTTTTTACAAGTTAAATTTGAAAAAGATATTCTCTATGTCTTTTTGTGCTCCGGTTGTTCTCTACAGCTATTGTTATAGATTATACTAGCTGTAACCGCGATTTTGTTCGCGTAAGATTTATTTATGTATTGATAACATTGACAGTTAGGCTACATTTAATAGCAAATGTCTGGTTATTTTAGTTCTATCTCGGCGGGTGGTTCTCATTAGTTAAGACATGGTTTTTGTTGCGTAAATTGGAATGAATAATGTGTTTGTTACATCGGAACTGCGTCTCTATTTATCACGTTGGAAGTCATCATGTTGTAGGCGCATTGTACTTATTCAGTGACATTTTTTTGAAGTTAATTATTATTGTTCATCTACATTCATCACATTTACCAACCTCCAAAACTTGCAAGTTTTTTGACATCAACTGTAGCAGCAGATGGTGTTTTCTTTATGATCGGTGCGTAAACACTCGTCGTTTTGGATGGTTTTTTGTATCCTACTAAATATGGTAGGATAGAGTCTAATATCCCCTCATTTACAACCTGGAATTTAAATAATATCAAAAAATCGTCCCTTAACTTATATGAATACAAAAATATGTCTAAGAAAGAGGCCGCAGTGGTGAAGAAACATTTGTGTGTTTTTTTGTTGCTCTGAGTGTTTGCCTATACATGATGTGAATACATTAAAATAATATTATCTATACTTAAATCAAATTGAACATAGAATCTTCGTAAACCTACGATTTTTTTAATGTTTATGTTGTCTGCAATTATCTCTTACACAAGTTGTAAGTTTACCTCTATTTCGTACAATTTACATATTTTCACAAAATATGTAATAGCTAAAATGACCCTAATGTTAAGATCTGGATACGCATTTGAATAAAAATTAACTATGGCATGCTAGTTTCGAAAACAAAAACGAATATCAGAATATCCGATCGTGTTTCTTAATTCACAAAAATTAATTATCTACGCATCTATGTTGGTACTTGAGATATTAGATCCTCTAAAATCTATAATATATTAATTTACAAAGATATAATGAGTATATTACAGTTGTTAACTAACATCGTTTAGTTTACAGTTCAGATTTGCTTCGGTCCATACGCCAAGCATTTCGACTCTAGCTTCTGGCGCATGGGCCCGTCGTCCTTTTCCTAAAAATTACAAATGAATAATAAAAAAAATGAATAGCACCTTTCAAATATTGACACATTTGGTATTCATTTAAATTGTCATAAATACAACAAACCTTCAAGTTCACTGCTACTGTACCGTTTCTCCAACCGTTCCTCGCCACTTTTCTTACCCATAACTGTATCACTCTTGCTTATAATAGCTTTTGGCTCATCATAGGACGTCTGATATAGGAGATCTCGTTCCTGTTGCTCGATAACATGATTGATCACAGTTAATTTAGTTAATTCTTCCCAGTCAATCTTTGACCCTTCATCTTCGTCACCTTCTAAATGTTCGTAAACCTGATAGGCCGTTTTCATAAAATCAAAAAAATCTTTTACCGTGATGGTTTCAGCCGAGACGGGTACGTATGTTTTCACTGTGGAATTTTTTCTAGAGGTTGACTCGGATCTTATAGGACTTCTGTTGCCGACTCCATCGCCTTTTACCATGAACATCGACGAGGAGTCCCATTCTGGATTAGGGCTAGCCATTATGAATACATTCGTTACACCGCACGGGATTTTCTAAGTAGATACTAGTATTGATCTAATAAGCCTCTTGGAAACGTAAGCGGAGCATCAAATGTCAAAAAATGTGTAGATGTAGGCTTAGTGTAAATGAAATCTATTATACATATTTTAATTCCAGTATATAGTAGTGTAAAACTACAAACTTTCCAAAATTTGAAATTCTATGGACGGCTCAAAAATATTTGTGTAATTTTCACGAAAATGCTTTATCCATGTAAAAAAATAAACCAACATAACCTATTTTAGTGCTTAATGACGCATATATTTTTTCTAATTGTCAATTTCATATTGTCAATAAGGTTTATACAAATATCCATATTGCTTATTTCATCTTGTTGTAAATTAACGATAGTTTTAGATATCTTTGCATGCCTACTTACAACATTATTTCAAAAAGGTGTATTTAAAGTACTGTTAAGTTAACTTAAGTTTATTTTAGGAAACCTTTTTTTTACCAAACAAGTACCGCGTATACGGCGTCAATTCTGACACTGGTCACGAGGTGTCACTAGGTGGTGTTAATTTTTAGCGGCGTAAGAGTACGTGACTGACCTTTAATGAGATATTATAATATTTACATGGTAACAGACTAAGAGACTCAGTGACAGAGTTATTGAGCACATACTAATTTAATTTAGCTGAAACATTTTAAATGCTAAAAATTACTCAAAAGTTAAAGTTAAGAAACCTTAAAGCTCATGTGTGTATTACTCAAGCTATTTAATGTTATTACAAGTATTAATTAAACTGTATTAAGTATTTAAATACCTTGTTTAATATTGTCAATCATCACCTAGACTATAATAGCATCAATAGAATCCTAATCTATTTTGTTATTGTAGCTGATGGTAAATAGTAGTATCAAATAGACTAAAAAATATTTGTGAATTCAATGGTCCAATTGAATGAACCAATGCAAAATCTAAATTATCGACTTAGATGAATATCATCCTTGAAATCAATAGACAACATAAAATACTAATCAATTATCTAACCAGCGATTAGACAGGGACCACTGAAAACATCAACTTCATTCAATCGTCGAAACTAACAATCCTAAAAAAAATACGTGTGGCACTCGGAACTGCCGCGGTAAAGTTATTGCATAGCATTTTTTTATCAACTTATGCAATTATAATATTTCGGAGCAGCTCGTCTCGATCCGTGCGAGCTTTGTACAGTCTACACACATACGTTTACGCACGCACACAAACACCGTGCCGAAGTCTGCCGAATTGAAACGACGTTAGACGATGCACGGCTTTTAACGCGGCACTCCTATGTTGGTCGGAGTGGGGGATGTTAGGTTTATTTTCGTTATGGAATTTCTTACTTCGGTCGCCGCGCTCGAAGGCCGCAATAAGAACTATGTAATAGCTTAAAACTGTCCTATGGTAAAATTATCGAAAGTATCGGTAGTTTTCGTCAATCATCATCAGCAGCTTTTAACAGTGCAATGCTGGACCTCTCCTTAGCAAGGAGATCTTAGCTTACTATACCACACTAGCCAGATGGATTTGTATAGGGGTTTGTTATAAGTTGTTCTTCTCTTTGCAGTAATGTCGTCCTGTGCAGTTTATTCCCTTAGTCGCCTACTACGAAACCTACGGCATTAATAGAGCTGGAGATACTGCAGATTCAAAATCAGTCACCACACGTATAGTTTTACCCTATTGATAATTTAACAAGTGATTATTAATCCCATAGTATGTTTAATATAGAAGTAAGCATGATAGAAATTAAAGATATAAAATTACATTTAATTATTTTCAATTATTTTCTTAGCGGTAATACGATCATAGTGAAATTTTGAATAAGATAAATACTAATAGCTACACTAGTAGAAGACATCCCTACCGTCCAATTGTACTCAATTAAACATCGTTATTAAGATTTATAAGCTTGAAATCATAAGGATTTTAAGTGAATTACGCTGATCATGAAATTAACGAATAGTCTCAAATGAACTGTACGACATTTATGGAATAAACAACATAGAATTTATAGGCTAAATAGTAATTCACTAATATTTATTAAAGCCTTTACATTCTACTACTGAACATAAGCCTCTTCTTAGAAAGCAGATTTATAGACTTACTTACTTAAAAATGTAACGTACGTAGTATAGTTCCATATCGAATAAATTTTTAATAATTACAAGGTATTTAGATCAAATCTTCAATCAGCCTTTAGATTTAAACATTATTGCTTGTAATGGAATGACTGCATATTGCATCTCTTTCTGTTTAAGGCACGATGACAAGGAGAGACGTTCTAGGCACGTCATATGTGTTATGTAGGTTGTTTATGTAGGTTGGAATGCAAGTTCTCTATAGTCGACCCAGTGATATGTCATATCAACAACATTTTCACCATAATTTTTTGTTGTTCAACAAAGTTATTTAGAATGTTCACGCCTGAATTTTATTATGGAAAGCTACCAACCCGAATATGACAAGAACGGTTTATTATCTGACACGTTCTGGAGGACACCACATCGCGCAGTCCCAGGCAGGCCTTGTCAGACTGTCCAACGTACCGAGGTTATGTCTGGGTCATCGTATCAACAGTTCCAGGCGTCTGTGAACGACGCCTGGGACCTTGGCGACGACGACATCATATCTGGAATCGCTGAAACTAAAATATCCAAGGCCATATCGCAAACCGCCGCTTTGAACGTGATTAATTCACATAGGAATAGTAGTAAGAACGTAAACAAAAATGACGTAAAACAGGGGAGTGAGAGTGTGAAACCTAAAGTGGAAGCTATTGAAGTGAAGAAAAATGAAATTCGTAAGGCGGGTGGCGCTGGGAGCTCGGGTCTCCTTCGTCACTACCCAGGCCGGCCGCGTCCTGTCAGGTTGTCAGTCCTAACGTCTCGAGAAGAAAGTAGTGAATCGAAGCTTGAAAGATTCCAGCAGCTACACGATAGTGCTGTGATAGACCTAGATGAGCTAAAGCAATTAAGTTGGTCAGGAATACCTGTAAAAGTAAGTGGTTAATTGTTTATAGTTAATGAGTCATTAAAACTTATTGTTGTCATTAATTAGCTATGGCTTTCTTAATGGCTGTAGTAACCTTGGTTTAACATTAACAATCATTACTTTTCAATCTCAGTTTATGTGGCACAAAAAAGAAATGGAGGCCATAGATATTTTTCTAGGGAGTTACTTTAATAGACAGAATTGGCTTAGGAAAGAAAAATGCTGTGTCTATTAAAAATTCAAGCTAGACTGTTGCCTAGCAGTGGCAAAGCCTTAAGAATTTCAATCTAATCTATTCTTTAATAAATATTATCTTATTTATCAATTTGGATTAGGTTTAAATGGTTTTAGTAGATAACTAAATGTATACATTATACTAATTGATGTCAGAATTCACATTTTAAAATTTAAAAGTATTTACTTGCTTATATGTAGAGATTATGTTAAACATTTTTCTTATTTCTATAAAATGCTAAATGTAATGTTGATAACCATTTAAATAATTAAAATTCTTAAGAGACAATTTAACAATTGCAGTAGTAAACTTGTTTCTAATAACTTGAAAGTTATCAGAAACAATTAGTAATCATTACTGTTTTAGATTTTTTTCAGTTTAACTGGTATAGTATGCTATAATTCAATCTGGCATAGACTTTTCTTCTTCCTTAAAAAGACAATGTCCCCATTAGGAATACACCCTGTCTTGAGGGAATTTACAAATATGTAAGATATGGACTCAAAGAACACCCACACTCAGAACAACAATTTGTGGATTACACAAACTGTTGTTCCATGTTTCTTTTAACTCAGTACTAGTTCTTGTCTTTCTAACCAACTTAAATAAAAGCTATTGAAGTACTTAAGAGTTGATAATTAAACATTAAGATTACCATTTAGCATACTGAGTACTCAAAAATTCAATAGTTACAGAACATATAATCATATTTTTTCATTACTGTACACAACCTGTCAGGTTTTTCCGTAAATGTTTAAATTCTTCTGATTCTTCCTGAAGCGCAGCTGACTATTAATTTGAGTTTCAAAATGCTGCTTGCAGCAAAGATACCTGTATCAGTGTTAAAGTTACTATAGAACCTTGGCAATAAGAACAGATAGAAATATCTGCCATCAGCATCAACATTCTTTAAAAGGCCACTGCTAGACATAGGCCTCTCCTTAGCAAGGAGGTTTCGGCCTACTATACCATGCTGGCCAGATGGGTTGGTATAGTTTGTTTCAAGTTTTCATTTTCTTTGCAATGGTGTCCTAAGTAGTTTGTTCCCTTAGTAATTTCTTAAGGCACCCATGGGATGAATAGGGTTGGTGACAGTTTGTATTCTTAATCTGTCACCACACAAATAATGTCTTCCATGTCTTTTACCTATAGTAATGTCTGTGTCTCTCATTCCTTGAATTCAATAATTTTTTGTAAAATATCAAACGCTGGTCTAATTAATTTCAGGCAATTTAAGTTTTAATGAAATTTTCACTCTTATGCTAATTATTACACTTATTAACAAAATATCATTTTATTTTTTTGTTTTGCATCATCAACAAACAATACACATTTTTTTATATAAATATAAAAATTGAAAACACATGTTTTGACCTCATCCAATTATAGACAATCACAGTTAACATGAGTGGAACTCGTACTATTTTAAATTAAAAAGTAAGAAAGACAATTATTTGTAAAATATTTAAAAAAAAATAGATAAAAACTGTCTTCACCAGTGCACAATGTATATTCTACTTTTGAAGGTTATAACCATGATATTGATAGAATGAAAGTGAAAATAATTCCTTGTTCAAAAATTGAACAGTATACATAGCGTAGTGGTTTAAGCGATCACACACCGCTTTCTGCTGCGCTATGTGTTCTTAGTTCAAACATTTTTTTTTCTGAGTAGACTTTGTGTTTGTTTTATAAATATGTTTGGGAAGTTTCTCAAAACACAAAGTTTATTTCTAAAGCGTAAGTTTTCTTTAAGAAACATTAAAGAAAACTTACACATTAAAAATAAACATTGTACTTACGCTTTAGAAATAGACAAAAAAGTAATAATATATTAGTGAATGAGTGAGTTTTATTACAAGAATAGATATGTTATTCTGTATAACATTGCCTGCCTATGGTTTACTTAGTACTTCCTAAACGGTTGCCTATTCATTGTGGGATCCTACGGGAGGGTCACTCTTGGGCAGAAATAGATCAGCTTAAATGGAGGGATACCAGACCCTTTGAGGAAATTATTGTTAAACAGTTGTCCAACCCAATGAGTCTGAGAGAGGATGGTCACAAGTGGCAACCCAGTTCTGACTCTAGTTGCAAATAAAGGGTGTGGTACCTTACCATAACAAAAATATAGACCTTAAAACATGATGAATTATCATATTAAATGTTGTAATTTCACAACTTTATTCTCACATGGAGTAATTCTGTTGTGATGTATATTCTGAGAATTTGTCACTTATATTTACCATTTTATTTTTGATTAAAGGAGAGAAAAATATTTTAAAAGATAAATGTAGGTTTCTTAGTTAAAAAGACATTATTTATAATTCAATGTATCTACAAACTGTCTGGCATTGAGTCAGTCTACAAAGAAACACTTAATTATTATCTTATCAATATTATTTTGTTTGTTTGTTTTGTCATTAGCACTTGTGAAACTTTGATAAGTTGTTGATCTTGTAAGAGGATCAGATAAGGGAAATAATGGACATTTTAATTTGGCTAGCTAGCTGTTTAATTGGGACTGTTATTCTAAGGTGCATAATATTGTGTTTATATACAAATTTTATTGCCAAACAATTTACAATAAAACTAAACCTAGTGCATGGCCAACTCAACTTAGACAAGCCTTAACTCTGATTTGGGTTTGGGTTTGATGTTCATATGGCAATGATAGGTGTGACCAGATTTACATTATCGCACTATTGACCATGTATTTCGTTTGCCGTGTGTACACAAACGAACTTACAAGGAATTATTCGTTTTTTTAACAATGTTTTTTTACTGAAGAAACTGGTTCTTTGTTTGGATATTTTTTTTGTGTGTAGTAAATTGGTTGACATTGTTCACAATACAAGAAGCGGTAACACGAGTTCGACAGTATAATAGATTTCTCGAAGGACGCTCCTTTTTATGTCGATGTTTAGATCGAAGCAAACGCATATCGCTCTTATTAACGTACTATTCCGGTATAGCCGTCATCAAAATCTTTCTTTTTATTTAAGACTTTCTTGTTATTTAATTGAGCTCATTAGCACACACATCTAACAGTATAATCTTATTGTGTACAATGTAGAACTTTTTATTACTATTCTAAGTATATCTACTTAAAATACGACGTTAGACCTATTTGAGATATTTGCACAGCAATGACCTCCTCTGTCTCCATGGGCTCCGCCAGAATTATTTTCAGGAGGGTACATTTACATCCACACACATTAATGAATATAAAATAAAGAATTATACTAGGTCCGACCTACTATATACCTATGAAATTGATGATTTTTATGAAATAATTTAAAATTTTTTTTAAAGGTTTTTTGTATATATTAATTAAAGTAATCACACATATGGTCTTTAGGTCTTTGCAAACTCAGTGGCAATTTATTGGTACCCTTTTCGTAGAAATCAGCTGGACGAGGGGCAACAAATTCTTCAAAGGGATTTTGTACCGCTTCTCAAGTAACCTGATGCACCCGCTTTTTTATGTATGTTCTTTTCCGACAGCGATTACAAGTACACCCCATTGCGACCCCCTCCCAGCGCCCATATCTGTCTCTTTAGTATCTTAGAATAAGCACAATGGAGTTAACATATTATTTAATAATGAAAGCCTCTAAATAAGTAAAAATTAAAAAAATCTAACAGTACATGAAGCGACGAACTGAATAAATGAAAGTGTCAGCTAGCATTACTTCGGACTCAATTCTCTATGGCTTGTGACAGGGCCTCTAGACTCGTAAGTTTAAAATAAACCATTCCAGTTCAAAAACCTTATCTACTTTTATAAGAACGCGTCCTTGCTTGCGTAGTATCGTGACGTAAACGACAATAGAACATTGAAGATATGACTAATGTACAAAGCCTATGTCCTCGTTGTGGTTATTACTATGCTGTCGCGATCCTGTCGTCGAGGACATCGCGTAGTAATAGTCGTCAAATTGTTGTTAGATGTAAAAAAAAAACAAATGTTAGGCGGTAATGTATCTGTTATTTTTTCTGCGTTTAGATCACATGTTTTATTTTATCTGTACGACGCTTGACTCACAATCGATAGTTTAAAGGCTATCACGAAAAAAACATCATTATTATAAAAATAATGTTTATAGCACATAAATATATTACGTACCTACAAGAAATATATAAAATGCGCGCCCGTTGATCTAGCAGTTAGTTATCCTGACGCAAAGCCAGGTCATGGGTTTGATTCCCACTGAGGTCAAATTGTGTTAGTGTTATTTGTTCTGTTTAGGTGTTACAATCCTCTTTAAACTTGCATCTTAACTGACTACCAATTCGTCTACGTCGCAAACTACACGCTCTCACTCTTCTATTATCTATTTTAAACAACCCATCTTCACCAACATACTTAAACTCCTACTTTCAGCTTTTGTAACACTCACGACTCTCACGACAGAAACCTTCAGTCTTCTAATAACCTTCTTCGATGACCCTCTCATACGTCTGAATTTGTTAGCTCTTCCTTTGTTGTAAAGTTCATTCTTTAAAATGAGTTCCCCCCTCGAAATTAGGATGGCCCCCAACACTTTTTCGTTCAAGGTAAAATGAAGCAGTATGTTGTAAAAGAACTGGCAGAATCAACTTCTACATAATTGTCAACTACAAATATTAATATTATCTATATACGTATATATGTATTTATATAAGTAAATATATATCTGTTTATATGTATATAGTGTGTATGTTTAAGTATATCATAGGTTTATGTGTTATGTTTGTTTGATATATCGTTAGTTTTTTCTCATACACATATCAAACAAAACGCACCTACTTCCTACTTTCTCTGCCTCCCCCAATGGTTGACAGGTAGCGAATGCCGTAGGCATTAAGTCCGCCAATGCACCAAACGTGCACGATGTATATTTAACTGTAATAAGAAATTAGAAATACATAAGTGTGTTTATCAGCAGTCTGGATATCATAGCCCGGGCTCTGCCTAGTTTTGGTCAGACTGCCGTGTGTGATATGTGTAATGGATAAACAATTAAAAATTAAAACCTTGCAGTAAGACCAGCAGTTTTATTTTGAATCATTCACGTATATTATACTCTCAGTTAATAAGATGTTTCTGCTATACTCCAGGCAAGGGCAGTCACATGGCGTCTACTGGCTGGCTACCTGCCCGCAAATGCGGAGCGCCGCGTGGAGACACTGGAAAGAAAGCGGGCGGATTACAAGCACTTGGTCCGTCAGTACTACGATGCAGAACGGGATGACGATACCTACAGACAGATTCATATAGATATACCAAGAATGAGTCCGTTAGTTGCGTTGTTTCAGCAGATAACTGTACAGGTGGGTAATGGACAAATTTACTGAGACACCAGCTTATTAGATAGTTAATACTCGTATAGTTCAACGCTTCTACTTCACAATATATGTAGGTAGTACCTATTTAAAGTACGTGGAAATCTAACAGTTTTATTTTTTCTCTTTTATCTTGTTGTTTAAAAACTATACTTTATTTTTTTTCTTTTTATTGTATACATAAACAAAACAAAAGAAGAAATGAGTTACAAAATATATAAATGTAACAATCGGCGGTCTTATCACTGAAGGTGATTTCTTCCAACCTTAACACGGACATTAGGTGTTTGAATACTTTAGGGTAGTTTACGCACAAGTAACACATTATAAGGAGAATATTTAAATATCAATAGAGACTCAGACACAGTTACACACGCTTTTATATTAGGTACACGTAAACCAATACACATACATACACCTATACAAATACATATACACACGTATATAGATATACATATGTATATACTTTAACACTAATGAACCGGCTTACCCCACTGAAAACCGGTGTTAAGCAGTTTTTTGGATGCTTTTCAAGTTTTTCATAATAATTACTCGTTAAGAATGTAAATGACACTATGAAGTATCGCCTGTGTTTAATTTAAAACCTAAATATTTACATAAAACTTTTATATTTACTTGAGGGCTTACAGTACCTCGAAACTGCTCCACCTTATATTTAATTCTGCATATCAATGAACATATTCAATATGATTACTAAAAAACTTTTCAATAAAAAAATCACAAATTTCCCTCTAAAGTTTACAAATGAACCGCAGATGTCAATAAATACTTCACCAATACTAATTAAACGGTCAGCGACATTAAACCGACGCAGCTGCGACGAACCGGTAAACTTAACAATCATGTTACCAATCAAAATCATTTATTTTTTAAAACAATTAATTATACATGGTTTATTTTGGGAATGTTCGACCCGCTTTGGAACCGAGAGTGTGTATCACTCTATGAAAAAGTAGGTACTTTGATTGTCTCGTAATCATTGTACCGCCCTTACGAAAATTCGACAGTCTATACACGATTTAGTCCACACCTCAGTATGTATGTAAAACTAATGATGCGTTTTTATAGCGTTACCCGAAAATTAAATCTAGGAAATAATCGTTAAATTAAGCCCGTAGACTAAGCCGCTGCCACAGAACAGCATAAATCATACACCGATTTGCGCTCGCTGAGGGCCCAAAGGATGTGACTGAATAAATTAATTAAAAACACGTGTCTTTCATCCTGATGACGTAATGATAACAATTGGAGGTAGTAGAGCCACGCTGATATCAACATGGTCATGGTCTGTTCCCCTTATTGTGCGTAGGTCACCAGTTACTAGCAAAATAAAAACTAAGTAGGTATTACTTGTATTATGCGGTAGGCAGTAGGGTAGCCGCTTATTTCTATTTGATACTGATTACATGCGGCATAAAACTGTTTTAATTTTTATTGTATTTTGAAACCTACTTCATGTTTAAAATAAGAGTAACAAAAATAATGACAGTGGTCTATGGTGAACTCGTGCACATATTTCATGTGTAAACGAAGTATAACTTATGTATGCATAGAATAGTATATAACTGTAACAGAATCTTTGAATGGGGTTTTCTCCCACTTAAAAACGTCGGATTGAATTGTACACTTCACACATTTATCAAGGACTGCTGTTCTACAATATTTTTTTTCTTAGTCACTTTTTTTACTGATTTACAAAAAAATTTTCACAGAGTTCCAAAAGCGTGTTTTTGTTGGTTTTACTTAAACTATGAATTTTATAGAAATGCCCGATTTAGACAATAATGTTAGTCGAATTTATTATTTTACAAAAACATGCTAATCAATGCAGGTAGAGAAAAATGTTATATTTTGCCCAGGAGTAATTGATAATTTCATTTCTATAGGTATTGATTAAAGAGTTTATACATTATAGTACTCTATTTCTAAAAGACAAGATAAAATTGGTGCTGCGATTGGTGACGAATTACGAATACAGAGTGTCACCAACCCTGTTCATCCCATGGGTGTCGTGAGAGGCGACTAAGGGAACAAAATATGCAAGACAACATCATTGCAAGAGAAATATCTCTTGAAACAAACTGTATACCTGCCCGTCTGGCCGTCTCCTTATCAAAACCTCCTTGCTAAGGAGAGGCCTATGTCATGCAGTGGACTGTAAAGGCTATCGATGATTGATGAAACATATCATACTCCGCCCTTTTTTCGAGAAATACACAATTAATTTACCTGTATGTTACTTTGTATTTCCAGGTCATGTTTGAACGCATCCTCTACATCTGGGCTATCAGACATCCAGCATCAGGGTACGTCCAAGGCATCAACGATTTGGTGACACCGTTTTTTATGGTGTTCCTGCAAGAGGCTGCTTCAGGCCAAGAGTTGGATAACTTCCCCTTGGACAAGCTCAGCGAGGAGCAGCGCGATATCATCGAAGCTGACTCCTTCTGGTGCCTCTCCAAGTTCTTAGATAGCATTCAGGATAATTATATATTTGCTCAACTTGGTATTCAATATAAGGTGAGAATATTTTTAAAATAATATAAAATAATAAATGACCTCGCACGATAACCTAAAAGAGATAATACGAATATATAACATACATATCTTGATATCTTTTCATCGGTAATGCTCGTATGTTCGGTGAAATGAGATTTCTTTTCGGCGAATTTTGATTTATACTTTGTCAATCAAATGAAATGTTCAATGAATACAAAAATACACACGACGACACATTGCTTATAATATTTAAGGGTCAAACACTTATAACTCGAATGGACTGTTGTCGGTAAATTAAATTAAAGTGTACGTCGAAGTCGAATCATGGTGACCCTTTTCATACTATTATTTTTGTGATTTAGACGTTTACGAAAGGTTGACGTGAGTTATTGAAAACATCGTCTTAGTTTTTATATTTGTAAAGGAAGTCCTTAAGACATTTTAATAAATTTATCGAATTCGACGTTTCGAGGTTTTAACTACAAAATTTTGCGGGTTAGTGCACATTTCACGAATGCAGTTTTAACGAAACAAATACCTGACTACTACGAGTATGAACTTACTAGCAAATCCGCTCGTCAAGGTACATTTTATGATCTCTCCGAGCCTTTTTCTAAACCGAGATGGGGTTATCTTTCAAAGTATACGACGAGGTTGAACTTCGATTTTTTACGTGGAACGACTGCTATCAGACTTCTGCAACCTAAGTACTAGACGATACCAAAGTTCTATAGAAATATTAATGTCGAAAATTCCAACTTACCCGTAACGATTGCCACAAGTATTCGTATGGCAACCAAGACCAGCGTCTTAATGTCCTCTTCGAGGTACAGACGGGTCACAATGGTCACCCATCCATACACTGACCTGGCTAGGATTGCTTAACTTTACAAATCGGTTATTTACTCGGTTACAAATTACGCACCAACTCCTCTATTTCCAATATAGCATAATAATTAACTTTATTGTGTGATAGCCATGTTTTGGCACAATTGGACCACCTCGTCCAAAGTGATATCCACGGACTTACAAAAAACTGACGTTAAGCAATTTTGTCGTTGTTTTTAAGAGCGAGATTAGCGGAGCCTCAATCCGTGCCGCCTTCTGTCCCTTTGTGACTCGTGATTTGCAAGTGCCCATGAGTCACGGCAGTCTTTTACTAGTATCCGTCTTCCGTCCGTAGGGTCTCTTGTGCAAATCCGATTCCGCGACTCTCTCTCTGACTCTCAGAGAATCGCGGCGATGTTACCGCCGTGCCAGGTGTTTCTGTACACTCTCTTAGAACGTAGCTACACATAGCTATGTTACCACCACCATGCGACGTATGGCTAAGTGCGAGTGTATCGCCTCGCGCCTGTTGGCACTGACGCCGTGCTCGCCAAATGGATTCGCCACCGAACTGACGCCAATTCACCACAGGAAGTGGCGCTCTCGCAGGAAGAGCGTGGCGGGCACGCTGTCAAACGCTGACTGCATATTCACTAGCGTAGTTACACAAGCACCTCTGATGACACTACTTATTGTGTGTACTCTCGGCGGGTACTTAACTGAACTCTTTCAATAAAACTATCGCGGTGACTTCCTTACGAGTCGCGTCAGTAAGCTGAGGGAATAATTTGAGAGTTGAGACTTTGCCTCCCTGTGTGTGCTCTACCGTCTCTACAATGGGTTGTGTTCTGAAGAATTGTTTGATATGATGCCCACAGCCACATTCCACCATCGCACCGCTCGCCATCGTCAGGGAGCTCATCCACATACATTGGAACCTAAATGGTCGCGCACAGTGCGGTTTCAGAGAAATTTTCTCCCGCGAACAATCCCGTTATGGAATGAGCTCCCTGCCACGGTTTTCCCTGGGAACTACAGCATGGGGTTCTTCAAGAAGGGGGTTAATAGGTTTTTGAAGGGTCGGCAACGCGCACGTGATGCCCCTGGTGTCGCAGGCGTCCATAGGCTGCGGTAGCCGCTTACCATCAGGCGGGCCGTATGCTTGTTTGCCACCGTCGTGGTATAAAAAAAAAAAAATAATAATTGCTCGTTCGTGGAGACGGTCTTTTTGACACGAGAAAAAAGTACGATTTGATTGTTGATTGTTGACACTTTAACTACTAATAAGGTCTACTACAGATCTCATGACCCGTTATCTGTTATATATTCTTTTTTCATCAATGACCGCATCAAGATCTTTTCTCACCTTTTAAGGGAAGAAAATAATAGCTTAAGCTGGTAAGACACAACATGAATCAGGGAGAAGTTATTGCACGAAATCTATGTAGAATAAGAACAGCCCTCTGGCATCGCAATTTAAACAAAAATTTACAAGGCATCATTACGACTCCAGTTATTTTTCGGTGTCCTCCCGGTCTCATACTTTTTGTAATTTTTATTTGTATGTATAACTATATCTATTATAAATAACATCCAAAGATAAAGATTTTTAGTTGAAAGTGAAACCTTGAAAAGGTGATTTTCATAGGTTCATAGGTTAAAAATGAGGAATTACTGTTCCCATGTATATTTAGCTATAAATCCTCGCGGTACCCCTCGTGCTACATACTTTAAAGATGATCACAAAAAAAAAACGAAATTGTCAATATATTGGGCCATTAGACTTTTCGGAGTACCCTAGATTTTTAGCGACTTTTACCTAGTGTTAACATACACTAAGTGCGATAGTATCTGAATGTTTCCAACTAAGACAACGATCCTTCATTCTTGCCTCCAAATGATACGATTTAAACTGAAGTTGTATGTGTAACGCACCTTAAATGTAAATTTGAAACTTCTGCTACTATATTTTGAATCTCCACAATCGTATTGGCAATACTTTGGTAAAAATTATCAGCTTACCTCTAAAAAGTGCTCATAAGAATGATCTGTAAATGAAACAAGCGATCTAGGAAAACTAGGTACGAAGTAGTTCAACGCGTTTTCGCTAGATGGCGCATAACGCAATCCTGTCCAAGATCTCAGAAAGAACAAAGAAAAAAATAATAAACGCATAAAATTGTGATGAATCAGCGGGTAACGAGTCTGTGCTCTCATTTATAGTTTAAACAAAGATAAATCAAAACAAGACATGAATTCATCTTTTTTTTAAGAGTCTATCAAAGTGACTACTCTGCCTAGTTACGTTAAGAACGAATAGAATCTAAGAGTTGTGGCCACCATACTCATTGCGAACGCAGACAATGCAGTATGGTGACCCACACTTATACCAAGTGGACCAGTGAGATGCCTTTTCACGCCACGCTTGGAGACGTCGATGACAATCATCATAACAGTTTAAGGTTCACACTAGTCTGCCTGCTACCAGTCTCGCATTTACCAACGAAACACGACAGCACGGATGCTGTCGCTTTAGGTTGATTTTCTTTGAGAGGATAGTACGGTCTTGGTAGATACCGCCTACTACCTGATCAAGATTCAAAAACAGTTTTAGGACTGCTTAGTTTTAAAAGATATATGAAATATTTGAATGTATATTCTTATTTTAGGATGAAGGTTCGGGTATATAAGACTGTTTATAATCATATTCAAAATTGTAATACCTTGTTTTTATCAGTAAACTGTCTAGATTTTCATTGCTATATCTCAACAGATCTAACATTTTAAATATTCTACATGTAATTATATTCGAATGATTATCTGCTTTTTATACTTTGTTATTTCAGTAAAAAAATGTTTTTTTTTATTTTTTATGTTAATAATGAAACATAAAAGTATAAAAGTCATGTTTGACCAGTCTTCCTTCTAGCTATATTAATCATCTGTAGAATAATCTATTTATAATTATTGTATCATAAAACAAAAGTTATTCTAAAACAAAAATGCACTGAAAATTAATAAAAATTACATATTCTTGTATGTCAACCAATGTACGTTACGATAGTTGTTACAAAAACATTATGCACACAGACGCAGCACGGCGACACGGGCGGGACGCAGTGAGCGGGCGGTAGGGAGGGTACAGTCGTGTCCTTGTGTCATTGATTTCAAAATTCAGGCATAATCCTATTATTATTGTTGTTAGGTATCCGACTCCAAACATAAAAACAATTCTAGACACAAGAATATGTAATTGTTTTCTTGACTTATTAGTGCATTTTTTTTGAATATTTTTTGTTTTGAAGTCGGTTTATTTTGTTAAAATTTTGTTTAGTATTTGTTTTTTGTTGAATCTGTTCGAAAACCAATTTTATTTATGTGAATATGGGTAGTAGACCTACTAAAGGTGCTGCTCATATGAGACATCACTATTCAAACGAGATAAACGAAGAAAGAGAGCACCGGCCATCGATATATATGTACTACATTATTTAAGTCAATCGCTGGCTTATCTCAAAATAGGAAATCTACCTCTAAGAACATTTCAAGAAAGACTTGTGAAGAGCGAAAATATACGTTTTCTACATAGTACGTATGTTCTATGCTCAAATGCTGAGGCCTAATCATTATCAGATCGAGAGTTGTTGTGTACTTTGTTGAGTCTTACAGTTGCACAAGATCATATTCTTCAGTGAAGATTTCTGTCACGACATCACCAAATGAGAGTGAAATTCTGTTTCCATATAAAATTTTACTACTGTAAAGATTTTACATCGGTATTATTTTTCAAAAAAGTTTTAATTATTTCAAGTATAACATATGTATGTTTCATTACGTATTTAATGATTCCTAAATTGTGTCATTGTGTAAACAATACAAACTCATGTCATTGCAGCAATCACGACAAATTTGCTATCATTTATTGAGAATTCCATTGTATGACTTCGAAGAACTTCATTAGAACACCACCAAAATAGAAACGGACCACCTCGCAATACTTGTTTCGAGTAAAAGTTGCAAATATGTATCATTAATGTTGTCAAAACCAATTAAATACACACTATTCACATCATTACATCAACATCCTTTCATAGTCCACTGCTGGACATAAGCCTCTCCTTAAAAGGGAGGATTTAGAGTTGCTGGCACGCTGGCCAGTCGGGTTGGAATAGGTTTTGTATCAAGTTTTCCTTCTATTCAGTGCTGGTGTCTTTTTATTTTGCTCCCTTAGTCGCTTCTCACGATACCCACGGTATGAATAGAGGTGGTGACCGTCACCACACGGACAGGACGCACTATTACGGAGAATTTAAAACTACTTATCAGATCTCATTCAAATTTAAATAGGACCACACGACAAGTACCCGCTTTCGAATATAACAAATATCAAAATTGATACATCTAGTAACAAGGTATGAGGTAGCAAACACAAAAAAAATCCATTTGAATTGAGAACCTCCTTCTTTGTTAGTCTGTTAAAAATAGAAACTATACGGGTAGGTGTACTTTAATTTTCCTTACGGAAAATGGCATGATAATATTTTTCCATCAGGCACAACTAATTGGGTACTATCAAAAACCACAAAACGACTCCCTTTTATTACTATTTTTCCGCCTTGCGTCATATGTTTTGACAATAACAATGAAGTGGACATTGTTATTATATTATTTGAGTTTTGCCTTGTTTTATATCGGTATAAAAAGTTGGTCACGTTTTTCAACCGTTTAATAGTAGACGTTAAACATTTATAATAATGAGTTTCAGGAATATTTCATAATATTATACGATATTGGTCCCCTGTAAAATTTATACATAGTACCAGAGACCGAAGCATTTACCTGCTGACTGCTTGTTGTGTATGGTTTCAACACAACTCTATAATGTGTATGTAAGATTAAGGTACCGAGTTAACGTTCTTATTTGTTCACAGGTAAATCAACTTAAAGAGCTCATCCGCCGCATAGACTTACCGCTTCACGAGCACCTACAGACACACGGGGTAGATTACCTACAGTTTTCGTTCAGGTGGATGAATAACCTGCTAACTAGAGAAATACCTTTACCGTGTACTATACGCCTTTGGGACACCTACCTCGCAGAATCGGACGGGTTCGCAACTTTCCAGCTTTATGTCTGCGCAGCATTCTTACTGCATTGGCGCGAAAGACTGATGCTAGAAAAAGATTTCCAAGGTCTTATGATTCTTTTACAAAACGTTCCGACCCAAAACTGGACGGATTCTAATATTAGTATGTTGGTCGCGGAAGCGTACAGGTTGAAATTCGCTTTCGCCGATGCGCCAAATCACTTACATAACGCGGGAAAATCAGATAGATGACCTGGAAGCTAACACGAATATATTTACGGTCGCGAAAAAAATGTCTATATGAAAAAAAAGCAGGGCTTTACAAAACTAATACCAATAACTGATGTTTGTGTCCTGTTCGTTATTTGATTAAGCTTATATGTATAGTACGCCAGTGGCACGCTATCAATATATCATTCACGTGGCATGTTAGTGTATGGATTTATGAATATATAACATTTGGATCGAAATGGTATCATTTTCGTAAAATATATAAAAACAGATGGGAACAAAAATTCGCTTAGATGCCCAAATAAACTCTCAAGGTCTGACATAAAAATGATTATACTAAGTACAGTACGATTTTCATGCAACAAATACGAAGGCATTTAGAAAATACTCGTTATACTAAGTTCTTATGTGGTTTATATTGCGGTTTGTTATAACAAGGTGAAAAAACATGCGTGGTAAAGAAATCGTCAATTGTCAGCCATTGCAATTACAGATACATTGGTTAATTATAGAGACAAACAACGTTATTAAATGATTTTACATAAAAAATGATAATCTTAGAATATGTTGAACATGTCTAAACATGTCCAAACATGTCAAGAAGTAATTTAATGGATTAAAGCTGTAGGATGATATTCGTAATACAAGCATATTATATTTTATAGTTAAATTCATTTAAGAGGTTTTTCGGTAAAAATTGTTACTAATATACCAAACACTTTTTACAGTTTGTAACCCTAATTACAGAATGTACTATGGAATGTTATTTTTTTTAAAAGGAATGTTATATTAAGGCAACAGAAGTATGGTTCTCAAGATTTTTAATTTGGGTGGTGACAGATGTTGTACCTTTTGTTGCTATCTGTACTGATTTTGTAGTAACACATGTGTTTGCTCTAGCAATTATATGATTTGACGCCTGTCATTCTATAAATGACTAGCGTCGATCTACAAAAAAGAAACAAACATTTTAAAGATAAACAAAAAAAATGCGTCCGCTTCTGGGTTACCTTCCCATATATACTTATAAATATCTAGTACTTCTTTATATACCTATATATGCATTTCTAAACGTTTATGTTAGGGTTTTACTAGACATTATCATGGAAACTAATAGTTTCATTGGAGCGTATGTGTATTTGTTTTTTTATCTTATAAAATTGTAACATAAATTTGATTGCAATAAAACTAATAATGAAATTATAGCACTTAAGCTTAGATTCGCTATCATTAGCAGTAACAAACAGTAAAATATGTACTGAATTATGTGATTGGTATTATACTTAACTGTAGGGAATTTAGGAGTTCGACAGACCAATATAGGTTGCGTTCTGACCGACATTTTTCGTACTGCAACAAATTCTCATCAAAGATTAGTCATTTATACAAGATGACCATAGACACAATTCGATGTCCATAAAGTTCCCAGTTACGTTTTTTTTTATTAAAAGAGGCCCCAACTGCCACGCATAATTCCAACACATGTTTGTTTTTAGGCAATTTCAAATTATACGCATTCCGTTAGTTCTTCTGTTACTTTATAACTTAATGTTATCTTTATATATCTGATATGAAAAAAACATGCAACGTTAAAAATAATATCATGGTTGAAAGCTTTCACTAGTGGATGAGAAGTTTTTAAAGTAATTAGGATTGTTCTGGTGTGGCCTAAAAGCGTTAAAAGATTAGACTGATCGATTTTGAAGTGGTCCAGAAACTTTCGAGCGGACAGAAAACCAGCTCTACTCTGCTAGACATATCGCATTATCGGGGAAATAGATCTAAACAAAATATAATTGAGTACTAGAGTACCCTCGTGAAGTTCCGTGTTTTAGCCCTTAAGCATAATAAAGGTAGATTGTGAGTGATCAGGGTAAATGGTGTCACTTGGAAATATATCATAAAAACGAAAAAAAAATCTGGTGATTTGTTTGAAATGTATGTTAAGAGAATTTGTCTACCTAGCTCGCTTTGTATGCAGTCAGTCCGTCATACACATAAATATTGCCAGTCTGGATTGAATTGAATGCTGATTTTAATACGACAAAATACTTAGTTATATGTTGCTTATGAAATGAACACAATGTATATCACATTGATACATTCTTGTAAATACCAGCCTTGTTTTCCGAACGCTTTCATTTACCAACATCTCTCATTAGTATTTGGGTATTTGTTATGGACTCACAGCACAGAGTCAGGCGCGACTCAGAACACAGAGTCAGGCGCGACTCAGAACACAGAGTCAGGCGCGACTCAGAACACAGAGTCAGGCGCGACTCAGAATACAGAGTCAGACGCGACTCAGAAGATAGAGTCAGACGCGACTCTTGTGTAGAGGAATTATTATTTACTTGGCTATTCTTCGGCGGTTATTATAATCGCTGATCAATGTAGACAATCGGCTTTAAATGTATTTTGTTTTAAACTTATGAGATCATACTGTATTTACAGTGTCTAATAATTTCAAGAGTATCAAACGTCAGATATTAACTATGAGTATATCTAGTTCATTATACATAATAGTACAATACTATTGACGTTTGCACTCGGGGTTATAAAACTTATTGATATTTTTGAGTGAGTTATCTGTTAAATTTAACACCTTTATAATTTATTTACATAGCAATCGCGTACCCATGTAAGTTTGTATAGTGATGCGACCAACGCCATATTCAATTATTTTTCTATTTGTCGGCCTAATGATTTTAGTTAAATGATCATTATTGTGGTATATAAAAAAATCTACGACTACATAATCAATCAATGTTCGTATTTGATGCGCTCTGTGCCCTTTATCTGCGTACAATGTGCAGGGATACAGGTAGGGCAGGGACGGTTTATTTTGAAAAAAAAATGCTACGTTAATTATAAAAATGTCGTAAGTTTGTGCGTGTGTTAAAGGCAGCTTACGCTGTTGTACAGGCGGGCTGCACTATGTTTGTCTATTATTAAAACTTTTATCGAATTGTTTTAGTTTCAATTTAATATACAATTATTTTCAGATAAGCTGATGTTGTCAAATCGCAGCTTAATGAGTTTGCTTAAAAATATGTCTTTTGTAGCTGTTGTAAAAGAAATGTACTAAATATAAATACAATACAAGATACAATACAGACATTAAAAACTAGGCGGCCATAGTGTGCGTCACCATCTGCACTGTCTACATTTATAATCAGTGTGATGACCACCACTCTTGGATTCTATTCATACTTTCCATCATGCAGAGTAGAGTCACTTAGGCAAGAAAAATTGAAAGATTATACAGGAAACGCACACATGAATGTTGTGCATGGTAACTTGGCTTGCGTATTGACAACTAAATTGCTAACTAGTCCGAAGTCCAAACATAAAAATTCAATGATAACACAAAAACTAAATTTTATTTCATTTTACTGTTATGATCTTAGTCTCAAATTTAAATGAGTGCTTTTCCATACTCTAAAAATGCCACCGAAATATAATAGTTTTAAGTGAACATCTCAGCGTGGTGCAACCGGCCTCATATTCATTTCATTTGTTTGTATTTTATGATGCCTTTTGTGTACTATTTGATTTTATTATTACGTTATTTTACTTAGATTATACATTATATATTTATGAACCGACTTTTATTTACAACCTTTTTTAACAGGCAAATATTTATTTACGTGAAAAGGAAACTCGCTCTCAAGTGTGTTTACCAACTTTCCTCTGTAATTTTATTTGTGTATATGATAATTTTTGCGCCCTTTCGGGTCGATGTGTATTGCAAAATAGCCCATAGCTTCCTCACAAACTAGGCTGTGCAAAAGATGGGCTGTCTTTTATGTTTTTTGTCTTTCTTCTATTTTATTACTGCTATCAAGCATAAATACTGCTTTCGGTCATTAAAATCACCGCCCCAATATTGACGAACACAACATTTGTTCATATGAAAACTGTATTGTCTCTATTTAATTTTCTTTTAGGATTGCGTTCCACACATGAAAAACAAAATCGTCATAGGGCGAACACCACTATATCTGTATGTCTGTCTGCTAAGACCTTTTTCTTAATAAAAGTATCGAATTGAAATTGGTCACGGCTTCACGCGTATCTAAAAGAACCAATTTCGTTAATTCTTTTAGTATTGAATAGCCCATTTATCGAGGAAGGCAATATATATATATGGTACGGGAGCTAGCAACGTTTGAAAAGAAAGAATTTTAGGTCAGCTGATTTTGTGATATGTCGTCCTTCTAGCACTGTCGGTTAGAGTCTGGGCTATCTGGCTGGCGGTAGCGGTTGCGTTCATTAGTGCGCATCCTACCTGTCCAGGTGATAATCCTGGATTTTAAAAACATTTTAGAAGGCGTAATTTTTAATTTTTTGTTTTTAAATAAGTCTACCTGACATACTTTTTTTATTGCCAGACATTTTTGACATTGCTAACTATGTGCCATACGTGATTTTTTTTATTTTTTTATAAAAATTTCATAGTATTTTATAATGTCTGTAATTTTAATATTATGTTGTTTAAGTATAAGAAAACTTAAAATAAATTTGCCAGACATTAATTCAATTGTTAAGTCTTGAATTAAAATTAAAAAGTCATGAAGTATTGCAGTATGATGCTAGTAGTCCGAGAGAGACAGCTGAAGGCGCGAGAGAGATAGACAACGACAGTGGCGCGACAGGCAAGTTTGCAAGATAGCGTCAGTCTAATGTCACATGTTTGTTTTTGTTTTGTTTTTAATGTTTATTGAAGTGAAAACTTCTTTAGGCGCGTTGAGCGTTTTGGTAGAGGGTAAAATCCTCGGTTCGCGTCACCGACATGCTAATGATAATAGTATATCTATAGCTATGGAGAATATGATGTTATATATTATATATGAAATTTATTATTATTATATATTATATATGATATTATATATTATATATAGCTATATATGAAACATAAAAAATTTCATGTAATTTTTGCATATAGTTTTAATTACTCTCAACTTAATAGTTCCGTTTTCACTTCTATCGGCAGTCCCACGACTGCTACTGTTTTTTTTAATTTGGTTACAATGGCCAGTGATAAAATAAAATGTGCTTTTTGTAAAGGACATAACGATAACATAATACTTTTCATATAAAAGGCTGAAACAACTTGAAAAACTTAATATTAATTATTTATAATTTACATTAAGTAATCAGAACAATTTTAATAAGTGTTGTTTTTTAAATTTTAATCTAATTTTATATTCCTTTTTATACTTAAATTTTTTTGAAACTGGCTCTGACTAGAATGATTATTATTATTATTTTCTTTAGTTAGTTATATACACATATTTATTACATTTTTAAATATATAAAAAATTAAAAATACACATTTAAAAATATAACAAATAGTAGTAGACCACCGACATCGAGTACAGGGACCAAGACACCGGTGGTTAGGGCTCCAAAGACAGGAACTTCCTCACAACACGGGCCGTGTCAAGGAGGACTGCCTTCTGCATCAGACCCTTGATCCAATCTTCTAACGTGAGCCTCTTAAGGTGTTGGTCGAGGCTCTTCGCTATCAATCCATGAACAGATATGATTATCGGAACAATAATCACCGAATCCACATTCCACACGTCGGCAATCTCGTGAGACAGATCCAAATACTTCAATTGTTTTTCTTTTTCAACTTTCACGAGATTCTCGTCATGAGGAACGGCGATATCGACAATCATTGCGCGGCGCTCTAATCGATCTATCACCACAGTATCAGGCTTATTGGCAACTATAGTTCTATCTGTGATAATAGATCGATCCCAATATAACGTAGCACGACCGTTCTCGAGAACTGGGTCGGGCACATACCTGTAGTAAGGTACTTCAAAATTGACAAGTTAGTATTTAAGGGCAAGTTGTTGGTGTACGATCCTGGCTACTTGGTTGTGCCTGTGCAAATACTCACCTAATGGTGAGCAAGACGAGAACAACCAGAAATAATATGCATAATAGATTCTCCAGAACGGTAGCACGCCCGACAGATATCAACCGTACTATCTTTCAGGATATATTTCCGGTAGTTATTTGTCATGATAACTTCGTCCATAATTGCACAAACAAAACCTTCGATCTCTCCGAAGAGATCACCATACCGTAGCCAAGACGACGACGCTTTAAAGTCTATATCAGGCCCGTGTAGGGCCCGATAAAAGACATTTAAGTACTTTTTTAGGCGGCCAAAGAAGCGTTCCTGTAACAATTGTTTCACGCCAGATTCTGGTATTCCCAAGTACTGTGAAAAACCTAGATACATATTATTATTATTTTTTATTATATGCACACTGAAAAATAATTTACTTTCGTAATGGTTCTCTGTATCATTCTCGACTTATTCTGCAACTGTCTCTCTCGGACTACTGCAATACTTTTCATGACTTTTTAATTTTAATTCAAGACTTAACAATTGAATTAATGTCTGGCAAATTTATTTTAAGTTTTCTTATATTTAAATAACATAATATTAAAATTACAGACATTATAAAATACTTTGAAATTTTTATAAAAAAAATAAAAAAAAAAAAAAATCACGTATGGCACATAGTTAGCAATGTCAAAAATGTCTGGCAATAAAAAAAAGTATGTCAGGTAGACTTGTTTAAAAACAAAAAATTAAAAATTACGCCTTCTAAAATGTTTTTAAAATCCAGGATTATTACCTGGACAGGTAGGATGCGCACTAATGAACGCAACCACTACCGCCAGCCAGATAGCCCAGACTCTAACCGAAAGTGCAAGAAGGACGACATATCACAAAATCAGCTGACCTAAAATTCTTTCTCGAAAACGTTGCCAGCTCCTATACTAATATAACATATATATATATTGCGTTTCTCAAAAGGAATATTTTTTTTGGTCTTTTACAACATTATTAATATGCTAAGACCCATAGCACATGAAAAATGTTACTGTTATTGTTATTGAGAAATGCAGACGAAGTTGTGCAGTTTATCTAGTTAACATTAAAATCATACTTGAGTACCACTTGAAAATAAAAAATAAACTCATTTAAGTAACATTTTGTATGTGAACCGAAACCTAGATATCCTATTGATTTATAATGCAATTGGCCTCAATTGGCCTCCTTTAGCAATAAGTTATTAACTTGCTGTTTTATTAGATATATTATAAAAGTATTTTAGAGATAAAAAAACTTAGATTTATCACTCACAAATACTTTCAAATCATCAACAGCTTTTATTGATTCCAGTATATTTATCTGGTATTTGAAAAACGTAATAATATTTTTCTGTTTAGATTTGTCACAGCAGCTAACTGGAACCCTATTTAATACATCTGTACTTACCTATAATAATAAAATTAATGTAATCATGTATTTGAAAGTAAACTTCGGTTATTTTTTTTTATAACTTAAGTAATAAAGCCTGCCATGAAATCGATAGATTTGTCCCTAAATAAGTAGAAACGAAGATTACACACTATTTAAGACACACTGCCGTCTAATTCCAATCCTAATGGCACCTGTAATATAATAACCGTACTACTGATACATAAACTTATATATGATTAAATATGTACATCATATAGTTAAATTACATCCAGATAGAACAACCGACCGTGATCTCATTCCACAATAATTTATTCTGGGTTGGAATCGAACCGACCACCACTGGCTTAGCAATGACGATAACTAGTGCCAATAGGTTTATTATCAGAACTGTTTATGTATATATATGAATATTATAGTGTAACTAAACATGAATTATTTGAGAAAATAATATATTCTCAAATAATTATCACGTATAGATAATATATATGTATTAAATGTAATTAGGAGATTGTAAAAAAATGAAAACAAACAGTGTTTTTTAAGTTACCTGCCTACTCTTATCCATAAGAGTCCTATACGATGGACTTTCTGTCGAAATAAATAAATATGATTTTAGCAGGCTCCTCGTAAACACACATGAACGAATCTCTCGAATATTTCATAGAAAGTAAGAAACTAAAAATAAGAGAATTTAAATAGTTACACTGAAAGAATTGATTAGTGAATCGACAGTGTTCCTAATGGATGGTTTTCTTTCTTCCTATGTTTAATGTATTTTGCAATTGCTTAAGTTTTATTTCAAGTAAATACTTGCTTTAATAAAACAATAGCTAGTCGTTAAGAAAAATTTATTCAGGTTCTTGAAACCCACCTTCAAATTTCTGTGTGATCATTGGTTGCTGAGAAATCGATAATCAAAGACAAAAGGATCCTTTTCCATTTGAAAACCGATATCTCAGCGAGAAGCGGGCGTATCAGAGTGTATAGAAAAGCCAATTAAAGCTAAATAAACAAGGCATCCGATCCCTATAGTGGTTAAGCTAAAAAAATTTTCTCCACGTCCGTAGACCAAAAAAAAAAACTACAAAAAAATTGAAATTTTTTTTGTTGCTGGTTTTTCTACGATTACTCAAAAACCGCAGAGACTATACAATTTTGAAGTTCGAATCTAAAAACTAGATACTTGGAGCTATAATTTGCTTTTTTTTATTTCCTGTACGACCATTTCTCTCGAAGTTACGGTCTGTAGAAAAATGCCCAAAAATTTGGAATTTTTTTTTGATCCCTTAATTTTTTCCATTAGTGTATAATTAAGAGTTACAATACACCTTTATATTATTGTGTTGGTTACGTAAAGTAATTCTCTGAATATGATTTATTAGTTGGGACATAACCGTCAACAGTCCTTAATTTCTCAAACTGGCTTTGATTCATTTAGTACTATAACATTTTTTTTTAATCGGCTTCAACTCGCTGACATTGAAACTTGGCAACATTCCTGGGAGCATCGTTGTGCGCAAGTCGAGCCGGTGGCCTTCACCCAGAACTTGACATCGACGCTGGATACTGTGTGACCTCCCAGGGATTACATCCTAGTGTCTACCCTTGACGCGATTTAACCTATTAAATAAACGCTAAACTACGAAACTCCTTGAAATTTCGTTTCGTTTCCCTTAATAATGATTCAATCATAATATAAATCAGTTTTGTTGTGGTGAGATAAGTGTTACGATCGAATGACCTTGATCTATTTATTTAGTAGGTAAGTAGCTCATGGGAACCAAATATTTTGATACTGTGGAACTGCATAAAATGACCAGCTGGGTAAGTAACAAGTACCTGTATGTCAGAGACCAAAAAGCATATATCGTATTAACATGTTTTAATTTTGTATTAATATCTATGGTTTGTGGTAGGTAGAAATCAGTTTATAAAAAGAACGAGGCCGTTCTATATAATGAATAAAAAACTCTTTAAATTAAATTGAACTATTAACACACATCATGAAGTACTTGATTAAATGTGCGTTATATTAAAAGTCTAATATGAAATTGTGTTATGGTATACAATAATAAACTAGCACCTTTTCCTGATGGTACCAGGATCTGGATACCTCTGAAATACAACTACACTCCGTCAACAGTAACGAAATGATAATATATGATGGCTTTATTGTACATCAAATTAATTACTAAGGTAATTAAAACTAAAGAAGTACAAGTGGTGGCTGCGTTATCGCTCAGAGGCAATCTCTTTTAGGCAAGGGGAATGAAAAACATAAGCTAGTGTCTGGTATATTAGCAAGTGGTTAGGAAAACGAAATTTAGATATTCTCAGATAGAAGTACTTTTTTAGTGTTGTTTTTCTGAATAAAAACTAACATTCCGTGTCATTTTTGTTCCTTTCACAATGTGAATCCAGAACTGAGCTGAACAACAAAAGAATCATTCCTATTTGCTCAGAGGGCTAGGCAGAGGCATATAAAACGTTCACTTTTCGGCAGTGTTTTGGTCCTACACAATAGGTGGTGAGCCGCTATTGCCGCTAATCGGGATATTTTGTTTGCCAGTCTCGTCCGTCGATGAGTAGGTGCACTACTTGCAGCCGTGGTTGATTTGAAACCGTAAATTTTCGGTGGAACCCTGTACACCTAACGAAACTAATATTTGGATTTATGTATTTTAATTGTTATTATTCCATACAATTATTCAACAATTGTTATGTGGTTCGTTATACTTGTTATTATTTTGGATTTAATTAGGTATATCTTTTATACTGGACATATGTCATGTAGTCAACAATGTAGTCCGTGGTTTAGATCTCTAGCTGCACTTTGCGGTTTTCCTTCCTTCAATATCCATGTTAATTACATCCTTATTATTTCAAAATGTAATGACATTGTGTAAATAATATTATATATAGAAATATCAGTATTAATATCCAGCTGCATCCTTGCTTAGGATGTTTGTGTAATAATATGGTTATGTTATGAACGAATAATTGAGACAGTCATATAGAAGATAAAATTAGGTAATATCAGAGTATAGTTATTTTGCGTTAAGTTTGTAGGTGTACGTATATAAGTTGGAACTACCTTTCGTCAACCTAAAACATTACTATTCATTTTAGAAAATAACAGCACGTCAAGCTTTAAAATGTGAAGTTGCTATTATCAACTCTACACATCTTACACACGTCGCAATAGCCGATAAACAAAATATATATATCTACATTAAGCAGAAATAAACAGTTTCAATTGTCTTCATAGACAAGAGCAGCTTTGTCGTTAAATAAAGACTTCTGCCGTTTGTCGATGACAAGAGTTTGTTTACTGTGTGATTGGCCACCAAAAACACTGGCTTAGTAAAAACCAATTTCGCCAGATTAAATAACCTCTTTTAAATTTCTAAATGTTGTCACTATACATTAAATACTGTTTCTTTCGTTTAAGATTAATTATTTAGATTCATAATTTCATAGCCTCCTTTCTAAGGAGAGGCCTATGTCCAGCAGCGGACTTGTAAAGGCTGTAGGTGATGATAATCTCTTGTTCCTACATGATTTAGTTTCAGAACGAACAGTTATTCTGCTAAGAGCTTAAATTTTTTTCAAGATCCGAGACGGCGGAGTTGTGTTCACTTACCGGAGATTAAGCAGATTTTTCAGCACCTTTGCTGCCATGAAAATTGAAAAATATTTACATTATTGAGAATTTTATGAACTTAAATTTATTATAATTGTTTTTAGTGGCGTGTTTATACAGGTATAGCCAGCAGTGGTCTGCGGTGTGCTGATATGATGATGATAAAATTAAAAATACATATATCCATAGTCCGTTGCTGAAGGAAGATCTCCTCCAAAGAACGCCGGTTTTAGGCAGTCCGCAACCATCCATACTTTTCTAACATCATTAACTTTTATAAATTAGGATAAGTTATTAAACTGATTTAAATATCGTTTTAACGGATTCGAGACATATACAGTTATATGTCTCTCATAGGCACGGGACGTATAGGTTTGTCCTGAAAGGGAGTGCCTTAGAGGCAATAAATAAGCGGATTTTTCTTTACTTAAACCCGTTCTAACTGAATAAAAAGTATCCTATGTCCGTCTCCTGGTTCTAAGCTACCTCCCCATCAATTTTCAGCTAAAACCGTTCTTCTGTTCCTAAGTTCTAAGTGGTGTAACTAACACCACTTTCTTATAAAATATTATATAATATTTCTTATAAATATATAGATAATTTCTTGTATGTATTTCATAGTTTCATAAGTTTTAGAGTTCTGAGTTCATATTTTTAATACCACATCGCTAAGGTGAAAATACACAGATATATTATGCCTATCTAAATAGATAATTCGTATGGATCCTAGGTAAAATGTATATTTAAAGATTTTCAAATATATATATTTGTGAAAAATATATATTTTTAACGTCAATATGTTATAAAGTGTTAACGTAGCCAAACACCTTAAAATTAAATACAGTGGTCCAGTAAAATTAAAATTCTCTATAAAATTACTTGTCCTGACTTACTGGTCATCGCATTCGCTCACTCACTTTCATCAACGTAGAGCCTTAACCGCGTGGGCTACAAACTGCAAACGAATGCTCAAAAAAACGTCTTATGAAACTTTCACTCCTAACGTGGTAAAATAGGAGATGAACGGGTCTATAGAAGTTATAGTTAAGTTATTTTCAAGCTCATTGATGCGAGGGTGACAGTAGCGGTAGGGGAGGGTAAGTGTATGAACCTCACACTGAGACGATGACTGTCATTCCTCCACTACCTTTCACATCCACAAATGGGGCGTGAAAAAGTATCTCATTAGGACGCCGTAGTATTTTCTTTTTTTTTTTTTTAGAAAAAGACAACGCCCCCACTAGGAATAAATCCTGTCGCGGTGGACTTTACAGATACACAAGAAACGGATACAAAGAACACCCAGACTCAAAACAACAATTTTTGGATCACACAAAGTGTCGCCCCATGTGGAGTTTAAACCCCACAACACTCAGCGCAGTAGAGAGCGGCGTGGCGACCACATAAACCACTAGGCCAACCGTTCAATCAATGTAATGGACACCGTACTGCATTGTCTGCGTTCACAATGAGTATGGTGACCACAACTCTTGGATTCTATTCGTGCTTTCCATCAAGTGGAGTACAGTTACATTGACAGGTTAAAACAGAAAAAAAGACACGAACAAAGCTTTTTCAATTTCAATATAGGTATGACTACAATTTTTGATTAAGGTAGCAAAGTATGTGAGATTTACTTTTACTGACATAGTAAAAATATGAATACAACGAATATTTTAGGTGTCATCATCAATAGACTTCGACAGTCCTCTGCTAGACGTGGCCTCTCCTTAGTGTAAGGAGGTTAGGTTATATTAGGTGTATTTTAGTGTAATTGAAACAATGTTTTTGTATTTATTTAGAATGTAACAGGGAAACGTTAAACATATCGGTGGCCGGTCCGGTCTTCCTGTCACATTTCCTGTGCGGCCGATAACAATATGAGTCCGTTTCAACTATAGTGAGGGGAAATCACGGGAATATAAAGATTGATTAATATTCTTTTTTCTAACGAATAATTTCATTAAAATCTAAAGTGGGATTTATGTCGTAGTTGGGCAAATGTGAGAAATTAAAACGTCTCTGCCTACCCGTAGCCTTCGCGTTTCGTGATACGAATAACTGTAGTAGTTTGATTTGAAGCACGTATTGCAAGAATTATGTTCTCAATTAATTACTATTAAACTACACAATATTGCTATAACTGAGGGCCTGGTCGACGGGCAATCAGGATCGTGTACGTAATCAAATAGAATCAGCCAAGTAAGTCGATTCAATGTTTGAAAAATTTGGTGACAAATGAAAAAGACATTGAGGGGTTAGTTGTCATAGTGCCTTTGTCAAGAGCTTACCAGGCGTCTGTAGGCTACGGGGTTGTTCATCTGAGAATAAAATGACAATAAAAACAAACATAAAATAAAAGTTAATTACAAGAAAAATTTAAAAAAATAATAAAATAAACGGAACATTATAATATTTTAAAAACTACTTAAACACTAATCTGGCACAGTGGACTCCCACGCACTCACTTTATAGCAAAACATTAAACACACTCTCATAATTTCTTTTCATTTAATGAGATTAAAAGCATGGTGTGCCACCTTACACCTGAGGTCTGAAACAGGAACAGCTGTGTTACAACATACGGACCTTGTTTTTTAATGTGTGGAAACTCTCTCAGGTCGTTACCACATCGCGACTTGCGGCAGGTTGGTGCATCTAAGGATCGGCCCACAGGGTGTGATCCGGGAACTACTGTTATAAGACAACCGGACCCTAAAATTAGGTGATCTAACGCCCGTCAGGTGATCTAACCAGGTTCAGATCACTTGAATAAATACAACTAGGGGCCTATACGTCCTAACTTTATTTAAAGAATCATCGTCTAACCCCAAGCCGGTAAGATTTTTTACCATTTATCATTACTTCACCTGAAAAACTTGAAAGAATACACTTATAGGTAATACATACATGTGATATTTGAAGAATTATCGTACAACTCTTAACCGTTAAGGAGTTATACGTGACTTAAAATTTGAAGGTTACCCTTGATTTCCTTGGGATTCCATCATCAGATCCTGACAAAGCGATAATGGGACCACCTCGAGAGTATACCTACTATTTCGAATACAAAAAAGTTACCAAAATCGGTGCATAATTAAGAGAGTCATCCTTGAACATATAACTAGAACCAAAGATACAAAGACATGTATCTTTGTGAAACAGTGTAACATAAAATGTTTCTTTTTATAGATTATTGAATTTGTTTAAAAACTTAGTCATTTTTACTCGGTTGCACCAAAATGAGGGTTATGGATTGTATGTTTTCTGGTCTACTCGTATGTATCTATATTTCTTTGGGTTTTAGTTTTAAGAGTTTTGAGGTACTTATTAATAATTATCTAGCTCATTAGTTTTACATTTGTATTTGCATAGAATATAACGAAAGAATTGTAGAATTATAGGAAATTTATCAGATGTTACTTTTGGGACATTCTAACAACTTCCTTTTCGACCTTTTTCATTTAGATCCCATATTGTAACCAGGACATACTTGAACAAAGGAATACAATTAGTTCACCTGATGATATCATGGCAGTACCTACTATAGGTGCGTAAAATAAAGGCAAGTATATTTTCACAGAAATACCGCAAATGACACATTTAAAAAAGTCTGATTAAGTTTTAGAGAATTATTAACTACTGCCTCACCCGCACAACTTCGTTTGTCTCTTTCAAAAGGAATAAAGTTTTCCATTTTAGCAGCTTTATTCATGGATGTTTGACGTCTGTCAGTTTTTATAGGATGGGCCAAGAATTCGTTAACATGTGAATCTAAGATCCCGCGCAAACATGTTACGGGAGTTATTGGGGCCGATGCTACTGGAATTTGCTGGTTACAATAGTAACACATGGTTATAACAAGATAAAGCCACTTGTTACATATCCAATGAGTCCTTGCCGGTGGTCAAAGACAAGTTACCGGAAAAGCTGATTTTCAGACCAGGCGATAATCCATGGCCACCCAGAAGTCCAAATCTGTCCTCAGCAGACTTCTTTTTAATGGGGTTATTTGAAGAATCGTGTCTACATTAATAAATCATATGCTATGTCAACTAAAAGAAAAAACAGCGAAGAGACGTGACGATCTCGCGGTCTCTTTGCCGACGAGTATTCGAAAATTTCGATGCTCGCTTAGAAGAGTGCAAACGTTGAAATAGTGGTCATTTAGACAATGTAATTTTTAAAACATAAATTCCTTCTAATTAGCTTTCTTGTGAATAAACAATTTTTATAATATATCAAATGGTTTTTATATAATTTTTTTCAAATGTTAACAAATTCGTTGCCCACCCTATATATTAGAATGGTGTTTTCTAAAAAAAATTTTTATTCGAACAGAGATATAGTGTTGCTTGTATAGACTAAGCTCAAAAATCGGACCACGAATGGTGATAATTTAATAGTATAATTTAATAAAATTAGGAGCTTTTCAATTAATACATATAAAGGATTTTTTTTACAATCGGTCTGTTTGTTCCGACTAATCTCTGAAACGGCTGGACCGATTTTGACGGGACTTAATAGTTACGTGGCAACAAAAATGATATCAATGAAATAGTGAACAATATTTAATTCAAAAGCAACAAAAACCGCGATGATACCACAGGGTGCAACTAGTTAATCATAAAACACATCCCGTCCCGGTACTATCGTGCGACACAAGGGCCAACACTGTCATTTTTGTTAAACCGCACACTGTGGTGCGTTCAACTGTACCAGTTGAGAATACATTAATTAGTAATATATAATAAACACGCGGCTTTCCTTGTAGATAAAAAAAGCATTTATTAACGCCGGACGTGGAACAATTTAGTTATTAGTGCTTTTGGTTTAAGCCATCGCATTACGATACAGAAGAGGTACGTACTTGTATTTGTAATTGTAAAATAGTGTAGTTTAGTATTTATACATGTTTACCAGTGTTTGTATATTTTAGTGTTCTCTACTTAATCGATTAAGAAATCGAAATGTAAATTGAATTCAAATTGTGTTGATAACATATATCGAAATAAATCTCAGGATGTTAGAAATTTTGTTGGATTTTAGAGTTAAAGCTTGAATAGTGTAGGTACGTTTTGTGTTGAATGTGTAATATTTCTAAAATTTTTAAATTTTAATTACATATACGTATAACATATTTTTGATATCTAGACATACTAAATTCATCCAAGGAGTTTGATTCTTTGATAGTCTTTGTTTTCGGTTGACTTAAATAAATCCGATTTAAAAGTTCGTTTTGTTACTGTCACGTGTGTGTTTTTTAATTTATTATGTGTTATAACTGTTAACACAAATAGATATACATTAAAACCACCCATCGGTACAAATAAAAGAAGTATATTCAATGTAAGTTATACGAAACATGCTTTAATTAACTTTGATATGTAGAAACATGTACTTTATTTACTCTAAAAATAATATGTTATATGTATAAAACTAATACCTACTTTCATTATTCCGAAAGGTTTCACAAAAATATATTAATTAATGCCATAGTAGATATTGGACTCACAAGTTAACGGTAGATTTTTTAATAAAACTCTTTTGTATTGAAACAACACTATTTTTGTTTAATATATTGCAATTATATAAATATCATAAACATGTACTAACAACTATCAATGAAGTAATTAATTTAACATTATTTTTAAATTGTACATATTTGTTAGAATCTCTTTTTTTCTTATTTGATAACCTGTACGTATAACAAAAAATTCCTGAGGATATAAATCAAACAGTTGAAGACCTCCTAACTCTTGTCGGTTGCGGCTCATCGTATGGCAGTTTGCTGTGTAGTTATTGCCAGCTGCCTAGCGAAGGGCAACAAATGACTGAGTTGATCTACGCAATAAGATATCCGCAGTGAAGATGAACACGGCACTATCAAGAAATCATTGTTACCTGCCTCTTGAAAGACTACAGACAAGATAGTGTTCTGATGATTGATTAAAATTGAAGTCCAGTACAGATGAAGATTTAAAGGATAATTCTCTTAAAAATACGTTCATTACACACACTTATATGGAAATTATAAATCCTATGGCTATATTCAGCTCTTTTAATTGTGTGAGTATTCAAATCTTTAGTTTACAGACATGTCGTTTTCAAGATGTTCACTAAATATTGATATTTGAACTGTTCTGTTTTATTCTATTTATTTATTGTACTTATTCAAAAACTAAATAACTAAACAAAATTGTCTTTTATTATTATTATTATTTATTTATTAATTTTCAATCACTCAATTTCATTTAAGCGTCTATAACTTTCAAATTTCAGTTTCAAGTTCAAGATTTATATGAATTTAAATGATGGTGTTCATTAATAGTCGTAGCGACAGTCTCTAGCAAAAGAAGAAGAACGATGAATAAGGTGATGCACATCATTAATGTATGTTGAATTGATGATTTAGAATTAAAACGCGAAGTATGTATCTATATTCCCACTGTGGCCAAGACTCCTTTAGCCGTCAGAAGTCAAAACTCTGACTAGTCGGATGAGTCTGTCCGACTTGCAGTGGCATATCCCCTATGCTCATCTTTTGTCATATCGTTGTATCTACCTATACATGCTAACCAAACAACGGACCCGGTTTCTGCCTGCCGGTTTGGGATAGTGATAATATTTAGGTACAATATGTTGATGATGTTCATTAATAGTCGTAGTGACAGTCTCTAGCAAAAGAAGAAGAACTATGAATAAGGTGATAAACATCATAAATGTATGTTGAATTGATGATTTAGAATTAAAACGCGAAGTATGTATCTATATTTCCACTGTGACCAAGACTCCTTTAGCCTTCAGAAGTCAAAACTCTGACTAGTCGGATTAGTCTGTACGACTTGCAGTGGCATATCCCTTATCCTCACCTTTTATCATGTCGTTGTATCTACCTATATATGCTAACCAAACTACGGACCCGGTTGCTGCCTGCCGGTTTGGGATAGTGATAATATTTAGGTACAATACTTACTTTTACCTTTTCCACTCCTGGTGTTTTTGTATTATTTACTAAATGTGCCTACGAGAAAACAAGAATTAAATGCTATAATTTAAAATTATTATTACATGTCTCAACTACGGACCCGGTTTCTGCCTGCCGGTTTGAGATAGTGGTAATATTGAGATGGAATAATCTTACCTTTTCCACTTCTAATGTTTTTATATCATTTACTAAATGCGCCTACAAGAAAAATTGAATTGAATACTGTTATATAAATTAAAATTGCTATTACATGTCTCAACTACGGACCCGGTTTCTGCCTGCCGGTTTGAGATTATGATAATATTTATGTATAATACTTTTACCTTTTCCACTCATAATATTTTTGGATCATTTACTAAATGCGCCTACAAGGAAACTTGAATTAAATACTATAAATTAAAATGGTTACATGTCTCAACTACGGACCCGGTTTCGGCCTGCCGGTTTGAGATAGTGATAATATTTATGCTTTCCACTTTTAATGTTTTTGTATCAATTACTAAATGCACCTACAAGAAATCTTGAATTAAATACTGTGAAATCAAATTGCTATTACAAGTCACAACAATGGACCCGGTTTCTGCCTGCCGGTTTGGGATAGTGGTAGCATATATTCTTAAATGCCATCAATACTATAAACTATAGTTACCACTTAGGACATGGTGCACATATGTATAGTGATAAATAGATAAAAAAAGTATCAGTAATTATAGATATTCTATTTACTTAATTGCTTTCCAAACTACGGACCCGGTTTCTGCCTGCCGGTTTGGAATAGTGATAAAAGTAACGTGGGATAGTTGCTTTAGTGGTTTACGAGAGGGTGTTTTAAGAATTTTGGGTACTAATACTTAATAGTTGTTTACAACTTACGTAACCACTGTCCCACTATGGACCCGGTTTCTGTCTGCCGGTTTGGGAAGAGGGTTCTATAGAATATTATGATTTGTGACCATCAAAAATCCTTACTAATGTAAAAATGCAAGTGTTTTTGTTTGAATATTTGTTTTTCTTTCACGTCACAATGTCGATTTTATGGTATGATTTGCGCATATGGAGATAGGAGGATAGAGACTGATATAGGCTATATCTAAACACATATTGCCGCAGTAATACATCTCATTCCCAGAGGAAAGTCCATTCTGACGCGTTTATGAGTTACTCCAAATTTTATGAATTTCGACAGATGATGCTATTAAGTTTTTTCACCCGATTACATACTGTACAAAATTGTAATTACACTTCATAAAAAATACTCACGTTTTCTAATAGATGGCGCTATATTGAATAGCGTACCTATCTAAGTAAAAATATTAAAAAGCTTAATTTATAAGTGTTTTTATTATTTTTTTACTTTAAATATCGCGGTAACTACTATTTACCACGATAAGCGACAAACACGTGGGTTGAGCCCCGGGCCTTATATTCATATTATAATCGCAGACCTAATCGAAGTTAGATTGTGTTCACTATTATAAGTGTTTAAAAATGTATGTTTATTTAACGTTATATATTGATTGTGTTATTGTAGTGTTTGTAGATAGCATCTTTTTTAAATTAAGGACTCGCAATTATGGACTCTGGAGCACACTTTTATATACACAAATTAAAATTTTATATAAATTTACATATATCTCAATTTTTTATTAATTTAAACCAGCTTTTAATTTACAATTCTCAATCTTTAAAACTTGAATATTTTTACCGATTGAATGTTTATAAATACAAAACCGTTATAATGTGGAATCATTAAGTTAAATATAATCAAAGGTTCGTGTGGTTGACCTCTTTTAAAGTGAGCATTTATAATTGACGCCACAGTATTATTATTATATTAGGTTTTCGGCTCGCAATTTATGCTTCCATAAACTGGTTTATTGTATAATGTTAAGTAATCTTTCATTAAGAAAATGTTTAAACACATAACATAACTAACAAATCCAGAGTCTTCATAAGCTTTTATTCGCTTAAGTCGCGAAAATATTGGCGCTATTATTCTTTATTTCCCTGTAAAACTTACATAATAACTTTTCATTTTCCTTTTCATGCTCAAACGAGTACGTTTCAAAAGTGCGAAAGTACGAAAAACCGTAAGAAAAAGAGAGAATGAAGAACTCGCCCACACTATACTCGTATATAAAACTACGAGATAAAATTACTTAAAACTTACAAGATATGTCTATATATACGAGTAGATAGAGTTTCAAGTTTAAGATTCATATGAATTTAAATGATGATGTTCATTAATGGTCGTAGCGACAGTCTCTAGCAAAAGAAGAACAACGATGAATAAGGTGATGAACATCATAAATGTATGTTGAATTGATGATTTAGAATTAAAACGCGAAGTATGTATCTATATTTCCACTGTGGCCAAGACCCCTTTAGCCGTTAGAAGTCAAAACTCTGACTAGTCAGATGAGTCTGTCCGATTTGCAGTGGCATATCCCCTATCCTTACCTTTTGCCAGGTCGTTGTATCTACCTATATATGCTAACCAAACTACGGACCCGGTTTCTGCCTGCTGGTTTGGGATAGTGATAATATTTAGGTACAATACTTACTTTTACCTTTTCTACTCCTGATGTTTATGTATTATTTACTAAATGTGCCTACAAGAAAACAAGAATTAAATGCTATAATTTAAAATAATAATGACATCTCTCAACTACGGACCCGGTTTCTGCCTGCCGGTTTGAGATAGTGGTAATATTCAGATGGAATAATTTTACCTTTTCCACTTCTAATGTTTTTATATCATTTACTATATGCGCCTAAAAGAAAACTTGAATTGAATACTGTTATATAAATTAAAATTACTATTACATGTCTCAACTACGGACCCGGTTTCTGCCTGCCGGTTTGAGATTGTGATAATATTTATGTATAATACTTTTACCTTTTCCACTCATAATATTTTCGGATCATTTACTAAATGCGCCTACAAGGAAACTTGAATTAAATACTATAAATTAAAATGGCTACATGTCTCAACTACGGACCCGGTTTCTGCCTGCCGGTTTGAGATAGTGGTAATATTTAGGTGGAATAATTTTATATATTCCACTTCTAATGTTTTGTATAATTTACTAACAGCACCTACGAGAAATCTTGGATTACATACTATGAAATAAAATTGCTATCACAAGTCTCAACTACGGACCTGATTTGTGCCTGCCGGTTTGGGATAGTGGTAGCATATATTCTTAAATATCATCAATACTATAAACTGTAGTTACCGCTTAGGATATGGTGCACATATAGTGGAAAATAGACAAAAAAGTATCAGTAATTACAGATATTCTATTTACTTAATTGCTTTCCAAACTACAGACCCGGTTTCTGCCTGCCGGTTTGGAAAGACGTTTCCACAGAATGTTATGATTTATGACCATAAAAAATTGTTACTAATATTATAAATTCAAAATTGTGTTTATTTGTTTTAGTGTTTGTGTTTCTTTCACTTCGCAACGTCGATTTTATGGTATGATTTGCGTGCTTGGAGATAGGAGGATGGAGACTACATTTTACCGTAGTAAAACATCTCATTGCCATAGGAAGATCCATTATTTTCGTTTTTGAGTTCCTTGAAAAGTTTTATAAATTCCGATAGATGACGCTATTAGGTTTCTTCGCCAGATTGCATACAGTACAAAATTGTATTTACATTTCATAAAAAATACGCGCGGTTTCTGATAGATGGTGCTATATTGAATTGTTTACCTACCTAACTAAAAAAATATCAAAAAGCTTAGTTTATAAACTTTTTTAATATTTTTTTACTTTAAATATTATAATTGAGAAAGTTAGTAAGGATGTATGGAAGTGTGTAAACGCAAAAACTAATGTATAGATTTAGATGGCATTTTACAGTAATATAAGCTATATTACATCAGAATAACGCATAGGCTACTGTTTACCGCGATAACCGACATATTTACATGCGGATAGAGCCACGGGCCTTACATTTACGTTATAATCGCAGACATAAACGAAGTAAGATTATGTTCGCGATTATAAATGTTTAAAAATGTATGTTTATTAAACGTTTAAAATTTATTGTTATATTGTAGTGCTCGTAGAGTCTCTCTTTTAAATTAAAGGCTTACAATTATTGACTCTGGAGCACAAAGTAAAATTTTAAATATATGTATATATATCTTAATTTTTAATAATTTAAACCAGCCATTAATTTTTCATACTCAAATCCTTAAAACTTGAATATCTTTATCGAATGTTTATAAATACAAAACCGTTATAATGTGGAATCATTAAATATAATCAAATTTTCGTGTGGTTGACCTCTTCAAGAGTGAGCATTTGTAATTGACGCCACAGTATCATTATTATATTAGGTTTTTGACTCTCAATATTATGTTTCCGTAAACTGGTTTATTGTATAATGTTAAGTAATCTTTCATTAAGAAAATGTTTAAACACAACATAACTAACAAATTCAGAGTCTTCATAAGCTTTTAGTCCCAAAAATGTTAGCACAATTTTTTTTTAACTTACTGTAAAACTTACAAGATCAGTTTTGAATATCCTTTTGATACTCAAACGAACATATTTTAAAAGTTCGAAAGTACGAAGAACCGTAGGAGAAAGAGAGAATGAAGGAGTCTCCCACACTATAAATAGAACTACGAGATAAAATTACTTAAAAGTTACGAGATATATATATCCTGTAAGTTTTTCAGCATAATAAATTAGTAATTAGAATTGTTCAGATTCAGACAACAATATAACTTCTAAAACATTAAAAATCATGATATCACGAAGCGAAAGCAAAATAAGCCAAAAACAATTTTATTGGTTTCCTAATTGAACATACGAAAGGGACTTCCTTACAAACGCGTGTCCCGCGACACACTTTTCTTTTATTAATAAAATAGATTTTGATTCCACTTTTGATTATGTTTATTTTTAATCCCCAACACAAAAGTTTATCCGTATGTCTGTCTGTGATGTCATAGCTCCTGAACGGACAAATGTAAATGCGCTTTCTTTAATCTAAACGATTATAATCCTGAAATATTCAACGGACGTCTGAATGGATTTTTCTTATGAGTCGTATGCAATTGTCACCTTCATCGGTAGACTTTCGAAAGAGCGTGAAGACAAAGACAAAGCTTGATGAATGTTGATCGAGTTTTAATCTTGATTTAAAAAACCATAAAATTATTAATAATCTATGGCATGAAGACGAACAACATGCAATGTCGTCCTTGTGGCTAGCCATTGAACTTGAGTAGTCGTCGGCGACGCGAAACGAGTTTAAAACATAAGCTCATTCATTTTTACGTCTTACATTTACAATCGAATACCATTATTTACATATAGAATGGGGTGCTATAACTTTGATGGCGTGATAAATTTGTTTAAATATAACTTGAAAACTAAAATTTACACCCACAGTTTTGAATAGGAAACCGAGAGATTACTTTTTATAAGACGCACAGGGTTATATTTAATAACTAGCTGCGCCCGCGACTTCGTCCACGTGGAATTTTTTTATAATTCCAATATTTTAAAATGTAAGTAGCTTAAATTTTTCCCTATAACGTCAGCTATCTGTCAGTGAAAGTCCCGTGGAAATCGGTCCAGCCGTTTCAGAGATTATTTATTAGAGACATAAAAGCGGTTATTTCAATATAACAAACAGACACTCCAATTTTATTTATATGTATAGATGATATGTAGATCAGAGACAGGTGATATTTACAACCTCTTTAAAAGCTTAAGCATGATACCTATATTTGTCTTTAAAGTGAACAAGTTACACTAAATATCCCATGATAAGAGAAATAAATGCATTACGGGCTTTGAATAGCACTTACTCTCCAAACCATCATGCGGGCATATCGAGGGATGTTTGAACCGCAGTAACCTCACTCGCACGGTAAAAAGTGAATATAAAATTACTTTGGTTTTCTGCGACACCTACCTCAGGCCCAGGTTTGCCCACGTCTAAACACGTTTACGCTCACTTGAATAGACCCCCTGAGCATCATCTATAGCTACCAAATCACAAGTAAACTTGAAGACCACGCAACCGGGAGACGTTGACGGCGAGCTCTATCGACTCATATAGCCCTCATCATCAAGAAACATCGTCTTGACGTTTATATTAAAACAGTTTTTAGGGGTTTGGTGTTTCCCCGGCTACTGGTACCTGAGACGGCGTGCGGTTTTTGGTCGGTTCGAGTCCGACCTAACCACCAGTAGGTGGTATCCGAGGGGATTTCCGCAGAGAAAAAAAAAAAAAAAAAAAAAAAGGGGTTTGGTGTAAATTGAATTGAAAAGCTTTAGTTGTATGTATTATTTTGTATTTTGGTTACAGATAATTTTTAGCTGGTACTTAGATACTTATGAAAATTAATTTAATGAGTACAGTTTTGAGTACATGGTCATTAAATTACTTTTGATGATTTCACTAAAAGAATTTATTAGTTTTCGATTTGTAATTTTTTTATCTTTAGTTCCGTCTGTCTTGTTTTTATGAGGAACAACAATTACTGCACTGTCTACGCACCCTTCTCCGATTAGTCGGACACTGTCTGCGACAACCAAAGGGCATACCACCGAACGGCAATACGCTAAATGTATACGCGAAAGCGAGCCATAGCAACAGAACGATAATCAGTACATAATATATCACTCGACTCGAGGACTGCCGTTGCAAAAGTCTAGAAGGGCATGTCTTACAAACATCCTCGCATTTCAAAGGCATCGTTGGTTGATAATCTGAGAGTTTCTTTTTATATATTTCCGTTGTCACCTCGGGAGTGTCTTTAGAACACAAGCATGACAAATTTGACGTACTCGAAGTTAATTTCTTAAAAAGTGAGGCTCCCCGCGACATTCTGGTTCTAAAATATTCTTTATGTTCATTTCGACGAAATTTCCAGTATTTGAATGCAATTTACTACATGTTTTATTTTTATTTTTCACATTACATCATTCTTGATATGGAATAGATAATCTACATTTTGGTTGACTTTGCTTTGACAGCAGAAAAAAAGTACCGTCGTCTCCAAGTATTTATTTTTTATATTCTCCATCGTTTGAATATCGGTGATAATTATAATGGCAATAGTGAAGATATAATAATCGTAATATTACAATTGTAAATAATTTCAGTTCACTTGTATTTGGCCGTCATTAAACTTTATTTTCAAGTCTATTGCTTAGATAACAAAACAATTGTACCGGAAGTGTGTTCAGTATTTTATCATTTGTTTAATTGATAATTTTTACAGTGCATTTAAAAGTAACTACTTGCTTTTACCGATTATTAAATTACTACTAACGACCGTACTATGCCAAAGTATTGAAAAGAGCTTTTTGTCAAATAGTCACATACAAAAAGAAACATATTTACTTAACATTGGTTACACATATTTTTTTTTATTTGAAAAGTATTTTCTTAACAGACAATATTTTTAAATTTGACTTTCGGGCATTGACTGTCTAAAATTATAACTAATTAACTATTGGAACTATTACTAGCTATTCTAAACTTGAAACAATTGAAATATGGTACTTACACTATTCTTCGCGTTTGCGCTATCGACCCATTTAAAATAGTAGAATGTATCACATTGGGTCTCCGTTACCCCATAGTGCCAAGATATCTCATGCTCCGTTGTTTTGGATCTTACCCAACAACATAACTGCTAATGTAACTGCTAGATGTGCAAGTTAAAATGTTTACTGTGCACTAAATTGAACGGCGACATTCAAAAAATGCGCCGAACTGTTGTTAAATAAAAAAAATTGTACCGATATTAAGTGACACAAGGACAATATTTTACTAGTAAACACTTTTCAATGAAAACTGAATATCTATACGTTTCCTACAAAATTTTAGTCAAAAACAACAGCGACTTTTCAAATTTTTTTATTGCTAGGTAGTAGAGCCACGCTGATTTCAGCACGAGCGGACCAGCTCGACCGGGGCAGGACTACCCTACCACAGAAAATCAACTTAAAGCGCCAGCATCCGTGTTGTCGTGTTTCGTTGGTGAGTGTGAGACCGGAGGCCCATTGATGCAGGGGTGACAGTTATCGTGGTAATTGTGTAAGCCTTACACTGTCACGATGACTGTCATGCCTTTTGCGTCCCCAAGCGGGGTGTGAAAAAGCATCTCACAAGGCCGCCATAGTGTGGGTCACCATACTGCATTATCTGCATTTGCAATGCTTATGCTGACCATAACTCTTAGATTCTATTCATGCTTTCCATCAAGCAGAGTAGAGTCACTTTGGCAGACTCTTGATACAAGAAAAAAACTTTTATTTACGGAGCTAAGCCACAATTATGACTGTGTTACTCTATCATAGTCAATTTATATTTTACATTAATAAATATACATACATATTACATTTCCTTTGACAGATATAGCTAAGGCTATGTATGTTTTGTATGCTGAATAATGATAGTGGTTGGTGCATGTAAATGACGTAGAGAGTTAGTTGACTCTAAAAGTTTTATTTCTGCCATTCATTATAAATATATGTAAGCTCATTAAAAATGTTAAAATGAGTGAGTTGTTGTCACCACCCCTAGTCCTCCCATGAGTGTCGTAAGAGACGACTAAGGAGCAAATTATGCAAGACAACATCACTGCAAATACCAACCTATCTGGCCAATGCTATATGACCAAAACTTCCTTTCTAAGGAGGGGCCTGTATTCAGTGTAGGACTATCAAACGTCAATACTGCAAGTGAGTTAACTTATTTGAAGAGTACTTCTGTACTTATAATGACAATTTTTCTTTGTTTTGGCACAATACGGTTGACATAATTTGCATAATAATGTTACTGTGCCAAAATATTTTTCTGTCTATTTACTGAAACATTATTTAGTCATATTGGTGTCAAATACATACAAGTAGGTGTGAATGCGTCAGAGTTGTCAAATGTACTGATATAAAAAAATATATAAATTTAGTATTTCGCTTTTTACTTTCTTTGTAGTGTCCGTGTGGTGTCGGATTAAGAATACAGAGTCATCATCCCTATCCATTATGTGGGTGTCATAAGAGGCGTTTTAAGACGAAACTATGCCGAACAACATCACTCTAAAAAGAAGGAAAACTTGAACAAACTTCTTTTTATTTAGCGTATAGAAATCTCTTAGCATCGTCACCCCACCGGGGTTTGCGGCGGGGTGGTGTGTCGGAATCGGATCCATCCAATCACACGGTGTGCCCCACTGCGCCTAGAATAGGAAGGATCTGGGCATTGTTGTTATTAAGTCATCCGGATCTCTTACCAACCCGTCTGGTTACGTGGTACAGTAAGCCAAAACCACATTTCGAAAGAGGTTTATATCTAGCAGTGTACTGTTAAAAGCTGTAGGTAGACTGTAGATGATGATACTTTCTTTATTTACAGACGAAAAATCCTTTTACATAGTGGCATTTGCAATATAAAATCATTATTTAGACTCTTATTTTTATCTGAATACAAAGAACTCTATAACCCTACCTATTCTTTTGAATACATTTTTTTTCAATGAGAAAAATATTAGTTTTTTTATATAACGTAAAATACCTCAAAGTGTGCAAGGTCAAGTTCTGCACCCAGTGTGGCGACCTTCCCGAGCCATTAGGACTGAAACATACGGTCACATATTGTTGCGCAACTTTGTATGTGTTAATAATTATATTATCACCTTTGAGGCGTCGACCATAGACTTACTTGTAACCTTAATAAACTATTTTAAATCATCATCTTTAAAATCGCCTGCGTAACTTGGATACACCTAGTGTCACCCAGCACGATATACTGCCACCGGCTGCAATAGCCAAACTGGAGGTCTCAGGTGGGTTGTTGCAAGTAATATAGCAAATTGAGGTTATATCCAACATTCGCAAACATGCCCATATGCAAATTATACCGCATTTGTTTTCTTATTCACTGTGACCGTCCAACTGTACTATAAAGGAGCTGTGGAGAGCAAGGCGTTATCTGTGGCCGAGTACTGGCCCTACGAAATTTAGGAGTGTTTACCGTTAGCACAAAAAAGAAGACTCGACATGATTTAACACCTAACATTCGCACTTCAGTATATTCCGTCCACGAACGAAGGCCTCCTATCATCCGTTGAAAGCAATTTCCTCAAATCATCATGTCTCTATAATTAATTAAGCAAATTTTTTAGACAGGAGCGCTGTTGTCTATACTAATATTATCAAGTTGGAAAATTTGTTTATAGTTTGGTTGAACTCGCTAATCTCAGGATGGTTCGAATTAAAAAACCTACCTCTGACCCTGACAAAATAAATCGGTAAAAGGATCGAATCAGAAACCATAATGATCGAATCAACGTTATGGGTTGAATGAGTTCTATTGTGAATAATAAAGTCCACGTAGTCAATCCACCGATGGATTGAACTATCTATTCAAAATTATTTTAATTCCGTAAACAATGTAATTTTAAAACTAAATCATTTCTTAAAATTTCATTTTTTCATCAGCGGACTACAACCACGACACGAAGATACGTCTCTGTCAGTCATAATTTAGTCTGGTATTTTATAACGTAATTTTTCTACATCATTGTGTTAATTGAGTGAACACTGAATTCCAGACAATAACAAATAAGTACCGTGTACATTTATGTACACATTAAGAAAGAATTCAAAATTGATATGCAGTAAAACTTGTAAAATACATTTTTGAAGATGACCGGTAACACAACTAACATTGTTAGGCTGCTTGCATAGACGCAATCGTTGAATCATTGTATTCGTATTATACATTATTTTTCATTTTGCTAAAACCAACCTTCACACCAGCAAATATCCCGTATTTGAAAACTTTACAGACATATACGAAAGGGACATAAATACCATCCAGACTCAGGACAGCAATTTGTAGCTCACACACCTGTCTCAGCTCACAGTTGTCCCATGTGGGGATCGAACTATAACACTCAGCGAAGTAGGAAGCGGTATGGTGACAATTGAAACCACTATTCCATGCAATCTCGTCATACTTTATCGTTTAATGTGGTTACTTCTGTCTAATGAATATAAAATTATTTTACTTAGTATTATAGATGGCGTTACAGGACCTAGATAAATACCACGTATACCTCAAATACCACGTTCCCGCATGTTTACTAATACGAAACAAGTAACAACGAACGTACGCTATCACAAAAAATATTACGCCGTAGTCATGTGATTGCCAATCTCTTGCAAACGAATGCACACTACCATGAATAACTTGAAGCCGTAACAATACGATCTCTAAAAATTAAATCTCTAATTCGCCAAACTCGAGTCATTTCATACGAAAGATAACACATCCACCCCGTGTTGTGTTACCCTTCATGTTCATTTTTGGTGTCTGATGTCAATGTGATCAATGTTCGATAATAACTAGAAGATTCTCGGGGCAATGTCCTCAACTGAGTTCGTCGTTCCATTATAAACGATCTTGTATTTATTAAAAAGGTAATTTCGACGTAGGTAAATAAAGTAAATTAAGATACTACCATATAATTTTGAATAAACCATATATTGCTTAAGAACACTGACATAAGTCCACCGATGTACAAATTGCATAAATTGTAAATAAATAAATAAAGTAAAAAGTGAAAATATGGTATATGGATAGTGTTCTACTAGAAAATAACACTATTTACACAAGCCAACAATTTTATAAGAAAAATAGAATTAAATAAAAAAAAATTGCAGAATCATGGAATAAGCAACGTAAACGCACCTCTTACCGCCAGTTTAAGCCAAGATCAGATTAATACGATAAAAACAAATACATAACTACTGTCATTTTCATTTTTTTCATAATATTTTAAGTCGAATCCTTACCCGAGTTATTCGTTGTTTAAAAAAACAAAGAATGATAGAAATTAAAGCAATTCGAGTACAGTATAGAGTCGGGGGTTGACTTTTTGAGGAAAGTGTCATAGTTTTGAGTAGGCCTGCCCATACAGACGATATACGAGCCCCAATCATCATGTTACTTAACCCAATGTTAATCAAGATCAATGACCCCGAAGCGTGACATTACCGTCAGCAGGACATTGGAGTAGGCCGTGAAAACACTCAAAACCGCCAGAAAGATACTAATATGATCTAATATTACAAGGTTAGATGATACTCACATTAACATATACAAAAAATGTAGAATACAATATATACTTATGAAAAGAAACAAAAAAAAACAAATACGAAATAGAAAAACAAATTTAAATGTGCATCACTTTTAAACACAACAATCGTAAATATGGGAGTAGCAACATCAATTCCAAGCAAATTTGTCATTTAGATTATCTGAAACTGTGGAGCAAGCCTTTTCACATTGTTTTTGCTTTATTACTTAAGGATTTAAATTTGTTAATACCTAATACTTGAAATTTGCTAGGATTTTTATTCTAGAATCGCACACCTTGACATCGAAAAGACTTGCATACTGTTTATAGTCAAGTCGTTGGCAACACGAGTTTGTCTTTATTTCTAGTGTTGATATCATGATGTCGCTAAACTTTGTGAACAAATAAACATTTTTCTTTACATTTTTATAAATATGTTGAGATGGGACTGTCATGGTACCATTTTTTTATATTTATCCCTCATTGACTGCCTATAACTGAGATTATAAATTGCACGAACAGCTCTCTTTTACAATTCAAAGATACTTTGAATGTCAACAGCATTTCCCCACAACTTTGTTGTATTATATGACATTACACTATGAGAATATTATAACTAAAATACACCAATCTAGCTGTTTCTTCGTTCGTCTATTCGACAATCTGTCAATGTGCAGGCCCCACGACCGAAACCCCCCTAATGACCAAAGATCACAAGGACCTTAACGTCCACCCTCTGGATTCTATGACCCGTAAGAGATAATAGAATTCAAGGTAATATATACTCCTAATTCCATAGTGATTCCATTTCCTGATCAAACTTTCACGAAAAACGCAATTGAATGCCTTAGACAATTCACAAAAAACAATTAACGCATCCAGTTTATTTTCCCAGGCGCTAAATACACTTGTTCATTACCAGCATTACTTGTTGGGCGACCACTTCTGAAACCAAACTGTTTCCTATGTAGGATATTGTTGTATAATTTTCTTAAAAATTTTACTGAAAGTAGTTAACACTGAAATAGGTCGATAATTTGTAGGACCAAACGTGCTACTTGTCTTATCTTGCTCATTAGGTCTGGAAATACAAAACGTTCCATGCACTTATTGAAAATTATAATTAAAAAAAATCGACTTTAAAAAAACTAACTGCAGTCTCCCTACCTAAAAACAACAAAGAACGCATTAGTTACTATCACATATGTATAATAGTGTTTTATTTAAATTATCAAATAATTAGATTTAAGAATTGTAACTTAGTAATTTTGTAAATAAGTAGTAACAATTCACAAACGCAAATAGCTTGATTGCTAAGTAAAATAATTGTATATTTACGTTCGTTTAGATTTTTTTTGACAATAGTTAAATTATAGTTACTAAGTAAACTTTTGATTTACATAAGTAACTAGAAAAGTTATGCATTTTTGAACAAATAAATAATTCAGTTTATATTTCACTTTTTAGTGTTTGTAGGTAGCCAGATTTTGTTTGATATTTTTTTAAATTGGATATTTTTTATAAGCAAAATATATTTTGACTTTGAGTGTAAAACAATTGTAGCTACATAGTAAGTAAATTCAACTTAGTCGTAAAGGCCGCAATCTTCGAAAAAGGATCACCTTCAAATGTTACTCCTTCCAATGCGAATAACTGAGGTGGTTTGATTTGAAGTACCTATTGAAACTGGGTATAGGCTGGGATGCTACCGCTACTCTTTCGTTGGGTGGTGTCGGTGCATTAACTGCTTAAGGTCGAGTGTGACATTATTACGTCTAATCGATCGTCACAGTAACCGCCTCGGGCGTTTCGATTGGTCCGCACTAAAATCTTTATCAATAGCAACGCTAAATACACTCGTTGTGACCATCGAGTTCATGTAAAATAAACTCATAATAGGCGCTCTGAACACTTTGCTTATGGCAACACCAACTATGGTCATAACCTCATAATGAAAAAGTGTTGCACGAAGAACAACGCCAACAAAAAGCAACAGCAACAGAGTGTGAATATTTCAATTAGAACGCTTAAAAAAATTAGGTGTATAGTTATGGTGTAGGTTCCAAAAACCAACTTGTTCAACTTTGCATATTTTTCTTTCCTACAGAAGACTGATTACTACAACTGACAGGTATCATCCTTTATCATATCCTTTTTTTTACATGTGATAAAACCACCGCCACCTATCGGAGCCTTTTTTTTTTTTTAACGTGTGGAAACCCCCTCGGGCCGTCACCCCACCGGGGTTTACGGCGGGGTGGTTTGTCAGAATCGGACCGACTAAAACCACACGGTGTGCCACTCTGCGCCTGACATAGGAGGGATCCGGGAACCGCTGCTATTACGACATCCAGACCCATCGGGGCTTGCGTCAGGGTGATGTGTCGGAATCAGATCGGCTAAAACCACATAGTGTGACGCTTTGTGCCGAAGATAGTGGGATCCGGGAACAGCTAATGTTACAAGATCTGGACCATCATCTTTTAACCTGAGATCACTTGAACAACTTTGAATGAATACAACTAAGGGCGTATACGTGCATATGATTTTTAAAGAATTATACGTCAACTCCTAATCGTTTAGAAGTTTTTTCTGCCGTCATTAGCTCATCACCATGAAATGATAACTAACAGATGAAAATATTAGAAAATATATGAAAGACAACACGCGCCTACAAAATTCGAGGGTTGTCTTCAATTACCTTGGAATCCCATCATTAGAGCCTCCCATGGTGATAATGGAGCCCTTTCGAATACAAAAGAAATTTTAAAATTGATCAGCTATTTACGGAATAATCGGTGAACATACATTATAAAAACGTACATGCAGTGGAACACAGAACTACGTCTTTTTTTAAGTCGGTTATTTAAAGCCAGCTCTGATGCAACTACACTAATAAATACTTATTAATTGAATTAATATTTTATATTAAAGTTTTAAAGAGTTACTTAGGTGCAGTAGCTATGACATAATATCTACTTAAGTACTTACTTACTACTAAATAATCGTATTAATGGCATATTAACTATAAAAATACAATACTTGAGAATTATAAATCTTTGATTCACCAGAATATTAAACATAAGAACAAAGTTGATTTGTACAGCTGTCGATGCTTTTAAATAGTATATTAGGAAATTAGCATAGCTCACAAAGTATATATATACATATATATAAATAAATGTTTGTCTGTCTGTCTGTCTGTATGTTCCTTATAGAATCGTAAACTATGCATTTGATCATGTGATTATCTCTAGAAAAGTTATTGTGCATGAACCCACGAAGGTTTCTGAGTTGGTATGATTTTTTTTATGTATAACTTTCCTTCAAATTTATTTTAGTTGGTAGCGTAGCAACAGTACAGCTAATAATATATGAATACATAAATAAAATAAAACAATTTAATATTGAATTTAAGGCAAATCAGAGCTGTATCTCAGGAAAGTTGGTTATTATTATTGTTTGTGAAAATATTAAAAAGCCATCAAAATAATTAAGAAAGTAAATAAGAATGGTTTACGTTCATATTGGGTGTTCTTTGTGTTCGTCTCTTGTATATTTGTAAAGTCCCCCGCGACACAGGATTTATGCCTAGTGCGGGCGTTGTCTTTTCTAAATAATAAAAAAATATATTTTCTGCTAAATAAGAAATGAGCATTCGTACGTAGACGCGAGCAGGGCACTATGAAAAAAATGATTTTACCGAAATCCACCAACGAATTGTCCAATTATTCTTTAAGCCGTTATTTATGTATAAGCAAGTGATGAATATTTGCAATACAAATTCTTCTATTACATATTGATTACTAAAGCAACCACTTGTGTAACGTTAATACAACACTTTTAAATAATCATTTTACGAAACAGGCCGTAGATGCCGATTTTAAGAGGCCTTCATTAGGTGCGGCTACATTATCTGTTCTAATTTTCGTATTAGTGGCAGGAAGTCGTGCCCGACCCGAAAGGGTCTGTGGTAAAAGTACTTGCTGTGGCAAACTCAAAAGCTGCGGCGCTCCTAGGTTGGACTGGTCAGACTTAATGACTTAGTCAAAGCTCAAATAAATTACGGTTTTCAGCCTTTCACTAAGGAGTTTTCGTTAAACCTAGGTGAGATAAATTTGGTTAGGATAGGTTTGACTGAAAATACTTCAGTCAAAGGGTGAAAATGAAATATATTTCGGGGCTCGCTTACAGGCTTTGGCCAAACTTATGATTAAGCAGTCCTTCCGCGAAGACACTGTGCATCAAACTTTGACTATAAAATATGTACTACAAATAGGTAAAAACAACAATACCTTATCCTACTACAGTCTTTTTTCTGTAGGAACTCTCGATGAATCTTGCTAGTTAATATTTTAATGAATTCAAATTGTGGTTGAATTTAAATTCTAGTCGACTTCCTTCAACAAGATAAATAGTATGAAACTCGCTTAGTAAATTTATATCCAATAATTCTTCTCCGTCTGTTTTATTAATTAGCGCGGTCACCGTTTTATGTAGCACCAGAAACAGGTTTCTTTTTTTTTGACAACTTTTGCATCATGACCATTTATCTCTCTCGGGGGATATTACAAACATACATGAAATGAACATAAAAACCACCCAGACTCGAAACTACAATTTGTGGATTACACAAAGTTTTATCAGTGCAGTAAAAAGCGGCAAGATGACCGCTTAAAACCCCACACCATTCGCACAGTAATCAACTACTATTTATTTTTAAGTGGCTTTAGATGTAATTACTATATGTACTTAAATGAATTTATTCTGTATATTGAGACAGGGTCAAACTAGCGACTGTATAACTATGATATAACGTCCGGTATCTTTAACATTCGTGTTTCCTCCAAAACATTCCCAGCGGATGGGAATTCAATTCAAGTTCATGTAATTATGAAAGAATATGCAGTCATAGTAGAAATATACTTAGTTGTGTTCCGTATGTTCTTTATTATCGTGCGTAAATCGAAACAAAACAGAACACTATAACACATAATCCTGACTAATGTTATAATTGTTTGTTCCTTACGCTTTCGCACTGTGACAACTAAATCGGTGTTAAAAATTATTTCAGTAATAGAAAGCTACACTATCAGGTACTAACATGATTACTTTTTATCATGATAACCAATGTACACACGGGGTGAGCCGTGATTAATGCTTATTAACAAAAAGGTTAAAGTAAAAAGTAAGTAAAGGTAATAAAAAGTAAATTAGAGTATCTATGCTTTCGAAATTTTCGAATTTTTCGAAAAGTACATATAACTGCGAAGAATCGAATAACTTTGTAAGACTAGTTAACTAACTAACTATATTTACTTTTTTTTCAACTTAGATTAATGACTATCCAAAACAAAAACTTTATAATTGTAGGTAATGGTTTAATATTTTCGATTAAGAACTCCAAAAATTATAATTAAACACATCGTAGACAATTGGATCCCACGCCCTCCCCATTTTCCGCCGAAAGGTTGTACAGCCGGCTGCTTACAGTCGTTTACCGTTTGGCGCGAAAAAAACATATGCTGTGGAGCACGTTGGCTATTTTACAGTGTCGTTTTGTATAAATAGGTTGTTTATAAGGTAGATACCGCATCTCTCCACGTTGTTTACGAAGAATCGCACGAGAACCACGCTGTTGAAGCGATGTACCGGTTAGTCTATATTTTTGTTTACTAAATACGTCTGATTAAGTTTTGGTATTATTTGACGAATTTGTGACAAGTGTGTGTGAATTAGTGGACTAGGAACTTATGTCGGTAGGTCGCACAAGCAAGATATTATTATTATTACAATATATAATACAAATTTTCATTACTTTGTATGACTGTAGTGACATGTATTCCTAGTAATTACAGTTAATGCTAGAAACACAAATGTTTATTTTACTTATACAATACATTCAATTTTAAATTGATATAATTTGACTCTAATTTTGATGAAGTATAAAGATTTTTATAAATCACTATTACAATAATATATATATATATAAGTCATTCCAATTTAGTGCTGCAAAACAGGTAAAAAAGCTAATGAATTCAGATTATATTAACTTTTTTGTAATTGCTATTGATCTACCTATTTTTCGTTAATTCCCAAAATATGTTACCGGTTATATCTAGTGCAGCGCTGCTAATAATAGATTTAAAGATGTTATCGTGTAAAATAAATTTTATTGTAAAAATATTATCGACCTAATTAAGATCATTTTTTTATTTAAATGATAGATCTTTGGTATCGAATGAATTCATTTGATATATTTACATAATTGTAGTGAGCTTCCAATTGATATTAAGTAATATTTACTTATGAGATGTGTAATCTTTTAACATTTAATATACTCCAATAAATTATGTATATTAAATAATTTAATAACGCTACATTTGATCTGTACTATGCCAGTTTCGTTTGAAACAAAACAGAGCCATAATGACATTACAATGTTTCTAATGGCTTTTCCATTCAGTTTTCCTTGTTCTTGACCAATTGTATTTGCTGGGAAAAATAGTGAGAACTCAATAGTTCTCACTATTTTTCCCAGCAAATATCATAAAGCATATCCCTTTTATAGATAAACGTTCACGTAAAAAGGTACATAAGCCTACTTAAGAATTATTGCAGTGGTTTGAATAATATTTCTCATGAATTGTAATGTAACAATTAATAATGAATCAATAGTCCATACGAATAAAAAAACAATCAATTTAAATAGGTATCTTAGGAATAGAATGCTATTTGCCACGTTTTTATTTCTACTTTCTAACAAAAGTAACTACCTATCAGAATTCATCAATCAATGAATAAAGGATATCTTTTCCATCCACTGAGATACTTTTGCCAGGGACTCCAAACAGAGACACCAATTTTGCCAGGAACACCCTTATTTATACGCCTACAAATACATTGAGACATATAATATGTCGAGCAGGTCACGTCAGAAGTTTTTAGACAGTAGTAACTTTACTAGCGTGCTTCTTTGTAAAATTATCATCAACAGCCTTTAGTGGTCCACTGCTGGCCATAGGCCTCTCCTCAGAAGAGATAGATCTCTAGATTTTGGCCTACTACACATGCAACTCTGAATAAACTTTTATATTCACTTCGTTTTGCAAGGCTTGTTTCAAGTTTTGTGTTTTTGTGCCCTTGCAATACACACGAGGAACATAGATTTTTTTTATTGACGTGGTGAAAAATCTCCCCCAATCGAGGCCACGGCGCTTACCGCCACGGATATTTAGCCGCAGAGTTCTTGCGCCTTCTCTTGTAAAGGGGTCATTTGGAAGTGGAGCTCTTGATGCTCAACCCGTAACCTCTCTACTAACAGGGCCGAGGTGTCGGCTCTCCTAAGGATTTCCAAGGAGATTTCATTCATTTCATTTCTGTCGAGACTTCATCTACAGGGCAGGGTTCCTCTTCTGAGGCAGCTCTCCATTGTATCGTGGGCCAACCTTCGTGGACCGGCTCTCCTCCACTGGCCCCTTCGCGATGCGTTTACGAACTGAATGATGAAGCGTCACTATCCTCTGAGTCCCCCCTCTACCGTCCAATTTATCGGACTCCTTTAGGCTGAGGAGTTGGGTGCTCGATCGTCCACTGCTTTCTACCTCTTCTCATCGCTCGCCTGACAGGGCGTGGAAAGACGCCGGACCCGGTGTCGTGGTACGTATTCTGTGCCCCAATTGTTATGTCCGGACTTGGACATGTCTGTTAACACAAATGTGACTCCTAAGATTACAGTGGGCTGGACACTGATCTTAAACGGAATGACGAGGGATTCTCCGACCGCGGTACGGTCAGTACGCTCTTGGGATATTCGTTTTTTCTAGGCTGTGTCCATTTTTGTGTTACTGTTTCGCGTGAACCAACGCTGCCCTAGAGACAAGGATACCCCGTAACCGTTAACCTTCTTACTGGTCTTCTTATTCTTAGGTACGAGGTAATTATTTAAAGAGGTTTTTTCCTCGTGAATTTCTCTTGGCCCTAAAATTCGTTTGGCCAATCGGTTGCCAGAGTTCGGCAATGACCTTAGGCATTTGCTCTGCCCACCGGAATCTCGTCGCCCCCATGACGTCGACCTCCGATGTAAACTCCGCACGTGGCCTTTGCGAGACACACATCGAAATAATATTTTTTATAAGTTTTGTAAAGAATTTCGCCCTTGACCAGTCTCCTAACTAAGAGAAGGCCCCCGCTTTCCATTATTCGGTGTCTACGGGTCTGACCGTCCACGAAATAATGCGAAACTTCTGACGGCAGTCCCGTCGCTCCACTCGTAGGGGTTTTGCCACCCTTCCCGTGCCAGGCATCACATTAATAACCATAAAGTCGTGTGTATCGCCTTCCACGTCGATGGTCGTCACATCGGTCTCCATAATTTGATCGTCGAAAGACCAGCTCACGGACTATGTTAGATTTATTAAGTTAAAATTTTTGAATGCGTAATTTAAAAGTGAATACCTCTTTATAGTCTGTGTTTTGTGGTATTAAACTGCTAAGCATTTTGCTGTAGTTTTATCTTAAAATCAGTAACTAATCAAAAGTGAGTCTGTAATTAATCGCCACATAATGGCATTCGCTGTGTATTGTCTCGACAACAATGAATATTTTTTGTTACTTACATTAGAACACTGTGATTTATCTCAAAAAACTTATGAATTACTATTTACAATTGTAACTTCGTCGGTACTGTGGTTAGGTGAACACTAATTAAGTTTTATATCAGTCAATAGTTGGTCCTGCTGCCCCCTTAGCTCTACATTTGTGAAAGTTGAAATTGGTTAGTTGTTACATATTCAGAATGGCATCTACTTCTAGCATAACATTTGTAAACGTTTTTAAAACTCTTGGTTTAAATAGTGATTATTAAGAAACCTAATAATAAGTGATTTCGTATTATAATACTATTCATTTAATTTGAATTATTTGTTTGAATAATTAGTAGAAGTGAATAAAAAAAGTTTCGCTAATCTTCTGAATTTTTTTCAGACATAAACATCGTTTAAGGTCACAAAATATGTACTTTATAAGTATATGTATATTCATATGTAAATATAGATATATGTATTTATTCTTGCAAATGTATTTTTATGTATTTTATATGTATTCTTCATAAGTAGATTTAACAAGCAGTTAAATACACATTTTATAAAAATAACTAATCGACTCTTGAAACTTAGTCTGTGTCTCTTAAACTAAAGCAGTTAATTTTGCTAATTTTTGCTATATTTTACAGTAAACCCTTACTCCTATTGGTATCGATCTATTAGGCTTTCCTGGATAAATGAGTTACCCAACTCTAAAAGTTTTTTTTAAATTCGAGCCGTTTCGAATTTCATATTCGAATTCGATTCGAGTAGTTTCTGAGATTAACATGTTCAACTAAAGTTAAATAAACTACCTCTTCAGCTTTTTAATATTAGTAAAGAAGTAGGTATATATACGAAAAATTAAGGACCTGAAAATTGTGTCTCATACACACAAAACTAACCGTTAAATGTAAACAATGCAAGGATTATGTTTATAAATAAAATTGGTGTCCATTCTATTACCACGGTAGTTGGAAAACTGTGTCAACCGTCACTTAGTCAATGGTCAGCGCGTGCAAATAAATTATTTATAACTACGAACGTGTAAATGTTTTTTTTACACACGTAACTAATTGTTACGTGGTTTAGTGACATACAAATACATAACCCTGAAGAACTTAAGCTGATTTTAATACTGTATATTGAATGAGGAGGGTGTAGAATTACATACTGTATAGAAACTTACTCTGCACAAGAAGCGGCTCTCTATGTGGAAGTAGAATAGCAGTAGTGAGATATCACTGCCCCATAAAGGTAATCTGATTAATCTTAAATGTTCTATGTTGACCACAACCACTACCACATTGAATTAGTTAATATTCCAATAATTTTACGCATTCTACATAGGCATTATAGACTCTTAACTAAACTATAAACCAGAATTGGAATACGAGACATCCATGTATCTCTTCCGCGTGCTATGCATAACGGAATCTTAGAGATGAAATTGGAAGAAACCCACTCAAAGCAGTGTACTACATATTTGTGGAATTGAAACTTAGGTCTACCATTGCTTACTGCCAACCTATATCATTTACCTTGCAGAAACGTGTGGATTTTGAATATACGAATGTCAATTCGAATCTTGTCAGGATCATTTCAACAGATTGAGTATTCTAACCGTTCCCAGTCTATAACTTGTTAATTTTAGGACATAAATACATACATGAATGTGAAAGAGAAAGGGAAAGGGTAGTAATAGTATAGGAGCTAGCAACGTTTTCGAGAAAGAATTTTAGGTCAGCTGATTTTGTGATATGTCGTCCTTCTTGCACTTTCGGTTAGAGTCTGGGCTATCTGGCTGGCGGCAGTGATTGCGTTCATTAGTGCGCATCCTACCTGTCCAGGTGATAATCCTGGATTTTAAAAACATTTTAGAAGGCGTAATTTTTAATTTTTTGTTTTTAAATAAGTCTACCTGACATACTTTTTTTTATTGCCAGACATTTTTGACATTGCTAACTAAATATGTGCCATACGTGATTTTTTTTTTTTTATTTTTTTTTTATAAAAATTTCAAAGTATTTTATAATGTCTGTAATTTTAATATTATGTAATTTAAATATAAGAAAACTTAAAATAAATTTGCCAGACATTAATTCAATTGTTAAGTCTTGAATTAAAATTAAAAAGTCATGAAAAGTATTGCAGTAGTCCGAGAGAGACAGTTGCAGAATAAGTCGAGAATGATACAGAGAACCATTATAAATAAATAAATAAATAAAAAGCCTATTTATTTCATGCAGATTGTTTGACATATTTTACAAAAATATAGGATTACACAAGACGAAAAAACTATAAAGACTTGATTGTTATTTGTGTTAGAAATCGTAATTTTAATGTAATAAGTATCTTATAATATTATATTTATGTTGTTGCTTGAGATATTCCGTTATTAACTAAAAAATAATTAAAAAAATAATTAAAGTAATTAGAAAAATAATTAAAGTAATTAATCTGCAAGAACCCCTGTCTGGGTAAAGGCCTCCTCCAAAGATGACCACCCGTCTCTATCTTGCGCTACTTGGAACCACTGAGGGCCGGCTGTTCTTTTGATGTCGTCGTCCCAGCGTGTTAACGGTCTCCCTCTGTACCTTTTGCCTATTGGGCCGTTTCACGTTGTCGTTCTTAATGTCCATCTTTGATCTGTAAGTCTGGCAACGTGTCCTGCCCACCTCCACTTCATTTTTTGAGCGTAACTCAAAGCATTAGTTGCTTTGGTAATTGACCTTATTTTAGTGTGCCTAATTTTGTCTAATCTCTTTATCTTCAACATACTACGCTCTATTCCTCTTTGACATGTATTTATTTTATGTTTGATTTTTGTAGTGAATTTCCATGTTTGGCAAGCATACCTCAAACATGGTAGTAGACTTGAGTTCAAAACCTTCGTTTTGAGGTTCGTTGGCATGCTGCTTTTGAAAATTTCTTTTAGGCTCCAGTATTTATTCCAAGTACGTTGTATCCTTCTGTCTATTTCTAAGTCGTTATTTTTTTTATCAAAGCTTATTCTCTTTCCTAGATATATATAATCTTGTACATATTCCAAAGGCTTGTTATTAACTATTATTGGTCTTTTCCAGCTGTTTGTCATTGCCATAGTTTTAGTGATATTCATTTCCAGACCAACTTTTACACTACCTAAGTGTAAGGATTCGATCATAAGCTGTAACTGAGAGCTTGTCTCCGTTAGTAAAACTAAGTCGTCTGCGAATTTAAGATGAGTTAGATATGTGCCTTTTATATTTAATCCCAATTTGTTCCAATTAAGCTTATTAATGATAGATTCAAGAACGGCTATAAAAATGGTTGGAGAGAGCGGGTCGCCCTGTCTTACACCTCTTTCTATAGGAAAGCTTGGGCCTAGAGTTTCTAGTTTGATTCTGCCTGTATTATTATTGTATATATTCCTTATGACTTCTATATATATTTCTTCGACTCCTTGTTCTCTCAAACTTTCCCATATGCTTATGTGTGAAACTGTGTCAAATGCCTTCTGATAATCTATAAAAGCAATATATAACGGTCTCTGTTGCTCTTGATATTTTTCTATAATTTGTTCAAGGGTGTGGATATGGTCGACTGTAGAGAAACCTCTCCTGAAGCCTGCCTGCTCTATTGGTTGCTTTGTTTCTATTGTCTTGCTGATCCTTGTATTTATAATAGATGAGAATAGTTTATAGAGACAAGGTAGTAGACTTATTGGTCTATAGTTACCGATATCCTTTGGGTCTCCTTTTTTATAGAGAAGTATTATATTTGATTCGGACCATTGTTTTGGTGTTTCCGATGTGTTTAAAATAAGATTAAAAAGTTTAGTTAAAGGTGTTGTTAGAGCCGTATGTGCTAATTTTAGTGCTTCATTAGTTATGTTGTCCGAACCTGGGCTTTTCTCTAATTTTAATTTCTTTATCGTTTCACCGATTTCTATTTCGTTAATTGTCTCAATCTCAATGTTATTCGCGTTATTCTTGTTAAAATAGCCGGTTTTTTCTGTCTGTGGATTTCTATATAGATTTCTGTAGAACTCGGTTGCTGCTGTTATAATATCCTTTTTTTGGTACATAGTTTTGTCTTTCCTCTTCAATTCATTTATCCAGCTTTTCTTAATTCTGAGATCCTTGTTGGCTTTCTTTGTACTTCCAGTATATTGTAAATGTTTTTTTATGGTATCTTCTCTATAGATTTCGTACTCTTTTTTTATATATTTATTTACTAGTTTGTAGAGAGCGGACAGTTCCATTTTCATAGAGCGGGTTTTATTTTTGTTTTTTTGTAGTTCTTTTCTTCTTTGTAACAATTTTATTGTTCGTGTTGACATTATTCTATGTAATTTATTTTTATCCTTGCTCACAGAGAACCATTACGAAAGTAAATTATTTTTCAGTGTGCATATAATAAAAAATAATAATAATATGTATCTAGGTTTTTCACAGTACATGGGAATACCAGAATCTGGCGTGAAACAATTGTTACAGGAACGCTTCTTTGGCCGCCTAAAAAAAGTACTTAAATGTCTTTTATCGGGCCCTACACGGGCCTGATATAGACTTTAAAACGTCGTCGTCTTGGCTACGGTATGGTGATCTCTTCGGAGAAATCGAAGGTTTTGTTTGTGCAATTATGGACGAAGTTATCATGACAAATAACTACCGGAAATATATCCTGAAAGATAGTACGGTTGATATCTGTCGGGCGTGCCACCGTCCTGGAGAATCTATTATGCATATTATTTCTGGTTGTTCTCGTCTTGCTCACCGTTAGGTGAGTATTTGCACAGGCACAACCAAGTAGCCAGGATCGTACACCAACAACTTGCCCTTAAATACCAACTTGTCAATTTTGAAGTACCTTACTACAGGTATGTGCCCGACCCAGTTCTCGAGAACGGTCGTGCTACGTTATATTGGGATCGATCTATTATCACAGATAGAACTATTGTTGCCAATAAGCCTGATACTGTGGTGATAGATCGATTAGAGCGCCGCGCAATGATTGTCGATATCGCCGTTCCTCATGACGAGAATCTCGTAAAAGTTGAAAAAGAAAAACAATTGAAGTATTTGGATCTGTCTCACGAGATTGCCGACGTGTGGAATGTGAATTCGGTGATTATTGTTGTATAATCATATCTGTTCATGGATTGATAGCGAAGAGCCTCGACCAACACCTTAAGAGGCTCACGTTAGAAGATTGGATCAAGGGTCTGATGCAGACGGCAGTCCTCCTTGACACGGCCCGTGTTGTGAGGAGGTTCCTGTCTTTGGAGCCCTAACCACCGGTGTCTTGGTCCCTGTACCCGATGTCGGTGGTCTACTACTATTTGTTATATTTTTAAATGTGTATTTTTAATTTTTTATATATTTAAAAATGTAATAAATATGTGTATATAATTAACTAAAGAAAATAATAATAATAATCATTCTAGTCAGAGCCAGTTTCAAAAAAATTTAAGTATAAAAAGGAATATAAAATTAGATTAAAATTTAAAAAACAACACTTTTATTTAAATTGTTCTGATTACTAAATGTAAATTATAAATAATTAATATTAAGTTTTTCAAGTTGTTTCAGCCTTTTATATAAAAAGTATTATGTTATCGTTATGTCCTTTACAAAAAGCACATTTTATTTTATCACTGGCCATTGTAACCAAATTAAAAAAAACAGTAGCAGTCGTGGGACTGCCGATAGAAGTGAAAATGGAACTATTAAGTTGAGAGTAATTAAAACTATATGCAAAAATTATATGAAATTTTTTATGTTTCATATATAGCTATATATAATATATAATATCATATATAATATATAATAATAATAAATTTCATATATAATATATAATATCATATTCTCCATAGCTATAGATATACTATTATCATTAGCATGTCGGTGACGCGAACCGAGGATTTTACCCTCTACCAAAACGCTCAACGCGCCTAAAGAAGTTTTCACTTCAATAAACATTAAAATCAAAACAAAAACAAACATGTGACATTAGACTGACGCTATCTTGCAAACTTGCCTGTCACGCCACTGTCGTTGTCTATCTCTCTCGCGCCTTCAGCTGTCTCTCTCGGACTACTAGCATCATACTGCAATACTTCATGACTTTTTAATTTTAATTCAAGACTTAACAATTGAATTAATGTCTGGCAAATTTATTTTAAGTTTTCTTATACTTAAACAACATAATATTAAAATTACAGACATTATAAAATACTATGAAATTTTTATAAAAAAATAAAAAAAATCACGTATGGCACATAGTTAGCAATGTCAAAAATGTCTGGCAATAAAAAAAGTATGTCAGGTAGACTTATTTAAAAACAAAAAATTAAAAATTACGCCTTCTAAAATGTTTTTAAAATCCAGGATTATCACCTGGACTGGTAGGATGCGCACTAATGAACGCAACCGCTACCGCCAGCCAGATAGCCCAGACTCTAACCGACAGTGCTAGAAGGACGACATATCACAAAATCAGCTGACCTAAAATTCTTTCTTTTCAAACGTTGCTAGCTCCCGTACCAAGTGTATAATGGAAGAGGCTTATCTCCAGCAATGGACTGCAATATGCTGATGATGGTGATGATGGTGATATTATCATAAATCAGATCATTAGCATTGAAAGTCCAAGATCAAGTCCTTTTTGAAGATATTTAAAAAAAGACGGGTATTTGAAATCACAGACCAGACACTTGATTTATTCTTTATTTACGTTATTATTATAAATGGACACACACATTGCATTAAGTCTAATCGCTACCTTAAACATATTATTCCCAATCTTCAATAGACCAACCATATACCAATGGCCATTTACTGAAAATAAAATATTATACCAAATTTAAGGCGTTATCTTAGGGACATTGTAATGTGGAGGGACAAGTATCATGTCCCTCCGACACAAAGGGAGGATCCTCCGACCAGGCGAGGTGATCATGCCTGGTGGGTCACGGCCCAGCGGTTTATGTTGGGATGTTGTATATATGCTAATTGCCACGCGAATCTCTATATCGCGATACAAGATTAGCAGGTGCATTGTAGTTCATTACATTCATACATTTCGTTCATACTTCGTAGTTCGATGTATCTTCGCTAGATGGCGCTGTTGTATATTTTTCTTTGTGCTATAATGTGGAAGTCGCCACAGTAACTTTAGCCAAATCGTTGTAAGCTTGGCCTTCCCGATGGTTTGCGGGAAGCGGGGCGTGGTACGCTCAACCAATTAAATAGTGCGGCGCTGTCCATCGGCAGTAGCTGATGGGAGGGCTAAGCCTATGGTGCGGCGGTTTGACTATAGTACTATTTAAATATGCTATTATAATTATAATTAACATTTTGTTAATATGAAGTTGTACTTAAACAGTAAACTTACGTTTTACAACTATTTAGGAAGGTAAGTTTTATTTAAGTAAAGTTAGTGAGGCGATGGTATCATCCCGATCGAGCCAGTCTGTATGTACCGAAGCATAGCTCTCACAAAATGTAATTTTTTAGAAACATTACACCAACGTTCAGCCAGCGGAGGTGAAGCACTCCACGGTAAATTTGTTCTAGGTGAAATTCTTCTGACCATCATTATATTGCGAACTGGTTTAGTATCAGGTATTGGAGCCGTTACATGGTCGTTAAACAAATATCCTAGCTAATTACCTCTCAACAGTTGTTGGATACGGATATGTCATGGTTGGCCTATTTTTGTCCTTGACATTCTGCGACCTTGTTGGTGTATATTGTCTTGTAGTGGTTCTGGTAGGATACTTGAATTTACTACCACTGTTCCTATCACCCCTTTTATCACCACCACGGTTACCACTACCACGGTTACTACCACCACGGTTACCACCACCACGGTTACCACCACCACGGTTACCACCACCACGGTTACCACCACCACGGTTACCACCACCAACTGGTGCCTGGTGTAAATCTTCACGTCCCACGGCTTTAAAAAAAAAAGGTTGTTTTAATTTTTATATAAGTTTTTCCATAATAGGAAGACTATTTAGGTATGATATATATATTTACTTATTTAAAACTATATGCACTTTTGCGCATGGACAGACTAATACCCAAGACAGTCAGTTCCAGTCAACCTTAGAGCGGTGTAGAAATCTTGTAAGGTAATTGGTGCACCGATAGGGTGCGTGTCGCTCACGTGCGTCCTAAAGTTAATGTCTTCCCTTGAGGAAGTTGGTCTTAGCTGCTAGCGAATTACTCGGCTGAAGGACCCTCAGTACTCTTCTGTTCAATCAGAGATGACTGAACGAGTGAAGGTAGGGATCGAGGTGGGATCCGAAGGGAATGCAAAGCGGGTCGAATTTTTACATATATGCAAAAGCTCGAACTTCGGCAAATCTTTAGGTTTTCCAGTAAAGTTTATTTGGAACTTCTAGCATCATTTACTTGGTAAATGTTAGGATTTGCTTCAGACACTGTAAATATTGATAAACATGTAACAAAAATATTGATATTTAATCATGTAGGTCTGGCTAGGTTAGAACAGAGACTATTAACGTATCTGCCATTAATTTCTATGGGAAAAGCCTCAAACAAAATCTTGTTTTTTTATAAATTTTTACATATATAAACTCGTTTTAGGCAGATCGTAATATTTACTGGTAAAACATTTGTTTAATCTATATTCGGACTTTTATAATAACATATATAACATTGGTGGGCCAAGAATTCGCACTGCCGCCTCTAAATTCCATGGGAGAATTTCGGCCTAGGCGCACGCCGCCTCTGTCGACACGGTGCGGTAACCGCGTCAGACGGCGGCATCAGAAATGTATTCGCTATTCTAGTCCTGCCTGCCCTATTCTAGTCGGTCAAAGCCGCCGCCCACACCAGTATTAAGTATTAACCCTTTTTTTTTTTTTTTTTTTTAACGTGTGGAAACCCCCACGGGCCGTCACCCCACCGGGGTTTACGGCGGGGTGGTGTGTCGGAATCGGACCGACTAAAACCACACGGTGTGCCACTCTGCGCCTGAGATAGGAGGAATCCGGGAACCGCTGCTATTACGACATCCAGATCCCTCCTAGCGCCTGCCCGCTACCTCGGGCACCATCTGCGGATAAACTCTCTATTTTAGGCGACGTACGGCACACGCGGACGTCGCCTCCTCGCGGCTGGCCATTGTAGCGGATGGAGGGGAAAAACCCGTCCCGTCCACCCGCGGCCACACTCAAGGCGGCATGAGGCGCTGGTATGCGCGCCTCCGCCGCCCGGCTCGCCGGCGGCGAATTGGGTCCGAGTGGATATCGTCCTCCCGGGCCTTCTCCGCCGCCTCCTTCCGCGAAATTACGTCTTCGCAGAAGGTTGCGACCGCGGTAAAACAACTGTCGCTACCGGCCATGGAGCGTATGACGGCCGGTAGCGAGAGATCTCCTCCAATAACTGCAGTAAGGACCCCACGCTGCGCCGCCCAGGCGGAACAAACCGCTAGCGTGTGCTGAGCCGAGTCCTCACTGCAGTCGCAGTGGTGACAGGCGGGACTCAATTCCCTCCTGGCGACCGAGTGCAGATACTTCCCGAAGCAACCGTGCCCGGAAAGGACCTGCGTCAGTCGGAAGGAAAGGGTCCCGTGCTGCCGCCCTGCCCACTCGGTGATGACCGGCTGGAGAGCCTCCACGGCAGCAAAGCCAGCACGTGGAGCCTCCAGCCGGGACGACCAACGAGCCATCGTGGCTCGACGAGCGGCCTCTCGCCACTCGCGTATCTCTTCGGGCGGGGGCCGTATGCCGCTATTAAGTATTAACCCTATACTAACCCGTCTGGCCAGCGTGGTAAAGTAGGCCGAAACCTGCTTTCGAAGGAGAGGCCTATGTGCAGCAGTGGATTGTTAAAAGCTGTTCTTGATGATGATGATGATAATAAAGTATTCTAAAAAAGTGTCCACGTAATTTGAAAATATTTAACAACATGTACTTATCGAAAGGAGGTATTGGCCTGCTATGCCAAACTAGTCAAATTTATTGGACTTGGGTCGTTATAGGATTTGTGTCAAATTTTACTTGTCTTTGCAGTGCTATTGTTTGCTCACTTGATCGGCTCTTATGACACCCACAAGTGCACATATTTTTAACCTGATATATGGATCAAATTTTTGTACAATTACCCCATTACACGAATATTATTGAAATGTAGAAAAATATTAAGTACCTCCAATTGGTAAAGCTTGTGGCTCCACAGTAGCATCTTTAAAAACTGTTTGCGAATCAGGCTCACCTACTCCGAACTTGTATTTGAGCTCATGGAACATGTTACATAAGTGTATAATAGCATTACTACATTCCAACATCTGCATATATTTATTAAACAAATACTTTGTGGGAGCTTTGTATTTCCTTCTATTGTAGAAATATTTTTTTCTGGCTATGTAAAACAATTCTATAAGATTTTGGTACTTCGCTATAATTTCGTGTGTCATGTATCCGATTTCGAAATCTATATGATCCGCGAACAAATACCTTGCGTTAAAAAATTTGCGTATGTCTTGAGAACTGCAATCCAACACAAACCATTAGTTGATAGACTATTTTGTATTTATTGTTTTATTTTATTAATTACTAAAACTTGTTTTAAGTATAGATTTATGTATAATGTACAAGTTGTTGTATTATGTACAACAATTTACATCTAATGTTCTGATATTTATATTCGGTTGACGTCAATAGATTTGCCTTTCCCTATTACATGGTTGGGCAAAATAATAAAAAGGATCTTTGACCTACATTAACTTCAAAGGAGGTAGTTATACCAGCAGGATAAAAGCATTTATTAGCAGTCTACAAAGCCATAGGATCCTAACTGCACTATATCGACGGACTGACCGGCGAATTTGTCGTTAACAAACTTGTCGGTAAGACGACGGGATTGCCGCGCAAACTAGGCACCGACTGCAAACTTACGCCAGCAGTTTCCTAATTATACCCTCGCGACAAGTGCGTAGGAGCCTTAAAATTTAAGTAAAACTAAAAGTAAAACTAAAAATTCATGACTTACGCGCTTAGATATGTAGTTATGATCATATGGCAAATCCTAACTTTAACAAATTTTCCTCCAGCTCTTACATAATAATTGAGATCAAAAGCGAACGTCTGTGTGTTCCTGTACCAATATCGATGTGTCATTGGATGTAACTCGACTTTTTCTGAAATAAATTACAAGTTACATTATTAGAACCGTATGGTTAGATATAATAAACGTATAATATTTTAAAAAATATTAAAAAACAAACTTTATAACGACTCCAAAAATAACAATAATTGTAGACACAAGGATCAAGTAACTTTTATTTAACTTTTTTAAGCGCAATTTTCGTTTTAGACTATTTTATGATTTAAATCGATTTTTTTCCATTTATTATTAAAGTGTGTTTTACTTTTTTCAACTATAGTTATTATATTGTGATCGCTTCTTGATAAGTCTATAAAGTTTAAATGTAATTTGACCGTTCAAAGTATGTCAAAATCGAGTAAGTCGAAAAAGTGGTAGTTCAGTGTGTTTTTGGTAGATGGCACTGTACACACTCTACCCGCTCCCGCTCCTCCATCTCCTTCGCAAGCATAACCTGCTCGTAGAAAGAGACGGTGGAGTTCCACGCGCTCTTGCTCCGTATCATGGCTGCAATCATATTAATGAGCGAGAGAATTCCCACTCCTATGGCCACCATGAGGTTACGCCTCTGCTCGGCCATTGCAATGGTGCCACTCGGGTGTTGGCTCCTTGCGGTTTAGATACAAGTGATCTCAGAAACATGATGCGCACCCCCCTAAAATTATTCTGACGACGCCCATCTAACGTATGTATTTATTTAAGCATATGATGATTTATATCTATTTAAGCGTATGTATGCACTTATGTACTATGTAATGATTAATAACGTGTATAAACTTTAGTGTATGATAATATATAACCCAAACCACCTATACCTATATCCAAACCAACTTCAACAAGAATGCACCTACTACCTATCATCTCTGCATCACCCAAAAGTTAACTGGTAGAGAATGCCTTAGATATTAAGTCGATGTAACTAAAGCGCTTTAAGTAAATAAATATAGTTCTCTAGAGTTGAGCGGTGCACTTTCATAATTATGGTAACATGTATAAAGATATACTGATGAGCGTAGAAACATACGTTGCCAGGGGTAAGAGCCATGACGTCGGAAATCATCGAGGCTATATACAGTTTCGTCCATATTTTCGTTCATAATCCATGGATATTTTTTTAATGCATTTGTCTCCATCAAACTTAGCAAGTCCTTTGTTTCTTCGCCATAAGTGATCCTTACTAATATCGCTGAAAAGATAATAGTGTTGTGTACCAAATAATTTATTTATGGGTAAGTATATTTAAATTAGGGGAAGGCCTATGACCAATAGCGGACGTCTTTTGGCTGAAATGATGACGATAATATTTACATTTACGTGGCTACAGAATTAATATCTTTAGAACAGATTTAAAGCTTTTATCTATATTGAAAAATTGTGTGGATGAAATTATGGTAACTATCTTATCCGACACACTTATTTATTTCGTACATAAAAAAGTAAGAAATTCATTCATAAAAAGTGCCAAAAAATTCACGGAAATCTTCAAATAAATCATAACTGCCACACTGTTATTAAACATTCCATAATGTTCTATAAGTATTAAATATGCTGTGTGTAGCAATGAATTAAGAATACGGTATACCTCCAAGCCTATTCGTAATGTAGGTGTCGTACAATCTGACTAAGGAAGCAAAATACGCAGGACAACAGCACTGCCAAGAGAAGGTAAACTTGACAGAAACCAAACTATATCATAGTGTTTAGTAGGTCATAACTTTCTTTTTAAGAAGGGGATCAGCACTGCAATTAAGTTATTGTAAATAAGTATTAATATAAGAACTATTAGAGGGCTATAAGTTATATTAAATAATAATGCAGACTGTCACTATCCATGGGTGTCGTAACAGGCCGTGGAAAACTACGGACAGATCTTCCTTTTTATGGCGAAAAATGGCTCGCCCACGCCCAATAATATTATAAACAGAGGTTACCATTTCACACGCACTACTTTCGTTATTACTACTCTCTTTAACTTTTATAGACGGTAATATAGTAATACTTCTAGAACTAAGGTCTTTACTACTTATTTTTGATAAAAAATTAAGATTATACTGACACAATAAGAGGACAACTAATTTCTCCACATTACACCGTTCCTTCATATTTCAATTCTAGAATATCTTAAAATTTAATTAACATCACCTTAATATCCAATAAAAAATATCAATGCTATAAACTCTGTACCCGTGCCAAGAGTGTACATATATTAAAAGAAATATTTAGTAATAGAAATACATTCCAGTAAACATGATCTAAGACACATCTTTCCCTGTTATAATTGTATCTAATAATAATCAGGTCAGTTCAAGACTTGTTGAAAACTACTAAAGCAGTTGTAACCCGAAATAAATAGAGCCATTGCATACAAATGACAAGTTAGCTTTAATGTAAAATAAAAAATACATAAATTTTACTGCCTTCGTCTTTGTTTATGCGGTGAATACCTTTTGCATCATATGAACACATCATCACTTAAAATGGAAATGGAAGTGAAGAAGTCACTAGAGAACTAGTCTATCTAGTAAACCCCACGGTAACCTACGTCGGCTGTCGGGAGGAATGCTCTTTTATTTATTTTGGGACATATTGTGACAACGCAAGATGATGTAAATTGCCGTCATATTATTTTTTACACAATTCATATTTTTATTTATAGTACATTTTTTTAAAAAGGTTTTACCTTTAATCCAGAGCAATGATTACATCACTTGTTTTATTTAAAAAAAAATAGAAAAAATCATGCAAAGAAGGGTTCAGGCAGGATGCAGGATGCTGCTGCGCTTCTGCCTGTTATAGAACATTAAGAAGCGCGACGGCGACCGGCCTGTTTCCGCACAACTTTCTCTGGCACCGGAATGTCACCTGTCTCGGGTCATTTTACAGCGGCTATATCGCCCCAAGATCCACTCGTGCCATCTTCGACCTCTTTCTGGATATCATCCCCGTAGAAGGCGGAAGTAGCTTTGTGTTCGTTCTACGCGACCAGAAAATGAGGCTCGGCTCCCATGCAGGATATTCCTCAAGAGAGAGCTAAGCGTAGTCACGGACCCGCAGTCGTGACATCGTTCCGTAACCACCTATCGGTGGAATATTTAACCTGAAATCTAATTGCCTTATCACCCCAAAAGCTTAGTATTTATACTAAAATTAACGGTGTATTTTCTTTTGCAGAAATCTGTTATTGGCACTGTGCATAAGTACAGTACTAGCAGCGCCCCAAAAGGACAGCACCATCACTTATATTAAGCTGCAAGATGATCGAGTAAACCAACAATCAGAGGTCAAACAAAATTCTCGAGAAAATCGTGTAGAAAAACTACCATTCACTGCATCAGGTAACTACAGTGACAAAAACCACAAAGGACTCACGAACAAATCTGACAAAGAAATACAATCAGAACAATTCAACGATCCTTCTAAAGAACCACCAAGATACAATTACTCGGATAGGATATATTCCATTAAAACTAAAAATAAAAAGAATAAGAAGGACATCACAGAAAGTAAGACTACACAATTGGTGTCAGTTGTCACGGACGGTCCTATCATTAATTTAGACATTTTGCCGGTGGAGACCTCGCTTACCGATTTGTTGACGACTATAGACAATTCCACAGAAATATTAAACACAATCCAAACAGACGTAACTGATAACAATGCACTAGTAACTGAACAGTACGAATCTGAACCGACTTTACGCACAGAAACAGACCTAGAAACAACAAAAGAACCATTCATCACATTCCCACCGAAATTGAGTTATTATGGAAAATCTACATTGAAATCTTTTGCTCAAAACCTGATAGCAACTTCAGGAAAACGAAGATTCAGGTCCCGGTGTAAATGTGAAAAGATATGGAATTGTGCAAAATTACAAATAAGTGTAGCAAGGTGTCCTGACGAATATTTCTTATGCTGTGGATAAATAACTGAACGTAACATATTAAATGGATAAACATTCGTGTATGAATATGTTCATAGCAAAAAGGGTATTAATGACTTTTTAGCTTAAAGGCCCACCGAACCTCGTAGCTATTCCTATATAGTTTAAAACAACTATTATTATATTCTAAGAGTAGAAGATAGTAAGACGCATTTTGTTACTGGCTCAGTATGATTATAATATTGTTGTAACTTGTAGCTATTGTAGGTAACATTATTAATTGTAAATATATAATAAAAAATGATTAAAACAAAGGCAGAGTTTTTAAAAGCGCGCCATTTCCTAAAATATATTCAAAAGTCACATGTATAGCACTGTACATTAGCATTTAAGAAGTAAGGATCTTTGATGTAGATATAAGGGTTACCATTACTAATGTCTTGATCATCATCATCATCTCGTCGGACGTCCACTGTTAGACATAAATCTCCTAGATATAGATCTGGGAGATTTATGTCTAACATTATTATTTTTTTATTTATTTGATGAAGGACCATCATTTAAGCATATAAATACAATTTTATTAATATAGACAAAATCTACTTCATAACAAACGTATCTACGTGCAAAATTATTTGGAAAAGATAATGTCTCTAAGATTATAAAAGAACCCTTTCGCTGAAGTTTTTCAGGGACACCTTTGTAAATTAACCACCTTTGTAACTTAAAAGAAAGTGTTTTATCAGAATGCAATAATTATGTAAGAATTCTTTAGATTTTAGAACATGAAAAACATTTAGACATAATCATCACGCCTTTAATAGGGTATTTGACATAGTTATCAAATAAATAAGTTTTCTATTGAATATTATAGAATTAAAATCCTAATTAAGAGTATTTGACTTAAATTACGAATAAAAATTATTTAATATTTTATTTTCCTAAATAAAAATAAGAGTTTTTAATCTGTACATCATGGAAACGAAACGTCTCAACGGCCCCTCTGACTTATCACGTGACTTAGGGTCGATTTATACTAGCGCAGAGTCGAAGCGCATCGAAGCGTCTATCCAAAACTTAACATAACAAATTCAACCTTAACTCCACAGCGTAACGCACACATTACTTCGGAGATTTTAAAAAGACGCGCGCAGACGCGCGCATTTGTCGGAATTCGCGCGTCTGCGCGCGAACAACGTTGATTGGAGCGCGCGCGTGCGCGCGCGTTCGCGCGCTTTCGCGCGCATTCTCGTGTATCCGCGCCCACTAGCGAACCAACGCGTCATCAGTCGGAAATTGGCCTGCGTCGGTGTTAATCACAATGGACTCGGACGAAAAATTAATTTACCTGGTGCAAAAATATGAATGCCTATTTAATACAAAAGCTAAAAATTATAGTGACAAACATTCCAAAAATAATGCTTGGGAAAAAGCTGTTGATGCCCATTACTACACGTGAGAGTGCGCGCGTATTCGTGCGAATGCGCGCGCATTCGTGCGGCTTCGCTTCAGTTGTAAAAAATTTGACGCTTCGATGCGCTTCGACTCTGCGCTAGTATAAATCGACCCTTAGCGTTTTAGCGGGAAATACGAAATGTATTTGTTAAAACTGCCTTTTGGTTATTAAAATGACTCAAAATTAAGGAAACAGTCATCAAGCGTTTCTTTTAGTGACTTAGAACATTTTGGAGTAGTTTACGAAATTTTGTCAAATACCCTATAGTCCACAGCCGGACAATAGGCCTCTCCTTAGAAAAGAGGTTATGGCCCACTATACCACGCTGACCAAAAGAGTAGTTTTAGGGTTTGTTTCAAGTTTTCTTTCTCTTTATGTGATGTCTTGTATATTTTATTCCCTTAGTCGTGTCTCCGCCTCTGTATTCTTAAACTGTTATCACACGGAGAAGACATAGGCTGCGGTCCGAATTGTGCTCACAGCACTTACGACGTTTAAACTGCTAACGTGTGGTCCGATGTAGTGAGCGCGCCAACGTCTGTTAACAGTATTAATAATTCGGACCACTTGTGAGTGTGCTTACGAATTTAAAAAGTTGAACATAACCTAACAGAGCATTTTTTGACATAAACACGAGTGAAGTATGTGGTGTAGCCGATGCAGATGATAAAATGCTTGTATTTCAAGCATTTTCCGCAATCAAAATTTAAATTACCCGTTTTTTTTTTTTATACCACGACGGTGGCAAACAAGCATACGGCCCGCCTGATGGTAAGCGGCTACCGCAGCCTATGGACGCCTGCGACACCAGGGGCATCACGTGCGCGTTGCCGACCCTTCAAAAACCTATTTACCCCCCTCTTGAAGAACCCCATGCTGTAGTTCCCAGGGAAAACCGTGGCAGGGAGCTCATTCCATAACGGGATTGTTCGCGGGAGAAAATTTCTCTGAAACCGCACTGTGCGCGACCATTTAGGTTCCAATGTATGTGGATGAGCTCCCTGACGATGGCGAGCGATGCGATGGTAAAATGTGGCTGTGGGCATCATATCAAACAATTCTTCAGAACACAACCCATTGTAGAGACGGTAGAGCACACACAGGGAGGCAAAGTCTCTCCTAAGACTTAGTGGCTCGATACCGTCTGTGAGATCAGGATCGTCGACTATTCTCACAGCACGTCTCTGGACTGAATAGAAAGGCTCAAGCTGGTACTTCGGTGCTCCCGCCCAGAGATGACAGCAATACTCCATGTGAGGCCGAACTTGTGCTTTGTACAGTAGTAACCTTTGTGCCGGTGTGAAATATCGCTTCGCTCTATTCAGAACACCGAGCTTTTTTGATGCCAGCCTCACCTTTCCCTCCAAATGAGTCCGAAATTGGACGTCACTGGAGATATCGACACCGAGGATCCCAATACTCTGTGAGATGGTAAGGGGTGTATTCTGGAATTGTGGAACTAGAGTGAACGGGTTTTTTTTAGCAGTAAACGCACAAACTTGTGTCTTAGAGGGGTTAAATTGGACCAGGTTATCCCGACCCCAATCAGAGACTCTGTGTAAAGTGCTCTCGATTTGAGACACAAGTTGTTCGCGACTTTCTACTACAGCGGTACGAGGGATGTTAGCCCGGCCCGTGTAATACGCACCTCCAGTACTGTCATCCCCATAACAATGAATGCCATCTATGGTCAACATATCATTGATATGCAGCAAGAATAGTGTTGGAGATAGCACGGAGCCTTGCGGGACACCAGCGTTTATGTCCATGCTTTCGGAGCAGCTACCGTCGACGACGGCTTTTATGCGTCTGCTGGACAAAAAGCTAGCCACCCATTTGCACAAACCCTCGGGCAGGCCGTAGGACGGTAACTTCGATAGAAGGCCCCTGTGCCAAACCCGATCGAACGCCTTTGCTATATCCAGGCTAACTGCCAAAGCCTCACCTTGACTCTCAATGGCTGAAGCCCACCGGTGAGTGAGATACACTAGAAGATCACCAGTCGAGCGACCGCGGCGGAAACCGTACTGGCGGTCGCTGATCAAATCTTGCTCTTCCAGGTAACTGAGGAGCCGTGTGTTGATTACACGCTTCATCACCTTAGAGAGAAGGGAGGTTATAGCTATAGGCCTGTAATTCGATGGGTCCGATCTATCACCCTTTTTTGGCACTGGATGCACATGGGCAGTCTTCCACGAAGACGGCACTTGCCTTTTGCGGTAGGAAATCGCGAAAAGTCGCGTTAGTACAGGGCACAACTCAGGGGCACACTTTTTGAGCACCACTGCAGGTATGCCGTCTGGCCCACTCGACTTATGAACGTCTAGACAGTTTAGTTCCCGCCGCACTTCTCTTTGCGAAATGTGTATTTCCGGCAAAGAGTGTTGGCACGGCGGGTTAATAGGCGGTACCGCACTTCTATCCTCGTTCATGGTCGAGTTCGCGGCAAAGAGTTGCCCAAGTAGGTCGGTTTTCTCTTTAGCACTATGGGCCAAGTTACCATCGGCATTTCGCAATGGTGGTAAAGACGACTGGCAAAAATTTCCTTCGGCAGCCTTAGCAAGAGACCAAAACGCACGACTCCCAGAGGGATAGCTCGTAAGTCGCTCACCAATCCTGCCGATGAAATCGAATTTGGCTCTGGCAATTGTCTTTTTGCTGGACCTCGAGGCAGCATTTAGTTTGCGCCTCACATCAGAGATATGCGGATCCTTATTGGTACGGGCCGTGGTCCAAGCCCTATAGGCGGCCTGCTTGACTAGCCTGGCTTCCTTGCAAAGCCGGTTAAACCACGGTCGCTTTTTTCCCCCGCAGCTACTGATGGGTTAGGAATAAAATACTCCATACCCATCAGGATCGTCTCAGTGACAGCGGCTGCGCAAGAGTCAGGATCTTCTGGCGTGAAGCAAAGCTGCCTCCACGGGTACGATGCGTAGAATTCACGCAATCCATCCCAGTCTGCTGATTTATATTGCCACATGTGGCGTAAATTGGCTGGGCGAGGTGGAATATGCCGCGGGCATGGAACTTCGGTCCGGACGAGGCAGTGGTCGGACGAGCCGAGAGGTGCATCCACTGCAATAGTGTAGTCGTCCGGACGCGTCATCAGCAGAAGGTCTAACAAAGAGTGTGCATGGCTCTCAATATCAGGTATTCTTGTTGGAGAATGTACCAGTTGTGAGAGGCCATGGGCCAGAGCAAATTCATGAGTAGACCTGCCTGCAAAGTCGGTGGATCGAGAATTTAGCAGTGCAGCAGCAGTCGGGTTCCACTCCGGTCTCCTCCTCCGGCACGACTACTACTGCAGGGATTTTTCGCAGGCTGGCGGTTCAGCCACCCAGGGTGGAGGTTGTAGTGATCCCTGGGTTCGGGAACCCATCTATCCTGCGGGCGGCCAGCGGACAACCGTTTCAGCGGGTCTTCCTGACCGCCGCGCCCACATCCCGCGCCCACACGAGCCAGTAGCAGTATTATAAGCACCACTAGTCCCCCGTTGTCAAAACAGCGAATTCTCTAGAGCTCTGGGTACCTTACTCACCACAGGAACACAGCACTGCCGAAAATGCAGTGCTATTTGGCTGTGGTCTTCTGTAAGGCGGAGGTCCTTCCCCAGTCGGGCTGCTCCAAGTTTTGAGCGGAAAATATCACGCTATGCCCTACCTCTCTCACAATGTTTAGTCTTTACGGCTTACGTCATTGTAAGGGGTTGTACGTTTCCAGCCTATGTCCAGCAACAGACTATTAAAGGCTGTTGATGGTTATATTACCTATTTCAGGTGATTAACATGGATATATATAATAGTGGTTCAACATCCAACCTGCTACGTACATACGAGTATAACTGATACTTTTGGAAAAAACAATTGCATTTAAAAGTTGATTTAATTTAAAAAAAAAGAACAATGTTTAATCAAGACTATATTTAGTGAAATGCTGGAATGCAATATTAAATGCCATAGAAAACAAAGTCCAGCGGAAAATTAACACATTTCTTAAATCATTGGAATAAAATATTGCCTAAAAATCATAGATTCAAATAAATGGCACCAAATAACGCCAATGCTCACGGTGCTAACGATCCGACCCGTCAGTACTGTAAGCACTAGGTAGTGACGTCATAGCATACACAATGCTAACGCTAAGCGTGAAAAGCACGAATTGGACCGCACGTTGGTACGCTATGAGCGCTGTGAGCGTGATTCGGACCACGGCCATAATAAATTGGTGTCAATATTTTCAAAAATCTCAAATCTTAAAAACTAGCATGCCTCTGAATATTACTTAAATCAATGTAATAAATCAATTAAGTGAAAAAAATTATAGAACTAAGATTTTAAGAATGTAATACAGCGAAACAGAATATTTGTAGAACAGTAATCGTAAAACAAGAAACGAAACTACGCAAAATTATACTCAATTTACTTTAATCTTAAATATTAGGCCTAATACAATAATCTTTTTACATCGGGTTTATTATGTACGGTCAAATATTCTTGAAATTCAAGTAAATATAATTTCTTAACGTGGCTATTTCTCAATTTTATTAAGAAAAAGTGATGAATAGTAATCACGTAGTGGCTGTGATTGAGTGTGTAACAGGGACATATGGTGTTATTTAATGAGGATTGAATCGCCAAAAACAGCCTGTCTCCAGCTGTACACAAATATTTGCGTACATGTTATAGAATTGTCTATGAAGCCACTTACCTGCACATGTTTGAATAAATAACAGATACCCAACGCTTTTCAGTCAGCGTTAAACTCATTCTAAAAAATGTCTCACGACTATGTATGATTATGATACATATTTTTAGACAATAAATATAGTATTTTTTCTATCTTTTTTATGATATAGGGGCACATGAGCAAGAGAATTTGCTTGATAGTAAATTCATTAACAGCCTTTAATAATCCACTGTTGGAAATTGGTCTGTCCTTAGAAAGTGTTGGCCACGCTAGCCAGATAAGTTGTTTTATTCATAATACGTATGTATTTACAAGACAAAAATATGTAAGTATTCTATCAATCGATCTAGCTTTCATAATATAAAGTCTGCTTAGTTTGAAACTAGATGGCGTTGTGTCAGATGCTTGTAATATTTATTCAATTTTTGTATTATGAACTTCATTTTGTTTAGGGATAAATTCAAACACATCTATATTCGTCTTACATTTAATTTATCGACATTTATCACAAAATAGAACAATTTTTTAAAAAGTTACAGACGAAACTGCCCACATTTAGCTTATATAGGCATACACCTTAATTTACTGATACAATTTTTTAAAAAAACATAAGCTAAATGTACACAGTCTTTACTAATATACGAGTAGTTCACAATCACCTATAAACCTATACATTTATATATTTGACACAACTAAGTCATGTAATAGAGTACAAGTTTATCAATAAACATCGATTTAGCTGAGAAACATTTTCGTTTAATTAAATCCATCGTATTTAAATGGTCACGATTTGTGCTTATTTTTAAATGAGAGCTCAACTTACACTAACAACTTATTAATAATGTTAAACATGTATTATTAAAGTAAAAGAATATAATTTTGATCAGCTGTATAACACATTAGGCATTAGTAAGTTAACTTTTATTTAATATAGATATTATTTGGCACAGTTACTAAAGTCTATATTTAGAAAAATCATATAATTTAACAATAATCTAAGGGCAGTCAAATTTTGTGTGTCATATCAGCCCGAGAAACGGTATAGTTAGACAGTGGTATTAATTCTGTTGCGTCACTAAACTATTTCTTTCTAAAATTATCTTCTGTTCTTATTTCACTGCAGCGATTTATAAATCGCTATTTTAATATGTTTTTATTTAGATAACATCTGGTTTTAGTGTGACATATCTAATTTTTGACATTTAGACCATCGTTTGACAGCACAAAACAAATTTTTAGTAATTAATTTTCAGTTTTACTTAGACAGTTTTCGAACAACAGAATTAACCATTGTCCTTATTTTTATTAAAAAACACATCTACACGGCTTCTTGTTAAATGTTTGAAATACTGACTGAATATTTTTGAAACTGTTGGAATATAGCGCTGGAAACATTTATTGCTACTAAAAGAAAGACCAGTCATTACTACATACTTCTAAACTGGTGTTACTTCATGTTGGAACTTACTTATGAACTTCAATTAAATCATACAATTTATTATAAATATAATCTGTGAGTATTTTTTAAATTTCCATAAGAAAGGATCAGTATCTAAATGATTTTAAGTTTGACGTTTTGTTAATGGTAATCTATTGATATGCATTGACTTTATGGCTATTAAAAAGCATGAAGACATAAAAAATAAAAGGTTTATAGGTTTTTGACTGCTTTCAATAATTAAATGAGCAAGAATAACCTTTAATAAGAACGTGTTTTCGAATGTGTTCCAAAACACTTTTTAACTAAAAATTCTTTAGCTGATGATAATTTACCCCTAGCTAATTTCGGCCACAGCAGCCAGTCTCAACGGGGACCGTTCAAATACTTAGGAGATATTACCCGACTCAACTGGAGAGAGATTTGCTGTAGGACCAACGTCTACGTGCTCTCCGAGGCACGGGTTAAGTACCAAACGCCGGGCTGTTTTTAGTATTTCTGTAATTAGATAAACTCAATAACACTTTTTGACCCGACCCAGGAATCGAACCCGAGACCTCTTAATCGGCAGTCGCATCCGCTAACCGCTAGACCAACGTGGTACAGACGAAAACTTATATTACTTAATTATTCCATTTATCTGTTTGAAATCCTGTAAACTACACATTGCTATTACTACTTGGCGTATGTATTTTCAGCTAAAGCAGTCTCCTCCGATACAGTTACAGACAATATAGAAATAATGTTTATAAAATACTTAAATACACATTTTTTATAAGTTCAATAGGTAATTAGAACAATAGATACATGTTTTAATAATATGGAAGACGCGCTCAGTCTGCATAGAGTAAATTCGCATCACGACCGCATCGCTCCTGAAAAGTTCAATTTCTTGTTAGGGATAGAGAGAGTATAGCCGCCGCACTTATATGAAAAGAATACACCTGGACTTAATATTGTGGATATTATAGTTGACGTTAATTGTTAAACCGGAGGTCGTGGGTTCGATTCCAACCCAGGACAAATAATTGAGTGATTAATTTGTGTCTGAGTGTAATTTATATCTTTTATGTGGGACTTGGATATTATTTATCTTAACATGTATTTATTTGGAAATATATAAGTATGTTTATCAGCAGTCTAAGGGCCTTAGTGGTTACTGCACAAATTTACAAATTGCAAAGCTAAACAATCCCGGCCAGGCCAGTCTATAATGGGAGACCATACTCGACATATTGAGACCCCTCCGTGCCTCGGCGAGTACGTTAAGCCATCGGTTCTAGTTGGCATAAGGATGTCTTTGGTGACCGTTACGGGTAGTTGGAACCCTACAAAGTCTGACAACAGTCTTTCTACAGAATTTCGATATCATCTAACACTTAGGTTGTGGAGGTCTGATGGTAGTGGCTTCAAGATTCAAGTTCATAAATATTGGGTTAAATTTAAAAGTCAACCCCAATCTTCTTTGGGAAAGTTTCGGAGACAGAGATGTAAGTTTATCAGCAGCCTAGTATTGTAGAAGAGACTCTGTCTAATTTAGGACTAGACCGTCGTGTGTGAGATGTGTGAAGTTATATAATACGTTACCTGGTGTTCGCTGATGAGATAGACCGGTAAAGACTCTAAACAGAACTCGCAAGGTATTACAGGATCTTCGTAGGAGTCTTGCCTTGGGGCCTGCGACCGCTGTGCTGACCTCGACGCAGACCGGACTTGGGCCACGGGTGAAATAGGTCTGGGCCGGAATTGAGCCAAATCCGGACGGCAGCCCGTCTGCAAATCATTCAGTAACCCCTTTATATGCACATCTTTGAAGAAAGCTTTTATTGATTTAAATGAGAAATACACGCGCAAATAATATTAATATTCTTAATATTATTTATTCTTAATATTATTTATTCTTAATATTTCTAATAATAGTATTCTTAAGGAGATTACAAGTTTCTGTTCTCCCACAGAAAGGTGCGATTAAATCTCTGATCTGTTTCTGATATTTTCGCAAAAGCTTAAGATATACATGATGTTTCAATTTACATAAGTGTAATTTATTTATTTGTTTATTTATTTTATAATTTATTAATTTATTTTATTATTTCAGGCGACGCGCAACAACAAAAGAATTTTTCTTTCCTTTGTAGAAACAAGAATGTATGAAAAAATATTCTTATAGTGAACAGTTATAAATTGTTTCTTAGCAAGTACAGATTGTATTTTTTCATTAGAATAGCCTGTTGGTCTAGAGTGATCAGTAAATCTGATTTTGACTACTAAATCAGATGTCATAGGTTCAATTCATACCTAGGACAAATAGTTTTGTGATGAGTGTGATAATTTATTCTTTGTTATATGTGTGTAATATCGATAACATGTATTTTATTAAAATAAATATAAGTATGTTTATCAGCATTCTAATTATGATAGTACAGGCTCTGCTTAGTTTGGGATCAAACGGGCTATGTGTAAGACAGAAGTTAAGGGATGTCAAGATATAAAAACAATTTACCTGATGCTGCACTAGGTCTGCGGCAGGAATGGGTGTATCACAAAACTCGCATGGAAGCCGATCGTCATCCTGTGGCGGAGGTGGGTTTGCTCGCTCTCTATAAAAAGATATTTTTAAGGGAATCTTTCTCCCAGCCTTTTTCCAATTTGGGTTGGTGTCAGCTTTAAGTCTTTACTAAGATACGGCTGAACTCCGATTTTTTATGTAGGGTAACTGCCATCAGGCCTCCACAGACGGTTTAACGTGCTCCGAGGCACGGTGAGGTCTCAATTTTGAAAATTGGATTGCTTAACTTTGTAATGTGTGTTGTACGTAGTTATGTTACGTCGGTTTTGCATTGCTATCACTGAGCGATAAGCCCTAAAGGAATAATTAATTATATTCAAATAACCAATGTGCTACAGTCAGAGTTAAAAAATATATGAATCCTGTGATAAATACGTGGGATCAATTTTAAAAACTGGATACAGAACGTGATAGTCTTAAGGCTACATCATAAGCAGCCATCTCTTATAACTCCGTCGGCGGTGTCCTCACGTGACACCTATTTTCTCGCATAATTGGATACTCTAGATATCGGGGGCACACGTAAGAGCTGATCAGCCTAATGTCTCAGCTAATATTTAGTAACAGTCACTACAGCCGAAATTTCCCAGGCAGATGAAAAAAAATTCAAATGGCAATGAAATCGCTTCAGTATACCTATGGTACAATCATATCAAGAATACCAACATTATTTTTCAGCTTTCGCAAAACGATAAAACTGTAATATTTATTTACATATTGAATAAAAAAATGTATGAACTTTAGCATTAAATAATCTTACTCATTATTATTTGAAGGAGTATTGTACGGCGCGGTCACCTGAAAATAAATACGTTATGTACATATATCTTTTAGTATTTTACATGTGTACATGATATTTATAGAATGCCTATAATAATTCCAGGATGGAACACAGAAAATATATTAAACAATTAATGTTTAACATAAGCACTCTCAGACACATTTTTTTTTCATTGATATGCTGTTTAACATCACGTTGAAACATCTTACAGATCAAATAAAAAACAAAATATATTTCATCTTCAACTTTCTAGCCTTTTTATTCCCAATTTAATTTGGAGTCGGTTACTCATCAAGCAATTTTCCCAGAATATATTTTTTTCCAAGAAGCGACTGCTGGCGGATCTTTTTTATTTTTTAACGTGTGGTAGCGTAAAACACTGCCAACTTCCATACTACGGCCTGTTATTAAGGGTTTCTTGTAATAAAAACTCGAATAATACTTTTTAGCCCGACCCGGGAATTGAACCCAAAACTTCTTGAACAGCAACATACGCTAGCCGCAAGCCAATAATAAACGAACGGAAGAAAAAATAAATGATATTATTACGAAGTGTAATGAAGATTCGAGAAAGGTGATAGTCGGTTCGGCAGTACGATTCTAGGTTCAGTTTTAATAATAATGCGTTGTCGCACAGGACAAAGGACTTGTTTGAGTTACAGTACGATAAATATCGAAGTAATTAAGGACCATTGTTCTGTAGTATTTATGGTTCTAGATATGTTAGTAATAAAGTCTCTTTAAGTTGTCATAAGGTTTATTTTGCCACTTAATTAAACCTTAACAATTAACAATATAAAAAAAAATCGTTATAAGAAACAAACTATTCAAAAAATAATCAATGTTGTAAAACAATTCCTTTTGAGTACTTCCATTGCGTGCCCTACACAAACGGTTTAATTTCTCAAAAATAATACATGACATGATCGATCTCGTGTAAAAGTTTAAAAAAAAGGTCCGCGACTGTTTCATGTCTGTCTTTTAAGGTTGGCTCACTTTCCTTATCCTTTCTTATAGTAAACAAATTTGTTCACGCTGTATAACATCACGCTATGGGCAAAAGGAAACGCGGACAAGATTGCACGGGTCAGTTAGTTTATACACAATAATGATTTGTCTTCAATCTTACCTCGTTCAAGCCTCTTCTTAGTTCCCTCAAACTAGATTTAATCTCGCTGAATCTATCAGCACTCTTCCTTCTATTCAACTCTCCGTCATTTCTCAACTGTAACTCATTGAATCTTTTCATAAACTCTTGAGGGGACATTGGCTTCAAGTTTTTGAACTCTTGTCTAGTCCTCTCGTTTTCACTAGAACCTAAGACATAGCCTGCGCTACTAGCCTCATTGCCGGGACTCTTCCACACACGACCTTGGAGTTTATCCTTATAGTTTACAGGAGATTCAGGGTTTTGGAGAGCATCCATCTTCCGAAGTTTGTCCAATTTAGCTGCAGGACTTAAGACTGGCGGCAAACCTGTGTATCGAAGTTTCCATAGGTCAGTACTTCTTTTTTAATTTGTCAGATTGTCCCTAAGTTAGTGAAAAACGCATTATTAAAAGTCAGTCATGAAAACATGTTACGACGAAATAGTCCGCTAGTATTGTTAAGGTTTTAAAAGTCCAAAGTAAATGAAGTCGCACTGTCACATACGTCCTTACCACTTAAGATAATATTAAGTATTATGTTTCTAAATTTATTATCGACACTAACCTACAGACAGGTTATAGGCAGTCTGTTCTTGTCTCACTTTCTCTTCCTGCTGTTTTCTTTGTAAAGCGCTATAGTAAGGCAGATCACGAAGGGGTTCTGAAGTGGGTGGTTCAGTCGGGGGTTTCGGGGCCGGACGCTTCTTGACAGCACCACGAGATATGCCTCTGTGGGTATTATAAGAGTTATAAGTCTACGCCTGCTATGCTGTCATGATTAAAATCACGTATTTTTACTGTAAGTAATGTAACGTGTTATATTTATCGAACAGGCGCTTAATCCCTTGAAGAAAATATCTCTTTCTTCATAACTTCACAAATCTTTACATTCATCAGGCAGAACACCCCCTCACAAATAGAACAAGTGATTGTACTTATCACACAATTATTTCTCTTGAATTGAACCCATTACCACTGCCTTAACACGAGTCCCTAACAACTAAAGAAACAAGTCAGTCAATTTAGCCAAAGTACACTTACACACACAAAAGACATACAAGAAAAACTTTCAAAGACATTTAAGGAATAGCAGTTACTGTGGTGACAGATTACAGAGGGTCACCACCCCTATTCATCCCATGGGTGTCGTAAGAAGCGACTAAATGAATAAACTATGCAGGACAACACCACTGCAAAATAAGGAAAACTCGCGTAAATCCTATACCAACCCGTCTGGCCAGCATGATAGAAAAGACCCAAACCTCCTTTCGAAGAAAAGGCTTATGTTCATCAGAGGACTGTTGATGATGATGAGTTACTGTGGTTAATAGAACTTGATACATCATTGCATCTTTAAACAACCATACTACTTGTTAGCACCCTACCTTTGGGCGGTTAACAATATATAAAAACTTACAGATTCTTATCAACTTTACTCGCTGTGGCTACATTGGTGTTGATCTGCGGCTGGTCATTGGTTCTTTTCACGGGGGCCTTTACTCCGTTAATGGGGTTTGACGTCCAGCCATTCGTTGGTCCAGCATCGAAGTTTGAACTTGTGCTAGGCTTATCAAAGTATCTCAAGTCAGGTTTGGGTCCCTGGTTGACATTTTTAACAGAACCGTTTGTTCTGCTCTCAAGCTTGGTAGTCGTTTGCAGGGGGCCGTTACTTGTGGACGGTATGTTGGTTAACTTGGTAATCAAAGGTTTTGTTGTGCTAATTTTAGGAGGTTCTTTTTTAGGGACCGGTGTTGGATCTGTGAAAGATTTTTGACATTTTTTAGTTTTATAGAAGAGTTGAGAAATACCTGATGGTTAACAACGTTTATCATCTACGGAGCTGTGGCTCAAAAGAGACAAGAGCTTTGTTCTCCGTGGAGTGGCCTGCCCATCATCAGAATTAGGGGGTAAAGGGTGTCCGGTAACTTCACTTACTCAGTAAAAAACAATGATAGAATTAATACCAGAGTTTTGTGAGGGTGAGGTATCAGACCGTTCGAGCTGGCACAATGTGTCAAACCATAGATCAGGGTTTAACTTTTAAATTGTGGAGCATGGACATTGATTAATCAATTAATTTCCTCTTTTACCTCTTTTTGCCCTTAACCCTTTTCATTTGCACATATTTATAGTGTTAGTGTCTACTACACTCTGTAGTAATATATAACTTTTCGATGCAATCTAATATCGATAACCGATTAATTATCGCTTGGATAAATAACTAAGAACTTACCATCATCGAGTCGTATGAAGCCATGGTTAGAATCGATATGAAGTTGACGATATTTGATCATGACCCACTCGCTACATTCAGGACACTGTTCCGTACGAACACCACAGTAATTTTCGTGCGCAGGCAAGTCACGTCTAGGGACCTCTAATTCGCAGAACCTGTAAACGATTGATTCTGTTTTTTGTTTTGTCAGTCCTCTGATGGACCAGGCCTGCTAAAGTCCGACATAGGCATAGTTTGAATTACACTTTATACTATAGTCCCAGTATCCATAAAATATCATTAAGGACCTGGTCTACTTGCCTAATGCTTTTTTTTTAAAGTATATGAACATCTAATCAAAAGTTACTTAATCTTTGAAGATAGAATGTATCTTGCAAATTCATAATAAAAAAGAGATTCATAAAAAAATATATTACAACAGCGTAACGTAAAAATATTACAAATTTTTAGTATAATATTTAGACTAATGTCTTTTTATGCCCGAATGAGTAGACAATAAACCATAATTTTTAATAATCCGAGACTCGTGTATTTACTGCCTTCCGGGCACAGATATTTCTAAATAGTCATTCTTATATTACTAAATACATACTTTAAATAAGTTACATTCAGACTCAGAACGAATGGTCATCCTTATTAATAATCACACAAGATATGGCCTGGCGTGAATCGCATCCACGGCCTCTGAATTAGTACTTAGGGTTGCTAACCACTATGTGTACTTTTTGGCCAACATCGGTCACGGTGGTTAGTCTCATCGGAGACTAACCAACCACGCAGGAGATATTACAGGGCACAGGTACAGTATGTGCGCCAACACAGGTGCACTTTCTGTTCCCTCACTCTTACAATCCGATGGAATGGTTATCCGACACGATCGAGGAGAGATCAGGAGCAGGACTGATGGTTTACGTGCTCTTCGAGGCACGGAGGTTAAGACCCCAACTTCCAAATTTCGGACTGTTATTAACTATTTATATGACCGGAAAGACTCAATAACATTTGGACCCGACCCGGAGAATTCGCTAGACCAATGAGGCAGTGTAATCACTAACGTAGTATCTAGAGTTTATACAGTTTTATTAAGATAAAGGCGAAGAACGAAAAATTGGATAAGTGATGAATTTCCTAATTAGTAGTCTCTTCTAATCTCATACTCAACTAGTTTATTAAATTGACATACAAAATTAGGGAGAATAAAATACCACCAAAAACTATAACCTAGGAACCATTTTGGTAATTTTACTCCGTAGATAATTAAGTTTTTCTTATCAATCTTCTCACTTGTCTTGGATTAAATTGAGAAATTTAAAAAAGGTTTTTAAAGTCGGTGAAGACATACCTGCATGATTTAATAGTATGCGCACAAGAGTCCCGTATATGGTCTTCTAGATCGGTGCCGCAGACACTCTCACCACACTTCTTACAGGGCACTGACATAGAAGAATAAACATTGACATTTAAAAACAATGGCAAACTTAATTTCAAAGTACACATTTGAATATTTATGCTAATTGTGTGGTTGCGTCACTAAGCAAAAAAATTTTATTTTAATAACACGATTTCCAAAATGCTACTTTTGTTTAGTATGTATTTAGATATCGTCTATTTTTAGGGTCAAATTTCTAATTTTATGATACTGATAATGAACTAGTAGCCGACCCCAAATAATCTTAGTAGTAGTTAGTAGGTTAGGAAGGATAAGAACTAATTTTGGTAAATATTCGTCGTTTAGAGCCTCGATGGACAGGACATAACTTATTTAGTGATTTTTAGTTTAGTTTAAAGAGATTTCAAACAACAAAATTAGCACCATTGTTAAGAGAAGCACACATGGGTCATCGGTCATCTCTCGATGCTAACGGTGAAGTTGTTCTATCACAAGAAGGTCCTGTTTAACATGATGCAGGCGGTGACCACTTTTATATTTATTTTTTTTACTACTATCTGCAAAACAGGATTCAGAATACAACAATAGCGACACTCCGTCGCACGTTTCCACCCTTATTAATACCGCGGATGTTGGAGGGTCCACTAAGAAAGCAAACTATGAAAGAAAACAGCATTGCAAGAAGAAAACTTGACATAAACCCTTTATAAACCTATCTGGCCAGGGTAGTATAGTAAAATCCAAAACCTTCTTTCTAATGAGAGGTCTAAATCCAACAACGAACTTACATAGTATGTTGATAAAACGTTTAAGGAGGTTTCGCTATTTTGTATTGTACTTAGACTAAATAGATGTAGTGACTAGGATCGCTTGAATGAAATGCTTTTGTTCTAGAAACTACAAATAGAACAGATGGTGGTGCCAAATAAGAGGGCATCTTAGCACATTTCGTACTAATGAACATCTTGTCAATTTGACTAATAATCTTTTTGGCTAGAAATGGTACTTTTAATCTTGAAATTGGCCTGACCAATACTTTTAAAAATGGTATCAATATTTTTTTTTCAATATTTCGTTAACATTTGAATCTAACATCGCGCACAATCAGATTATGGGAATTCTTGGGACCGATGCTACTGGAATTTGCTGGTTACAATCGTAACACATGGTTTCAAGAAAATGGAGCCACTTGTCACACATCCAATGAGTGGTGGTGGAATTGGTGAGCTGGTGGTCAAAGACATGTTTCCGGTTTGACTGACTGATTTCCAGACGAAGCGACATTCCATGGCCACCCGGAAGTCAGATATATGCCCAGACTTCTTTTTATGGGGTTATTTGAAGAATTGTGTCTACATCAATAAACCAAATACACTACGTCAACTAAAATAAAAAATGAGCGAAGTGATATCGGTGATCTCGCGGTCTCTTTGCAGACGAGTATTCGAAAATTTCAAACGGTGGTCATTTAGACTATGTAATTTTCAAAAAATAAACTTCAACTAATTAATTTTCTTTTTTTTAACTAACTTTTTTTTATATAATTTTTTCCAATGTTTACCTCATGGCCTAATCTATATATAAAAACTAAATTTACAAGTAAACTCGAAAAAAAAGTCGGTTAATTACATAATGGGTATAAATTTGTCTTCGTTGATTTTATTAAATTGATCGTCCATACATTAAATTTTTGGCCTTTCATTAAAGTCCGGTTAAAGGGCAAATTTGCTTTTCAGCGAGAGACTGGTATGTCCAGCAGGTCCTCTGGGTTATTAGGCTGTGGATAATTATATTCTGAATGGCCCCTAGACAGTAAGAACCTTAATTAAGACAAACGTAATGTAAATAGTTACGTAGTTTGTGTAGTTTGTCATGGTGTTCCTGCAGCTCATTGTGGGGTACAGGTTCTTTGCACACCGGACACATGCGGATGTTGCGCGCGCAATGCACGCTGTGAATGGTGAAGTTCACGCATGGAATCTCGCGTTTGCTGAAAATAAAGAACAAGTACAATTACATTATTATATTATAAAAAAGACGGGTTAGTTATACCATTTATAAATCAAGAACGGCGTGCCAGTTTTTTATGAAGTTTGATTTTGTCTCCATCCTGAATAACAGAATAACAGAATACAAAAAATATAAAAAACTAGCGACTCTTTTTAACACGTTTACAGCGGTGTTGTGTGTCGGAATCGACTTAAACCACACGGTATGCCACTTTGCGCCTGAAACCTGGGATCTGGAAACAGCTGTTATTACGACATCCAAATCCAAGAACTAGCGACCCGATCCAGCTTCTCACGAGCGTGGTGTGAGCATAATATTCATGTCACATCTTCCCAGTCTTCATTATTCCCAAATTTTTCGTATTTGGGGCCAGTTGTAAGTTCCACCCGTTTTTACTAGAATATCAGTTTTTTTAGTGACTGGTATCGGACCTGCGCAACCACGTAGTATTCACGTGTTATACATATAAATCTTCCTTTTGAATCACTCTCTCTATTATTGAACACTTAGTTTGAAAGATTTAACCGTACAAGACATAAAGATAAGGGGATATTTATTTTCTTATACTTCATATTATATATGTAAGTATGTGCAAAGCTGTGTCTAGAAATGCTGGTCAAACTGCGAGTAACTACTTGTTAGTATATAAAGTACTGCTTGAATAGAACCCAAACCTTTTTCAATATTACCCTTTACTCCACGTAAAGTTATTAAATGTTAGCTTATTATTTGAGTTATTAATCGATATTTTTTAATATTTTCATTTATTTCAGTAGATGTAGTGACAGATTAAAAGTAAGGAAAGTCATCGCCTCTATTTATCCCGGGTGTTCTAAGAGGCACAAAGAGAACAAATTACGCAGAACAAAAGCACTGCAAAGAGAATAAAAACTGAACAAAATCCTTTTTTTTTTTTTTTTAACGTGTGGAAACCCCCTCGGGCCGTCACCCCACCGGGGTTTACGGCGAGGCGGTGTGTCGGAATCGGACCGACTAAAACCACACGGTGTACCACTCTGCGCCTAACATAGGAGGGATCCGGGAACCGCTGCTATTACGACATCCAGATCCCTCCTAGCGCCTGCCCGCTAAAGCGGGCACCATCTGCGGATAAACTCTCTATTTAGGCGACGTACGGCACACGTGCACGTCACCTCCTCGCGGCTGGCCACTATAGCGGATGGAGGAGAAAACCCGTCCCGTCCACCCGCGGCCACACTCAAGGCGGCATGAGGCGCTGGTATGTGCGCCTCCGCCGCCCGGCTCGCCGGCGGCGAATTGGGTCCGAGTGGATATCGTCCTCCCGGGCCTTCTCTGCCGCCTCCTTCCGCGAAATTACGTCTTCGCAGAAGGTTGCGACCGCGGTAAAACAACTGTCGCTACCGGCCATGGAGCGTATGACGGCCGGTAGCGAGAGATCTCCTCCAATAACTGCAGTGAGGACCCCACGCTGCGCCGCCCAGGCGGCATAAACCGCTAGCGTGTGCTGAGCCGAGTCCTCACTGCAGTCGCAGTGGTGACAGGCGGGACTCAATTCCCTCCTGGCGACCGAGTGCAGATACTTCCCGAAGCAACCGTGCCCGGAAAGGACCTGCGTCAGTCGGAAGGAAAGGGTCCCGTGCTGCCGCCCTGCCCACTCGGCGATGACCGGCTGGAGAGCCTCCACAAGGGCAAAGCCAGCACGTGGAGTCTGCAACCGGGACGACCAACTAGCCATTGTGGCTCGACGAGCGGCCTCACGCCACTCACGTACCTCTTCCGGCGGGGGCCGTATGCCGCTACCCGCCCGGAAGTTAGCCGTCCGCCGATAAACTTCGGTGAGCACTTCCGCCTCCAAATAGCACGAGGGAGTTCCGGCCAAGGCGCACGCCGCCTCCGTTGATACGGTGCGGTAACCGCGTATGGCTCTAACCGCCAATATCCTCTGAGGGCGCCAGAGGCGAGCCCTATTCTGGGCAGTCAGAGCCGCCGCCCACACCGGTGCACCATACAGCGCCATTGACCGGACAACCCCCGTGTATAGTCGTCTCGTCGCGACGCTGGCTCCACCCAAATTCGGCAAAAGTCGCCCAAGGGCAGAAGCAGCGCCGACCAGCTTTGGAGAAAGCTGTCGGAAGTGCTCGTCGAAGAGCCACCTGCCGTCGAGGATCAGGCCCAGATATTTCATCTGGGCCTGAACCGGTACGAGGACCGAGTTGACTACGATAGAGGCGCCGGGTGGTGGACCACGACGGGGCCCATGAAACAAAAGGGCCTCCGTCTTATCTAGGGCCACTCGTAAACCCAGCGCCTCAATGCGCCCGACCACCAAAGAGACTCCCACGGTGGCCAGGCGCGCCGCCTCTTGAAAGTTCGCTCCCCGGGCTGTGACCAATGTGTCATCGGCGTAACAAATTACGCCCAGCCCGGGGGGAAGACGACCTCGAAGGGCCCAGTCGTATCCCATATTCGACAGGAGTGGTCCGAGGACAGACCCCTGTGGAACACCGCACGACATGGGCCGCCGCCTCAGAATGCCATCTCGGTCCTCGTACATGACGGTACGCTCCCTAAGATAGTCTGCCACAAGCCGCCTCAGGTACTCTGGCACCCCGTGGTAGTGGAGTGCTTCCCTGATGCAGCTAAATGGCAGACTATTAAATGCGTTGGCGATGTCCAACGACACCGCCAACAGCACGCCGCCACAGCTCACCGCCTCTTCAGTCACGGCCCTCAGGCGCAACACAGCATCGACTGTCGAACGCCCGGCTCGAAACCCGTATTGGGCGTCCGACAGATCGGGGCCCATCTCGCAGAGGTGCCGGACGATGCGGGCAGAGAGTATCCTCTCAAACAATTTACCCACCTCGTCCAGCAACACGATGGGCCTATAGGTCGCGACCGAATCGGTCGGCCGTCCCGGCTTCCGTAGTAGGACCAGCTTCCCGCTCTTCCAACCCTCAGGAAAGCGCCCGGACGCCAAGCTGGCGTTTAGGACTTCCCCGAGGCGATCCGACATGTGGTCGAGGGTTCGCGCCAGCACTCGGGCAGGTATCCCATCTGGCCCAGGGTCGGTGTTCTTAGAGCGAATCCGTAGAACGACCGCCCCTATCTCCGATTCCCTGACGGGCGGAACATTATCCTCGTTCCGTCCCCCGTCGTCTTCGACCATGAAGGCCATCGACGGGGGTGTGTGCTCCGCCCGCTGCGGGAAAAGGCCCTCGACCACTTCCCGCAGGAAGCTGGGCTGGAGTGTCTCTGTAAGGGGGGGGCCCGACGTGCGGAGCTTTTGTCGCACCGCACGATAAGGGCGACCCCAGGGGTCACGATCGAGACCCTCCAGCATCTCCTTCCTCTTCACTTCTTTGGCGGGGCTAATGGCCAGCTTCAGAGTTTTCCGCGCCTCTCGGTACTCCTCATGAAGCTGGTCCTCCCCGCCGTCTACGCGGTGTCGCCGCCGACTACGGGTGTAGGACCTCCGGGCACGAGTACAGGCCGCGCGGAGGTCCGCCAACTCCTGGGACCACCAGTAAACCTCCTTCCGTGGAGGCTGACAACCTCGGATGCGGGGCATGGCCGCATCGCAGATCTGCGTAATCGCATCGCGGGAACGACCAGCCCCCATGTCGACCTCCTCGGTCGGAGCCTGCGGAGACAGCCAGGAGTAAATAATGGCTGCCCCCTCTAGTAGGTCCCTGTTCAGCTTCGAAATAGCCCACCGCGGAAAGCGAGAAGAAGGCCGCGCCGTGTGACCCCTACTGGAGTCCTGGATCCGGGAGAGCTCAAATCGGATGTAGAGGTGATCCGAGAGCGTCTCAACCTCTTCCAGAACACGCCAGTTCCTTACTCGTGCGGCGAGTGCAGGGGTTGCGAACGAAAGGTCCACTATCGACCCCCCCTGCTGTCGCACGTACGTGTTAGTGGAGCCTCTGTTTAATAAACAGAGGCCCACCGAAGCCGCCCACTCCTCTACGGTTTCCCCCTAGCATCCGTTCTGGGGGAACCCCACGCAACGAATTTTGCGTTGAAGTCCCCCAGCACAAGGACGTGCCCAGACGTTAGTCGCCGTATCGAGGTCTCCAAGCTGTTGAGGAAAACCTCGAAGTCGCTCAAACTCTGGTTGGGGGAGAAGTACACACCGTATACGGTGATCCCCCCCCACTCAGCAGCAACATATCCAGTGCCCTTGTCTCTTAGCGACAAGGGCGAGGAATGAGGCGCTGTGGAGCCGACGACTGCCACGGAGCCGTCCCGGTCACCCAACCAATTCGGTCAAGGAGGAACATAGTAGGGCTCTGTGGCTACGGCCACACTGATCGACCACTGTACTATGGTTTGTAGCAAGAGATCCTGCGCCGCGGCACAGTGGTTCAGGTTCGTCTGGACAAGGAGGTTGGAGACTTGGTCCATTACCGGACTATCTCTACAACCTCCTCCATGGGCGATGATGTTGACAGACGAACAACATCGGAGACAGCCTGGGCCGACTGGCTAGCCCCCGATGATTGCCGAGATTCACGGGGAGGCTTGCAGCCCGCCTGCCCGATCTGGTGATTGGCGGGCTTATTACCCGCCTCACACGCCGGGCAGTGAGGGGCGGCAGAGCATTCTGCCGCCTTGTGCCCCGGTCGACCACAGTGGAAACATAGTCCGCTGCAATCAAAACGACTACCACACTTGGCGCGTGTGTGTCCCGATTCCAGGCATTTATAACAACTCATCGGTCTCGCCGCCAGGATTGTGATCCTAGCGTTCATGAAACCGATGAGTAGTCGGCCTGCGTCGCCCAAAGCTTTGGCCGACGCTACGGGACAACTGACCCACACAGCACCAAGTCCTCCTGGACCGGGGCGGATGGTGCCGACCCTAATGTTTTCCGCGTTGCACCCTGTTTTCTCTGCAATCGCAACGCGGACGTCTTCGGCCGTTACAGAGTCATCCAGGCCCGAGATGCGCAATTCAGCGCATTTTGTAGGCCTGGTGATCTTCACACCATCCGTGGCTGCAAATATTCCCCGCAGCTTCTCGGCAAATATGTCCGCCGTCTTTATAGCTTCGGCTCCAGGGAACTTGAGTACTCGAGCTCCTGTCTGAGCGAGGTGCAATCTGACCCCTCCAGTCCCGAAATCGTTGGCGAGACTGTCCCGGGCTCTCTTGAAAATGGCCGCGTAGGACAGTTCGCCGTTAGCTGCCTCCGGTGATACGGTGACCACCACAGCCGCAGTCTTAGGAGGTTGTAGTTTACGTGGTAGCCACTGCCACCGATGGCGCCTGTTGGGTAGAGGCTTTTTTACCCCGCTTCCGGGACTTTTTAGCCCCCCCAACTACCCGCCAACCATCGTTGGGAGGGGCAGATGTGGAGGGATCAGATAAAGGTGTCGGAGTGAGGAGCGGTGGAAATGCCGCTCCAGGCTTGGTCGCCGGGTTACGTGCTTCCCTAGGTGCTACAGTCCTACCTACTGCCTTAGCCACCTGCCGCGCCTTTGGAGCAGCCGCAGGAACAGCAGACACCGACGCCGCCGCTGCATAAGACACGCGACCGCCCACAACGGGAAGCGCTGTCGTCACTGGTGCGACCTTCGGTCTATGTGCTGCCAGCGGCGGCCGGACAATGGGAGCCGGAGGCAGTCTCGCCTCCAGGCCAGCGAGACGCCCATCCATCATACGCCACACTGCGTCCGTAATTTGGCGCAGGATGCGCTCCCTCTCCCATCGGTATCAGGGATGATAGCGATGGGAGAGGGAGCAGGCTGAGATGAGGTCTTGGCCGGATCTTCCGTCGGACGATGTGCTCGAAATTGGGCGAACTGAGCACTGAGCTCAGCCACTTGCCCCGTCAGGTGATCGTTAGCCGCCTGAAGGCGTGCTACATCCCCCATGAGGTTTTCCACGACTCCAGCAATGGCAGAGGAGGAGTCCTTAAGAGCCCTAACGAAAGAACTCTTAAGGTTCCTGGACTTGGTGGCCCCTTTATGGATTATGGCCACCCCCATATTTACTTTCTCCTGCAAAGACACCGGTATTTGGGAGATAGAATCCCTTCCCACCGGTTCCCGTATTTTCTGCAGGAGATCAGCAATCTCCTCCTCTGCTGGGCTTTCACCTTCTGCTCTGACCCTTCTGTAGGCTTCTGCCTTGGAGAAGACAGAGCCTGATGGGGTCGAGATCGAGGTGCGTGACCGACCTCTGCGGCTGCTACCGACTTTAGGGGGCAGCATCTCCTGGGACGTGTCGCTCTCTTCGTCCCTGGAATGTCCGCGTTTCTCTTTGTTGACTCCAGTGCGTCCATAGTCGCACTAGAGTTACCTCCATCCGACGGATTAGTGGATTTCGAACGAATTCGTTCCAAAGTTCTTCGGCTCCCAGCAGCCAAAATGACTTTTGGGAGCCCAACCGAGATAGGCGTTCCCACCAATACGCCCTCTTCGTGGGACGAGTAATCGTCCGCCCTTGCACTATTCTCCTTCCTACCCTTCTTCTCCTTCTTTTTTTCGTCAGTTTGATTATTTTTATTTAAGTTTTGTTCCATATTTAATCCCACGATTGGGGGAAAATTAATGGTCGACCCGAGCAGAGATCCCCCAATACCCGGGCAAGCGTAAATTTATGCCCAACCGAGGGGTCCGCAGGTGCCTCGGCTGGGAGTGTGCTTACGACTGAACTACCCATCAGCCATGCATCCCCTGGTAACGAACCAGAACACGGGATTCGGGGTAATTTTTTATAGAGGTTTTCTTCCTCGCAGTCCGGGCGGCTAAGCCAAGACCCTCGCCCCCGATTGGTGTCGCGAGACATAACCACGACACTCCTTTCGGGATTACGATATGCCGACAGTGGTAGAGAGACAACGTCTCCTGATACCTGCTCGGTGGCAGTGTAAGTGCACACCGAGCCTGTCCTACCTTTTCCACCGCTAAGCGGAGGTACTCCGACCCTAAAGAGTCCCATCATAGTGATTTTTTACCGAGGTTTTCCTCCTCAATGCTCCGAAGAGCAAAGAACCAACAGAGCATCCGACAGACACGCCCGCTCTGTTGGACCAAATCTCGGCCGATTTGCCGAAGAAAATGGCTTCCTCTTCGTGCTAGAATATTAGCCGTTGGTAATGATGAACAACACCATCACCAACGTTTCCAGGGTGCACCACGTGGAGGTTTTCTAGCCCAGCACCCCAACTGAACAAAATCCTATACCAACCCGTGTGGCCAGCTGCTATAGTAGGCGAAAATGTCCTTTCGTAGGAAAGGTCTATGTTTAGCAATGGATTATTACAAAAAGTTGTTGATGAGCTGATTTTATCATTTGTTATAGAAATTTATTTCAAGCATATGTTAAAGTTTCTATAACTACTCTAATTAACGGCATGAAATTGTATTCATGATCGGCTATAGATCGTGGCATAGTAACTTAGCGCTGAAGAGAATCTAACTTTCAAATAACTTTGTTAAATCAATAATAGTCAATCAGAATACAAATTCAGAACATTATCATTACAAATTGTTGTATAACATCATGTACATATCATTCTCTTATTATAATATCTAGGACTGAAGTAAACAATCCTGTTCTCGGGATAAGTGTATGAAGCAAATCTCTTCGATTGAGCAGGCGAAAATGAGACAGATATATAAAATTAGTATAAATATTCACAAAAATATCTGATGATATATTTGTGACATATACTTGTGACAAACGGTTCCGCATTATTATGAAAACCGACCCGCTTCATGGAAGAAGACAAGGCTACAGAAATGTATAAATAATATTCACTACATCATGCAGTATGTTGAATTAAGAAAAAAAGAGTCGGTGACATTAATGACTCTGTATTGGGCAGATGACGAGAGTGATTTCTTGATTATGGTTATGGTCAAAAAAAACTTGACCGTCTTAATATTAGACAACTTTTTAAAAACCCTAGATATTAGAAGAAAAGAATACTTACCTTTATCTTTATACTAGCTTCTGCCTGCTGTTGAAAAAGGGTTGTTTTGTTCAAAAACCGAAGACGGTCTATGAGTGAAAAACAGCTGAACGTGTTCTGTCATAGTCAAACATCGACATTGTGAAATTCGTATTATGATTTTTAAGAAAAAACTCACGATGCGTTATGACAATCACAGATAGGCTAGGCTAGGACTATGTTACGTCTGGATGTCGTAATAGCAGCTGTCCCCGGACCCCTCCTATGTCAGGCGCAGAGTGGCACACCGTGTGGTTTTAGTCGGTCCGATTCCGACACACCACCTCGCCGTAAACCCCGGTGGGGTGACGGCCCGAGGGGGTTTCCACACGTTAAAAAAAAAAAAAAAGGATTATGTTACGTGTATGTAAGTCTCATATTATAACATATTTTATATTATAATTCTCGAGCATGGTATTGATGATTTACAACAACATGGATATGGACGATAAAAGACATATTTACAGTTACATTTTATGTCTACGACACGATTATATTGTTGTTTTTTTTTTCTCCACATATAAGAAACTTGCATTTCTCTTCAAATCGCCTAGCTACGTCTTTAACCAAGGTATTGCCCAACTGATAGTGAAAACAGCACTAACTTTCGCATGTTGATGCAGTTTTCAACACCAGCTAGGTATTTTTAGAATATAAAAAAGAGAAGAAAAATATAAAAAAAAGGTTCATCGTCAACATCTTTTAACAGTCCACTGCTGGATATAGGACTCTCCTTAGAAATGAGATTTCGGTCTATTATACCATGTTGGCCAAACGGGTTAGTACAGCGTATGTTTCATGTTTTCCTTTCTCTTTGCAAATATGTTGTCCTGCGTAGTTTGCTCCTTAGTCGTAATGGTTGAAGTTTACATTAAAAATCTATTTTTGGTTTCAAGTCGTCGTATAACGTAAAAATAATATACTAAATACTTGCGAAACTTATGGCAAAACGCTAGTTTATTTGAAGGTAGTTTTTTCATTTAAAAATAATTATATTTACTGACCTTCGTAACTTCGTCTGCATCTCCTATTAATCGTAGCGTGTTTTCACAAAATGTGAAAGTTTGTTTAGTATTAAAAAGGTATACTGAGCCAATTTTAAAAGACAGATGTAAGACTCGTATGCTGTCGGTGTCTTTTTTTTATTTTTTAAACCGATTACTTCTGTCATAGATTATTTTTGCAAAATTTTAACTGTTTACACAACGCAGGCAACGGAAGCTCTAAAAAGAATGTTTTTCCGATTTTGCAAGAACTTTCATTGTTACTTCGTAGTGTGATGATATATAGCCTACTAGCTGACCCGACGAACTTCGTACCGCCTTAGCGTAGCAATGATGCACGATTATAAAAATGATTGATGATGATTATAAATATATTTTTCTCCGTAAGAACCTTCTCCTAATAATAACAAATACAACAAAAAAAGAATTAGTGAAATCGGTCCAGCCATTCACGCGTGATGCTGTGACCAAGAAAAACAGGTTTCATTTTTATATATAATATATAGATAAGCTTTCTCGATAAATGGGCTATCTAACACTGATATAATTTTACAAATCGGACCAGTACTTCCTGAGATTAGCGCGTTCAAACAAACATGAACTAAACACTATTCATCTCTAGAATATTATATTTTAGTATAGATAGACGTACACGTACGTTTAGCAAACAAACAGCGGCAGACAGGACACCAGATGGTAAGCGACTATCGCCGATCATTGACAATCTATAACTCTATATATACTCTCTATAATAAGTCACAAGTGCTTTACTGCCTTCCAATTCCCCTCCCATTAATTCTGGGCTCCAGTTACCTGATGGTCCAAGAGCCCGTGAGTGCCAGACCTTCGTCATTTTATAAAAGCTGAAAGTTCTTCTATGTGTGTCCCTAGTACAGGTAAGAATGATCCCCAAACATGAAGCTGAGGCAGCGGTGGCTTTGGCAGATAACAGGCAACAAAGGTATGTAAAATTCCATCTCAAATTCGTCATAATATAAAACTTGATTTTTTTATATTTGATTCATAATAATATCAAAACTCGCGTTGCTCATTGCCAGACAGTTAGTATGGTTCCAACGCTCTGCCGGACACCCCTAAACTATTATAATTTATAATTATACTTACGTTATATTATAAAACCTAAATTTAATATATAATTTTTTGGGAGCCTATTAAACTATGTTTATATAGTAGCCGGACAGTTTCGAAGGTTCTATCATCTTGCCAGACGCATTCAAAGTGAGCAATAATCGGGAGAGCAAGGAGCGAATACAGTAACTAAACGTTATATTATAAAACCTAAGTTTCATATATAATTTTTTGGGAGCCTATTAAACTATGTTTACATAGTAGCCGGACAGTTTCGAAGGTTCTATCATCTTGCCAGACGCATTCAAAGTGAGCAATAATCGGGAGAGCAAGGAGCGAATACAGTAACTAAACGTTATATTATAAAACCTAAGTTTCATATATAATTTTTTGGGAGCCTATTAAACTATGTTTACATAGTAGCCGGACAGTTTCGAAGGTTCTATCATCTTGCCAGACGCATTCAAAGTGAGCAATAATCGGGAGAGCAAGGAGCGAATACAGTGACTAAACGTTATATTATAAAACCTAAGTTTCATATATAATTTTTTGGGAGCCTATTAAACTATGTTTACATAGTAGCCGGACAGTTTCGAAGGTTCTATCATCTTGCCAGACGCATTCAAAGGCGGTCCGAATTGTACTCGCAGCACTTACGACGTTTAAACTGCTAACGTGTGGACCGATTTAGTGAGCGCGCGATAACGATGAAAATAATGAAAATATTTAGATTTAATTAAAATAAATTAATTTCTCTGTAAATTTCTTATCTTAAAAAAATGTTTCCTTTGGTATAATAAACACTAATATTTGATTTACTTTGTTTCATTGGCTTTATAATTTTAATAGCATTGACAATAATAAACTTCTTAAAAATGAAAAATAATATCAATTAAATTATTAGATTTTCGACATGATTGACATTGTATGAGAAAAATTTTACTCAGTATTATTTTAAATATATGTTATTGAAATTGTAAAAATTAATTAATGAAATTTCTGGATTAAGAAAAAAATAAACTGCAAAATTTGAAATTAATAACAATGGGTGCGCAGTGAAATCCCGCAATAGACTAAGCGGTCTGTTTCATTCGCACTAGTTACTGTATACGCTCCTTGCTCTCCTGATTACTGCTCACTTTGAATGCGTCTGGCAAGATGATAGAACCTTCGAAACTGTCCGGCTACTATATAAACATAGTTTAATAGGCTCCCAAAAAATTATATATGAAACTTAGGTTTTATAATATAACGTTTAGTTACTGTATTCGCTCCTTGCTCTCCCGATTATTGCTCACTTTGAATGCGTCTGGCAAGATGATAGAACCTTCGAAACTGTCCGGCTACTATGTAAACATAGTTTAATAGGCTCCCAAAAAATTATATATGAAACTTAGGTTTTATAATATAACGTTTAGTTACTGTATTCGCTCCTTGCTCTCCCGATTATTGCTCACTTTGAATGCGTCTGGCAAGATGATAGAACCTTCGAAACTGTCCGGCTACTATATAAACATAGTTTAATAGGCTCCCAAAAAATTATATATTAAATTTAGGTTTTATAATATAACGTAAGTATAATTATAAATTATAATAGTTTAGGGGTGTCCGGCAGAGGGTTGGAACCATACTAACTGTCTGGCAATGAGCAACGCGAGTTTTGATATTATTATGAATCAAATATAAAAAAATCAAGCTTTATATTATGACGAATTTGAGATGGAATTTTACATACCTTTGTTGCCTGTTATCTGTCAAAGCCACCGCTGCCTCAGCTTCATGTTTGGGGATCATTCTTACCTGTACTAGGGACACACATAGAAGAACTTTCAGCTTTTATAAAATGACGAAGGTCTGGCACTCACGGGCTCTTGCTCTATTACTTGGTGTAAAGCAACAAAATAAATGTTTGATACCGGTTTTAGTCCGGTCCGGGTTTAGTCCCGTGGTTGAATGTAGTTTGTGACGTTAAAGTAAACAACTTTCGTCACACTTTGTAAATGTAACAGTTTTAATAGGTTTCTTTACTACGTTATAAACGTCTGATAACAAAACTGCATAGTGCATACAGCATGCCAATATTTCGCACAATTTAATTTGTTACGTAATACATTTTTACTGTTTGATAATCATCCGGTATTTAAATTTTCGTTTAATTGTTTCATGTTGTTAAGAAAAGTACATAAAAAATATATCAAAATTTATGGCAAAGTTTATGCTTATAAACACGCGACTACATTTTTTTACACGTATCGTGGTTTTATTTTATAAGTATTTCTTTTTTACACGATCGAAGAATAAATATTTAGGTGTCACAAAATATAAGTATAGATATACCTTCAAATTTTATAAAAACGATTGACGACAAAATGTGCAAATAATATTTTTATACATTCATAGTTGAGTATATCTGTGTGGTCAGTTTTTATTAAGTGAATTTAATTACTTCATACTATTTTGATTATTTTGTCTTCCAAGTTTAACACAGTTAAATAGCGATTAAAGAGGTATATTAATACAAAAATATAAGTCAATTAGGTCAAACGAGGTCAAAGGGTTCACCAACATTTTAAATTCCTTAGGTCTGTCTCTATAATAAAAATGTTAAAACAGCTAAAGGTCGGCGGCGGCCGGCGGTCTACATTTCTTTTGTAAGAATTATGTTAATAGTGAAATTATAGCTTAGATATTTAACAATTGATAGTATTTTATAAAGGTTTCATAAAAATAATCCTTTAGTAAAGTAAACAAGCAAACTCAAGACAGCTGCGTTGTTCGCAATGCTCTAAATAGTCTATAAATAGCAGGTTAACGTGTGTACTCTAAAATAGAACAAATATTGTCAACATAACACGCATATTGTGTACAAAACTTACCAATTAGGACACGATTTTGTTTCTGTGTCTTCCATTTTATTTCCTCACTTAAATTTTCTGTTAACTAACTAACCTATTTATTTCTGTCACTTTTTTGTTTTACAATGGCGGTAGTTTTCTTGCCAGTTTTTGAAGCATGGAAGCTTTAACTGGAGTTATTGTAAAACTTTAAATAAAAACATTTAACATTGAACACTTTCGGTAAATCCCACAACCACAGACCACAAATTTAATTGCTGTAACTAACTTCACTACAATGTGTATTTTGACATTTGACGCATCATGCTGACAAAAATAATCACTAATAAAGGTATCATAATTATTCATGATCTGTTTTTTTTTGTTTTACATATCTATTAATGAATTGCTGATTATTCTTCTTTTGCATATTTTTCTGAAAAATCATTTCCTCTTGCAGTGTTAGTGATGTGGATCAAAAATATTTATGAAATAATCTATAGATTTTATATAAAGAAAAGAGCTTAGAGTCAAGAGTTAAAAATTAGTCTTTCTTTAATCAATTGAAAATTAGGCCATTATGAAGATTTCAATAATATTTATACTATTGCTTTTTATGACTTCTGTCTACGTGTAAGTCAATTGCTAGTACAAGAGGTAATTGCAGTTACAAGTGGGCAACCCTATATAGTTTTACTAAAATTCTGATGTTTCGAGAGATGTTCTTTTTTTTCAAATACTTATTCAACGAACTTGGTCAGCAAAAGTTCTTTATTTCTTTTAGATTTTTACAGCACGTCAGGAAAAAAGAAATATCAAAACCATATCTAATGAGATGTTTAGTTTTTGTTGTCATGCCATACAAAGCCGAATTCTCTATATAGCAATGTGCCTCGAAACGATCCTAGTTCATGGACCTCAAACGGCTCGAAAATATAATTACTGCTGTATGTCCTTGTTCGAGGCATTCTGCGGACGTAGTAACAGGGCTCATCCTCTGCAATACCCTGATGGACCTTGAATAGTCGTACTCAATCTGACCAAATTGCTCACAGTTTCGAGTACCAGTAGCTGGGGAACGAGATGTAACTTAGAAAGGAAATTACTAGTACCCTGGGACATCTACGGCTTGTAAATGGCACTCTCGTGTATCAGACCCACGGAGTTTCTTTGCGATCCCCTAAGGGTACATTACGCCGCTACACTGAACTATCGAACTGAAGATGATTTCTGTGGTATAGGTACTTCTCTATAGCTTAGGTGCTACATAAAGTACCATTACAATCAATTAAGATCATTTACTGCGAAATGAATGCCTTTCAAGATGATGTTTCTGCTGTAGTTGATTAACCAATTGACCACCTACATACATTGTGATGCAGCTCAATTTCGTTTTATTGTAAACACACTTTATTCTACTTTGTTTCTTCTTGATTTGTCTGATATTCAATTAAATAAAATGAAGTAAATTTAATTAATCTTTTATTTACTTAAACTACAAAATAAAAACCATTATGTGGGCAGCCACTACAGGAAACTAATGGGGGCAACATAATAATAACTTAGGAACAAAGGAAGAAGTCATTGGCTAACCCACACAATGACTGTTTATAATAGCTAGTTATTTGAATAATATTATATCACACATAGCAATAAATCTAACACTTAAAATTAAAGTTTTAAGGTGTCATAGTGTGTATTAAACGTAAACCGTGACGTTAATGTTTTGTAATTATTAATACTCAAGAAAATAAACTGCCCAATGGTTTTGTTAGCTCATTTTGCTGACGAAAGAGGAAATTGTTATTTTCAATAGATGTATAAGAAACTCTTAATATAATACAACATTTTCTATAACTCTGTAATTTCTTTATAACGCACGTGCGTCATTTACATTCTACCTACACAAGTTAGAGTGACGTATTTCAACATTTGTCTGAAAAAATATCTTGTGTTGCTGCCAAATAAATTTAGGACATTTTGCAGCCGCGTTCGACTGATATTTACAGTATGTGTTTCACACTAAATTAGCAATATTCAATTATTTATTTTACTAATAAAATTGTGCAATTTTACTTACATATATTTTCATTGACACTCTGTTTATGTATATCATTGTCAAGGCTGCAAACTACTTTGAATAGCAATTTTTAGACTCATCATATAATTACCATATTACAATCTAAGAAAACACTATATGTACATTTTTTATGAGGTTCCAGATGCATATACACGAGGTTACTATCGTTCATAAGATCAAATAACGCATTAGGTAAAGCTTTAAATTGAGGAAACGTTAAATGTGTCATTGGTGTCCTTGATTCGTTAAGGGATTTTTAAAGTAGTGACATGGTATTTCAGTTCATTATCAATATATTTATAATTGTGAAAACCAGACCAGACAGACAAACCAGACCAGACAAACCAGAGTTTATATTATTCTGACATGAATTTTAAAAACACATTCATCCTTGCGTCACAGACACATTTAATTTTACCTTTAAACTGCAATATAGTTTTCTCTCCCTAACATTCTTATATTGAATACAACATAGATCTCACACAAATATTAATAGTATTTTTTTGGCTGATTAGATTTAATATTAAGATTTTAAACAGTCGAACTAGTACGGAGTCACGATCATCAGTATTAATATTTAGTACATATTGAATATACCATACTACCATATCATAGTAGACTTAAAAAGCCAACCCCAACCTACTTCAGGAAAAACTTTCAGAGAAAGATTCAATAATGTCATCCTTTTAACACATGTCAATGTTCCATGGTATTAGATCTTTATGCATACCGAAAACAAAACATACATTTGGATATGCATCATATATTCCAATGCATTTGTATTATTTTCCAAATATTTGTAGTAGATAGTGAATTAATATTGTCCTCTTTGGAAGCCAAGACCTACGCCGCGCATCGTGTGTGTGGTGGCTCGGGCGACTTCGTACTGAGCTTGCATTGCTTGAAATAAATCTTCTTGCTTCTTTATAGGATCGGCGGTCTTGTCTGGTGCTTCGTTGACAGCAGCTGTGGGTAAATTTGGAGTTGTAACCTTTGTGCTCTTAATTCTTACCATTTAACTATATTTATTTTTGATAGTATTGTTTGTATAATTAAGTAATATAATTGCATGCTCGCCTTGATTAAAGTGTTATTTAATTATCTGTTATAGTCATAATGTTACTTTGATATTGCGAAACTCAATATATATATGTAAAATAATAATATACGCAATACAGTCCAAGTTTAGTAAAGAAGCTTTTTTCGCTTCAATGAAAAAATTTTTTTAAATATGACATTATAACACATTTATGTTATAAAGATATAAAAACGTAATTATGTATGATGTATGTATTCAGTATCATTTAAACATTATAATAGTAATAGACAGATAGAAATGTGATAATCAATAATACTCACCAGGTTCTTTAATGCCCATGAGTCTCATAAACTTAGACACTTGTTTTCCGTCCGTATCTTGCGCAAATCGTGTGCCACTCCACTTGGCTGCCTCTTCAGCTTCTGACTTATTCTTGTTTCCCCATAAAAGCTTCCGCTTTTGTACCTAAAAGACACATGTAAACTGTAATTAAAAATGATATGTAACTTTAGTGTTGCTACAACTTCGAACATATTTACATAAGTCAGAAATAATTAAATAAACTTTAAAATGGCTTTTTGACATATCAAGTTTGACAAATCCAACAATTACTAGAATTAAAATAATTGAAATATGTCAGGACGTAGCATGATAGGCCTAGAGTAGTTGGCGTCTTCCTGTAAGCTGAAGACTTTTGACTTTTTGAAAGCTGATGTATACCTAACCTTAAAAATTATAAGAAAAACTAATTACAGAAAAAAACATAAACAGAGTTCTCCCTAGGAAGAAGGTTTTGGCCTTTTTTTTCTTTTTTTTTTAACGTGTGGAAACCCCCTCGGGCCGTCACCCCACCGTGGTTTGCGGCGGGGTGGTGTGTCGGAATCGGACCGACTAAAACCACACGGTGTGCCACTCTGCGCCTGACATAGGAAGGATCCGGGAACAGCTGCTATTACGACATCCAGATCCCTCCTAGCGCCTGCCCGCTACCACGGGTACCATCTGCGGATAAACTCTCTAAGAAGGTTTTGGCCTACTATAACATGCTGGCAAAATGAGTTGTTATTTTGTGTCACATATTCCTTCTCTTTGTAGGACTGTTTTCTTGCGTCATTTGTTGCCTTAACCGGCTTATACAACACCCACACGATGAGTCAGGGTGGCTACATAGGTATGACAAAATAAGAGTCTCTGTTACCTGATTTAAAATCTTAGAAGCATTGACTGCACTGGGATTGTAATACGATGGCAGGCCTCCTGAGGTAGTCGGAGGTGCGTCATGGGCCGCAGCACGCAGTTGTTGCGCTGTTGCCATCGAACCATCTGGAGTCTTAATTTGTAAACCTAAACAAAACAGAAACAGAAATTATATAATAACAATTTGTAAAAAAAAGAGAAAGAATAGACAAGCCTAATTTCACACTAACTCGCTCTTGACGGTGATTGCGTTCCTCGTGGCAATTGCTGAAGGTTTTATTGTTGTGTTGTTGTGTACCAGGTAGATTGCGTTAATGTGAAATAAATTCACACTAGCCCGTCGCTTCGTAATTGTGGACATTTAAATTTTCGTTTGTTCTTTGTAGGCAGGTCAAGTGGTTAAAAGTACATACCCATTTTTTCCATCACTTCCAGTTTCTTGTTGACCTTGTAGGACGAGGGTCTGTAGTCTCCGGCGGGTGAGCGTCGTTCACTAGATCCAGATGAGTGACTAGAGTGGGTTGCACCACGGGATCGAGACCTGGATCTATCACGGCGATCGTGTCTGTGACTAGAAGACCTGCAAGAGAAAAAAGTTTAAATATTGAAACATGTACTTTGTGTGCCTAAGTTTTGATGTAAGCTTGTTGAAAATTGCTTGTTAATTTTTGCTTGACATTTTTTTTATATAAACAATAAAGTTATTATACTTTCTTCTTTATATTATCATCAGATACTACATATTTGTATAAGTGAAACTTTATAAAAGAAATATGTGGTAAGCTAATAAATTTGGTTAAGACAGCGTGGTCCGAATACTTCTTCCGGCTAATCGAACGACGTTAAGTAATTAAGTACGTCGTCCAATTAGTATAGTCTATAGGCTGTTATTTTCTCGGAGATCGTACAGTCCGACCGATCGGTCAGCACATAATTTTTTCCCTGTTGGTTCTAATGATTGAACGACGTGATTTTCCTTCTGTAAGTTTGCCCATTGATTTCAAGAGAAGTTTAAATATCAATCTTTTTACTTTATAAATTTATGGCTAGTGACTTCCTACCAAAAAGCAAGAAATAAACTTACTTTTTTTCCTCTGAGCGTCTACCGTGGCGATCTCTATCGCGTTCCCGTTCACGGTCTCTGTCTCGATCGCGGCGGTCACGATCCACAAATCTGCAGTGCAAAAAAATCAAGGTAAATCTCATAACAGAATCAGAACTAAGGAGGTTTCTCTTTCAACTTTCAGTAATTAACACTTTCTGACTGATCAAATGTGATAAATTTTGCAAAGACGTTATAGTATATATAATTATATATACTATAACTATATATATATATATATAATATATAGATAATATAATTAGATAATAAAGTTGTAATATTATATTTATGTATAATGTTTACAGGCTGTATACTTCGGTTCGATTATATGGAAGTTAGCAATAGCCCTACTGTTTAAGGATATGACAGTAGCTCAATTACATTTCATAAGTATAGTAAGTAAGTGTACCTAGGTGATACAGCATCCCGAGCATCTTGCGACCTCTTGTCTAAAGAAGGCGGTACATCTCCACCAAATGGTTTGAGGTCCATGAGGGCTGGGACTTTGTCATCAGGTCGATCACCCAGCAGCCCGCGACGGGGCTCCGGCTTGCTTGCTGTGCGATCACGATCCAATCTACGAATGAATATATTTTGGTGTATTACAACAAGTATGTTTACAAAACAACTATTTTCTTTACAGACTTAAGATAATGGAGTCTGCCTTCACTTCTATTTGACATTCGACTGATTGTTATTTTTATTGAAAAATATATTAACACCCTTAGAAAAGTAATAACCGATAAGATCGTCATTTTGATCGGTTGAATATAAACTCAAAAATTAGTGAACTGATTTTAATATGGTTTGCACAATTTTTTTCAAGAGAATGAAAATATTTTCAATCACTGGTCTGACAACTTGTCAAGGTCTCTCGTCAAATCTAAGCAAACCCGAATACGCACGAGAGTAAGACCTATACTCATGCCATCAGAAGAAGAATTACCTGTATCTTTCATCTCTACGTGGCGAGCGCCTATCAGATCGTTCTCTGTCAGACCGACTGCGGCCTGGGGACTCGCGACGTTTCTCCTTGCGATCGAACTCACGATCCCGTTCGCGATCGCGCTCTCGGCTGTCATCTGTAGACAAACAAATAAGGCTCTGCACTAGTTTCTATACTAATATTAAAAAGCTGAAGAATTTAAATTGAAAAATTCTTTTACTTTTGGATAGTCCATTTGTCAAAAAAAGATATAACATCACGCTACCACAAATAGGAACCGCTTATTAATGAAGAATGCTGCAAATATGGTGAAAATTTACTGCTTTTGGGATATAAAATTATGTGGATTAATCGATATGATATTTAGTGCCATGAGTTGGGTTGAGTGTATGAAGGTTTGGATGGCCTGAAAAAAACAGAACTTACGAACGTAATGGTAGAAAACACGCCTAGTTCAAAATAATTAAGCTGTGATCGAGTTAACTTAAGTCATAATCTCATATACTACTTACTAGAACCTCTTCGTTGATCTCTTGAAGGCTGCGGTGGCGGGGAAGGCTCAGCTGGTGGCAGCTCGGGTTCTGACTCGGCATCCTGAGAATCCTGCGACAAGGTACGTTTAACTTAGGAACATTGTACACCTAGATGTGTCAAACACAAATAATGTCGTTATATCCCAATAATTGATTGTTACAATTATTCAAATTTATACATAGATATCGTAACTGTACTGTTGCCGTTAATTTTATCATAAGTAAACAGAAATTGATAATAAGTACTCCTCTATCACACTGTAGTGCTAAGAGACTCCAACTCGCTACTTTGCATTGTCCCACTTTTGCCAGAGAATTGTTTGTTCTCCAAGTGGACAGAGACGTCAGATGATATTCCGGATCAGCTGCATGTATGTGGTCATTATGTACGTATCACCTCTCCTGGTAAGTGTGATGCTAAGTGGTACTATTTTTATACCACTACTATAACTAAAGCTACAATAATAATTAACAAAAGAAGGAGGCCAAAACAATTCAACAAACCCACTGACAGTTCTTTTGTTTACATTATTCAAATGAAGTTAATAATAATAATAATGTTTTACCATTCACACAATGCTATCTAGTCCCAAACTAACAGAGAGTACTATGTACTGGACAACTGATAATATGTGTTTATATCTGCTAATTTATTAACCAATTATATCTTCTATTAATATAAATACATAATTTTACTTTTTTTGTTAATGCATACATAAAACATAGTGGGGAGTTTTCTCATTTCTTTTTAAATATTTTACTGAAGATATTATACTGCTGTTATCTGTAGATGAACTTTGTGCTCAGCTTCACTGTTGTGTTTCCATAGATTTGTCAACTGATTCAGATATCCTTCAAGGACACTTGTTTCTAAATGAAAGGAATCCCCTGTCCATTTTCCTCTTCACCTCGACAGCTTATATCCAAGATTTCATCAGGATTCAACAACAAAATGACTTTTGCATTTACCTTAACATAAGGATACTTTAAAAACTAGAATTAGATAATGTTTTGCTTTTCTAGTTAGTACTAGTTTGATACATAATAAAAATATAAGTGTATGCCTGCAATTAGACTGGATCTCTTATACTTAGAACCTTACCTTCAGAATTATAATTAACACAGAAATAATTACTGAATTACTGATCAAAATTACAAAATATTACATATTCATGGAAAATAAATCATACATTACAATAAATATTTCACTTGTATTTATTAAAATCTTTTTAAAAAATACTCAGCAGGTAATATTTTTATATGGCAGGCAATTTATTAACATATACATAGAAATGTTGACATATGATATGCAAATGTAAAAATTTAACTAAACAAAAATTTATGTTATTATGAATTTGAACACTACAGATTTTTGTGTAAAACAAAGTAAAAAAAACTGTTATTTATCATAACAACTATTGAAACTCAGTGGTAAGTAAAGCTTTTTGAACGCCAAAGATAAGACGTTCTTGTATAAAAGTTACAGATAAAATCTTAAAAATGATTGAAAATCTTCATTGTGTTGTTATCATTCATCAGGCCATTAATTATATCTCCTCTAGATGTTAAAAGAAAGGCCACATTTGTCTGCTCTTTTCTCTCATATGACCCAACCCTTTAGATACAAGTAGATGTAGATGGGCACTGGCATATAATAAGTATTTAATATGCACATATTTATTTTGCTAAATATTTGACAAAAAAACAGGCTGTTGCTATTGTATGTTGATCTATAACTTAGGAGTCTCAAACATATTTTTTATTAAATTTATAAAAACTGTAACTTAAAACTAAATGTTAGTTTAGTATAGCAATACTTTTTCACATAATAACTGCTAAAAATATGTACTACTTCTGCACTTTAAAAATAAAGCATTTTAGTGTACCACAGGACATTATACAATATCAAATAACATTATCTAGAGCTCAGTTAAACATAATCACAATTATGCAGCTTATCTTGTCTGATCAAATAGCTTTGTACTTAAATTCATGCATACACCAAAATGTTGCAACTGGCATTATCTCTTTACAATCAAGTGCAATAATGCATTGGTAAGTGGTCCATGTGGTGATGGATTAAGAATATCGAGCGTCACTACTCCTATTTACCCTGTGGGTGATGTAAGAGGCGATTAAGGGAGAAAACTACACAGAACATAACTGCAAAGAGAAAGAAAACTTGATACTTTACGAAACTGTCTGACCTGCATGGTATTGTAGGACAAAACCTCCTTACAAATGAGACCAGTCCAGTAGTGGACTGTCAAAGGCTACTGATGACAATGGTTTCATTATTATGCCACACTATCATTAATAACATTTATACCTAATTAAGCAAGCAATATTATGATCATTGTCAAACTGTCAACTGTCTGTGTGAACAGCTTTATTGCTTTGAACATGTGCACAAATGAGGCTTACCTCATTTAGAACCTTATTTCTAATCTATTTTTGTGGATTCCATTGCCTACATTTTCAATTTTCTGAACAACTAATGATTTCAATTAGTTCAATTATAAAGTATCCACTATACTAAGGCAATATACTCATAGCAATAACCTAATCTTCGATGTACATATAATTTGAGCTTTAACATATAATCCTCAATATTTTAAAGATATTAGTTATAAAATTTTATTTCATCCTATTTTTTTAAAATATTAAGTTGAATATACAGATAAGATTGATTTATCATATAGCTATGTAATCACGTGCATTTGTAGTTAAGGGGCGCAGTTTGCACGGACTCGGATGGTCATCTTCAAGCCTCAGCACGTACTCAAGGGGTATTTGACTTTTGTTTTGTGTCAATTTACAAAGGGGTAACATATAAAATAATAAAAGTGTTAATATCATCGTTGAAAACAGCTTTATGTAAGTTGTTTTTATTCAACAATTTATGAAGTGTGAAAGTACTGGTAATACTAATCCAATAAACTTGTATCTACTAAAGTTTAAAACAGATATTGGCATAAACACTCGAATTAAAGGAAAAATATACTACTTATGTATCAATATATTATACCTACATACTAATACTGCAGTATTCCATACAATGTGTAAAATGTATCTGTACGTAGTACACTGTATATCAGTCAGATACTAGAGCAAAGCGACTGAACTGCAGAACATGTAATGTTGTTGAGAAATATTCATAAAAGTTACCTCGCTCATATCCATGTTCACGTCATCGTAGTTTGTATCGTCGTCCCGGCGTCGAGAACTGTTGCTGCCGCCAGCTTCCACCTAAAATATTATTCTATTGTCAAGCAGAGAACGCAGATTAATATCATGGATTCTCAATTGTTCATATTAAAACGCAATTAATAGATATTTCATAGAGTTTACTTCAAAATATGGTCTCAAGGACGCCCAGAACTTACCGATGCTTGTTGGCTCCCATATCGCTCAGTTTCATTTTCGTCATCACTGCCGTAACCAACTAAAGAATCCATGGTTAATATTGTATTACTGTTTCATAGGCCAAGGAATACTATTTATTACAATGATGTTATTGTAATATCTTACTGTGATAATAAACAACACGCTTTATGGGTGGTTATGAAAAATTTGTGCAAATAAAATTTACTTACACTACAGACCACAGACTAATAAATCAAGTGACGGACTGGACAGAATACAGATAATAATTATAATCAGTCAGATTCAAAAGTACCAAAAAGAAGTAGATGTTTGATTAAATGTTAAAACTACAGAAATTGACAGAATAAAATTTTATTAATTAAGATTTATTGGTTATTGCCAATATAAGTTTGTTTGCTTAATGTTTTATGTTTCTATTATCGAGTTGAGTAATTTACACAATTCTAATTTAAATTCAGGAAAAGAAAAAGTACGTACAGAAAATAGTGAAATAAGAACTTATCTGTCCTTCAGTAGTAAAATGCAAAGCAATAGGTGCATGCATTCAGAATTCCATAAATTAAGGAAAATAAATTCCATAAATTAAGTAAATTACAAGTACATTACATATATGTTACTAAACTTATGACAAAGTTACTAAAATAAAATTAGCTCGTCACTATTTCAACTTCAGTAATTGTTTGATAGGTACATCTCTACAGTACAGTACGTCAACGCCATTAGGCAAAATAAGCAGTATTACACAAACAGTTTGTTGCCGACTCGCTAACTGTTAGCTGATAGATTACGCTATATTTTTGTAATATATTAATCTAAATATTAAATATCTATGTTGTGTTTATACTACGTGTTTATAAAACAGACTACATATTTTTTTATTTTCTCTCGTTAATTCTTGTTTTTCTTGTAGCTATTAAGTATTGAACCAAAAGTCGTTCAATCAGCGGCGAACCACAAGCGATTTGCAAATTCCCTACTTACAGTGTTCATTGTTAACACACAAGTTTAAATTTTAGAAGAATAATTAGTGATATTTAAAAAAATGGGTATCCACACAGTAAAATTCATTGCTGAAATACAAAAAAGACCATGTCTCTGGAATAATAATTTGGAAAATTACAGCGGCAATAAATTAGCGAAGCAACAAGCTTGGAATGAAATTGCACAGATTATGTTCGCAGACTGGTTAACTATGGATGCAACTAATAAAACTGAAAAACGTAAGCTAAGTTTAAGTTTTAGTTTCAGTTGAATTTTTAAAGCTTTTCTTTTCTATCAATTAACTCGAGTAATTAGTTTATACGGCGATAAATAATGACGGAATAAACTTTTTCGTTAAATACGAAGTAGAAAAATATTGTTGAAAATTGTATTCAGTAGTGGAATAAAAATGTTTATAAGTAAAAAGCTATAAAGCACGCATAGAGGAGTGATTAAACAAGCCTTAAAATAGAGCCAGTCTAGATCAACAAACACGAGTACATTACAAAATGACGAGTTGGTCGGCACTTCTCGTTCAGTTATTTAATGTGCTTATAAACAATAAAACTGTGTGATGTTTAACATTTGTTTTCAATGTATTCAGAATTCAGTTTTTTTTAATACATATTAATAAATCACGTTTATTTATGTTCTTAATCTCCTTACTCACTTCCGGTCCTATATTGTTCTTACACATAGAGATATAAATAGAATTTATAGTTCCTCCAGTTGTATGGCAAAGGGTTACAGTTTTTACTATTTATTATTACAGTCAGACAGATACAAAAGAAATGGAAAGGCTTGCGTGATTACTTCGCTAGAGCAAGAAATAACGCACCAAAAAACAAAGATGAAACGGATAGACGAAAGAGGCGCAAAGCCCCTTCTTTAAAAATGCTTCAATTTTTAAATATAACTAAACCTGATGACGGTGTGAGACCAGAACCAGAGTCCGAAGACAGCGACTCATCATACTCGTCGAGGTCTAAATCTCTAAAAAGTCAAGTCTTAATAGAGACCGAACAATTAATTACAGAAGTACACAACAAGCCTTGTATATGGAATTATAGCGCTGCAGATTACAATGAAAAAGATGTAAAGCATCAGGCGTGGGTCGAAATTGCAGTCGCACTGCACGAAGATTTTTTGTCTCTAAGTGAAAGAAATAAACGAGAAATAGGTACGTAAACACTGCATAATGCAACAAAATTGATACAGGTCTTTCACAATAAGACAAGAATCACAGTATTCTTTAACGGTGAACTTTTTGGCCTGTTACTTGCACTGAGATTGCAAAAGGAAAAGATTTGTAATATTTACTTCTTACTATTTAATTAAACAGCTTATAATATCGAATGACATTATTTTACAGTTAGACACTTGCAGAAAAAATGGAAGGGATTACGTGACTATTTCACTCGCCAGAAAGCTAAGGAACGAGCTACTAAAGGTGAACGTCCGTTAAGAAAACGCAAGGCACCTTTTTTAGCCATGTTACAATTTTTAGACATTCCCAAACCTGGTGATGATGAATCTCAAGATCAAGGCAAATCGGACAATATAACAGAGCTAAATGATAATACGCTCCATGAAGCTGATTCTGATGGAAGCCGTTCTTCATTTACATGGTCAAGGAATCAATCAGCTTCATCCAAGCAGCCAAAAAATATACCTCGTAGTACTGTTAAGAAGAAATCGCTTATGCGTAAAAGAGATCCTGATATGAACTTTCTGTTGAATATTCTGCCTGATATGAAGTCCATGAATGCAAGACAAAATTTCGACTTCAGGTTTGAAGTGATGAAATTAATAAAAAATATCAAATATAACCAACCTAACGATTGCTACTACAGTAATGCTTCTGGGTCATCCACACAAGGGCAAGAAATGCCTCAGTTCACTTGGCACACGACCGGCACAGACGCAAAGTCAGGTAAGCCGCCATTCCGTCATCAGGTCATAATACAGGAGTATCCGAGGAATGTGGATGGTGCGAACATGCATAGTCCCTTATCTAATGAATCTGCTGGCTCTTCTGTCGAAGATATAAAAGCAATATTGCAGGAGTCATCTGATGAACAAAGTGATTAATTGGTTCTTGTTTATAATTCAATGAAAATCTATGTACTATTTACACCGGAGGAACATAAGTTATTAGACGTTAAACTAACAGGAGGATCTAATTTCATTATACTTCTAAAAATAACCGCCTCGTAGAAAAGAACACGCTTTTAGCTTGTGTAGTTACTTACAAAGATTAATAAAAATGCTAATAATGTTGAGCATTACTAGACAGAAATCAATATTTTATTTTAAAATACTTTAAATAATATCAGAGCATTCGTATACTCAAGACAAGTTTATTTATTATAAGAGGTGCGTCGCAGAATGACTATTTTTTAATGAGCATCCGGTATTTCTTGTCGTTTTACTCAATAAACGAATCTCACATTGGAAATATAAGCATTCATTTTATAGTGACTTTGCTAGTGGACGTGATGAAGAATCGTTTGTTCAGGTTTGAAAATCCTTTATACCTACTACTTGATGTTTTGTGATAGTAATTTATCTATGAGTATATTACAATGAATAACTGATTAGTTAGAGATAGTAACTTATCTATGAGTATATTACAAAGAATAACTGATTAGTTAGAGATAACATTTATTTCTGACCGCTGGATATTCTCACGCATGTTGGGAGATCCTACGAAAAAGTCCTTATCTTAAATGGACTTCATAAATTCTTTTGATCTCTGAGTACTGGGAGCGTCGATTTTTTTTTGCGAAATAATATCATTAATGAATCTTTAAAAACACATGTTTACTATGCTGTGATTGCTCCTTTGTCCACGTGGACAAACTAGGTAGTCAAACTAATTTGTCTCATAGGTATAATTTTTCCAGATGACTAAATTCACTCTGATGACGGTAATTACAGTCAAGCATAAAATTAATTACATAATAAAAACAGAACTTAATTTTAAAATTTTGTTTATAACATAATTTATTACGGAAATGATCAATGCTTGTTCTTATGGATTAATTATAACTGGAAGTTCATCATAAATTAGTCTCTGCTCATATACTCCTTCCGGTGCGGTGAAAGTAGGTAATGTTCGTCCGATTTATATTCTATAAATTCATGTTTTAATCTAATATAAGGTAATAACGACCTTTCAATTAAATAAAACAGGTAAACTGAGCAATATGATACAAAATTACCAATAATATTTAATCATCACTACTCGATTGTACTGGGAATTTTAAAGAGTTTAATTTTAAATCTAAGAAGTTTGATCATCTGGAAAAAAACGTGCCTCTTGGACTAATTAGTTTGACTATCCAATTTGACCTTAGAGGAGGCCTATGTCCAGCAGTGGACGTCTTTTGGCTAAGATGATGATCCACTTTGACTATGTGGAAGGGGCAATTGCTAAAGTGGTAAAAATTTGATGTTCAGTGTGTAACGATTATACTTTTGGGACATCTGACATAACACTATTTAGTTTCAAACTAAGCACAGGTTGTACTATGAAAGCAAAATTGACGGGTAGAATATCTACGTATACACTTTTTTTTTGTTGTAAACACATACATATTATATGTATAGAAAACACGGAAATATTTACTGACCCTCAAACATCACTCATCACATACAAATTCAATAGCAAAGACGTATCTTTATGGCAGAAAATATAAATAGGCGCTTTCGCAAATTGTTGTTACTCATCTTTACAAATGTGGAAGAAACCATTTAAATAACATTGTGTCAGATACACTGGACACTGAATGCTTTAATGAACCCAGCGCCTTACTCAAAGGGAGATTGACACACGTTAATATATTTTAACAATTTATTTCCTACAAAATATTTTAATTTACAATATCATATTTGTACAATATTTCAACAAAATAAAACGATCTGCTTCTAATATTTTATGCATAATATGGAATCATTTAGTAGTGATCATGGACGTGCAAGTTTTCTTGGACATGATGCACTTTTTTTTATGTCCATGGTATGTAGTGGTAGAACTTTCTTCTCATCATTGCCAACATTAAGTTTTTATACTCTTTTCTCTTTTTTTTTTATGAATTTGCTGATTTAAGCTTTTGCCGAATTTGCAGTTTTAATATCTTTTAATTCTAATATCTGTTAAAATCACAAAACACAACCAGCCTATTGAAAACTTCTCATAGTTGTGCTTACCACACTAAATCCACAAAACGCGTTTTGTGGATTTAGGAGTAAATAAGAGTTGGTTTCGTACTCTATGGCGATAAATTAGAAAAAAAATTATTGAATTTAGCAAGTAAAATTAGTAAAAACATAAAAAAGACGGCAACAGAGAATAAATTATTTGCGTTTAAGTTTTCAAACGTGTTCGAAGGCATATGTCTGTAGGAATATATGCATACTCTCACATTCAATGTGATATAAGAATACAAGTCATAGAACTCTGCAAGTACAGCTATCGATAAAATGCTGGTAGCTACAATTTTTGTCCCTAACTAGTTGTGGGTGAAGCATTAGATGGGGTGTTTTTTACTTTTAAATTTATTTTACAAAAATATTCTTGTAAGGAATTCGATCAGAATGAATCATGCATGTCCTTAACATTTTGTCACAGTACATATTATTAACACACACAAAATTCTAGTTTGTAAAGAAATAATGTAAGCATCATTTGTGTATTTAAAACAGGCGTAAATTGAAATTTATTATTTACATACTAATTTATTATGAAATTTGCAGACATTACTAATTAACTGTAAATATTGTTCTAAAGTTAAATTTGATACTTTCAAAATAATCTATGTTTTCGCATCTTGTGCTTTCTTATTTGACACTTGGTCTTTATCATAGTCAGATGTACCTTTTATAGCTAACATAATGAAAAGTCCTCCTAATAGTATAGCGACGAACATAGCCGTTTCTTGTGTATGGGCAACCGCTGCATCTGCCTGTTTCTCAGCTCTCTTTTTTACAAAATCTTTTTCATATTTAGATTTTTCATATAACTTACTATAGTGATTTTTCGCCCTGAAAAAAAATTAAATTATAATTACGATTTTGTATAATAGAATTGTCAAACACGGGTGATGAAAAAAACATTCAATATAGGTGTGCCAAGAATTTGTTAACATTTGAAATCTAACATCTTGGGACCGATGCTATTGCAATTTGCTGGCTACAATCAAAACACATGTTTTCATAACATGGAGCCACTTGTCACATATCCAATGAGTCCCTGCAAGTTGTCAAAAACATGTTGTTGGAAAAGCTGATTTCCAGACGAAACGACATTCCATGGTCACCCAGAAGTATAGATCTATTCCCAGTAGACTTCTTCTTATGGGGTTATTTGAAGAATCATGTCTACATCAATAAATCAAATACACTACGTCAAATAAAATAGAAAATGAGCGAAGAGATGTTGGTGATCTCGCGGTCTCTTTGCCGACGAGTGATTAACTAATTAGTGGTCCATCCTATACTAGCTGAAGAATACGTAATGACAAAGATTGAAAAGGGCAAGACTCGATAGTTTGAGCATGTATAAGGGGATGAATGATAAAAGACTCATGAAATATATATTTATACATGGTGAATTTGGAAGAAGCAAAAGAAGTGTGTCAGGACCGCAGTAAGTGGAGATCAAATGTCTCTACCTTCTAGGAAATAAACGTGACTTTATGTTTACTAGCTGACCAGCATAACTTCGTCTGCATGTGAATAATTTTTTTGACCATAAAAAAGGTTACACTTGGTTAACCTTAAAAGATATTCATGAACTGTTGCAATCTTTTTTTGAAATTTTTAAAGGGGAACAAACATAATTTAAGTTCTGAAAGGGAATATTCCCCCCATAATATTTCATTACAATAATAATAATATGATTTATCCCTTGCGTTCACAAAATTTTTCATTGATACTGAGCTCCTTTTATTTGTAACGATATAAGCCCTTTAGCCTTTCATGGCAACGGGGCTACTAGCTGAGGCATTTGCAGATCAATTCGCCAGTGTCTTTCAAATAGAAGCACAAAATCAGCCACCTATATTATACTCATTACTCCGAACAGAGGATGCCATAGAGGAATTAAAATTTGTCAACATAAGTGTTGGCCTAGCAATAAAAGAAATGAAAATAGGTTAGCCTCCGAGGCCAGATGACATCCCAGTAATAATTTTAAAAACACGAGTAATATACTGGATATTAATGGTGCAGACTTCATATAACATTGGAATTTTACCAGACTTGTGGAAAACAGCATCGGTGACACCCATATTTAAAAAAGGAAGTAAATTGGATCTATCAAACTATAGACCTATCAGCTTGACCAATGTGGTACGTACTCGTAAAGCTATGGAAAAAATCATCAGTGAAACATATCCGGAACTTCATTGCTAAACACAAAATTATTCCTGAAGAACAGCATGGCTTTTGTCCTCATCGATCCATAATATCCAACTTGTTGTCATGCTTGTCGTCGTGGACCAAATACTATAATGAGAGGGAACTTGGCAACTAGGAAACTAAGATCTCTGTCTGCCACCGAAACTTACACATATCTAGGTTTTTCACAGTCCGTAGTCCTTGGGAATACCAGAATCTGGCATGAAACAAATGTTACAGGAACGCTTTTTTAGTCGCCTAAAAAAGTACTTAAAAGTCTTTTATCAGGGGGTAACAAAGTGCGAGCCTGTAATAGTTGGATCATGCCGGTTCTGATGTATTCCTTTGGTGTACTTAGATGGACTCGGACCGAATTAGATGCCCTTGACAGGAGAGACCGTACATTGCTGACTGCATTCCGCATGCACCACCCACGTTCATCGGTTACGAGGTTGTATATTTCGCGAAAGTTTGGAGGTCGTGGTCTATTAAATATCAAGACTCTATACAATCGCGAAATTACAATCTCAGAGAATTTTTTCTACAGACTAATGTGGGAGTGCATAGCAATGTGGTTGCAGTGGATACTGGTTTTACCCCGCTCACTCTGGCTAAAGAGAATTGGCGCAAACCTGTAGTACTTAGTTCTAGAGATCGCAGGGAAGTATGGAAGGGCAAAGAACTTTATGGTCGAATTTATCGGGCCCTACACTGGTCTGATATAGGTTTTAAAGCCGCGACGTCTTGGCTACGGTATGGTGATCTCTTCAGAGAAACCGAAGGTTTTGTTTGTGCAATTATGGACGAAGTTATCATGACGAATAACTATAGAACATATATCCTGAAAGATAGCACGGTTGACATCTGTCGGGTGTGCCACCATCCTGACGAATCTATTAGGCATAATCTTCCTGGTTGTTCTCGTCTTGCTACTGGTGAGTATTTGCACAGGCACAACGAAGTAGCAGGATCATACACCACGTGGGGGGGGGGTGGCGTTGGCGGTTAGCCTTGATATAGACAACGCTTTCGGCACCCTCCCCTGGCGGGCAATTAGGGCGGCCCTCGAATATCACGAGGTGCCGCTCTATCTGCGAACCGTTATTGAGGCCTACCTGCGCGACAGGACGGTGAAGTTTATCGGTCGGAACGGAGTGGAGAATCGAAAGGAAGTATGTTGCGGGGTTCCCCAGGGCTCGGTATTGGGCCCATTATTATGGAACCTCGCATACGATGCTGTCCTTCACACCGGTCTGCCCTCTGGCCTAAGTGTCGTCTGCTATGCGGACGATACATTAATACTGGCTAGAGGGTCACACTTTGAGGAGGTGCTTTGGCTCGCCGAGCAGGGGGTGGCTAGTGTCGTGGAAAAGATACGTGATATGGTTCCATGGCCTGCGTAAGCGCCAGGAGCCACCCAGCTCATGTCTCCGGGTAGGTGACGCTGAAGTCCAGGTAGGCCAGTACATGAAGTACCTAGGCCTCATCCTGGACAGGCAGTGGAACTTCGAAGAGCATTTCGGGCGATTGGTACCCCGAGTGCGAGGGGTAGCAGGTACGCTGCATCGTTTGCTGCCCAATCTCGGGGGACCACGGGAAGAAGTTCGCCGCCTCTATGGGGCACCCGTCTGGTTTAATGATCTAGCGGGTGCCTCCCGCTGCCGGGCCCTACTCAGGAGCCTGCAGCGGCTGATGGCCATACGGATCGTGCGGGGCGACCGCACAATCTCCTATGAGGCGGCGACGATCCTGGCGTGATCTCCGCCCTTCGATATTCTGGCCGACATGGACGTGATGGTGTACGACCAAATTCGTTCTGTCGGTCGGAATGCTGAAGAGGCCGCGCCAGATCATGAGCCTGGAATGCTACGGCAGAACGCGCATAAGCAAGCTTTGCTGGCTTGGCAGGCACAGCTCGAAGCTCAGGACTGTGCTAGCCAACGCGCCGTCGGAGCCGTTCTGCCGAACTTCGAAGCGTGGATAGAGAGGACCGACTGTGTCACCTATTGATTGACCCAGATACTCACCGGGCACGGCTGCTTTGGTGAGTATCTGAATCGAATAGCAAGGTTAAGCAGGTTATGCTCCGGAAGGAGACCGCAGAGCGAGATCGGGAAAGGGCCGATCCCGCTCGAAGGAGGCGGCGAAGGGGACGCGGCAGAGGTCGCTAGCTCCCTAATTGCTGCCTAAGGGTCGCTGTGGTCACATCTTGGGGCGTTGTGACTGCTGCAAACGACCCGAGTCAGGTGACACTCCGGTGCGGCCGGGGAGTGTCGTCTGGGGCGGGGCGCTGTTCGGCCTCTTACTGCGCAGGGCGATGGGAGGTGCGATAGCGTCTTGCCCCTGGGGCATGAGGTGCCCGAGATGTACCGCAGTACCGATGTACTAGTGAGGTACGGCAGGGAGGACTCTAGAAGCCGCTAATGCGTTCCTAGAGCTCCTCCCAACTGCCGAGGTAGGCCGCCGCGAGGTTTAGTGGGTAGACCGGTTTTCCGGGAGTCCCATACACGCCCTTCGTCCCTCCGGAGGGTATGGTGCGAAAAGCATTCCCCGCGTTAAAAAAAAAAAGGATCACACACCAACAACATTTAACTTGTCAATTTTGAAGGGCCATACTACAGAAGAAAGAAGAATCTCGTGAAATTTATAAAATAAAAACAATTGAAGTATTTGGGTCTGATGATATGTAGAATGTAGAGTTGGTGATCATTGTTCCGATAATCATATCTGTTTACGGATTGATAGCCAAGAGCCTTGAGCAACACCTTAAAAGGCTCACATTAGAAGGTTGGATCAAGGGTCTGATGCAGAAAGCATTCCTCCTTGACACAGCCCATATAGTGAGGTTCCTGTCTTTGGAATCCTAACCACCAATAATCTCATATGTGTTTAATCAGTCTTAATAAATTAAATATGTGTTTTTGTTTTCCTTTTTTATATATTTAAAATGTAATTAATATGTATATATATGAAATAAAGAAAATAATAATAATACTGCACACTAAAATAATGTAAATCAGACCAGTAGTTCCAGAGATTAGTGCCTTCATCAAACAAAGAAACAAACTCTTTAGCTCAACTTAATATAAAGTATGGATGGACACTGGCCATCCAGTTGAAGAAGTATAAAAGATTTGAAAGGTTTCTAAGAAGAGGTCTATGTCCAGCAGTAGACTGTGAAAGCAGTTGATGATAATATACTCTTAAAATAACATACCAAGCATCAAAATTGTAAATTGGTGTTTTTCCATCCATTGTTGGAACCACTTGGCGATGATCACGTGACCTGTAGAACTTTAGGGATGGGTCTATCGGCTCTTCTTCTGGCTCAGGTGCCATTCTTGATGGATTAAGTCTTGGCCCTAGCAAACCTACACAACCAAAGGACAATTATCACAAACCAAATTAATCATTTTTAGTAGATATGTATATTGCATTTAGAAACATCAGTTTTATACATTGTCCTGGTACACTTCACTTACAAGAAAAAGTTTTAGTTCCATAGAGATAACCACCAAAATAACGTTGAGATAAAAAAGTATTCAAGGTTGGGTACTCTATAAATACTTATTAATATAACACTTATGATACAAACCTCTGTCATACATTTTCTTTAATTTGACATTTCCTAGCACTTCATATGCTTCTGATATTGCTCTAAATTTGTTTGCTGAGGTTTCATCCTAAAACAATGTCTCGAATTAGTAACTGTTACGTAAAACAAAAATTATCATTATTTTATTTATCTTCCTTACAGTAGACTTATCTGGATGATGCACTTTCGATAATTTATAATAGGCTGTTTTAATTTCCCTTTGCGTTGATTTCGGTGTGACTCCAAGTACTTCATAGTGGCTGGCGTAAAAACGAATCAATGAAAAAGACCATTGAACGCCTGTCACTGCGTTCTTCTTATTTAAGCTGATCATCTGTTAACATACTACATAATATTACAATAATTTACAGGAAACAATATAAAACCATATCTGAGTATTATGGTTACTCACTTGCTTAAATTCCCTAAATTTAACCTAAATAATGCCTTTTAAGCATTTAATTAAGAATGCCTTGGCTAAAAAATAAAATATTTAATTAAATCCCATCTGATTTTGACATTTTTCCCCAGTCTGTCAATAAAATGTCAACAAACAACAGATGATCTTACCGAACTAAAAAGTCTATGCTTTGACAAAGATAAAAAACTTAGAACAATAAATAATGAAGATGACATTTTTTTTGCATTAAGCATGTTTTTTTTTTATTATATGATATAAAAACACAAGCAAATTAGTCAACTAATTGGAAGTAATAAAAACATAACACAAAAGAGGTCAAATTGAATAAGGAGACTCCCTTCGCTCATATGGCAACCCACCTAGAACAATTCAACTCAATTTGATATTTTGTAATTTATTAATCAAATTACAATTTCTATTATTTATTGATCTTATAAACTTTATTAATATCTTATCATTCTAAAGGGTAATGTGTAAGCATTATTATTAAAAGTTTATTTGCCTCTACAATATTGCAATTTAGCATATCATTGAATTCGTCACAGACTTAACGTTGTGTTAAATTGTTCCCCGATTCGTCGCCTAAATATTAAGAAAATCACCCAGGATTTAGTAAAAGTAATGTAAAAAATCTGGATTTAAATGAAAAAAATATAATTTAAAATTTATTTTACTCTAATAAATTAAAATCTAAATATTCAATCGCATTAGAGTGTGACGTGCTTATGGCTACTTTTGTGACATCTTGCGACTCTAGACATTGTGATTTCGACATTGGACTCATCGTCACCACCAATTCATTCGTTTTTCCAACCCTCCCTCAATTTCATGTTACCCTTTTTGTTTAGGTTTCTTGACTAGTGATGAAAATGAGGGCTTTCATAAATCTACATAAAAAACGGTTATGTTCTAATATCTATTTTTTAAATTCATCACATACTGTAGGGGTTTAAACGGCGGTAGCTTCGCATCCAGTGTGAAATCCGACTGCTGGTTGCCGTGACGTCACTCTTGATCAACGCTGTATCGGTTGCCAGCTATATGCAATAGGAACATGAATGTCCGTCATTATCAATGTAAATTACAGTAACACAACATACAAAACAAGAAACATAACGAATACACCCAAAAGGTTCTATCAAGTTGGATCTTTATTTTTTACGATTCAATAAAATGGTGCATTGTCTATCACGAGAGAGGACCACATTTATCTACCCTATTAAATTTTTTTTTGTCTGTTGTCTGTCAAAGTCATCTAAAAAGGATGGCCCTACCTATTCTTCGCTGATGCCGCGAATTTACCATTAATTTTGATATCTTCCTCCGTGATTTTAGGCACTGAACTTAGAAATATATCCTTAACAAATATAACAGCATTAATGTCACAAAGTATACATTTAAAATTAAATGAATAAAATCATCAATAAACTAGGTAGGTCCAACTATATTCGATCATCGATCGTATAAATAAAAAAGATATTCACAAATGATTTATTTCTTTGATTTATATCATATCAACAAACGTGGTTTAGTTTTATGTTTATTAAATTAGAAATTTATTGAAAATAAAAGTTGTACTCAACTCGATTCCAAATTATTTAGTCATGCTACACATTAAATGGCTTTGTTTATCTTAACATGACTTAAAAAAATAATGAAAACTATTGTAACTGCTGGATATAGCAATAAAGCAATGAGTAAGGATTTAAGGTTTCTAATAAGAGTAACATTAGTTTCTTTTCTTGACATTGATGAATTATCTGTGTACTCCGACTTCCAGTTCCAGTGTTTTCCCTAGTCGTGTTCACAATGCTTACAGTACAAATATTTTTAGTTGTGTAACATGAAATAATAAATATTTCTACATAAGGTAAAAGCTGCCTTATTTCGCAAAACAACCTCAACACTTCTTATGAATTGACATGAAACTGTTTTTAAATTTAATTATTTTTCTGGGTACTAATCGAAATAAATAACTGTACGGAAAACAGTACTCTGCTCCCAGAAACTGTAAGGAAAGACACACTCTGTTTCCAGAAACTGTTTGGTATTTAGGTAATGTTAGTTATTGATCATTCTTATCGCAGATCAACGTTTGTAAGGTGTTGGTGCCTTTTGAATGTACATAGGTGTTTTGAAGGGTGAGTACACGACAATTAAGCCGGAGTGAATTTCCCGAGAACCCGACTTCATTCGAATAGTCCAAAACCTCTTAGTATAACAAGTTGAAAAGTGTTTGAGAAATGTTCTATAACTACATTATACACAAGCCCAAAAAAAAAAAAGTAGCCGCTACCGACCGCGCGACGACTCACAGGTGGTATTTAGCTTAATTATGTATCTATTCTCTGGGTGTGTTAATCAATAGTAATATTTTTTATGTTGCACATAAAAGAAAAGAAGACAAAATAAAACATGATTTTATAACTTCACCAATCTGTTAGGTACACCTACTTTGTCTAGTAAAATACTTTTCTGTCCGCTGTCGCTTACGTTTAAAATAGTAGTTTTAACATTTATTCGAGGATAAACAAGATAGTTCATAATTTCAAAATCTTATAATGAACACAGAGTTTAAAATAAAAAGGTTTTCTAAAGTGAACAATTAGGTTAAAGTTACTTTTCGCATTTTACGGGTCGGTTTGAAGAGTCAAAGTTTCAGAACGCACGTATTTGACGTCAAACAAATTACTCAGCGATCAAGTAAAATTTATTTTATTTCATTTGGTTCTATTTGGAAATTTGATTTTTCTCTTGTGCATCTTAAATTATCTAAAGGTAAGTATTATTAAACAATGTGGTTCTTTATATTGGATAACTTCAAAACAGATGTTATGTTGAAAAACACATCCATATAAGGTAATCTGTGGTGTGTATGACATCGTGTGCCCTAGATAAACTTCGTTACTGGAATTGGAAGGCGGTTTTGGCAATGACTCACTTTCTTGTTAACGTACTAACTTGACAAGCTGAATGACACCTGAAGCTAATTATAATTTTATTTATAAACTGTTTAGTGTGTGGAGAACATTTTTAGTAAAGTATTTGTTGCCTGGACTTACTGTGGTGAACTGACTAAAGAGTAAACAAAGAAAAAGGTATATAAATAGATATAAATAAATGGAGATGTGAAGCAGTAAACAAAATATTTCTATTTAAAGTACACTTACATGTATAAGAGTATATTAATTACTTTTTTTTAACTTCAGAAACAATTATGTCGTCACGTAAGACAGCTGGACGTCGTGGTACGAACAAAAAGCGTGCTCAACGCGCCACATCCAATGTGTTTGCTATGTTTGACCAAGCCCAGATTGCTGAGTTTAAAGAAGCGTTCAATATGATTGATCAGAACAGGGATGGGTTTGTTGACAAAGACGATCTTCATGACATGTTGGCTTCACTTGGTAAGTGAAACCTTTAAGGTGCTTTATATAATATATAATATATAAATATAAAATTTATTGCTGTGTCAGTTTGTTCCTATACATAGGTAGTCTATCGGTAATCAATACTTACCGTATGCAAATATTTAAGTCTATTTTCCTTATATACCTATGACATCACACATATCAATAACCAAAGTTGAGGCAAAATTATATAGATAGAGAACCCTATATTTGTACACCATTCTTACAAAAGTAGCTCCATACATTAAATGTATATTATATATTGTACCTTACCTATATTTATTATGGATTCGGATGTAACAAAAATAATTCATGTAAATGTGTACCTCATGACGGTGAAAAAGGTACAACTCTCAATTAGATATCAGTTAGTTAATAAACCACTAAAATTCTGTTTAGTGAACTATACCTATAATAAGATTACATATTTCTTTTTTCTTTCTGTTTCTGATTTTTCAAATTAATGAGAGTAGAGTTGTAATGTCTAAATATGCTGAAAGTCATAGAAAAATCATGATTTTATAGCATTGAGAATGTGGTGTCTATCTAATGATGACAGATACATAAATAACTTGCAACTGTCACACCCACCTTTTTACTTCTGAATTAAATAAATAGGAATATTGAAAAGGTAAATTATTAATAATTGTATTATTTTCATTAACATGATCTTGGTTTTTGCATTGTGAGAGAGAGATTAAAAAGGTGACCATATAAAAGAAGAATAATAATAATTTATTATTATTCTAATTAGAATATAGGATAATTAGAATATATTTGCATAAAAAATATAAAACCAATAAGAAATGTTTATCAACTGGACTGTTACTATTAACTGCATCTGTTTGAAAACTAACTAATTAATTTCAAAGCAAATAAAATAAATTTAAAAATAAACTTTTTTTTCTGGTTAAGCAAAAATATGAGTAATTTATTTTGTCAGTAGTGTAGACAACACATTTTCTACATAAGAAATGTTGTTACACCTCTAAATGAGACATAGGCAATTGCAACTGTCTAGATAGTGTTCTGACATCAGCCAGATGGAATGTGACTGTGAAAGTTATAAATCATGTTTATTAGAAGCATATGATCTATCCTTTATTTAAAAAAAATTATGATGGCACTTGTACAGATACAAAATATTTGTCTAAAATAAATTACGAATATATTTAATAACATGCAAAACTGTAACAAGTCTTAATGTTATTTGTTTGAATCTCTTGGTCATTTCTATAAAACAAGTTGAGGATTTGTAATGCAATTAAGATATATAGATAGAAGTATTTCTGCCAGTTCTGTATATTTTACGTTTTGTATAATCAACATCTATGCAAGTAATTATTTTTTAAAAGACAATGCCCACTCTAGGAATAAATCCTGTGTCGCGGGCGACTTTACAAACATACAAGAAACGGACACAAAGAACACCTAGACTCAGAACAACAGTTTGTAAATCACACAAAATGTTGTCCCGTGTGGGATTTTAATCCACAACACTGAGCGTAGTAGAGAGCGGCGTGGCGACCACTTTAACCACTAGGTCAACCGTGCAGTCGAATTTGACTCGATTATATTGCCATATAAGTTTCTAACAAGTTACAATGTTTAGGTTGATTTATTGGGGAAATATCAGGCACTGTGTAGCAAACAGTGGCAGTATTGTTTGCATTATAAAACAGTGTTTGCACATCACACTGTTATGTTCATTATTATAATATATCAAACATTTTATATCAATCTAGGAATCTGGGTACACTTAATAATAGAGAAAATGTATGTAACACTATAAAGAACAAAATATTTTTATTTGTAAGTTTAATTGCTAAAAAACTGATTTTATAAACGCGACGCTAAAATGATCTTCACAGTTTAAAAAACACGATACACTATACCTTCTCATCACCTTGCACTGCTTAGTGCTTGTACTAAACATCGTTAGGCATAAAGAAACATACCTTATGAAAACCACATAGGAACGACACAATATTTAGAATAGGTATTTCCATGATAATGACTTTATTTTATCACTCAATTTTTGTAAACTTATAAATCAAAACTTCACTTGACAAAGTAATCTGATGTTACAGAAAAAGCGCGCCAAAATGACCGCGTTTAAATCGTTCGAAAATGTCAGTGATTTAAATATATATATACATATATATATATATATATATTAGCTTAATAGTTTATATTTTGGATGTCTTCTATTTTATTTTGATTAATGTAATGACTAGTATAAATGTTGAAAAATAATATAAAAAAAAAACATGCATGTTCTCTAATCATACTGTCTCACTTTTAATAGTCACCAAAAATAGATGAAAGAGATTCAAAAAAACTTTATAAAAGGACTCAGAATGCAATTTAGATGCAAGTAGAAGTAGCTTAACCGACTTGAATGATGATTTCCTTTAAGTATTGTAGTAAATTTCACTTAACATTAATTGTTTGTTTTATATCATTTGATTGACAAACACGAAAGTTATATCAGTTTAAATCACCGCGAAAACTGACATATACGCGGGCGGAACTGCAGGCAAAAGCTAGCGTATAATATGTATGTACATAAAAGTATATAAGCATTATATCAGTTAATTCAGCTTTCATAGTCTAAGCTCTGCTTAGTTTGAAACTGTATGGCATTGTGTGTTAGATGTCCGAAATATTCTACTCAGGGCCTTGCTTACAGGTAAAAATCCTACTGAAGAATATTTAGAAGCCATGATGAATGAAGCACCTGGTCCCATCAATTTCACGATGTTTCTTACATTGTTTGGGGAGCGCCTGCAGGGCACTGACCCCGAAGATGTAATCAAGAATGCATTTGGGTGAGTTCTATCTCTGCAATGTTCATAACTGGCTAGCAGATCTTGTAGTTAGATCACTGGCTGGGTACTTCTAAATACATACTTGGGTTTAATTTGTTTATAATTGATAAATTACACTCATCAGACACAAAACACATAATTTTTACTCTGGGTCTGAACTATTAAATCAATATACCTGACACAGTAGGCTAAAACCTTCTTTCTAAGGAAGCCTTATGTACAGCAGTGGATGCTGTGGATGATGATAAATGACATAGTAATAGTAATAGTCAACGAGAGACAATAACTTGGAAGTTCTGTCAGCAAAATCGGTCTCTTCGTAATTTGGGAATTATCTAACGGTTGGGGTTGCTTCATGAAAATTGAAAAGTACGATAGCAGTATTATTACCACGTCAGTTATTTAAAATATCCATTGCTGCCACAAATTTTAATTGAACTTTTAATTCAGGACACCATATTTTCTTATACAGTTGTGTGTCCATAGACAATAAAAATATAGGGACTAGATGCATCGGGAGCGCACACTCTAGTGAGGTGGTGCTGCGATGGATTATGATTATAACTTTAGCTTTAATTACAACAGGGCTTAAATTTTAGTAGTTAATTTTCATTGTTTAGTAATATGATAATTCTGATTTTAAATTCATCTTATCGAACATTTTACAATTTTTAGAATACCTAATTTTTTGCCATGCATGTTCCTTATAGCGTACATTTTATCTCTAGGTGCTTTGATGAGGAGAATACAGGTGTGATTGGCGAGGAGCGTCTCCGTGAACTTCTCACAACAATGGGCGACCGTTTCACTGACGACGATGTTGATGAGATGTTGCGTGAAGCACCGATACGCGATGGAATATTTGACTATGTTGAGTTCACACGCATTCTTAAACACGGCGCAAAGGAAAAGGACGAGCAGTAACATGTCGACTAATAAGCAGGTTGTTATAAAGACAGCTAATTTTAAAGTTATAAAAGACGATTTATTCATCAAAGTACTTATCATTATTACATTCGTAATTTAAACACTTCGCTTATCGTATGTTACGAAACTATAAACGAGTTTATTTTTGTTCTATCATGACAAAAATAAAAGACTCGTGTTGTTTAGTGTCGTGTATGTTACATTCGAGCTTATACTAAAATTGTTACCGATGACACCGGAAGTTAGATAGGCCGAGTACATTAACTTTTTTAAGAACGTCATCATTCCCATAGACTCTGTAAAATGGAGCATGCATACTATAGATATCATATCTGTGGTATGTGTAACCAGATGATCTGTCAAATTGTCAACATTTTGATATTTTTATTTATTATGTTATCAAAACAAATAGTTGTCTGTGGTCGTCACATGTGTAGAAAAAAAATATAAAAACGTAAGAATGATATTTTGAATAAAGATATTTATGAACATAAAACTTGCATACACCCTAGCTGGAATATATACAACCTGCTGTTACAGACATTATAATTCATTAAATTTGCCAAACTAACAAATTGGTATATAAGATAAAATAGTAGATGTATAAGTTAGTTTTGATATGGATTTGAAAATAATCTCGAAAGATACTAAGGTGCTAAATATACCCTAGATCTTACCACTTCCATTTTGGCATTTTTGTAACTGATTGTAATTCCATATGATTGGACCACCGTATTTAAAGTGTTTGGCTTTATAATATATTCATGTTTATTCAGAATAGCTTAGTTTTATATTCCCTCGTTTTATGACAATCTGAAATTTCTACTGATTCTGCTAATTAATTCCTTTTATTGCATTTATGTTTTGCGTTATGATTTTAAAAGCAGAATTGATTAAAAAAAATCAGAATTAAGCATTTTTACACTACCTTTAAGATCGAAAAATTAAAATCTCAGTTTTTTTTTCGTAGTATTACCACTATGTATAAATAATTTCTCACATTGGTATTATTATCATTCCTTGAGTTATAAACTATTGGCGTACTAACACTTCTTTTTATTCTAAAATGAAGTATTTTTTAAGTTTTAAATGACAAACTTTTTGTTTTTAAATTATGAATTAGGTGTTTGTAGGTCTCGATACATAGTATTAACAGAATTGTGTGTATAAGTTATATAATCAATATCATGTATGTATCGGTTTTCGTTTATTTAAATATATAAATCTTTATTATCTGATTTTCTGTTTTTTTATTTTATCTACGTTTTATCGAAAGATTTTTTATTTGAACGACGTGATAATAATGATGATAATTTTATTGTAATCAAAACATTATATTAATGTATATAAATATAATCTTAAAAGCCTTATGATTTCTAATGAATTTAACCAGTAGTTTTAATTATAAATTCTCTGTAAACTCCTACTTTCTGAATGATGCTGTTCGAGAAATTAATCTCATTATAAGATTCATAAGATAATAACCTTTTTACAAGAGTTACTATTTGTTTATAAGCCCTTTAAGAGTCATATTTCTTTTCTATTCTACAATAAATTGATAAAAATGGCTGCCGTTGAGAGTTAATGTCAACGACTCTGATTAGATTCCTAAGTAGGTAATGATAACGTTTACTCGATTTTATGATTAGAAATACATTATTTCCAAGTTTTTTTGATGAGATCTGCGCATTTTTCGGCAAGTGCCATAATGGGGCCTTGGATGTTGCCAGTAGTCAGCTGTGGCATTGACCCAGCGTCACACACGCGAATACCTGGAATTATAAAATCAAAGCACATTATTACATTTTAATTTGTTTTTATACGAGGTGTGTTCAAGAACTTACGGTAACTTTTCGTCTTATTTGTAGACTATAAAAAACTAAAAACTAATTTAAAAAACGAAGTCTTGCAGAGAATATGACATTTATATTTAACTGAAATAATTAATGTGTTGATCTAATATATCAATTTAATTCTTCGTTCAAGAACTTACGGTAACTTTTCGTCTTATTTGTAGACTATAAAAAACTAAAAACTAATTTAAAAAACGAAGTCTTGCAGAGAATATGACATTTATATTTAACTGAAATAATTAATGTGTTGATCTAATATATCAATTTAATTCTTCGTAATTTTCAAAGAATCGATTTTTTTTTTGTATTTACTTAAAGTATAATATTTTCAAAATATTGTGTGAAAATTTGAAGTGAATCCGACAAATTCTTTTCGAGTTATTTAACAATGACCTTTCGGGTGCTACGTGGCATTCGAGAGCAGGTAGCTAGAAACAGCTGCAAGCAACCGACCTTTCGGGTTTCATTGTCATGAATATCTCCCCATTTTAATGTATGTATAATTATATATATATATATATATATACGAGGGGGCGTTTTTAAGTTCGCGGGTATTGAGTAATAATAAAAACACAAAATTATTTTTCTTTTTCTATATATTCCCCTGCAACACGAATACATTTTTCAGATCTTTCAATTAGTTTTTAATTCCCTCGTAAAAAAAAGTTTTATCTTTGTCTGAAAAATACGCCGAAACCGCCTCCTTAACCTCCTCATCAGTTGAAAATTTCTTACCACGTAATTCTTTTTTCATTTTTGGAAAGAGATAATAATCACTCGGAGCCAAATCTGGACTGTAGGGTGGGTGATTCAAAATATCGAAGCCCACCTTATGCAGGGCAGCCAGTGCGACTCGGCTCTTGTGAACGGGAGCATTGTCATGCAATAGCAGGACACCTTTCGTTAATTTTCCCCGTCTTTTTTCTTTGATGGCTTCTTTTAACTGTTCTAAGATTGAAGCGTAGTATTCCCCCGTTATAGAAATGCCTTTATCTTTATAATCTATCAATAATATTCCTTCTGAGTCCCAAAAAATCGTTGCCATGAGTTTCCCAGCCGACTGTGAAACCTTAAATTTCTTGGGTGGTGCTGTGCCCTTTTTGTGCCACTGCATGGAGTCTTGTTTGGACTCGGATTCATAATGATGAACCCAAGTTTCATCCCCAGTAACAATTTGATTCAATACGCCATCCTTGTCTTCATTGCAGAGGTCCAAAAACGCACGTGAACATTCCACGCGCTGTTGTTTTTGCAATGGCGTGAGCATTCTCGGCACCCACCGTGCGCTAACCTTAGTCATGCCAAGATGATCGTGTAAAATTTTAAAAATTGTTGTATCCAATACTCCAACCATTTCTGCGAGTTGTTTCTTTTTTAGTCGAGCATCTTCCAATACAATTTTTTCTACTTTTGCAATAACTTCTGGCGTAGTCACCTCAACGGAGCGCCCCGGCCTCGGGTCGTCTTCAAGTGATTCCCTGCCTTGTTTAAATAAACTATGCCACTTGTAGACCATTGTTTTTCCTGGGCAAGAATCCCCGTAAACCGATGACATCTCATTGAGTATGGTTTGAACAGACTTTCCTTGCTTAGTAAGGAACTTTATCACCGCACGGAATTCAATTTTCTCCATTTTTTTCACTTCGTTCCCGATTAAAATACTTGGTCAACGATAGTTTAATAACTAATGATCCAATCACAACAAATTTTACTATGCAGACTAATTATGAGTCACTGAATACGGTAGGCATCAAAAGAGCGCGTTTACCCGCCTTTTTCACTGTCATTCCGCAAACTTAAAAACTTACCCTCGTATATATATAAATCATCATCATCATCATCCAGGAATAGATGACTCAGTGTAAGTTATTAAATAATTCTTATAATTCGACATAAATCCATAGCAAAACTTTAAATGCGTTTTTCTCAAAACTATGTTTTCTGAACTGGTGATCACTGTAACTTAAAAACTGCTCGGTAGACTTCAATAAAATTTATTGTACTTTTGAAAAACATTAAAAACTCGTGCCTGATCGAAGAATTTTTTTTTTTTCAAAAATTTCGATTTTTTTTTAACAATAAACTGTCGGTTTTATTCTCGAAAATTTGAAAAAAATTTCCTGAGGCCGCCATTTTATTAATTTCGAAAAAAAAGAAAAAGCTTCGATCAGGCACAAGATTATCTATTAATAAAACTAATTTTTCTTGTCCGATTGATTTTCGATGAATCTCCAAGGACTTATGATGATCACCGTAAAGGACTTCGGGAGGAACGGGCTCTACAAAAACAGCGATAACTTTTTGAATTATTAATTTTTTTTTTTGAAATTTTCGTGAAGTCAAATCGAAACGTGTTCTAATAAAGCTATGTTTTTATTTTTGTCAAATAAAGTAATTAACTACAAAAAAAAAATTATTGAAAATCATCATTTTTTCAGGCCTCTGAGTACCCCTAACCCCTTAAGAACACAGTGTCACCTGTTGTATTGTTCTTATAAATAAGTAATTATGTGCTTACCTTCGAGTTGGTAGACTTTAAGTTCTGAATTAACCACCAAGCCAAGAGCCGTTGTGCCGATCATGTGGCTTTGCGGGTTGGTGTGCACACGAATGATGCATTCGTTCCACACATCAGACCAGGGTTCGGCGGTGTCGTCGCAAACCTTTGTGTATCTTCGGTCTAACTTAATTTCGTGTTTGTCGTATTTTGCTTCCTAGAAAATTATTCATTTAACAATTTAAGTTGCGAATTAAGTGATCTCATTATTTGTTACAAAAGTACTTTTCTGCCAACTCATACTTATTTAATCATGAAATCGGCAAATATCACGATAAACGACATAGTGTTCCTAAAGTTTAGGAGTGGCGACCGCGTACTGGGCAACGCAGCGTTGGCAGGCCCCCCACAAGCTGATCTGACAACCTGATGAAAGTCGCGGGATGCTGCTGGATGCTGGCGGAATGGGATCAGCTGTTGTGGAGAACCTTGGGGAGCCCTATTTCCAGCAGTGGACGTCTATTGGCTGAGATGAGATGATGTTTATTCCATGAGAAATGCGATCCTAATGGGTTAATATACTACGTAAACACTTTGGTGCGCAGGCAAATACTCAGAGATATCTATTATAGTATTACCTTACAACTGATAATAGAGGATTTAAAGTAGTAGAGCCACGCTGATTTCAGCATGAACGGGCCTGCTCCACCGGGGCAGTACTACCATCCTACAGAAGACCAACCTAAAGTGCCAGCATCCGTGCTGTCGTGTTTCGTTCGTAAGCGGTAAGTGCGAGACCGGAGGCCTATTGATGCAGGGGTGACAGTTATCGTGATAACTATGTGAGGCTTACACTGCCACGATGACTGTCATGCCTTTTATGTCCCCAATTGTGGTGTGAAAATCGCATCTCACTAGGCCGCCATAGTGTGGGTCACCACACTGCATTGTCTGCATTTGCAATAAGTATGGTGACCACAACTCTTTGATTTCTATTTATGCTGTAGTGGACCATACTTTGTATTGTGTCTGATTAGTTTAAAGTATGTTGATTGATGTCTTCAGTTTATTTGTGTTTATATATATATAGGTAATTTTTGGTAATTTAGTTTTTTTGTTTTATTATTATTTTATGTTTCAAATTATGTATTATAACTGTATGGTATTGATGTATAATTTTATTGTGAAATATATCTTGCAACATAGTTTTTATATGTGTCAGACAAACCGACCGCCTTTAACCATATATGTATATTACATCGAGTGCTACGTCACAGCGGACGCGGCGCGACGAGCTTCCGAGCGAGAACTACAATGCAACTACTAATTCTGTATAGCGATATAGAGATTCACGTGGCAATTAGCATATATACAACATCCCAACACCAACCGTTGAGCCATGGCCCGCCAGGCATGATAACCTAGTCTGGTCTAGGATCCTCCCTTTGTGTCGGAGGGACATAATACCCATTCCCTCCAAAGTGGTGACCTCGACGTGATTGGAAGCAGCCTTCAAATAATCAAAAATCAGCAGCGTCACACCCACAGCAACGAGTAATCAAGTCTCAGCCAACCAACAATCTTCGGCCTCAACAGGGATACCACACGCAGGAAGCGCCCGCTCCAGCTTGGTTACCCTACGGCCTTATCAGCGTTAAGGCACAGCACACTGCACCTACGGTCTATGTAAGCAGACCATCTCTCTTCCGTTTATGCAGCAGCCAGCCACTACGCAGCAACCACCCCGACTCACTGGGGACTTCATCGTAGCACCGCACACCGCATACAATTCCGAATCACTGGGATCTGCGGCATTCAGTTCCGACTCACTGGAACTTGCGGCACTCAGTTGCGACTCACTGGAACTACACCCTCCTGGCACTGGCACGCTCCACAACAGAGCATAGACCGCTGACTCGTCAGTATATCGACCTCCGATCTTGGAGGGGAGTGATGTGGCGGCTTCTACATTACAGCACGAAGAAGAATATACAACAGCGCCATCTAGCGAAGATACATCAAACTACGACGAAGTATGAACGCAACGTATGAATGTAATGAACTACGATGCCACTACTAATCCTGTATCGCGATATAGAGATTCGCGTAGCAATTAGCATATGTATAACATCCCAACATCAACTGTTGGACCGTGGCCCACCAGGCATGATTACCTCGCCTGGTCTGAGGATCCTCCCTTTGTGTCAGAGGGATATGACACCCGTTCCCTCCACACATGCTTTCAGGTAAAGTAGAGTCACTTTGGCAGGCTCTTCATATAGAAAAAAAAATAAAATTAAAAATACTATAGTATTGTCTATAAATAAACTAAATAAACTATATAGTATTGTCCATTATCAGTTCAATTAGTTAAATTTTCAATTATTAGCCGTTACGAGAGTTAAATTTTGTAATAAGTACATTCACCCACATTCAGCTCAAATAATACGGCTAAAGAAGCTTTATTTCTCAAAAGAATTTACAAAAAAAAATTTACTTACTGAGAAAATAATTCCATTAATAAAAGCAGGTAGCCAATTAAGAAGTAGAGGGCTCATTAGAAATTATTAGATTTTACCCGCGGCTCTTCTCTCTTGTACGTCACTTATCGCAGTAAGAAGTCTACATCCTTCTTCAAGAATCAAAAGACCCCCATATTTAGTCGTAAAGGCAGAACAGAGATACAGTTACTTTTGTATTTATAATATTACTAGAAATGAAATTACCTTTCCGAAGAATATCTGTTTTAAGTACATAAGTCCATCCTTCAACATCACCATGTCATCTGGGTGGTCTAAATAGTTAGGAAAGAAAAGCGGCGGGTCCAAAGGGTTAGTGGAATTCAGGATTATGTATCCAACACTGAGTGGAAGTAGTGATACGGCGTTTGTCCTGACAAAATCACAATTTTATCATAAATTGATCCATAAATTTTATTAGAAATAATTTTGTCTATTTGCAATGGTTTTAGTACTTACCAAATGCTTTAATGGTGTTGGAAATATTATAAATCAAAGTTAGTGAGATTAAATATGCGTATAGCCTGAATAATTACCAACATCTAAAATATTAACTCGTTAATTAGGTGTATTTAAACTAAAATACGTATAAGTGTTAAGTACACACAAGTGTATTGCCTACCGTTGAGTGTCAACAAGTTGTATTGTTTCTCAGAATAAGAACGCCAAAATCTTTACCAAAAGGCTCAAAATTCGTCAGAGTAATTAAAACTAACTACTAGTTGTAGCTTTTGTTCCCGAATTAGGAGTGATAGCAAGCAGTACACAAATTACTAGATTTTAACTTACGATATGTTAGTGCCAGCCAAATAATTTGGCGTAGCGGGTTCACCAACTACTCCAGTTCTCGAGCATTCTGCATAAAAGCCGTTAAAAAAGAATTGAAGGTCTGGATTGTAGCGTTTCCTATTGGCAAGACTTGAATACAAAAGTCCAGTCGCCTATGTACAAAAATATTTTCTTTGGTTAAAACATTTCATTATTAAACTATTTTTAGGTACATTTCATTACTTGAAAAGTGCAAGTTTATGAGAACGGGGGGACTGAGGTTACTTTTTAACGCAAAAAAATATAAAGAGCCGTGTCCAGGTAGGCAAAGCATAAATAATTCTCTAATTGTTGATTTCAGTACAAGATTTTGAACATAAAAAAAAAGTATAACACTTTCGTTCATAGTTAGATTCAATAAATTAGATGCGATTTACCTGTGTTATTGCAGTAGCACTCATAGGTCCGCCTTCGGTAAGCAAATAATCTGTTAGAGCATTCCAATCCAAGGTTCTTCTATTAGCCTGGCTAGTTACTAAGTGTAGAGTAACTCCAATATGATTCCTTAAGTTTTGACCGACAGGTAAGTTGACCAGTACTGGGATGTTTAGTCGGTCTAAGTGAAGTTTTGGACCAACGCCAGATAGCATCAGGATTTGGGGACTGTTCAAAGTACCTGCACTGAGAATGACCTAAAATTTTGATATTTAATTAAAATAAAAAAGAAGATTTTTATTCTGAGTCATATTTCTAGATATGAGTACTGTTGCCTCAATGCTTTTCTTAACACACCTAAATATTTTAAGATAGCCCTTTACTTAAATCTTGACTTAGCAGAACATTTGAAAGGTCACTTGGACTAGTTCTTTTAAAGAACCATTAATTTAATATTTTAAACATATAAAAGCATGAGCTTTGTAATGCCAAACTTGGTAATACAGACTGAAATGAGACAAAGTGGAGAGCTTCAACCAATAACTTGTTACCAACTATCGGCATGGTTACTTACCTCCTTATAAGCATATACGGTTTTTCTGTAGCCTTTAGAATCTAAGTACTCAACGCCAATGGCCCGCCTTTTACGGAATATTACCCTTGTGACGTAGGCATACATCGTCACGCTCAGGTTAGGTCGTATTGACTTCGGAACCAGGTAGACACGCGCTGTTGTGTACCGCTGTCCGTTCCTATTGTAATTTGCAAAGAAGAAATGTTAGGGAATTGAGAAAAACAGAATAATGAAAATTTATATTGAAATAAAAATTTTGCAATAATAATAAACTAAGTAATGTCATTTCTAATTCCTTCAATTTACATCTTTCATCCCTCTTTAATTAGCGGGTTCCAAAATAGTTTAAATTTTGTATTTAAGAGTGTTCTAGGTCAGTGCTATTGATAATAGTCAATTTCAAAATAATGTATATTATTCTAAATATCCGTAAATAATTCCGGCCAAATCCTAAAAGGAATCACAAATTTACGAGTTTATGTTGTATATTCATTTGGTTAATGTAAGCTTAATGGTGGTACTGACTTGTTAAAAGCCTGGGCGATTGTGAAACCAACTGGGGTATGTGGGTTGTTCATATCTTCAATGATTTGAAAACCATTGGCTTCAATCCTTTTTAATAGGTCGTATAATTCCGGCGGTTGGTAGTTAAACTGTAAAAAAACACTTATTTTATGTTTGTAATAAGTCTTAAAGCATAGTACAGAAAGGAAATTGGAAATGATCATGTAGATATGAAGAAGCCCTGCTCATTTTGAAAATGGTATCTTTTGTTTAGGAATTCTAGAAGGAAGCTTCAGCGATACGAAAAGAGATAATTAGAGGTTTGAACTGAAACAGAGATGGTTTGTTATTAGGTAAACATATAACGAAAAGAAAGTCTGTATTCTTTGTCATTTCTATAATACAATTTAACAAATAGTTAAATATGTAAGGCTATGAAACTAATAAACATTTTGAAGTGCAGAAACATTTCATAAATAAAGAAAATTTTGAAACTTGGCAACACATATCAGTATTATTTGTAAATAAATATTTAATACGAAGATCTCACTTGCTGCACGGGCATACGTCCTTTCGCTGAGTGATATTTACTGGAAACGAGGGTCCCAATCTGTTTGTTGCCCTCAATCATGTCAAAGTAAGGTTGCAAGGCCTTCCAGGACCAACTTGTGCTATTCGCAGCTTGGACCCATGCGTCGTAATCACCTTCATGACCTCTGTGGTACATCATACCATTTAAAACGCTACTTCCACCTACACAGATTAAAAAACTTATCACTGAGTAATACATTATCATGACTGTTTTCCAACCCCATCCTTCTTTTTTCTTAATTTTATTTAGGTCAGACACAATGTGTTAAATTGCATTTTTTTATAGCTCACCTACAACCTTTCCCCGAGGCCAAATACATCCGTCCTTCCCATTCTCAAGACAGTAATTTCCAGGCTGAGTTCGATATCCCCAATCTACACCAGGGTAGTTCCAGAACGCCCTGTAGAACCCTGGCGGGCGTGCACTGATCGGCTCTGGTCCACCTGCTTCCAGAATCAGCACCTGACACATTTAAAAATCGGTTATCATGTTTAAAGGTATGATAAAAATAAATTTAAAAAGTGAAATTCAACTAAAGATTAAAATGTGTTCTAAAAAGCAGCAATATTGGCGCTATGATAATATTTAAAAGTTTAGTGCAAAATATACAGGGTGGGTCAAGAATTTGTTAACATTTGAATATAACATTCCACGTAAATGTATATGGGCTGCAATTTCAGCAAAAGAAATCATTGGACCCTACTTTGTCGAAGATTCTCGCGGCCCTTCAGTTACTATTAATTCTGCTGAATTTGTTAAAATGTTACAGGAGTTCTTGGGACCGATGCTTGGAATTTTCTGGCTACTGAAGTCCTTGCCGGCGGTCAAAGACATGTTTCCGGAAAAGCTGATTTCCAGACGAGGCGGAAGTTTTTAAAAATAAATTCCAACTAATTAGCTTTCTTATAAATAAACGATTTTTATAATACATCAAAAGGTTTTCTTAATACGATTTTTTCAATTGTTAGCTAATTCGTGGCCCACTCTGTATTATATCTCATCATTATTACAAGTCGGACTTACGTTATATTTACCACCTTCACTAAGTCTTCCTGCGATTATTGATCCCGCTGTTCCAGCACCCACCACGATGAAGTCATAATTATTTGTTGGTTCTACGGACTCTAATCGCTTTGAGGGGGTAGATATATTGCATCTGCCCCAAAGGTATGACTCCAACATCAACATAAACAAATAATGACCACATATAGGTGAAAAATATATCGATGTACCTTCTGGGACTATAGGACTGCCGCAAATCTACAGAAACATATGTACATTCGTGTAAATATCATTTAAACATAAATTAATTTAAATAACATCATTCGAACGGAACAGGATTTGTATTAAAAATTGTGTATTAGTGGATTAACATTATCTCGAAGACAAATATGGAATAATGATTTTAAGTTTTGTTTTATTGATTATTGTCTCTTCTGTGTCTCAAATAGCAGTAGGTAAATATATTCTAGGACAGAAAAAAAACAGAGTGCATGTACACACTCATGTACACACGTAAGAAGTTATACTTCTTTGGCGTAACAATCCAAAAATAAAAGAAAATGTTAGCAACTAACTTCAGACTGTTGCTTTTTTCTGTCGGTTGCAACTAACATCATATTGTTACTTTTTCCTGTCGGTGTGCGCGTGCATCGTAAAAATTCACTCTCATCATTTTTCCCATCATAACTTCAAAAATGGTTTTTACTAATGATACTTAAATTACTAAACTTATAAAGGGTTATGTTTCTAGATTTACCGATATAGCATTATGCGTAACATTTCCATAATTTAATATAATTAACTTACCTGTGGCGCTGAAATTGTCACTCCACACGCAGTCATCGCTCCACCTAAGAAATAAAGATGTTATACATTTTGAAATCAACTTGAGTTTCTATCACATAGTTTGAAAATAGTTAAGAATATAAGTAATGTGGCACCAACAAGTGAAGCGTTTCACATTTTAATTTCATTATTCTACGTTGTGTGTAATTTTAGCAAAAAGCCATTTATTTAGACATTTTGTTTAATTTAAATAGAAAATAATTGTAATCGATCACTGTTGCAGATTTCAATTATTATTATTAAGAAAATGAAAGTATATGGAGCCCTATAGCACATAAAATTTGTGTGGCAACTAAATAATTTTTTTCATAGTAAACTAACTTTAATGAACTTAACAGATTTAATTGATTTCAAGCAAAAATATCCCAAAGTAACTAGAATGAAACAGTACCGTTGCGTTTCAAACACTCATTGTTAATTGATTTCATGAATGACAAAATAATTCGTCTCATACGAGACAAATACTCTACATATACTAGCGTCTAAATCCCGGTATTTCTTTAAGGACAGATTATGCTAAAGAACTTATTCAGATTCTGTCCGTTGATATTTAACATTACAATTGTAGAATGTTCCCTGGCGTGCTGAGGCATTATTAAGGTCTGAGACGCGAATACTGGCGACATAAAATATCTTACAATCTTTTGGTACCGCCTAATTACCATCAACTGTCTTTTTGTAGTAATAATAATATTTGGGTATTATCTCACAGGCGGTCATGCCAAACCAAACTCAACATGCTAACCATGTTTATCCTTACTTAATGTTATAAATGCGAAAGGGTGTATCTTCCTTAGTATGTTTGTCTTTCTTACACGTCGCAACGGAGCGATTTTATGGTATGATTTTTATATCTAGAGATAGTTAGGATACTGGAGAGTGATATAGGCTACTTTTTACCGTTGTGATCCATTATGATGCTTATTTGAATAACTCCAAATAAATTCAATGGTGCTGTTAGGTTTTTGCGCCCTATTGCATACGGTATAAAACTTGACACTAAACTTTGTAAAAAATACCCACAGTTTCTGATAGATTGTGCCTTATTCAATAACGTACCTAGACTCTTTATCGATAAACATTTTTAATTTTTTTTTAACTACAAATATTATAAATGTGAAATTTCGTAAGGATGTAACGATGTTTGTTACTCTTATTATAAAATTATTATAGTCATATAGATTATACAGCGTATAGGCTAATATTTGTCCTACGTAGACGACCTCCGGCCCAGCAGTCATGGTTACCAAACACTTGACCACCAGGTCAGTTAAAGTAGTTAATTGCCTGTATAAGTCCCCTCGCCCACAATCTCCCCTTGGTTTAGACTCTGGTTACCTCACTTACTCGGTGATAAACAAAGAAAAAATGATTGTAAACCTTTTTCGTGTTAGGTCGTGGTGTCACTCTGGTCGACCTGGCCTATTCATGGTAAAGCTCTGTAGGTAGCAAGGACCATAAAAGCCAGAAGATTTTGTAGGTGAGTTAAGTACTATAGAGGCGACTGCAGGTACCTTCGTACGTAGGCAAATAAATTCTGCACTGCTGCCACTAATTCTATGAACTCTTCTTGTAAATATAATTCTTAAAGGTATTTATTTATCTCAGATGTACACGAGAGAAACAGATGATGAGAGACACAATAAGAGCCGAAATAGTCATCGTGAATATTTTATTATATTATATTGTGAATATAATGAATTAATATGATGTACTATCAAATTTCTTAATTTTAATTCATTGGTCATAACAATAGAAAATATAATTTACAACTTATATTTTTATATATTTCCTTAATAATATAATTTGCAAATTATATTTTTATACTACTAATTCTGTAAAATAAGTATTAATAAAATACTTATAATTCCTTTTAAAGTGCAATGTGTATTTAAAAATACAATTTAGTTTTAATATTGTAACTATTAGTATACTGTATCGGCGTGTTCAAGGAAGATAATATATAAAACATCTCTAAAACAAATCTCCATACTCACTTTCACTTTATACACTTTGAGGAACAATATTCAACTTTTCTGCTATTCTTTATCATCACCAATGTTTAATACAAATTAGATATTTTTTACTGCAATTTGTATTCAAATTTGAACATTAAGAAATACTTAGTTTTGCAGTATACTCATACCTACCACGACTTCTTCATATGTTTACCGACACCTTTAGTCGTAAAACTGTAGTTAACTGAATAGGTCAAGCAAAGATCTACACACTCAAACTTACTGTTAACTTTTCCAGCATAAAAGAGCAACTAACTTACTTCGTTAATATTTGAACAATAATTTCATCAAACTAAACAAGATGAGAAACGGTTAATTTAACACGTTCACTGCTGCTTGCGGTCAAAACTGCCACATAGTAGGCTGATATGAAGCGAAAAACCTCTGTAACTTCTTACTTCGCTAAGAACTACGTACAGGTAGCGACCACGTCTGTAAAAATAAACATCTCCTTAATATTATAATATAGATATTCTGTACAGTGGTATTGTTTCAGTCTTCACTAATTCAGCCAGTCTAAGTTACAAACATTAAAGAAAATAAGTAGAAAAAGGCATATAATGGAGTGAAATAGATATGTAACCGATGCTCACAAGAATGTGAAATTAAAATTAAAATTTTGGAATGATATTAGTCGATCAGACAGCGGATTGTTCATGAAGATATGTGTGGCAGTAAAAAATTTTTTTCCAAACTAAAATGGTATTAAAATCACAATGACAAACAAAAATGGATATCATAGCATACGTTATGTATATTATACGTTACGTAATTGTACGTATTGTACGTTTCACCAGGTAGTAGAGCCACGCTGATTTCAGCATGAACGGGCCGGCTCGTCCGGGGTAGTACTACCCTCCCACAGAAGATCAACTTAAAGCGCCAGTATCCGTGCTGTCGTGTTTCGTTAGTGAGTGTGAGACCGGAGGCCCATTTATGCAGGGGTGACAGTTGTCGTGGTAAACGTGTGCAATACAATGCGACGATGACTGTCATGTCTTTTACGTCCCCAAGTGAGGCGTAAAAAATCGTAATAGGCCGCCATAATGTGGGTCACCATACTGCATTGTCAGCATTCGCAATGTGTATGGTGACTACAACTTTTGGATTCTATTCATACTTTCCATCAAGCAGAGTAGAGTCACTTTGGCAGGCTATTAAAATAAAAGAAAAAAAAAACGTAAGTCATTATAATGCTGCACACCAGCAACATAATGACTTACGTAACTTTTGGAAATACCCCAACAGAATAAACACTAGGTCTGGTCCTATTGTGAGTAAACAGGAAGTAAATAACATTAAAGAAATTTCTTCCTTATTTAGAAAACACTTCAGAGTGCGGTCTCCATTTTGCTGGTCATCATCTATCAAAAGTGTTGACCTTATTATACTCATCTTGTTTAGGTCACTCATATTTGCCGGATGTGACGATTGGAGCAATAGCTGTTCTCATTATTAAAATTAAGACAGGTGATGTGACTGTTAAAAATAACTGTCGACCGATACTTTTAACCACGATCGCTAAGGGTATTGTTAGTTTATTTAATTTACAGCTTAACAAACATTAATTTACATGACAATCAGTTTGGCTTCCGGCCAGAATTATCAACAGACAGAGTAACTTTGCACCTTCAGCAAATTGTCAAATACTAAACCGGTATTATGATCGGTATTACGACATAAATTGAAGGGTTGTAAATCTAAAGGGTCTAAGTGCCAATTTTAGTTTTTAGAGATATAACAAAAAAAGGTTATAAAATAAACAAATTACTGAAATAATTATTTATTTTTACTCAAATCAATTTAACATATGTCTATTAGTTATATAATGTAAAATAAAATAGAAAATATTAGAAAACAACACAGTAATGCAACATAAACTTTGAGCATTTTTGAAATGTCTTAAGTGTCATAGGAAATGATACTGAAAATGGGCTAAGTGCCTTTATTAAAGATATTAAAAAAGTTCTCAGGTTTCGGTTTGATTAATCAAATGTTCGTATTAAGATTTACTTTCGGGGGGTATGTATGCATTTCCTTTAAATCTTTCAATTTTCAGTGCAGCCAGGGCTTAGATAAAACTTTTGGGTATCATTTCGACTGTAATGACTTTCCTGATATGGAAATGATTTAATATGTTCTATAACAAGATTTTCTTCATTGGCAGTAAATTTTCTAGGCTTGTTTCCTAATTAACGGTTGTCTTTATAAATATTTTCTCCACTCTTTTTTTTCTCCAACAAAGTCTGTACTTTTTTATGGCCAAATACCGCTTTATTTTTATTACCGGTGCCATCAGGCAACGCATATGCTACAGATGTCTATCTGCGACTTTCTGATGGATTGTCATATGTTTCATGACGTCTTCGACCTACAGGTGTTATTTGAAAAAGGCCGAGTAAATAAGTACCTGAAATAAAATAAAAGAACTGTTTTCCAGCGATTGAAATATTAAATTAAAGTAAAAATTAAATCCAAAGTGGGTAACTAATAAAGCATTCTTTTAATATTGTTTACCTTGCTTTATAAAGTCTCCTGGCTTCCCGGCGGAAACGCGATAAAAATGATTAGGCGATGGTTTTTTTGAATTTCTTTAACTTGTTGAGGAAAAACATTTTTTTTTTTAATTTAAACACTTTCTGGAACAAAAATGTGGGTAAAGCTCGTCAAAACAATTTTTTTCTCATTTTTAAAAATTATAAGCTTTTTAGAGCAAAAAACGTGATCCTTTAATTTTTTCAATAATTCGATCGATTGAAACAAAAAAACGGCTGGCTGGATTAATTTGGTTTTTTGTAGGGTTTTTGTGGACATATTGAACTGTAAAAGGCACACTTAACATTAGTGGTTTCCTGAATATTTTCGATCCAGCGCTTGATTTTCTAAAAAACCACCAAAAGCCCTTTTTTTGTAGCATTTTCAAATTCATGTGACAAAAAGAAAAAAAATTTTTTTGGAAAAGCAATGGCCATTCATTAAGAAAAATTTATTGAAATTCTTGAAATCCACCTTTAAATTTCTGTGCGATCATTGTTTGTAGAGATATCGATAATCAAAGACAAAAGGATCCTTTTCCATTTGAAAACCGATATCTCGGCGAGAAGTGGGCGTATCAGGGTGTATAAAAAAAAATTAAAACTAAATAAACAAGGTATCCGATCCTTATAGTGGTTAAGCTAAAAAAATTTTTTCCACGTCCGTAGACCAAAAAGAAAAAAAAAAAAATTTTGAAAATTTTTTTGTTGCTGGTTTTTCTCCGATTACTCAAAAACCGCGGAGGCTATAAAATTTTGAAGTTCAATTCCAAAAACTAGACACTTGGAGCTACAATTTCCTTTTTGTTTATTTCCTGTGCGACCATTTCTCTCGAAGTTACGACCTGTTGAAAACTGCCCAAAAATTTGGAATTTTTTTTTGATCCTTTAATTTTTTCCAGTAGTGTATATCTTAGTTATCTATAGTAATAATAATAAGTACACTACGCCAGAACTAGAATATTTAAAAAATATATCAAACTTACCTCTTGTAATGTTTTTTTTGGGATTTTAACTTTCTTAGATGTTTCGTACTCATCTCCACGTAAACGACTTTTTCTTTGTTCAATTATTACATTCTGTTTATTTTTTCTTGTGGTTATTACTTCTTGATTACTCGATGACGTAGCGTCCATTTTGCGTAACCTAATTTAGCAAACTAACAAACAGCACAAAACAATAATATGTTCCGCGCACGCACGCACAAAATCACAGTCCCTTTTGAGCGAAAGTTCGTCGGCACTTAGACCCCACCATAACTTTATCTGTGTGTGCGTAAAAAAATCAAAGACACAGGCACTTGGATCCATTTGGATACTATTAGGCTTGGTAAATAGATTATATTTTTGTAATAATATTGATTTTTTTTTTTTGGCACTTAGACTCTTTAGAATTACAACCCTTCAATTTACGGCTGCTTGATAATTTGGTTTATAATAATATTCTCTGGAGAATATTAGAGAAAACTAAATATTCCACCTGAAATAACAACAATATTAAAATACTGACACGCGACCAAGTCAATAACGTTGAATGAAGTGAATGTACGGAAGTGCTATCGGATTCTTATGTACTTGAATATTAGGTCCGACAGGATGAACTATCATCCTCCTTTTTATTTAATGTATGTAGGTCATTCATATGACCTGATAAAGGCACTTAGCAGCATCCGGCTTGGATGTTATCTAGATAACGACTGTGTAAACAATCTGAGTTACATATACGGACAGTATGGTGCTGATGAGTGCCTCTGTTAGTAACATACGTCAGTTGTCGGCAGTCTGTAAATCGTATGCTGTAAAACATGTCTTAAATATAATATAGCCCTAGAAAAAGAGAATACACGGTATTTGAGGACGGTGCTAAAAGTCTAGAGGTTGTAATAAATATAACACCAGCAAGGCTGCCTCTCACTAGGGTGTAGCAATTTATATAAATACCTTGGCCATTTGCTCACTATCGATCTTAAAGACGATGCAGTAGTTGAACGTCAATTTAGAGTGTTGTTCGTAAGAGCAACCATGCTCACAACAAGTGAAAATCACGCAGTCCCGTACTTACAATGCTTGACATAAGCAATCTGTGGGCCAGGTATTTCACAATTACATTACAATTTCAGAAATAGGTTAACCGACTTGAATGCGGCTTTTGTTTAAGTATTGTCGTAAATTTCACTTAACATTTATTGTTTGCTTTATTTCATTTCATTGATAAACACGACAGATATATCAGTTTAAAGAATCTCTACGTTACATAAAAGTATATAAGTATTATATCAGTCAATTTAGCATTCATAGTCTAAGCTCTGCTTAGTTTGAAACTGGATGGCGTTGTGTGTTAGATGTCCGAAATATTCTACACAGAGTTTTAGTTACAGGTAAAAGTCCTACTGAAGAATATTTAGAAGCCATGATGAATGAAGCACCTGGTCCCATCAATTTCACGATGTTTCTTACATTGTTTGGGGAGCGCCTGCAGCGCATTGACCCCGAAGATGTAATCAAGAACGCATTTGGGTGAGTCCTATCTCAGCAAGTGTTCATAACTGGCTAACAGATCTTGTGGTTAGATAACTGGCTGGGTACTTCTAAATACATACTTGGGTTTAATTTGTTTATAATTGATAAATTACACTCATCAGACACAAAACACATAATTTTTACTCTGGGTTGGAATTGGACCAAAAAATATTTAAGTTCAGTATTAAATAAATATACCTGACACAGTAGGGCAAAACCTTCTTTCTAAGGAGAAGCCTTATGTCCAGCAGTGGATGCTGTGGATAATGATAAATGACACAGTAATAGTAACAGTCCCTGAGAGACAATAACTTTGAAATTCTGTCATCAAAATCCATCTCATAATTTGGGTATTATCTAACGGTTGGGGTTGCTTTATGAAATCAGTTATTTAAAATATACAATGCTGCCACAAATTTATTTAAATATTATTTAATAGGGCTTAATAGATTGGTCAAAAAAATCTAATCTACTTAAATTTCACTAATTTATTTTAATGTGATAATTTTGACTTCAAATTTATCTTTCTCAGCGAACATTTGGTATATCATTAAGTCAATGTTTAGAGTAACTAAATTTTTCGTCATGCATGTTACTTATAACATACACTTTATCTCTAGGTGCTTTCATGACTCTTCATTAATTAATACAGGTGTGATTAGCGAGGAGCATGATGATGCTTTGTATTATGATTTAAAAAGCAGAATTAATTAACAAAAGAAGAGCAGAATTAAGCATTTTCACTGTATCTTTAAGTTCGAAAAATAAAATGTCAGTTATTAAATTTTTTTTCATAGTGTTACCACTATGTATAAATAATTTCAGAAATTGATATTATTATCGTTCCTTGAGTTATAAACTATTGGCAAACTAAGTGTTAGTTAACTAAGATTCATAAGATAATACTAAACTTTTTACAAGAGTTAGGTACTAATTGTTTGTAAGCCTTTTCAGAGTAACGTTTCTTGTCTATTCTACAATAAATTGATAAAAATGGCTGCCGTTGAGAGTTAATGTCAACGACTCTTTGATTAGATTCTAAAGTAGGTAATGATAACGATTACTCGATTTTATGATTAGAAATACATTATTTCCAAGTTTTTTTGATGAGATCTGCGCATTTTTCGGCAAGTGCCATTATGGGGCCTTGGATGTTGCCAGTAGTCAGCTGTGGCATTGACCCAGCGTCACACACGCGAATGCCTGGAATTATAAAATCAAAGCACATTATTACACTTTTTGATCTCTACTTAATTACACTTGAAATAAAATTTGTTTTTATGCGAGTGTGTTCAAGAAGTTACGGTGACTTTTCGTTTTATTTATAGACTATAAAAAACTAAAGACTAATTTAAAAAACAAAGTCTTGCAGAGAATATGACATTTATATTTAACTGAAACAATTAGTGTGTTGATCTACTATATCAATTTAATTTTCCATGTGGTGATAGATTAAGAACACAGTGTCAGCTATTGTATTGTTATAATAAATAAGTAATTATATGCTTACCTTCGAGCTGGTAGACTTTAAGTTCTGAATTAACCACCAGACCAAGGGCTGTTGTACCGATCATGTGGTTTTGTGGGTCGGTGTACACACGAATGATGCATTCGTTCCACGCATCAGACCAGGGTTTGGCGGTATCGTCGCAAACCTTTGTGTATCTTCGATCTAACTTAATTTCATGTTTGTCGTGTTTTGCTTTCTGGAAAGTTATTCATTTAATAATTATTGTTGTGAGTTAAGTCATCACATTATTTATTACAAAAAGGATTTTGCTGCCAACTTATAACATTAGTCATGAAACTGGAAACTATTACGATACTGTCTTTGTTCCATGAGAAATTCGATCTGAACGGGTTTATATACTACATAAGCACTTTGGTGCGCAGGCAACTACTCAGAGATATTATTATCTATTATCAATTCAACTAGTTAAATTTTCAATCATTATCCGTTACGAGGGTCAAATTTTAATAATAAGTGCATTCACTCACATAGATGCTCAAACAATAACCCCATTTATGAGAGCAGGTAGCCAATTAAGAAGTACACGGCTCATTAGAAATTATTACCTTTTACCCGTGGCCCTGCTCTCTTGTACGTCACTTATCACAATAAGAAGACTACGTCCTTCTTCAAGAATCAAAAGACCTCCGTATTTAGCTGTAAAGGCATAACAGAGATACAGTTACTTTTGTATTTATGATATTACTAGAGATGGAATTACCTTTCCGAAGAATATCTGTTTTAAGTACATAAGTCCATCCTTCAACATCACCATGTCATCTGGGTGGTCTAAATAGTTAGGAAAGAAAAGCGGTGGGTCCAAAGGGTTAGTAGAATTCAGGATCATGTATCCAACACTGAGAGGAAGGAGTGATACCGCGTTTGTCCTGACAAAATCACAATTTTATGATAAATTGATCCATAAATTTTATTAGAAATATGTACTTTTGCCTATTTTCAATGGATTTAGTACTTGTCAAATGTTTTAATGGTGTTGGAAATAGTATAAGTCAAAATTAGTAAGAAAAAATATGCGTATAACCAAAATGATTAACAAACATTTTAAAGATTTTTTGCATACTTTTTAAATACATGCTTAGAGTCCATCCGATTCGTTAATAAGGTATACTTAAAATAAAAATGAATGGTGTCGTGGGACACCAGGTAGGAACGAAGTTCCTTCGGATAATGTGGAATCGATACAATTTGCAAAAAAAATCGTGCTCAATTTTATGTAAGTTTTCTTGATTTTTCTCTTAAATTTTGCTGATTAGTTTTTATTTAAGTACAAGAAAGTATTTAGGAAATTCAGTATTTTAGGAAATAAAATAATAAATTCCTTAAAATAATAAAATAGCACACATGACGCGCTTTCGCGCCTGCGCACGTCTCATTTAACGGTTTTATTCCACGCACTTTTTTCCACAGATTTATTCCACTTACGGTTTTACTATCACATTTTTTTCCGTTCGGTCCCGCAGCGAAATCCCTATCCCCTTCAAGCCTGCCGTAAGGAACTTCGTTCCAATAAAATATGTGTAAGTATTAAGTACAAGCAAGTGCATTGCCTCCCGTTGAGTGTCAACAAGTTGTATTGTTTCTCAGAATAAGAACGCCAAAATCTTTATCAAAAGGCTCAAAATTCGTCAGAGTAATTAAAACTAACTACTAGTTGTAGCTTTTGTTTCCGAATTAGGAGTGATAGCAAGCAGTACACAAATTACTAGATTTTAACTTACGATATGTTAGTGCCAGCCAAATAATTTGGCGTAGCGGGTTCACCAACTACTCCAGTTCTCGAGCATTCTGCATAAAAGCCGTTAAAAAAGAATTGAAGGTCTGGATTGTAGCGTTTCCTATTGGCAAGACTTGAATACAAAAGTCCAGTCGCCTATGTACAAAAATATTTTCTTTGGTTAAAACATTTCATTATTCAACTATTTTTAGGTACATTTCATTACTTGAAAAGTGCAAGTTTATGAGAACGGGGGGACTGAGGTTACTTTTTAACGCAAACAAAATATAAAGAAACCGCGTTCACGTAGGCGAAGCACAAGTTTAAATGTCCATAGCTGGACATAAGCCTCTCTTTCAAAAGTTAAACTTACAGCCTCATAGATGCTTTTCAAAATAAAGTAACACAGAACTGTTGTTTGAAGTTAAATAACGTATAAACAAGGGGGTTATGATTTAATATTTTTGTTCCATACAAAGATTGCTCGTAGGCTGTTGTTAATAGGCGTTGAACGCGCAATAAGCTTACGAAATCTGCATGGAAAACTTGTTTATACCTCATACTTACATATACCTATTACAATTCTCTAATTGTTGATTTTAGTAAAAGATTTTGAACATAAAAAAGTATAACACTTTCATTCATAATTAGATTCAATAAATTAAATGCAATTTACCTGTGTTATTGCAGTACCACTCATAGGTCCGCCTTTGGTAAGCAAATACTCTGTTAGAGCATTCCAATCCAAGGTTCTTCTATTAGCCTGGCTAGTTATTAAGTATAGAGTAACTCCAATGTGATTCCTTAAGTTTTGACCGACAGGCAAGTTGACAAGTACTGGGACGTTTAGTTTGTCTAAGTGAAGTTTTGGACCAACGCCAGATAGCATCAGGATTTGGGGACTGTTCAAAGTACCTGCACTGAGAATAACCTGAAATTTTGATAGTTACAATAACAAAAAAAGATTTTTATTCAGAGTCACATTTCTAGGTATGAGTACTGTTGCCTCAATGCTTTTCTTAATACATCTAAATATTTTAAAATAGCACTTTACTTAAATCTTGACTTAGTAGAACATTTGGAAGGTCACTTAGACCTGTGCTTTTTAAGAACCATTAATTTAATTTTTTAAACATATAAAACGATGGGCCATGTAATTAAATGCCAAACTTGGTAATACAGACTGAAATGAGACAAAGTAGAGAGCTTCAAGCAATAATTTGTAACCAGTTATTGGTATGATTACTTACCTCCTTATAAGCATATACGGTTTTTCTGTAGCCTTTAGAATCTAAGTATTCGACGCCAATTGCCCGCCTATTACGGAATATTACCCTTGTGACGTGGGCATACATCGTCACGCTCAGGTTAGGTCGTATTGACTTCGGAACCAGGTAGGCACGCGCAGTTGTGTACCGCTGTCCGTCCCTATTGTAATTTACAAATAAAAAATATTAGGGAATTCAGAATTACAGAATAATAAAAATATGTATTGAAATCAAAATTTTGTAATAATAATAAACTAAGTAATGTCATTTCTAATTCTTTCAATTTGCATCTTTCACCACTCTCTCATTATATAGCAGGTTTCAAAACAGTTTAAATTTTGTATTTAAGTGTGTGCTGGGTCAGTGCTGTTGATAATAGTCAATTTCGAAAGAATGTATGTTATTCTAATTATGTATTCTTAAATAATTCAGACCGAATCTTAAAAGATGAATCATATGAGATAAATCAAAAAAATGTGAGCTTATGTTGTATATTCATTTGGCTAATGTAAGCTTAATGGTGGTACTGACTTGTTAAAAGTCTGGGCGATTGTAAAACCAGCTGGTGTATGTGGGTTGTTCATATCTTCGATGATTTCAAAACCATTGGCTTCAATCCTCTTTAATAGGTCATATAATTCCGGAGGTTGGTAGTTAAACTGTAGAAAACAATTATTTTATGTTTGTTTGTAATCGGTCTTAAAGCATAGTACGGAAAGGAAAATGGAAATGACAATGTAGATATGAAGAAGCCTTGCTTATTTTGAAAATTGTATCTTTTGTTTGTTTTGACGTAACTAGAGGTTCGAATTAAAACAGAGATGGTTTGGTATGTGAAGAAAGCCAGTTTCTTTGTCATTTCTATAACACAATTTAACCTAAAATAGTGAAATATTTAAGGCTGTAATTATTAATTATATTACAATATAATATATAGTTACTAGCTGACCTGGCAAACGTTGCTTTGCCGTATAAATTATTTCTAAGTAATTTGAGCGGGATGAAAAATGATTAAATTACTAAAATGGCTATTAAAAAATAAGGGTTGATCGTAGAAGGGTGAAAATTGAGGATTGTATGTATTTTTGTATGTTGTATCATAAAAAAATAGAAATTAAAAATTTGGTCTAAAAAATAAAAAAAATTTTAGGGTTGTACTACCCCTAACATTTAGGGGGATGAAAAATAGATGTTGGCCGATTCTCATAGATACCGGATAAGCACAAAAAATTTCATCAAAATCGGTCAAACCGTTTCGGAGGAGTATGGCAACGAAAACTGTGACACGAGAATTTTATATATTAGATAAACATTTTGAAACGCAGAAACATTTCTTAAATAAAGATAATTTTGTAACTTGGCAATGCATATCAGTATTATTTGTAAATAAATATTTAATGCGAAGATCTCACTTGCTGCACGGGCATACGTCCTTTCGCTGAGTGATATTTACTGGAAACGAGAGTCCCAATCTGTTTGTTGCCCTCACTCATGTCAAAATAAGGTTGCAAGGCCTTCCAGGACCAACTTGTGCTATTCACAGCTTGGACCCATGCGTCGTAATCAGCTTCATGACCTTTGTGGTACATCATACCATTCAAAAGGCTACTTCCACCTACACAGATTAAAAAACTTTACACTGAGTAATACATTATCATGACTATTTTCCAACCCCATTCTTCTTTTTTCTTAATTTTATTTAGGTCAGACACAATGTATGAAATTGTATTTTTTTATAGCTCACCTACAACCTTTCCCCGAGGCCAAATGCATCCATCCTTCCCATTCTCAAGACAGTAATTTCCTGGCTGAGTTCGGTATCTCCAATCTACACCAGGATAGTTCCAGAATGCCCTGTAGAACCCTGGCGGGCGTGCACTGATCGGCTCTGGTCCACCCGCTTCCAGAACCAGCACCTGAGGCATTTAAGAAATCGGTTATTATGTTTAAAGCTATGATAAAAATAAGTTTAAAAACTGAAATTATTAAAATGCGTTCTAAAAACACCAATGTCGGCGCTATGATAATAATTAAATATTTTGTGCAAAATATACTGGTTGGGCTAAGAATTCGTTAACATTTGAATCAGACATCCTGCGCTAGTTTCTCAGAAATTTTGTCGCAATGGATCGCGATTACGGGGCGTTACGCTTATTGTGAGAAACAATTTTATTTAAACAGTTCGCTTATTACTCTGAGACGCTTATTCACGTTGAATACGATGAAGAAGAGAAAAGATAGAGACAGAAGTTTGAAGAGACGGGATCTACGCTAAATGTGAAGCAACTGACTTTTTGGACAAAAGAGATCATGCAGCGAATTTCCGCTTCTGTTCGACGTAGTCCAAACTGATCGACACGCAAACGTTCGGCTGAATTAAGGTTATCTCCAACATCATTACGCCGTATTTTGAAATTACATCCATATAAAATCCAGATAGTGCAGGCACTAAAATCTAATGATTTAAATTTGCGCAAGTAGTATGTTAGAAAGATTTAATAATTTTGACAACATGTTATTTTCTGACGAAGCCCATTTCCACCTCAACGGACTTGTAAACAAACATAATTACAGGTATTGGAGCAGTGAAAATTCTAAAACTACACACGAGAGGCTATTTCATTCTCCTAAGAAATATGTATATGGGCTGCAATTTCAAAGAAAGGAATCATTGGAGCCTGCTTTTTCAAAGATTCTCGCGGTCTTTCAGTTCTATTAATTCTGTTGAATATGTGAAAATGTTACTTGAGTTCTTGGAACCGATACTACTAGAATTTGCTGGCTACAATCGTAACACATCGTTTCATCAAAATGGTGCCACTTGTCACACATCCAATGAGTCCCTGCCAGTGGTCAAAGACATGTTTCCAGAAAAACTGATTTCCAGGCGAGACTATATTCCATGGCCACCCAGAAATCTAGATCTATCCCCAGCAGACTTCTTTTCATGGAGTTATTTGAAGAATTGTGTCTACATCAATAAACCAAATACACAACGTCAACTAAAAAAAATCAGCAAAGAGATGTGGGTGATCTCGCAATCTCTTTGCCGACGAGTATTTGAAAATTATGGTGCTCGCTTAGAATCATCAAGTCATTTAGACGATGTAATTTTTGAAAAATAATTCCCAACTTATTAGCTCTCTTAGAAAATAAATAATTTTATAATATATCGACTGATTTTCTATAATATTTTTTTCAAATGTTAACTAATTTGTGGCCCACCTGTATTATATCTCATCGTTATTACGTTACGGACTTACGTTATATTTACCACCTTCACTAAGTCTTCCTGCGACGATTGATCCCGCTGTTCCAGCACCCACCACGATGAAGTCATAATTATTTGTTGGTTCTACGGACTCTAATCGCTTTGAGGGAGTAGATATATTGCATCTGCCCCAAAGGTATGATTCCAACATCAACATAAACAAATAACGACCACATATTGGTGAATAATATATCGATGCACCTTCTGGGACTATGGGACTGCCGCAAATCTACAGAAACATACATTCGTGTAAATATCATTTAAACATAAATTAATTTAAATAACATCATTCGAACGGAACAGGATTTGTATTAAAAACTGTGTTTTAGTAGATTAGTATTATCTCGAAGAGAAACATGGAATAATGATTTCAAGTTTTGTTTTATTGATTATTGTCTCTTCTGTGTCGCAGTATCAGTAGGTAAATATATTCTAGGACTGAAAAAAATAGATTTTAATAACGCATATTATTTTAATTACTAAACTTACAAAGTTTTATGTTTCTAGATTTAACGACTTAATATTATGCATAACACTTCCATAATTTAATATAATTAAACTTACCTGCGGCGCTGAAACCGTCACTCCACACGCAGTCATTGCTCCACCTAAGAAATAAAGTTGTTTCATATTTTGATACCAACTTGAATACCTATCACATAGTTTGAAACTAGCTAAAAGTACTAGTTAAGAATGTAGGTAATGTGGCACCAATGAGTGAATCGTTTTATATTTTCATTTCACTGTTCTACGTTGTGTGTGAATTTTAGCAAAAAGTCATTTACTTAGACATTTTGTTTAACTGTAATAGAAAATATTTATGATCATTACTAAATTATTTTTTCGTAGTAAATTAACTTCAATGAACTTAACAAATTTAATTGATTTCATGCGACAAAATCCCAAAGCTAACAGAATGAAGCATCATCGCGTTTCAAGCACTCATTGATTACTTGACTTCATGAATGACGAAATAATTCTTCTCATACGAGACCAAAGTTTACATATAATACATACTTGTGTCTATTTGTGTCCTAAGTCCTCAAAAATACAGATTTCTTGTTCTGCATTTTCGTTACAAAAAAGCAATTAGCTCTATAGTTGTGAACTAGTATCAAATTTTTAAAACGCCTTATGAACCTTAACCCTAGAGAGAAAGCGTAGACATTCAGGATGCGCTTGAGTCATCAACGTTCTTCAATATAAGCTTTGACCACAGTAACTAAGCTACATCTACTAGCATCTACATCTCGGTATCTCTTTACAGACTAGGGCGATAGCTCATTGTCAGATTATTCTAAAGAACTTATTCATATTCTGCCCGTTTGTAGTTAAGAATACAATTGTAGAATGTTCCCTGACGTGATGAGGCATTATTAAGGTCTGAGACGTGGATATTGGCAACAAAATACTGGTACCGCCTAAATACTCTCAGCTGTCTTTTTTATAGTAATAATAATATTTGAATATTATCTCACACGTGGCCGTCTGATCCCAAACTAAACTCAGTATGCTAAACATGTTTATCCTCACTTAACATTGTAATCTGAAAGTGCGTTTGTTTGTTTGTATGTTCGTCTTTTTTACACATCGCAACAAAGCGATTATATGTATGATATAATTTTTGTATCTGGAGACAATCAGGAGGCTGGAGAGTGACATAGGCTACTTTTTACTACTGTAAAACATCTCATTCTTATGCAAGATCCGTTATAATGCGTATTTGAATAACTCTAAATTTTATAAATTCAATGACACTATTAGATTTTTACGTCCGTTTCACGGACGTTAAAACTAAAAATCAAACCTGACATTAAACTTTATTAAAAACACCCACAGTTCTGATAGATTGCGCTTTATTGAATAACGTACCTAGACTCCTTATCGAAAACTTTTTCGATATTTTTTTAACTTCAAATACGAGTATTATAAATGTGAAATTTTGTAAGGATGTATAGATGTTCGTCACTTCTTTCACTTTTAATTATTATAGACATATAGCTTATACAACGCATAGGCTACTATTACTATAATACAGTTATGTCGGTATATAGTACTATAATGTTACTAAGAATGTCGGCATATACTATAAAACAAGCGGAGCCACGGGCAAAAACTAGTATGTTTCCAAATACAAACACACTATAGATAAATTACAGCCAAACAATGAATGAACGATCGTGCTCAGCACATAATATTCGTCCTACGTGGACCTTCGGCCCAGCAGTCATGATCACCAAACACTTGACCGGCAGGTCAGTTAAAGTAGTTAATTGCGTGTGTAAGTGCCCTTTTCCAGAACCTCCTCTTGGTTTGGGCTTAGGCTACCTCACTTACTCGGTGAAAAATAATGAAAGAATTACTTTATACCTTTTTCCTGTGAGGTCGTGGTGTCACTCTGGACGACCTGGCCTATTCATGTTGAAGCTCTGTAGGCAGCAAAGACAATAAAAGCCAGAAGATTTTCTAGGTGAGTTAAGTACAATAGAGGTGAATGTAGGTACTTTCGTATGTGTGCAAATAAATTCTGCACTGCTGCTACTAACTCTATGAACTCTTTTTCTAAATATTATTCCTAAAGGTATTTATTTATCTCAGACGTACACGAGAGATACAGATGAGCAGTTGGATAGGAGCAACACAAGATCGGTTCTTGTGGAGAATCTTAGCGACGCCTATGTCCAGCAGTTGACGTTTTTCGACTGAGATGATGATGATGGTATGAGAGACACGATAAGAGCCGAAACACTTATCGTGAATATTTAAATATTATTATCATTCATCATCATCATCTCAGTCAAAGGATGTCCACTGATGGACATGGGCTTCCCCCAAGGTTCTCCACCACAGCCGGTCCCGTGCCACCCGCATCAAGTAGCTTCCTGCGACCTTCACCAGGTCGTCGGACCGCCTTGTGGGGGGCCTATCAACGCTGCGTTTCCCAGTATGCGGTCGCCATTCCAGAACTTTATGCCCTATCATCGGTCATCGTTTTTGCGTGTAATGTGCCCCGCCCACTGCCATTTAAGCTTAGCAATTTTACTGGCAATATCGGTGACCTTTGTTCGTCTGCGGATCTCCTCATTCCTGATTCGATCACACAAAGAAACTCCTAGCATTGCCCTCTCCATTGGTCTTTGGGTGACTTTGAGCCTTCTTATCAAGCCATTAGTGAGCGACCACGTCTCTGTGCTGTAAGTCGTCACTGGCAACACACACCCGACGCTATACAGAAGGCATACCGAATGTTAGTCTGTGCGAGATTGGCTTGGCTCTCAAACAGTTTAAAAATAACAAAGCATCTGGTGAAGACGGAATTACGGCTGAACTCCTGAAGGCAGGTGGAAAATCGGTTTTGAAAATCCTTCAGAAAATATTTAATTCCGTCATACTCAATGAGAAACCGCCTCAGGCATGGCTCAGGGCTATGGTTGTGCTTTTCTTCAAAAAAGGCGACAATAATCTGCTGAAGAACTATAGATCTATCTCTCTTCTGAGCCATGTCTATAAACTGTTCTCGAGAGTCATCATGAAGTGTCTCGCACACCGATTTGACGACTTCCAGACTCCCGAGCAGGCCGGATTCCGAAAAGGTTTTAGTATCATAGAACACATACATACGCTGCGGCAGGTTATACAGAAGTCCTGGGGTGCTTGGCTAGAAAACCTCCACGTGGTGCACCCTGGTAACGTTGGCGATGGTGTTCATCACTGCCAACGGCTAATGTTCTAGCACGAAGAGGAAGCCATTTTCTTCGGCAATTCGGCCAAGACTTGGTACAACAGAGCGGGCGGGTTAGTCGGATCCTCTGTTGGTTCTTCGCTCTTCGGAGCAATGAGGAGGAAAACCTCGGAAAAAAAAATCACGATGGTGGGACCCTTTCTAGGGTCAGAGTTCCTCCGCTCAGCGGTGGAAAAGTTAGGACGGGCTCGGTGTGCACTTACACTGCCACCGTGCAGGCATCGGGAGACGTAGTCTCCCTGCCGCCGTCGACATATCGTAGTCCCGAGTTAGAGTCTCGCGACTCCAATCGGGGGCGAGAGTCTTGCCTTAGCCGCCCGGACTGCGAGGAAGAAAACCTCTATAAAAAATTACCCCGAATCCCGTGTTCTGGTGCGTGGCCAGGGGATGCATGGCTGATGGGTTGTTCAGTCGCAAGCGCACTCCCAGTCGAGGCACCTGCGGATCCCTCGGTTGGGCACAAATTTACGCTTGCCCGGGTATTGGGGGATCTCTGCCCGGGTCGACCTCTAGTTCTCCCCCACTCGTGGGTTTTGTTATGGAATACTTAAAAATTACAAAAAATACTACAAAGGAAGAAAACAAGAAGGGTAGTAACATAGAAAAGAGTGAAGAAATTTCGACTGAGATGCCTATCACAGAACGGCTCCCAGAAGTCAATCTAACTTCTGGGAGCCTAAGAAGATCAGAACGCTTGCGTTCCAGGTCCGTCGTACCGTTGGATGATAACTCCAGTACGACGACGAACACACTGGAGCAGATGTACATGGAGCTCCGCGATTGTCGCAAACGCGGACGCTCCATGGACGAAGACAACGACGCGTCTCAGGAGTGGGTGCCTCCCAAAGTGGCTAGTAGCCGCAGAGGGAGGTCGCGCACACCGGTCTCGAGGCCGTAAGGCTCCATCTTTACAAAGGCGGATGCCTATAGACGGGTTCGAGTTGAGGGAGAAAATTTAGTGGAGGAGGAGATCGCCGATCTCCTGCTAAAAATCCAGGGGCCGGCTTTGGGGGATTCTGGCTCACAAACGCCGGTGTCTATGCAGGAGAGGGCGACCGTAGCTGTGGCCATCATAAACAAGGTGGCTACGAAATCTACGAACCTTAAAGGCCAATTCGTAAAAGCCCTGAAGGACTCCTCCTCCACTATAGCTGGAGTAGTTGAGACCCTGATTGGAGATGTAGCTCGCCTCCAGGCTGCCAATGAACGCCTAACAGGACAGGTACTGAGTGCCCAGTTTGCCCAGTTTCGGGCGCAGGCGGATGGATCTGTGCCTGGCCCGGCTCCGCGGCGGCTTTCGCCCTCTGTCGATTCCAGTGATGCCCACCTTCGCCAAATTCTGGAGGCGGTGGGACGTATGCTGGATGGGCGTCTTGCGGGCCTTGAGGCGAGATTGCCTCCGGCCCCCGTTGTTCGGCCGGCGCTCGCAGCGGACAGATCGCGGACTGCATCAGCGCCAGCTCCGCCTCCCATTACGGCTGGTCGCAGATCGTATGCAGCGGCGGTGTCGGTATCTGCACCTGCGATCACTCCCAAGTCTGGACGAGCAGTCCGTACAGCAGCGAAGGCAGCTGCACCGAAGGCTGGGCCTGCAGCGAAGAAAGTTGCGCCAAGGGTAATGGAGCTATATCCTTGCCTCCCCACTCCAAACCCTGGTGTTTTAGCAACAAGTCCCTCTGCGAATGCTCCCTCGAATAGTGAGTGGCAGTTAGTCGGAGGCAATAAAAAAGCCCGAAAGCATAGTAGGAGGGCTGCCAAGAACGCAGCCTCGACTACGCAGCCGCCTCCGGTAGCGCGGATCAAGAAAACGAAGCCACTGAAACTACAGCCGCCTAAAACTGCGGCTGTGGTAATTACAGTATCACCGGAGGCGGCAAATAGGGGACTGTCCTATGCGGCTGTTTTCAAGAGGGCCCGGGACAGCCTCGCCACAAATAACTTTGGGACAGTAGGAGTCAGAATGCGCCTCGCCCAGACGGGAGCTCGAGTCCTCGAGTTCCCTGGGGCTGAAGGCGCAAAGACGGCGGACACGTTTGCCGAGAAACTGCGGGGTATATTCGAGGCCACGGATGGTGTAAAGATCGCCAGGCCTACGAAGTGTGTAGAACTGCGCATTTCGGGCCTGGACGACTCTGTGACATCCGAGGATGTCCGCGCTGCAATTGAGGAGAAGACGGGATGCAGCGCGGACAGCATCCGGGTCGGCACCATCCGCCCCGGTCCAGGTGGGCTTGGCGCGGTGTGGGTCAAATGTCCAGTAGTGTCGGGCAAAGTCCTGGGCGACGCCGGAAAGTTGCTCATCGGTTTCGTGAACGCTAGGATCACGGTCCTGGCGCCGAGACCGATGAGGTGTTATAAATGTCTGGCGTCGGGACACACACGCGCCAAGTGTGTTAGTTGTTTTGACTGCAGCGGACTATGTTTCCGCTGCGGTCGACCGAGGCACAAGACGGCAGAGTGCTCTGCCGCCCCTCACTGCCCGGCGTGTGCAGCGGGTAATAAACCCGCTAAGCACCAGATTGGGCAGGGAGCCTGCAAGCCTTCCCGCAATTCTCGGCAGACGTCAGGGGCTAGTCAATCGACCCAGGCTGCCTCTGACGTCGTTCGTGCGTCGACATCGTCGCCCATGGAGGAGGCTGTAGAGACAGTCCAGTAATGGACCAAGTCTCCAGTCTCCTAGTCCAGACGAACCTGAACCACTGTGCTGCGGCACAGGACCTCTTCCTGCAAACCATGGCACAGTGGTCGATCGGTGTTGCCGTAGCCGCGGAGCCCTATTACGTTCCTCCCCGTTCAAACTGGTTGGGTGACCGGGACGGTTCCGTGGCAGTCGTCGGCTCCACGTCGGCTCATTCCCCGCCCTTGTCGCTTAGAGACAAGGGCACTGGATATGTTGCTGCCAAGTGGGGGGGGATCACCATATATGGTGTCTACTTCTCCCCCAACCGGAGTTTGAGCGACTTCGAGGTTTTCCTTAACAACTTGGAAACCTCGATGCGGCGGCTAACGTCTGAGCACATCCTAGTGCTGGGGGACTTCAATGCAAAATCCATTGCGTGGGGTTCCCCCAGAACGGACGCAAGGGGCGATGCCGTAGAGGAGTGGATGCCGTGGAGAACAAACACCAACACGTGCGTGCGACAGCAGGGAGGGTCGATAGTGGACCTTTCGTTCGCTACCCCTGCCCTCGCCGCACGAGTAAGGAAATGGTGCGTCCTGGAAGAGGTTGAGACGCTCTCGGATCACCTCTACATCCGATTTGAGCTCTCCCGGACCCACGACCCCAGTAGGGGTCACGCGGCGCGGCGTTCTTCTCGCTTTCCGCGGTGGGCTGTAGCCAAACTGAATAGGGACCTACTAGAGGAGGCAGCCATTATTCACTCCTGGCTGTCTCCGCAGGCTCCGACCGAAGAGGTCGACATGGGGGCTGGTCGTTTCCGCGATGCGATTACGCAGATCTGCGATGCGGCCATGCCCCGTATCCGAGGTTGTCGGCCTCCACGGAAGGAGGTTTACTGGTGGTCCCAGGAGTTGGTGGACCTCCGCGCGGCCTGTACTCGTGCCCGGAGGTCCTACACCCGTAGTCGACGGCGACACCGCGTAGACGGCGAGGAGGACCAGCTTCATGAGGAGTACCGAGAGGCGCGGAAAACTCTGAAGCTGGCCATTAGCCGCGCCAAAGAAGTGAAGAGGAAGGAGATGCTGGAGGGTCTCGATCGTGACCCCTGGGGTCGCCCTTATCGTGCGGTGCGACAAAAGCTCCGCACGTCGGGCCCCCCTCTTACAGAGACACTCCAGCCCAGCTTCCTGCGGGAAGTGGTCGAGGGTCTTTTCCCGCAGCGGGCGGAGCACACACCCCCGTCGATGGCCTTCATGGTCGAAGACGACGGGGGACGGAACGAGGATAATGTTCCGCCCGTCAGGGAATCGGAGATAGGGGCGGTCGTTCTACGGATTCACTTTAAGAACACCGCCCCTGGGCCAGATGGGATACCTGCCCGAGTGTTGGCGCGAACCCTCGACCACATGTCGGATCGCCTCGGGGAAGTCCTAAACGCCAGCTTGGCGTCCGGGCGCTTTCCTGAGGGCTGGAAGAGCGGGAAGCTGGTCCTACTACGGAAGCCGGGACGGCCGGCCGATTCGGTCGCGGCTTATAGGCCCATCGTATTGCTGGACGAGGCGGGTAAATTCTTTGAGAGGATACTCTCTGCCCGCATCGTCCGGCACCTCTGCGAGGTGGGCCCCGATCTGTCGGACGCCCAATACGGGTTTCGAGCCGGGCGTTAGACAGTCGATGCTGTGTTGCGCCTGAGGGCCGTGACCGAAGAGGCGGTGAGCTGTGGTGGCGTGCTGTTGGCGGTGTCGTTGGACATCGCCAACGTATTTAATAGTCTGCCATTTAGCTGCATCAGGGAAGCACTCCACTACCACGGGGTGCCAGAGTACCTGAGGCGGCTTGTGGCAGACTATCTAGAGGAGCGTACCGTCATGTACGAGGACCGAGATGGTATTCTGAGGCGGCGGCCCATGTCGTGCGGTGTTCCACAGGGGTCTGTCCTCGGACCACTCCTGTGGAATATGGGATACGACTGGGCCCTTCGAGGTCGTCTTCCCCCCGGGCTGGGCGTAATTTGTTACGCCGATGACACATTGGTCACGGCCCGGGAGGCGAACTTTCAAGAGGCGGCGCGCCTGGCCACCGTGGGAGTCTCTTTGGTGGTCGGGCGCATTGAGGCGCTAGGTTTACGGGTGGCCCTAGATAAGACGGAGGCCCTTTTGTTTCATGGGCCCCGTCGTGGTCCACCCCCCGGCGCCTCTATCGTTGTCAATTCGGTCCTCGTACCGATTAAGGCCCAGATGAAGTATCTGGGCCTGATCCTAGACAGCAGGTGGCTCTTCGACGAGCACTTCCGACAGCTTACTCTAAAGCTGGTCGGCGCTGCTTCTGCCCTTGGGCGACTTTTGCCCAATTTGGGTGGAGCCAGCGTCGCGACGAGACGGCTATACACGGGGGTTGTCCGGTCAATGGCACTGTATGGTGCACCGGTGTGGGCGGCGGCTCTGACCGCCCAGAATAGGGCTTGTCTTTGGCGCCCTCAGAGGATATTGGCGGTTAGAGCCATACGTGGTTACCGCACCGTATCGACGGAGGCGGCGTGCGCCTTGGCCGAAACTCCCCCGTGGGATTTGGAGGCGGAAGTGCTCGCCGAAGTTTACCGGCGAACGGCTGACTTCCGGGCGGGTAGTGGCATACGGCCCCCGCCGGAAGAGATACGCGAGTGGCGAGAGGCCGCTCGTCGAGCCACGATGGCTCGTTGGTCGTCCCGGCTGGAGGCTCCACGTGCTGGCTTTGCCGCCGTGGAGGCTCTCCAGCCGGTCATCGCCGAGTGGGCAGGGCGGCAGCACGGGACCCTTTCCTTCCGACTGACGCAGGTCCTTTCCGGGCACGGTTGCTCGGGAAGTATCTGCACTCGGTCGTCAGGAGGGAATTGAGTCCCGCCTGTCACCACTGCGACTGTAGTGAGGACTCGGCTCAGCACACGCTAGCGGTTTGTTCCGCTTGGGCGGCGCAGCGTGGGGTCCTCACTGCAGTTATTGGAGGTGATCTCTCGCTACCGGCCGTCATACGCTCCATGGCCGGTAGCGACAGTTGTTTTACCACGGTCACAACCTTCTGCGAAGACGTAATTTCGCGGAAGGAGGCGGCGGAGAAGGCCCGGGAGGACGATATCCACTCGGACCCAATTCGCCGCCGGCGAGCCGGGCGGCGGAGGCGCGCATACCAGCGCCTCATGCCGCCTTGAGTGTGGCCGCGGGTGGACGGGACGGGTTTTCCCCTCCATCCGCTATAGTGGCCAGCCGCGAGGAGGTGATGTGCGCGTGTGACGTACGTCGCCTAAATAGAGAGTTTATCCGCAGATGGTGCCCGCTTTAGCGGGCAGGCGCTGGGAGGGATCTGGATGTCGTAACAGCAGCGGTTCCCGGATCCCTCCTATCTCAGGCGCAGAGTGGCACACCGTGTGGTTTTAGTCGGTCCGATTCCGACACACCACCCTGCCGTAAACCCCGGTGGGGTGACGGCCCGAGGGGGTTTCCAAACGTTAAAAAATAAAAAAAAGGGTTATACAGAAGTCCGAAGAGTATAACCTTCCACTATGCTTGGCGTTTGTGGACTATGAGAAAGCTTTTGATTCGATCGAAACTTTGGCTGTACTACAGTCTCTCCAGCAGCGCCAAATTGACTATCAATACATCGAAGTATTAAAGTGTTTATATGAAAATGCCACTATGTTAGTCCGTTTACAAGATCAGAGCTCGAAACCTATAAAACTACAGCGAGACAGGGAGATGTAATTTATCCGAAACTGTTTACCATAGCATTGGAAGAAGTCTTCAAGCTTCTAGACTGGAATGGACTTGGCATTAACATCAATGGCGAGTATATCACCCACCTTCGATTTGCTGATGATATAGTTGTCATGGGTGAAACCGTAGTAGATCTTAGCACAATGCTTGATGACCTCAGTACAGTCTCTAAACAAGTGCGTTTAAAAATGAATATGGCATTCAACATAATTTTTGTCTTATACAAAAATTATGTTGAAAATTCATAATTTAGTTACTATTTTAATATCACTAATTTCGTAAAATAAGTATTTTAATTCCTTTTAAAGTGCAAGATACATTTAAAAAAACAATTTAATTGGCGCGTTAAAGGACGATAATTTAGAAAACATATGTATCTCTAAAACAAATCTCCTTACTCACTTTCACTTTATACACTTTCAGGAACAATGTTGAACCTTTCTGCTATTCTTTATCATCACCATATTTTTACAGCATACTTTTAGTAAGGCCGTAAACTGAATGGATCTACAAACTCAAACTTATTAAAAACTGTAAAAATTAAAAAAAAATTACCTACCAAAGCAACAAGTAATGGTAAATCTAAAATATCTATTGTAGATTTACTTCGACTTTTCCAGCATAAAAGAGCAACTAACCTACTTCGTTAATATTTGAACATTAATTTCATTAAACTAAACACGACAGGAAGCAATTAATTTAACACGTTCTTTACTGCTTGCGGTCAAAACTGCCACATAGTACATATAAGCTGAAGCTGGTATGAAACGAAAAACCTCTGTAACTTCTTTCTTCCCCAAGAATTAGGTACAGATAGTGACAGAGTATTCTGTACAGTGGTATTGTTGCAGCCCTTACTAAGACGGCCAGTCTTAGTTACAAACATAAAAGAAAATAAAAAGAAATAGGTATATAATTGAGTGAAATAGATATGTAACCGATGTTCACAAAAATGTGAAATTAAAGTTTAAATTATGGAATGATATTAGTCGATCAGACCACGGCATTGTTTATGAAGAAGTATTAGCAGTAAAGATCTTTTTCCAATTTAAAATGTTGTTAAAATCACAATGAATAAATAAAAATTGATATCATAGTTTCACACCAGCAACATAATGACTTCCGTAACTTTTGGAAATGCCCCAACAGAATAAACGTTAGACCTGGTCTTCTTGTGTGTGTGTGTATGTATATACAGGGAACAAATAACATTAAAGAAATTTCTTCCTTATATAGAAAACACTTTAGGGTGCGGCCACCATTTTGCTGGTCTTAATCTATCGAAAGTATTGGCCTTATTGTGCTCATCTTGTTTAAGTCACTCATATTTACCGGATGCGATGATGGGAACAATAGTTGTTCTCATTATTAAAAATAATACAGGTGATGTGGCTGATAAAAATAACTATCAACCAATATGTTTGGCCACGATCATCGCTAAGGTTTTTGATAGTCTATTTAATTTATAGCTTAACAAGTACATTTATTGACATGACAATCAGTTTGGCTTCCGGCCAAAATTATCGACAGAAAGTGTAATTTTAAACCTTAAGCAAACTGTCAACTACTAAACCGATTGTAATACATCAATTTACGTCAGCTTGATAACTTGGCTTACAATAATATTCTATGGAGAATGCTAGATGAAACTAAATATTCCGCCTGAAATAATAGCCATATTAAAATACTGGCCAAGTTAATTACGTTAAATATGCGGATTCTTATGTACTTGAATATTACAGGGTGAATTATCATCCTCTTTTTCATTTAATGTATATATGAATGACCTGATAAAGTTACTTAGCAGCATCTAAGGTTTGATGTAATTTAGACAACGTCTGCGTAAACAATCTGAGTTATATGGACAATATAGCGCTGATGAGTACCTCTGTAGTGATGTACCTCAGTTATTGGCAATCTGCGAATCATATACTGTAAAACATGACTTAAAAATAACCATAGAAAGAGTGAATACATGGTATTTGAGGACGGTGCTAAAAGTCTAGAGGTTGTAATAAGTAAGCACCGCGGCGCAGCGTGGGGCCCTCACTGCAGTTATTGGAGGAGATCTCTCGCTACCAGCCGTCATACGCTCCATGACGTTGTTATACCGCGGTTGCAACCTTCTGCGAAGGCATAATTTCGCGAAAGGAGGCTGCGGAGAAGGCCCGGGAGGACGATATCCACTCGGACCCAATTCGCCGCCGACGAGCCGGGCGCCGGAGGCGCGCCTCTTGCCGCATTGAGTGTGGCCGCGGGTGGACGGGACGGGTTTTCTTCTCCATCCGCTACAATGGCCAGCCGCGAGGAGGTGACGCCCACGTGTGCCGTATGTCGCCTAAAATAGAGAGTTTACCCGTAGATGGTGCCCGCATTAGCGGGCAGACGCTAGGAGGGATCTGGATGTCGTAACAGCAGCTGTTCCCGGATCCCTCCTATATCAGGTGCAGAGTGGCACACAGTGTGGCTTTAGTCGGTTCGATTCCAACACACCACCCACCGTAAACCCCGATGAGCTGGAGAGGGTTGCCACACAGTGGGCTTAGGAAAAAAAGGTGTAGCACCGGAAAGGCTGCCTCTCACTAGGGTGTAGCAATTTAAATACTCTGATCATTTGCTCACTATCGACCTCAAAGACGACGCAGTAGTTGAACGTGAATTAAGAGTGTTGTTCGTAAGAGCAATCATACTGGCTTACAGGTTTGCCAGATGCTCACAACAAGTGCAAATCACGCAGTCCCATGCTTACTGTACATTACTTTTCATAAGCAATCTATGGGCCAGATATACTGCGTAAGCGTACAACACTGTGCGGGTGCAATATATCAACGTGTTCCAGACTTCGTTGGGGCTAACTCGTTTCTACAGCACATCAGGTATGTTTACTGAAACCGTGTTGGATTTTTACTTTACAATTCGAAAGCGACGTACATTCTTGCTGTGCAGAGCGCGAGCCAGCCCCAATCTAATTCTAGCTATAATAGCTTGTATACTCAACCTCCCCTAAGTGAAATACTGTTCCAAGGTTTATATAGAGACACTTTAAAAGTAATAATATCATGTTTTATAACTGTATTTTTAATTCGATTTTTATTTTAATTGATTTGAAAATTGAACTAAATTTTAAAATGTCTAATTATCTTAGAATTATAATTAATTTGTATATATGTAATAATTTGTATAGGTCAAAGGTACCTGAATAAAGATACTTATTATTATCATTAGTGAAAACACTAAACTACAAAGTGATTTTCTTACATAGCTCATCATGTTCTTGGTCAAATTATGACATTTATCAAATCATTTAAACTCAAGGCAGCAAAAACAGTCAACTGCACTATAAATTAGTTCAGCTATGGGCTGATTGTACCTTAATCGCACTAACTGAGAATTCTCTAAAATTCGAAGACCTGTAAACATGTTAATAATTCTGCGTGCGTTTTTATTACATTTAGCGTGTGCATTGAAACAGGGGTCAAATTAATTAAGTAAAATAGATTATAAATACGTGCCATCATGCCACGTGCTTACAAAGTTATACGCAAGCAAGCAAGTAAATCAACAAGTACCTTTCTTTTATTTGTGACTTGAGAGAATTTAGGGTCCGTTGCTTTTTTAGATTCGAAATGTATGTATAAAGCCGGTGTCTTGACAAGGTCTTATGGATGTGGTGATTTATGTTATCCAGAAACTTCGAAATTCAGGCAACTTTCCAAACCACTCCGTCCCTCCCTAGAAATTAGAGACTTCCGCAGGAACAAGTTATGCCGCCTTTTCAGTGCTAGTGATCCTTGAAGTTTAAATTCGTTCCGTGTTCGGCATAATATTGGTAGTTATGCTTGCACAAGAATGTATTACTATTGTAAGAAAATATAGTTATTTGTATTATGAGAGTAAAAAGAACGTGTAGGTATGTTATTGAAGTAATTATCGCAATAATTGATAACACCCCACAGCAGTAAGACAGGATCATATACCGAAGTAAATTGGCATACTTACCTCTGTTATTAGTTTTTTTAAGGCTAAATGTACCAATTTTTTTTCAAGGTAATGAATGTCATAAATTACTAATTATATTTATTTACAACAGAATCTGGAGACAAGGTGTGAACATAATTACATGATATGTTCACATTTAATAAAATGACCTGTCAAATCATGATAAGTTCTGACAAAATTAGTGGTTAGGCGATGTATGACGATATTAACCGCTAGCACATAATCACGGCAGCATAATGATCTAAGAATTGTGATCATATCGCAAAAGTCTGAGATTATCACACTATTAGAACTATTCAGGTCTAACTAGGTGAAAGGTTATTCTTATTAAAAAGCGAGAACTGTGTAGTGATTTGATCGATCGGTGCGGCGAGTACTCGTAGAAGCTCGTGGCCGGGATAGGATCTATATAAGTGTGAAACACCAAGTCCTGCTTACGCCAGCACCGCCGCTAAGAAAACCCTCAGAGATGGGCAGTTCTGAAGTTACCAAAAATAAAAAGCTTTAGAACCATAGCAGCATGCACCGATCGCACGATGGATATTGCATGTCATTTAATTATTCGATGTTTCAACTGTTAATGAATGGCTAATAATCACATCTAGTGCAATGTAGACCAAGCGTCGTCGACGGACGATTCATGAGAATGGTATCTGTTGCGCGATCTAGGTAATGACCGTTCGTGTACGTAGTTCAATTAAATACATATAACGTTATCTTGTTTTCACTATTGTTAACATAATATGAGTACAACCTGAATGCAGCATTTGGTTCAAAGTACATCGGCCTAAATCAGTGCGTAACTACTATTACTATTGAAATTTAAAAAAAGCAGTGTAAATCTAGATTTTTATATATTTTTAGCCAGTAGTGGGATTCTCGTCAAATCAAGGGATTTAGTGGTGAATCAATCATGATTTGCAAATCATGATCAGTGACGGCCAAACTGTTTCAGTTCATAATTTTCATCAAAGCAAACTTAGTTGTGGTGGAGCGACGAGCTTAATTGCAGTTACGGTCAAACTGATTTTTTTTTAATTTGAAGATCTCAAGTATTCCTTGTTGCGCTAAATAAAAAAGTACATACGTAAACCTCATCTATTTTATAGCATTTAAAAAGTATCAAATAAAATACGCATTTAAGTTATCCACATATAATAATCAAATAGGTATAAGCCCAAAGGTAGGTGTTCAAAAATGAAACAATAAAATATGGTTGCTGTTATCTCAATCGCAGAGACTTGGTTTCCCATCGCAAAGTATCGTAGCCCATTTTAAAGCGTGGTGTATGCGCATGTGGGGGTTCTCGTTCTTCACTGTAAATGTATTAAAAATATAACCCTTAGGTGTAACCTCAACCTAACTCACCTCACCACCACCACCTCATTTTTACGTAAAGCAACTGTCATCAGATCGCCACAATCAGAGTACTACACGATATCAAAGTTCTGTAAAAAGATTCTTGTTAAACTTTTTAGGGTTCTAACTACGCGTAACGATTGCCAAAGATGTACGTTGTACGTTCTTAACGTGATGTGAAATGGTTACCCATCCAAAAACTTACTTGGATAGGATTGCTTAACTATGCAATGTGTTAGCATATTCGGTTAGCACTTAGCCACTTCACCCTCTACAACAAAATATCTGGCATTATCTGCATCAAACCAGTGAGAGCGCAAATCCTGTTGGCTCATGTCCAATTTTTATTTATTTTTATATTAGATTGCTAGAATTTGAAACAATATTGTTGAGAATCTTTACCTTGAGATCTAACAAATAGTTTAGTAGGTAGGTCAAAAGGTTTCCATGCAGGTCGACCATATTGTAGGTGAATTGTGGAAGCTATTGTCTTCTTTGCCTCCTGAAAAGAAAACTCGTTTTTTTTCTAGATTTGTTTTCTAGGGCAACATGTTACTATCGCCAGAAATTGATTTACATGTAATAAGTGAAATAAGAATCCTGAAAGATCAGATTTGTAATGGAGTTGTTGAAGGCTGCTTGTAGTTATTTGTTAATTCCTTTCTGGCATTTTAGTCGTCGTATTAAAATTGGTTTATAATCTTCTATCAATTCTTTGTGTAATTTAATTTTTACTTCGACTTTTAGCAAAAATATTAAACTTTATACTCATAATGATAGTAGATTTATTGGTGTAAATAGATTGGTTTGGTGATTGGACAGAAAAAGGAAGATGCTGAGTATGACTTTTATTTTAACATTTCACAGATAAATCAAACTGAATGGGACACCGGACTACCTCGGTGGCGCAGTGGTCGGTACCACTACTATGCGACTACTGTGCTTGAGCTCTCGGGTTTGATTCCGGGCTCGGACCAAATGTTTGTATGATCTGTTAATATTTATTTCGGAATTTGGTGTTGTCTATGTATAACATGTACGTATTTACAGAAAAAAATAACGTAAGCACTACAAGCTCCTCTTAGTTTGGGACTAGGTGACGTTGTGTGTCAGATGTTCGAAATATTATATTATTATATTATATTATAACTATTATGGGCTTAGTATAAAAATCAGTGAGAAGATAGATCTCATAGCCAGACATTATTTTTTATAGAACCTAAAAGTTTAAAAGTTGTCTTTACTTGTTTCCAAATATTTCGTCTTATGATTATTGGTTCTTGCCGATCCGATCTTGAAGACTTGGGATTGTAGTCAGGTGGATGAAATAGCTTATCATAGGCACACAGCGGAGCAGAAACCGGAGTCCAATTTGTGTTGAAATAAGTATTCTTTGATACAGGTAATACCACCCGCGATCTAATTTTATCAGGTAGTCTCATCGTGGTATGTAAATGTTTTAAATCAATTTCTGGTTGTTGATCCATTGTTATATTATGTTATTTATTTTATTCCTGTTCACCTATAAATTGATGGGTTATTTTTCAATTTACCACTTTTTAATTTTAGGCTTAAAATAATCTGATAAATCGTATAAAATAATAAATATTCAATACGATTCTTCTATTTCTGTTTTTAATTTAAAGAGAACATTATTTATTTATGGTTTTGTCGTCGCGGGTCAGTACTTTCCTTTTATAAAGTTCTATGAAAGGTTAGAAAATACTTTAACTACGACTTTTGATTAATGACTGTGTGGTATAATATAAATAACCACAAAATACTGAAATGTTGCTGAGGGACTGTCAAAATTTATATTTAAATTTAAGGTTGACAAGCAAACGACCACAAAGGTTAAATAGGTTGCAATAATCTCTATCTATTTATACTACATTACAATAACTGTTCAGAATCTAAAAAGTTTATTTCTCATTAAACGTTCTTATACGCACCAGGCCGTTCAACAGTCCACTGCTGAAGATAGACCTCTCCTTAGCAAGCAGATTTTGGACTACTTTACTACGCTGGCCAGACGGGTAGGTATAGGACTATTTTCAAGCTTTCCTTCTCTTTGCAGTGGTGTTATCTTACATATTTTGTTCCTTTAGTCGCGTCTTACAACATCCATGAGAAGAGTAGGTGTAGACTCTTTACATATTTTTAATCCGTCACCACAGGGAAAATTACTTTTCTGGTACGATGAGCCGAATTAAAAAGTGCTTGCTTTTGAGAGCCAAGTTTTCAAAGAAAATTGTTGCCTGACCAATATCACATCACACAACTTTAAAAGTAATGTAGTGCTAGACGATAACGCGCGAGTAACTTACCTAGATTTACTTGTATTTATAGGCCATGATTACTGCTTACCTCATACCATATTGATACTTACTTTACTACAATATAGCTACTTTTGAAGTAAGATTAAACTTGAACTTCATGCTACATTAAAAAAAAATATGATTGATGATATCAATATACGTCAAAGTAGTATTGTCAAAATTCTATTTTATAAATATGTGGTCTCTGAGAGATATTTCTATTTAATATATCGCCTCGAAATTTATTATGAATTATTACAAATCGGAGTCTGAGTTTATAGGTCCCTATTAATTTTTTTCATGGTTTTGGTTTAAAACTTATCTATAAATCTATTTTTTTATTTTAATTTATTTTTTATTTTTTTAGACTCATTGGATTTTCTAAGCCCCCCGGTGAAAAGAGTTGTTAATAGCAGAGAATTAATTGGTTATTCCTATAACGGTGAACCACACAGTGACAAATTGTTTCGTGGCATTCCTAATAAATTTACATCAAAAGGGAGAGGGGTCGAATTGGAACAGGAAAAATTACAACAGAGAAAAGCCAGTAGAACCCTCAAAACTGGCGGAGAATCTTCGACTTCTTTGGTTTTAAAGAAGACATCGGAAAGCAAGGTTAGAAACTTATCACAGACTTTCTTGTCATGTATTTAATTTGTTTAACTCTTTTTTTTTTCTTAGATTTTAAAACGATACACTGTCCTGAGCTACACGAGTTTGCATTCATGTTTGAATAAAGCGACATCAAACAGAATTAGCAATCGTATACAATCTAAAAGCAAACCGCTTATAAAAGTCACTGTTATTCCTAAGACTGATCAAATAAAGACAGTGAAATTACTCAAAAAACGAAACAATATACCAAAAAGAGCTCAAAGTACTCCATCTAATCACGAGAATTCTATAAGAACGAATAATCTTTACCTAGTAGTACCTGGCCGACGAAACAAAATATATGAAATCAAGACAACAGGCAGTGCCACTTTCGCCTCTGATCCAGCAGATAATTATATTTACAGTAAAGATGACATATCGATTGAGGGTTTATCGAATGTCAAACATCTAATCCAGTCCTTGGATATGGATAAAATACAGAGGCAAGTTAAGAAAGAATTCAATATTCACGAGATAGAAAGAACAGATTTGGCAAACAAAGATACATGTCAATGTGAAAGTAAAGGCATAGATACCTACGAAACTGAAATCGCGGAGGAAAATCTAGAGGGTGGTAAAAGACAATTAAATAAAAGTCGAGTAAGAATATATGGACAGTTAGGCGTCACTGATGATGACCGATATTTTCTCAGATATGGCGCTACAGTCAACGATAAACCAGGTAATACTTCACGTAGTTCATCTTTTAATCATTCTTTCTTGTGAATTTATCTCGTATTGGATGGCTACTATATTTCTATTCCGGCTTTAAGCCTCCCTAGATCTTTACCTGATCCGTAGTACAGTTAAGGCTACCCCTGGGTGTGGTACTGTAAGCCCTCAGGCTGCAACCTTTTTTGCATCTTGTCCATAAAGGCATGTGTATCTTAATACATGGCAGTAAGGTGTTACAGAGACCTACTATATATATGTACTTCTTCCGCAACCTGTGTGATGTCACTTGTGCGTAGCCAACATTCCTATATAAAGTTGAATTCCAGTAAACTCTAGCTGTAACTTGTATTAACTACTTGTGGTAACTAGTTAGAACCTTAGCTATAAATGTAGGTAAAATTAATGAAGTTCTCTGTTTAATAATTTTAGTAACGGATTTTGCTCAACTCACTCAAGATTTTTTGCCGCAAGTTCTTCCTGAATCAGGATACAGCCCGTATGAGGATTACTCAGAGTGAGACACAAACTAATTATTTGTTTCATTTGAAATAATTATCAATAGTCAGTGTCCATATAAAATAAAAGTTACTAAATGCAGGGTCACCAAAGAGGCGAGTGTTCAAGCTGAACATGAAAATGGAAGTTTTTACCAAAACCAAAAACCTACAGTCACCGGTTTTGAAATCCGGTAATAAATATACCTTTTTAGATGTTAAGTACAGTAAATATCTTATCGTTTTTGTAATTAATTTCAAATATGATCTTATTATAGAAATAATTCCCAAGGAACACAGGTAAACTTTAATGTATCAACGTTTTCAAGAAACTGTTATAAGAATCTGAAAGTCAACAAGAATATTCAGTGTACTTGTAGTAATGTTGTGGAACTTAGTCCTCCTGAGGATAGATGTGAATTAAACCCCTTGAAAGAGAGCCATAGTCCTTTAGTCATTATATCAGTGTATCCTAAACAGTGCCCTGAAGAAATCATCGAATACACTTCAGATAGTTATCATAAAAGAGTCAATACGGACACTCGTGGTGAGTTAATTTCCTTTTTAGTAATCATAAAAAGTTTGCCACTGTGTTCATACCTCATTAAATATTTTGGAATTAAGTGGCAATAATTTTAATCATTACTTTTCCGTATAAATTCGATTTTTTGGAATCGATTCATTTAATTCGCTCTATACGAGACTGCGCGCCTAGAGGGCGCCCAAGAGGAGTGAAGAAAAAAAGCAGTAGTACTTTGGGTATCTGGAAATCTTCTCTACTCACGTACCAAAACACGTTTTCATCACTATTATAGTATTTGTGCAGGAGCAGTTTAAAACGAACGTGTTTTTTCTTGTGCCGAAAACCATGTGTGACAAAAACAGGAGCAACGTATCAATCTCAAATTTCTCGTTAAATTGAAAAAAATCTGACTAAGTGCTATAAATTGTTGTAAGAGGCTTATAGGGATAATTCTCTATCTCGTGCGCGTGTTTTTGTGCTGTATAAGCGCTTCAGTGAGGGCCAAGAGAGCACTGAAGATGACCAACGTCCAGGTCGCCTTGTCACTATTTCAACTCTGGCAACAGCCATCGTCGAGCATCGAGCATGCAGATCGTCGAATGGGTTCTAGATGCTAATACTGTCAATCTGACTTACTATTTGTCAGTTTTGGCAACACTGCGAGAACAAGTTCGTAAGAAACGGCCCGAGTTGTGGAAAAACAACTCATGGATTTTGCACAAGGACCATGCACCTGCCCATAACACACTGTGAAGCAGTATATGGCCGATAAACGCACTCCAGTGCTCGAACACGCGCCGTACCCGCCAGATTTAGCACCGTGCAACTTTTTTTTGTTTCCGAAAATAAAATCTGCTTTGAAAAGGACCCGATTTAAGTCGATGGAAACGGTCAAGCAAAAAACGACAAAACTCCTAAAGGTCCTTACCAAAGAACACTTTCATTACTGATTCAATCAATCGAAAAAATGAATGGAAAGGTGTGTGGCGAGGGGAGGGAAATATACTCCATATTAAAGGGAGCATTCGAATATAGAATATTTTTTGTAATAAAATCCTTTTTCGTAACCAGTCTCATTATTTTATAGTCAGACCTCGTATTTTACTACATTAGAATTTTATTGCCCACTTTTTCTTTATTTATATTTTTCAGCTGAAGATGTACTGAAATTAAAAGCAGATAAAAGTACAACTAAGAGAATAAAAGTTTCAGCAGCAGATGAAAATAGAGAGAAGAAAATTATGCCTATTAAAAGATACAATAAACGTTCTCCAAACCGATCACCATCACCTATAAGAAATATTATTTCGAAAAGAATATCACCTGAAAATGAAAGGGATACTACTGTTCTTAAAACACAAGTTAGAAATGATGAGAGTTATAAAGCTCAAGCTACAAGTGATGAGCGTTATAAGACACAAAGTACAAGTGCCGAGCGTTATAAGACACAAACTACAAGTGCCGAGCGTTACAAAGCACAAAGTACAAGTGCTGAGCGTTATAAAGGACAAAATACAAATACTGAACGTTATAAAGGAATAAAAGTTTTGAAGAATAAAAATTTAGAAAAAGAAAAGTTAAGGTCTGAGGCACCAGTTCCTTCAAAAATTGGTAATTTCAGTTCAAAACCAGTCCAAAAAAGTAATAAATCACCTTTAAAAAGACTTAATCCAATACGTTCACAAGACAAGGAAACCAACACAGAACGTGTTAAAGCTAAAAAAGATATAATAGATAATTATACGAAACAGTTCAATGGCCGAACAAGACTAGGAGAAAGAAATCCCGTTAAGAGAGACAATTCTAAGATCACCATAAACATAGATGGAGACCAAGAATATTATAAAGTATTATTAGATCAAAACAAATTATCGACAGATTTGAGAGTTAATAGAAGAGTAAAAAAAATAGAGTCTCAGAAATGTTCCAATAGAACTACGTCACCTTCGTTAGAAAATTTACTATTGATCTTCGAAAATGACCCAAAAGCTCAGCAAGACGTGTGTGTTCCGTTGTGTGATAAGGTGTGTTGTAAATAATTAAATATTATTTAAGGTGTAACCCTAGGTGTATCGATCGGTTGTTTTTGCTTTCAGCAATGCGATGCAAGTACAATGAATGATATGCGTATCTCGGGAATGACCATACGAGATAGTCTAGAAATTTCGCACAGGTAGTTTTTTTGTATTATTATTTTACTTACATGTTAGGTAGCATTTAATTTTTTCTTTGTTTGAGAGTATTTTAAAATTAAATAATTTGTTATGTAGAAAAAATTATGTTAATTCTTTGGTATATGTATTTCAGTCGTGAAGAGAAACATATTTGTGATATGCGTGGTATGCAGAACAATATACCCTCACACTTCACTGAAGATGTCATGAATAACAGCACATTTTTAGGTATTTATTTATATATTAACATATATTATATATTTGGATACATTTAATTTAAAAAAATATTTATTTTTTTTGTAATTAGTATACAACAGAAACTTTAAGCAGAAGAAAGCTTTAAGAATAGTATATTTTAATGATTGTGTATTTTTGTATGTATGTATTATTATTATTAACAATGATACTTCAAATGCGTAAATTGTTAAATATACGAATATATTAAAAAAACAAACAGAGTTCGTGTTCCAGCTACACCCTACGTAGGGCTCCGTAGTCAGTTATCACAATAATGTGAATTTATACCTAACTAATATATAAATAAAGCTAGTGCGTTTTGTTATTTGCTTTAACAAATATTTCGGTGGTTTCCATTAATAGATTCAGTGGACTATAACGTTGAAGTTGTTGGTCGACTATTTTTCGTAAACTAATAAAGATTACTTAGGCATGATATGTTTCTTTTAGATTGGTTATATATATGTATTGGATATATGTAACAATTATGAATTTTTTTAGACCTCCAAATACTACTACTTGGCTAGGGTTGGGAGGAGGACGCTCGCCTCTAACAGAATCAGTACTTTAAGGCTTGATCTCACTAACGTACATACATATATCTTACTTATTCAATTGTCTATTTTATTTAAATACTTATCCAATGACACCCTCCCCCCCTCATTACTTTGATGAATATAAATAATAATAAATTATTTCACCACTTAATCGGCCTGACTAGTATGAATGTTCGTGCAAAAATTTGGGAGCGCACCTGCCGGCTGGATATCGAGGTGGCTCTGCACGAATCCGAGGTCTTGTCCTTTCACGAGCCTCGGAGAAAGCTACTTCGGCATCGATCCATCCATGAGATATGTTGATATCTGAGGTTCGTACTCGACGGTCGATGGGACTTCGGACATCACTTCTGAAGTCTGGTCCCCAAATTGGTTGATACAGCGCGTGTATTGGCACGGCGGAATGTGCGGCTGGCGGAGGTATTAGCCTATAGTCTAATGATGGTTAACCATTAAAAGCAAAATTAGGCATTTCATTCATATTTCAGCTCCAATCAAGCACTATACTGGTGATGCTTGCTCCATTTGTGATCCCGTAGAACGGGACAAGCAGATCCGGGCACTCCTTGGCGTGAATCGATCCCGATGTTTTGTTCCCTCATCACTACAGGTTATGAATAATTATCATATCAGTTTTGGATTTGCATCAAAAGTAGATTGCAGTGTACATGGAACTTCTCTGCTCTGTGGCGGTGTACAATCCGTAAATACACTCGCGTGTAGTTGAATCGACAAGTACAAGATACTGATTTTCAGAAAACAGTTTTTTCGATTCATAAAATCTTTTCATTTGTGAAGTCGTGGTACTTTTTTTTGGAATACAAACCTTTTTAATAAATTCTGACAGAATTTGAAAAAAACAGCTCTACGCGGTACCCACAAGTTGAAACACTAAATCCCTATATTTCTTTTCATCTACTTATCAGATATTCACCGATACACATCTTCGATACAATGGAAACTACACCAGAAAAAATGGCCCAAGGTGTAGCTTCAGATTTATTCCAATTAAATGTCATCAATTGATTCAACTCAACTGATTTTTATTAATAGGATGTTATTTTATAGTACAAAGATTAGACTTTCAAGTAAATAAAGGTTTTACGAAAATCGGAAAATCTAAAAAAATAAATAATAAATCCGTTTGCCGCAAAATCTACCTTTTAAACGAATGTTCGGTTTGAGACGATTTATCTGCACGCGAACTCAAATGTATCTTAAATTACGTTACCAAGTACCGACCTATTATGAATTTACGTTATGAAGGCTCTGATTAATTTTTATTGTTTTTAGGCCCCTTCTTCTGAAAACAACGAATACCCGTTACACTGTTTCTACAGGAGAGCATGGTTTATGTCATTTTTTTTTCTTTTAAAATTTTTAATTCATATAATATAATTAAATTAAAATTAGAACAATTTTTTAGCGAGAAAAAGCAACTAGCAGAAATTAATTTAGTAAAATATGGCCCGATTCTTGGATCCATTTCGAAGTTGGGAAGAAGTACTAATTGTCAACATCGCTGCTGTCGTAATGCCGCATGTAATATTGTAAATAGCTATCAGGATAATGAAGCTTATAAAAATGAGAATATTGTAATCAATTCGGCAAACAGTAATAAAAATAATATTCACGGATATAATCAAAAACAGTTAATAGCAGGCAATGAGGAAAATTCAGCCCTATATCAACAATTAATTCTAAATCGAAACGTACAGGTATTTCTTCAAGTAGAACAATTTTCCAAGCAAAAACCTATTATACTATCGAGGAAGCAATATGATAAAGTAAAAAAAACTATACAAACTGCATTAAATAACAAACAAAAAGAAAAATGTAAAAAATCTGAAGAGAGAGCTAGTGTTGTAACAGTGGGACCAGTAAGACAAAGAAAAAACAAAGATGTATACTTTCAAAATAATAAACAAATACAAACAGAAGTGATGGGTTTTAAAAGAAACTTTCAAGGAACATACAAAAGACTCAGCGTGATATCAAAAGTGAGGTATCTTGCAAGGGCATCGAGATCAAACCTTACTAAAGACGAATTGCCTGGAAACGACACATTCAATAACGTGGACTCGTATCAGGGATTTGGAGATTTACGTGAAAATTCTCAAGATTACTCACAAAATCTCAGGAACAGAGATATTGAAACACATGCGAGAATAAGTCCAAAAACAATACAGCAACTATATCCACGAAATTTTGAATATTATAGGCCGGGTACAGAATATTGTGAAGTAAAACGCCAAAGACAATACCAGCACCCCATAGGTTACAGACAAAATGTTAAATATATCAAATCAAAAGACTACAGAGAAAACCAAAGGAACTATGACAATTTTATGCAAAGTGATATGATTCAAGAAAATAATTATAAATGTAATCATATATTAAATGAAAACTGTCGCTTGGAAGCTAAAGAATATCGAAAACAAAATGATCGATATAGAAAAGAACGTAGAGAACATTCAAACCCAAATGAAGAAAAATGCTTTGTAATTGGAGATTATCAAAGATCCGCTGATAAACGTGACAAAGAACACTTAGATCATTATAAATCAGCTGAAGCAAGTATTAAACAAAAATTAGAACAACCAAGTTACAATAAAGACTATCACAAGAGAAGTAAAGAATACTGCACAGTATTTACAAAATATTGCGTAGATTGTGGCAAACGCTATAAACCAAACAAAGAATGTTGCAAAGCAATTCAAGAACAGCGTAGACCAAATGACATTTATTTTAGAGATGGTCAAAAATATATTCCTCACGACGAAACCAACAAAAAACACACAGAATACATTAATACAATACAAAAACATTATCAAGAAAGTGGAGAGGCTCACGGCTCAGGACTTCTAAGAGTTAGTGCCAGTGACAATCTAACCAGTGCTGTGTGCCACAGACAAAGAGGAATAATTAACAGGAATAGTAAAGAACGTATCATAACAAGTCATGTACATCATAAAGCATGTGCAAAATATAACATAAAAAATGAAAATCCTAAATCGATGAGCGTGCCACCATCCAGAGAATATCAAGCATGTTTAACTCATGATATTGGAGTACACCACAGCTTTCAATGTCACAAAAACGAAGAAACTGAGAAAGTAAATAAAGGGGTTGATGTGCATTCTATAAAGAAATGGGAACATTACACACCTACTAATGTATTAGAACATACTAGGCCGTTGGAAGAACATAAAAAAATACTTATCCAATATAATCCATCTTTTGAGGCACATGAAAAATCAAACTTAACAACAAGTGTTTCCCGCTTCGAAAAGCAATTGCTTGAGAAAAGTAGTAGTATCTCTGAACAAGTACATCAGACAGCCTATTCTGCTCATAGTAGAATATCACCAAGTTACTTCACAAATGATGTTAAAACAGATGAATATTTTGGACAAAGCTTAGAATATTGCAGATTAAATGTAGAACATCATATACAAATTGAAGAACAAAAAAATAGTGACAGATATAAAGCTAAAATGGAGGAACGATTAAGCCATAGTAGACATTTTGAACAAACAGATAATGAACAACCGATTAGAGCAGTTACGTTATATGACGCTCAAAGTACACAGGACGACTTAGAAATTGTTCACGTTGATAGGTCTACTAAGAAAACCGTATCATCGTTAGAGATACATTACACGAGTGTATCGTATTTGAATAATTTCGATTCTTCAAACTCTGCTGTTGCAGTGCACTCTGACTCTAGTCTGTACCATGTCAAGTCTATCCAAACTATTTTTCGAGGTTAGAATCGTATTTTCTTTTGTATTATATAGCGCGGGTTTTTGTTGAAGCTTTTTTATTATAGACAATAACAACGACTGTAACAGTATACCTATAGACTTGCCAATTAGTATTAGTTAAATTTTAATAGCGTTATGTGACGTTCTGTAACACTATGCTACTTATTTATTCTTTCTTTTGGCATTGCATATTTGTTATAAGATGCAGTGAAATAAATAAATAAATATTCTCCATTGATTTAAATTATCTACTAAATGCATTTTTTTAGGTCACAGAAAATCTCCCACTCCAAATCTAGGCACGTCAATGTATTCTCTATATTCAGAGGATGGAATGAATTCTAATAAGTCCACAAAGTTTATAATGTCACCACAAGATGTTAAACCTAACAAAAGACCGTTTTTGAGACGCTTAATGTCTTGCCTAGTATTGCGATCAACTAAACCGTCAGTACTCAAGCTACCCAGCACCCCTGCACAGGATATGCATAGTGTCAACAGTTCCGTTGACTCTTATCACATCAGTACTTCACTTGGAGTAAGTATAGGGTTTATTTATCTAAAATAAATATTAGTTGTGGACTAAAAAGTTCCTTAACTAGGTATTAATGGACTTTTTTAAAAAATCTATATATGTATATTAAGTTTAGCAAAAGGAATGTCAAAGCACAATTTTTACTGTCAATTTTGAATATTTTTTTCAGGCCGTAGAAGTGAGTTCTTCTATTTATGATACTTCAGCATCTTTCTACAGCAATCACACAATTTTACCAATAAACAGCAAGATAAAAAGAGGATTTTTTAATTCTGTCAGAGGTTTTCTTACTAATCGAAGAAGCTGAGACTATATTTTGTATAATTGTTTATATTTTTATACTTGTACAGTTTATGCTTTTATACATTTTATAAACTGGATATTTTTATGTGTGAAAATATATTATGAATGTGTAAAATTTTCGTTTTAATTTACACTAGCACCGGTATTGCTCCAAAGCATAAAGTTTAATTTGAACCTTACTCACGTTAACTTCTTTCAACTCAAAAAAACGAGCTATGGCTTCAGTCATTCCAAAATAAGCGACGACTAATAGGTTAAAATAAGCATTTTTAGATAAATTATCCTTAACCTAATTAAATTACAACCAGATATATGGAGAACGAAGAAAATGCAAAAATTAGAATTTATAGCAATATATAACGTATTTAAATTTAAATTAAAAGATAATGTTTTGAACTAATCATTTTTTATTACTATTTGCTAGATTGACAAAACAAAATACCTGATGTTGAGAATTTAGAAGACGAAATATCACAAAGATTTGTTAGCTCAACCGTAGAAGTCGTTCAATTTTTAAAGTGTACTTATAATTTTATTTTTCGATAACTAAATAAATTCATAAGTAAAAACTTAAATAGATGGTCGTAAACTACGCAACAGTAAGATGCAATAATCTTTTCTACTTGTCCGGTGTTATTCCATTGGAAAGAAAAAATTAAAGATACCGCACACATTTTCAATTTGAATAACAAGCGGCAACACAGCACAGACTGGCTATCAAATCTGTCATCTGTCAGTCATTTTTACCTCAAAGTAAGAATCGCCATTCCTACGATGGCGATTCTTACCAAAAAAGATCGATTTTCGAATCTAATTCTAATAAATCGAATTACAAAAAAATCGATGTAAAAATAATCGATTTTGCAAAAATCAATTTTTTTTTGATTTGCCTATTGAGTCTTTGTTTTCCATACAAATACAAACTCATTTACTAATTAAAGAGTTTTTCCTACAAAATCAAAGTAACAGGTATTAAAAAAGGTATTTATTTCAGATAGGTATATTAAAAAGTTAAAAAAAAATATAGTTTGTAGTTCTCAGTGCTTAATATCAAATCTCTAAATATATGAAAAAATCGAATCTCGATTTTAGAGGGTGAAATATCGATTCGATGGATCGATTCAGTTCACAATATCGTTTTAAAAAATAGATTTTTTTGATCAACAAAATAGATTATTCGATTGATCAATCTCAGATCACCATCCCTACTTCGAAGTATTATAACCTCAAAATTTTGATATATTCATTCAAATTAGAGTTCAGCAAAAGAAAATGTTTTGAACCGAGGTTATTACAAACAGTTAACAATACGGTATACTGTATTAATATCCAACAATGGCTTTAATTAGGCGGTTTATGCCGCTTTTTGCAAAAGTTGCCAGAGTTTATCCAACGACTATTCAAAGTGCGTAGCCCAAAGAATGTTGTGCATTTACTAATCTATATTTTTTTTAAATAATAACTAAGTTGACTTGTTTTTCTTACTCTTTTCCTAACTTTAATTAGGGATCGGCGCAATGAGTTTCCCTTTTTGACTATCGTATTTTCCAATATCCTAAGACTCGTCAATTCACTGCTTACTCACTTCCTGGACATATCCTCTTTCACACAGTTCATCCATCTCTTCATTGGTCGTCCACTAACCTTATCTCTATCAACTTCCATACTTAAAAGTTTCTTACATACATTTTGACTACATTAACAATATTGACTATTACTTACATATAGACACATATAATAGAAAGACAATTGTAGTTATTTGAGAAAAAACTGCTTTTGGGTTTTGAACTGCGCTCTGCGCCTGACAGCGAAGTCACAGACAACTATGCTTTTGGATCATTATTTACTTACTAATATGATTATAGGTCAAAAAATTCACCGATGGGTGGCACCAACCTTAATGGAATTAAAACTTCGTGAAGATAAGCTTGGAGGCAAGAAGACATCTCCCAGGAACACTTATTTAGAATGGAATTTGGAAGCAGAATTATTTGCATTTGGGCAACGACTCAATGAAGATTTCGACCCTGACTTATTATTACAAGCATTTACTGACAGATCTTATGTAATTAAAGAGGAAATGCAACAGAAAGAAATGGGGATAGATATTAAAATGAATGATAACCGTGAACTTGCAAAAAGAGGTAACAATTTTGTTTTAGAACATAAAATACTGTTTGTGGGAAAATATTTAATATTTTGTCAGTATTATAAAAGTTTCTTTAGTTAACTAATTTGTAGTTGTTATATGAACTCTAAGATACCGAATGAAATGAAAACTGAGCATTGTTTCGGAATTTAAAGCCACTATTTATGATTGTTTCAATTAAAACAAAAGTATCTAAACCAAATCTCTTAATTTATTGTAATGTGTTTAATATAATATTCATTATACTATATTTGTATATGTAATTGTAAACTTTACAATTATTTACAAAGTAAACATGCACCATAAAATACATCTTGTTATAGAGTAAAGTATGTCTAAAGGTTGCCTGTATCAAATCGCAGACTGTCATTGTATAACTGTTATATTGATTGTTTGTATTCTAAATTGTTTATTTCCTATTCCTGGTGTGCAATAAAGAGTACCTCTCTATTTATCAATGTTGTTTCTTATATGTGTTCATATTGCATTATGTAAATTAAACCATTTTTTTGCTTTCAGGGGAAGAATTTATGAGTCATTATATACGGAACTACTTAGAGTCAGTTCTACCTAAATTCCCATTGGAAGGTATTAAGGGAATCCACAAACATTTAACAAGTGTAGCTGTGTTAGCAAATATATCTCTACATTTAGGCACTAAAGACATAATACTAGCTAGTGTAAGTATTTATTATACATAGGTATTGTACATATTATACAAACTGAAGAATAGTCATTGGCATAAAATGAAATAATAGAATCATATATATTTTATCTATAATATGTATACATTTAAGTATGTTTATCAGCAGTCTACAGCAGTCTGGATTATATTAACCAGACAGGCAAAGCCTGTGGTATATTCCACAGGCTTTACCTAATTTGGAATCAGAATGCCATATGTGAGTTATGTGGCATTATATATATGTATTTATGTTCATTACGCTTGTCACATACTACTTGACATTAAATTACTTTACAAATATAATGTATATGTGGTTATATCTGCATAAGGTTAACATCATAAGCTCCGCTGCTGAACAAGTATTGTGTGTGTGAATTTACGTGCTGAACAAGAATTGTTTGTGTAAATTTAAGTGCTGAACAAGTGTTGTGTAAATATTATATTTTTATACCTTAATCATTTTAAAAATATGTATTGCCCTATCATACATATATATATATATATATATTAGGGTGTCCCTTAAATTTCAAGTTCGATATTTTTTTACGCATACCTTCTTAAAAGTTTCGTAATAACCCTATATTGTCTAGAAAAAAATATTAGTTCGATATATAAACGATAACCCGTGCCGACTTGCTATTTAAACTTGTCGATACAAGTTGCTTAAGTACTGCCCAGTGACCTGTTACGACATGTTTTATTTGCCATTTCGTACGTGATTTTTGAGACTATTAGTGCTTCATTGTTTAGTGCGTAAACATGTCGGTGTAATTACGGAGTGATAAACAAAATATTTTTCTTATCGGATTGACTAGCTACCAAATAAATGGTGCAAAATTACCATCTAATCGACAAGTTCTCTCAGTCCTATTTTACAATATTCGTGAGGTTAAATTGACTGTTAGTGAAAGTGCAAATCTTGTGATTAGGGAGTGCATCATATATTGGGAAAAAGCAAGAATTCCAACAAGGGCATTTCCTAACTGCGTGAAGAAACTTATTGATTTATATCATGTTTGGAGAGAGTTGCAAAAAAATTGTAAGAAAACTCAGATTACGTTTAAGAGTCGTTTAAGAGTCGTGAGAACAATTTTATAATTAATCTTGATAATTTGTTTGATATTGCACATGCTGATGCTTTTGAGAGAATGAAAATAGAGGAAGATAAATTATTTTTAATGAAACAGAGAGAGCCAGGTCGACCGGGATGCTTAGGTAGTGTAGATAAAAAATTGGCGGAAAAAGAACAAAGATCTAGACAAAGACGATTGGAAGAAGAGCAAAGGATAGTAAGACAAAGAGAATCACTAGCTGTTGTTGTTGGAAGTAGATCTTCCACCACAAATAACTTAGACAGTGTAGAAGATTCAGACGAAGAACAGATCTTGAATTCTGAACTCAGCTTGCCGGACGTTCCCTGCTATGAACAAAGTTCAAAAAGAGGTAGAAAGAATCTTATAACACCTAAACTAGTTGCAGCTTTAGATCGATGCCAGTTAAGCATTAGAGATACCGTTTACATTCTTAATGCGGTGGTAGAAGCGCTTGGTCTGAGCAGCGATGATTTCTGTATTAACAAATCCTCGATTCAGCGAATTCGTACTGAAACTAGAAAATCAAGGGCAGAAGCAATAAAATCTAACTTCCAAAACAATGTACCCGACCCGGAGGAGACACAGAGGAAAAATTAAAACTAAGGCCCCCCGGAGCTATACATCAGGCACGCTGGATGGCGAGAGCGATCTATTCTGTAAAAATATGTTTACTTCAGTCACAATGCAGAGTAACTGCGAAGGACAAAAAGGCTCTATAAGATGTTTGCTTATTTCTCGTAATATTGTATGTTAAACCTTGGCTCGAATGTACAGTGGCGACCAAAGCACCTAATCAAGATTTGCGCTTCTTGAAGATGTTAAGAGAGTATGAAAAAGTTGACGCAACAATTTCTAAAGCTTCTATAAGCAAGTTCAGCCATCACTTGTGGTATTTATGTGAAGAGACAGTCATTCTATCACTATTTGATAATGAAGTTGACAACCAAACTAAGAAGAAGATGATTGCCAACTTCAACAGGGACAAAATCTTGGATTTTAGCAAACGCTATGACCCGTCGAAGGAAGAACTGACTCAAAAGTTGTTTGGTAAGTTAAATTGACTTTTTGTTGGATTTCAATTTCAATGTCCAATACTTATTTATTTATTTTCAAAATTGTTGTTGATTTTTATTTGTTATTTAACTTATTTTTCTTTTTTTTTAGACAAAGCACTGGATGATTTCGTATCGGAAAAGAGCAAACAATTTTTATCACGACTGCAGATCGACGACAGTTTTCTAAAGGAAGATGTATCTTCTTGGAATAACAATGCTGCTTTTCTGGAGGCTAAAAGAAGAATAAGTTATTTGAGAGTTGTAAATGATACTGCTGAAAGGGCTGTTAAATTAATGCAAGATTTTAAGGGACTTATCACGGCTGAAGAAGAACAAAAACAGTTCTTGCTGCGCTGTGTCCAGGAACATCTAAAATTGTATCCAGACTGTAAAAAAACTACTCTAAAAAGAAGTTACCCTGAATGATTCTTATTTCTTTATGTTTTTAATTAAAGATTAATGTTCATCTAATTTATTATTTAATTTTATTCACTTAATTCATTGCATTTATAGTGAAATTATAGCAGACTGAAATTTTAGGACAAAACACGTTTTTTACTAAACTTTGAAGCTCGGTCGGCACTGGTTGCAATTATGCTAGATTGATAAAATTTTATATTTAAGTATCTTATAGCATTAGTAAAAATTATAGAGGGTATGCATTTCGAAATTCGAAAAAAAATTTTTTTTTGTCATATAAGGGACACCCTAATATATATGTTACCTTCCAAAAGTTGACTAGCAGAGGATACCCGTTAAGCCCTGTTGAACAGATATGAATTTAATTTAGCATATAGATAGTTTATGACCGACATGGGTGAAGCTAGTAAGTAACATTATAAAATTAAGACATATATGATCTAATGATTTATATTCTTTTGCAGGAATATCCAGTAGAGGAATCAATCCTAGCAAATACTTTCAAGGCTATTGTTGGTGTACTACTTGACACATCTGGGGAAGCGAGGGCTGGGCTATTTGTCAGAGATTTTGTTATTACACAACTACAAGGTAAGTAATATACATTACAAGAGAACTATTTTTTTGGTATAGTTTAAAGCTATCTATTCATGTATTTGATTTGTGACTAAAACAATATAATAAAATAATTTTTGCTATGGTAACATTTTAAACATTACTGCTGGCAAATCCATTTTTACTGAATTAACTTCCAGTTTGCATAAATTTTGCCTTTAGTAAAAACAAATTACTATGCACTAATTTTCTCTCGCCTCTCTAAAGCACAACTTTTATAAATATATTGCTGCGCTAACGCTCACATAGTTCCATGTAGCCTGTTTTATATGGAACATTTGTAAGCCATTAGTACCATACATAGAACTACTGGGTATAAATATTTGACAAGGAAGTTTATTACCAGTAGTTTCATGAAATAAGTTCCACATGGAACTGATGTAATTTTAAAAATACGATTTTGTTCCATTTCTTCCATTTAATTTTATACTACTTGTGCCATTATTTCTTTTTTTAAAACAGAAAATAAAGTGAGGGACAAATGCTGACTATTTTAATACCAGTTTCTCATGATCATTGGATCGATAATCATCTATTACGAAACATAAGCTGATATGTTTACTTATCACTATAACTTATAACTTTACAATTTTACAGGTCAAGATATCAATGAATATTGGCAGATAGATGACCCATGGCATCTGCTGAGCACCTTTGTAGAAAAAGATGGTGCAAAGTTAGAGCCCAGACTGATTGGGGAAGTTGGCAAGAACACACTACTTGCTTGTTATAGAGTCGGCCTCTATATCGACAGAAAAATGATATCTTCAGGTAATTCTTTGTCCATAATGCATTTATTTTATGTAGAGTACTTGTCTTTGTACCGAATTGTTAAACACTGGATGCGAAGTGGTTTGAGGGTTTGAAGAAGCCTAGTGGTTTAAGCGGTCGCCACGCCGCTAACTACTGTACAGCGCTGAGTGTTGTGGGTTTAAACTCAGCATGGGACAACACTTTATGTGATTTACAAATTGATGTTCTGAGTCTGGGTCTTTGTATTCGTTTCTTGTACGTTTGTTAAGTCCCTCACGACACAGGATTTATTCCTAAGGCGGGCGTTGTCCTATACAGTGGACCCCCGGTAATTCGACAAACGTTTTGCAGGGCAGTGTCGGACTATCGAATTTGTCGGATTATAGAGTACTGCCTAAGACCTCCTATAGCCCGGATTTTTTTTTACAAAAGAGTACCTTGTAATCCGACAAATGATAAAATTCTATATGTTGTCTTTTTGGCTTGTGACGACATTACTAGGTATGTATACGTAAAGCACAATGAATAAACGCTAAGTTGCACAGCGGTGCAGTGTGATAGCGATCACACGTGGTCAAATTCAAACTAAGCAATTGAAATTGAAACAATACTTGCACGTCGAGCACAAGTTGTAACCTGTTTAATCATGCACGATCTACATTAACGAAAATTGTTTGATTGATGTCGGATTACGGGGGTCCGGATTAGACAGGGGCCGGATTACCGAGGGTCCACTGTATTAAAGAAATAAAAAGGGGTTTTGTAGATAGTAAAACTATTATTTAGCTTATTTATATTTTTTCCAGGTTTTGGTGAAACAGTAGCAACAGCTAAAGAAATGGCTGCTAGAGCAGCGCTCAAAAAGATTTTTGGTACAGAAGACCACATGAAACCAATTGATTTCAAGCTCGAGGGTCTACCTAAGCCAGCTACACAGACGCGTTACCAAATTTCTGCTAGTTAAATAAGAATCTAATTGTTACGTAGTACTAGAATTACAGTAAAAGTCAAAATTTAATTGCTTTTTATTCTATTTGTTCTTGAAACGAATGAAAAGAAATATTGTGAAGTAACCGAGAATAGATGCCCGCTCTTTTTAAATTCAGATTTTATCATCATCTGAGCGTAAGGTGTACACTAAGATACAGTACCAAAACTTTCAAAATTCAATTCAGTACACAAGAGTTTAAATGACAAAATTTGACTCGACTTAAGGATAGCTGCAAAAATTTACTAAGAAAAAGTAAATAAAAAACGGAGGATAAATATATAACATTATGTATCAATCAAAATCTATACCGTCTACTACATTTATTACAAATATTATAACTTAAATAAATTTTACCTATAAATATTAACAATTATAAACATTGTATAAATAAGAATAGATATTTATCACAATTAAACTGTTAAAAGAAACGACCCACCACTGTCCACTTGAAATCGCGGTGCAAAAGTACCCCTAATCAGTTGTAGGCATTTAACTTCATTTGCGTAATGATACTCACGTAGTAATATCATTTTAGTATTAGCTTTTAGTACCAAGGTCAAAGGGACAAAAGCATCAAATAATAGGATACCATAATAAATAATTTAAAACAATACACTGAGTTTCGTATTAGGAACATTTCCTTTTAGTATAAGTAGATAAAGTTTATATTAATTTACCTCACAAAGCAGACGAAGGCAAAACGATAAGGTTTACGTATAAATTAATGAAAGAGCGAGAAAGTGAGCTTGGCATATGTTGTGAGAACCCTTATGTGAAGTTCACTGAAGCCCATTTCAGTTAAAATGCTAAACTTAATATTGACTTTCAGTTTAACTTTATTTTATACATTTATCGGCTACATTCATATCTTTACTATTTTCACATTCGTTAAAAATTATAGCATACAGTTTAACAGTGATAAAATACGATAGGCCTCAGAAAACCTCATGCAGCTCAAACTCAAGTATAAATAAGGACCCTCATTGTACATTCATGTTAGCCATCAGCCGGGTGCGGAATCCATGATGAGACTGCCGTGCTTGTCCTTAATGCGCACGCGGCCTGACGCGTACCGAGTTTCAGACGTGCCGTCATTGTAAACCAATTTCACCGTACCATCCGGAAACTCGCGACGCTGTAATATTATATTTACGATATAAACGAAAACATACTAATGTTCTACATTCATATAGGCAGATAAATAGTGGGAACTTATGGAAAAACTTAGGTTTACCTTGTGATCTTTAGCGTGCACTTCTATTTGTCCATTGCTAAAGACAATGCGTCGCTCCCCGTTAGCGGAAACGGTGAGTGCAGCACCATCCGGGAAACGCCACTCTTCCCGGACATGCTTGTTCTTAGGGTCGAAGTACCGGATGCTACCGTTCGGAAGGCGAATCTCTGATGAACCATCCTTGTAGCGTTTCTCCACTTGACCACTGTAATAAGTTTTTATTGTTTTTAAGTTCGGCTTTTGAACTACTCTGCCATAATATACCTAATTTATGTTTAAGTACATAGTAAATATTATAATATGCATTGCATGCAGCAGTTCTCGCATCCAGCTCCTGCCAGCCAATGTATTCATATTATCAATCAGTAATAAACATGCTTGTACAGCATGGTTATTACTACTTGAAATATTATTCTTGACAAAAATTGTGCATCAGAAGCTTAATGCAACAATTATTAATGTACTTTTGCACTCTTAAAATCATAACTACATTTTGAACCATAATTTAAAACAGTAAAATAGCTTACTCAGGAAATTCTAGTACTTCTAATCCATCTGCATGAGTAGTGTGGTATGTTTTTGTCTCTGCATAGAAATATTTTATTCTACCCTCATCATAAAAGTTCTCCTTAACATCGCCATTATAATACATAAACTTGCTATATTTTCCATCTGCTGACATATATTTTACATTGCCATTTGGAAATCTGAGCTCTGTAGAACCATCACTCTTTTTATATTCTGTTGGATTTAAAGTAGTCTTAGATAAACTAGATCTACTGACAGTTGGTTCTGGGCTTATAACCATTTGTTTGTTTACATATTGGCTGTTATGAATTACAGTAGCAGACCTAACTGAAGAGTGATTAAATGCTGAATTTGGTGATTTAGAATTGTTTTGCGAATGATTCCAATCGTAAGAATTATGAGAATTGCTTTCAAAATTTGGGGATTTACTCAAAGTAGTTACTGGAGACTTAGATTGGTTTTGACTATTATTGTAACTAGGGGATTTTATTTTCGGCGATTTAGATTTCCTTAGTGAATTTGAGTTAGGCTTTGGAATAAAAAAATCTTTCATATTATCACTTAGTTGTGGCTTATCTGTTAACATGTGATCATAATTAAAACTAGAACCACTAGATCTGTCGCTCTTAGGAGAATTTGATTTGAATCTCTCCAAGTACATTTTTTCTAGATAATTATCCTCATCAGTTATGGCAGTATCTTCTATAATAGAATCATGAGATACAATATCATCCTGAACATCTAAATTGTCATCATCAGATTCCATGCATGTTTCAATGTCCAAGAGTTTGTTCTGATTAATTTGGCTAGCAGTATCTCTTTGGCTGAAATACTTAGCATATCTAGAAGTAACATTGAGATTTGGAACACTTTTTGCTCTTTTCAAAGGTCTAATTGTTTCTCTATTTATGGGTTCAACTTTTCGGACTCTACTCTGTCTTTCTATCTCATAAGCTTTATACTTTATATTAGGATCCACATTCACTTCAGATCTAGAGTCTTTAGTAGCCATATTGTTAAGTTTTTTATTTATTTCTTCAAGATACTTTATATTTGTTAGTCTTCGTGTAACTTCATTACTATGTTCAATACGCTTGTTCAGCTTTTTCAATTTTTCTACTTCATTTTGTAAGTCTTTTTTTTCTTTTTCCATAATCTTAATTTGATTACGAAGTCTAGCTATTGTAGATGTTGACTTTGCATCTTTTATTCTTATTTCTTCTTTTAGATCACTTATTTCCTTCTTCAAGTTGATTACCTCCTCTTTATCTTTTTTATTGAGTCTTCCTCTCATTTCTTTTACATATCTATCATACATTTGTTTTTGTTTTAGCAGTTTCTCTTTTTCTTCAGCTAAATAGTACTCAGACAAAACTTTTTCTTCATTCAGTTTCTGCTCAAAAGCAGATTTTTCTTCATAAAACTTTTGTCTATCCAGATCAATTTCTTCACGTAATTTAGTTATATTTGCATTTTCCTTCCGAAATGTTTCTATTTCATCTTCTAATTCAGACAACCTTTCTTTTAACAATTCACTTGTAGCTATTAACTTGGCATTCATTTCTGCCATTTCTGCTTTCATGACATCAGTTTCCTTCATTGTGACATCTGTATCAGTTTTGTTATTAACCTCTTTTTGCTTTACTTGTCTTCTCTTGGTCTTTAGTTCAGGACTTTTTTTCTTTCTCTCTGGACCTTTAATGGAGTTTTGGGTAGAATTTTGTGTTTCTTCTACTGTTTTACACGAACAACATGATACAGATGAGCAAGCATCACTACAATTATCTATACAGTTGCTACAGCAGGTTTCAGCATCACTATGAGAATTTTCATTCATTTTCTTTTCTGTTAAGCCTGAGAGTATGTGCATTAAGTTAGGATTTTCTGATAGACATTTATGCATTACTAACGGAGTACTCTCACCAGAATATTCCAGATCATTTTTTCTCAAAAAGCGATTGAAGAATGAATTTTCTAAATTGAAACTTTCATTACTGACTTTGTTTTCAAGAAGTTCAAACATTTGTTGTTCAGCTGATTCTCTTTCTTGCTGCAGTCTCATCATGGTGTCATTACAACTAGAATCTGACACATCACTTTTAGTTGGGGAAGAAAAGTTTTTATAGTAGTCACTTTGTTTTAATTGTGTTAAAAAGTCATTTTGTTCTTTAGTCAATACTGCAGCCCATGTTTTTCCATTTTTATTAAGTACTGGATGTTTGTTTTTAGGAAATTCAATTTTTTGTACTGCTTTTAAAGGTTGTATTTTAGAGGTGGTAGGTCCATTTCCGTTATTTTTACTTTCAGATTTAGGTACTGTTTGTAATTTCTCACATGTATCAGACAGCTTATTATCTTGACAAGAGATCTTTTCACTTCTATTAATATTTTGTTTTTCTCTTTGTTTCCTAGCTAAAGTTTCAACTTTTGCTTCAGGTACTAATAATTGATCTTTTAAGTCAGATGGGTTATGTTGTAATTTATGCCTCAATTCTTTTATGTTTTGTTTCAGAGGTGATTCAAAAGATTTATTTTGGATACTTTTTTTTCTCCATGGCAATGACTTAGTATTTTGTATCACTAAAGTATTATTTTTGAGTCCAAACCGAGCAATACCTTCACCTTTCTTTAAAAAAGGCTTTTTTCCTTTTTCAGGTAATATACTTTTTATTGTTTCAATTGTAGATTTGACAGTACTATTTTCTGTTTGTAGTTTTTCAGCTAAAAGAGACTCAAAATCTTTTTTTGGTGACAAAATAGGCATGTCTTCGAGAGATATTTGCTTTTTTGATATTAAATTATTAGAGTTACAAGTCAAAGAAGTGGCAGTTTTTGTGTTTGCATTTTTTTGAGTGACATTTGGAGATGAATCTCTTATTGATAGCTTTTCGTATTCCCTTGAAGTTTCTAGACATTTAGAAGCTACAGAGGCACGGCTTCTGCTTGATACAGGAGAACTCACAATAAATTCAGATTCTTGAGAGAGATTTAATACGGATACGCCTTCGATTAAGTCGCGTTCTTGAACCTTTTGTGAATCATTAGTGTTTAGTCGAGAAGTACCTTCAACAGAAATATCACCCGACGATTGTAGTAGACTGCGAAAGGTATTGTAGCTAGTGCTGTTGCTAAAGTGGCTGACGATTTCGGTGAGACTCGAAGAAGACTCGGAAGGTTCTTTGTACTGCAATCGTTGTTTTTGCAACTTCCCGCGCTGCATTAATTGTAACTGTCGCAACACTTGTAATCGTTCTAATATTTGCGTTGGTGAAAGACTTACATCATTATCAGAGTAAATATCATCCATATTTAGTATATAACGATATCCCAGTTTAAAAAAAAACAAAGTTTTAAAGTTTGTTACCGCATAACTGTGTCAAAGTTTTGAATTTTATGACATGCACCAACAACAACACAGTGTTAGCAACCTGAAGTGGACTGATTATCGTACCCGGGGGCGTAAAATTATCGTACATGGATCGAAATTATCGTATTTTTTAGGATAATGTCTATTATAGATAAATAAATCATATAAATTGTAATATTGATATGCATGCAAGTACTCTATAGTTTATCTTTTTTAAACCACCGCTGTCAAATCAACAGAACACTGAAACCCAAATGTTTTACACGTAGTACAGACCTGAACTGATTTCCTTTCCACTTCAAGGGAAATTCAATAAATGCGCCAAGTTTAAAATTCACTCAGACAAAATTTCACTGTTCCCATGCAAGTTGGGTATGAAACACGCCAAAAGTTTGTACATATAAAGAAGAAATGTATTCATAAAGATTAATTATTTGTGTTATCACTTAGAAATCGCTAACGGTGAGCGTGAAAAGCACGAATTGGACCGCACGTTGGTACGCTATGAGCACTGTGAGCGGGATTCGGACCACGGCCATAATCGAAATATCAAACTTATATTCCCTTGTTCGCATTGGTAGATGCTATACTAACCAATGAGAAAGCGTGTACAGCAGGTGCTGGATAAAGTTACCGTATCGGCAATGGTGAAACTTAGCAGAGCGGATCGTAAGAATCCATAGGAGTAGAGAACTTGTATTTCCTGGTATTTTCCCAAGATTTTATTGGACAAAGTAATATCATGCTAATGCGAAATTTAGACTATCAGCGCATGAGTAAAATAATATAAATTCTCAAATTTTGCTCATGATAGAAATTATCGTACAATCTGTGTACGATAGTAATATGCTATCGTACATCGTGCGCAGGCACAAAATTATCGTAAGTGTACGATAATTATCGTACGGTTCCGAACACTGCAACAACATCGAGTGTTGATATGTCAAGAAAATGTTGTCAGTATAATGAAAGTGTCAGTTCATATAAAGGAAGACAGTCTGATTAGGAGATAAAAGTCGTGGATTCATTATTATAACCTTTCTGTGAAAATGACAATAGGGTTACCAATAGCTAATTGAATATATATTCAAGTTTACTGCCGTTCAAGGAACTTACTCGGTTAAGTGTAGGAATGTGTTCTCTACTCTTATAAATTATCTACATATAAGGCTTTTTATTATCCATGATGATATAATGCCAAATTTAAAGATTAAGATAGTTATAAATATATATTATATTTTAGATGAAAGTCTAGTGGATTGAGCAATTATCAGGTTGAAATTATGAATATTATCACCAACAATCTATGGAAGGAGAGTAGTGTGTATCGATTAATGGTTTCTTTATCTTTTTGAACATAGCATAATTATAAGTACGCTGAGGAGTTTAAAAGACAGTAAAATGTCAATAAATTAGAATCAAATTAATCTGAAAAATAAATCGCAAGTGATTTTGCGTGCTAGAGCTTTCTATTATTTTTTTAGCGTTTCTCAAACATTAATATCAATAACTCTGAAGCAAGTTAGAATAGATTTTATGGTATTGAACCTTCCTCCTCCATATATAATATAAAATTATCACCATAAAAAATGGTAGCTTCTGTGCTGTTTTACTTGGTAAATTGGTAAATCTTAAACTTGTCACCCTATTCTTGCGTACATAAATGTCAAAATTCTTGTCCATTTTTATTCAAAAAACATCTGGTTATCTTGTCGAAAAACACAGTCCACTTGCTATGTCTAAAAGAAGTAGTTTTCACAGAACCCCTAAATTTAAGCCCGAGGTGAAGGTGATAAAAAATTCAAAACAACCTATCAATATGAATTTTCGTAAAGAGAAAGTTGAAGTATTGCCTGAACCTATCAAATCTGCTGCGGATAAAAAGCTTTACAAGTGAGTGTCAATATCTACTAGGTATTAAAAATAACATTAATTTGTGATTTATTTTTAAATATATACATATTATAGATAAACTACACATACAAATTACTTTGAGTTCATACATAATTTTTTCGTGATTTTTATAGGACAATCAGACTGGAAAATGGTCTAACAGCTTTACTGATATCGGATCCTACCCGTCCTGCTACTGCTAACGAGACCAGCTCTAGTGAGGAAGAGAGTAGTGGGTCTGATGAAACCACAGACCCTGAAAGTGACAGTGGAAAGTCAGACCAGTCTGCTGCAAGTGATCATCATGGGACCAAACGGAGAGGTGAATTTGATGAGGAAAAATTGGTGAGTAACTGTTATAATTTGTTTTAAATTCGAATGTTGAAATAGATTATAACCTCTTACAGTTTTTAGTTAAAAAATAAAACTAGAGAGTTTGTAACATTAATCATTTTACAATAATGTACATATATTTATTATTCTCATTAGACACTACACCACAGCACAAAAAAAAATCAGTAACATAATTTTTCTTAATACATTTTCTATCTCACTTTAAGATTAAACACTCTTCTTTGTAATATATTTGAATGTCCTGCATATAATTTTCTTTTAGGTAACTAAATATAAAATTATGAGGTTTAAATTACACAACAGTTTATACTAGTTTATTTACTATTAATTTTTTATAAGAATCTTTTAAAAAAAATCATTTTTTAAAAGATCCACCATTTATAAGGGTGCTGTTTCTATGACTAGTGAATTAATTTACAGAGTTTTGAATGCCATATTAAATTATTAGAGGTCTTAATAATTGCTTTTAAAAATATTCATCTAGTTCAATGCTAAACTTTACCATAGTAACATAATTATAGTAGACTTCGCTTGCTTTATTTTTTATTTATTTTTTTGAAGTGAAGTGCAGCTAGCTTGTTACTTGAAAGTTTTGATAATAAAATTAATAAATACAATCCAACGAATCTGTGTCTATCTCTGTGTATGATGTCTTGCTAGTAAATTAATTTTGTTTTAAATTTACCCTCTACTTTGAGTGACTACTAATTTTAATAATGTTATTAACAATCACAAGTAATAATCTGCAGAGTACTATCATATGGTTTTGTTGATGGTATTTTTCTGGGAATTTTTGAAATCTGGAAATATCTTCTTGTAATACATAATTTTGTAACTTAAAAGCTATAAGTGATTTAATGTCATATTTTCGTTAAAAAATTTCGTTTGCCAAAGTTAATCATCAAATACAGATGAAAGCTACAAACTAACAAACTAGTTTTATAGATAGCACTGCACATATTTCAAAATTTGACACTTCCATATTGACAGTTTACCAGCAAGACCTCTTAAGTGTGAGTGTTATCTCATGACGGTTAAGAGTTTTGGCAGTTATCAGGCTATGGAATATACATCCAGCTCCTGCTAGCCATTTTGCATAGACCATTTCCCCACCTGGCGTTTGTATATATGGATTTAAGTCCGAAATAAATAATTTGGATTTGTAACTTATTACGCAGAGGTGTATGAGAACATTAATTAATGCAAAATATGGTAATGGTTCAAGTAAACTTTTGCTATTTTATTTTGAGACAGGGATAAATATGCTAACATAACTTACTGACAGATGTAGTAACTAGAATTACCATTATGTTTTGAGTCAGAAATTCAAATAAGTTATTGCAAAATAGTCTCTTGAACAATAAATTAATATTGTTATGACTCAAAATTCAAAGAGGAAACTTCAATATGGCGCGTGAATTTCATATATAATAATTTAAAATACAAAAAAAATATTTAATACACCTTTTTTACAAATACTACTTGACAATGTTACAAACAAATGTATTCAGTATAATTTTCTGATTACCAGACTACATTTATCACCTGTGACTTGAGAGCCAGATTTTTTTCTAACTAATTACTGTGTTGTGGGCTGCATAACACACTGAAAAAAACAAAATGCACTACTAACAAGTGTACATGTTTAAAGCCAAACTTCAAACACTATGAAATTTATATGCATAGTGATTTGGCCTATTACCGAAAAACGAATATTCAGCGAGATTCTTGGCCGAAACTGATTATGAGTGCATAATTTTTTTTATATTTACTACTATTCGGTGTTCGGCCGAATATTGTGAAGTGAAAAAAATGACCAATTAGCCGAATACCAAATAGTTGTCGAATGTTCGTGACATCTCTATAAATTACAGTAACAAATGGACTATGCCTTGACAAAAAAACACGCAAGAGTTAGTAACAAAAGTGAGTACTTTTTTTTGTTACTAACTCTTGCGTGTTTTTTTAATGATGCAAAAGGGCGATGGTTGACCTGTTGGTAAATGATACCGCCGCCCATAGACGCTTGCAACTCAAGATTTATAAGCTTTTACCCTTTATTGCTTAATAGTGGTCTTTTGTGAGACCTTGGCATCACTGAGACAGGTCATTTGTACCGAAACACCGTTTTCCCACGGCACACGTCTTCAGGTAAAGAGTAAATTGAGGAAGACTGCAATTGTACGTGTAGTTCATCTCACTTATGGCTAGGTACAGAGTTCTAACCATAATTGTCTATCTTAAAACTGGATAAGTACTGTGTAGCCACACACATGAATATCTAAAGTTGGTTTGTTTAGTTGAAAGCGCTAAGATCAGGAACTACTGGTTCGATTTGAAAAATTATTTCTGTGTGCTATTATCATCACGCTACGACCAACGGAGCGGAGAATCATTGAAAAACGATATTGTAAAAATGAGGACAAATTATTCTGTTAGAGTTTCGCGAAAATAATGTATAAATATTCTAGAAAAATACCACATATGTCTGTCTTTTCAGGTTGACTCACCCTAACTTTTATTATGGTAAACAACTTTGTTCATCTTTATAACATCACGCTGCAGCCACTATGAGACGCAGACAAAATTATGTGGGTTAGGTACTTATATATTATATATTCGATTATTTTAATTTAATTCCTTTGATGTGTATTTAAAAACTTAAATACCTACCCTTTTTACAAGTATTCAAATTAAACATAATTAAAAATGCATATAATGCATTGATAGTTAATGGAATTAAAAACTACCTAAACAATAGGGTAAACTCCAAAATGCACAAAATATTTTTATTTGTTAACTTGCCTACTAAGAAAACATAGTTACCTATGTAATTATTTTCGAAATTTATTACAATTTATTAATCTAATTTTGTAATCAAATCGTAGCTTTTTCAAATTTTCTCGTAAATTTCTCAAACGCAACATTGTTGGTGGACCAAAATTTGACGTCAATTTACCCTCGAATCTTTTTGTGAAACAGATTATATTTTCGTCGAACTTTGTAAATAAAACAGTGTGTATAACTAAGTAAAAAATGTTGTTGATTAGAAAAAAATAACTCGGAGCTTTTGTGAACCAAATACTTTGTTGTTGACATGAGTATAGTCCGACATTACAGAATAAGCGCGCCAAAATGACCGCGCTTAAATCGACCAAAAATTATAGTTATTTAATCTTTTTCTTTAGCTTGTTCATTTGTATTTTGGATGTATTATTTAGTAGATATGTAGAAAAAAAAAATACATGCACGTTCCCTATTCCCATCTTTACTAATATTATACATTTCTGTTACGCTATCACGGTTAAATCACTGAACCCACTGTTAAATTTTAATAAAATTTGGCGCTTAGGTACATACTTTAATTGTTGAGATAAGACATAGGCTACTTTTTACTGGGCTAATCGACATACATACGTACATCGGGCGCAGCTGTGGGCAAAAGTTAATATTAAATGACAAGTAATTTAACAAATTATATAGCAAAGTCGTGATTTATTTATTTATTTGTCGTGTTCCGAGACCTTGGCGTAAGAGGTACTGTTGTTTTCAAATAATAGTCATTGGTGCATTCAAACCTATTGTGTTGAAGTATCACGTATTGCGTCTGTAACAATTGACATTACAATAAAATTTAACCTAATATTTGTTATCGACATAGATAAAAACGTGGGGTCAAGGTCAATTATTACGGTCTTATTTTTTATTAGTCAAACTTCTAATGTTTGTTTTTACGTAAGATATTCAAAATCACACAACGAGTGTACCTAAAGTAAATTAAGTTAAAATGTAAACAAATAAAATAATCAATATTAATTTCTGTCTCTTCTATGCTGTGCCCGGCAGGGTCCATAATTGATACTTAAGTTTTAGTAACCGTATAACGTTATGAAAGCTGTAAACTATAGAGTACATATTGAGTAATCGCTTTTCTATGTCTATACTTATTTAATAAAACTGAAGTAGTTTTCTTTTTTACGGTAACCTCTGGACTTTTGTTGGAATCTGAAAAAAATAATTTAATTTAGCAATGAATTTCTCAATTGTTTAGAAACATTTGAGGGTATTAAGCATCACGCTACGAACGTGAGTAACTTGTCTGAACTAAATAGTATAACTTACTAAATATCGTCTACATTTTTTGAGAAACAATAACTTAAACACTATAAGAAATAACTAACCTTTTTGGCAAAAGGCGAACTAACCGAGTCAGCTTCGGTCCTTGCATCCATTTAGTAGCTCCCTTCTTTAATATTTATTTTGCTGTCTTAAATTGTGTCAAGAGTGTTCTATCAATCAATTTATTGTGTCAAGAGCAAGTCGCAAACTGATAATCACATTAAAGATACAAAGGATGTTTAGCTGAGTTGCAGTGAGTTTGAAGATGCGAGGCAATAAATATAATTTGGATTTTCCCATAAAGATATGACGAATACATTTATATAGTGCATTTAACTTACGTACGTTCAGTCTGTGCTGCATTCTCCCTTTCATGCATTAAGAGTAATCACGATTTCCTAGTATATTTCATCACCTTAGGTAGGAATATTATTGTTAATACATTCTTTATAATTCTAATTTGTTTTAACTTTTCTTTTTAATTGTCGGTTGTTTCGAACCCCTTATTTGCGAAGAGTCAAACTGCTATGATGTGTTTTTGCCAACAAGTTTACATTTTTTTATTTTAGCTCACGCTCTACGCTATTACGGAATAGTATATGAATTTGTGATGTCTGGTAATATCTCTTAGTCTGATAAGAAACTATGTACCGCCTACGCTCTCAAATTAAGCCAAACCTAAAAAAAAAATTTATAAAACTCTTGCGCACGATATTTTCCTCTAATCACATGTAACGGCTCCTCTGTTACACCAAACAAGTAGTCCTTATCGTGAGCATGCAAGCGTGTAGACTACGCCACAATCAACCACAATCTAATGTAAGCGCGCGAAAAACATGATTATTGGCTTTCATGAATTTTTATCTCAATACATACTTATTACCCAAAAAATTGTCAAATTTAAATCGTAGTCAACAGAACACTTTTCTCACGAGAAAGATTGTCGATGGGGCTAAAAAGTTCTCCAGTGGCGACTACCACTGAAAGACGGAGCGTGGGTAGGCCTCTTAAAAGGTAGTTCGACGACTTGTTAAGTTCGGAAGCTGTTGGATGCGGGCAGCACAGGATTAGTTGTTGTGGCATGACGTGGGGGAGGCCTATGTCTAGATGTAGACGTCTTTGGGCTGAGATGAGGATCATGACACCGATTACGATATGATGCGTTACCTACAAGCTATTTACTAAATTGTAGATTAAAAAAGGTAAATAAAATAAACATAGGTCTAACTATAAAATACACATTTTATTATTGTTAAAGCCAAATATTCGCTGTTGTAGTAGGTCCATGACGCGATTAAATTAGTTTTCGTTGAAAAACAACATTATGTTATGTTGTCGCCAGGGCATTTAGCGAGTGTAAAATGAATTTGTTTAACTGACCATTAGTCTATTTTAGTTGTTGGACACTTTATCTAGTTTAGACCTTTAATATAAGTGGTTGAAGCAAAAGCCAGCAAAAATAAAAATATTAACGTAAGGTAACTTAAGAATTTAGTTTAGTCGAGACGTGACTATCATATCTTGATTAAAATAAGAATCATTTGGAGATGTCAAATGGAATACTTTTGTTTTAGGGTCTGGTTTATATTTAAATATTTATGTTTTATTTTAGATTGACGTTCGCTTATAGTGATGCAGTCATTAAATGCTCTTTTTATTTAAAATATTTCCAAGTAAGTAGGTTTTATTGTATGGACTAAAGATGGAGAGCATTAGATGCATATCATTTCAACTGGGTGTTTTTTATATATAACACACACATATGTTTTTATGAAAAAGTATATATATATTCATTTTTACTCTTACTATCACTATTTGCTGAGAAATATAGGCCCAATACTTATGTAGTTTTCTTCCATGAAACTGATGCTCTAAATAGTTTCACATATTAATTAGTTGGTTTTATAAGACTGAAAGATTAATAAATAAATAAATTTGTCTTACATTTGACACACAACGCCATCTAGTTTCAAACTAAGCAGAGCTTGTGCTATGATAACTAGACTGATTGATAGAATACTTATATACTTTTTTTGTAAATAAATACATATTATATATAGAAAACAGCCAAACTTCCAAATAAATATTTGCAGACCATACAAACATTTGGTCCGACCCGAGAATCGAACCCGTGCCCTAAAGCACAGCAGTCGCATTAACTACCGCTGCGCCACTGAGGCAGACTGAAAGATATAAAAATATAATATAGAAAAATAATTCTTTCTTGTCACCTTAATCGTGCGAAGATTGAATAGATTTGTCAGTTGGTCCCCTTTTCAACTAACAATAAAGTTTAGTTCATTACAAACCACTCGGTCAAAAGACGTCTATTGCTGTACACAGGCCTCTCGTAAGGCTCGATACAACAACCCATCCCGTGCCACCCACATTCAACGCCAAAGTCTAGACGAATCATTGCAATAGCATCAACTGTTATCGTAATTCTGTCTTGCTTGACTGGTCAGCTTTATAGTCTATTTTTTTTGTAGAGCAGTACTATTATTCAATACGTCCAATATCATGTAAATATTTACGTTATAAAGGTTATTTGTTATTAAACGCAGTTTGACCATGTAGTGATTTATTTAATATTATACTTCTCTCTTAGTCATCGTTTATTGTAACATACTATAAGAAACTTATAACACATTAAGAAAACATACTCTGTCTACGAAATACAAACACATATAAATTGTGACTTACTTGTATAAAGATTTGTTAAAATATACATTTTATTTATGTAGCATTGTAACTTTAGTCTATTCACTTTAAGAAAATAGTGACGCATCAATTTCTGCCCCCGAACAGTCGAGTTCTTAGATGTTAGTTTCGTACGTAGAGAAAATAGCTACGTTGGCAATAGATACATACCTAAATTGATGTAGACTAATTTCCAACCTAAATGTAACATAATATTCCATAATGATAACGATGCGGCATGTGAGGATTTTCTATCCAAGCATTCCCATAACTTGTTACTTTCGTTGTACTCGTACCTCTTAATACCTCTCGGGTAAAAATTAAAGTGTGATAGTGCTTATGATAGATTGAATGAAATGAATGGTTTTACTTCGAATATTATGAGAGTTATCGAGTACTACTTTCTCTTTTAGCAAGATAATAATAAGGTCTAATCCGAAGTGAATGATTAAACAAACACGACAATATTTTTATGAAAGTTGTTGTGTATGACGGTTTATTGACTTTAATTTTTTTCCGAGTGCGTTCTTAAACGTAAGAAGTAATATTTTGGTATTTATTTGAAGCATATGTCATAGTGTTAGATACTATATAAATGTTAGTTAAGTTTTTGGTATATAGGTCTTTTGTTAGTGTTTACAATCTAAGGCTGTCTCCGTAGTGAGACGTATAAAAATCTACTTATTTTTCGTTTTAATTATATACTAGCGTCCACAGATGATTTCTAAATGAGACAACGCAATCTTGTGTGTTTAGTATATTAAACGAAATAATATTACACATCTTATTATGTCATCGAGTTATAGTTTCGTATCAAAAAACTAATTTTTTAGTGATTTATAATAGGAGAAAGCAGTTTTTCCGTTAATTTGATGTTTTACAACCGGCCTCCTTCTGATATTTCCTCTACAAGTACTTTTTCTAAGACACTAACACAGTGTACTACCTGGGGAGGTCATGACTTATTGTTTGAAAAATAAATTATATTGGTATACCTCTGTGCTATTTGCAATCTTTTTAAAAATTAATCGCAATAAATAGCGACAAGAATTTATCTACAAGTTCGTTTTGACTTCAATACCATTTTGCCCGCGATATTACTTAGTTAGTTTGCATATATCTATGGGACTAACAGCTGTGCTTTCGACAGGGCCACACTCCGGTCAGACTCAGACGAAATATTTTAAAATTTTTGAAGAACGCATGCGAGAAATTATCTAAAAAGCGATGCAAGATGTTATTTACCCAGCTTACGCTTGACACGGTACGATTTCAATACTTGTGACTTTGTTGATAATCTAGGGTCCAGTACCTTTTTTCTCTAAAAGTTTTTTCTCAAACTTGTTGTGTCCATCTGCGTACGTTGCTTCGACAAATTTCGTTTCTTTGGAAACCACAGAGGAATTGCTAGAATTACCCAGTAAACTGATATACGTAAAGCTATAACAGGTCTACAAAATACGGGCAAATAACATCTTAGAACACAGTAATATCACTTATTATAATAACTTATTGATTAAATTAATGTTATTCTAAATAACGATTCCATAAATCCTTCACTGGACCCGCGATACGATGTACATAGATATGCTAACTTACGTGATTATTAGAGTGTCTAGTGTAGTGTTGGTAACTGTAAAGTAAGGTTGGCGAAGAGTTCAGTGAGGCCCAATCGCAATGCGGTCAGCGTAACGATGACGTTGATGTGAAATCGCATGAAGTCTTGCACAACTTGCACACGGCCCTCAGTTGAGTGGACAAGTTAAGAAAAGTTTGTTCGTATTTTATGCATTGCCGTGTCATTAATCCGATCCGATTCTTAGGAGTTACAATCCTGAAGTTGAGCCAACATATGCTTTTTACTTAGGATTTTGAGAAATTTCACCTCTAAAGGGCTAAAATAAGGGACGAATGGTTGTATGTAAGTTAGTTAGGAACACGAAATAAGAAGAATGCTAGGTTGTGGACAAAGGCAGAATAATTTAAATGTTTTGACAAATTTGGTGAATATCATATGATGGACACTTGAATTTAAATGCATATTGTATTCAGATCACGTTTGAGCATTTTATCGGTCACGCTATATTTGACAATATAAAATGTGCACAAATAAAGAGTCACTATAATGACGCTATTGTCGAACTTTACACTTAAATTTTGTAACTTTTGTATTGTGAATCATTTATTTGTATTCAAAATATTATAAAGATTAAAGTTAGATTTTTTTGTTAAACATAAATTTTATGTTTAATACACATGTATTATATAATATTTATTTTTTAGATATATACGGCAATAGGTTGATGACGATATATATTTACAATGAGTTCTTACGTCTAAGAATAAATATTTAGCGTCAGGTACATCTCTTTTGAGTGTCCAACAGTAATCAACCAACATGTTCGGACCGCACTTGCCTTGGTACTGTTTTTCCATGTTGGATATATCCTGATGGAATCGCTCGCCGTGTTCATCGCTAACGGCTCCCAAATTTTGAGAAAAAAAAATCCATATGAGAGTGTAAGAAGTGTACCTTGAGCGACATATTGCATCCCATATTCTTGTAAGCTTATAAGAGGTTGTTGACCAACTCTTCATAGTTTTCGGCCTTGTGGTTTCCAAGAAAATTACAAACAATATTTCGAAAACATGTCTATGCAGATTTTTCGATCAGATTGAATTTTTCTTCAAATTCTTTATCAGACAGTAGATCTCTAATTTGTGGTCCTACAAATATTCTCCTATATCTGTATCTTTAAGTTTTTTATTAGTCCGAGTTTGATATGCAATGGAGGTAGCAATACATCTTCAGGATTTATTAATTATAAATTGTAGATTCGGATAGTTCACGGTGTGTCTAGATTTGTGATTAATACCTTTGATAGAAGTTTGGCAGAAATAACAATCTGATACATGGTCTTTCTGTCCAGACCATATCATTGGAACTGCAAACGGCATATGACGGGATCCTTTAGCCCATGATGTTAATAAACTAGCGCACTGTGCACAACAAACACTAGGAGTCTAGGTTTTGTCCAAATTTCGCACCAGAAAGCTAAAAAAATTAAAATAACAGTTTTTAACTAATGGTGTCAAATTACGATGTTGACTTTCAATAGTAAGTTAACCGCAAATATAATATAAAATGGTGTCGTGGGACACCAGGTAGGAACGAAGTTCCTTCGGATAATGTGGAATCGACACAATTTGCAAAAAAAATCGTGCTCAATTTTATGTAGGTTTTCTTGATTTTTCTCTTAAATTTTGCTGATTAGTTTTTATTTAAGTACAAGAAAGTATTTAGGAAATTCAGTATTTTAGGAAATAAAATAATAAATTCCTTAAAATAATAAAATAGCACACATGACGCGCTTTCGCGCCTGCGCACGTCTCATTTAACGGTTTTATTCCACGCACTTTTTTCCACAGATTTATTCCACGCACTTTTTCCACTTACGGTTTTACTATCACATTTTTTTCGGTTCGGTCCCGCAGCGAAATCCCTATCCCCTCCAAGCCTGCCGTAAGGAACTTCGTTCCAATAAAAGTTGTCGAGATGGTTTACACACACTCTGGGCATCTTATTACGATGTACAGAAACGACAATCACAAAGAAAACCGTTTTAATTTCAATAATTTAATATTAATTTATCGGAAACATACCTCTCGGTAAACAAAATTTGCGTAATTAATTTAGTTTATGTTTAACAAAAACTGAGAGTGATTGAACAAAAATAAGTATGAGGTTTATATGCGGGTAGGTAGTAGTGTTTAAAAGCCCGACTTGATTTTGTTTAACAAAAATACTGTTTACCAGTGTTATTTATATGAACGCACGGAGATAATGTTTCGCTTTGCTCTTAGAAGGGAAATTGATAGTTGTTTGAGGTTTACCTTTATGAGCTATATTGCTTATAATTGTAGTAATAAACATGTAGTTTAAGGTAAATATTAGAAGAAACATTGGTGAAAACGAGAAGTAGTCTGAATGGGTGTAAATTTTTAACAATGTTAAGCTGCAGGAAGACAGAATGAAATGTCTTCTCCCGCACTTTTACCGCAATGTTTTGGTGTCCGTAAATGACCGGGACTAGTGCCCAGTGGCAACGCAGCGTTGGTAGGCTCACTACAAGCTGGTCCGACGACCAGGTGAAGGTCGCGGGAAGAATCTTGGGAAGGCCTATGTCCAACAGTGGACATCTTTTGGCTAAGATGAGATGAGTTGAAATACATACATAATAGCAAGCTACATTAAGAACTCTTTTAAATAAACTCATTCGATATTTAGAGCTATTGTTAGGATCAACAGATTTAATTTTAACTTATCCATCGTTATCGTTGTTAATTATGTTTTGTTTCAGAATTTTCTTTGTCCACGCACCCATAGCTTTGTTGTAACAGTTTGTTAGATTTTTAGCCCAGTTATAATAAATTATTGATACTTTAAATCAGATTTATTAAATCCAGGTGTCTGATCTCTCATAGAAACTGATACACTGATAAGTTGTTTCCTATACTAAATGGTAAAATTTGTCTTGTTCAGGCGGCGTGTGCACTGAGCGTCGGCGTAGGCAGTTATAGCGACCCATCGGACATACAGGGCCTGGCACATTTCGTCGAACACATGGTGTTTATGGGCAGCGCAAAGTATCCTAAGGAGAATGAATTCGATTCATTTGTAAAGGTAAGATGGCCACTTTATCACTCTAGGAATAGACCCTGTGTTGCTGTAAACTTTAGAAACATACATGAAACGGACACAAAGAACACCCAGACTTAAAAAAGCAATTTGTGGATGCTTGGTGTGATTATTATATATATGGGATTTGAACCCAGATTTCTCAGCGTGATATAAAGCGCCGAGGTGACCGCTTAAACCACTGCGCCATCCATGCAGTCAATATTGTATTCTTTTTCTTTAAAACCATTACAATTAAAAATGTTGACTGCTTTTGTTACTATATGAAAACAATATTATGATATGTTTTAGGATATTTTAGTTGCTAAACTTAATAATATATTAATGAATCACCTTGTTTATATTATGTGAAAATAAAGAGCTCTTCGTCCAAAAACACCGCTTATTCGTGCTGAGCCTCACGTTTTCCTTACATGTCTATTATTTAAAAATTATTCCAGTTCAGTGATGAGGACATGAGTAATTCTTCATTAATATTGTAATAATTTCAAATGCTACGTAATAACAATTAAAACTTATAGTTGTAAGAATGACTTACCGTAAATTATAAGCAGAAATAAAACGAAAAGTCGTCATAAGTGATGACTTGACGTCAATACACTAGATAGAGTTATTAAACAAACTACGTGTTTTGACACAAGACGCACATTACGTCTTTTATAACCTTAATTTTCCTTCCAGCTTAGGTGATCTTATATTAGTTTACGAGCTTGGTGTTTGATTTTAGTAAATGTTGTCATGATACATATATGACCGTTTAAATCGCCATGGAGAATCAACAATATCGCAGTCATTCATTCATTAACTGCCTCGGTGGCGCAGCGGTAGTGAATGCGACTGCTGTGCGTGAAGTCTCAGGTTCGATTCCCGGGTCGGACCAACTATTTGTATGACCAGCAAATATTTGTTTCGAAGTTTGAGTGTTTTCTATGTATAATATGTATGGATGTACAAAATGATGATGACTAGATGATGTTTTGTGTTAAATGTCTGACGTATTTATTATTATTATTCTGTTTGTTAGTCATATTCCACTTGCTTTAAGTAAATAAAAAACATAAAAGGATAAAAATATGACGAATTTCTTTATAAATTAAAACTGTACTTTGTAAAAGAGCGTTTTGTTAACACGGCCGTGCATATATTGCTAAAATCAATATCATGGATCATAATATAGTAGTCAGTGTATTATGAATCGTCAATTAGTCTTAAATAATATGACCTATTAAGTATTGAACACGACTTCACTCATCTTAAGTTTCTCTAGGCTTCCCTCGAGAACGTCACGAGACCATAAGAGACTAGTTAATATTATATGTGAGGACTTTTGTTGGAAACATATTTTTTCTTTCTTTAGAAAAAGGGCGGTTCAGACAACGCGTCAACAGACTGCGAAGTGACGACATTCTATTTTGAAATACAAGAGAAGAATTTACCACGTGCTATGGATATGTTCAGCCAGTTCTATGTCAGCCCCCTCATGATGAAAGAAGCCATGCAGCGTGAAAGAGAGGCCATCGAGTCTGGTATGTATCTACATAGCAAGTTTACGATCTATCTATCTATCTAGATAGATAGATAGATAGATAGATAGATCGTAAACTTGGAATTAGTTAGAATAAACCTTCATAAATTAACATGTAGTAGGCCAAAAAGAGGTCTTAAGAGGGGACTGAGGAAACAAAATACGCAAGACAACACCATTGCAAAGAGAAGGAAAACTTGAAACAAAACATATGCCTACTCGTCTGGCCATCGCGGTATCGTAGGCCAAAACCTCCATGCTATGGATAAGCCTTTGTCCAACAGTGGACTGTTAAAGGGTGTTGATGAGGCCCAAAAAGTGGTCATGTCATTTTTTATTGTTTTTTTTCTGTCACCTTAAATGTACACAAAATTATTACCAAAAAAATTATCACAAAAATGTTCTTCAGAAAGTATCTAACTGTATTTTTTTCGTCATTTTTATTCAGTTTCTAAGTTAGTGTTTGCAAATAGAAGTATTTTGATAACGTTTTTATTCTATTTTTTAATGTATGTGTATAATTGCCTACCACGTATTAAAACTATGTAGTGTATATGTGTATGAATGTTGTCACATACTTGCCTATGTGACAAGTATTTGTCACAATTTTATGGTTGCTTGCTTGTAGGTAGTAAAAATACTTACAAATTATTATTAATCCTATATCCTTTTATTGTCCCCTTTATTTTATATATATACATATTGATTACATTTTTAAATACAGAAAAAGCAAACAAAAATACATATTTAAAAATATAAAAAATACTAGACCACTGAATCGGGTACAGGGACCAAAATACCGGTGGTTAGGGTTCCAAAGATTAAGAAGAAGGAGGAATACCTTCTGCATTAGATCCTTGATCCAGCGTTCTAACGTGAACCTCTTAAGGTGTTGGTCGAGGCTCTTGGCTATCAATCCGTGAACAGATATAATTATTGGAACAATGATCATCAAATCCACATTCCACATGTCGACAATGTCGTGAAACAGATCCAAATACATCAATTGTTTTTCTTTTTCATCTTTCACGAGATTCTCGTCATGAGGTACGACGATATCGACAATCATTGCGCGGTACTCTAATCAATATATCACCATAATATCAGGCTTATTGACAACAACAGTTCTAACTGTGATACTAAATCGATCCCAATATAACGCAGCACGACCGTTCTCGAGAACTGGGTCGGGCACATACTTATAGTATGGCACTTCAACATTAAGAAGTTGGTATTTGGGTAACTTGTTGGTGTAGGATCCTGGCTACTTGGTTGCGTCTGTGCAAATACTCACCGAGTCACTTATTATCCTTATTACTGTTATAAAGAAAATAATAATAACTGTATTACAACTATTGACAAAAAAGTATTAAGGAAGTCTTTTGTTTCATTAAAAATGACTAATATACATTGGTAAATGCCTTTTGTGACTCACGTTGTAAATAACTACAGGTTCAGTTTCATTATACACGTGTTTCACATTATCACTTTATTTATCTTTTCCTTAGTTAATACTACTTTCTTCTAATTGTTTTTATTGTTTTTCTGTATTTTCTCGTAATTTAAGCTTTCATCAAAGTTCAAAAATATTTGAAGACCAAAATTAGCCAAATCGGTGTGGTCATTCCCGAGTTAATAATAAAACTCTCTCAAACTAACAGTGATTCATTTTATATATAAAATATTTTTACAAGGTAGAAGAGCCAGGTTGATTTCAGCACTTACGAATCGGCTCGACCAGGTCAGTACTACCCTCTCACAGAAGATCAACCTAAAGCGACAGCATCCGTGATGTCGTGTTTCGTTAGTGCGAGACCGGAGACAAATTGATGCAGGGGTGACAGTTATGGTGGTTAGTGTGGGAGCCTTACACGCGGGGTGTGAAAAAGCATCTTACTAGACCTCCATAGTGTGGGTCGCCGTACTGCATCATCTGCACTCACAATGAAAACTGTGACTACAACTCTTGGATTTTATTCAGAATTTCTATCAGACAGAGTAGAGAGTCACTTTGACAGGCTTTTAAAGAAACAATCATAATATAAAATAATATGCATATTATAGATAAACTACACCTAGAAAAAGAACAAATGATCTTACTGATCACACAATTATTTGTTCTGGATGGAAATCGAACTTATGGCCTTTAACTTAGCTGTCAGGGTCACTAAACACTAGACCAGCAGGCCAGTTGAACAAGGCCACGTTTTAGTGTTTAGATTTCGTGTCTATGCAATCATTCGATTGTGCTATATTAGTTACCTTGACTAAGAATAACTTGTGTAAGACCTGCACTTTTCTTGTCATCATCATCATACTTTAACGTTCTTCTGCTTGGCATAGACCTCTCCTATGAAAGGGTGTTTTGACCTACTATATCATGCTGGCGAGACTGTTTGTTATAGGGTATGTGTCCCATTTTCCTTCTCTTTGCAGTGCTATTGTCCTGCGTAGTTTACTCCCTTAATCTAATCTTACGATGGATTACCCTTTGTATTTATCATCATCCCGCATCCACCTTCTATTAACTCGAGAGACTAAAGATGTGTGCAAACACATGATCATTATCCAATATAATACCTTGAAAATAAGTAAATATAAAGTATCATTCTGAAATAAGTCGATTTCAAAACCTTTATTCTGCTTGATTGCAAAACCTTGACTTCGCAGGTTTATCTGTTTAAGTCAAGGTATGATTTCGTAACAGTATGCAAATGCCAAGTATCTACAGGGTGGACCAAGAATTCGTTAACAATTGAACCCAACATCCCGTTGTGCAACAAATAAATGCCGTCTCTCTGACCACTAGCTTGTTTCTCGGCAATTTTGCCGCTATGGATCGCTTTACGGGGCCGCAGCGCGCTTACTGTGTGAAACAATTTTATTTATACAACAATTCGCTTATTACTGTGAGACGCTTATTTCGCGTTTTACACACGACTTAAATCAGTGTCCAAGTGTTCGTTTAATAAGGAAATCCGTGAAGAAGTTTGAAGAGCTAAATGTGAAGCAAACTGGAGACTCACGGACTTCTCGGACTGAAGAGAACGTGTAGCAAGTTTCCACTTCTGTTCGACGTAATCCAGATTTATCGACGCGCAAACATTCAGCTGAATTAGGATTATCCTGCACATCATTACGCCATATTTTGAAATTACATACATATAAGATCCAGATAGTGCATGAACTAAAACCTAATGATTTAAATTTGCACAAGGCGTATGGTGAAACAATGTTAGAACGATTTAGTAATTTTGAAAACATCTTATTTTCTGACAGGCCATTTTAATCTCAACGGACATGTAAACAAACAGAATTGTAGGTATTGGAACAGTGAAAATCCCAGAGCTAAACACGAGAAGCCCACAAAGCTAAACAAGGTAACTGTATGGTCTACAATTTCAGCTAAAGGAATCATTTGACTCTACTTTTTCGAAGATTCTCTCCATTCAGCTACTGTGAATTCTGCTAAATATGTGAAAATGTTACAGGAGTTCTTGGGACCGATGTTACTGGAATTTGCTGGCTATAATTGTAACACATGGTTTCAACAAGATGGAGCCACTTGTCACACATCCAATGAGTGCCTGCCGGTAGTCAAAGTGGTCACCCAGAAGTCGAGATCTATCTTCAGCAGACTTCTTTTTATGGGTTTATATGAAGAATCGTGTCTACATCAATAAACTAAATACGCTACGTCAACTAAAAGAAAAAAAATCTGCGATGAGATGTCGGCGATATCACGATCTCTTTGCCGACGAGTATTCGAAAATTTCGGTGCTCGCTTAGAAGAGTGCAAACGTCGAAACGGTGGTCACTTAGACGATGTAATTTTTAAAAAATAAATTTCAACTAATTGGCTTTCTTGTAAATAAACAACTTTTATAATATATCAAATAGTTTTTTACACAATTTTTCTAATGTGGCTAATATCAATTCGTGGCCTATCCTGTATAGTAAATTGGCAGGTAATCTTAGAATTTTAAAATTCATTAGCATAACGAATATATTGTTAAACAACACTAGCATATAAGCACTATAAAATCTACCAACATGTTATTGTTAGACAGAGTTCTCTGTACGTATAGAGATTCGATTTTTACGCAACTTTATGAGAGACTAATTTTTGTCTGCGTCGTCGCCCGCGTGTTTGTCGATTATCACGATAACAAGTAGTCCTTACCCAAAACTACAAGTATTTAGTTTAAAAGTGCAAGTGTAAGGGGCAGCCGCCCAGTCGCACTTTCAAAATTTGCAGACTTTCGCATTTATAGACTAGAGTAAAGTACACTGAGTGGTTCCAGCAATTACTTCTTTCTACTGCTCTGATCGTTGTAGATTCGATGCCGAATTTTTAAGGAATTTCTATTGCGAGAGTTGGAAATATTGAAAAAAAAAATGTCTTATTGGACGCAGGCACTCTATCAATGCCAATTAACGTGTATAATTAATGAAAAAGTTTTCTAATTCTATAAGTTCAATGCCATAATCTTTTCAGCAGGCTTTTCTAAGATTTCACTTCTCACTAAAATTATATAAATTATGACTTAGCGTTTGTTACGAAACTGTCACTTCAGGTTAGCGTAATAGGTGGAAACTATGCGGTAAGTAGCTACGCTAACAATATAGTGGTTACAACACACTGCGATTAACTAATGGTAGGCTGTAATTTTGCGATTATAACGAGTTAGTTGTGTTACATCAGGAATTTTATGGCACCCACGTTCGTATATCCCATAAAATGTATAGTATTAGAAACGAGAGTGAACAAAAAGCAATATCATTCTGCTACAGACATGTCTATATTAATAATGTATATGTAAATTGTATTAACTATTGTTTTGACAACTACTTGTATTATTTGGTTCCACTCACGTATTAAGGGGCAAACTTGTCTATCTACGTTGTATTTATTTTTGTTATTCTAATAGTAATTAATATGTAAGATAATTAATAGTTGATCATTTGATCAACTATATCTATTTTTATCTACTAATTACCTATGGAAGTGGAATACCTATAAGAAGTAGAAAAAGAATATAAGAGTATGTACATTCTGAAGTTGCGATTGTGTGATAATAGAAGATTCACGAAATTAATTTATAAAGCGAATGTGTGTGGATGTGCTGAAAGAGATCATCCAAATTACTGATGTTTAGTGAGTGGTAGTCAATTGTCTCTACCTACAGCTCTAGGAAATAGGCGTGACTATATGTATGTACAATTGTGACTTCATAGTTTTTTTGTTTTATTATCAGAATTCGCCATAGCATCTCCATCAGACTCGAACCGCAAAGACCAGTTGTTGTCCAGCTTGTTTCCGGAAGGTCATCCAGCGCGGACGTTTACATGGGGTAACCTTCGCAGCCTTCGTGATGACATAAATGATGATGAAAAGTTACATAAGGCTGCCCACGAATTTAGGAAACGACATTACAGTGCACATCGCATGACTGTTGCCGTTCAGGTATTTATTTAAACTTGATTTTGACCGTTGCTCGTAGAATTCCTGAAGTTTTAAATATTATTAACGTAATATTTGGCTTCCATATATCTGAGGACCTAGTGTGAATTCACTACACACCAACTCGCTCTTGGCAGCGGGTCAATCACATTGCCGAACGCGGTCACCTTTACAATCGAGTAGGTGTGAAATAAACTCACACTAGGTCTTCTGCATTAAACAAGTGCATTTCATGGTTGAATATAATAGTGCAATTGACGTAAAAAGTCGTATCTACATCTCAGTATAATTCAGTTAAATATTTGAATATCAGAATCAATCGTCAATAGAAGATCGTATAAACAATATAAGAAAACTCTCCTGTTTTGAAATCCACTCCTCTTTAGGAGATAACATCTAACAATAGACGACACGGGCATTGAAATTTAATAAAATAAAATGATGTTTGCTTTTGATATTTGATTGATTTAACGCGTTCATTAATCATATAAACTATTATTGTCATAATCATTGTATAGTAATATGACTCACAAATGCAGTGATTGGTACGATTGACTAACAATAAATCGTTCATTGCTATTTGACCACCCTTTTTCATGTTTAATAAAACTAAAAAACAGTAATGCAAACCTGTTGTAGAAGCCCAATTTCTAGTTATTGTTTTAAAATTTTCAGGCACGCATGGACTTGTCCGCTTTAGAGCAACTTGTAGCGAGCACATTCGGACAAATCCCTACTAATAAACTGCCAGCGGATGACTTCAGTGATTATGCCTTCAAGCCTGATTCAGTGACTGAAGAGTTTCGCAGTATTTACTATGTTAAACCTGTGGGAGATACCACAGAGGTAAGATTTTTCATAATACATTGCTGGAAACAGACCTCTTCTTAGTAAGGAGGTCTTGGCCTTCTATACCACGTTGAGTAGTCGACTCTTGGAGCCTGTTGATGTGTGATTGATACCACGTTCACCAGATGGATTGATATAAAATAATAAATAATTTTGACATACTATCTAGTTTCAAACTAAGCAGAGCTTGTACTATGAAAGTTAGTTATAGTTATACTTATATACTTTTTTTATAAACATGCATATTACATGTGCATAGAATTCCCACTAAGAACTTAGGACCCCAAGTAAACTTCACCTGCAAGTGCAACACTTGCTGATCGATGGACGAAGTTCTGGCAAACTAAATATCCCGATTAGCGCCAATAGAAAAGGGCGTTTAATATGCCTCGGGCTACCCCTTCGGGGAAACAGGCATCATTTTATGTATGTATGTACATCTATACTGCCCTGCTAAGCGCAAAAGCGGTATCTCAAAAAAAATCGTAAAATTGATTTTTATGCCATCGGATAGCTTTAAAAAATACGCATCTACTGGACTAAGCCATTTAGCACTATCTTGTTCAAAACGTATGAAAAAACCTTAAGAAAGATTTTTCTATCTCAGTTTTACCATATATCACTAAAAGGGTGTTAGAGGTATATTAATATTACGTAGGCAACCAGCCGCAAATTTAAATATCGCTAAAATTCTTAAATAAATACACAACTTTTGCTTAGCCGATAAGCGGTAAGTAGGATGAGTAAAATCAGTAATGAGTTACCGCTATAATGCTTAGTATTTTAATGCTTGCATAATACGCAAATTGTTTTGAATTAGTGAGATACGGTTGCAATAGCAAAATTAAATTAGCCCTTATGGTTTTACTGGATAAGATCGAATTTCTAATACATTTTACAGTGATTTATCCCTGCCCTTGGCAAATTCGTTCGCAAATTCGTGTCATAACTTGTTTGTTTTTGTTGTGAAGAGGTCATGATATTTGTGCAAAATTAAGAAAAAAACTGTAAATTAAGGTGCTTAATGGGGTAACTTCATACATTGACATTCAGGTAAGTCCTATTAAATATTATTTTAGCATTTTGTAACCATAATCATTGCAAAATTAGAAATTTTGTGTTAAACTTTCTTGCGGTTGGCGTGCGCGCCCTCGTACGCATTCGTACTTAGCAAAATTGACCTTGATCTACCAGAACATAAAGTACATTATTTTTAATCATATTTTCCCAGCCATACGGTTATTGTTGTTCCGATGATAATAAGTTGATTTGCACTTTACATTACGTAAGTGCAATATTTTAATTTATTTCCCAAATATATAATTTGTATTATGTTTGTTAAAGATAACTAAACGTTTTTGATGAATAAAATAATTCAGTTATACTTATTAAATATTGTTACAGATAAACCATGTCGCAAAGAAATACGAAAATGATGATGCTTTTAGCACAAAAAAATAAGGCGTTGAGGGAAAAGTTTAAGGAATCCAAACAATTACAACGTAATATTAAAACGATCGATCCCGACTTTTTTCCTACTAGTGATTCAGATGATGATCCCGCATTTTCAAGATTCAACAGTGCTGATCAATTACTAGCTCCGATTCTTCCTTCCTCAAATGGTTTCGACTTTGAAGATTCACATTTTTTATCGGGTCCGTGTACATCAAACGTTGATTATTTCGCTATGCATCAGGATGATCAAAACACAGAAATCGGGAATAACAACAAATCCCCTAACTCGTTGATCACATTGACAACTGTGCCAATTATTGAACATAATGATTTAAGTGACATATCATCGCCAGGCTTTTGTTTTAATACACACAACATACACAATGTTTTTAATTGCGGTAATCCAGAACCTTTGATCACAGATACTATTGAAGATCAACAAAGATCCTGTATTTTTCAAGATGATACAGAAAAAATATTGATAACTGCTTCCGATAATACTATTTGCACTTCTGAATCTCTTAGGAATAATTCAAATGTGATAAGTGTTCAATACGAAAAATCTGTTGAGAATTCATCTCAAGGACACGAAGTGACACCAAATGATAATCTTAGGGACACCGAGAATCTGACACAAAACGAGATAGCTGATGGAAATACACATAATCTTACAACTTATACTAAGGCCGGTACAATTAGGAAAAGAAAAAAACACGACCAACCTCTCAAAGTCAGAAATGAAGTGAAAAAAAGTGAGATTAGAGAGAAACATAACGTTAAACCACCCTGTCCTGCTTCATGCAAAAAGCAGTGTATCCAAAATATATCGGAAGAGCAGCGAAAAATTATAAATGAGAGCTTCTGGAGTTTGAATGACAAAGAGAGGAAGGCTTATATGCTGCATCACACCTCAGCTAAATCTGTGAAACAAAGAACAGTAACAAGATTTGAATCAGAGGAGTACAGAAAAAAAGTAAGCTACAGTTATTCACTTAAGGCCGTGCTCGGTACAAAGTATGGAGTATGTAAAACCTTCTTTTTGACAACTTTGGGCTACAAATCATCTAATGACAAACCTTTACATACGGCTTTGGCCAATTCTAACGACACGGTTGCACCACCAGTAGACAAAAGACTGGGAGCTACTCCTCACAATAAAATTGAATCTACTCCTATTAAGGAACATATAATGAGCTTTGAGCCGAGTATATCTCATTACAGGCGTGAACACGCTCCCAATCGCTTATACTTACCCAGTGATTTGACAATCAGTGCGATGCATAAAGACTTTTTAGAAAAAAATTCGTCTTGCAAAGTATCTTACGATAAATATCGAGAAGTAGTCGCAGAATTAAATATTTCTTTTGTAAAGCTTGGCCACGAAGAGTGTGAGGACTGTGAAGAGTTCCGTTTACACGATGATACACATACCAAAGAAAACCTTAAAGAAGACTGTCTAGGTTGCACGAAGTGGAAAAGTCATAACAAACGGGCATACATGTCCAGAGAGCAGTATAAATTAGACAGTGAGCTAAATGAAACTGATACTGTTGTATATTCTGCTGATTTACAAAAAGTTATCATGCTGCCCAGGATAGACATGTTCAAAACTGCTATTTTTACTCATAGGATAGTGGTTTACAACGAAAGTTTCGTGCCAACTGGTCAAGGCCGAAAAGATTTGAGTGTTTTTCCTGTACTATGGTATGAAGGGTTGTTTGGACGTTCCAAAGCCGAAATTATAAGTGCATACTATCAATTTTTTATTTTTCATCGGGATAAAAAAAATATCATACTATGGGTTGATAATTGTTCCTCCCAGAACAAAAACTGGACGTTTTTTTCTTTCTTAATTTATATTATAAATTCTAAGGATATCAACGCCGACAAGATTGTCATCAAATATTTTGAATCCGGCCACACCTTTATGTCAGCTGATAGTTTCCATCATAGGGTAGAGCTGTCCATAAAACGCATGAAAAACAAAATTTATGATTTCGCAGATTTTTCTCAGGCAGTTAGCACTGCAGGAAAAAATGTAAAACTTAAAGAGATGAACATGCAAGACTTTTATGACTGGGATGATTATACCACACAATATGCACTGTCTCGAATTAAACCGCGTCCATATGTCAGCGAAATGGTTGAAGTTGAAGTTAAAAGAGGCAGTTTTGATATCACCTACAAAACAGGATTCGATCAAAATGCAATTACTGCTAGCATTATAGGAAAAAAAATTTTAAAAAGTCATGTCTTGCCTCCACCAAAAAAGAAAACTGCTCCGGAAGGAATTTCAAGAAACAAAAAAGAAAATATTTTGAAATCTTTTCAAAATATAATACCACAAAATAGAATGTCCTTTTGGAGAGAACTCCCTACTTTTGACTACTAAAATTCCTTCCAAAAACCGTTTGTTTTTAAATATTTTTTTATGTAATTTCAAATTTTAATAATAAAAAAACGTTATATATATACTTTAATTGTTTTTTTTTTTCAAATAATACATATTTTATTCGATAGAAAATACATTCCTTTTTGTATACACACATGTTTGAGAAGAGCTAACGAAAAAGCGGTATCTCAATTTTAATTCTATAGTTTACTAAGCGGTGTAACCGTATCTCATGAATAAAGTACATTATTATACATTTTTGATAATTTAACTAATGTGATAACAAATACACCCTATATAATATATAAATAATATTTAACAAATAAAAAAAACTATACATAAAGTATATATATAACTATTTTTACATAACTTCAATTATCTCAAAACTCGCTTTCTTTGAGTTACCGCTTTTGCGCTTAGTTGGGCAGTATATTATACATAAAAAACATCCAATTCCAAAATAAATATTTACAAATCGTACAAACATTTTGTCCGCCCTGGAAATTGAACCTAAGACCCCAGCACAGCAGTCGCATACGCTCCCAAAGCGTCACCGAACCAGTCGGTATAGGGTTTGATTCAAGTTTTCCTGCTTTTTGCGGTGTTGTTGTCCTGTATAGCTGGCAACCTTATGCTCTTACGACTCCCTCGGAATGAATTGAGGTAGTGGACACTCAGTATTCTCGATCTGTCACCACACACAGACTTTTAGGAATAATATTTATATAAATGATATTCAAACACTTCCTTAACTTACTGATTCTGTGTACTCTCATTGTATAACAATGCATTTGTTAAATAGATGTGTATCTTATTTTTATTGATCATGACGTCAATGAGCAGTACTCTATATGCAACAATAGTATGTCCTCACAATGGACACAAGAAAAATACTATTTTATCCGAAGGTACTTTCGGTTCTGGATTGTCGTTCGTATGTTTTTGATGTTAATGATGCGCCGGAGTCTAATGTTAATCTAATGTGTTTGGGTGTTTTCTGTGTATTATATGTATGTGTTTACAGAAAAAAGTATATATGCATTTATATCAGTTGTTTAGTACCCATTTTTTTTTTTGACGTGTGGAACTCCCCTCGGGCCGTCACCCCCCGGGGTTTACGGAGGGGTGGTGTGTCGGAATCGGATCGACTAAAACCACACGGTGTGCCACTCTGCGCCTGAGATAGGAGGGATTTGGGAACCGCTGCTATTACGACATCCAGATCCCTCCTAGCGCCTGCCCGCTACCGTGTGCACCATCTATGGGTAAACTCTCTATTTTAGGCGACGTACGGCACGCGCGGACGTCACCTCCTCGCGGCTGGCCATTATAGCGGGTGGAGGGGAAAACCCGTCCCGTCCACCCGCGGCCACACTTAAGGCGGCATGAGGCGCTGGTATGCCGCGCTGGTTGGAATTGGGTTCGAGTGGATATCGTCCTCCCGGGCCTTCTCCGCTACCTCCTTCCGCGAAATTACGTCTTCGCAGAAGGTTGCGACCGCGGTAAAACAACTGTCGCTACCGGCCATGGAGCGTATGACGGCCGGTAACGAGAGATCTCCTCCAATAACTGCAGTGAGGACCCCACGCTGCGCCGCCCAGGCGGAACAAACCGCTAGCGTGTGCTAAGTCGAGTCCTCACTGCAGTCGCAGTGATAACAGGCGGGACTCAATTCCCTCCTGGCGACCGAGTGCAGATACTTCCCGAAGCAACCATGCCCGGAAAGGACCTGCGTCAGTCGGAAGGAAAGGGTCCCGTGCTGCCGCCCTGCCCACTCAGCGGTGACCGGCTGGAGAGCCTCCACGAGGGCAAAGCCAGCACGTGGAGTCTCCAACCGGAACGACCAACGAGCCATCGTGGCTCGACGAGCGGCCTCACGCCACTCGCGTATCACCTCGGGCGGGTGCCGTATGCCGCTACCCGCCCGGAAGTTAACCGTCCGCCGATAAAATTCGGCGAGCACTTCCGCCTCCAAATCCCACGGGGAGTTCCGGCCAAGGCGCACGCCGCCTCCGTCGATACGGTGCGGTAACCACGTATGGCTCTAACCACCAAAATCCTCTGAGGGCGCCAGAAGCGAGCCCTATTCTGGGCGGTCAGAGCCGCCGCCCACACCGGTGCACCATACAGCGCCATTGACCGAACAACCCCCGGTGTATAGTCGTCTCGTCGCGACGCTGGCTCCACCCAAATTGGGCAAAAGTCGCCCAAGAGCAGAAGCAGCGCCGACCAGCTTTGGAGTAAGCTGTCGGAAGTGCTCGTCGAAGAGCCACCTGACGTCGAGAATCAGGCCCAGATACTTCATCTGAGCCTTAATCGGTACGAGGACCGAATTGACTACGATAGAGGCGCCGGGGGGTGGACCACGACGGGGCCCATGAAACAAAAGGGCTTCCGTCTTATCTAGGGCCACCCGTAAACCCAGCGGCTCAATGCGCCCGACCACCGAAGAGACTCCCACGGTGGCCAGGCGCGCCGCCTCTTGAAAATTTGCCCCCCGGGCCGTGACCAATATGTCATCGGCGTAACAAATTACGCCCAGCCCGGGGGCAAAACGACCTCGAAGGGCTCAGTCGTATCCCATATTCCACAGGAGTGGTCCGAGGACGGACCCCTGTGGAACACCGCACGACATGGGCCGCCGCCTTAGAATACCATCTCGGTCCTCGTACACGCGCCCGCCCCGCCCGAAAACCAAATTGGGCGTCCGACAGAGTTGTTTAGTACCCATAGTACAAGGTCTGCTGAGCTTGGGACTAGTTGTCGTTGTATAAATATAGTAGAATATTATTATATTATTATATTTAACAACTACAGACAACTTTTTAAAGTAACGAAAGACACGTAATATTGATATACGTACATATAACATCATAAATCATTCCCGACGGTTAATGTTGTTTACCTTTAACATCTTAACTGATCTCATTGATTTTTCGATATTTTCTTATCTTTATTTTAACGTCCTTTTGAAGGCATTAATGATGACATTTTAAATTAAACAAAAATCTTCAACTGTATATAAGAATAGCATTTTATATGTAATATTATAAAGTCTTTGATTAAACAAGACGATGAAATACTTTTTAAGGTTACCATTATAACTTTTTATTATTCCAGGTCCATTTGACATGGTGCATGCGATCGCTACTAAACGAGTACGAGTCAAAACCTCACCAGTACATATCATATTTGCTGGGACACGAAGGGAAGGGCAGTTTACTCTCATATCTTAGGAAGAAGTAAGAAACAACAACTTAATATCATTATCACATTAGCACCCTTTACCAGTCCACTACTGGACATAGACCTTTCGTTAACAAGGAGCTTTTGGCCACCTATACCACAAAAGTTTAATTTAGGGTTTGTTTGAAGTTTCCCTTCTCTTTGCATTAATGTTACCTCTTACGATAGCCACGGAATAAATAAGGGTGGTGATATTCTGTATTCTTAATCCCACACCACACGGAGAGTGTTATAGTAAAGTAAGTAATTATATGTTTAGTTTTTTATTAACATCTCGAAATAGGTTTAATTTTAGTAATTAATAATAATCACTAAACAAGGCAAATAATAAAATAGCTATCGCATGTGTCTTCGTTCGCATTTTGACAGTAAATTCGATACACAGTACAATATTCTTTCCGCAAAGAAAGTTCATTATGTCCTTTTTGTTCTTCTAACTAGCAGAGTAAACAAACTCTTCTATCATATTGTAATATTAGGATATGTACCTAGTGTGTGTTTATTCCACATCAACTTACGCTCGACAGTGATTACGTTCAACGCTATGATTGGCCCGCACTAAAACTCATCACCAATGGCAGCGCCGAAGGCGGTCACCGTGACTATCGAGTTAACGTGAAATAAACTCACACTAGGCTTTTTTTCTTGTCACGAACTGATTAAAAATCGTACATCGTCTCGAGTACCACTAGTCGGGCACTAGGTGCACCCTAGAAACGAAATTCCTAACACTAAGCTCTTTGACTAGTTTTTTATTCACTTTCAGGGTTTGGGCGTTAGCTATTTACACAGGCAATTCCGAAAACGGAATTGACTACACATCTATATACAGCCTGTTCTCTACACGAGTTGTGCTCACTAAACAAGGGCTAGATCACGTTGACGAGGTACGTATTAAATCCCATATCGTATTATTATTAATTGTTGATCAACGTCAATACGTCAACGTTAATATATTTTTATTTCAGGTATTAGAAGCAATATTCTCATATATAAATATGTTGAAACAAATTGGACCTACAGAAAGAATATACGAAGAAATAAAGGTAATTAATTGTTTTTTGTACTTATAAATGACTAGTTTCGTCCTGTGGTCATACTTGCAGTTTATCATACCATTCTCTACCCACGGAGACACAAAATTCTTTCGAGATAATAAGTAGCCTATATGTTAGCTATCACTACACCAAATTTTATCCAAATTAGTCCAGCCGTTCGAGTGTAAAGTAGCAACAAACATGAAAACTTTCACCTATGTAATGTTAATGTAACAATAACTTACTTACTTTATTAACTAGTCAACTACAGTCCAAAGTACTAATGAATCAAATTTGTATAAAATCCCCTAACTTATTGAAGCAGTGACAGTTTAAAGTACTTAGTGGTCTACAACTCATTTATTTGTTCATAATTTCAACAGACAATAGAAGAGACAAGCTTCAGATTTGAAGAAGAATCACAACCGTCAGAGTACGTTGAAACACTTGCCGAAAATATGCACTTCTATCCGCCAGAACACTACATCACCGGTGATAGACTATATTATAAATATGACCCCAAGGTGAGATACCTATGTCTTTACTATGGTTTTTGTTTTTAGACAATCTATTTTAACTGCTTTATGATTGAAAAGTTTTATACTCCACTCTGGTTAAATAAAATATGTATGTATAAAGGCTGTCTGTGAAAATGTAAGCAATTGTCAGCTTTATAGATAAACACCTAAAGTTTAAAATGTTTTGTTTTTCTTGTGGTTTAATTTTTCAATTCATCAATCGTCAGCATTAACAGCCTTAATCAACTGCTGGACATAGCCCTTCTTACTACTACTATACAGGGAGGTTTTGGCCTACTATACCATGCTGGCCAGACAGGTTGGCTATTTAATTATTAGTATTATTAGTAATATTATAAAATTTACATTATAGTAAACTCTACTGAAGCTATAGAGATTATTTCGTATAAATATTGTGTCTGTTGTTTCTTTTCCCAGGGGATAACAGATTTATTGGATTGTATGACTGCAGATAAAGTAAATATAATGATATTGTCTAACAAACATTCCACGCCGGTAGCCTACGACTCCAAGGAAAAATGGTTCGGCACTGAGCACAAGAAAATGGGTAAGTAGTATCATTTACTTAGAGTCAATACTTGAGGTAACGGGTATCACTGCGTAGTCTTCAGATAACACCGCGGTTGGAGACAGGATCGGGGCGGTTTACCCCCTGCCAGCGATGTCTATATCGCTGTCTCTGAAAAGTAGCAGGTCCTGGGGCAGTGTAGGTCGTCGTTAGGTTGCGATGCGGTACTGTTGCGCTCTTAAAGCCGCTCCGGTGGTTACCTCGAGCCAAATGAGACTGCAGGCGACACCTGGGGATGTCCAGCTCCGAGCGACCAACGACAGGGGTGGCGGCTTATGCGTAGCCCCCCCTCGTTGTCATGTCCGGCCCACCAAAGAGCACATCCTATGACCAGGTAAACTAGTCATGCCTGGTGAGCTACGTCCTACGATCGATGTTGCATGCTAATCGGCATGAGAATAATTCATATCGCGACAGAGGATTAGCTCTACAGATCATTTGAAGCTCTATCATCCATCCATCGATATAATCCTGTATCGCTACTGAGTTATCCAAAAATCTCAGTACTAATAGATTAATCCAGTTGTACCATATTGCTGAAAGCGAAGTACAAACTAGGAGAAAAACGTGCTATTACGAATCATCATGTTAAAGTACTTGATGTTATCACCAGTTATTTTTTTGACAGACATCCCCGGTAAATGGCTTGACCGTTGGATAAACGCAGACCCATATTCCCAGTTCCACTTACCTGAAAAGAACATCTACCTGACTACCAACTTTGACCTGGTGGAACCCGACCCCATTTATAAGGAAGTCGCTGAAGAATATGATGTGGAGCTGTCGACTGTTTCCGTGAAAGATATCAGTAAGAAAATTGAAGGTAGTAAAAAGAAAGTGAAGGAATTTAAACATGGCGATTTGATTGCTACTGTTAATAATTTCAGGTAATATTTTTGATAATTTGTCTTTTATTGATTAGACACAAGTATGAAAAAACTATTTAAATATAGTTCATTCGCACTAAATAAATAGTGACGTATTGATCAAGCCCTGTTCCCGGACCTTAATGCGGAAGATGTCATCGGTGTTGGTCAACCACTTATACTAATTTTTAAAATAAAATTGTAACTTAGAAAAATAATTATTGTCTATGACGGTTTTATATTTATGGCATTTCACTGTAGTACGTCTATTACTATTACTTTTAATTATTATCTTATTTTCTTTTTTTGAATAGTTTATTTGCAATTTCACAAATGTAGGAGTTAATATCTGCTTTACTTTTTACAGATTAGACCAACCGAACCTTTTCCGAAAGAATCGTCACATGGAATTGTGGTACAAACCAGACTTCAAGTTCCGTTTTCCTACAGCCTTACTGTATTTCTACTTCATCACACCACTAAGCCTCAAGTCACCTCGAGAGTGAGTATATAAATAAAGATCATATTTAAGGATGCAATATCCTTAATTAAGAAACAGGAGCGTTTGAAATAACGTAGACGTGTACGTTTACAACGTGTACCAATTTTGCTCTAGTTAACAAAACTCTCCGTGAGAATACAATCAACTTAAATTTAGATATACCAATGGCGGACTTAAACGTAAAGTTATAATCTACGAGCATAAATTGTCAGTGTCAGTGAACACTAACTTCAACTCGCCACTTTCTACTACACTGAAGGTTGAGGGTTAGATTTTCACATGAAACAAGATTTTATGAGTCTAAAATTTTTGTACCGAGTCTTAGTCTGGGTTTTCTTGCGATCGTTTCTCAATATCTGTAAAGACCGCGCGAGACAGGATATATTCCCAGTGTGGTAGTTGTTTTGAATGAGAAAGAAAAGATGTGGGTATATTAAAAAGGAAACCAAAAGAGTAGGTCGTATTACGTATCGTCGCATCAGTTAAATTTACAAACTAAACAAGACTTTGTTATCCACAGGTCATGTTTACTAGATCTATGGACAGATGTGCTGCAACAAGGACTCAAGGTATGTACACATGATGATAAACCTTAGGACCTAAAACACAAAATGCACGATTTGATGTAGAAGTGTGCAATATACTTGTAAGAAATATAAAGGACTTTGAAAAACACATCTGAGACAACTAAAGTCAGAAGAACTTGAAATACGAAAAAAAAATTGAAGTCTTTCGTGCGGCTGGTGGTCTTTCCACGCTCAAAAAATGATTTAACAGAGTTTTAATTGTTTTGGAAGAAGTTTATAGCATTTAAAGTGTGTTTGTAATTTCAAATTAACAAGTTTGTCAATATGGTCCAAGAGCCCGTGAGTGCCAGACCTTCGTCATTTTATAAAAGCTGAAAGTTCTTCTATGTGTGTCCCTAGTACAGGTAAGAATGATCCCCAAACATGAAGCTGAGGCAGCGGTGGCTTTGGCAGATAACAGGCAACAAAGGTATGTAAAATTCCATCTCAAATTCGTCATAATATAAAACTTGATTTTTTTATATTTGATGCATAATAATATCAAAACTCGCGTTGCTCATTGCCAGACAGTTAGTATGGTTCCAACCCTCTGCCGGACACCCCTAAACTATTATAATTTATAATTATACTTACGTTATATTATAAAACCTAAATTTAATATATAATTTTTTGGGAGCCTATTAAACTATGTTTATATAGTAGCCGGACAGTTTCGAAGGTTCTATCATCTTGCCAGACGCATTCAAAGTGAGCAATAATCGGGAGAGCAAGGAGCGAATACAGTAACTAAACGTTATATTATAAAACCTAAGTTTCATATATAATTTTTTGGGAGCCTATTAAACTATGTTTACATAGTAGCCGGACAGTTTCGAAGGTTCTATCATCTTGCCAGACGCATTCAAAGTGAGCAGTAATCGGGAGAGCAAGGAGCGAATACAGTAACTAAACGTTATATTATAAAACCTAAATTTTATATATAATTTTTTGGGAGCCTATTAAACTATGTTTATATAGTAGCCGGACAGTTTCGAAGGTTCTCTCATCTTGCCAGACGCATTCAAAGTGAGCAATAATCGGGAGAGCAAGGAGCGAATACAGTAACTAAACGTTATATTATAAAACCTAAGTTTCATATATAATTTTTTGGGAGCCTATTAAACCATGTTTACATAGTAGCCGGACAGTTTCGAAGGTTCTATCATCTTGCCAGACGCATTCAAAGGCGGTCCGAATTGTACTCGCAGCACTTACGACGTTTAAACTGCTAACGTGTGGACCGATTTAGTGAGCGCGCGATAACGATGAAAATGATGAAAATATTTAGATTCAATTAAAATAAATTAATTTCTCTGTAAATTTCTTATCTTAAAAAAATGTGTCCTTTGGTATAATAAACACTAATATTTGATTTACTTTGTTTCATTGGCTTTATAATTTTAATAGCATTGACAATAATAAACTTCTTAAAAATGAAAAATAATATCAATTAAATTATTAGATTTTCGATATGATTGACATTGTATGAGAAACATTTTACTCAGTATTATTTTAAATATTTGTTATTGAAATTGTAAAAATTAATTAATGAAATTTCTGGATTAAGAAAAAAATAAACTGCAAAATTTGAAATTAATAACAATGGGTGCGCAGTGAAATTCCGCAATAGACTAAGCGCTCTGTTTCATTCGCACTAGTTACTGTATTCGCTCCTTGCTCTCCCGATTACTGCTCACTTTGAATGCGTCTGGCAAGATGATAGAACCTTCGAAACTGTCCGGCTACTATGTAAACATAGTTTAATAGGCTCCCAAAAAATTATATATGAAACTTAGGTTTTATAATATAACGTTTAGTTACTGTATTCGCTCCTTGCTCTCCCGATTATTGCTTACTTTGAATGCGTCTGGCAAGATGATAGAACCTTCGAAACTGTCCGGCTACTATATAAACATAGTTTAATAGGCTCCCAAAAAATTATATATTAAATTTAGGTTTTATAATATAACGTAAGTATAATTATAAATTATAATAGTTTAGGGGTGTCCGGCAGAGGGTTGGAACCATACTAACTGTCTGGCAATGAGCAACGCGAGTTTTGATATTATTATGAATCAAATATAAAAAAATCAAGTTTTATATTATGACGAATTTGAGATGGAATTTTACATACCTTTGTTGCCTGTTATCTGCCAAAGCCACCGCTGCCTCAGCTTCATGTTTGGGGATCATTCTTACCTGTACTAGGGACACACATAGAAGAACTTTCAGCTTTTATAAAATGACGAAGGTCTGGCACTCACGGGCTCTTGCTCTAATACTTTCATATGTTAATCCAGTACTAAATCAATTTTTTTTTAAATTTTTGTCAACCCGTCCTGCTGTCTTATTTGTTCCATCCAATCTCTGAAAAGGCTGGACCGATTTTGACGAGACTACTTTTATTTTAAAACAACCGCTTTTTTGTTGAATTCCACACGGATGAAGCCACGGGTAATTGCTAGGTTATTTATATAATAAATAGTGGCGTGATAATACTGTATATTAATGAGAGTCTATGAGATGTAATAGCTCTACAAATTTATGGTTCTAAATTTTTTACTGTTACGAAGATACTCACAGTCGAACGACATATCTATTCGCTTACGTCCTCTCCTCCCCTCCCCATTCACCGCTTAACAGGAAGGCGGGCTGGTCGCAAAAATATTATTAGGCCGCAACAAATCACATTGACCGGACTAATAAGGCGGAAAAGCCTCTGTGGCTCCCCCCAGGATAGGGTCTGACTAGGAGCTGCGTTGATCCTAGAAGGAACCTGAAATAATAAGGGCCGGGTTCTCTACAGAGTAGGACGTCTTACAGTGCCTGCCGTCGAGGTGGTTTTTAGTAGAAACACCACATGCTCCTGGTTCTACCGATTTTCACCCCGTCAACAACAGAAAAGGAGGTTATCTATTATTTAAATGATGTCTACTGCACAATATTTATTATTATCATAAGGGCTTCTTCTTAAATTTGCCTCTTTTATTTGCGTTGAGTAAATATGCTCCTGGCGTAATATAATTTCGTTATTATATTTTGTAGGAAGATGTGTATCCAGCTAACATGGCAGACCTGTCTCACGCACTGTATGTCGGCGATAAAGGACTCACTATGAAAGTTAGTGGATACAGTCAAAACCTACATGTGAGTATAAAAAAATATTTAGTAATTAGCTTTGCGAATTTATACGATGGTTCTATCAGTTACAAATAATTTTATCGAAAACTAGTAAGATTTTTAAAGCAAATTATATTTGTGTATCCATTTACATAAAATTTACAAACTGCTTCGGTGGTCCAGTGGTAGCGTATGTGGCTGCTATGCTGAGATCTCAGGTTTGATTCCTGGGTCGGATGAAATGTTTATATGATCTGCAAATATTGGTTTCGGATTTTGGGTTTTTTCTATGTATAATTTGCATGTATTTACAAAAAAAAAGTGTATATGGCCATTAGGGTGTCCCTTATATGAAAAAAAAAATTTTTTTTCGAATTTCGAAATGCATACCCTCTATAATTTTTACTAATGCTATAAGATACTTAAATATAAAATTTTATCAATCTAGCATAATTGCAACCAGTGCCGACCGAGCTTTAAAGTTTAATAAAAAACGTGTTTTGTCCTAAAATTTCAGTCTGCTATAATTTCACTATAAATGCAATGAATTAAGTGAATAAAATTAAATAATAAATTAGATGAACATTAATCTTTAATTAAAAACATAAAGAAATAAGAATCATTCAGGGTAACTTCTTTCTAGAGTAGTTTTTTTACAGTCTGGATACAATTTTAGATGTTTCTGGACACAGCGCAGCAAGAACTGTTTTTGTTCTTCTTCAGCCGTGATAAGTCCGTTAAAATCTTGCATTAATTTAACAGCCCTTTCAGCAGTATCATTTACAACTCTCAAATAACTTATTCTTCTTTTAGCCTCCAGAAAAGCAGCATTGTTATTCCAAGAAGATACATCTTCCATTAGAAAACTGTCGTCGATCTGCAGTCGTGATAAAAATTGTTTACTCTTTTCCGATACAAAATCATCCAGTGCTTTGTCTAAAAAAAAAGAAAAATAAGTTAAATAACAAATAAAAATCAACAACAATTTTGAAAATAAATAAATAAGTATTGGACATTGAAATTGAAATCCAACAAAAAGTCAATTTAACTTACCAAACAACTTTTGAGTCAGTTCTTCCTTCGACGGGTCATAGCGTTTGCTAAAATCCGAGATTTTGTCCCTGTTGAAGTTGGCAATCATCTTCTTCTTAGTTTGGTTGTCAACTTCATCATCAAATAGTGATAGAATGACTGTCTCTTCACATAAATACCACAAGTGATGGCTGAACTTGCTTATAGAAGCTTTAGAAATTGTTGCGTCAACTTTTTCATACTCTTTTAACATCTTCAAGAAGCGCAAATCTTGATTAGGTGCTTTGGTCGCCACTGTACATTCGAGCCAAGGTTTAACATACAATATTACGAGAAATAAGCAAACATCTTGTAGAGCCTTTTTGTCCTTCGCAGTTACTCTGCATTGTGACTGAAGTAAACATATTTTTAAAGAATAGATCGCTCTCGCCATCCAGCGTGCCTGATGTATAGCTCCGGGGGGCCTTAGTTTTAATTTTTCCTCTGTGTCTCCTCCTAAAAATATTACGCACAGTTCGACCAATTCGCGGTAATCATCTCTTACAAAACCTTTATCTAATTCTGCCTTATAAAATAGTAACAACGCTTGAATGTCTGTCTCGGCAACCCGTGCTTTTACGAAATTAAGAGATGGTTCAATTTTAGTACAATCAATGTTTTTCCAATTTTCTTGGAACTTTTTGAACATCGGAATATCTGGGTTACTAGTAATTTGCTTAATCTTGGTTTCAAAGACAGCTTTTAGGACCAATTCATAAACATGATGACGACAGGCGAAAAGCAACAATTCTCTTCCTAAAGTTTGCTCCAAAATAGCACAAGCTCCATTGAAACGGCCCATATTGGAAGCTGTTGTGTCGCAGCACATTATTTGCACTTTATCATAAAGGTTCCAGTAAAAGAGAGCTGCTGATACAGCCTTCGCTTGATGTTTTCCAGAAGAACTTTCTAGTTTCGGCACTGCAAGAAGCTGCTCTCTATCGTCAAATGAAGCTATAACTGGCAAGCGTTCTTCTTTTGAACTCCGTACATCCAACCCCGGTAATAGTTTTCCATCCCAATGGACTGTGACTATGTCGGGTACATTGTTTTGGAAGTTAGATTTTATTGCTTCTGCCCTTGATTTTCTAGTTTCAGTACGAATTCGCTGAATCGAGGATTTGTTAATACAGAAATCATCGCTGCTCAGACCAAGCGCTTCTACCACCGCATTAAGAATGTAAACGGTATCTCTAATGCTTAACTGGCATCGATCTAAAGCTGCAACTAGTTTAGGTGTTATAAGATTCTTTCTACCTCTTTTTGAACTTTGTTCATGGCAGGGAACGTCCGGCAAGCTGAGTTCAGAATTCAAGATCTGTTCTTCGTCTGAATCTTCTACACTGTCTAAGTTATTTGTGGTGGAAGTAGATGCAACAGCTAGTGATTCTCTTTGTCTTACAATCCTTTCCTCTTCTTCCAATCGTCGTTGTCTAGATCTTTGTTCTTTTTCCACCAATTTTTTATCTACACCACCTAAGCATCCCGGTCGACCTGGCTCTCTCTGTTTCATTAAAAATAATTTATCTTCCTCTATTTTCATTCTCTCAAAAGCATCAGCATGTGCAATATCAAACAAATTATCAAGATTAATTATAAAATTGTTCTCACGACTCTTAAACGTAATCTGAGTTTTCTTACAATTTTTTTGCAACTCTCTCCAAACATGATATAAATCAATAAGTTTCTTCACGCAGTTAGGAAATGCCCTTGTTGGAATTCTTGCTTTTTCCCAATATATGATGCACTCCCTAATCACAAGATTTGCACTTTCACTAACAGTCAATTTAACCTCACGAATATTGTAAAATAGGACTGAGAGAACTTGTCGATTAGATGGTAATTTTGCACCATTTATTTGGTAGCTAGTCAATCCGATAAGAAAAATATTTTGTTTATCACTCCGTAATTCCACCGACATGTTTACGCACTAAACAATGATGCACTAATAGTCTCAAAAATCACGTACGAAATGGCAAATAAAACATGTCGTAACAGGTCACTGGGCAGTACTTAAGCAACTTGTATCGACAAGTTTAAATAGCAAGTCGGCACGGGTTATTGTTTATATATCGAACTAATATTTTTTTCTAGACAATATAGGGTTATTACGAAACTTTTAAGAAGGTATACGTAAAAAAATATCGAACTTGAAATTTAAGGGACACCCTAATGGCCATAGTACGAGTTCTGCTTAATTTGAGTCTAATTGGCGTTGTGTGTCAAATGTCTGAATTATTGTTATTATTATAGTTACTAGTGGAACTGGTAACTCGAGGGATGAAGACGTCTACTCACAACCTGACAGATGCGATGTTCGAAGCGGTGCGAGAGGAGAGAGCCCGCACCTACCACAACGCGCTCATCAAACCACACAAACTTGCCAAGTGAGACACTTTGATACATTATATTCTAGTGTAATAATATTAACCCACTATACAATAAGCTGTCTCGTTGGTCTTACGGTTAACGGATGCGACTGCCGATCAATAGGTCTCGGGTTCGATTCCCGGCTTAGACCAAAATGTGTTACTGAGTTTTTCTGATTATTAAAAAGCTTAATTACAGCCCAGAATTTGGTAGGTGGGGTGTTACCTGTCGTGCTAATCTAATGATAATCTTCCAATCGGACTACGAGAGTGGAAGTACAGAGAGTGCACCTGTGTTACGCACACACTTGTGCACTAGTGTACTGTATCGTGTAGTTTTACTGTAACCATTTTTTTATTCAGGGACGTTCGTATTAACATCCTAATAAAACCGTACGTGTCACCTCGAGAAAAAGCGACAGTTGTGGCTGATCTAACGCTAAATGACCTGAAACAATTTAGCGAAAAACTCCTTAGTACCATGTACTGCCAGGTTAGTGACTCTACCTATTACAATACTCAGTGACTTTTATTTGTACAGTATAGAACGCCGCGTCAATTCTTCTAATACCCTAACAAATGAATTTCTCTCTGAAACTGACCAATTTCATAAAATCTCAGTACTTGCAGTGTTAGTGTTTGTACATTAATTTATGAAATAACACAGCGTCTCCGTGTAACGGATTAAGAATAGGGATGGTCACCAATCCAAGGGAGCAAATCACACAGTACCACATCAGTGCAAACAGAAGGAAAACTTGAAACAAACTCTATGCCAATCCGTCTAACCGCGTGGTATAGTAGGCCGAAACTTCCTTGATAAGAAACGGTCTATGTCCGGTCTATTGATAATGTTGGTTTGTCACAATGGGCACAGCATTTAGTTGGACAGAAAATTGATTTTTGACAGTCAACATCCGTTACAAATAAAACTTTAACTTGCGATTAATTAAGGATTTTTAACGTTTCTCCACTTTGTTGTTTTTGTGTAAAGCTGTAGTTATACCCATATTTAATCTACTAAAGTACGGACCTATAGTTCTACGGATTTATATGAAACTAATGGAAAGAATACAAAAAAAAAATCAAATGTGAGAATTCTGATAATGTGCCATCCCTAGAAGCGCGACAAAATGAATACGATCTATTTGCATATAAAATCGTAAGGAACCAAGTAGATTTCTCTGATCAAATGTTTAAATAAACAGGATAACCTCGCATTAATGCTGAAAAGAAATACTTAGTTTTCGTTTCCTGTGCTAGAACTAATTAAAGAAAGAATTTATTTATCGTGCCTGCCATTTGTTTAACATAAGCATAGTTGCGATTGTAATAATCCCATATATATATTTCACCGCTCTCTACCCAAATTTAAGAATATATTCACGATTGCCAGGCTCTTAAACTTAACAACTGAGTCAAATAAGACAAATATGTAAATTTATTTTTGTGTAATTATTGTGCAATTTGTTAAAACTCAAATTGTATTTTAGAAAAACAGTATCTTTATTTTATCACTTTTTTTGTTTATTTGGCACTAAATAAAAATTCATTCGTGGAAACTGTTTTGGATAATGTGTAAACTACTTTTATTATTACTTCTTATCTGTTAAAATAAAATAACGACGATGTGTAACACAGCAATTGCAGTAATGTATGGTTTAATGTAATACATCTCGTGAGTCCTGTCTCCGCATTATACCATAAAAATACCCCAAAAACACAAACAACACTCGACAAAAGAGGCTGACTGCCTCTTTAGTCTAAGTTGTCTTTAGATATATAATTCCATATGTTATATGTCAGATCCTGATGCAAGGCAACCTGGCATGGCACGAGGCGATCAAAATAGCGGACGACGTACTCGATACCATAAAATGGAATGGACTTAGTGAAGAGGAGATACCCGAAGTAAGGGAAAGACATTTCATCTATAAAATTATTCACTGGCAATTATGTATCCTAAGTAACATATAATTAACACATATCTTGCTACGTTTAATTAGTCCATTTGCGTTAAGAAAATAGTGACGCATTGCTTGCACTAATGAAGCCTCGACCCCCGACAAGTTAGGTTCAAAAAAAATTGTCGTATAGTCTTGACGTTATCATCATCAACAAGGCTGTTGATGATGATAACGTCAAGATTGCAAACTTTCGTACAAAACGATTGTGTTCTCTGAGTGTTATATTAAATTAAAAAAAACTATATCTCACCTGTTCGCAAGGGGATTAGTATATCAATCATTTATATTGAAGAAAGATAAGGCATTTATAATACGTTTAAGTACTCTAAATTGTGTGGCTTAAATACTACCGTGGAGTGAAGTTATAAAACCAGATAGCGCAAAGTTAAGAAACAAAGTGAAACAAACACATTAAACACTTGATAAATGACATAAAAGTTCACTTAAAGAACCCTAAATCTTTCTTGTCTTTTGTTTACAGCTATAGGTGGGGTCGGTAGACATTTAATATAATAAACATTTTCGAACATTAGACACACAACGTCATCTAGTTTCAAACTAAGTAGAGCTTGTGCTATGGTAACTAGACTGACTGATAGAATACTTATATACTTTTTTTTTGTAAATACATACATATTACATAGAAAACTTCCAAACTTCGAAACAAACATTTGCAGATCATACAAACATTTGGTCCAACCCGGGATTGAAACCCGAGACCTCAAGCACAGCAGTCGCATTGACTACCGCTGAGCCACCGAGGCAGTTGCTTTTATTAAATTTCAAAATATTGTAATTTGGAACGATTAATGTTAAACAGATACAAAATATATGTAAATTTAAGTACACTTTTTCACGCAGTAGAAGAAAGCCCTTTTTTCCAATTCTACATATTGTTAAATTATATCTGTAGGTGCAAGTGGTCCAGCTGCCGTTAGGTGAGCGGAAGATCCGCGTGATGAGTTTTAATGAGCAGTCAACCAACAGCATTGTGACCAACTACTATCAGGGAGAAGCCTCTACGTCGCGGGACACCGCCACGCTTGAAGTACTGATGGTAATAACACTCTTTAAATATATTATTATAACCAAACATACAACAATGTTAGTGTAACGTTACTAATATTATAAATGCGAATGTAAATTTGTTTGTTACGGTTTCACGCAAAAACTGCTCAACCGATCATTATGAAATTTTGTACATATGTTCTTGGAGGTGTTAGAAATAACATAGGATACTGTTTATTAAAAAAAAAATGTTTATTTAAAATGATTTGTTACGAAACTTAATGTGGCACACCAAATTCCACGTGAGTGAAACTGCGGGCAAAAGCTAGTATTGTAATATTACGTCGCCTAATTAGAGAGTTTACCCGCAGTAGCGGAGTAGCGGGCAGGCGCTTGGAGGGATCTAGATGTCGTAATAGCGTCTTACTATAATTTCATGTTTGGTATCACTAAATCAGCATGATCAGCCTATTGCAGTCCACTGATCAATTTTGGCCTTCTCACACCCAACTACCTACCAGTCAAATAATAAGCTCCAATCCTCTTTCAATTACTTGTTTGTGTTATTTTAGTTTGGTATTTTACAACTACAGGGTGGGACACGAATTAATTAAATGATATGCGGGATAACCCTAATTCAGCCGAACGTTTGCGCGTTGATAAATCTGGATTACGTCGAACAGAAGCAGAAAATTGCTACACTTTCTCTTCGGTCCAAAAAGCCCGTGGGCCTCCAGTTTGCTTCACATTTAGTGTAGATCCTGTCTCTTCGAACTTTTTCAGCCATCTCTTTATTAAAGGAGCACTCGGACACTGATTTAAGTCGTGTAAATCGTATTCAACGCGAAATGAGGATTTCACAGTAATAAGCGAACTGTTGTTTAAATAAAATTGTTTCATACAGTAAGCGTGCTGCGGCCCCGTGAAGTGACCTATTGCGACAAAATTTTCGAGAAACGAACTAGTGGTCAGACTCGCACCCCGCGCTGCATTTATTTGCGCGGGATGTTAAATTCAAATGTTAACGAATTCTTGACCTACCCTGTAAGAATCACTTCAAAACAAAAAAAAAAGAACTGCAAGGAGTATTATCACCTACAAATAGCAACAAAAAGCAACAAGCTTTCTTAGTAATAAAATCACCATCCTTAAGGCTATAGAATTAGTATTACTACGGGCATAATTACTAAAGTTAGTCAAAATATGACATAACTAATACCTCGACAGTTACTGATGGAGGAACCAGTATTCGATGCTCTACGTACTAAGGAACAGCTCGGCTACAGCGTGTTCAGCATGATGCGGTACACATACGGCGTGTTGGGCTTCTCCGTTACCGTCAACACGCAGGCTGATAAGTTCAGGTATCCATAAACAATTTTTTTAACGTGTATAATCCCCCGGGCTGTCACCCCACCGGAGTTAGCGGCGGGGTAGTGTGTCAGAATCTAACCGATTAACACCATGTGCCACTCTGCACTTGCTATAGGAGGGGTCCGGGCACTGCTGATATTGAGACATCTGGACCCACTAGTATGGGTTACAATGATAGGACAAATCGTATGCTGCCTCTCTTTCTCGTACTGTCTCTTTTGTGTTCTAATATATTCTATTCCCTTCCTTCTGAAAACGTTACACTTTCTAAGAAGAGTTCGTGCAAATATAACTTGTCACTAAAGTTCTTGAAGTTCTTGTTAAAAAATACACGTAATTTCGATTGTATCATGTATTTTTTTGGTCGTTCAAGTGTGTCGCACGTGGATACGCGGGTTGAAGCATTCCTGAAGAAGTTTGCTCGCAACATGAAGAGGCTTAATGAGCGGACCCTAGCCGCTACCAAACAGTCGCTTGTGCAACTCAAACATACCACAGATTACGAACTAAAAGAGGAGGTAAGAAATACCCGACAAAGAACAGTGGCAGTCATGTATCGGACTTTTGTACCGCCTTATATATCTCATGAAAGGGATTATTTTTGTATTTATTTGGTTGGTAATATTGTCGACACTAACATTTTAAGTTACCTGAAATTAGAACTTTGCGTCATAAAGTTATTTTAGTTTCTAGTTTACGGTGTCGACAGGCATGACAATTGACTAGTGATATAGTACTATATTTTTAAATTGGAAAAAATTGGTTTACGATTTTCTTGATATGTCCATAAACTGTAACTCTGCTGCTAAATACACTAGTAAGCTTCAAAAATATCTATTTAAATGTTTTATCGTGTCTCACACACAAAGCCTTCTAGTTTTTAATGATACAATGGTTTTATGAAAAGTAGAAAAAAACACTTCATAAACGATATAAATTTCACAATCATCCATTACACATTCCTAGTCATTCAGGATCTACCGTTCTCCTTTAAATGCTTTGTATTTAGTGCTAATAATAATGACATAATAACTTTACACATCTCACACACGCCAGTCTGACCCAAACTAGGCAGAACCTGGTATGGTTGCTATGGCAGAAAAGAGGTTTTGGCCTACTACACCACCCTGGCCACACTGGTTGAAATAGGGTTTGTTGTTATTTTCTAGGGTAGTTTGCTCCCTTAGCCGCCTCTTACGACACCCATGGGGTATATGAGGGTGGTGACAATTCGTATTCGAAATCCGTCACCACGACATATAGACAAATTAGTCTAGCCTAGAAGGAGAACAAATGACTGTGCTCAGCTCTCAATATTTGTCTTGGGTAAGAATCCAACCGACTACCTCCGGTTTAGCAGTTACGATCACTTACCACTAAGCCAGCAAGATAGTCAATAATAATATTATAGTGAATATGAGTTGAATTATTTGTAAAACTTCGATCTCTTAATGAGTTTAGAACTTTCACATATAAAGTGTCAAGTTCAACAAAATATTGTTTTTTTTTTTAAATTATTTTCTAAAAATTACACGACCTTAAACTCACAATGCTGCTAACATTGGCTCCTTTTATAAAAAATGTGATATATGTAGAAGTCTATATTAAAGTAGAAATAGCTAAGTCTTCTGTAAAATGAAGATAATCTTCTAGCCCTGTAAAAGCTTAGAACTAAAACAAATCTGTGAATTACAGGTTGAAAGGAATTGGCGTGAGATTGTCAGCAGAGAGTACCAATTCCGCCGGCTGTTCTTGGAGGCCGAGGCGATAGACAAGATCAAATTGTCCGACATTAGGAGTTGGGTGGAGAACCACTTCTCCACTGGCAATAAGTCACAGTTCAGGAAACTGTCCGTACAGGTATAACATCGCTACAATCCATATGTATACTCTCTTTTATTTCAGCAATAAGAATTGAAAAAAATCAAATGCTTTTCTCTGAGAATAATAATAAGTAGAGAAATAAATACATAATATATACCAGATGTATACTATACAAATATATTAACATACGTATATACTTAAATAAATATGATATTTATGCGTAATGCGTGATATTTCGTAGTTCACAAATTCCTAAACATTTAGCTTATTTCAAGCATCATTTCCACAATTATGAGAATATTTAAAACATGTATCATATATAGGATAATCTATCCTAAATAGTCTGTTAGTCGATTAGTAAGATTTTAGGTTTTTATGCAAGACGTAAACAGCAAGCAATATAAAATTAGCACAATGTAAATTGACAATATTAAAATTTACGATAATTTGATAAGGTACAATTATTTTTAGATAATGGGCCACAAAGGGGGGAACAACACTATTGCAAAGGTAAACCACAAAAACTACAGCCTCGTGTACTTAGACGCGACCCAACCCATCGGGGACACTACAGAGAACAATGCAGACTTCATCACAGATATTGGCTCGTTCACACAGGAGCTATCGGTCATATCCGTACCTAAAGTTGACTTGACACAGTTTTAATGCACATCATTAAAATATTAATAAAAAATACTCTGGTTCGACATTGACAGCTTTAGATTTCCGAGCCATGACTTCTATTATATTATATTTTATATACTTTCGCAATTATTGCCGTACTTTTTAGAAAAAAATGTAAATCTTTTTTACTACGAAACCAGCTTTAGCTTTACGGTGCCCCTGCTTAGAAGTTTTTAGATTATCTATTTTAATTTCAGTATTTAAATAATTGTTTTTTTTGTTACAATGTTATGTATGTGTTTACTGCATTTGAGAGAAATAGTCTACAGGTAAAGCGAAAAGAAAAATAAGCATTTAACAGCGAACAGCCATTTTGACTTTTCCTTTTTATAATTGTGTCTTCTTAGTCACACTTTTATAAATTACACATATTTTTTTTTTTGCGACAATTCCTAATGTGTAAATACAGTTTTACAATTACATCTCTGCATTCAAATAAACTAATAATAAATAGATATGAAACTTCATTAACCGATAATAATCTTCAATACCTGTCACTAGTTGTTGAACTCGGCTTGTCTTTACTCTGTACAGTAGTGTTCTAGTAAATAATTATATAATTGTTTAGGATATTTAACTATTTAAAATGAGTGTGCTAGATAAGGTTTTATTTTGTATATAAAAATGTAATTCATACGTAACGACATGAAAAATTATAAAATATGACTATTGTAAATATTTGTACTTAATTATTTTTTTGTTACAATGAGACGCTGTACCGTCACTGGTAAGACTTTTTAAAAAAGTAATTAGTATTAAATTGTTTGATGGAAATAAATTAAATAGACTCAATGTTGTGTTTCCTTTTATTTAAAATTGCTCCCGGCAGGAGATACCATTAGTGCTTCAAATTTATCTACGTTACTTGTGTAAGTATATATAAATATATATATTGTAATAGATTAAAATTTTATTTATTTACTTATTTATTTAAATTAGTTTGCAGTAGTTGTACGAAGGCGGAATTAATACCATGTGGCATTCTCTACCAGTCGAACTTAAGGTGATGTAGAAATAAGATACGGTAGGTGCAAAGTTATATAATCGGTAGCGACATGGCAAACTTTCTGGTTCCGCTCAATGAGTGTTGCGAGTCGAGGGGGCTCTTTGACTCGTAATTTACATGTACTGTGCGACTAGGATCGTCTCTAAGGTGACAGTTGTTATACTTTTTGAGGTAAATTTTCTTATTGGTTCGGCTATGACGTCAAACCAAACACTGACACTAGAGGTATCTTCAAGCGTTAATTAAATGTGTAAAATACACCATACCGAAAATGTCCTTCAGTATTTAGAAATGAGTTGAATATATTTTCTTTAATTATGACTAAAAATGCGTTCAAATAACATTTAAACGAAAAAAATAGGCCCCTTGGTTACATTGGAAGTATATATTATCGCATATGGACAATAATCCGCTACGATTTGACATAATTGCTCACTATATTGGTTGTAAAAGATAAGAGATAAGTATTCGTATTGTTAAATAAAAGATAAAAATTATAAACGTATTTCCTTTATCGTTACTTCTTATCTGAAACTTTTAACATATTTTACAATATATTTTATATATCTTTTTGGTTATTTGTCATGTGGCAAAAGAGAGGCAAATAACATTCCTTGGTTAGGTTATCCCTTTAGAAGAAAAAAGAGAAAAAACTTCGTTACTTTGTTTGTATTTTATAACTGCTATATAGCTGCTGTCCGCGACGTAAACTTACCTAAGATACCAGTGTTGCTATAGCATTATAATTAAACAACTTTAAAAATAACATTAAAATATAAGCATACGTTTTTTTTTTGCAAGCGAAGCACGTGAAGATAGTTATATGAGAATCCTGCTGAGCTCAGTCCTAAGATGTGACTGAAGGAAATAGAGAAAATAATGCAGGAATATATTCCAGGACACAAAAGAGTAAAAATACGTACAAAGGTATCATACCTTACAAAATATGCGTCGTTAGATTACACGCAGATCCCCCGCAGGTGATAGCGTGATAATATGTAGCCTATATGTTGGCTCGACCTGTTAGTAATATTCATGCAAAATTTAAAATAAATCTATGCAGTAGGTACTTTTTAAGTTTAGTCCGGATATACATACAGAGAAACAGACAAAAATTCTAAAAATTATATTTTTGGCTTCGATATCGATTGTAGATCACAATCCAAGTATTCTTTTAAAAAAATATTTAATGTACAGTTTTATCTTTCCTACGATTTTATTATATGTATAGATGATGCTGAGATTTGTATTTAAAAAAGGCATTAAATCATTGCTCCTTACTTTTATTAACACTACACACATATATAATAATTCAATAAAAACATATTAATAAACTATTTGTATTCGGCCATCGAGGTCTTTCATAACGATTCCTTGTCTTCTCATGTACTGCTGCAGGTATATGTAGTCCACTAGGTAATTACTCTCTAAGTTTTCTCTGTGTGTCGCTAACATCTGTGAAACATCGATTAAACTTGTGAACTTAGACTTTCACGTAAAGGTGTTGCTAAAATTATATTTAGGTAATTAATATTATTTTTAACCCAGTCGGTAACTCGGTCCAAAGCTCAGCAGGTTTACTGCTAATAAAATTGCTATAAAAGTCATAGTATTTTTTTTTGTTCTTTCGACATTTACTCTTACTTTATACTTTTCTGGCTTATGGCTGTGAGAAACTTCTAAATAGTACGAAGAGTGAGCTCTATTTTGGCGGCGTATGGCACACGCGGATGTCTTTTTCTCGCAGCTGGCCACTAACGGATGGAGGAAAAAATTGTCCCATTCGTCCACGGTCACACTCAGGGCGGCATGAGGCACTGGCAAGCGCATCTACGCCACCTGAATCACTGGCAGCGAATTAGGCGATTGGAGGTCGTCCTCCCGAGCCTTCTTTCTCGCCTCCTTCTGCGAAAACGTCATTTCGCGACCACGGTAAAACATCTATCGCTACCGGCCATGAAGCAATTTGTTGAGCCAAATTCTCAAAGCAGTGGCAGTGGTGACAGGTGGGACTCAATTACCTCTCAGCAACCGGGTGCAGATACTTTCCAAAGCAACCCTGCCTCCTAACCATCAGACCTTACGGCTAAATTTGTTTCTGGCAGCTTGGAATAGAAATCTATCTCAGATCAGATCAGATCTGTAGTATGAATTAATATTATCTTACCGAAAAACCACCACCACCATCGCCAATATAGTTCTGGCTCAAGATTTTGTACGTCTTGTTAGGATCGAGCGGCAGGTACCGTGGCACATCACAGTTGGTACACCGAACGGCGGCCGTGACACGGGATCCGACGGGTTGACTTGCGTTAACAACCATATGAATACCTGATAAATGCAAAAAAATAGTTTGCCTAATCTTGCCTGTTTTCCATATTTTATCTATAGGTATATATAAATAGTTTCACTTAGTTTAACTAGTTACTGAATTCGGTTGACTTAGTTTTTCAGACTTCAATAGAGAATATGCATGTATTTTTGAAGTTATACTTCTTTTGACGCGATTAGGAATAATTTTTTATGATGCGCGCGCACACCGACAGTAAAAGCAGTAGTCTGAAGTTAAACTAAAATGACCTCTTGCTTATAACAGAAGCCGTAATTTTTATTTGTCCAGGCTTTGTTCGTGAAAGGTGAACTTACCCCCTATTTGCAACATACGCCCGCTAGAAAAGGTGTTATCCCAAGAAACGCCGACCGCAAACTCCAGCGCCTCCTGAAGATATTGACCTTTCAGGTCGTAGATTTGTATATGATTCTCGAATGGCACCGCCATAAGCAGACTCTCGGTGGTCACGTCTGTTAATTAAAGAAATAATAAAAAATATCAAAAACGGTTTAAAGATTTCGCTGTTTCAATTCAATTAGTATGAGTACTTGATTTTTGAGAAATATGTAATTACGAATACTAACCTCCAGGGTTAATTTGGACCCTTAGGCCGCCAGCGTTGACAAGGCAAACGTCTACTGTACTCCAACCAGTGCCTCGGCGCTCTAACATGAACTGTAAGAACATTAACATTGCATAATATGTGTATATCTCTAATCCGAAGCAAGTTAAATGAGTAAGGTAAGTAAAAAGGCGTAAATAGTATTCGCTTGCCATTACTGTGTCTGTGAGGAACAGATAATTGTAATTTTCACTATAGCAATATTGGTTGCAACAGTTGGCAGCCGCAAAACGTGGAGTAACTTCAAAATTTATCTTTCGTTTGTAAAAGAAGCTGTTAAAACCACTTGTATCGTACCTATTCTACAAATTGTACTTAATTTGTAGATGAGGTCAATAAACTATTCAAAAAAAAATTAAACAAACTGTTTATATATTGTCAAGGTTCGTAATATAATTGTCTATAGACAAACTTTTAATCAAATCACCTATATCGATAAGTACCTCTTCCAAAAATCCGTCGCAGACCCAGCTGCCGAGATTGCATTCGCCGGTGGTGCACCACGATCTGTTCAGGGTGACTTTTGACGATCCCAGCACTTCCTTACCTATCGTGTCAACCTCCTGGCGCCATGGTTCCAATTCCATCAGAATCTTTGGATCTGTGTAGGTAAAATAAAATCTTCAAGAAATAAGTAAGTAATAGCTCCTTGCCAAGCTCTAGGCAAAAGTTAGAAGAGAATAAAGATATCTACTTGCATAGCACTTATCCTTCTATTCCTCAACAACAAAACGTCTTTTTGTGATGAAGATGCACTATGCTTACGTACCTGACGACGTGCAAACAAGCAAAATTGGATGATGATCTAGTAAGTGGTGAAGCGTTGCAGCGTAACCTTTGAACCTTTGATAGGCAGCGTAACACAATAAAAGTTATCATTAACAATGGTACTTGATACTGACCCTGAACGATAGAAGTACCCAGGTAGACAGGCAACCCTTCCCAGCTTTCAACGACACCTTGCTCATTGATGAAGAACTTGATGTTACCCAGATAGCGAGTGTAACATGACGCTTGAACTACTGGAATCTGAGGACGAAAGTTTTGTAAATATCATCCCATTGCTTCACCTTTACTAAAACACAGACGGGACCAACACTAACTGTTTGAGCCGCCGCGTGCAATACCGATTAATTCACCTTTTTCCGTAAAAAAATTTCTATCGCTCTCTCTTTTTTTGCACGCACACAACTTACAGAGATAGCCCCTCGTGTGTGGAGAACTGGAATAACTTTTAAACATCTTCCGGTTCCACTCCGATCTCTTCTTTGCGAGCACTACTTCGAACTCCGGCAACTTTGTTCGACCATGGCTCGCTGCGTATATCGCAACAATCATAGTAATGAACGAGAGAACACACCACAGACACAACTTAAGTTTTTTAAACTATAAATTTACACATGTGTACATACGTACCTACTCAGTACAAAGAGTGTCAAACTCCTTAGTCTTGAAAAGTCTCTGTCCGTGTTTTGCTAATACATATTTTCAAATTTTATAAAATTTATATATACCTTGTGTCCATTTCCTTGTTCTACGACCGTGGGATATGTGCCGAGTGAGGTGGCACCATCAGGTGCTTCTCCATTGTAAAGTAAGGTGTGAGAATGCGCACCCACTATTATGTCCACAGTAGGAGAAACTCTTGCAGCCAATGCCCTGTTCAAAAATTGGTTTTAGAAAAGGATTCTTTCTTCTCGTTCTCGGCGCACCACAGACTTGCCTTATAAAACATACTTTTGATCTTGTTGTTTGGATTCTGGTTATACTTACTATTAAAAGAATTTAAAAAAAAGTTAGTGTGATATTCATTACTGATAAATGTTACTGTATATACACCTGAAAAGACATCATTTTTTGTTTTTAACAAAAAATGATTTGTATGGGAAACCACACTAACATTATTTTTAATTTTATATAATATGTAATCCAAAATAAAAAAACACCATAGAAAAATGAAAAACAATTGTAATCCTTTCTTTTTTCATTTCATGTTTATCATAGTTTTCTATCCTGACAATCAGTAGAGTCTTAGAATATCTTTTGAATTACTCAAAATTAACTAACTACAACTTATAATAGCTATTTGCCTTAATGATAAACGATGATTGATTAATATACTTATGTAAACTTTACTTTACGTAAACTTTTAAATCAAAGTGCAATGAGTATACAAGACCGTAAGTAATAAACACTAACAATAAGTCGACACTTACAAATCGCTGGTGTATCCAATATGTGAGAGTACAATGATGATGTCCACGTTTTGCTCTGTTAAGATGGCGGCCTCCCGATTTACAGCTTCCAACTCATCTTCCATTACTACATTCCCGATTGGTGCGGAAAACTGGAACAAAATGTCCTTGTCATTTATTTGAAAAACATGATTCTAAGAATATAAGATTGGCGTATTGTCAGCAAACTTAAGACATTATGTTCGGTGATAAGCTCTAGGAACTTTAAAGTAAAATAAAAATTATATTATTGCAATATTGACCTTGGTGGTATAAACTTTAATCTTTTTAATTATAATAGAAAGCTAAAAAAAACCATATAGTAAATTTACTATGTTGCTTGAAAAAATCAGTTAATTCCTAACGCAATGTCAAATGTAAAATTCAATACTCAATGTAATATTCAATTTTACTTTAAAGATCAAAAGTTATTTTTTAAATATAAGAAAAAAACAAATCTACTTTGATACTTTTTTATATTACCTGTCGCAACAGTACGCCAATGATTCCTATTTTTCTACCTCGTCGCTCGACGATGATGTGGTTTTTAATGTAGGGAGTCATGGATGGCTCACCAGCGGTATTCACATTAGCGCCAAGCATTGGCGCTTGCAAACGTTCCAAGTAAGGCACCAGTCCATCTATGCCGTGGTCAAACTCATGATTGCCTAGCACCTGGGATTAATATAACTGTACATTAGTTTTTCGTCCGTATGATGACGGAGTAAGAAGGCGGAGTGTCACCCCTTCTATTCGTCCCGTGCATATTGTAAAAACCAATTATGGGAGCAAATTACGCAAGACAACAGACGTTAAAAGAGAAGGAAAATTTGAATCAAACCCTATACCTACCCGTCTGGCTAGCGTGATATACTATACCAAAACTTCCTTTCCAGAGGCCTATGTCCAACTGTGGGCTGTTGTAGGCTGGTGATGGTGATGAGGATGACGTTAGTTTTTGATTACATTAATTGAATATTACTCGTAGTAGTTACCTAATTATGTGGGTTCCTCAATTAGCTTCGCTACTATGTTAAATCTTACATTATGAAAGTACTTATAAAGAAGGGTTGACTTTAGGTCTATACAAAGACATAAAATAGATAGAAATAAGTAATAATTGGCTATTGAGACTATGATTAGACATGCTATACATAAAAAAGCTGGTATAAAAACAGATCCACACGCAAAGATGAGTAATGGTGGATTTGCATTTACGTATTACGTATTTATGACGGTTCTTCAGAAACATTCACATCATCGATAACGTCAAGAAATACAATCATGACATAGCTATTTTTTTTTTGATGTTTCAGCAGTATAATTTATCAATCAATAAAACTAAAATTTCAAGTCAAAGTGAAATAAAAGCTCGTTCTTATTCAAAAGGTTGCTAGGATTTTATTCGGGACCAATGAGATATTAAAATTGTTCATTTTATGATTAATACTAACATGTGCATCATGAGGTAGCAAATTCATGAAGTGTTGAGTGACATTCCATCGCAAGAAGTTGTACCAGATTGTGCCCTGGAAGCTATCTCCACCATTGAGTAACAATGAGTCTGGTTCCGCCTCAAATGCTTCATTAATCGCTGTGTACAACCGTGCGAAGCCTCCAATGCACGGAGCAACGGACGGATTGCACACACCACCATTTGGGCTCACTTCGTCAAAGCTGTTTAGAAAAAGATATAAGATATTAATGATTATAAACGTTAACGAATTATAATATACTCGTATATTGGGGAAATCTGTTATATCCGTAAACGAAAAATGAATTTAATACTAGTTTAATAAAATAATCTTATCGTTGTTTAAGCATTACAATATGCTTAAACAATATGCTTAAGCGCTAAGCATATAGAGGCAATTAATGTGATTATATTTAATTCTTGTCAGATACTGTCGGTAAATCAAACAGGTTTTGGCTACGCTCTGGCTAGACTGGTTGTTATAGGGTTCGTTTCAAGTTTTCTTTCTCTGTTCAGTGTTGTTGTCCTGCGTAATTTGCTTCCTTAGTCGGCTCCTACGACACCCACGCGATAAATAGTGGTAATGACACTCTAAATTCAAAATTCGTCATCATACGGACAAAACAACAAAAGAGAACTACTTCTATTAATATATCCCGGCTTTTTAACATCAGTGTGTTTTAACAAAGCCGTTGTCTGGTATTTTAGGGTTACTGTTTGCTTTGTTTTTTAATAAAATTCAAGTTTTTTCTTAAATATTACACTAAACTCGTTACGAAAAACATTTATATGCTCTTTAGAGAGACTTTACTAGGTATAAAAAGTTTTGTAAACAATAGAATTACATAATGTATAGTTAACTTTGGAAAAACATTACCACTTTCACTACGTCTACATCATGATGAGTTGCAATAATACAAGGTATGATATTTTTTCTTTAAATTTAAATGTAACCAAACAGGTAAGATACGATCCTACATTTTAAGCACAAAATATTTTTAAAATACAGTTTGAGAATTTTTATATTATTCTGCAGTCAATTAACAAATACATAGGCAACTTTTTACTTTGTCTTTGGTTCTTGAATCAAAGCTGATCCTGAAATTGCTTGTGATTGATAAAAAAATTAAGTTAAAAATGTTAAAATTTTTAATTCTTTGCCTGCCAAGCTATTTAAGACTTCTGAATAGTTCCTAAATAAACTTTTTAATATTTATATCATAGATTTATTTTTTAATCAGGACAAAAGGGTATTATTTAGGTAAACATATTTATAACAACCAAGACTGCTTTTTATTAAAAAAAATATAAAATACTCACTGAGCATGGAAGTCATTGAAATGAATTATATTGAGCTCATAAAGACTAGTATCTTGGGCCCACACACAGCTCGCTAAAAGAAGCAGGTACCACGTCATCTTGCGTAAACACCGCTTCTATTTTCCACTAACTACACTTTATTGAAATGCCTTTCCTATTGAATTCCGCTCATCAAATGAATGGCGGCATAAAACTTCAAGATTATTTGAGATAGACTGCTAAAATTATCGACATTCAGTATTACCTTCATTAGATAAAAACTATTAATACGGGGTGTATGTGCCAGGCAACGTATCACATTATTAAGTAGTACACTTTGAAGCCCGCATCCATCCGCTGGATGGACTGACAAGAGCGGCATTGTTGACGCTTTTTAAGGTATTCCTTCAACAACGTGGAGAACGCTAGACTGGTCATCCTTCAACAAAGTGGACAACGCTAGACTGGTGATGACATTTAGAAGTTAAAATAGTTGTTTATTCACTTAAAGTTAGAATTACAAAGGTAAAAGGTTTTATTTTGCTACAAAATATGTGTAGGTATAACAATAGGCACTTCCATTTAAGTATGCCCGTATTGAGACTTCGCTCTTCCTGTAAACTGATTATTAAAAAGTAATACACATATGGTGGTGCATAAACAAAACTACGTTTTAATGTCAATGTTATATAAAAATAAAACTCTACACTGGTCCGTCCGTCTCAGTACTCTGTTGAACGTGCTTTGGATTTCCTATGCAATGTTGTAGACCTATGCTAAAAACTATTTTAATTCACTCTGTATAGTATCGTAAATAAATCAATATTATCACATACTTCGCTAAATGTGAGATTAGACTTAGGAATCAATTTATTATGTACCTAAATATATCAAAAATAAGTTCATAAAATTTGGTTTTCCAAAGTAATATAACACTAAATAATTATTATTATTCGTAGACTTTTCTTATTACATACTTACATATAAACTTATAATAGTAATAGTTAAATTAAATGTTTTAATGACGTAGCTATATGGAGATGAAAACCCCAAGAAATGTGGAATTTCAGACAGTTCGACTTTAGCCAAATTCATTTCTTTTTTCAATTTAACTGTAGAAATTTATAAGAGCTTCTAGCGTCACTAAAATTTAGCGCGTAAATACAGTGGATGAAAAAAAATTATCGATCCATCGACAAACCTTAATATGTTTCTCGGTTTTATCTAAACTTTGGTCTACATTGTTTCAAGCTTGATTTGCAGTCTTACGACGTATAGGGTTATGCATCAGCCCTTCAAAGAATAATTATACGACTTATGAGTTCATAACTCGTAGTTTAGTAGTTTGTCGCAGTCAGTTGACTGCGTCACGTCACTGTGTCATTCAATTTAAGTAGAAACGTTGTTCAGTAGGTATCTTCCTAATATCAGCTCATGCGACTAGGTAAGTAGCCCGATCTTTGTGGTATATCATTCCATTCTACCCAGATTTTCAAACAAAAAGTGTAGACCTTATGTCAAACGTAATTAATTTCTTGCTCGTATAGAGAACTATTTACACATATGAAACACCATCTTGGTGGATCACATAGATGTTTAATATTTTCAGTTGCTTTTCGACAATATTGAACTATTTACTTAATCCAAATCTTATCTAAAACTATAAGATTACATTGTCGTGCACAGGCGTACTATATACTTACTTATAATCCCGACAATTGGACAATATAAAGATAACGTAGTACTTTTATAGCTATTTAATTTTGCATATTCTTATGAAATAATACAAGATGAGATTAAGAGAAACTATTATTCATATGTTAATTGTTTGTTTTTGACTTTAAGATTAATTGTCGCGAATAAAGGTAGACAATAATTTAAAAACTAGAAAGTAAACTAAATGGTTGCAAAGGATTCTTTGTGTCCTTGTTTCCCCCCATTTTTTTTTAAAGACAGCGCCCCCTCTACGAATAAATCCTGTGTCGCACACGCACATCCGACACAAAGAACACCCAGACTCAGAACAACAATTTGTGAATCACACAAAGTGTTGTCCCATGTGGGATTTGAACCCACAACACTCAGCGCAGTAGAGAGCGGTGTGGCGACCGGTTACACCCCCAGGCGGTCAAACTTAAACCGCCGTGCAGTCAAATTAAACCCTTTTAAAGACATCATCGTGTTACATATATCTCATATTAAAGTTAAAATTAATTTAATTTATTTTCTAAACTGTAGGCTAAAACTCAATATTTTTCAAAGAACGCACTAGAAGAGTATGTTAGTAGACTATTTGTATGCGACCATCGAGTTCCTTGGCCACTTTTTGGTGTCTTCTCAGGTATCTCTGCAGCAATACGTAGTCCACTCCTAAGTCTTCTACATTCTGTCTGTGCTTAGCCAACATCTGCAAAATTATTTGTTATTTGAATTTATAAACAATTGAACTAGTGGTCGACTAGTGGAACAATTATCATCACCATGAACAGCCTAACCTAGTCCCTTCTAAACATACGCCTTTAGAAGTGAGGTTTTGGTTCACTAAGCACGTTTTCCAGTACTAAAAATGGAATCAATGTGGTTTATAACTCCTATCAATATGTATTGTATCGATAATGACAGTAATGAAATGATAATTTGTCTTTTGTTCTTTTTTTTAAATAAATATTTCGGACATTTGACGCAATGCTATTTAGTTTCAAACTTAGTAGAGCATGTACTATGATAACTATACCGACTCGTAAAATATTTATTTTTATAAATACATACACATCATACATAGAAAACATCCAAACTCCGAAACACATATTTACAGGTCATACAAACATTTGGTCCGACCCGAAAATCGAACAGGAGACCAAAAGTACAGCAGTCACATTCACTACCACTGCGCCACCAAGGCAGTCGAATATAATGGCACAATACTTAAGTGTACCTCATTAATATAACAGCGTAGATTCATCAAAATGCATAGTCTGGGCAGCTTTTGATAACATCAATATCCTTTCACAGTTCACTGCCGGACTTAACATAGGCCTCTCCATAAAAAGGACGTTTTGACCCACTATGTTACGCCGGCGGGTTTGGTATAGAGTTTGTTTCAAGTATCCTTCTCTTTGCAGTATTGTTGTCCTACGCTTATGATAACAGCAACCCCGGTGGGGTGACGGCCCGAGGGGGTTGCCACACGTTAAAAAAAAAAGAAAAAGGGCGAGCAATACCTTAATAAATAAAAAGTATGTAAGTATTCTATCAGTCAGTCTAGTTATTATAGCACAAGCTCTACTTAGTTTGAAACTAGATGACGTTGTGTGTACAATGTCCGAAGTTTTTATTATGATTTTATATTATTATATTATATTATATATGTAAATAGCTTTCGCGTGACTTGTAAAGATTTTAATACAACATAAACAGTTGTAGAGGCATTTTATCTTGATATGAATCGATTGCAAGAATACAATTTACATAATTGTCAAAAAGTAGAGAACTATATACGTATGATGAAGAATTAAGAATTAGGAGTGTCACCATCTCTTTTCATCCCGTGAGTGTCTGAAGAGCCGACGAAAATAAATAAATATAAAAATAATTTTGTAAATACATACATGTTATACATGGAAAACACCCAAACTTCGAAACAAATATTTGCAGATCATACTAACATTTGGTCCGACCCTGGAATCTAGCCTGAGACCTCAAGTACAGCAATAGCATTCACTACCGCTGCGCCAGCGAGGCAGTTAAAGAGAGCAAAACTACATAGGACGAGAGCAATGCAAATAGAGGAAAAACTTAAGGTAAACCCTACACTAAATCTGGCCAGCGGTAACACTAAACTCTGTAGATGAAGATGATAACGGAATTAAATAAATGAGGTATTACCGAAAACCCTCCGCGTCCGTCACCAATGTAGTTCCAAGATACAACTTTATACGTCTTGTTAGGATCAAGTGGTAGGTATCCAGATTCACATTTGGTACATCGAGCTGAGGCCGTAACGCGAGACCCGGCCGGCTCAGATGCATTTACAACCATACGGAACCCTGAATAGTACAGAATAATTTAGTACAAGTTTAACCATTTTAATATAAGCTTGCAATGTCAAAACTTACCGCCGATCTGGAGCATATGTTTACTGGCGAAGGTACGACTCCAAGGAGCGCCGACAGCGAGCTCCAGCGCTTCCTTTAGATATTGGCCCTTAATGTCGTACAGTTGTAGCAGGTTTTCATAGGGTAAGACCATCAAGAGACTTTCGGTGGTTACGTCTGCCAACACATGTATGGGTAATACATAAAAACTTAGTATGGGCTAATATATAAAATAAATAATAAAATATACATGTAAAAAGTCTACTAACTGCCAGGGTCTATCTGCATTTTGAGGCCGCCAACACTGAGCAGGCACACTCCGTACACATCATTGTTGCTGGTTATATTTGGGCGCATCCAAAGTACCTGAAAAAACTCTATTGATTTTTAAACTATAGTTCTAATTGAAACTACTATTGAAGAAAGCAAAGTTAATATGAGCAGCGTTAAGGAAACCATTCAACGAGTATATCATCATGTGGACTACCATAAACTAAAATAAACCGATTTAAAAATGATCGCTTATGCTCACTACATCTCTTGTTTGGTGAAAGTACCTCATCCAAGAAGCCATCGCAGACCCAACTGCCCAGACTACATTCACCTTTCCAGCAAGAAGATCTGCTTAGAGTGACATTTGACACGCCCAACACTTCCTTGGCCACTGCCTCTACTTCCTGACGCCACGGTTCCAATTCTTTTAAGATATGAAGATCTGCACAGATTTAAAATAGATGGTATTGGTAAAATCTGATTCAATGAGTGCAAGTTTATTTCACGTTGACTCGCTTTTGACTGCGAGCCCGTTTGTTGTTGCGATTGGTGAAGATTTTAATGTGATGTGACGATCGAGTTGATGTGAAGTAACCTTAAACCAGGCCGCCAGTTATTTACTTCTATAGTCTATAGTCTTTACTATACTATTCCTGAAGCAGTACTGAAGGGTGACAGTTCTTCTTCGAGGATTTATAAGACAGAAACTGCAATTGATAGTAGACATTGTATTCTCTACGATCGTAAAACGATTTATTAATAAATGGCTTCGTATGGTCACTCTAAATTGTTTCTAGCAGTTACTATCAACGGGTTTATCTTGTTCTAAGTACTTCTTTTAAGCTATTGCATATCTTTTATCGTGGGCTTCGAGCGCGGCGACCGAATCAAGAAATCCCATAACGAAAATAAACCTAACACCCCCTACTCCGACTGGCACAGTGGTGTGGCGTTGAAAACTGTGTATCGTCTAACATCGTTTCAGTTCGGCAGACTTTGGCACGGTGTTTGTGAGTGTGCGACTAGACGTATGCGTGTGGAGTGTACGAAGCTCGCACGGATCGAGACGAGCTGCTCCGAAATAGCATAATTACATTAGTTGATAAAAATGCTATGCAATAGCTTTACCACGGCAGTTCCCGAGTGCCCCACCAATTTTTTGTTAGAAAATTCGTTACCGATTTAAATTATTTTTTTTAGGACAGAGTCTTAATTATTTTTTATTTAATCTCCTTCCGCCTTTTACTCAAATTAAATTGACCAATAACTCTACTACGATACCTATAATTGAACTTCTATTTTTTACGTAGAGCGACTGCCATCAGACCTCTCCAATCCAAGTACAGGGCAATATCGAAGTTCTGTCGAAAGACTGTTCGGACTTTTTAAAACTGCAACTACCGGTAACGATAGCCAAATTCTTTTGGCAACCGAGACCGGGCTCAATCTGAAAAGACCTAGCGTATTCGTTTTTAATGTTCTTTAAATTATGTTGTAGGTACTGACCTTGTGCAATAGAAGCGTTTAGGTAGATAGGTAATCCTAACCATCTTTCTACTACACCCTTATCATTGATGAAGAATTTGATGTTACCCAGGAAACGAGTGAAACACGACGCCTGTACTACTGAAATCTGTAACAATGATTTATGTGTATAATAATAATATTTCGGACATTTGACAGACGATGCCATCTAGTACCAGACTAAACCGTGTTTATACTAAGGATACTAGACAACTGATACAAATTCATATGTACTTTTTTGTAAATACATACATATAATAAATAGAAAACAAACAAACTCCGACACAAATATTTGCGGATCATACATTTGGTCCGGCCCGGGAATCGAACCCGAGACCTCAAGCAAGTTGCATACGCTATCACTGCGCCACCGTATAGTTATATAAAAGTAAGTATAAGAACTAAAAAACACCGACATGTCACTTTCATTTAAAATACAACAGAAAGAAGAAAGCACATGTATAATAATAACCTACTTAGACTATTATTGTTTTTTTAAGAATGGACCAAAAATTTTTGAGATATTTTAAAACTTGCAGACCCGAGTATCTGTCTCTCGTTTAGAGTAAAGAAGAAGGAGAAAAGTTGATAATTTTTTTTTTTTATATTTACAGTAAAATGCTTTAGTAAACATAAGGCTAGTAGTCTATTAGCTTAAGTAAACGCTGGTTTAGTAGTCTAGTAAGCTTTAGGAAACATTACCTAGTATTGCTGGCATCATAAAATTGTAAACGATACGTACCCGATGTCCATTAACTTGCTGAACAACTGTAGGATAGCTGCCTTGAGGTATTTCACCATTAGGTGTTACACCATTATAAAGTAGGGTGTTTGTATGGCCTCCCACTATTATGTCAACAGTTGGGGAAACGCTCGCAGCAAGAGCCCTATTAAGAAAATATACTAAGTCAGACATTAGAAATTTAACGTTATACGTGCGAATTCCACACCTATATAATGATAAACTTACTTAAATTCATCCAAAGAAGATACAACAAATCACAGGTATTATAAATGTATCAAAGAAAATTTGCCCACCAATTAGTACATACTCGTACATATATTACACACCTACCACTTTTCTCTAGCCTATTGTAGTTTACAGCTGAAAGGAGGCCACTCCCAAAAAGCACCAAAACCACTTCGTAACATCAAAATTAAATGACAGTGACTAAGAAGGTATGATCACCTATTATAGCCTGGTCGGATGTCCCTTAGTGTTGGAGAGAAATAATACCCGTTCTCCTACAAAAGTAAATGAATCACAACGCATTGCTACTCACAAGTCACTATTAAATCCCATATGAGTTAGCACAATGATGATGTCTACACCTTTCTCAGTTAAGATGGCAGCCTCGCGGTTGACAGCTTCTAGCTCATCCTCCATTACCAAATGACCTTTTGATCCAGTGAACTGAAAATACATAAAAAGGAAAAAAAATATATAGAGTGACAAAAGATCAAAAAGATTATTAGTAACACTAATAATCCTAAAAATTATAAGATGTGTATAAGATTGTGTAATAAAGCTTAAGTCTTTAGAAAAAACTCAAATCTCAAAGACATTCGAAGATCAAAGTAATAGTCCGTGAGCCAGTGACAGATTTTCACGACCAAGTTCCTCTCAGTCGATAACTCGTAAAATGCCCCAGAAAGTTGCATTATGAAGCGTTGTAAACGTCAGCTGCGGCTCCGAGGGTGGGTTGAGCAGGGGTAGCTGCCCACGCACGTAATAAAAAAAAATATTTTCAATCATTTATTCCCGATTAAAAAATTGATCAAATTAAAGTTAAACTAATACTGTGAAGAAATAAAATTGTCAGCTAATTATAAAGTGGTGGATTATACGTCAGCTGGTCACATAAATATGAAAAAAATATATATGTGTTCAGTGATTTCCTCCCAAAAGAAAATTTATCAGATGATAGTTTATGTATTGTTTTTAATAAATAAATAAGTCAGCTGGCTATATGTAGGTGGAATGTTTGTCAGCTGATGCCCTAAAGGTATAACGTAGGAGCTAGTCGGAAACATTTATAGCTTAAGTAAATGTATCAGCTGACGAGTTTTCCCCCAACTTACTGCCAGCTGATTTGTTTTATTACTTACAGGATCATGTTAATAATCAGCACAAAAGTTTTTTTCGACAGGAAATGACTTACTTAAAGTTATTCAACATTACATTTAATGTGCAAACTGAAAAATATAATTTTATGGCAATTTTTCGATTAAATCAATTTTTTTATGTGAACTTTTTAAACTATACCTAGCCTTGGGTGAGAATAGATATGCCCAAAACCGGTACAGCTAATATAATACGAGTTACCACCGTAAGGGGCGATGGAAGAAGATTTGGGGAGAGACAATGAATCTAAAAGATATGAGAGAAGTGTGGCCAGATCGTGGGATATTTTTTCCCCACTTTTTGACACACTCTCATCTAAGTACACTAAAAACGGCACTAAGTGGAGGTAAAAATATCCCACGATCTGGCCACACTGCATGAGAGTAATAAACATGAGCCAAAGCGAGAACGAAAAATATGAATTAACGAAATAAAATTTGAAGATTTATCCATAATTTCACATATAAAATACAGTTCAAGACATAAATTAGTATCACTTATTTACATGAAAGAGAAAATACAAACAATATCATATCCAATATACACGTCTAAACGCAGTTTAATTACTTTTTGTATTAAATCTTAAACATTATTAATTTAAATATTGAAAAATTATAAATTAATTGATTTGCTTAGCAAAATATTTATTTATTTCTATTCTTAAGATAAATATTCTTAAAAAGTTCACAAAAAAATTGATTTAATCGAAAAATTGCCATAAAATTATATTTTTCAGTTTGCACATTAAATGTAATGTTGAATAACTTTAAGTAAGTCATTTCCTCTCGAAAAAAAAATTTTATGCTGATTATTAACATGATCCTGTAAGTAATAAAACAAATCAGCTGGCAGTAAGTTGGGGGAAAACTCATCAGCTGATACATTTACTTAAGCTATAAATGTTTTCGACTAGCTCCTACGTTATACCTTTAGGGCATCAGCTGACAAACATTCCACCTACATATAGCCAGCTGACTTATTTATTTATTAAAAACAGTACATAAACTATCATCTGATAAATTTTCTTTTGGGAGGAAATCACTGAACACATATATATTTTTTTCATATTTATGTGACCAGCTGACGTATAATCCACCACTTTATAATTAGCTGACAATTTTATTTCTTCACAGTATTAGTTTAACTTTAATTTGATCAATTTTTTAATCGGGAATAAATGATTGAAAATATTTTTTTTTATTACGTGCGTGGGCGGCTACCCCTGCTCAACCCACCCTCGGAGCCGCAGCTGACGTTTACAACGCTTCATAATGCAACTTTCTGAAGCATTTTACGAGTTATCGACTGAGAAGAAATAATTGACGAAAATTAGCGCCTGGCTTACGGACTATAACCACATTATGAAATCTTTTAATTTAGCGGTAAGTTAGTTCAGAGCGTAAAAGACTAGTTTTACCCTTATACGTACGAAACTATAAACATTTCGATAACAATTTCCATTGTTTTTCAGCTCGGTGTAGTTACCTACACTGATTTACCTGCATATACCTGCTTGCCAAAATCGTAACAGCATAGCTACCTAACTATGACCGGAAATAATTAAGCAAGCCTACCTAGACATGTTTTTTACATAGAAAATTAATAATTAAAACTAAATCTGGTTGTTATCAATAGAATAAAGGTGATGCAAAAAAATGTAATTTAATAAAATTAAAATTAGTTCAGATAACTTTTGCGATAACCAAGCTAGGTGTGTTCATTAATCAATAAAATATTTAAAAAATGTTTCATCTGGTTATGAAATGGTGTGAGTTGATTTTCATCGACTCTTAGAACATAATAATTTACCATCTCTTAACAATTAAACTGTGCACTGTTTAATCGGTGGTAATATAAAGCAAACGCGTAAAATGAACAATAAGCATATGTGAACCTTAAATACTATTTTATTTTTTAACGACGAATTATCTCGTCAACTGTTATTCAAATCACATACTTAATATCCTTATCATAAAATCTTTTGTCTCTAGAGTCAAACCTTCAAAGAAAAATTTGAAATTGAAACCTATTTTGTCTTGTTTACCTTTCGCAGCAGTGCGCCGATGATACCGATCTTTCTACCACGTCTTCGAATTATAACATGTTTCTTAATATATGCTGACATTGTTGGTTCACGAGTAGTATTCACATTAGCGCCAAGCATTGGCGCCTTTAAATGTTCCAAGTAAGGAAGCAGACCATCCAAGCCGTTGTCGAACTCATGATTGCCAAGAACCTGTGTATATTTAATTAGCGTAACTTTGAAATTGTATGAATTTAGTGTAAACTTGGTTAGTTTTTAAATGTTTGTGATTTCCTTCTCTTATTATACAAATAGCTCGTGCAGTTCACTAAACTACCTATACAGAAGTTTATTTTGTATTTAATTTATCACATGATTAAATTGGATGCTGAAGTATAATTTTTCAATTAAGAAGAATAGAACATTCATGGTCATGTTTTCGATCTGGTATAATTGTTTTCAATAAAAGACTACTCCTTAAACTAGGAATATAAAGGACATCATTAAGGACGCATTATAACTCGATTTCACCAATCATTGCAAATTATATTCAACAAAAAAAAACTTAATAACAATATTATAGACAAATGTAAGTAATGCAATAAAGGCCATATAGTAGAGGCACCCTATTGCCATCGCATGTATTTACTGCAATTTAAATGCAACTGATAGAAACAGTTTTAATGAATGATCTTGCTTGCGCCAAAACGCTTGGTTGCTAATTTAAAGGAAACAATAAAATCACCATTGGCGCGCAACAGCATGGCGTGGCTTGTCGCGAGTGCCTACTCATTTCTATTCATTTATGTTAAACGGACTTTGAAGGACAACTTTATAAGAAATTAAGACTCCATTTATGGCATATTTTTGGAATGAGGATTGTTATTTTTTTTCTTCTCTGGTCGTTGTTTAGGTGCAGTATGTTATTGTAACGCACATGAGCATCGTGAGGTAACAAATTCATGAAGTGTTGAGTGAGGTTCCAGCGATAGAAGTTGTACCAAATTGTGCCCTGGAAGCTATCTCCCGCGTTAAGCAGCAAAGAGTCAGGCTCCGCCTTATACGTGTCCATAACGGCTGTGTATAATCTTGCGAAACCCCCAATACACGGGGCCACAGTTGGGTTGCATGCTGCACCATTTGGACTCACTTCATCAAACCTGTAATTACAAAAATATTTCTGTTCTCATTTTAACTCATGAATTTATTTTTCTTATATCCAGTCTCAAAATGTGTTTTTAAAAACGATTTACGGCTCAAATAAAGATCTCCATTTTTTGGAAATGAGACACAGTAAGTAACTAAACCTACCTACCTACTGATGCTAGTTCTATTTATAGTAGAAACAAAGGCATATTACAGCACCATCTACTAAACACAGCCCAACATCAACCGTTAGACTCCGGTCCGCCCCAGGCATGGTCACCTCGCCTGGTCGGGGGGTTCTCCCTTTGTGCTGGAGGGAAATGACACTTGTTTCTTCACACTACCTATTCGTTAAGCTTCTCTTATTTCCTTCGCAAAAAAACTAGTAAAAAGGATCAATCATTACGGAAAAGTAAATTGTTGACATACCACCGATGCGTGTGACCACCGACCACCAAACTGTGGTTTTAAATATAGCTGGTCATAAAATTACCCACTAAAAGTAACTTAAGATTGTGTCAAAAAGCCTTGAGCAGTAAAATGAAACACTACTACTGTTTTAAGAGAAGTTACGTCGGACAAAAGTTTGAAGTTGAGGTTCATATGTGGAATGTTGTCATCAACTTAGATTTGCCGCTTAAGTTCTTATTATTTCTATCAAGTCTACTCAAACCGATTTTAATGGTCAGTGGACCGGTAGTGCTGTCACTGTGTGTATTCTCCAATATACATATGAAATAGTACGTTAAACGATGTAAACATAGTTAAAAACCGGCGATTCAGTTTTCATATATCCGGACATCGTTTTGGAATAACGAAATTTCCAATATGGCATACAAACACAAGTAATTCTTTTATTAACACAACACGAAAAGACCTCTGGGTACTTAAAAACAGTTTCACAATTACCCATATAACTTTCTTCATAATTTACTCAAAGTTTTTACAATATGTACTATGTCCAACTGTGGACTATTAAGGGCTATTGATGTGATGATGTGATGTGATGTTTGCAATAATATAACTATCTACTTACCGAGCATGAAAATCATTATAATGAACAATGTTTAACTCAAACAGTTTACTATTTTGAGCACATGCACTGCTCATTAGCAAAAACACGTACAACGCCTTCAAACGCTGCATAATAAATACAAACTGAAATGGGCTGAAGATAATTTGTGATGGGCCTTTAAAATTATCAATATTTATAGCCTTAAGGTCAAATTAAGATAACATAGTTAGGTTTGTTAAATATCATATTATTAATGGTTTGTTGATTAAAATTAACCTTAGGTCATAATACCTACTACATTAAAATAGCAACTCACATAATTAATAATCATGTGCAAGTAATTAGTTTTAAACCTTCGAACGCTGTTGAAGCGAATGGATTTAAAGTGTTTTTTGTTGAATTTCTAATATTACAGGTAAGTTATATAGTTTTTACTGAATTGTTTACTATCTATAACTGTAACTTGTGAGATATGTCCATTTGGTTTGATATTCCAAGATTGATTTAGTGTAGATTATTATTGATTTTTCTCCGTTTCGAAAACAATTTATTCATAACTTTCTCGTAGAACTTTATTTTTAACATTTCTAGTCGTACTGATTTCTTTTAGTTTAGATTCATTTCGTCAAAAGAAAGTTAAGTTAAATTCTACAATGATTGTATTTTAAAAATTACATATATACAATTATAAATAATTGCATGAACCACTAAATGCTATCTAACCTTAATAGCGTTAAAAAATTTACACTCTACATTTTAGTAACACTTTACTTTCGTATAATACACATTTTTTTTTGCTATACATAAATATTATAATACAAAAAAATAAGTTTTCAAAAAGCGAATATATGTTCTTAAAGTAACGAGTTGAAGTTATTTTTTTTTTAATATTATGTAGATATGACGTCCTCTTTTAAAAATACGTTCCCTTGTATTCGAGAGCTTCCAATCGAGAGTGGCCGACGTAACCTGCTGGAGTCCTCTGTCATCACATTTTCAAAGCATTTATAAGATCCTGCTGCGATTTTATGGGGATATCGCTTTCTCTGACCATTCTTTTCAATTGGTCCTACAGGTACTTAATAGAGTTAAGGTCTGGAATCCTGGTTAGCCACTATAACACTTGGATTCCAACTTCAGCTAATGTGGTGTTTTGTTTAATTTGTTAGTACACGCCAAGATGAACTCTGGCCGAGCTTAATATGCAAATGGACTAATATGTAACTGTACCTGTACATTGTCCGCGAAACTTTAGGTTGATACAGTACCCTTGTACACCCAGTTGAGAATTACTAGTTCAGTTTTCCGTCCCAGGGTTATCTCACCCTAGAGTATTACACTGGATCTATCAAAGCGGTAGTTTGGTGTATGCAGGAATCTAAAAACCTTTCATCAGATCTTCTCCACAGTCTAAGGCATTAATCGTCACCTCAAAAATTTATCCTGTACTTATCTGTAAAGGGCACTGCTTCCAATCCTAGTGTCGCCTTGCTAACATTAAGCCTAGTAACTGTTGACGCCGTAAAATATGAAAATTACAATGATTTTGTTAGCGTTTTGTCATCAAAAACGCCTTACAAAAATCATTTTGTACAAAAGTATTCGCAAGGCATTTAAACTAGCTTTAAATTTATGTCAACTGTTTATACTAGTTGTAATTGGGAACCAAATATCTAATATATTATTTTTATTTACTTTAGTACAACCACTGAGGAAGTAATCAAGGAAGAAAGGAAATCAAGGAGCCCCAATTAACATTTACTAAACAAAATCTAATCTTTGCCACCTATGGTACAGTCATAGAAACAAAATATGTTACATTTTTATCGAGTACTTAAAAAGCTATATATATATTATATACTCGTATATACGTAGATTCACGATTTATCTCAAAAAAAGTAAACAGAAGCATATTGGGCATACACAATTTGCCAACTATTATTTAGTTAAGTTAATATCGCATTTTTTTCTGTTATAAAAACATTATCATAGGAGGCAAAATCTATTTCTTTCTACAATAAATGCTCTGTAAGTCACAATTAGTCTGCAGTAGAACGGTTGGGGAATTTTCAGAAAGACAAGAGAGAATACAAATGTCGGTTTGATAAAGAAGTACCTTGTACTTACACTCTTTCGTTACAGGGTTGAAACTTGGTTACTTAGAAAATAATATCGCCAAAAAATCGACACCCTTAAGATGGAGTGCTGGAAACGACTGTTGAGGTTGCCCTGAACAGCCTACCGCATTAATAGCTCCTAAATAAAAAAAAAATATCAATTGTGCAGTTGTCACAGCTGTGAATACCTATTGAAGTTATTTATTTATCTCTAGAAAAATGACTCGTGAATAGATTAGTAGTGTAAGGCCATGTAAAGGGCAAAAGACCACGGGTTTAGTCTCTAACCTGCTACATTGACCAAATTAGAGTAGATTACAATGTAATCACCACGCGGAAAACCGAAAGAAATAGGGACATTGCAAGACGTGTAGCACTCTTCAAAGTGAACACCGTGACGGGCAGCTACTCTGTCCACGGGCAACGACTACATCTACTCTGACAAGAGTGTTCGACTGAGAATAAAAATCACAATCATAGTTTCAAAAAAAAAGGCTTCTTTAGTACAAGAGCTTTAATTGTTAATTTTAAATAAATAACGAATTCGACCTAATGAAAATGGGAGTTACATACCCACACACACATTCTTTTTCTGTCTATTCTAATAGCTACATTGGTGTAGAACGAGTTGTTTTCGTACTTGGTTGTATTTCGCAGTGTTCCTATTCCTTTTTATCATAAACGCTACACGAGGTATTGGCAACACTGGAAAAAACTGATAAACTTTACATAGTTAAATGTCAAAATACGTAAATGTGATATCATAATTTATATTAGGCTGAAGTCATTTTCTGCAAATAACAAACCCTAAAGGCGTTAAACAACTATGGCAACGCCTAGTGATACTTCAGAGCACAATGGGCAATCCAGGCGTCCCGCAGGTAAGGCTTATTTCACAAGAAGTGGCCTTGTGTTATTATCGATTAGTTAGCAAATTGTTTATCTTACAGAATCTGCGTTCAAGCAGCAACGTCTGCCTGCTTGGCAGCCTATTCTCACTGCTGGCACTGTTCTGCCCACTTTCTTCGTGATTGGGATAGCATTTATACCTGTTGGGATTGGTTTGCTCTACTTTTCAGATGAGGTACGATTTGTGAATGACAGTAGTCACACCTATTTCCTAATCACTTATTTGTCTAATTTATGATGTATCTAACTAGCAATTTTTGTTTTTTTTGGAATACTGTTATATATTTCTCTTAATGAAATATTCAAGACATGTGCATAAAGTAACATTATGCTTAACATTAGTACAAAAATGAAGTAATATTTGGGTATAGTGCAGTTTTTTGTTTTTTTATACATAAGCCAAGTGAGACAATGATTTTTACTGTTACAATTAAAAGTAATTTGTATTTTTAAGTCTGCATTCTCTTTCTTTCCTCCACATAGAAATGATGCTGTGAGAAGGAAAAACCCATAATTATGACTAAATAATCCAATTGGTAAAATTGTATAAATTGTAACATAACATAATTCAAGTAAAATAATTCTTGTGTGTGTAAATTTTATTTTGATATTTTATTAGCTTCGAATCTTGATTTAATAGAATCATCATTATCATTAACAGCCTTTAACAGTTCACTGCTGGACAAAGGCCTCTCCTTAGCAAGGAGGTTTTGGTCTTCTATACAATGCTAGCCAGACAGGTTGGTATAGTGTTTGGTTTAAGTTTTCTTTCTCTTTGCAGCAGTGTTGTCTTACATATTTTTGTTTTGTTAGGTTCCTCCTACAACACCCATGGCAAGAATAAGGGTGGTGACACTCTATATTTTAATCTAATTATTAAGAAAATTGTTATTTAAAGGAATCTGATCAAAACTGTAGTTTTTTTCTTTCTTTAAATTTTTATTTAAGGGAATAAAATTCATATACATTTATATGTTGTAATTAAACCACATTTTCAGGTCAAAGAACATGTAATAGACTATACACACTGCATGAAAGAAAATGATAACATCACATGTGCTAATTTCATTAAGCGCGCATTAGAACCCTGTATATGCCGGATTGATTTCAACCTGACAGAAGACTATAAGAAAGATGTTTTCTTTTATTATGGACTTGGTAACTACTACCAGAATCATAGACGTTATGTTAAGTCCAGGTAATATATACATAATGACTAAATATGTTTTACACTAGCTTTTGTCTATGGCTCTGCCCATGTACATATATGTTGTCACAGTGACTTTTTAAACTGATACAACTTTTTATTTGTTAACCGATTGAAATAAAGCTAACACTATATGTTAAGTGAAATTTACTAAAATAATTGGTTAAACCATTTCTGAGATTAGCATACATAAACACACAGACAAACATACAAAAAGTCTTAAAACTGTTGTTTTGAGTTCTTCTACTTTAATACAGACTCTCTTCATTAGTTTTCCTTCAATATCTTTCATATACAGACATCAATCTAATAGAATGTTATTATATGTATAGATTAATAAGGATCCCACAACAAACAGTAGTTGAGAATTTGCAAGTCTGCTTTTAAGGAAGTTGGTTAATCTTATTAGGTCTCTAACATAAATTATTGTTCTATTATCTTTAACACTGAAATAAGCCTTTTTATTAAGAACTGGATATCTTAGCCATTCCAAATAAAATAAAGTCCCTTGAAGACTAACTTTTCATCAAAACTCAGCAATGTTCTTAAGGGATGCTTAGCAATGTTCTATGAATATTATTAGTAGACTGTTCTTAAATAGCCTGACCTCAGCGTATCTGAATTAAATAACCTAAGAGATGAAATCAGCCAATGAATGAGAAAACAAAGTACAGAGTAGTGTTTTGTTTCTTACCCTGTCATGTCCACTGCATGCTTTTTGTATTTATGAGTGTTAGTAAGTAAGCTAAAGTGCTGACCCAAATTTCAACAAATTCATTTATAAGGGCATGTGTGTATGTCTGTTGGTTTGAAAGACAAATACTTATTAAGTTAAAGTTTTCAATTAGAAATATTGTGTAGAATAAATTCTGATTCTCGTTTTTGTTTTATAGAGATGACAATCAACTTCTCGGTCGCCTGTCACTGACCCCTTCAAGTGACTGTGAACCATTTGCTTTTGCTGAGGAGGATGGCAAAGTGAAGCCTGTAGCACCATGTGGTGCCATCGCAAACTCATTATTTAATGGTAATTAATTAATTAGTTTTATTTTACCTCAGATTACCGTAATAAATGTAGCGATTTGGTTCAATTCAATTTCAAAGTGAAAATCTCGAACAAAATATACAGCTCGTGGAATGGAAAATTAAGAAATTAATAGTACAGTACATTAAATAATTCACTGTAATGACATATTGAATGTTTTTTACCTTTTCTTTGACCTAAGTTGTCACAAAACATTAGACTTTTCTAAATTATGACTTACTATACTTTTGTGTATGTCTGAAGCATATTTATTACATTTTTCAATTAAACCTATAACGCCGCACAGGAGGTTCCTGTTATAATATCACAACTGCTTTCAAGCACAGTGTAGTTTTTGCCATTGGTAAAGCGTCGAACTAGTGTCGTACCAATAATAAATATTATCGAAATATACATACAATATATTATGTGATTAAATACCAGATACATTGGAAGTGCAGTCTGCAGATGGACAGTTCACTGTACCGGTCCTCAATACCGGCATTGCTTGGACGTCTGATAGAGAAATTAAGTTCAACAATCCTCTGGGAGACCTTGAAACTGGTATGTATGTTTTCTCTTTTTCCCTACTGCCTTCCATACTTTTTTCTGGATTATTTCCAAGTTAGCAATGCCATGTAATTGGTAAGTACTTGGTGCCTTAAATTTTCGTGTCGTGACAGATTAAGAATACAGTGTCACCAGCCCTAACCTCATGTGACGTCGCCGACAAAGCGAGTAAAATACGCAGGACAATAGCGTGGCAATGAAAAGAATAACTTAACTTCAACTCTATACCAACCTATTTGGCCACCGTGGTATATTAAGCCAAAAGTTCCTTTTTTTTCTACTTTTCTATATTAAGAACCTGCCAAGGTGACTATTCTGCCTGATGGAAAGCATGAATAGAATTCAAAGGTTGTGGTTACAATACTCCTTGCAGACAATGCAGTATGGTCATCCACACTATGGCGGTTTAGTGAGGTGCTTTTTCACGCCCCGCATTCATCGGGGCAGTGTAAGGCTCACACAGTTACCACGATAACTGTGATCCCTGCATCAATGGGTCTCCGGTCTCGCACTCACCAACATGACACAACCATGACAACACGGATGCTGCACCTTTAGATTGGTCACCTGTAAGAGGGTAGTACTGCCCCGGTCGAACCGGCCTGTCCGTGCTAAAATCTACTACCTACTACCTTTTTAAGAAAGGGCCTATGTTCAGCAATGAACTATTTAATAAGGTTGCTGATGATGATTGGATTTCCCAAGTTGTTTTCGATTACTTTGTAAGATTTGTGCTATATAAAATTTATAGTTGAGTTGCCTTTTTCATTTCAGCTTTCGCGAATTTCACAAAACCTATTAACTGGCGCAAACATGTTTGGGAGTTGGATCCTACCAACAAAGAAAACAATGGATTCAGGGTAATATTTGTTTAATATTATATTCCAGGTATATCATGCAAAATTTTTATGTCCCAAGCAGTACGTATCCTTTTTTGTGTTTTATAATCGTTTACCTGTACTCTGGTTATCAACTATCCTGTTCTATTATGAAATTAAATAGTTTTCAGTTTTGGATATTAATAAGAAACCGGGTCAGTAACAAAGCCTAGGAGGCAGATAGAAATACTCGTAGCTTTTCATATAATACAACTAGTATTACCTACATTTAACATAGTAATAATGTATACTGTGGTATTAGACTTGAGGAAATTAATTATTAATATAAGTTTACCTTTCAATTGAAATAAAGAATGAAGACCTGATAGTGTGGATGAGAACTGCCGCGCTGCCGTCGTTCCGCAAGCTGTACCGTCGCGTCAACCACGAAAAGGATGGTTTTCGAGCTGGCCTCTTCAAAGGAAGCTATACACTTGTCGTAAATTACAGTAAGTTTTAAAATTTTATCCATATCTAGCTAGACTTTTGGTATCGCCCACCTAATTATTTCTTCTTTCCGACATTAAAAATGCGAACTTCCCTAGGTATGAAATTTAATAAATGCTTTCAACATAAAAAGCATTACCTCTAAAAAGTTCCAGTATATCGCCCCAGCAGTTTAGGCTCTGCATTGATCGGTCAGCCAATCAATCTATTCCCAGTTGATACCACTGAATATGTCACCTGGGGATAGGTAAGAAAAATGATCCTAAATATCACCAGTGTAGACGTACAATACATACTTCCCCAGTTGTAGTAACTGTGTTTGTCACCATCTGTGACCAATGAGAAATAACATCTCAATTATCGCCAGTGGTCTGTCATCTACCAAGCATATACAAATAAAAGTCGAGTAAGACTTGATAACTTGTGTATTATTATTAAGGTTGGTCTGCCTCGTTGGTCTAGCGGTTAGTGTATGCGACTGCCGATCAAGAGGTCTGGGGTTCGATACCTAGGTCGGGTCAAACACTGCTATTTAGTTTTTTTGGTTACAGAAATACTTATTATCGGCCCGGAGTTTGAAAGCTGGGATTTTAACCCCCATGCCTCGGAAAGCAACTCACTCGCCTGAGAGTGCACCTGTATTTGTGCACACACCGTGGCTGAAATTTGCTAGGAGTACATAATCATCACTATTAAGGACTATTCTACTTGTTACCAAAAACAGGTGCAAGCAATTCTCGACCTTATGGACTTCCGCAGAATCCAACATCTTTTTTTGTATATTCGTGATCAGCTTCACTTATTAACCCACAAAACCATATTTTTAGAGACATATCATGTCTTGCAGTTGTTTTTGTTATTTGTATGTGTTTAAATACTGTAAAAATAACTGGCGGTTCATGGGTTCAATTCCCATCCAGGATAAATAATTAAGCACTATAATTTTGCTATACGCTGGGTACCTCTCTACCTAACAAATCATAAAATAATAATATCCTTTTTTTTCATGGGGCGTATATGCGTTTACTAAATACTGTTGTTATTTGCAGACTATCCTGTAATCGATTTCGACGGTAAGAAATCGTTTGTAATATCGACAACATCACTACTCGGCGGCAAGAATCCGTTCTTAGGTGTGGCGTACGTAGTAGTTGGGACGTTGTGTCTACTGCTAGGCATCGTACTTCTCGTCATACACGTCAAGTGCTCTAAGAGGTATAATCACTAATTGTTTTGTTACATAGCTTGCTCATTGCCTTACCAAATTTGCAACTAATAATGTGATATGCCTTGCCGTCCACATTTTCCAACATCATGGTGTAAACATTTAGACTCTATGAATGCTGAATAAAGCACATTAATTCAGAAAAAAAATATACCGAATTCTTATTTTAAAATTGACATATTCAACTTGAAAAGCTAAATAATTATTAATAGGCTAATTACTTATATTATATGTTAAGACGGTATTGTCAGTAACGATTGTGTTTTTCATGTCAGTCTGTAATATCAGACTAAATTTTAAATGGAAAAATACGTTATGAACTCTTTTCTTAAAGTTTCTAATACAAACAGCATAATCAAAATATAAGCTTGGTAACTAACATAGTAACAGATGTATAATGCATGTTGTAACGTCAGATACGCCCACCCCATGCCCCAATCCTACTTCCTAGAAGAGCCGCATGCCTCCAACAATGTCGCTGTCTCTTCGTAAGTCCATATTATTTTATTTTACTTTTTTTCATAGATATTCTTCTCTAATCTATGAATCACCTTGTATTCGTTCGAAATTTGATTTGAAAAGTAATAAATTTTAACTTCAATCTTCTCTACATCTTTCTTGCGCACGTGGCTTCCTATAATTGAGGAAGTACATTACTTATTATTTGTTTTGTTTCTTTGTGTGTTCCTTGTGTGTGTGTTACAATTAAATAAATAAATGTTATATTTTATAGTTATAAAAAAGGTGCTGTATTTTAGTAGCAATCTGTGCTGATAACACATACTTCTAGTTGCTCAAAGTGGTATTAAGGAATGCTTGGATTTTTCTACGCTATGTAATAGTGTTTGTCTCGCCAAAAATAACCCAATAGTTAACGGTGAAATATTGTACATGCAGTACAATGGTTTGTGTAATAATTGGTGCAGAAAGTTTTGTTTTCAGATTTGAATTGTTTTGTTCTAGTTAGCCTGAGGAGTTAAGTTCTATCAATATAGTTCTGGCTAAATTACTATCTGTTGAGTGTATTATATCGCCGCAGTCAAAGCTAGTATAGGGTGGGCCACGAATTAGTTAACATTTGAAAAAATCGTAAAACAAACACCATTTGATATATAATAAAAATTCTCGACTGATTTTGAATCTTTTTTTTGTATTTAAAAGAATAGACTTTCGAAGTGGTGCCCTTATCACCATGTCAGGATCTGATGATGAGGTCTCAAGGAAATCGAGGGCAACTATCAAATTTTGTAGGCACGCACTATGTTTGTTACACAGGGTGTTCTATGAACTAGATAACATTTGAAAAAATCGTATAAAAAATATTTCGACGTTTGCACTCTTCTAAGAGACTACCGTAATTTTCGAATACTCGTCGGCAAAGAGACCACCAGATCGCCAATCTCTTCGCTGATTTTTTCTTTTAGTTGACGTAGTGTATTTGGTTTATTGATGTAGACACGATTCTTCAAATGACCCCATAAAAAGAAGTTTGCTGGGGATAGATCTGGACTTCTGGGTGGCCATGGAATGTCGCTTCGTCTGAAAATCAGTTTTCTGGAAACATGTCTTTGATCACCGGCAGGGACCTATTGGATGTATGACGAGTAGCTCCATCTTGTTGAAACCATGTGTTACGATTGTAGCCAGCAAATTCCAGTAGCATCGTACACGAACTTCCGTAATATGTTTGCACAGGGTGTTAGATTCAAATGTTAACGAATTCTTGGCCCACCCTATAGTCGGGCCTTTATATTTATATAAGTTGTTCAATCACGGGCTAAGTCTTTATCTCTTTCTTTTACTATTTTATATTGTTCCAATATTCTCTTATTTATACTATTTTGTTTTGCAGCACAACCGAGATGATTAACGTGAACCCCCGCACTCCTTACTCTTAGACAAGACGTTACGTCAGTTCCGCGACGGTGAAGAAAGAACCATAGTGAATAAACTTTTTTTTTTAAATCTCATTACAAAACGCAAGCTAAAATTTATGGAGAGTTGCCAATAATTTAATTACAAAGTGGAATGTAAAGAGCAGTTTATAAAACGACTACAGATTGGAGCAAATTATAGAATTTGAGTAAAAGTGATGATTTTAAAATCGGTTAGTCTGCAATTTGAAATGAGAGTTGAACAGTGGCTAATATACTGAGGACTTAGCAGGGAAAGAGGCTCTGACGGCTGTCTAGTGCTCTCTGAAGTTAACACTGTATTTTCCCAAACACTTTTTGTAAAGTTTTGGTTACATTTATTTACCCCAATAAATGTATTCCATTATTTGAATTAAGAAGGAGTCTAACCACTGTAAATGAAACCTTAAACATTAATAACATCAACTCCAAAGAGTTTTTTTAGTTCATAGAATGAAACGTGTTGACGTCATTGAACAGTACAATTGTTTTTAACGCGAGTCGTAATCGAAATCGACGCAATACAAATAAAAATCTCGTTGTCTTTGTAAAATTAAATTCCTTATTAATCGATATTTAGAAGCGAATTGTTTAATAATTGCTGGTTACATCAGGCTTAAGTATTATTTAAGCCTGTATCACAAAATGTTTACGATATAGAGAGTGTTATACTGCATTCGATAGACGTCGCAGTATATGGTAGAATTGAATAGATTGCCCCTAACGAGTCTATAAATTTGTGGTAGAAATTATATAATTGTGATAGTTGTTAAATTACTTATTTTATGTGAGTGTTATATAATCAACTATATGTATGTTGTTATTGTTGATTTTAAATATTTCTAAAACATCTTTGTACTAAGAGAATAACGTATTTATTTTATGTTTAGTGTATTTTCTGTTTGTATAAAAATTTTATTCTTTTACCTAATACAGCGCAACGGTCAAGTCATGATTTAGTTTCGATCTACTCTCGATCTTAACACTATAATGAAGGAAATTTTCTTAGTAAAATATTACTAAATATCCAACGTTGACTTGACTGTGATCACTTGTTATTTTCCGAAATTATTTTCAGGGTGGGTACATTTACATTTACACATAATAATAACCAATATAAAATATAGAATTATACTACGTCTTTACCCATGAAATTGACGTTTTTTATGAAATAAGTTAACTTTTTTGCTGTATGTTTTATATCTAATAATTAAAATAATCACCCATACAATCTATGCATCTTTGCAAATACACACAGTTTATGAATGCCCTTCTTGAAGAAATCAGCTGGATGAGAGGCAACAAATTCTTCAAAGGCATTTTGTACTGCCTCTTGCATAAAATTACGCACCCACTGGTGCAGTCGAGTAATTATTATGTAGTTTTACTATGTATTTTATTTTCTGACAGAAAGAGGTGGACTTGTACCACCTTCCAGGCTCGCATGACTGTGATGTGATTGTATTGTAACTGAATACTGAACTGTTCATCTGATAGTCTTATTATTATTTTACTAAGAAAATACTTTTATGACAGTTGCGAGATTGACAGTTCATCGGAACTGAATTTAGACTGAACTTATATTACGAGAAATAACTTCATACGTGACAAGCTATGGTAGCTTTACAACAGCTTCATAAACGTGTCTCTCCAACACAAATCACTATTTTAAATAGATCTCTTTCTTTATCATGCTGAGTAAAAATACCTATATTTATGAATATGTAACACTTCTTTGTAGTGTTGTATAATTATTATAATAGAGAAAGCGTCATAAGTAAAAAAAAAATATGTTGTCTATGCGTGCCTAGATAAGTTTTGCATTTTTTATAACTAATATGTGGGTACTTTAATGACTATTGGCTACCGTGACGTGTGTTATATGACGGGTATTGGTTTAGAATTATCTATGACATCTTAATGGAACAAACTAAACTAATAAGTAATTTATTTTACATCAACTCTATTTAAAATAAAACGTGTAGTTATGTCAAAATGACAGACACTAATATTCCTAGTTGTAGTTTTTTAAATAAATCTATTTCCACAAGTGCCTTTTTAAAAAAGTAATTAGAGCTATATACCACTTGCTATAGTAGATTGCATTATAATATTGCTACATGTGCTTTAATAACGCCAAAATTTTTAAAGTCAGGCATTATAAGCACGTAGATTTTAATGTCATTATAATGTCGAACTTTAAAATTATTATGTGGAATTTTGTATCAGTGACGCTGACTTGGCCACCATTATGAATTTTAGTTTTGATAACACAAAATTTTTGTCGCTATTTAGTCGAAATATGTCGCCAAATCTTAAAATTTGCCGGACACTGAATCCAAAATCATAACGATTTATAGGTGCCCGATCCGGGTTTAGTTACGATCACGTCTGTATCTCAACAACTAGGGCACCTAGGAAGATCTGTTTTCTTCCAAAATATCTAATTAGTCCAATTTTACTCCTGGTTCTAAAGTTACAAGCGTTTATATGTGGGCAATACCTACAATTAACTAAAACTTGAAATCATTATATCTTCTTATCTAAGACCCAGCTAAGTCTGTGACTTGGTGGCAAAAGTTTTGTGTTATATAAATTATAATCACTATCATGGCTGAGCCAGTATCAGTGACACGTTATTGTCTAATATTTAAAAGATTATTAGTAGATAATTGTGATGTAGATTAGTTTTATTAACATTATTATTTATATGTACACTTGTGTTATCAATAATGGGCGTGTTTCACGTAAAAATTATAAATTCTTCACTGGACATAAAAAATAGCGTGACGAACAGAACCTTTATCTGCGTTTCTGTATTTACTTTACTCGACATACAAGTTGCCTTAAGTAATTTTTATTGATATACTGTAAAATTCTTTCGTTTCATTGTAGATAATCAATCAGTATAAATTTTAATAATAGTTAACGAAGAAAATATATTTTTGTGGTTATAACAGTCAATACAAATGTATGATATTAAAACCTCATTGGAAAATGGGCATTCGACACGTTATTTTTATGTTCCGTGAAGTTGCGCTGATGTTGACATACTTACATCTAACAGAACTTACTTTCTAAACGAAAGATGACGAATCAACAACCATTTAATATTCGAATTGAATTCAAGAAGAAATATAATGTTTGCGCAAATAATCAATATGTATGTCAAATCAGATCACATAATTGTTTATGACATAATACGAATGTTTTCACTGATTCCATCATTCGCTTGTAAGATTTTAAAAAGTATTGTTTTTTTCTGTATTATTGCTATCTGTTGAGTTTTATTAATTAGTTAGTTTTTATGTATTAAGTACTTGTGTTTTAATAGCTTCGGTCAAATGTCGAGTCCGTTTTTAACAAAATAAAAGAAATGTTATTGCTAGTATCAATACTTTCATATTGCAGAATATAATATGATGAAATTAGTTTTAATTAAAAAAAATCAGAATAGTGTCGTGGGTTGTTTACACAAACTTGAAATACAGAATAAGTATATAAGAATAATATAAATCGCTTGGATACAGGTAACGAGTTTGAAAATACAGTTTAGTTCGGCAATACGACTGTTCCATTTCTGATCCGATGTAATTATGATACATAGATATGCTTAAGTTCATAAAAGTACTTGATACTCGGCAATCCTTAATTATTGTTCTTTTTTGTATAATGAAAAAAAACATTTTAGATCTCGTAACTTTTACTTTAGATTATCACTGCATTTTTATAAAAATACTTGCTTTGATACTTAAATATTATCCGCACGCCATAAGAATGGGATGGAACTTTCTCAAAGTAATTCGAAAATGACAATTCTCAAGTAGCGTTAACAAAAAAGTTCTAAATATTAATTATAAATTGCCTATTTCTACGATCTACCGTAGATACGCAATTCTTTGAATAGTAATATTTAGGGATATTATTTTACAGTTATTCCAATTCTTCAATGCCATTCATATTTGCTTCATGGGAATCATTATCTCAGCTTTCACTTTGTTAAGAAGAGTCGCATTTTGAATAATATATATATATTTTTTAATTTATTCAATATTTTTTTACATAAATGTTAAATACTCGCCAAGTTGAGCTTGTAGAAATCGCTATTGGGGATGTTTTACTTTAAATTATTTTGCTTCGCCTATAATATTAAAACACATTTTATATAAGTGCCTATCACCTGCGTTTATTATAAAATCTTCTATATCGACCACATGTACTTTATGCCAGTACTTTTGTTCTAATTTTTTTACGTTTCATCAGCATCAGCAGCAATCATCATTTGTTTCACAACACATATTTAATTAGATTCAGGTCACAATTATACGGTGACAACCTAAGAACTTCATGGCTATGACTTTTCATTAAATTAATCTTTTAGTGGACGATTACATTTTATGCATTGCTACAATTTAAATTTTGTTAGGTCCTTTGAAAATGCAATTCCTTTGTTGCTAACCACTCTTGTTGGCATTTATCGTCGTTATTTTATCTATTTCAATACTAATGGGATACCTTGTCTATTTCAATAATAGAGTTTAATCATTTATTAGTTAGCTTGCCTTTTTGTGTCGGATTCGATATCCAACTATATCATCATTTTCAATGCGTTAGAACATTGACTTCATTCTTCGTGCGATTGACTATTCAGTTTTACAGCTTTTTCCACTCATGATTAATTAATCTTTAAAATAATTACATAAAAATATATAAATCTCACATTTAAAATAAAACTAGCAGAAAACACAACTTGTGTCGCGAGCTCCTACGCTTTATTGACGCTACGGCTGGCCGGCGGACCGTGCGCGTCTCTGTTCCAAAAGGTCGCATCCCGTTCTCGTTGCGCGCGGATTGCATCATTAAATGAATAATATCTTATGTATTTTAAATTATCAAAACTAAGCAATTAATGTACTTACTTAATAAAACACAGTTCTCTTTTCAACCATTCCATTTGCTATATATATCCCACAATCAAAGAGGCGGTAGGTACCTAAATTTTCACACCATCACCTAGCACACTACTGAAGTGAACCTGAATAATCTGAAGCTGATTCGGTTTCGTTTCATAGGGAATAGTTATTTTGGTATATTACTGATTAAAAAATATTGATCAGGAAGGAGTAAATAAAGGAATACCGTGTCAGCGACTTGCGGTAATCTGAAGGATTTGCTATGTATTTGCTCCAAATCATCATGACTACTAAGTTCATAACAGATGAGAACCGTTAACACTTGCTTCGAAAAAAGAAGCACACTTCACTTGGGTCCCATGATATATATGAATCTATTGCTGCTATAGAAGGTTGACTCATGAACCCTCAACCACGGTTTCTAGATCCTGAATGCGTCTGGTGAATTTCTCTTTGTAGAAGAATAAGAATCTTGAGGAGATAAACTATGACTTCAGATTTCCTGTTGTTTGAATCTTATAATTAATATGTACTTGGTCGAAAGTTACCTAGTTTCAAAGGATAGAGATCTAATTGGAAGACGTACTTAGGCACTCTGACCGCAAGGGTATCGGTCGGCAAAATATTAGGAAGTGTCCAAGGAAGAATGTTCATTTTGTAATCAAAACAGCGCAAGATTTTTTTTTATTATGTACCTACTAAATGTCGCGTCACATCCACACCTTAAAGTGACCTGATGATTGGCGCTGACATGACGTATCAATTCGTGAATGGTGAAAGAAAACAACTTGATACATACAAATCTTTTAGAGATATAATATAATAATACATTATCGTTTTTGTTATACTTATTTCCTAGAACATGAATAATGTTTGAACATTAATCTTCGAAAAAAAATTACACTTAGTCATAAAAACTATTTATAGTTCGATATTACGAACAAATGCAAAACAAACTACACTTTTAGGTTTTGGGTGGATGGCTTAACCTACTTCAAAATGAGAAGAGCTTCAATATATCAGTCTTTTATTTATTCTTATCTGTGAAAATTATCTATTTAATAGAATTTAGTGGTGGATCTACTGTCAACGGCATCTTGGAGAAACCAAGGGAACTCTTCACACATTACCAAAATTGCTAAGATGTGGCCTTCTTAAGGGTATTTGGTATTTTTTTATAGTAACTGGTGCATTTCCTATCCAAAGGTTCCATTTGTTGAAGTAAAACTAATGATAAAGATCATAAATAACCATGGAACTACTCAATACAACTATTTCGACCAATAGGGAATATGCGTGCGTTTTTTTTCCTTATTCTTATATTAAAACTATTATTTTCAAAATTAAATATAACACATCCGAAATATAATCTATTAAGTATAGACAATTAAAATGACTATCACTTTTAGACAGTTAAAGGCGGCCATTGTAACGCGCTTATTCGGTGACGTCAGGTTACTCTCAGAAAGTCATGAAGTGTTTGATAGACAAAGTTGACAAAAATATAGGGATAAAATCAACTTATACCATGGACATAATTATTATAAATAAGGTGTCTTTTCTAAGTTGTCTTAATAAGGTATATTGCTTTATGCCTACAGGTGTATAGTATAAATAATAAGGCGATGAGAAGATACAGTGTATCTTATTTGATATACTGTGTTGAAGATCAGTTACGCGTAAGTAAAGACATCAAGAAAGTGATGAAAGCAACGAAGTATCATTTGTACTACTGTACCCACACATTGTTGTTTAGTTTAAAAACCTGGATGAGAACATAACTTAGTTCATGAAAAGTTCTTAAAGATATTCTCAGTATCTAATACATGAGTATTTATCTATCTGCATGCTACCTATGGATGAAAACATTGAACTTGTTAGAAAATAAATAATCACCAACTTATTAACAGAAAACGTCGATTGTAAATTGACATCACGTTTTGTTCCTTGGTGTTTTTGGGAGTTACTGCCTCATTTGGCCGACCCGAACGTTCTGCATGATTTGTATCAGCACGACCGCGTTTGAAATCAGCATACCACCGACAAATGGTTGTTTTCGACGGAGTAGAGTCCGGATAACGTTTTTCAAGCCATTGCTGAGCTTGAACAGTGTTTTTTCCCATTAGAAAACAAAGTTTTATAAACACACGAATCTCTAATCTTATTTGAAGGTTGGTACTTCTGAACCTTGGTATATAAATGGCATTACTAGTGCCATCTCTACGCTAGTTCCGGGACTTATTGAACGATGTGCTATGAAAATGATTTTAGTTTTTGTATTACAATTAAAAAGTTTGGTACAAAGATTGTTTAACATTATTATAGTATCTTTAACTTTTATTGGATACCATCGTGATTTAAAAAAAAACTAAATAACTATAAATAATCTTTAGTAAATAAGTTAACAAACTAAAAAAAACTTTAAAACATTATTTGGTACGATTTATTATTACTCATAAGCCTGGACGACTAAATATTTTGCATGTTTACACTCAATTTTTTATTAAGTAGATATTAAAAACATGTGCAATTGGGTTCTCATAAATTAAAAGAGCACACAAAATTCCGTGACTGTTAAATGGTTCGAAATACAGATGAACTTATTCCTATACAACTGGAATTATATAATTATAAAAAAGATAGCACTATACATATGTATGTTTAGAGATCATTCTCCTCATCATTATCATGATCAATAAAAAAACAACACACACCTATTTTTACAAACTTTCGCCAGTGCTAAAAAAAGACACCGACATTTTTTTGATCCGCCGGTGCTGGCTACGCAACCTTTGTGCACACACCCGCACCCATGTATTTTAATTTTATTTTATCCGTATTGTCTATGTTCTACGGAATTGTGTATCTTAAAAAATCTTTACCATAGTCAGTGGTGCTATGTGTCTATATCCTACGGATAGCCCACAATAGCCATGTTTATGCTTTAATATCAAATTTATTTGTGCGTTATTCTTTGAAAGTAATTTAACTAATACAAAATTAATATTTATCCAATTAAAGATGTGTTGTACCTATATTTAATGTACACCAAAATTGCCTTTTAGTAGTATATCATTAAAACTAATGCCTTAGAAGATATACCTAATAAAATTAAAATGCATGGATTGCACCCATGCGAAGTTGCTGTGAATCATTTGTTAGTAATATAATTTAAGATATTAATTTTATATTTATTTTTAAAACGTATATTGACCACAATAAACTAAAATAAAAATCATTAATACACTCAAACGTATGTTTCACGTATTGCTGTTACGCTACACAACAGTTGTTTTCAGCACGCTTGTCGGGAACACCACGTATTGTTGTGTTTACACGGTACTCAAGTACTTTGAAAACTCACTATACGCACATTAATTAGTAGCGTGAGGGTATGTATTTTATATTATAGGCAGCAGTGAGCATATTAAAAGTCTATTGCTGGACATATAGGCCATTAGAAAGGTGGGTGTGACCTTAGACATTTTCTGAATCTTTTTTTAATTCATGGACCAGCACAAACTGAAATGTCATTGTATAGACTTGTACCGCTAAGTACATATCAAAATATGTACTGGAACCTTACAGTTCTATGTTAACTAATATCGTTTAAAAATTTTAACTTTCTGCACTTCTACAAATAAATAAACTTTTCGAAGTATATTATTCTTTCATACGCCATATTGGATTACAAAAAGTACAAAGAATAAATAAAGTCGTTATTACAAAACACAAAATCAATAGACTAGATTAAGATATATATATAGATTTATCAATTTTATACCACTCGTGCGTAAACTAAACATTAATTACGATTTAATCGACAGGCATCTCAGAAAATTTGAACGACCTGCGTGTGATGGGTTATAAATTATAGGGTGTTTAAAAATCTTCGTGATACAGCTTAGTAACGTTTTTAAGAAGCGTTTAACATTCTCTTTCAAAAAAGTAAAAAAAATTGAAGCTCTTTACTACTAAAAAAGGCGCTCTTTAGAAATAATAAAACTGGAAAATCTAAAATTATAATTAACCTATCGCTGTCCACTGCTGATCAAAAGTGTCACCCAAGAAGCGGCAACCATCCCGATCTTGAGCAGTCCGCATCTGTTCGATGTCAGCCACTTTCTTCAAATTAGTAAGGCTTAAATTTATTGTAACTGGGGAAACTCCAAATGAGCCACTGTCATATGTGTTGACGTTTTTTCCAGGTGCTTTTTGCAGGTTTTTGCAGGTGCATAAAAGTAAACAAGTTTAAAAAAAATGAAAACTCGTATTAAAAACAATAGACGGGATTAAAGTTTTTGATTAAGATTAAAGCAAATCAGTATCTAATTGTTTAACATGAAACATGCATATTGTAAATAGCGCATTGGGAACTATAATTAGTGCAAGGTATTTGACAACTACCCTCAAATGGCTGTCGAGTTTCATACATGAGAAAATTATTTGAGTCGAAGACTGAGTATTCTTTGTGACTTTGCGAAATACAAGCAGCAGCTATCTGTAAGTCGCTATGCAAATATAAAAGATCTTAGGAATTAAGGTCTATTATATTAAAAAAAGCCTCTATGATATCAGTAGCTTGCCAAGTGACGTCCATTTATATGCTTTTGTTCTCATTCTGTCGATTCTGTTTTGCAAGGGACATACGTCCTGCGAACTAGCTTGTAATAAGCAACTACGCCTAGGCCGCAGATTCCTATCAGAAGTAGTATTATTCCTGCGATAAGTTGGCCATTATTGACAACAGTATGTAGAGAGCTTATTACTGCTATTCGTTCCCCGGTTACGTAGTTGGAAGGTACTGAAACAACAAAAAAGTAATGTTATATCTTCTATATAAAAAAGAATTGTTGTTCGTTAGTTTCACCAAAACTCAGGAATGGCTGGATCGATTTGGCTGATTTTAATCTTGAAATATTTACGTAAGTCTAGGGAGTTTAAACGGTGTGAAAATGTGAGACATAATTATAGTTGGAGCCTAATACATTAGAGCAAAAGCCAAATGTTACGCATACGAAGTAGTGGGCACAGCTGGTATTTCATAAATTACGATTGATTTAATTAACTTGTTTATATTGTGCTACTTGCAACCGCTAAATAAGCGGATAATAGCGGAGAGTGATACTGTTTGATGTAGTAGGTGGCTATTAAGAAATCACAACAGGTTAAAATGGTTACTTACGATATATAACACGGAACTTATAGCTGCCTGCAAGTAGTCCATCTTTGAATATACCCGTTTGGTTAATTCGAAAAGCGGGTTTTCGTTTCATATCGGTTTTCATCCAAGCTATGAATCTTTCATTCTGCAAAAGTATGAACAAAATATACTATTGACTAACTCGAAATAGAAAATAACTATTCAGTTCTGTTTTACACACATTTAGGAACAATATTTCTAATGTTAAGAGAATTATGCTAAGGCATTTTGTTTAGGAAAATATTTGTATTTGGAACTAAAAAAGTACTAAAATAACAATTTTTTGATCTCATGATGAAATTACTTGCAGCCAGATGCCACCTGTATAAAAAATATTATTATAAATCTGGCTTCATACACACCAGCATATATAATACATAGAGTATACATACTTCTCCTTCCTAGCCCTTATTATTCCCAAGATTATAAGGGGTCGGCTACTAGTTCAACCGACGGCTTAGAGTGCTCTCCGAGATATGATATAAATTATGTATACTATTCTATAATATTTTTTTGTTACCTGAAAGGCATTGTTGTTCGTATCTGTAGGGTCAAGGTGCGTCGCATTAAATACCCAGCTTTTCGGTTTCACGAAATCTTTAAATGCTGCAATATAAAAGTAAACATTTTTATACTTGGACATATACGAGTACACTGACGGGCCTGTTGGTCGAGTGGTTAGTGACAGTAACTGCAGAACCGACAGACGTGGGTTTGATACCCACCCAGGACAAATATATGTTAGATGAGAATGATTTTTTTTCTGTGTCTAGGTGTAATTTATCTATAAACATATAATAAAATCGTAATAGGACGTTGTCTGTACATTAAAAATATTGAAGAAAAACTATTGGGACGAGAAATATTTATTTTATTTTATAGCAACCTACCAAAGTGTCTCTATTCTGCCTGATGGAAAGCATGAATAGAATCCAAGAGCAATGGTCTCCGTACTCACTGCGAATGACGACAGTGCAGTATGGCGACCCACGCTATGGCGGCCTAGTGAAATGTCTTTGAAATGTCTAACTCAAAACAACAGTTTTTAGAGATGAATAGGAGTGTTGACTCTTTATATTCTTAATCTGTCACCACATAGAGAGTACGTTTATATATACCTAACATATAAGTTTTTTTTTAAAGCAAAAATATGGTCCAGGTTAATAAAATTAAAATGACTGTCAGGAGGACAACGAGAATGGTAAATAAATTCTCGTTTGGCTTTCCTCGTTATTATATTCGTATTTGTAAATGTATAGGTTTAGTTTTCATTATGAGATTAAACATAACCTGCATTCAAATCACGTGGGTTTAAACAAACCGTTACATGTAACCATGTCAATCGATCAGTTCAAGTAATTTAAAGCGTTACACATGTAATGGGGAACAGTTTCAATACATTTTTCGATAACATTCACAAATTTTAGTCTGTGACTCCCACATGTACTTTATAAATTATAAAAAATGTGACTAATGCTCATGAACATGGATTTATATTATTTTGAATTAACATAGACAATACTACTCACCGCTTCCTTTAAAGTAAGTCGCAAGCTCTTTGATCTACATGTATTGCTATTACAAAAGCTTGCTGAACATGTCAATTCAATCATAATGTGACTTTGACATTGTAGATAAGAGTAGATAAGACAAACTTCAATAATCACAAGCTATGTCGATGATACTGTTGCCCCTGTAACCGCTACTAAAACCAGATTTTAACCAGCTTATAGGAGCGGTTGTATTGCTTCCACAATCCGTATGATGACGGATTAAGAATATGACGTGACATAACCCCTGTTCATCCCGTGGGTGTCGTAAGAACTACTAAGGTAGGAAATTACAAAAGACGACTTCACTGCAGGAATACTTGAAATAAGCCCTACCTATCAGATATAGCAGTAGACCGAGGTCTAGTAGACCAAAGTCTTCTTTCGAAGGAGAGATTTGTATCCAACAGTCGACTATTAAAGGCTGCTGATGATAATTATGTGCTGCTGTAGAAAACTACTGGTCCAAGAGCCCGTGAGTGCCAGACCTTCGTCATTTTATAAAAGCTGAAAGTTCTTCTATGTGTGTCCCTAGTACAGGTAAGAATGATCCCCAAACATGAAGCTGAGGCAGCGGTGGCTTTGGCAGATAACAGGCAACAAAGGTATGTAAAATTCCATCTCAAATTCGTCATAATATAAAACTTGATTTTTTTATATTTGATTCATAATAATATCAAAACTCGCGTTGCTCATTGCCAGACAGTTAGTATGGTTCCAACCCTCTGCCGGACACCCCTAAACTATTATAATTTATAATTATACTTACGTTATATTATAAAACCTAAATTTAATATATAATTTTTTGGGAGCCTATTAAACTATGTTTATATAGTAGCCGGACAGTTTCGAAGGTTCTATCATCTTGCCAGACGCATTCAAAGTGAGCAATAATCGGGAGAGCAAGGAGCGAATACGGTAACTAAACGTTATATTATAAAACCTAAGTTTCATATATAATTTTTTGGGAGCCTATTAAACTATGTTTACATAGTAGCCGGACAGTTTCGAAGGTTCTATCATCTTGCCAGACGCATTCAAAGTGAGCAATAATCGGGAGAGCAAGGAGCGAATACAGTGACTAAACGTTATATTATAAAACCTAAGTTTCATATATAATTTTTTGGGAGCCTATTAAACTATGTTTACATAGTAGCCGGACAGTTTCGAAGGTTCTATCATCTTGCCAGACGCATTCAAAGGCGGTCCGAATTGTACTCGCAGCACTTACGACGTTTAAACTGCTAACGTGTGGACCGATTTAGTGAGCGCGCGATAACGATGAAAATGATGAAAATAATGAAAATATTTAGATTTAATTAAAATAAATTAATTTCTCTGTAAATATCTTATCTTAAAAAAATGTGTCCTTTGGTATAATAAACACTAATATTTGATTTACTTTGTTTCATTGGCTTTATAATTTTAATAGCATTGACAATAATAAACTTCTTAAAAATGAAAAATAATATCAATTAAATTATTAGATTTTCGACATGATTGACATTGTATGAGAAAAATTTTACTCAGTATTATTTTAAATATTTGTTATTGAAATTGTAAAAATTAATTAATGAAATTTCTGGATTAAGAAAAAAATAAACTGCAAAATTTGAAATTAATAACAATGGGTGCGCAGTGAAATCCCGCAATAGACTAAGCGCTCTGTTTCATTCGCACTAGTTACTGTATACGCTCCTTGCTCTCCTGATTACTGCTCACTTTGAATGCGTCTGGCAAGATGATAGAACCTTCGAAACTGTCCGGCTACTATATAAACATAGTTTAATAAGTCCGGCTACTATATAAACATAGTTTAATAGGCTCCCAAAAAATTATATATAAAACTTAGGTTTTATAATATAACGTTTAGTTACTGTATTCGCTCCTTGCTCTCCCGATTACTGCTCACTTTGAATGCGTCTGGCAAGATGATAGAACCTTCGAAACTGTCCGGCTACTATGTAAACATAGTTTAATAGGCTCCCAAAAAATTATATATGAAACTTAGGTTTTATAATATAACGTTTAGTTACTGTATTCGCTCCTTGCTCTCCCGATTATTGCTCACTTTGAATGCGTCTGGCAAGATGATAGAACCTTCGAAACTGTCCGGCTACTATATAAACATAGTTTAATAGGCTCCCAAAAAATTATATATAAAATTTAGGTTTTATAATATAACGTTTAGTTACTGTATTCGCTCCTTGCTCTCCCGATTACTGCTCACTTTGAATGCGTCTGGCAAGATGATAGAACCTTCGAAACTGTCCGGCTACTATGTAAACATAGTTTAATAGGCTCCCAAAAAATTATATATTAAATTTAGGTTTTATAATATAACGTAAGTATAATTATAAATTATAATAGTTTAGGGGTGTCCGGCAGAGGGTTGGAACCATACCAACTGTCTGGCAATGAGCAACGCGAGTTTTGATATTATTATGAATCAAATATAAAAAAATCAAGTTTTATATTATGACGAATTTGAGATGGAATTTTACATACCTTTGTTGCCTGTTATCTGCCAAAGCCACCGCTGCCTCAGCTTCATGTTTGGGGATCATTCTTACCTGTACTAGGGACACACATAGAAGAACTTTCAGCTTTTATAAAATGACGAAAGTCTGGCACTCACGGGCTCTTGCTCTATACGAGCACTTCCCTCTGACATTTTTTTTGAAGACAACTGCACGGGAAATATTTTGGACTTAACAATAATATGTGAAATGGTCTCAAAAAATACCCAAATACGGCACAACTTGTGGATCACATAAAGTTTTGTCCCATGGACGGTCTCAAACACCGTGCGAAGCAGGAAACGGTAAGGTGACCGCTGTAACCACTACGCCGTTCGTGCAGCCAATATCACACGATTAATTATTTGCTATCGATGTTAAGGCTTAAAATAGCGCATCGAGCGTCGTAAATATTGCATTCGAAGTGCTGTTTTAATTAGCATCGTTAAAGCATTGTATGAGTCTGATGGTTTTCCCTTTAAATGCTATGTTAATAATAGATTATTGTAGTTTTAAATATTAAAAAGCATATTATATATAAAGGGTGTACTTCAAAACTCCCGACCGTGGACACACTTTCTTTCGTCGGATATGGAAACTGTAGCAAAGATTACAAAACTCAACTTTTCCCTAATTAAAACGTTAACCAGTGGAATTCTAAATGTAATATTGGTTATTTGCTTTTTGATAACGATCGTATTCGCATGTAATATTTATTATTTTAGTGTGGTAAGCGATAACACCGCTAATTAGTTACAGTTTTTATATAACTATAATAATAATATATTTCTCGATACGACACGTATTGTGAGGAGATTTGTCTTTGGAACCTTAAGCAACAGATACTTGGTATCGATAGCCGATACTGACGAAACACAATTTTTATTCATGCATTTCCAATGTTTTAAATTTCAATTTATATATACATGTATTATCATATAATTAAGAGAATCATAGCTCGAGATATCTCACACACTCCGTTCGCCTCGATAAATTTGTGATCCGGCAGGTTTCGAGATGATAAACCATAAGATTACTATCCTGTTATAAGTATAAGGGCCAATTTCCACTGTTCTTGATACAGTTTTAGATAGTTATCCGACATATAAAACTATTTAACACATTAAGGTTGCTGATATTTATATGATTATCTCTATGCAAGACTTGTAAAATCGTCATCTGTCAAACAGTGATTTTCTCAGTGAGCGGTGAAACTGGCCCTACGTCATATAGATTATGTATGACACGTTAGATTGCCGATAGTTAATAGAAACAATGAATCAAATGTTTGAAGTAACCACCGACCTGCTTGTAGATCACCGGGTGGATTTCGGTATTTCTTTTTATCTTCGTCCGTAATGCCATTCAATCCCGTGTAGAACCCTGGTACAATGCTGCCGTTGTAAAACAGCGTATATTGGTCTGTAATTTTATATTTAGAATTTACACATACTAAGAAATATGTAAAATAATGAGCTATCTTATTATATTGTAGTTAACTTTAAATATATTATTTGTTTCGTACATCTAAGCTTCATACGAAAAGTTATATTTTTCCCCTACCACCAGTTCAGTAACGTGGCTGCTACTGCTAAGAAGATCAGTAGGAATTTTTAATATATGTACATTTTTGTGATTATGTATTGAATATGAACAACTGAATCCCAAGCATTTTCACCATCTAAATGCTATAATGCCTTGTAACATGCTTTCTTATGCAAACTAAATTTTACCATAGATTTAAACTTATTTATCAACATAACTATTACTCTACTAAACTTAAAATACAGATTATTCTCGACGAAGTAACTTTGAACAAACAATTTTATTTTGTGTCGTTTTATCACAAATGAAGTGTGATAAATTACAAATATAAAAATTTATACCAAAACAAATAACTCGTTAAGTCCTAAAATGACACTAGTGACAATTGTCACAGAAATCAAGCCTTATTTTAAGGACTAGTGGACATATGTAGCAAGTTCAAAAGAACTTGGTAGAACTGGTAAGAACCAGAAATGTACCAAAGTTTAGTGCAAATTTTCTTTCGGGATTGCCGATTAATAAGATATTCTTAAACTTTCAACATAAAAATTATATTTGTGGTTACTTATTTCTATTAAACATTGGATTAACGCAAAAAAACTTATGTGGTTATCATCATACATGAGTTTTTTGGTCCATCGGACCGCAATAGCTAAAAGGATAAGAATATATATTAATAGAATAAGCAACCTACATAGAAGATCTATATAATGTGTACTGTATGTACTGTGTATATGTGTGTGACATGATATGTACTCTTATGAGTTTTAAATATTCAAAAAATTAAACGGCATTCACCATTGAACATAGAATCGGCTATTTCTCCACATGGAGCGATTGGTTTCTTGCCGTCTGGTGTATCTTGGTACGAATAATTTCCACAATTTGGCGAAACAACTGATGTCAGCTTGCCAGCGAGCTGTTCGTCGTCCCTGAATTTAATTAAAAAGACATGATTAGTAGAAATGTGCGTATGAGGAAACAATATTTAACATTTTTACAGGCAATCTGATCAAGAACTACATTTAAAAAGGTCAAGCCTCGCTAAAATTTACCGTCTCAGATTTTTTATAAAAAACTAAACAGATTTCAACAAAAACCAACTGGAACATAGGAACATTAAAAAAAGAAAAATAAACTGAACTGAATTTATTTATTTGTTCAAAAATTTACGACTTTTTCTGACTACATGTAATAAATCAAAAGTTTACTTAGTAACTATAATTTAACTATTCGCAATAAAATTCTAAATGAACACACGAAATAACAATGTGGTAATTCTTATCTTGATCTAATTACCTATTAATTTAAATAAAATATTATATTAATATGTGCTAGGAACCTAAAATCTGTTTGAAGTCGGTGCAAAGCCAAAAATAACAAGAACAACACAATCTAAAAAGCAAGCTGAGCGAAGTTAGTATGAGACAGATCGCTTCTGTGGTCGATGAAACACATTACCAGATGAACTATTACTTTAAACGAGTAATCATTACCAACTCATCCATTAGATATGACACACGTAGTTAAACCATCTAACAACTTTAACAAATTAGATTGATTTAATTAGCTTTTGATTTACACAGATCGGCAAAGTCGTGTATTTTTGCACAAATAAATAATTCAGTTTAGTTTTTACTTTTTAAGTTCATTTTTCTAGGTTTTAGTTGTCTTTTACAAGTCAAGTCATTTTTTTCAAAAAATAACTTTTTATTTTTCTATTTTGAGTGTAAAATAATAATACTAACTTATAAAAGTCGATGTTTACGGTGTACAAACTCTTGAAGATCTAGTAAGACTATTTCATGTCTAATCGATCGTCTCTGTAAACGTGTTCGACGTTTCGATTAATCTGAACTGAACGTCGAATGCTCTCGCCGTGACTATCAAGTAAAACAAACTCACACGAGACTCTCCGAACATTTCCCTTATCGAAATGCCAAATGCAATCACCATGACAATCTGACATGATTAAACTCACACACGACCCTCAGAACGTTAACTTAAATAAAGCCAAAAAAAATTTTGCGGTGCGATAAGATAACTGCTGCGCTGAGTCGCGTAACCCCATTAAAATTGCTCTTTGAAGCTTAGAGTTCAACAAATTGCTTAAACAAAACGCATAATGAGAAAGCGTTACGCGAAGTACAAAAATTAAGACTAATTGTCTAATGAAACGCTCGTTGACTTGCCACAGATATTTATTGTTTAATTTCATTATAAATTTAACATTGTCAATATCAAATCAATCAATCAATAGGTCTTTATTGTGTTTCATAGGTAGGTTTATGATACAGATATTATTAAATACATTGCGATCAGCCATGTCTCGTCTATTGGGCATACATTAAAACACTAAGAAAAGTTAGGCGTTTAATGATAATGATCTCATCTCATCATCTCATCTCAACCAAAAGACGTCCACTGCTGTACATAAGCCTCCCCCAATGTTCTCCACAAGAGCCGGTCCCGTACCGCCCGCTTCCAGCAACTTCCCGCGACCCACACCAGGTTTACTGATAGTATAGGTTCCAAATCCAAACCTTAGCTTTGCAAGTCTTTTCTTTCCGACAGAATACTGGTTACTACATCGGCAACTTGAGTATCATTTAATCCCTTTTTTTACGTGTGGAAACCTCCTCAGACAGTCACCTCACTGGAGCTAGCGGCACAGTAGTGTGTTGGAATCAGATGGACTGAAATAACATGGTGTGCTATTTTGCGCCTGAGATAAGAGGGATCCGAGAACAGCTGTGATTATGACATCCAGATCATCATCTTTTAACCTACCCTATCAAATCACATGAACAATTTTGAATGAATGCAACTAAGAGTCTACACGTGGATATGATATGTAAAAAATCTTCCTCTAACCCCTAACCGTTAAGAAGTTTACATTCCATTATTAGCTCGTGTAAATAACTTAAGAGAATGCAAAATAAGCTCGATACGTACATATGGGATATTAAAATAATCATTCTCTAACCCCTGACTGTAAAGAGTTTTACCTTTATCATCACTTCACCTAAATAACTTGGAAGATTACATACATATGTATGACATTGAAAGAATTATCTTCTAAAAAATATCCTCCAAGTCCTAACTATTAAGGAGTTGGACCTTTCATCTACTTATCGCCATGAAACGATGATTACCAGACGCAAATACCTGAATAACTTCAGGAAATATACAGGGTAGGCCGAGAATTCGTTAATATTTGAATCGACGGGATGAAAAGACGGGATCTACGCTAAATGTGAAGCAAAGTGAAGGCCCACGGTCTTTTCGTACCAAAGAGAATGTATAGCAAGTTTGCGCTTCTGTTCGACGTAATCATGATTCACCGACGTGCAAACGTTCGTTTGAATTAAGTTATCCCGCACGTCATTACGCCATATTTTGAAATTACATCCCTATAAGATCCAGATAATGCAGGAACTGAAACTTAATTATTTAAATTTGCGCAAGTGTTATGGTGCCAACCCTGATGTTATCCGTGTTGCACCCCGTTATCACCCAAATTGCAACGTGAATGTTGACGGCCTCTTTAGGTTTGACGATCTTGATACCATCCTCAGCTGCAAATATATCCCGCAGTTTTTCGGTAAAAGTGTCCGTCGTCTTTGCGCCTTCAGCCCCCGGGGAACTCGACGACTCGAGTTCCTGTTTGGGCGAGGCGCAAGATGGCCCCGACATCATTTGTGAGGCAACTTGAAAACTAATCCTATACCAACGCACCTGGCCAGCGTAGTTTAGTTGGTCAAAACCTCCTTTCTAAAAAGAGGCCCACGGCCAGCAATGAATTGTTAAAGGCTGTGGATGATTGTAGCCAGTAATTTTTTTTTCTTTTTGCTAACTATACCTATATTTATTTATCCGTTCGCTAATTATTTTCGTTGTGGATATATTCAGTGTACTTTAAATGTAATACATATTCATTATAACAATGAACAAATACAGTTTCTATAGCAAGGAAAATCGCAGATAGATTTCCCAAACCGTAAATTTATCCGTACAATGCGCTATTCTTAAATTCTGTGGCACCAGATATAATACTATCAAAATAGACTGACCGACCAAGTAAAACGACAGATCATCAGTATTGCTACATCTTCAAAAAAACTAAAAATATATCAAGTTTGCGCAATATTCACCTTAGCAGTAGAGGCTGTCTTTAATTGACGGCTCTGTAATATATTGCAATGATGCTTGATTGATGATAGTTGGCCTTTACATTGAGTTCCAAACAGTCATTGCATTCCCTTATTAGTATATGTGTGTAACGAGTGGACGCGAATAGCATTAATTAACCGATAGGTAGGTAACGTAATAGATTTCAAATAGTGAGAGCTTTAAGAGGTTATTTTTTTAATAACGTTTTGTTATTTCATTGATAGGTAGTAAGCATTTTTTTAAATTTCTGTGGGCAAATAAACTTTTACAATTTGTATGTATAATTTGATCGTGACATACTTTAAATGGTATAGGTACGTGTATAGCTACGGGACACATACTATTGAATGCGTGTTATTAACCTTTCCGCATTATAGCCACGTTTGAGGAAAAAAATTCTATGAATTTGATAAGGCGTGCCATTTTGGTACTAAAAGTTTTTAGAACCGCAAAATTTAAATACAAAGACAAAATATTTTATGAGATACTTACAAATAGATAACACTAAGTTAATAGATTGACGTTTTTATATTGAATCATAGCGTATGTCACACGCATTGTATACTCAATGTATTATGAATTCTACTTGAAGTTCTAAAAATTAAGCCTAAGGTCATAATATCTTGTTTCTTTCTCTAAAAATACATTAATGTGGTAATTCATAAAGTCATTTAGTCTGTAGATATACACGATAATTCTTATACAACTGTCCCTTGGGACTATTGAGTAAAACGAAATTGCAAAATTTATTTTCCAGAAATCGAACTTGGGGTAGTACTTACTTAGAAGTCACATATTCCGCACGAGTTTGGTCATAACCGGGCAATTCATAATACACAGTGACTGGCCCTAAGATAGGTTCACTGAGAGTAATAATTGTGTAACAGGCACAGCGTGGCTTTTTCTTAATGCCCACTTGTACATCACATGTGTAGTCTGGAGAAGAGTCATCTTTACATTTTGTATAGTTAATTGTAGTTTCTGTGCCGAGAGTCTGAAAATAATATAAGTAATTAAACAACTGCTGACTTGAGAAGTGACAATGATATTAAAACCAATTAGGTTTTTGTATGGTGACGAATCTATATATATACTAGCTAATCCGCACAACCTCGTATGCGACTTCTATTACCAGTAGCGAGATGTTATACAGCGTGAACAAATTTGTTTACCATTAAAAAGACTATAGTGCGCCAATCATTAGAGATAGGCATATTCTGTCGCGGACATTTGTTTAGAATTTTTAAAGGTGAGTAATTCTTTCATATATTATTTTTGTAAAACTTCAACAGTTTACGCAGCACACGCAATGGGAGCTCTCTCTTTCCCCCTTTCTATTATATGCTTCAATTTTCAAATCGGATCCGTAGTTCTTGATGTTAACGCGTCAACTAAATAAACAAATAAACTTTTCAGCTACATAATATTAGTATAAATAAATAATCCGTATTTTCGTTGGTCACGGCATCATGCCTGACTGTATGAGCCAATTTCGTTAATTCTTTTAGTATTGGATAGCACATTTATCGTGGAAGACTATAGGCTATGCAAAATCACGGTAAAATAAATAGGAACTGAGCATAAATGAAAATGTTACAAAAGCTGGAAAAAAATATTCCTTTTAAGAAACCCAGATAAAGCTGCGCAGGTTGGTTAACAACACACAGTGTTGCTATCCCTATTCATCACATTGGAGTCTGAAGAGCCAACGAAGAGAACCAATTATGCAGAACAACAGTACTGAAAAGAGAAGGAAAACTGAAAACAAACACTTTACCAACCTGCTAGGCCAGTATGGTACATTAGGCCATCTTTCTAAGAGATGTCTATATCCAGTAGTAATTTTTTAAAGCCTGCTGAAGGCTAGGATTTTCAACTTCTATGTTTTTCTATTTCCCACACAATGTGTATCAAAAAAATGATAATGCAAAATTGAAAATTTTGGTTGAGTAGTTAAGTAAAAAGCTTATTAGACATATGAACCAACTCATTTTTAGATTTTTAATTTTAAAAATTACTTAAAGTAGAAGATTTATACATATATACATTTAGAAGAACAAATATTAAAAATAAACAACAAGTTGTGGTTCTTGTCACTATTTTTGTAAACACATGATTAATCACACACAGTATATTTACAAACTTAATTTTAATTCTGAGTTTTACTTCATAATAATAATAAAAACTTAAAAGTAAAAATGTGAAACAGTAAAACTTTTCATTTACAATTTATTGCGAGCTATAAGCGCTAAATAGTTTTTAATTGTGTGACTGTGTATAGATTACACTTGGTGATTCAACCTTACAACAATGTTATTCAACTGAAATCAACAGTCATACATTATAAAAATAAAAATTTCAAAGGCAAAGTATGTCATGAGTCATATAGTTTACGAGAAATTATATTAAAAAATTACATACCTTAACATGCAACAATATCAATACCAGCCCAATAATGAAGAGACAAATTGCAACTGTTATCGCCAGGATGTTTAATACTAGATTCTTATTTACTTTCTTATCCCAAGCTAAAACAAAATAGAAATTCTATTATTTTTTCATGATACAAGGTGACAAATAAGCAGATGGTGCAGCTGAGAGTAACCGCTGCCCATGGACATCACACATATATTCGAGATAACTCTATTCTTCCTTGGTAAAACTTCACTCAATAGTTGGTGTAGCTACTTTATAATTACATCAATTAAAACCATGTGTTGTAGTGTGTATCCATATATATAAACTAGGAAAAATCACTTTGTATCAATAGTCTCAATTTTTTTATCAAAGTTCTAGTGCCCACAATAAAATCTATGCCTTTATTGAGTCTAGATAGTCTTAGTCGATGACAGTAGTAGGCCAAAATCTCTTTTTTAAGAAGAAGCCCAGGACCAGCAGTGAACTATTAAAGGCTTAAAGTATTACTCAAGTGTTTTACTACTACTGCAAATATTATACTGTAACTCTCTGTATTCACAAACAATGAGTAATAGTATGTAGTATGTTAAATCTTTAATATTAACTGGTATACTAGAAGGAGACTTATAATAGAACCAGCCCACTTTGCATGTAATCTGTTTCAATTTAAAGTATATCCACAGGTCAGTTCTACTCACATTTATTCAATATATCAAAAAAAAATACTAGCGAATATTAAATAAGATCTGAAAAATTTTCTTAAGCTATTTCTATAGAAATACTTATTATATTCAGACATTATTTGTGGATCTTGTCAAACAAATAAATTCAACAACAATAGGTCTGTTTCGACGATATCAGTAACTATTTAAAAATAAAATACACACCCATATTAAAGCACTGCGCCAAAAAATTTATTTAGGTATTTATTGGACACTAAAAAATAAAGATATAAAAATTAAAAGCAAAACAACACCTAATCTACGTTTAGTTATACAAATAACTTTATTTTAAGCTCATAGTACTTTTTGAATCATCAGGTCATACATACTCTTTGACATTGACTGATCATGAGATCTCTGACGCCTTTCTAGTTGACATTTCTAGAGATGTAAATGAAAAAGTCAATTTAAAAAAATTAAGTCGATGTTATAAATAGTGATAGATAAATGGATTGACAAAAAATAAATCAGACATATTCCTATTAGAATTTTTTATTTAATTCAATGGGGAATGTACATGTATTTTTGAAAATGTTTTCATTAGATATTATAATTATATATTAAACATATCAGAAATGAAAACAATAAGCTAATTTTTTCGTTTAAATCACGATAATTTAAATCTTTCGCGCATATTTAATATCTGTTCAGAATATCTTTACGAACTTTTCGTAAATTAAGTTATTTTTTCGTCGAGACTTGGAAACAAAACATGTATGTACAAGTAAATAAGTATAAAATATTCTTAAATGTATTTTTACCCATTCTTAATATCCTTATCTACTTTAGAATTATTTTCACAATAGTAGAAACAGCTCTCAATATATATTTTGTAAGGTACAGTTTTTGTATAAATATCGCACAGAGAAATGACACAATATTTACAATTTTTTTTTTGTTTTTCTATCACAAAAAATGTAACTTTGCGAACAAAAATTTCTGATGTAAATGTAATCTGTCGTCAGAGAATAAGCGCGCCAAAATGGCCACGTTTAAATTGCCTGAAAATTATTATGATATTAATATTTTTTTAGTTTGATTGTTTGTACTTCAGATGTGTTATATTTATTTTTGGTGATGTAATATCTAGATGAAATGTTTAAATAAAATACATGCATAATCCATTTTAATCAATCTTTTATTCCACGTATCCTAATATTACTTTTACTGTATTAAAAGAATGGTTTACATTACGAAATATAATACTTACATATTGATATGTTGAGAACACAAAGTTTTACAAAAAAGGAATATAATTTGTTTTTTTTTAAGTATAAATTATATTAAATTAATGGTATAATTGGTAGATTTGTGTTCTATGGTATATTTATTTATTCAATTTCTGCCATGGTAACATTGCTTATCTAAACTCAACTAGCTAAATTACTAAACTGTCAGATTCGTCAAACCTATTTGTGTTAAGTTATTGTATGTAGTTATAATCGTTAATTAAAATAAATAAATTGTACTTTATAGAACGTAGCGCGTGAGATGTCGGCAGACAGCAAAATGTCTAGTGAAAACGCAAATAAAAATGTAAGTAAAAATTACAAAAAAATCTGTGCTATATGGAGCTAAATGAAAGCAATCGGCAATATCTTACCATTGACGAATTTTAGAAATGTAAATATCCTTTGTCACTCTTTTTACACTCTGTAAAGTTATTAAATTTGCAATGCGTATTGCGGATGTTGTCTGGATTGTTTGCATGGAGGCGAAATGTTTGACGAATGAGTAAGCGATGCTGTAGGAACCTTTAGTTATGTACGAGTACCCGTTAGTTGTTCTTGTTATCGGTTCGAACGAGTTTAGCCTTATCGAGTGCACTGCATAATGAGAAATATAACGGTATGTATGTTTACTGATAGCTATATTACTGGATGTATTTATTTAAAAACAATGACTTACTCTTAATCTAATGTCAATCTATTTCTCTTGTCCTAGATAAAAAAAACTAATACATCACTAAACTTGCAAAAAAAAACAACCAAAGGGTTAATCAACATAATTGATATTTTATTCATATTTTGTGTACATTTCCTTTAAGAAGAATGTTCATAGATTAATAAAGAATGGTAGATAAATAATTTCTTTTTCTAGTTAGAACAAATATTATTTTAACTAGTTAAATATTAGTTTATCTTGTCTCAAGGCATCCATTTGTGAAAAGAGAATAAAGTTTCATTTATTTATTTATTTTGATTCTATGTGTAGTAAACAAGAGTTAAAGCTAGGTGATGGGTTAATATATTTTATTTGTTACAGTTTTCTAATCTTGAAACTCCAGGCTATGTGGGCTTTGCAAACTTACCAAACCAGGTGCATCGTAAATCTGTGAAGAAAGGCTTTGAATTTACTCTCATGGTAGTTGGTGAGAGTGGACTTGGCAAGTCTACACTCGTCAACTCCTTATTTCTGACTGACTTGTACCCTGAGAGGATTATACCTGATGCTATAGGTAAATTAACTGTTAATGCTATATTATCACTTAAACTATATATGTGTGCTTTTTTGTGTGTTTTTTATTGTAATAGTTAGTTTGAATGCTCCTTGTAACTAAATATAAATAACTTCATCAAGCAACTGTGAAGCTCAAATGGGCATTTAAAGAGTGTATGTGTCTATGAAATACATAGTCTATAATAACTTTTATTTTCCTTGTTTGTTTGACTGGTATTGTTGTTTACGTTTAAAGATGGCATAGCCTGTACTATTGTAACTAGACTCTTGATAAACACTTGATTTATATATTACTAAATATATAGATATCACAGATAAATTGTACAGTCCAAACACACCCAGACTGAACAAATGATCATATATAATTTTCAGTTAATTTTTCTGACAATATTTATTTTGTTCTTTTAGATGTATCATCTTGATAATATTCAGTGGAGCATGATTCATTTGTATTCTTAGAATGACTCAATACTATTCCAAATTCCTTGTTTTGGTTTTAAACAGAAGTCATTTTCAATGTATCTTATTTTAACTTCTATGTGATATGAAATGATGAATCAATAGGTTTTATGGGCATATCTATAGGCACATTATATCCTGGGGGTTATATCCCAGTTAAGGCGCGGTCTCGTCATGGGTGCGGCAATATAGACTCGCCGCCACTCCCCGCAGCGTTGTCTTCGAAACCAATTCCATTTAAATGCATGTATGTAAACATACGCCGCCGTAGCCGCCGCGCCGACCCGCCACCGCGGACTTCGCGTCCGCAGCCTTAGAGTTCTCTTTTCTCTAAAAAAATATCTTGGACATAGTGTTTCATCGTTTTATGTTATCTTAATGCACTTCTAATATTAAACTGCTTAGCTTCACTCTGCATTCTGTATCGCTTGTATCGTAATTTAATATCGCCGTCATTCTATATAGCAAAATATTTATTACAACATCATCATATGAAAAATTGTTAGTACACCACATCAAGAAACTGTTTTAGACACCCAGACAACAGTAATTTATTTGTTTTCTCCCATATACATATCCAAGACCGGTTTCGAAGCTAGGTAAGAACCTGTAATATAGATAACCAGGCTTCAATTACATAGTCGAAACATGGTGTGAAACGGTGGAACATTGTACACGTAGGAAGGGAACCTTAAAAATAAAAGAAAATGAAAAAAACCCTAATTTGGTGGTGTAAACATGTCTGTCTGACTGTCCATGAGTACAGTCGTCTAGTACAGAGACAATCACTTCAAAAATAATATTTGAACTTCCCTTTTTATGAGACACGAGTATTGACAACTAATATATTTAAATATATTCCAAAAATTGCATGTTTAGACATAATTGTATTGTTATATCTTGCCTATTTTTATGAACATTCCTGACAACCAGTTAACTGTAGAGCGAAAGTGCAATTAAATACATTCTCATGTTTGCATAGTTGTGTTGTAAACTGTTGTCGCATGTTGCTATTTCATTTACGTTCATATAAATTATGTCAACGATATGAGGTTGACGATAATGAAATGAGTTCGGCCTTAAGAACAGAAAAATAAAAAATAAGTTGTCATTTTATATTCTAGGCAATGGTTATCCAAAATTTTATATTGATTGGTTGAGTATGCAGGACGTAGCTTTCAAACATATCACATGTGTCTTCGTTCCAAGAGCTCGTGCGATTCTCTCAGACCACGTTTGAAAACAAATGAATATATCTATCGAACGCAAACTAACACGGCGTTTATTTATTTAATTGTTTCATAGAGAAAACAAACCAAACTGTGAAATTGGACGCGTCTACTGTGGAGATCGAAGAAAGAGGTGTAAAACTTCGCCTTACGGTCGTCGACACACCTGGATATGGTGATGCTATTGATAACACTGATTGCTTCCGTGTAAGTGTCCAATTTTTAATACAAATACTTTAAAAAAATGGTAACTTTAATACATACTGTCTTTACGTTATATAAGTTGCCCTTTAATCTATTGTATTTACATTTGAGCGTCAGACTTTTTTTTGACATGTATCAGCAAATATTTAACCGAATATATTTCACGCACGCATTTTAAAATAGATAAAAATGTAACAGATTGACTTAACTTTTACTTAAATCACAGGTTACATGTCTATAAATGTTTTATGTAACATTTGTAGTGAAAAGATACATTCTTGGTTCTAAAATGTATTGTAACAAAAGTACTTTATTAAATAAGTTAAAGAAATCTCTGAAATTATTAGCTAAATATATTTATTTGTTCACAGTCAATAATTCAATACATCGATGAACAATTTGAGAGATTTCTCCGCGACGAGAGCGGTCTCAATCGGCGTAACATCGTGGATAACCGCATTCATTGCTGCTTTTACTTCATATCGCCTTTCGGACATGGGTAACGTAATATATATTTGTATACCTTGCTATTAAATATTGCTATTTTATTATAGCTATTTGAACAATTTACCCGATTTCTTTATTTTCTTTTTTAATTTTCAAGCCTGCCAAAGCGGCAATACTCTGCTTGATGGAAAACAAGGATAGAATCAAAGAGTTATGGTCATCATAAATATTGCGAATTCAAACAATGTAGTATGATGACCCACACTGTGGCGGCCTAATTAAATGCCGTTTCACGCCTCGCTTGAGGACGTAAAAAGCATAATAGTCATCATGGCAGTGTAAGGCTCACATACTTACCACGATAACTGTTACCCCTGCATCAATGGACCTTCGGTCTCGCACTCACTAACGAAATATGACAGCATGGAAGCCGTCGCTTTAGGTTGATCTTCTGTGAGAGGATAGTTTTGCCCCGGTTGAGCTGGCCCGTTCATGCTAAAATCAACGTGACTCTACTACCTTGTAGTGTGATAATGTGATGAAGTGATCATCTGCATGTTCTATTTCATTTTAAACCTTTTTGTTTCTTTCTTTCGTACTACAGCAATATCTTAATTTTTAACAGGGTTTCTTTATTTAATCTGAAACCAATCAAAACGTGTTTCAAACTAAAATATATATAAAATTCATAAGAAATTAGTACGTACTATATACAGCAGTTTTTGTTGTTTTTGCTGTTAAAATTCCGCGAAATCATCAAAAAAAATGGCCGTTGTGCACTGAGCAAACACCGCTGAACAGCAATTTCGTTTCCTGAGCATAATGTAACTGTGAGACACACCTTTATAACAAAACGACACTTCATTTGGACAAGATTAATTACTAGCTCACTCGCACAACTTTGTCTGCATGTCACAAACGGAATAATTTTTTTTATGACATTTTTCATTTATGCTCTTCTCTAAAAATGGCTTATATATCACTAAAAATGTTTTTCCAATCGAACTAGTACTTTCTTAGTATGTTCAGTTAAACAGACAAACTCTTCAGCTTTGTAATATTTGAATAGATTCAAGTGAATAACCAATATGTGTGCACATAGAAGATCAAACAGTATTATTGCAACAAGTATTGCAAGCGTTTTCAATTGCACACCAATTTGAAAGTTCTTTGTCATCTTTAGGTTCAACGTACTACGAGAAATTAAAAACATCTGTTTAGCTCATTGTCTTTTTTTACGCTGAAAAGGGGACTGCAGTACAGTCACGAACATATTAATATACTGCGCTTTACAACATCTGACCAATCGATCCTGACTGTAAGCTAGAATTTTATATTCAGATAATTTAGCGCATTGTTCTTATGTATTTGTTTTTCTAAGGGCTATCACATTGACAACTAATAAATAAACAAACTAAAACTTTCATAATAAAAAACAGTGCAACTTACTATTTTCTTTTATATTTCAGTGTTATATATTACTTTAATTTACTTTAATGTGCTGTGCTTTAATATGAATGATTTGGTATTCCTATACCCATGACTAAATCAATCAGATTTTGGCGTCCTCCAGGATAGGGGATACTTAAACTGATATAACTTTTTTATTTGAACCGGTTGAACAATAGAGGTAATAGAGCCACGCTGATTTCAGCACGAAAGAGCCGGCTCGACCGGGGCAGTACTATTTTACTGTCATATTTAGTTGGTGAGTGCGACAGTTATCGTAGTAACTGTGTGAGCCTTACACTACCACGATGACTGTTACGCCTTTTACGTCTCCAAGCGGGGCGTGAAAAAGCGTCTCACTAGGCCACCATAGCCATTAGCGGCCTGACCAGGCGCGGCCTTGATCCTGGAGGGGACCTGAAATAATATCGCCCGGATCCCCTTCAGAGTAGGACACCTGAGACTGGCCGTCCTGGTAGTTTTTAGCGGAAACACCACATACTCCTGGTTCCTGTCCCTGAGGAACCAGAGATCCTAAGGGATTTTCCACCCGTCAACAAAAAAATAAAGGCACATAAGTAGATAGTTTTGAAATAGTTTTGTAAAAAGCCATTGTTGCCGATTACGCATTTATGGGTTATATCAGTTTTGATATTTAACAATCGTGTCACGATTGAAGGCTTTAGTCGATAGTGTTAAAGAGAAAAGCGAAATTGACCTACAAAGGGTATACGAATTAGGATATGTGACTCGCGTCAGGGCTCGGAATACTAATGGTATTGTTACAAAGGCGCTCTACTGACCTTTATAAGAACCCCGTGGAAGGTTAATTACTATGTCAAAAGCTGTAACTGTTGTCACAATTTTCGTGGGCTAGATCGTTCTTTGTGCCCGTTTCTTGTATGTTTGTAAAGTCCCCCGCGACACAGTTAAATTAATAATCTATACATATAAAAAGTTGTAAAAGATCGATATCTGTACAAAGTCTTTATTAAAATAATAGAAAGCAAAACAGCAGTTTTTAGAATTTTTGTCAATTTATCTATCACGCTATTATCTGAAATGACTAACCCGATTTGGGTGCAATTTTGTCGTATGTATTGTGGTAAACTTCACTTAACATTTAGTATTTGTTGTATTTCAATCGGTTGACAAATAAAAAAGTTATGTCGGTTTAAAGAATTACCGCGTTAACTGATATATACAGGGGCAGAACCGCAGACAAAACCTAGTACTTAAATATCTTTTGTGTGTCGGTGTTTGTGATCGTACTCCTCCAAAACAGCGCGACTGATTTAACGAAATTCTTTTTATATATTCGGTAGGAATGAGAATATGTCTATCTCTGATCTGTTTAGACTAACTGATGCTAATACCGCTTTTAACTTGTCAATAAACTTGATATATTCCAGATGAAACCGGAATTTCAAACTTATTAATTATATCCGTGAATTTAAATTGAGTGACTTTTTAATAAACACAGGACTGAACCAGTTCTCGTAATAATTAAGAAACTTTTTACTATATATAGAACATAGTACATACTTAGTCTGGCCATAAATACTGTTACACTTAATTATAAAAAAATATTACATTTGAATTTCGAATCTGTCATTTTTATACGATTGTTCATTGTGTTTTCTCATTTTGGCGCCAATACATTGTAAAATATTTTGCGATATTAAAATGGTGTGGGGTGATAAAGAGAACCGAATCGCGGTGATAGCATTACACAAAGTAGGTATGGAGCCAAATGCAATTTTTAAAACTCTCCATACACTTGGTATTAGTAAAATGTTTGTGTACCGGGCTATTAATAGGTACAATGAGACCTCCTCTGTTTGTGACAGAAAAAGATCTGGCCGTCCACGTAGTGTTCGTACGAAAAAGGTGGTCAAAGCAGTAAGGGAAAGAATTCGAAGAAATCCTGTCCGAAAGCAAAAGATTTTATCTCGGGAAATGAAGATAGCACCTAGAACCATGTCGCGTATTTTAAAAGATGACTTAGGACTTGCAGCCTATAAGAGACGCACTGGCCATTTCTTAACTGATAATTTAAAGAAGAATAGGGTGGTAAAATCGAAACAACTACTGAAGCGGTACGCAAAGGGAGGTCACAGAAAAATTTTGTTTACGGATGAGAAAATTTTTACAATTGAGCAACATTTTAACAAACAAAATGACCGTATTTATGCTCAAAGCTCTAAGGAAGCTTCCCAATTAGTCGACAGAGTGCAACGTGGACATTATCCGACTTCAGTGATGGTTTGGTGGGGTGTTAGCTATGAAGGAGTGACTGAGCCATATTTTTGTGAAAAAGGTATCAAAACATCGGCACAAGTGTATCAAGATACCATTCTTGAGAAGGTAGTTAAGCCCCTTAACATCACCATGTTCAATAACCAAGTATGGTCCTTCCAGCAAGACTCGGCGCCGGGTCATAAAGCTCGGTCCACGCAGTCTTGGTTGGAATCGAACGTTTCGGACTTCATCAGAGCTGAAGACTGGCCGTCGTCTAGTCCCGATCTTAATCCGCTGGATTATGATTTGTGGTCAGTTTTAGAGAGTACAGCTTGCTCTAAACGCCATGATAATTTGGAGTCCCTAAAACAATCTATACGATTGGCAGTGAAGAATTTTCCCATGGAAAGAGTGCGTGCTTCTATTGATAACTGGCCTCATCGTTTAAAGGACTGTATTGCAGCCAATGGAGACCACTTCGAATAAGCTTTTTATATTTTTAATTGTTTTATATTTATGTATTAAACTGACACACTGTAAAAGTAATAAATGTTATTTGCAGTTAACAATTTTCTTTTTTCTTTATTACAATATTTATGGCAAGACTAGGTATAATCTATACTAATATTATAAAACTAAAGGTATGTTTGATTACACCTGCTATTCTCAAGATCTACTGGTGCGACTTTAAAATTCTTTTAATATTAAATGACCCAATAAATACTGTGTCGCGGGGGACTTTACAAACATACAAGAAACGGGCACAAAGAACATCCAGACTCAGAACAGCAATTTGTGGATCACACAAAGTGTTTCCCATGTAAGATTTGAACCCACAACACTCAGTGCTGTAGTGACTAGGCCAACCGTGCAGTCACTTTAGTAGGTACTTAATGCAACACCTAGAAATTTCTTCAAAGTTATACGTTTTTTTAAAGCTTGAAGCCATTGGACATCGAGTTTATGAAACAACTCCATAACAAAGTGAATATCGTGCCTGTCATCGCTAAGGCTGACTGTCTTACTAAGAAGGAGGTGCAGAGGCTCAAGTCTCGTGTAAGTATTTTATCATACCAAAAACAAAGATTTATGATGTTCTAATTTTTTAAAATATACTCTAGTTTTAGGGTACTTAATATTTTTCAAACGTGGTTTATAGCTAAAAGGAACTCTAGTATTTTTTTTAAGTCTCACTCCGAGACAAAATGCTCTCACTTTTGTTTTTCTGTTTCATTATGTATATTGTAAACAATTATACAAAAAAAATAATTGTTAGTTTGATATTTTTTAACCAAACAATTACACATGTACGCACATACCTGTGCGTACTTCTATTTCTAAAGAGGGCTTACGGAGTGCATTTATTTCGGTCGTTCTCACGTTTGTTGTCATTTACATCACGCTGTTTTATTGTTAAGCTGTAGTATTGTGAAAATTATTTAATATTTTCTATGTAACTATGTAGCCTACAACTTAAAAATAAATTAGCATGACGTAAATTAGAGTGAGAACACATCGTGTGAAAGCTAGATACGTATTACAAAAATACTATGGTCCAGTTTTAATATTAAAAAAAAAAACATTGCCATCAGTTTAAAAAACAGCTAGCTTAATATAATACACAAGTACCTATACTAAAAGTCAGTCTGAAGTGGAATAAAACTGTTGTATGTAGGTAATGGAAGAAATTGAGCGTGAGGGTATCAAGATTTACCCGCTGCCAGATTGCGACAGCGATGAAGACGAAGACTACAAGGAACAGGTCAGTTTTGAAACCTTTCCGTATTTCCAAGTCTAATCTATTTGTATGTGCTTGAGATTTTTATTGTCTAGACTAAAAAACACCTAAATTAGGTTAGGGTGGGCTTTCAGTCTACCACGACACGGTCGAACTTCGTTTTTTTACGTAGAGCGACTGCTGTCAGACCTTCGCCATTCAAGTTTAGGTAGTATCGAAGCACCGTGACTTGTCGCGTTTTTTAAGGCTGCAGCCATCCTTAACATTACGACAGGAAATCTATATTGTCCTAGTGACTATCTAATCCGAAATTATAACTTCACTTTTCATATGAACACTTAACAAGAGATGAAAAGTTTTAAAATTATGATTTTTACATTGTTTTTTTTTGTGTTTAGGTCCGCCAACTAAAAGAAGCCGTGCCATTTGCGGTGTGCGGTGCCGGCCAGCAGTTGGAAGTGCGCGGACGTAGAGTCCGCGGCAGACTGTACCCTTGGGGGGTTGTTGAAGTGGAGAACCCTGAGCATTGTGATTTCATTAAACTAAGAACCATGCTCATGTAAGCCAAATTTACAAAAGCATGCACATTTTCTATTTTTTCTTATATTTTTCACTTTTAAGAGGTCTATAGGGTTAATATAATAAAGGTTCTTATACACTTATAAATTACTCATATCTCGATTTTACTTTGTAATAATCGATTATTATAATTCAAAGTAGTAGCTTGAGTAATCTTGCATCTGCAGATGTGTCCACCTTCATGTCTTATCCTCTCTTAAGACGTGAAGTGCAAGTATTAATATAATCTGTATGGCTCTTGACTTTTTACACTATTCTTTCAGAACTCACATGCAAGATCTTCAAGAGGTGACCCAAGAGGTTCACTACGAGAACTATCGTTCCGAACGTTTGGCGCGCAGCGGACAAGTGCCTAAACGACACACGTAAGTTGCCTGTAATTGGAAAACATAGATCACCTAAATTTAAAACAAAATTCGTTAATTGTTTTTAGAACTTCGCATTTTTTGTTGTACAGAGGGACTTTTTCGTGATAAAAATATTTAAAAAAGTCATGATATCTTCTATTTTCCTTATGAGTAGGTATTAGTCAATTACGTTAATATTTTTAAAACATTATTACATCACAAAATTTAACATAACAGTAGTAAAATACAAGGAAAACTCATTTCCTAATAATAAGCAGCTACTACTTGTCCAACAGGAATCAGGAAAATGATTTATTGAAATAATTTATTTATTGTAGGCTGTAAGTAATGTGTGACTGTACTTAGTCTGGCCATAAATACTGTTACACTTAATTATAAAAAAATATTACATTTGAATTTCGAATCTGTCATTTTTATACGATTGTTCATTGTGTTTTCTCATTTTGGCGCCAATACATTGTAAAATATTTTGCGATATTAAAATGGTGTGGGGTGATAAAGAGAACCGAATCGCTGTGATAGCATTACACAAAGTAGGTATGGAGCCAAATGCAATTTTTAAAACTCTCCATACACTTGGTATTAGTAAAATGTTTGTGTACCGGGCTATTAATAGGTACAATGAGACCTCCTCTGTTTGTGACAGAAAAAGATCTGGCCGTCCACGTAGTGTTCGTACGAAAAAGGTGGTCAAAGCAGTAAGGGAAAGAATTCGAAGAAATCCTGTCCGAAAGCAAAAGATTTTATCTCGGGAAATGAAGATAGCACCTAGAACCATGTCGCGTATTTTAAAAGATGACTTAGGACTTGCAGCCTATAAGAGACGCACTGGCCATTTCTTAACTGATAATTTAAAGAAGAATAGGGTGGTAAAATCGAAACAACTACTGAAGCGGTACGCAAAGGGAGGTCACAGAAAAATTTTGTTTACGGATGAGAAAATTTTTACAATTGAGCAACATTTTAACAAACAAAATGACCGTATTTATGCTCAAAGCTCTAAGGAAGCTTCCCAATTAGTCGACAGAGTGCAACGTGGACATTATCCGACTTCAGTGATGGTTTGGTGGGGTGTTAGCTATGAAGGAGTGACTGAGCCATATTTTTGTGAAAAAGGTATCAAAACATCGGCACAAGTGTATCAAGATACCATTCTTGAGAAGGTAGTTAAGCCCCTTAACATCACCATGTTCAATAACCAAGTATGGTCCTTCCAGCAAGACTCGGCGCCGGGTCATAAAGCTCGGTCCACGCAGTCTTGGTTGGAATCGAACGTTTCGGACTTCATCAGAGCTGAAGACTGGCCGTCGTCTAGTCCCGATCTTAATCCGCTGGATTATGATTTGTGGTCAGTTTTAGAGAGTACAGCTTGCTCTAAACGCCATGATAATTTGGAGTCCCTAAAACAATCTATACGATTGGCAGTGAAGAATTTTCCCATGGAAAGAGTGCGTGCTTCTATTGATAACTGGCCTCATCGTTTAAAGGACTGTATTGCAGCCAATGGAGACCACTTCGAATAAGCTTTTTATATTTTTAATTGTTTTATATTTATGTATTAAACTGACACACTGTAAAAGTAATAAATGTTATTTGCAGTTAACAATTTTCTTTTTTCTTTATTACAATATTTATGGCAAGACTAGGTATTAATACACTAAACAAAGAACTGTTCCTAATACTCAGGACTTCCCAATATGTTTTTATCGTATTTTGTGCATAGGAGCTTTAAAATGAATAAAATAATTTATCATTGAGACCGAAATGAGGGGATGTTTTGTACTGATGTGTTGTTGTAAAAACTTAATACGTAGATAGATAGATAGATAAATATTTTTACGTAATAATATCTATTAAATAGGACCGTAGAAAACATTGAAAAAGGAATATGCGTTATAATAATTAATGAACTTTTATTCAGGACGCCATATTTTCTTACTATACAGTAGTGTGTGTCCATAGACAATAAAAATATAGGGACTAGATACATTGGGAGAGCACACTCAAGTGAGGTGGCACTGCGATGGATTATGATTATAAACTTTAACATATATTACAACAATATCTATTGCCAATAAATAAGCAGTTTTATAGTTAAATATAGGAAAATAGAAGGAAGGATAGTTAGACAAGAAGGGAAGGTAATAGAAAAAAAAGTTTATACGAATGAGTTGAGTGTCCAGAGTGAGTAGTAGCTTGAAGATAAGGGTCGTATACTCGTAACTCGAACTGTCTTTTACAGACGTCAGAGCCCTGCCTGGAAGTTAGAGCTTTCTGATAATAAAGCCATATCATTTAACCGTTTATGTAAATCACTTCGAATTATTATCCAAGTTTGACATTAAATAATGTGTCTCCTAATTTAGATCAACGGAGAGTGGATTAAGTGAGGCTGAATCTAATGGGCTGTCAAATGGATCTGAGGATACTTCCAATCGTGAACGTGCACTCCGTGAGAAGGTATGTGTATGAACTCTGTCTAAATGTTACGTTTTCACGGCTAAACCACTGCACCAATTTCAATGAAATTTGGTATGGAGATACATTGATTCTTGAAGAAGGACACAGGCTACTCTTTACTACAACAACCGACGTACACACGGGCGGAACCACGGGCATAAGCTAACATAATTTATATTTTAAAGAAAGGGTGCTATATAGCACTCTTACCCTATACTCCCTCTACGGTTGTAAATTTAGTTTTACAAGATAGACATTGTTAAGCGACAAGTCTACTATCTGTCTTTTAGAACATATTAACATTTGCCTTTGGCTTTTCCCGTGTGGGTTATCACATTAAAAATAACTTGTATCATCTTACATTCTAAACATAACTCGAAATGAAGGGACAAATAAAAATACTGTATTTAAAAGTACACCGCCGATAAACTTGTATACTTCAATTCTAGGAAGCAGAACTTCGTCGTATGCAAGAGATGCTGGAACAGATGCAGCGCCAGATGCAACTGCAGGCCGCCACGACTACTAGCACTACGTCAACTGCATAGTGCACGCGCAACGCCCAGGTAAATACACACATCCCTTTCTTTCCTTATCGTCTGCAATCACCGTAACAGATATGAGGGTCTAATAATAACAAGTTACCAATAGGCCTGATATTGTGGTGATAGATCGATTAGAGCGCCGCGCAATGATTGCCGATATCGCCGTTCCTCATGACGAGAATCTCGTGAAAGTTGAAAAAGAAAAACAATTGAAGTATTTGGATCTGTCTCACGAGATTGCTGATATGTGGAATGTGAATTCGGTGATCATTGTTCCGATAATCATATCTGTTCACGGATTGATAGCCAAGAGCCTCGACCAACGAAAAAAAAAGGAAGGGTCTGATGCAGAAGGTGGTCCTGCTTGACACGGCCCGTATAGTGAGGAGATTCCTGGTAAACCCTAACCACCGATATCTTGGTCCCTGTACCCGATGTCGATACTATTTTTTACATTTTTAAATGTATTTTTGTTTTCTTTTTTTTTATTTAAAAATGTAATTAATATATATATGAAATAAAGAATAATATATATATATGTAATATATATATATATATGAATAATAATAATATATCTCTTTACTGTACACCAGATTAATAACAGAGGTAACTTAAAGCTAAGGAAGTACAAGTGATGGCCTTATCGCCTGTTGGCAATTGTCTAACCAAGATACAATTATTTTGCGTCGAACCATGTGATTGGACGTTGAAATGATGCCATTCATTTGGTTAGTTTTCTTATATCGTTTATATTTGTTGCATGGCAACTTGTCTGGAGGGGAAGGATTCTGATTGACCTAATTGTTAATGCATCACCCATTTATTACACTCAAACTACACAAACGGTGCAGTCACCTTCTTCCTAGAAGTGAATGTTAATACCAACTACACAATAGTTAATAGTTACAAATAAAGAACATTATTATTATTGTCTAGATTTTCTACATATCAATGAAATTGTGTCAAATTATAAAGTTAATTTTTTTTTTCATGTGGCACAGTTGGACATTAGTACGACTGTCCAACTTCCGGGCTCATGCGACGTTGTCAATTCCATTCTACGTGTCATCCCTTATTGCGTCACTTCCAATTAGATGTTTACTGTCGTACGCTTTGTAATATTCATACTCATACATATCTAAAAATGATCCAACTCTAAAAATAACATAATAAAATTAACAAAATGTGTGAAGTCTGTCTCCTAAAAAATAACAATAAGAAATAAAATTATTTAATGTGGCAACACATTTTACTATGTTATGTATTTAGGTCATCTCGAATTATTTTTCTTTGTGAACTTGTGCCTAAATATCTCATTTAAAGCTATGTATTTTTATGAACATTACATCTAAAGTATTATTTTCTTACTCAAATATTATTTGCCTTTTATATTTATAGGACTATAGTGTTATAGATATACCATATCTATAGACAATAGAATATTTTATCTCTCTATAGTGATAAGTATTAAAATTAATGGAGATGCAATATTTACATTAATCAGAATATTCAATATCCTTAGTCTGCAGCCTTTGTATCTGAATCTCAGCATTTCTGGATTTGGATTTAAAATAATTATAAATACCATAACAGTTGAGGCCGCGTTCTAAATTTAAAACGATAGCGAATGTATTGAGACGCCACGTCAATATATACAATGCTAAGGCAGGGTCTGTTAAACTACCCTCATAATCTTAGGATGCAGTCTTAATAAATTAAAAATTGATAATTCTAGAAATTAATATATAGTACTTTATATAAACAGTAGAAATCAATGATTAGCACATTACCACATATGTTAAGTGTTCGTATCGTTATTAAAAAATGTAGCCGCCATTTAAATTTTCAAAAGACTAAGTATATTATTATACTGATTTCTAGTGTACATCGGATATATAAAACTAGATTGTTAAACAGTAGCATCGTTATTGATCTGATATGCATTTATATTTACTCTGTGCCATTTCTTTCTTAGATATGAAATTAACTTGATTTACATGAAAAAGTGCACATCCAAATCAAACCAATGTTCATACTAAATTGTGATAATCAATACATAATTCTTTAACAAGTTAAACATCAATAAGTTACATAAACAAATATTGAATTAATTTTACTTGAATAAAAGTATTACAGGTGTGTCGACACTATCTGACGTCTGGGCAACCATTTTGAAACGGCGAATTAGTCAATTAGAGTTATTCGCCTCACTATTCGCAGTATTCGCTTTGTAAGGTTTCAGAAAGGCCTTTACTATGGTCATTTTTGTTTCTTTATTGATTTATGCCCTTTGCGCTCATGACAAAAGTATCTTTTACTTTAATGATGACTGACATTATAAAATTGAGTATTCCATTTTTATATTATTAATTTACCCTCTATTGTTAGTATCGTATTAGAAAACATCAATGAAAATATATTATTATTTTTAAGATTTTAATGCAATGATTGTATTGAATGGAAGGCTGAAATGCTAATTGGATAATTTGATTAGTTGATTTATCAAATTTGAACTTTAGTAGGTACTAAAGTAGTAAATAGTATCTTATATATTTAAGTTTGATTTCCATATTGGTGCATTTATTTTGTACTATAACAATATTGTGAATGATATTATTGTAAAATAATTGAACAATCGAATATAAAATTTATAAGTCGTAAATATTTGAATCGGTGCCAAAGTTTTGAAATGCAGGAATTTCATAAAATAGACAATGTAATTGAATGATTTGATCGCAGAATAGCACCTAGGAACTCATGTAATTGTATGTAAAAAAAACTTCTATGTAATCATATTTTTGTAGTAAATATAAAGGATCGAACCGATAGCTATGTTTGTTTTATTTATTGGTGGCTTTTCAGCTAGTTTGCCCAACTCCTTATAAAGTTTCAGATTGATAAACTATTTAACGGATAAAGACTGCTGATATATAATTATCTGACATATTTGTCTCGAACCGAGCCTTGTAACATCGAAATATGGAATTGTCTGACAGATAAGTTGAAGAACTATAAAGTCTATTAGGAACTTTTGCAGTAAGTACTGATACTGGTCTGTATAATAAAAAAGGCTATTAATGATGATGATGATTGAAAAACAAACCTGCATAATTTTTTGTAACCTTAACCAATGTTCATAGAATCAGAAACTCGACTTGAAATGTGTGTTCGAACTTTTTTTTATAGTCTAATGTCGATTTATTTACTTTTATTTTTCCTACATAAATTACGAGAATAACTTGAAAATGAATTTTTAGGTACAATGAGCCTTTGATTATCAAATGCACTAACTTCACTGTCTATAGATAGTTGCGGGAGAGTCGTGCATTGGCAGAGATGGCCGACTGGATACCAAAACATAGTTTTATTTTTATTTAACATTGTTCAGGGACTTCAAAAAAGACAACTCTGTAATTCGTTTCGGTATTTTTTTCCAGAGTGTGTCTTGGAAAATGACAGCGCCTTCTAGCTGTGAAGTCTCATATGTGAAAATGTCTGTAAAGTCTTCCTTTTTCATGATTTCGAGGAATGAGGTTACCTAACTTCAAGCCTAAGAGAGCTCTGTTTCTAGGGGATGAGACTGGCAGGCGCCCGTAGGTGGCGATAGTCGCGTAACATTAAGTAAATCCTCTGCTTCTTTGCTTTAAATATCAAAAAGAACTGGTATGTCACAAGAAGTAGCAAAAAGTTGGCAACCGTTTTTTGTTTATAAAAGAATAGCATTGCAAAAATACATTGCGAGCCTTTTGAAGTCCGCTGCTCAACAAAGGCCTCCCCAAGAAGTACAAAATATTCTGCTCTTGGACAGTCCACTTTATTCGAGTAACCGGTACTTCGTGACACGCGCCGCGCCACGTTTGCGTAATTGTGCTCTCCGCTCTAGAACTAGCACATTTCATCTCCTGTGACCACCACTGTATTTAGAGACATGATCGGCCAACATCCACTTCAGCGTACTGATTCTCAATAATAAGTATGCGTTTTTAAGTGGGTTTTTATTTTTTATTTTAAGACCCTGCCAAAGTAATTACTCTGCCAGATGGAAAGCATGAGTTAAATCCAAGACTTGTGATCACCATTGTTAATGCAGACAATACAGTATGGTGACTCGCACCAATAGCGGCTTAGTGAGATCCTTTTTTATACCCCGCTTGGAGAGGTACAAGGCATGACAGTCATTGTGGCAGCGTAAGACTCACACACTTACCACGATAACTGTCACTCTTGTATTTGTGCTGTCGTGTTTCGTTGGTCAGACTCACCAACGAAACACGACAGCACAAATACTATCGTTTTAGGTTGGTCTTCAATGAGAGGGTAGTACTGCATGCCACTGCAGTACTGCGACTCATCCATGCTGCAATCAGCGTGGCTACCCTTACGCTGTACATGTTTTTACTTAACTATTACCGTGTAAAGTGGATTAATATAATATACCAGCTTTTGCCCATGGCTCTACCGCTGTATATATCGAATATTGCAATAAAAAGAAGTCTATGTATTATTCTGATATATGAAACATATTAGTGCAAAAATTCATATAAATCCGTTCAGTAGTAAACATTTTTCATTTACAACATTGGTAGGATTTTAACATAAAATGGTTAGGCATTTCTTAACAAAATACTTTGAACGAGTGATTTTGGTATTGGCAACTCTTCCTGAAATAGCTGTGTTAATTTAAGTGAAGACAGAGTTAGAGCATTAACATTTATAGCGTGCCTTAACAATTGCCTTTTTGGTATAGATAAACTACTTTATCGCCTTCCACAAGTCACTTACCATTAATATATATACATAACTACAATATTACGTTCATATCACAATTTCATGTATTTGGTATTGCCAATGAATCAATTTTACGTGATTCATTTTCTGATTTGATAAATGCCTTCTAGCTTTAATTGCCAGGATAATAGAATGCTCATAATTATTTCTTTACTTCTATTTTCGTTTTTTTGGAACGAAGTTCCTTACGGCAGGCTTGGAGGGGATAGGGATTTCGCTGCGGGACCGAAATGAAAAAAATGTGATAGTAAAACCGTAAGTGGAAAAAGTGCGTGGAATAAATCTGTGGAAAAAAGTGCGTGGAATAAAACCGTTAAATGAGACGTGCGCAGGCGCGAAAGCGCGTCATGTGTGCTATTTTATTATTTTAAGGAATTTATTATTTTATTTCCTAAAATACTGAATTTCCTAAATACATTCTTGTACTTAAATAAAAACTAATCAGCAAAATTTAAGAGAAAAATCAAGAAAACCTACATAAAATTGAGCACGATTTTTTTTGCAAATTGTGTCGATTCCACATTATCCGAAGGAACTTCGTTCCTACCTGGTGTCCCACGACACCATTCATTGATTTTTTGAAATAATGTTGTGATTAGTTAATTTAGTTGATTTTCTTTATTTCACGCAGCACAACACTAAATCTGACAAATACTTTCGTTTGCTCGTCCGCTCCGCCATAATCGTTAGCGGAATTTGTTATCAAACAGCAGGCGCATTTAAAACGTTAAAGTGTTTACTGTTCTGCATTAAATAATGGCTGTGGTAGAAGACGAAGTTAGAAATGATTCTGAAGAAGAAAATGAAATAGAAGTTGTAGTGGAAGAAGACGACCCTGAACAGGATTCCGACGATTCTGATGTATGTATGCACAACATACAATTTGTCACATTGCTTACATATTTGTGTTTCGAAACATCTTTTATTATTTAAAATATTTTGGCTATGGTTGATAATTGTCATTAAATACGATACAGTTGTATCGTTGTTCTCAAAGTAATGTTTTCATTCGTTATTATTATCAAGCAAGGTATTATTTACTTTTGTTTGGTATTCGTTAAAAATAAAATCAATGAACTTGTATTTTTGTAACAGTTTCAAGGTGATTGAGACCGCGAGATAGTTACTTGTACTGTGTACTACAACTATACAGTTTATTAAGTGATCATATTCAATAGATTGGCTACATAAAATCTTTTTAAATTTAATTCTCTTAAGGCACAAGTTGGCAATTATTGAATAAATTTGGAATAAAAAACATTTGGTTTGTGTTTATATTTGAATACCCATTTCACACAAACAATTTAAAATGTAAATAACGCTTTATTACTTATTTATATGGTTAAAAGTTGTATATAGCAGTGCAACATACTATAGCAACCTTACTTGGACTAGTAATCACCAAAAACAAGTCTTAAAAATTAGTTTCCTTATAAGTTATAAAAGAAAATTGCTGGCACCAAAAATCTGCTACTATTTTAGTTTTCTAATTGGATTTTTTTAAATAATCATACAGTAAGTATTCTGTTGGCATGCCTCAACTGTTTTGTGACACTCCTTTTAGAGAGATAAGGTTGGATATCCAAAATTTATCAGTGTTTGTTGCATTAATTGATTTACATCTGAGTAAAACACTATATATTTTTTTGGGACATCTAAATAAATACCACAGGCCTCTCCTTAAAAAGGAAGCTTTGGCCTATGATACAATGCAGGCCAGATAGGTTGGTATAAGGTTTGTTTCAAGTTTACCTTCTGCTTGCTGTGATGTTGTGCTGCATAGTTTACTCTCTAAGTTGGCTTATGTGGGTTTCTCTACCTTAGTCCTTGTGATGACAGATTAAGAATTTTCAAGCCATTACAATTCTAAAGATATTTAAAAACATAAATAACCAAAACCTCATATAGAATTTATTTAGAAAATATTAGCTAAAAGTAGATTGTAAGCTAATAGAAGATACTTTTGCTCTAGCTATCAATTTAATATATAGCTTAAATTAAATTAACTAAATTTAAACAAATAAATAAAATGAATAACACAGATGTTATTGTGAAGTATGTAAACAATTTTCATTCTAAATGATATTATTTCATTAGGATGATGACGATGATGATGATTTGGAGGTACTTGAGAAGAAAGTGGCTGAGCTGGAGCAGCGGGTTAATGAAGATCCCTATAATTACGATCAGCATATTGAATTGATTCAAGCTCTATGGTATGTTACAATTGCGTATTCCAAATATAAAATAAATATAAAAAAAATCGTTTTTATAAATCCTCAGTTAATGATCTATAAAACAAGTAGAACTTTGCTAGAACTGTAGCTTTTAATTACATCTCCTTTCTTCTAAACAATAAATAAATATAAGAACTGCATATTAAAAGTGGAGTAGGACATATGAAAACTGGATATAATAGAGTTAATATAAGAGTTAACCTCATTGGATTAGTGGTTAATGCATGCGACTGATGATCATGAGGTCTCAGGTTCGATTCCCAGGTTCGATTCCCAGGTTCGATATTGATTTTTTCTCATTAGAGAAATGTCTATTAATAACCTGAACTTTAGAAGTTGAGGTTTTAAGCTCTGTGCCTTGGAGAGTATGTAAACCCGTCAGTCTGGTGCCTGATCTCTCCCTGTTCTTGTCGGATAGAGTGCACCTGTGTTTGTGCAAACACTTGTACACTATAATATCTCCTGCATAGTTGATAGGTCTCCGTTGAGACTGCCCGACGTGGCCACAATAGGCTAGTGTTAACACACAAAAAGAGTTAGTTAACTCTCAATTTCTATTTTTGTTGTATGGTGTGTATAGTTTAGACATATACAACAGTCATTTATTTTACTCAGGGGCTTGTCAGAATTGGAACGTTGGCGTGCTGCTTATGACCGTCTACAGCAAATGTCAGCATTACGGGCAGAACACTGGCTGATGCGTCTACAGGCAGAGGAAACATTGGCTCATACTGATGCATCACGTGAACAGATGGTTGAACTGTTCAAACAGGCTACATTGGACTGCTACTGTGAGAAATTTATAATACTTGCAACACTTGTACACAGGCTTATTACAATAATATACCATACATGATTGAATTATTTTCACTAACACGTTTCATTAGGTTCCAAAGAATTGTCATCATTGTTTATTATATTTGTAATGAAGATGACCTACAGTGCTCAGTGTTTGTGTTTATAAAAAAACATTCAAGTTGTTTCTTTAATTTTAGATCTTCTCTAAGTTTCTCTATCTCAATTAAACTATTTTGCAGCTATACCTATTTTGAGTGAGTGGTGTTCGTGGCTGATAGGCGCAAGTGATGCGAAGTTTGCCCGGAAGCACTTCGAAGAAGTTTTACATCGGGCTGGTCCTGATCCACTTTCCGGCAAGATATTTTGGAATGCCAAGCTCGAACTTGAGAAGACTGAATTGGAATCTATGAGGGAGACTATTGGTGAGACTGAGAGGTAAGAAGCATCTTTTTACTCTTTACGATATTCTGTAAGTCAGATTATAAGCGGAAAAGCAATTTTAACCGCAACATAGACTAGTTTAGAATATACAGTGAGAAAAAAAACATAGGTTAGTATTAAATAACTAACAAAAATTAATAATTGATTTCATAATTATAACTGGGTATATAGGGTTTCTACCAAGAACTTATTGAATCTGTTGGTTGACGAACGAGGCTCTGGCAAATAAAACATCTGGAGTAGCTTCAAGCTTCAGTTATTACGTAGGACGAAAACACTGGCAAAAAGTGTGTGTTTAATATGCTTCTGTCTACTGTTCCTGCGAAACATTTGTGATTTTATGTATGTATGTAATTATAACTATAGGGCCTCATGTGAGTTTATTTAAGATCAACTCCCAATCGTTTTACTAAACGCGTTGACTGCGTCAGTCGAGTTGAACTGAAATATATTTCCTCAGAATACATTTTTCGTAACATGTGTAATTGCCCAAAACCGATCAGAGTGGTGTGCTATGGGAGAGGCCTATGTCCGGTAGTGGTTGGATAATGCTGATGGTGTGTAATTGTGTAGGAAAATTTGATACAAACCCAGTACAGTACAGTGTCATGTAGTAGACCAAAATCTCTTTTCTCATGAGTGACATTTGTTTAGCAGTGGAGCGTTAAAGGCTGTTAATGTGTAATACTGTAGTCCAAATTTTTAGTTACCTTTTTTCTTTTTTTTTTAACAGAGAAAAGAATGCTGATTATAGAGATCAGAAGAAGCGAGTTCTGCGGTGTTTTGTGGAGATGCTCTCTAGACCTTTATTAAGAGGAGATGAGGCGCTTGTTCAACTTGAAGAATTTGCGATGACCTTCCTTGACAATGATGGGGACCAATACCTTGATAATGTACGTATTTTATCGCTTGTTTACTCTTTGAGGACTAATTTATTTTAATTTACAAAGTACATGAAGTAATAAAAATTTGGTTTTGAAAATAATTTTAGTGGAAGTTGACCGACTTATGTTAGTGGAGACTGAATAAAATTAAAATACCTAATTCATGGCTGGTTGAAGTATCTGTTTCTGTTAGAAACATATTACGGTGAAAATTATTATTATTATAATTTTCTTATTGGAATAGTAACAAAAATATATTTATTTTCTGTCATTGTCATCTTAATTACCTTTAAATATTTGAAAACACTAGCTTTTCCCCGCGGCTTCGTCCGCGCATATGTTGGTTATCGCGGTAAAGAGTAGCCTATGTCCTTCTTCCAGAATCAAAGTATCTCTATGCCAAATTTAATTCAAATTGGTGCAGCAGTTTAGCCATGAAAGTGTAACAGACAGTATGTATTGATATGTTACACAACCGTGAATATTACTGCAATACTTTGTGGTTAAATAAAATGCTTTATTATTTTTACTTATGAATGATAACCAATTAAGTTAAGTAAAATATAAGTAATAGTATAATCAAACAATGTTTTTTTCAGATAAAAGTTAAACATTATGCTGCAATGGACTATTTGCAGAAAATAACAGCATTTGAGGACAAATTACTGACAATAGAGTGAGTATTATTTTAATAAAAAACACACACACATTTAAATCATTTATGAACTCTCTAAATACTTTTCTACACATATCTATAAACTGCTTTCCTGAAAAGTTTCATTCTTGTAAGTCAAGTAGTTCTCGCGATTTCATGATTAGTCTGTAAGTTATATATTATTTTTTAAAGTATAATATTCATTTATTATTAATTTTACCTGATTTAATCAAATACCAACCCTGTACCAACAGGTAGCGGGTTACGCGACCAAATGAGTCCACTGCGCTGAGTATTGTGGATACGACACCATCTGGGACAACACTGTGTGACCCACAAATTGTTGTTCTAAGTGTTTATTTGTTCGTTTTATGTATGTTTGTAAAGAACCCCACGAAACATGAGTTTTCCTATTGCAGGAGTTGTATTTTAAAGTAGAAAAAATAAATGTAATGTAACATAAGGTTTATCGTTTATTCATACACCATTATTATATTTTTTTGCAGAAACCCTGAAGAGAAGTGTACGGTGTACCAGGAATATATAGACACAGTGAAAGTGCTATCTCAGGAGGCGAAGTACGTCGAATGTGACAGCGCTGGAATACTCAGAGTAAGTCGTTTTCCGTTTTGTCTGATAATAATATTAAAACAAGTATACATAAAACTTTCATATATATTTGTAGAATTAATGAGACTGATTTTGTCATATTAATAAACTCATAAACTCTTTCGAGATCATTAAACAGGACTTTTTGAGAAAACTCTTCTTGACATGCAGTATAATCACTTCATATTTTTCGTGTCTGTCACCCTTATTCAAGCTGTGGGTGTCGTGAAATCTAAGGGAGCAAAATATGCAAGACAACATCACTGCAAAGAAAAGGAAACCTTGTAACAAACTCTATTCCAATCCGTTTGGTCTGTTTGTTTGTTTGTCAGTTTTTTTTTAAATCTCTGAAACGGGTAGACCGATTTTGACGGGACTTTCACCTGTAGATAGATATTGAAAAAACAATAAGGTTACATGATAACACGAATATGAAACTACTACTATTGTTTTCCATTTTTTTTTAATGATTATATTAAAGTATTTTGTAATAGCCAGTAAAGTGCGCTATTGATGAATTTTTCGTTTGCTTAATTGCAATTACAGAAATTCAACCTTGTTTCAATTCAAGAAAGTTTGAGTAACATTATTTTATTTTCAAAGTCATCTGAAATACAAAACACAATTAGTAAATTACATTAATAGAGGTGCCTATAAAATATGTTCTTGTTATAATTCTTGTGTAACACTTGCTGTAACATTGAATATTAAATCATTATTTTGTTCTACTTTTTTACGAATTAAATATATAAATAAATACACATTGTACACACGGCCGTCTAATCCTTGACTGGGTAAAGCCTGTGTTATGGTAACCAGATTGCTGATAAACCTACTTATATAATTCTAACTACATAAATATTATAGTTGAATAAATTCAGACATAACAAATGATCGTGTTCAGCACACAAAGATTTATCCTGGGTGGAATTCGATCTTACGACATGTGGCTTAGCAGTGAGGATAACTAACCACTAGACCAATAGGTCCGTCAAATAATTGAACACACTACCTTCACCTACACTTACACCTACCTACATTTCAGTCTAGTTTGTAAAATTATTACCTTTCCAGCCTTTATCACCTGATAGCCTTCTTGAGGAAGCATTCACTCTTATTAACAGGACACTGGCTAAACTCTGGTAAAAACTCTTCAAATGGTGTATTGATTTATATTTACAACTGCATATTTAATTTTGACTGCTTAGGTGTCGCAGTGGTACCATATACGACTGCTAAGCATGAGGTCTCGGGTTCGAATCCCGGGTCAGACCAAATTTTTTATGATCTACAAATATTTATTGCGGAGTTTGAGTATTTTCTATATATAATGTGCATGTATTTACAAAAATAAGGACATTAGTATTCTATAAGTCAATTTAGCTGTCATAGTACCGACTCTGCTTAGTTTGAAGGTAGATGTCGTTTCACGTCAAATGTCCGATTTATTTATTTATTTATGACAACAAAAGTGTATCTAATACGTCTTGAGGATGCTCGCGAAGTTTTATGACCTTTTATGAGCGTGTATGTACCTTGTCCGCTAGGTGCTACACGATCGAGCAACGTCCGAATGCCTGAACAGCTCGGGCGCGTACTCGCTGTTGGTGTCGTTCGCACGCCACTCTTGGCACACGCGCACGCTGGAGGCGTGCATACGACGCTGTCCACGGAAGGCCACCTTCTGGACACTCAAGATGCAGCACGCTGAGGACGAGGGGAAGAGTTTCGATGAGGTATTTTTAATCTATTCGTAAAATTGAACAAAAATGAAATAATATGTTAAATATAATATCACTCCGTGTGGTGACGAATTAAGAATATAAAATTTCACCACTCCTATACTTCTCGTACACAGGACTGCGGTCCTTCAAAGAGAAGGAAAACTTAAAATAAGCCCAATACTATCCCGTCTGGACAGTTTTGTTTAGTTGGTGAAAACTTCCTTTCTAAGAAAAGATGTTTAGTCCGGTCAGTAGACTACTGAAGGCGTCAAGATTTTCAATTATCTAGTAGATAAGGTTTTGATTTTTAGAGAGAATCGCTAAAACAAAATCTAAACGCAGATATTAAAATAAAAGTGTGGTGAACACGTTTCTGAAAAGACAAAATTTTATTTAGTGAGAATTGCAATGTTTAGTTATGTAAGCATCAAGAGCCGTCAACAGTCCACTACTGGACATAGACCTCTCCTTAGAAAAGAGGTTTTGGCATATTATACCACGCTGGCCAAACAGGTTGGTTCAGAGTTTTTTTTTTCAAGTTTTCCTTATCTTTGCATGCATAGTGCGTATTTTACTCCCTTAATTACCTCTTACAACACTCTTAGGGGGTAGTGACACACCGGTGATATTCTAATCGGTCACCACACAAACAAGTTATGTAATATATCGTCTTTTTTAGGTTAAAACAATATTTGAGAATGCGCTGTCCAAAGGTATGGAGACTTACAAACAAGCAGAAGCTCTGTGGCTCAGCTATCTGGAGTATACTCGGCGTTGCACTTCTTTTGATAACGACTCCGAAGTTGAGAGATTACGGCGAACCTTCCGACTGGCGTGGGACTCACTGGCTGAGGTAATAATTGCTATACTTCAAGATCTATTTATGTTTTTTTTAACTTTTTACATTTTTTTATAACGTATTTATTATTAACAAGTCACTGTATAAGACGTAGGTTATACAGCGTGACTGGTGAGATACCTTCAATACTTATGGAGAGTACTCAGTACCCGATTCTCGTTAACTTGATATAAAAAAAATAGGTGCTTATTTTTTATCGAAATGTCTCTAAAAAATAAGTGAAATTTGGATATTATTCTCCCTAAGCTCGCCGCACTGTTTACGTTGATCTAGTCACGAGCGGCGCGGCGGCACCCACCCCCGCCCTCTATCCCGCTACATTGACGACAGCTGTACAGTGTAGGTACCTATGTATTCTGTGTTGATAGACACGTGCGGCCGCGCGGTGTCCAAGTATTCCGCAGTTAAATACTGGGCTCTCGGTGTACTGTGTAAGAAGTTTACTAAGAAGTTATTTAATATTTCGTTTTTATGTTATTTTATTTCATGATATATGTTCGCATACTATCACGTCGTCAAATATTGAACGTATCTCACCAGTCAGTCTGTATAACGTTACCAAAAAAAATGTGTATAGATATATATATATATATATATTATATTTTTCTTATGGTTGTTTAGTCTAGTCGATTGCAGCCACGACGGCCAGTCTCAACGGAGATCAGCTACTTAAGCTGTAGATATTATAATGCACAAGTGTGTGCACACACGTAGGAGCACTCTCTGTTCTCTCACTCTCACAATCCGATGGGACGGTTATCCGACACGACCGGAGAGACTGCAAACGCAAGATCGACGGTTGTCCGATTGTGATCCGATTGTGATTGTGTCCGGTTGTGATCGGCTCCCCGAGGCACAGAGATTAGGACCTTATCTTTCTAACTCCGGGCTCTTAAATATTTTTGTAACCAGAAAAACTCGATAACGCTTTAATTAAACCCCGCTTTAATTAATCCCCCCCGGGAATTGAACCCGAAACCTTTTGATCGGTAGTTGCATTTGCTTATCGCTAGAAAAAAGTGATATAATGCTATAACCATACTATATTTATACGTGGTCTTGAGACGCTGCAAATCCTACTTCCTACAAATACACTACTCTACTACATTATTGAACGGATTTAGATGAAACTTTACAGTAATATAGTTTATACATCAGAGTAACACATAGGTTACTGTTTATTACGATAACCGATTTACTCGTCGGCAGAGCCGCGGGCGAAAGTTAGCAATACATTGAAAATTATATAAACTATTTGTCAATCCTATAAATTTAATCAGGTTTTGTACAAAGCTACATTTACTTGTTTCAATACAGGTAACATCAAACTGGCTTGAAAATTAAATGTTACTTTCGTATAAAGTGACACTTTTTGCACTTGCATAATTCGTATAATTCTTGCGTGTGGTGACGGATTAAGAATACTTAAGAATATAGTGTCACCATCCTTATTCTTCCCGTAGAAATCACAAGACGCGACTAAGGAAACAAAATGTGCAAGACTATACTACTATGACAAGAAAAACTTCAGAAGACCCTTTTTTTAAACGTGTGGAAACCCCCATTGGCTGCCACCACACCGGGGTTTAGTTGCAGGATGAATAACATTCTGCAATAAACCCCAACAATACAATAAATATTAAAAGAAATACGCAGGATAACAGCATTGTAAAAAGAAAGAAAACTTGAAACAAATTATACTCTCGACAGCGTGGTATAATAGGCCAAAACCTCCTTATTAAGGAGAGTTGAGAGCTTGCTTTTTGATTTATCATGAAATACGTATAAAAGTTTTATTATTATCAAACAGAGACAAGAGACATAAGTCTCAGTATAGCTTATTCTACATAACCCTGCTTACAATAATACTATTTAATAGTCAATTGTAATAAACGAGTGTGCCGCAACTTTATCATGGTGCTGCAGTGCTATTTAAGTGACTAAAGTGTAAAAAGATTTCCTCTTTTTCTCAGGCATGGGGCGAGGAAGCTAATGATTGCGAAGTGCCGTTGTACTGGGCGCGGTTGGAGTACAAACTTATGAACGCGCCCAAACAAGGCAAGGAGATATTTGAGGAGTTATTCAGTAAGTTAGTTTACTTAAAAGTATGTACATATTTTTAGATTAGAAACCGAAAGACCACGTACCGGAAAACGGAGCGGGTTAGACTCCCCATAAGTTGGTCTGATGGCCTGGTGAAGGTCACGGGAAGCCGTTGAGTGGGGGCAGCACAGGACTGGTTTTTGTGGAGACCCTTTTAGGAGGCCTATGTCCAGCTGTCTTGTCGACTATTGTCGACTGAAATGATGATGATGATGATGACATACTTTAAATATAATGTAGGTGTTTTCTGTCACCTTGAGGATAATTGTCAGGTTATGTGATGTATACAAAAGTGAAATAATTTCACGGCCTGTAATGATATTTAGTGCCGTTGCTTACCTTACTTCTACCTAACATTAGAGAGACAAACATGACGAGAGCCCTTAAGTTAGCCCAGCCCTAATTTTCAAGTATGTCCAATGCGAATATGTAACACTGATCTCATTCCGGTACATAGCTTTAATAGTCGTGACTCAAATAAATTTAGTTTAAACTATAGACGAAGTATACTAATATAGAGCGATCACTTTGAATTAAAAAGTGTCCATCAATAGATACTAAGTTAAATGTTATCTAAATATCGTTAAAACTAACTAAAATACAATAATAAAAATCCCTTACAAACATACATACAAATGGTCCTAAAGAAAACATGTTAAAAATATTGTAAATTTTTTTTCAGAATATGGTGAAAATAAAACAATGTCAAAATACTGGGAGGCGTTAATCGCGTTAGAAAGTAATCGCTCACCCAAACTGTCGGAAAACAAGTTGCGCGACTTAATGCGTAGAGCGCTACGATCTGTTCAGGACTATCCACCGTCTATTGCGAGGCTGTGGACTGACTACGAGAGGGACCATGGACATTTGCATACACTGAGGGAGTGTTTGGACGATTGTGAGGTAAGTGTTCACTCTCAAAGTGTCGAAGTGACAAAAACTAATAAAATAATGTTCCTTACAATGGAAAACTTTTTGATTAGATGATTTTGATAGTTTGTAATCATTAGTGTACTTTGATAATAGGGTATTTGACAAATTTTCGTAAACTACTTCAAAATATCTATCTAAAATCACTAAAAGAAACGCTTGACGACTGTTTTTCTTAAATTTTGGGCCATTTTAATAACCAAAAGGTAGTTTTAACAAATACATTTCGTATTTCCCGCTAAAACGCTAAGTCAAGTGATAAGTCAGAGGCGTGACGTCACGATGAAAAAAACAAACAAAACAATACGATAGGGCCACGCGTAGATAGGTATTGGTTATTTGGTTATAAATATTTAATTATTTATTTTATTATTTCGTTACGTTCTTTCTTTGTTCAAGATTTATGTAAAAATGAATTCAAAGTCTTATAGAATATGTGCTGTTCCTTTGTGTCGAAACACAAGTATTAAAACTCCTAAATTGTTTATCCACGTGCCGCAATCACAAAATCTCTTAAGCTTAAACTCTTCATAACAACGGTACTTAATCTGTGTGAGACTCATAATTACTTAGATTATAATATTTTGTTTATAACCTATACAATCTAAACAACATGTACCTGTCACATACTTAGATTAATAATAATAAAGCAAAAAAATAAGGCTAAGTACATAAATCAAACTGTAATTTTTTTACGAATTCAATAAATTATCGGATAGGGATAGTTTTCTACTTACAGTGAAGTTTTCACGTTCCTAAATTCTGCAGAACAGAAGTCCGGATTTGATGCGAAGAAATTTGCAATCATAAAAGAATCAATTTTTAGCAAATTCGCACTATCAGCTTTTGAGAAACCAAGATCCATATTTTCTTAGGCTAACTGCACTTGAGACACGAAATAATCAAATAAAATAATAATGAAACCTGAAAATAAACACGCAAATCTCGTCGTCGTATAACTGTCTGAATGACAATACATTTTGTTTATTACATCGTGACGTCACGGGCTCTGATTGGTCATTGAGACGTTTCGTTACAATGATGTATAGATTAAAAAAATCTTATTTTTATTTAGGAAAATAAAGTATTAAATAATTTTTATTCGTAATTTCAGTCAAATATTCTTAATTAGGACCTTTAATTCTATAATATTCAATAGAAAACTTATTTATTTGATAACTATGTCAAATACCCTATTCCCAGTTAATATATCTGTTATGGACCTACAAGCTTCAAGCAAATGAGATAATAAAATGGCTTTAAATATCCAGCGAACTGTACTAATTTTGTGTGCTGGAAAATGCTGTATAAATGTACCTACACATCTAAAATACTTTCCTCAATATAGTACACACGTTTGTCTTTTAATAATGAGTCATTTTAGTTTACATTTCCCCGGTGTATTTTTCTTACATGATTTGCTAATTTGCAGGCGAAAATCAAAGAATGGCGCGACAGCTACCAAGCAATGAAAGACAAAATGATCGGTAAAAAACAGAAAGGGAAACAGCCTGAGAATAAGAAAGTAAAAGTAGAGAAAAAGAAGCAGACAAAAGAACAAGCAAAAGATAAGAAGGGTAAAAGAAAATCTGATGGAAACGATGATGATAGTAATGTGAAGAGAAAGAAAGATACGCAGATGGATGTTGACACGGACAGTAGTGGGGGAGTGAAGAGGTTGCACGAAGACGACGATGATGATGAAGGTAAATATTTTATTGATCTTTTGACCGATTTCTTAGAAATATACAAGATTTTTTCATTAATTATGGCAAAAAGTTAAATAAATACTATGATAATATCATAAAATCTATTCGCTGTTTTTTAAACTAATCTACTCATATTGACGTAAACAAGAATTTTCAAAAGATTCATGAATTTACCTGAAACAGTACATACATATAATATAACTTAAGTAGTGTGTGTTGAACACTGGTACGTAAGGTAAGATTCAACTTGTATTATGGGTACCAGTACTCTCACAGATTACATGACACAGAGTTTTTGGTCTGCCACGTTAAGTTTCGTAACAAAACATTTTAAATAAATATATTTTTTAACATACAAACAATCCTACGATACATCATCTTTGTGTAACTTCAATGGTTTAGGCTGCGTATGCCAAGATAACTCTTAGAGGCCAGTTTTTTCCAACTTAATTGATATGTATCGTTATATTACCACTAAAATTACATAAAACCGTTACAAATTGTAGCCTATATGTTATTCCGATGTATAACCTATATTACTGTAAAGTTTCATCCAAATTCGTCCCGTAGTGTTTATTTAAAAGAGTAACAAACATCGATACAAATTTTCGTATTTATCTATAGGGGATTCCCACTAATTTCTAGAACAGCAGCGAAGATTGCTCTAGTACAATTATATTTTTTTTGTCCAACATAAGGTGTGTTGCCCTAAATAATGATTGAGTATCCTTATAATTTTAGATGGAGAAACAACAAAACGGCAGCGGACGGAAAGTTCAACAAGTCCACATCGTCTTGGCACAAGAGATGCTTGTACATTGTTTGTTAGCAACCTGGAATTTAAGTAAGTTTTACACAAGTATTTTTTTATGAAATTGTAAAGTAACACTTGAAAACATTACTAATGCCTTAAGAAATAAAATATTTGTGCCAACTCACACTGGTCAACTTTTTGATCGACTTGAATCACCCGATTTTTTAAGTAATTATTACTGGTTAAGTAATTGTTAAGGCAGAATTGTCACTTCTGCTAAGAGTGTTCCTCATAACAAGAGCCAACAAATACTCTTAGCAGAAGTTAATTAGACATACAAAGAGAGAAGCAGTCTTGTATCTTACTAAATGCTCTTCCACACATCTAAATGGAACTATTTTTTTTAAATAATAGTCTATCTCCTTGATGGTTCATGTTATATGGTAATTTCTATGAATATATTCACAAGCCCGTAGATTATTTATTTGTACTAGCTATACCTACGACTTCGTGTAGGATTTGAATTTTTACCTTAGGTGGTTTTTGCTGCGTGAATCTCGATACCGTGAGAAAACCGTGTTAAAAAGCAGCTTATATGTTGTCCAGTAACGTTAATTATAATCGGTCAAACAAACAGACAGACAGACAAAAATGTTAAAAAAAGGTAATTTATGTTTAAGTATTGTGTAAAGAGTTATAAAAACACTTGAAAAAATCGTTTTCTTTAAACACAGACAACAGTTCAATTTTATTTATATGTATTTTTTTTTAACAATTTCAGAGTCGATGAGCAGAAACTAAGAGATATATTGTCACAGTACGGCGACATTATCTCATTGCGTGTCAGAAAGGGGATCAAAGCTTTCGGTGGTTCCATCTGCTACTGCCAGTATAAAACAACAGCAAGTATTTTAAATATTTAATTTAACATTATTAGTTATCTTTAATTAAAAATAACTAAAAAAAATTGTATGTATACAATAAAGATAAATAGATAAAAATTAATAAATAAGAGAAAATATTAATTTTATGCAATCTTTTTATGATGATATAATATAAAAATAAGAATAATAACTAATTGTTTTCTTGATACACATTTATAGTTGTATATACACTAGGCCCCAAACTAGGATTCCTTGTGTCGTGTAAATTAGTATTTTCCTTATAATTTGGAAACAAAAGAAAACGTGTGTGTATGTATACGTGTATAAAGTGTGTAAGTGAAAATACATTAGAGTGTGCAGAATATGCGACGTTTAGACACGTGAATATGTCACAGAGTTATTTTTCTGATTATAGTTTTTATATTAAGATTTTGGCAATCCACGTTTTGTTAATGCTAATAATTTATTTAATTTACAGGAAGCTGTAGATGAAGCCTTAAAACACGACCGTAGCCCTCTCGACGGTCGTCCAATGTTTTTCTCTCAATATTCGGCGAAAAAGAGCAAGCCCACGTTCAAGTATTCCACAGAAGCTGAGAAAAACAAATTGTTTGTAAAGAACCTGCCCTTCTCAAAATGTAATAAAGAAGCACTCGGAGAAATATTCGATAAGTACGGCAAGGTGAAGGATATAAGGGTGGTCACACACAAGTACGTAACTCCGTATCGTGTTTTAGTTTTTCTAGTATTTAATTTTTGATTTTGCCACAGATTTTATAAGATTTTTTTTATTAAAAAAATGTTTAGATGTAAGTTGCTCTGAAATTGTATGCATCATGCATAAAACTTACTAACTAACCGCTGCTTCTGTCCGATAACCGAAAATATACTCGCATTTATAATGCCTACCATTCACTAGACCGCTAGTGGATATTCTCACGCTAGAAATTTATCATAAATTTTTTTTAGGAATCGATAGGCCGTATTAAATAGAACTTCAAGTGACAATCTATTTCCGATTTTAAGTGTATATAAAGTTCATAGTTCAACAATCGAGCAGAATTGAATTGAATTCTCTGGAAGGTTGGTGACAGTATAATTCAATATTGAAATTTGTTTCAGAGACGGCAAAGTAAAAGGCTTAGCGTATATAGAGTACGAGGACGACTCATCAGCGGCCCGAGCTGTAGAGCAGGCCCATGGGCTGGTACTGTGCGACAGGAAGCTCGACGTAGCGCTCAGCGCTCCGCCCCCGCGCGCTTCGTCCCTCGCCGGACCTGCTCCAGCACTCGGAGCACCGAAGAGGGACGCGGGGGGAGGCATGTGAGTACTCTACTGCTATATTATATGACTGGACGGCTGGTGTAGTGGTTTAAGCGATCGCCACGCCATTTTTTTGTACTCGGAGTGGTGTGAGTTCAAACCCTCATAGGGCAATATTTTGTGCGATCCACATATTGTTGTTGTAACTCTCAGTTCGGGTGTTCTAAGTCCCCGCGACACAAGATGTATTCTTGATGCGAGAATAGTCTTTTTAAAGAAAAAAAATTGAATATTGATTTACTGACTCCGACAGTGGCCAGCTGTCGGCTCCGGTTATCGGACAAGGATCGATTGATTCTCTGTTGTTAAATGTATTGTTATTCAATTATTGTTCAACTACAGTGTGCAGACGTGATTTTGTAACATAAATGGTATTAAACTTCGGAGTCTTTATTAGCTGATCCCAAATAATATTGGAATTAATAAAGGCTAGAAAGTTATTAAGATTCAGAATCTTTAATTTAATCAATATATCAATGGATACACGACCAAATCACAATTTAATTATTGTTAATCCGCATCTTACATTCATATTAGCTTGTATTTTTTAGTATTGCACTTGTTTGCTGACTGTATTGTTACATTAGAATGTAGTCATATTGAATCGGTTCTCTTGCAAGCATTAACCATAAATTAGCACAAAAACTCCTAAGAACCTGTCTGACACGACTTTTACTTGCAAAACATTTTAGCCTATCCTTGACTGACTTATCCTTCATGTTTTGGTAGCGTTATTGATTTTTTTTCCTAATTATAGTATTTTTAAACTGTTAAATTTCGTTATTAACGTTCTCACCTACGAAAAAGTTATATAACAAATAAAAATATTACTTTCTAGGCGACGAACACAACTAAGCAGTTTCATCCCGAGCGTTCTACAGAGGCCGTCGACGAGCGGTGTCACAATAAACACATTTACTTCACCAGCCGGCACTAGCGAAGCGACCAACGGCAATCACAGCAATAGAAATAGCAGTAGCGATGACAAGCGACCACTTAGCAACAGTGATTTCCGCTCACTGTTGCTTGGCAAGAAATAACAAGTAAATTAACAATTTAGTCTTGTAAATAAAAATAAACTTTGATTTGATAAAGTTTTCATTGCAGTTCGAAATCACAATATAGTTTTAAAGATGTCGGTTGTCTTGTGCGTGGTTTTTATTTAAGGTTTTATCATTTGTAACTTATACTCTGCGGGTTGGTTCGTGTATTGAGCAATATACGTGATCTTTTAATGTATCAAAGGGCTAAAAGTGTGTTCCAGATATGATTAATATTGTTCACAAGCTATTTTTTTGCCCTATTAACCATTTATTTTTATGTAGAAAAGGAGTTGTTACAGACAAACTAACACACAGGTGAAGCTAATAAAAGCGTTTTAAAAGTTAAAAGTACAGTAAAATTTTGTTATTTTAAAATATAAATACTCATATTAATATTGGTCTATTTATGGTTTCATGCTTTACTGCTCCATATAATCTTAATATTGTAATTATTATCAACAACATCCTTTAAAGGTCCACTGGTGGACCTAGGTCTCTCCCTAACAAGGAGGTTTTTATCTACTATACCATGCTGGACAGACAAGTTGGTATAGAGTTTGTTTCAAACTTTCCTTCTCTTTGCAATGATGTTGTCTTGCAGATTTTGTTCCGTCTTACAACACCCATACCAAGATTAGGAGCAGTGAAACTCTATATTCTTAGTCTGTCGCCACTAACAGATTGTAATTATACATATTGCAGTTGTCATTAGTGTCACTTTATAACTTACGACGTACATTTTAGGTGTAAGTTTTTATATTTATAATACATTCTTTTGTGATAAAACTGGCACGTAAAGAATGAAGAAATACGTTATATAGGATAGCATTTTTCACACTAATGCAAGCTATTAGAGAACGCCTACCTTTTATGACGACCATAATAAATAACACTACATAGTGCTCTTAATACTCCTCTGCATATATCCTCAGTAAAAAGGGTGTGAGTGTATATGTGTAAAGAGAGACACAACCAGCTCGTGGAATTCACGCTATTAAAACCGGATTTCAAACATGCTGTAATAACGAAAGGAATACATATTGAGTACTTGTATTAGTAATGTCATAGTTGCTAGTAAAAATACTGAGAATTATATATAGAAGAGTTTTTTAATTATATGCAATAATGGATGTGCACATCCGTGAATGGTGAGTCTGTGACATAAGACTCGTGCAAAGAAAGATTGAATCCAAATAGTAGAATGAGTTAGGGTTATGTATCGTGCAGCTGTTAAAGTAAGAATAAAGCACTTGATTTATTAAGATAAGAGAGGCATCCATTCATTAGCAGAAGTAAAATACTATAGCCTATTCGCATTAAGAAAGTAGTGACGTATACTTCAAGTTCTGCACCCTGAGCAATCGAGTTCTAACCTTGCGTACTAAACGATAATTTTTTGGAATCTGATCGGTCAGGGGATGGCTTGATCGATGCGTCACTATTTTTTTAAAGTGAATGGACTAATACATAATCATTCAATATAAGTTTAAAGCATAATAATACTAATTTTGTACATAGTCGAGGTTATGAGGTAGATCAGACAAACACTTGCGTATACAGTACTTTAACTCTACACGCCATACATTGACCTATATCCAGAAAGCCGAACTTTTGTCCTATATTTTAACTTGGACAAGACATGTTCAAATTTTTGAAAACGTATGTCTCAGTTTATCCAAGCTTGAGATAATTTCCAACATTTCAGGGGACAACTCTATCACCGAGCATCCTCGAAGACAGACTGTTACGAACAAACGCCATTAAATCGTTTTTGTTACAACAACACAAGTTACAAGTGTATATTAGTACAGACTTTCATTAATTCCACACTGATCTGTACTCAAGCATTGCCGTTGATTATAGATATCATCTTAATAGCAGTTACTCGATTGTAAGATGTTTGTTAAAACGCTTGATAAGTACGCATCCACCCCATTGTCAACCATAGTCATCTAAGCTTAAGGCTTATTATTCTTTAATTTTGTTTGTAAGCTAAGACTTACAATTTTGATATAACCTACTGCAAATCAGAGGCATTCATTCACACCTCGTATTAAGACTAAGAAAATGTATTTGATATACTTTTTGTAAGTAACAAACTTTTGTTGCTATATTAAATAGTTTTACCTTCTTATTTTAATTATTAAATTCAGGGCCAGCTTCACCTCTTGTAGATAAGGTCCCTAATAGACTATTCTGAACTTTTTTGCCAGATAACCTCATGACATCACATAAAAACACTCCACACCATAACTTTCATACTGGTAATAAATGTAACCAACGAAAGAGTCCAGACCCCACAACACAGGGAATCATAATGTGGGGTCTGGAGTATCTAATTGTGTATATTTTATTTTTACGAGACAATATTTTTTATTTTTTTATATTATAAGCTACAGATTTCAGTTTCACAAGTCTTGGATAGATGTAAGACGTAATATAACAAACAATATATAACAGCAAATTTTATCTGTTAAACAGTGTTATATGGCAGATAATTATGTGAAAATTTATCGAGAATTGCTAGTGTTTGGTTAGCAAGTGCAAGATCGGAAAGCCATTAATGCAGGGGTGACAGTTATCGTTGTGTGTGAGCTTAACATTGCTACGATGACTGTCATCCTCTTACGTCTTTAAGTGTGGGTCACCATACCGCATTGTCTACATTCGCAATGAGTATGATGACCATAATTCTTGGATTCTATCCGTGCTTTCCATCAGGCAATCTGGTATGTGAATAACAAAAAAAAAACTGGTGAAACTGGCCCTTAGTCTGAAACTGACAGTAAAATTTGCGTTCCAAACAAAGATATATTTTTTCGAATAATGTTGCGCCAATTTGTCCGTTTTACAAAGTCGTGAAACTGACACTACAGTTTTGTTTTTTTTTAGAACAGAATATATATAATTTGTTTTGTATTTTTTTTTGTTTTAAGTTACAACGTGATTGAAGTCGAAAGATTATCAGAATAAATGAGTTTTGTTGTACTAATTCTGGTTTCTCTTTTCTCACCACTTAATAATCACAAACAATAAAAATGAAACAAATATTTGAAAACATTAATATTTATTTATAAAAATATATTGTATCCTTTACAATCTCAATAGAGAACATATATATACTCTTATATACATCAAGATACGTTTACAATAAACACCTCTAAAAAGCATTGAACTTCAGAAACTACTAGAAACTGGTAGCATTTTGTAAAATTATTTTATACCACACTATAGGTGTGTTTGAGCAAAAGTATTTGTATAACAAACATGGCACTTAAAAGGTTTGTCAACATTGAAAGCACCGTCTCGTTGTGCGAAGTACCATAATATAATCGATCGTAAATCCCGTCGTCAATTTAAAAGTATATTTCAAAGTCAGGCTGTTTGATAAAAACAGTAACATAAATTATTTTCACGTTCTATTTGGTGCGAATTTAATAACTGAATTGTAATAAATTATCTATAAACATTGGTATAAAGTCCCGTTTTATCCACTGTAGTCAGCTTGTTAAACTAAAATTATACTTTTGTCAATCAATGTGTTTACCGTCTCTCCACTTTTTTTTCGACCGTTCAAAAGCTTCCTTGATACAGGATCTGTGAAGAAAAACTTGTCATGCTTACTTAGAAATCACTACATAGTATAAAACAAAGTCGCTGCCCGCATCTGTCTGTCCCTATATAAGCTTAGATCTTTAAAACTACGCAACGGGTTTTGATGTGTTTTTTTAATAGATAGAGGGATTTAAGAGGAAGGTTTATATGCATAATACATGCACAATATAGGAGAGAAACGCTGATAATTTTAGAGGTTTTAAATGTGTTAACATATATAAACTTTGATTTTTTGATTGGCAGCGATCGCACACGTTTACCGCAGCTCTAGTGAGGAAAATAACAATGTTTAATAAGAACGTGCTTTTCAGAGCGACAATTTTATGGAAATTGTATTGTCTAATGACAAAAAGCTGTGAACGTTGTATATAAAAAAAATCTGTAGTACATTTAGTATCAGCGTTGCACCAATGTGAAGCCGGGGCGCGTCGTTAGTTGTACTATAAAATTTGGTTCCTCACATCAGGAGAATTATAAATCAAAGAAAATTATAATTCCAAAACAAAAATAACTTCTACGAGTCCTTGAAGAGATGTAATTTTTTTGCTGTGCTACAAATTTGTTAAATATTTTTATTTGGGGTAGAAGTCTCCTGTCCATATCTACAAATATAGTTCTACAAACTTTTTTAGTTAAGATTTGGGAAAGATAACTCCTCGAGTTGCAACTAAACGTATAATCTTATACTTTTTAAAAATGTCATTGGCCATTACCATTATAGCTGGCTTGCTTAACACCGTCCTTCTTGAAAATATAATCATTTTCAGATGATGTCAGAGATTCATGCTTCCACATAACTAGGCCAGCTCGAACGGATGTGATACTCCGTTGTTACAGAAAGCTCTTATGGTTCACGTAAAGTGGTTAATATGGTTAAACGGTAGCCACAGCATTTATTACCTGAAGAGTGACTGATGCAGTATATAGGCGGAGACGTGTCCAGCGTCGACGTAGCGCACTTCGGCACCGGGCCAGATCTCCTCTAGCGTGCCCACGTCGTCCCGCGGCACGTAAGCGTCGTGCTCAGCACATACGGCTACAACAATATCATACTTGTTAAAGTCCAAAAATATATAGTAAAGACACAGCAGTAGTCGAAATACAAAAAACTTGGGCTTCTCGAGTTATTATATTAGTTTACCACACCAGAGTGGCGGTATCCTTTAATTTAGGTCCCTTACCCTATATATGCTTTTTAATTTACTTCCATCCTTTGTTCCAGTGATGGTGCCAGTTAGGCGAGCTGACAATAAAAGTACCAAACCCTTTGTTTCACAGGAAAAATTGGAAATATTTTGGAAATGACGAGGAACACTATCTGGATGGATTTTAAATTGTTGTCTTTAACTTGTCGCGCTATTTTAGCACATATGTATATTTTCTACTTTTTATCTGTTAAATTGTGTAAAGGTGAAAAATGAAAATATTAACCTAAAAAAGTTCTCGCTGTTTCTTAAAAGATGGCGTAACGGAACTCTGTATGGAATTTCGTACGGTAATGCATCAGCTAAGTAGTACTATGTGTAATCTCAAATTCTAGTAGTTATAGTTTACTACAGTGTCAGCCACGTATTTGTTTAACTGTTGCGAAAATGTCTACTTTTGTGCCAAATAAAGTGTTTTAGCGGGGAATTTTATTACACTACTTTATTCAAAAGAAATTTGCAGCTAAAGCGCATAGAATTCTTGTTGAAACATATGGCGACAATACTCTGTCGAATACGACACCCAGAGACTGATTTAGGCACTTTAAAAACAATAACTTTGACCTTGAAGATAAAGAATGTTCTGGAGCACTGACAAAGTTTGAAGACGAAGAATTGGAGGTATTGCTTGATCAAGATCCATGTGTTGACGCTGACACATGACGCTAGAAGGGCTCGGAAAAACATTGCAAGTAGATGCTTCTACAGTTTCAAAAGGTTTAAAAGCGTTGAACGACGAAAAGAAACAAGTTTCTGTGCCGTATTAACAATGGATTTGAATAGTCCATCCAAAGTGTAAAAATCCTGGGGTATACCTGATCACGCATTAACATCGTCCCCAAAATCAAATATTTACGGTCCGAAGCTTCTACTTTGCATTTGGTGGGATCAGCAGGCCGTAACTTATTATGAGCTGCTTAAACTTAATTAAAATATCACGGAAAAGGAGATAATACTTTGAGTGAAGTGATTTTAAGCCTTATATTTCAATTTCTTTTTTAGCAAAAAACAGCGAGAATTTGTTCAAGGCCCTATTATAACAAGTTTTATCCACTAGCGAATAAATGTTATTAACATGGAATATTTATAACAATAATTTCGAAATTAAACATTTTCAGGTAACGTGTTCTATCAATTATAATTTACTAATCGTGTAGTAATACGATTAGTCAAGCGTTGATCTATATTTAGGCGAACAAATATATTGTCTTATAGCCAAGTTGTTGTTGCCAAGAAGCAGGTATGTGGGTCATTGTGTGGGTCACTATACCACATCATCTGCATTCGCAATAACTCTTGGAGTATGGTAACTCTTGGATTCTATTCATGCTTTCCATCAGGCAGAGTAGAGTCACTTTGGCAGGTTCTAAATTAAAAAAGAAAAAGAAACGTTATGTAGATAGCTCATGTGGTGAAGTCTTAAAAAATGTTTTGGAAGTGATTTCTAAACTAAAGCACACGATTGGATTGACATTGGCAAACTATGAAGTCATAATTACTCTTAACGATGAAATATTCTTGTTTCTCCAAAATTTCTTGTCATATACCCCTATTGCAATTAAATAGCCATCTCTTCAATTTTGTTTTTGGCAGCAGTATACTATAACGTCCACCACTTACCAGGATCATAATTAGGACACATTTATTATATACATATAAAAGCGTCGATTATCCGAACTACATTGGGAACTTGTTTTGAAAACTTTTTTTTCGGATAATCGAACTGTATTGATTCGGATATATATAATATACAGGTGAATGAAAGTCATTTTTATTTTACCCTTAGTGACACATAAGAATTATGGATAACTTAGTGGCAGATTCTCCTTCCTGTAACCGTTGCTTAATTTTGTATTTATATTTCATGGAATAGATAACACGTTTACGTTGAGTCAGGCGATTGAAGTATTCGGAAAAACAGTCGTTCGGTTGATCTAGGTTCGGATAATCGACGATCCCTATATGTTTATAGTTATTACATACCTATAATTAGAGAGGTATCATAAGGAACAGAGAAGTTACTTAGATGGGTGCATTCATCCATGATCCCTCTCATGAACTGTAACGCCTCTCTGTCCCTCCAGTGTATTTTGCTTATATCTATTTTTTTCACACTCGACCGACTCAGGAATGGTAGATTCACCAATAGATCTGAAGTAAACTCTGATATGTTCCATCCTGCTTTACTTTTTTCACTTTTTACCGACAAATCTATTGGTTTTAAAGGATTTTTTAAAGGTTTTGGATTGTGGCTAATTATGTCTGGATCTTCGTTTATGGGAACTGAATTTTTTTGATTCTCAATAGTTGCCAGCGGTGTTGTTTGATGTTCGTCAGGTTTGCAGTTGGTGTCTTCTGAAAAATACAGAATCAGTTATTGCAACTATAATTTATTAAAATATTGTTTTTCTGTACTTAAAATTGAAGTATATTCAATGAAGTGTTCCAACCTACAATAATATACTTCTATAGACAAATTCATGATTCGGTTCAGTCTCCAATGAAGAAGGTGGGTACTTTGTTATGAGTAAACGAGATGTGTAACTATTTTTCAGTTCTAATTTAAACTTGTGCTGAGACTAACATTGACACTGGTGATATAATAAAATCAAGACAGTGAAAGATCCATCGCTCGAACGAGTTAATCATGAAGCAGGTGGGTATCAGCACAATTATGATGCATATAAGTATGAAAAACGAAATTATTTTAGAAAAGTATCAAGGAACTGTACGATAAGGTAAATACACAGTTTGATCAAACTGTTTTTGCAGTGGTAAGACCCGTTATGGAGGATCGGTTCGAGAAGCATCACGGGACCCTCTCATACCGGTTGATACAAGTGATCACCGGAAAAGGATATCCGCGGGGATTACCGCACAGAAAAAAAAAGCGTACATATGCAGTTATTGGACATTTCGTAGACTTAGAAATAAAATAAAACAAATATGATAGAAAAGTTCTGATGCATACAAATAGTTTTATTGGTTTCTAAAGACTACATTATGTAATTTTGAATGTTTTCTGGTACATTCTCGAAGTTCTAAATGTCTAAAGTTCGAAATGACTGAAGTTTGGTGTGTAGGTTAGAAATTGCATATAATCAAGTGAAAACTATCAAATAATAATCTATGATGTACTCCTAGCCAATGCCGGCCACGAAAGACGGTCTCTATGGAGACCAGCCAACCACGTAGAAGATGTATAGTGCATAAGTGTCTACGCAAACATAAGTGCACTCTCTGTTACCTCGCTCTCACAACCCAATGAGACGGACTTCTTGATCGACTACCGTACACTAACCGCTAGATCAATGAGGCAGTTAAATCCCTACTAATATTTTAAATATGAATGTAAGTTTGTGTTACGGTTTAACGCGAAAATTGCTCAACCGATCATCATGAAATTTTGTATACATGTTCTTGGAGGTATTAGAAGGAGCAAATTGCGTGAACCGTCTTGCGTGCAGGCTCGATGAATTCCAACCACCGGGGCAAGCTGAATTTCAAAGCGAATATGGGACCATGGACCACATCCACACTGTGCAGCAGATTATACAGACCGAAGAGTATAATCAACCGTGTTTATCATTAGTGGGCCATGAGAAGGCATTTGAATCGATCGAGATCTTTTCTTTTTTGGAGGCTCTGCAGCGGTGTCAAGTACATTGGCAGTACTTCCAAGTGGTGTGATGTCTCCACAAAGCTATCACGCCCGTCCAAGTACGAAACCAGCATATAAGAACCATACCATTGCATCGAGGAGTGAAACAAGGGGACCTTATTTCTCTGGAATGATGCAGAAATTTAATGGACGATATGTTTAAGACACTGCACTGAAAAGGGCGGGGCATCAACATACATGGCGAAATACATTTCTCAGAGACGCTGCAGTATCTACAACAGATGTTAAATGAATCTTCTATACGCATCGACTTACGGCTAAACTTGGATAAAACCCAGGTCATGTTTCATGAGTATGTACTACCGGCACCAGTTATGGTACATGGTGTTGATCTCAAACTTGTTCAAAAATATGTGCACCTCGGGCAGACATTGCAGAAAGGTAGAAAAACTTCGAGGACGCAGTGAATAAAATAATTCAGTTGGACTAGGCAGCATTTGGATTTGGAAAGCTACGTCAAGTCTTTTCGTCATCGATTCTACAGTACTTACATACGAAAGTCTTGATTTAACCAGTGTGGCCTGCGCGTCATAACTTACGCATCTGAAACGTGGATACTAACGGTACGGCTGGTCCACAAACTCAATTCGTTCAGCGTGCTATGGAGATTGCTATGCTCGATGTTTCTATAAGGGATCGCACCAGGAATGACATAGTCTACCAGATTAGCCAGCTGAAGTGGCAATAGGATGGACATAATGGTCGCAGAACCGACGACTACTGGGGCATATGAGTTTTAGAGTAGAAACCGTGTCTTGGCAAATGTTGTGTAAAACACCCGCAGGTCAGGTGGAGTGACGATTTGTGCAAGATGGCTGGCAGGAGCTGGATGTGAGACGCCCAAAATTGATCAGAGTGGCGAGCAGTGGCAGTGGCTATGTATAGAAACGGACTATAATAAGAATTTGATGATGATGATATAATAATTTAAAATAGTTTTTAGTTAGAGATTACTTATTTCATTAAAAACAGTGTGAGCTACTGGTTTTTTGGAGTGATATAGGACAAAAATTGCAAAAACATGATCACATAGTTGGGTATGTTCTAGTTTCTACATAATTATGTATCATGAAAAGCAGAAGCTTGAAATGTAGAACGAAGTGTACTTACCTAGTTCTTTACATTTCAATAGCACTTCCCTAATCATCTCTTCCGTTAAAGTGTTGATGTCTTGAATGTCTTGAGGGTCCAGGACAAACTTTTCATTGGAAATCAACTTGTTGTATAACACTTCACTAATTTTGTTCTCATCACGTAACTGTTTTAATTTAGCGTTTAAACTTTCTGTCTGACTTAAACTATCAGGGGTTGTTGGAACTTCATTAAATTTTAACTTTTCGCTGCCTAAAGCAATCGATTGACTGTTGCAAACACTTTTCTTTTTAATTTTTGTATCACATATTTCACTTTTAACGTTATTTTCTTTGTAGCTTATGTCTATTTTTTTACTGTTTTCACTTTTGTCACTTGTAGTCTCTGTTTGTGGGCTTGTGACTTTTTCAGAGTAGGTGCGCGCGAATTTTTTTCCCGCCAGGAATGCTTCGTCGACTATGGTCACCATTTTCGACAGTTTCTCCCTGTACTTGCCGTCGGAGAGATACTGGTCCTCTAGCAGATCCCAGTTTATCGATTGAGCCATTACACCCTATTTAAAAAAAAACAATTTTTAATTAAGCAAATAACAACTAAATCTAAACAAATAACTTGTAAAAAATATATTGAAAACAAACGTCCTCGACAGTTTTGCCTGTTTTTCGTAGGATTATATTAACTTTACGACTGACTTTTTTAAACTGACCCTAATAAGATCAACTTATTTTTAATTAGGTTACCTCTTACTAATTTGATCGAAATAAGTAAATTTTGAATGATATTTGGATAGTCAATTATGCTTCAGTTATCTATCTCACGTAAGAGGAATGTATGATGTCTAGTTGACTTTACAAACATATTATACATACATAAAGAACAGCCGGATTCAGAACAAAAATTTGTGGATCACACAAAATATTGTCATGTGTGGAAAATGAACCCATTAGACTCATAGCAATAGCAACACTTGCGTCAATTAGCAATTGAACTTGAGCATGTGCCCACCCTGATAATTCAGAGTATGAGTTGCGAGTGAATATTAAGCCAACCTCTAAAGCGACTGTCTGCGAGGTGTTTTGTCTCTACTGCTGTCACGTTAACATTATACTGCAAACATTATATCTACCTGCAAAAAAACTGCTGATGCTGTTGACCAGGAGAGGCATGGTACCAAGACAAGGGGCTTCGGCCAATTGGTCGCTGCAAGTGACGCCATCTGTGGACCGTTTTTATCTAACATAATTTTATGTGTTAATTTATCCTTCTTAGCTTGTAGAAGCATGGAGAAATATTTTTCTTTTATACATAATTGTCATGATATGACAGATATAACATTCTTAACAGCATATACTCACGTGGCCACCCATAGACAGTCCAGTAACACCTAATGGACCTAATCCATTCCTTTCGCACCAGTGGAATAGCACCAACGACTCCAAGATTAGACAGCCGCCCATCACAAATATATCTGACACATTATGTAGCGCTGAGCGACTGAAATTTAGGAAATATATTAAAGGAACTGTTTAACGGAACTGTTTGTTAACACGTTGACTGTTGTTAGACGTAGTCTACGTAGCTTTTATGACAAAGTAAAACTGTGAAGTAGAAAATATCTCAGTAGGTATATTGTAGCAAGATACTGTCTTGGTATATACAAGGTAAGGAGTGAGTTGTACACGCAGAACATTGTGAAACGCGGTAGTGAAGTCCTCTTCGTCGGCGAGTTCATGAGGAACTAAATGAAGGGGATCCGCCCTGTCCGAGGTCTGTTTTTTTTATGGTAACCTAGTAAAATATTGTAAAAATTTAAAGAAGGAAAATAGTCCTTAAATAATGCAAATTGATTATAATTATTATTATAACTATTTGTTAACGAACTAGCAGGCCGTGATTAACAGTCAAAGTGTTATTTTATTTTATATACTTGTCTCAGTAAATCCTTGCTGACGTAATTCCACACTAGAATAGAAAAAAGAACTGCATTTATTTAAATTCTTTTGCTTATATCTAATTATTATACAACACAATGAAATGAACTTTATACAACCGCGGTAATATTATGTAAAACTTTAGCATCCGTGAACGTCAAATGATCTTTGCCTCCACTTAACATATATTTTTTTCTAAAATAAGCAATTACGTAGTTATCGGTGTTCCCTCCTAATCATGGTGACCAAAATAATTTAAAAAAAATGCATAAAATGTTAATATTCAGTTAGTTGGCACAAGAGGTTTAGTTTAGTGCACCAAATGAACCGTGAAGCTTGTAACAAAGACAATAGTTACCATTTTCAAATAAGGTGATTGTGAAATTTATGTAAATTTCAGTTTATTTCGATTGGAATGCAATTATTTTAACATAATATCGATACGTTTATGTTACTGTAAAATCTCTTTAGTATATGTTGAAATACATATATTTACCAAACCAGCTGACGAATGTGGTTATTCGCCGCCTAACCTGTCAAACGCATCACTACCAGTAAACGTTACTAGTAAATGTCATAATACACTATGATTATTTTGTGTCTGGCTATGTGAGGCAATAATAGGATCATATGATAATTACAGGTGATTTGAGTAAATATTTAAAAGTAAATATGCAAAAACGCCAGTCATAGGACAAGTTTGAGTCATCATTTTTAGTTATAATAAATTATTACAAAAAATCATAGAAATTGTTGACGAATATGATAAATAAAAACATAAACAGTCATAAGTGTTTCACTAATAAAAATGGCAAACTAATACTATAATAATAATAATAAAGTAAACATTTAAAATTGCTATAATTCTATGAACCATGCAGCTATATACTTTATATACTTTATTGAGACAACAAAAATAATGATTAATACGTAGGACTTTCAGAATACTGAAAACACAGGACTTAACTATGGATATATACTTAACTATAACATCGTTGGAAACATCATTTGGCAGGACTAAACAAATTTTTGGTTATTTTTAGTTTAATTTTAGATAGTTTTCGAACAACAGAAGTTGCACTGTTGGTCGCTAATCATAATTATCTTTATTCCAACTTCCATCCTCATACTTATTTTAGATAAGGAAACACATAAGCAATAATACAATTGATTATTAGATATTTGGCAGAATTTGCCTAAAAAGGTGACGACCCGTTTGCTTGCAGCCGTACATTACTTCGATTTAGCCTCATATAAAACTTTCCATCTTTTCCTTTTTAACCTCTATCAAGATGGCTCGTAAGCAAACGTCATCTGATTAATTAGTCAGATCAAATCATATGTGCAGACAACTGTCAAACGCTTAAACGATGCAAAACGAATGTAAAGTACAAGCTAAAAACAAACATACATACATTTGGTCGGTAGGTTTTCGGAGTCCGTAAAAGGGGTTTTCTAGTATAATACCTCCAAGCCCTGCTTCTTTTAGCAATGGTTTTACCATTAAGTTTCGCCGGCGCCAAAAAAACTAGAAAGAAAATATTAATAAATTCGTCTCATCTCTTTTCAACTTCATTTGTTTCCTAACGAGTTTTAACTGTGGGTGTTAATGAGGTAATTTTAGTAAAAAAACTCGCACAAAAAAGGGTAGGCACAGCTTACAGCTGTATTTTGAAGGATAATGTTATTATTATCTGATGGTATGTAACTACCACTGTCCACGAACATATACTCAAGAGACATAAATACTTTGACTACACGGTTGGCCTAGTGGTCTAAGTGGTCGCCACGCCACCCTCTACTGCGCTGAGTGTTGTGAATCCAAACCCCCAAACATATACAATACACAATACTTTATGTAATCCACAAATTGTTTTACTGAGCCTGGGTGTTCTTTGTATCCATTTCTTATATATTTGAAAAGTCCCCTGCGACATAGGATTTATTTCTAAAGCGGGTGTTGTTTTTTTTTTAAAAAAAAAGGAAAAGAAAAGGCTGCGGACCTTTGTGTGTTCAGATCCAAGATAGGTTACGACGTCAAACGAATTTATGCCTTATTGACTTGGTGGAAAGCAAGACTCGTTTAACGTCGGCTTTCAGTGAGGTCTTGGTATCACTAAGGTGGAGTCGACCCGTATATAAACCAAGTATTTATTGAGACAGACCAAAAACATTTTTTTTCAACCACAACGACCGCATTAAAAATATATATGCTGTACCGCGGGGGACTTTACTTTAAAGAACTTTATGTCAATTTCTTGTATGTTTGTAAAGACACACAAGTAACGACAGACAAGACACAGATTCCGAACAACAATTTGTGGATCACGCACAATGTTATCACAAGTGAGATTTGAACTCACAATACTCAGCGCAGTAGAGAACGGTGTGGCGACCGCTTAAACAACTACGTCATTCGTGCAGTCAATTGAATAAGTGTAAACATTTTTTCAATTTTCAGAAATTTTAATAGAATGTGTTACAACACAAAAGTTACAAAAACTGCATTCTAAACTGGGCCTGTATTTTGGTATACAGTGTTCCGTCGCCGTTTTATAATATTACAGTAAAAGAACTGAGACATTTAATATCGCTGTGTATAAGGACTTTAAGCATTAATTAGATAAATTTAGATATTTTATATATATATATATATATATTCATTATATATATTATCAGCAAAAATGAAACATCTCAACTTATGTAATTCACACTCAAATATTTTTGGCAATTGCATGTGTTAAAATTTGGCTGCTTCTCGTTAGTCACTGAATCCAGGATCTCGGTATACAATTATAAAATTATTATAAATTCCTTTTCGTCATAGTCCGTCAAAAACTCCATTATCAGTCAATATGTAAAGTTATCGCCATATCGTCAGTATGCGATCGTATCTAAATGAGATAGGGCTAATCCTCTTAACTCACGCCAACTTTGCGAAATTTCTTAGGTTGAATGAACTAGGAGTCAGTTAATTTAGCAACAGCTAATTCATCACGTTAGACGACTTGCTCTATATCTATGGAAAAATTTGCTTTCATATTTGTTTACATAGGCAAGTTAAATTTATCTTAACGATGTGTGTTTTGCTGCTATTTAAAGGTTGATTCGGTGGCCGAGATAATCTATATAAATAGTTGTGTAACTGTTAGCTTTGTTTAACATAAAATACAGGACACCCTTTGTTTAGCAAAGGCTCCTTTAGGAACTTGTATAGTGATTAAACTAAAGACCCCTTTTGATACTTTACAGACACTTTTCTACTTTCGTTTGAGAATACTAGTGACATAAAATATTCTGTAAGTCTTTTCAAAGGTCGCTGGCTCGATTTACATACAGGACAAATCTTTGTGTGATGAACACGATCATTAGTTCTGTGTCTGGGTGTAATTTATCTATAATTTATATGCATTTAGAAACATGTAAGCATGTTTATTATCAGTCTGGTTACCATAGTATATTACATGATAGTCCATTGAAATGTTACATTTTTTAGGCCTAACCTTGCGTTTTTTAGAGGACGTATTCGGAGGAGACGTATAGAGGAGGAGGAAAACTGTATTCTCGGATATGGGTTTCACTGTTGACCAAGCAGAATCAGACGCAGACGCTCTTATTGTTAGCACTGCTCGCTTATAACTTTTTTATTTATAGTTCTACGATAAAAAGTTACTGGACCAAAGTTGTAGAGAATTTAATTTGCAACAAAAAATGTTGATAATTTTTTTTTATCAAATAAATAGTTTAAGAGATATATCATAAAAACCGTTTCAACCCCTATTTTCAAGATGGCGGCCGGGGGACAAGGGTGGCGACCCCACAAACTTGGTTTTAGCTTTACACTGACCCCCCCTACACATCAAAAAAATAAAATTGCGTCCTCTAAAAAACGCAACCCCAAATGTAACTTTTCAATGGACTATGAGGATTAGACAACCGCGTGTGATATTATAATACCATTATTATTGTAGCGAGTACTTTGTAGTAAATTAATTTAAGACTTATCTACAAGTAAAATTAAATTAGAAGCATTTCAAAAAGCCATTTTTTACGTATGTTTATTTAGAAATCACCATGGTGTATTCCCAATTTAACTGCAATTTTGGAAAATTTCAAAAATATATTATAATAGCGTTTCCCGCGTACTGAGAAACGTAGCGTTTATAGGCCCCCCATAAGGTAGTCCGGCGACCTGGTGAAGGTTGCGGGAAGCTGCTGGATGCGGGCAGCGCGGGATCAACTTTTATGGAGAGCCTTGGGGAGGCCTATGTCCAGCAGTAGACGTCTTTTGGCTGAGATGATGATGATGATGATGATGATTATCATAGCATCTGTTAATTACTGCCGACTTAACATGATAATCAGTTTTTTATACAAAAAAGAATCTTTCGGTATGACTCTTGCGCTATAACAGACAACGTAGGTCATGTAAAGAGCATAACGCGAATAATAGTGAGAGAATCTTAAGGAAACTATAAATAACAAAGAAAACAGTTTCAGTGCTTACCTGATTATTTAATAATAATTTTATTGCCAATTGATGTCTTGTTTATATTTCGAACAATTTGTTTATGCTAGCAACATTAGGACAATATGTATTATCTATAGATGCCTACTCAGCACTGCCACATTGATTGATTTTGGCCGGGGGAGTCATGCTTTGACACAAATGACGGGTTAGACGAAGAGATACCGCAGTTTTACAAAAAATCAATGTTAAGCCTCTCTTTCTTTTGTGCCCGACTGAATGCGATTACCACAAGGTTACTTGCATTTTGTTTACTTCTTTCTACCATAAAAAATCATTGTACACAATACGCTTAATTATTTTAAGCTGATCAAGTTCGACCCAAATGGCGTGCCAGACGTTCCAGTATTTTTTTTTAAGACGAAAGACGGTTTTATTGAAGGTCACCGATCTTAGTAGTAGGAGGAAGGGCGATAACTGAAATAGTGTCTCAATTACACTTCAATCACACAATCATCCTTTAAATCCAACTACAAATGGGCTAACAAAGAATACGTTGATGTTACTGTATATAAATCTGCGTAGATCTCGTTCAGAGAGGTATACTCCCACGTTTGGAACCACGGGTAGCGCAACTTAAAAATTGATGAGAAAATTATCTTCTCTTATGTTTGGCGTCTTTACTCATCATCAGACCACATCTACTAAATCTAATTTTTAGTTTTATGCGTCATAACATCCTATAGAATATAATATTCCATACTTTATTTTGGCAAGCGTACAAATACGAGTTATATAAATTAGATGACCTAGTGAAATTTGTTCTTAATGCCTAATGTTATTTTAGTAGAGTACTTGTTAATCGTTTATAGATATCTATACTAATATTATAAAGCCGAACAGTCTATTTGTTTAGTTGGACGCGTTAAACTCAGGTAGTACAAGTTCGATTTGAAAAATTCTTTTAGTGTTAAATAACCCAGTTATCGAGGAGAACTATATATCATTACGCTGCGACTAAAGGAACTGAATATCTTTGAAAAAAAAACAAGGGAAAATTATTCCTTTTAAGTTTTTATTGCGTCCACTGTGTAAACTTTGAAAGTTCTAAAATAAGTCCGTGACAGTATATATCCATCTTTTAAGGTTGGTTCACTATAACATTCTTTATGGTAAACAAAGTTATTCGCGCTTTATAACATCACGATACGGGTATGAGGATACGAGGTTACGCGGGTCAACTAGTGTTTGATACTAGGCGATGGACCTCGTAGTTTAGGATCGTAGCATGGAAACAGAACTTCTTCAAAGTTGGACTATCGAATCAACTAGTTTGTTTCATAGAACATTCTGATAATTACAAATTTGTCTCAGACTTTAGAAAATGTGTAAACTGTGTTTGGCTATTATCGAATTACAAAAAAATAAGAGATTTTATTTTTAAATATTGAGGTACATAAGACTACTTTAGATTATAATTTACAATCTATATATATCAAGACTTTAAGTTAGTTTGTATACGCTTCAAAAACTCAAAAAGCTATACATCGATCGATTTCAAATTTTGACATGATATACAACCCGCTCTAAAGATTATTTTTATCTACATATCGCGCCAGGTTTTGTTATGGACAAAAAACTGTCCTGTCTAATCTTATTTGAACATAACAAAACATTACAACATTATTACGCACATAAATCCGTTAATGTAGATACATGCTCGCATTATGACAAATATTACCATTTATGATAGGTAATCTGTTATCAGTCACGATGGGAACAATTACGTAAATATCTTTAATCAATGTTATGTTGTGTATGCCTTTGATACCGTGGTCTGATAAGGAATTTAACACACATATGTTATATGAAAAACTAAGTGCTTACCTACTTTTTGGCTAGCCCTATAAAACCAAACAATGACCACTGTTTACTTCTTCTAAGAAACACACACAAGTTTTTTTTTATGATATACTATAACTAGCGGGCGAATCTCTTGATTGAAAGTAACTACAAACTGACAAAGCCAATCTACTGTGCCAGATGGAAAGGATGAGTAGAATCTATGAGTGGTGGTCACTATATTCATTGCAAATGCAGATAATACAGCGGTGACCCACACTATGACAGCCTACTAAGATGTTTTTTACGCCCCACTTAAAAGACCTGGGACAATAGTGGGAGAGAAACATCAGCGTTGTTAGTAAGGTTTTGACTTGACTTGACTTTTGACTGATTGGCACAGGAAGGAAGAGCGTTTACTTCGACTAGAACTCGTTTACATGAATAAAATCGAAGAGTGGTAGTTACTATACTCATTGTAAATGCAGACAGTGCAGTATTGTGACCCGTACTATGGTGGCCTAGTAAGAAGCTTTTTCACATCCCGCTTAAAGGACCCTTGATCATGGTGGGAAGAAAGCACATGCACTGGCAGTGAGTTCCAGGTTTTGATTGATTTGCACAGTTAGAAGGTCACCACATGTTGTCGTATAGAGGAAGGGTTATTCCTTTTATTTAAATTTTATTACAGTTACGTCAGAAATAGGAGGACTTTCATAATAACTTGTCTATCCCTGAACCATTATATGAAGACTTTAAATCAATTACAGAAAATAATTCTATTTTTTAAATTTGTGCAGCAATTTTTTAGAGTGTAACCACAGCACAAGTTTGTAATCTCTCTATCTATCATCTATAAATGTCTATAATCTGCTTGTATGCTGTAGTGACAGTAGTAAACACCAGCAATAGGTAGATAGTAAATGCTGCCAGATAAACATCCAATGTTACTTTTAAATTATATGTGGTAAACATAAAAAAAGTGAAGAATTCAATCAAATTATAAAAAGAGAATGCCATGAGTTTGGCGAATGATGCTTGTCAGGCATCTATACTGATCTAAATAACAATTGCACTGCACTTACTAAGGTCTAACACTTGTAATATACTTCTATACACATATATTACACAACAAATTACATAATGTTATTTGAAAGTTCAAGCAAAGCATTTCTTTAGATAGGTTTAGTTTATCTATTAAACTAAACTGTTTTTTTCAGTCCTGTCAGCATTTGACAAATATGTATACCCGATTTATGCAGTTTAATCATAAACATAAATCATTGTGATACTGCAAAATAATGATAATTTATTTGATAAGTATTCCAAAAAGTCTTTGTTACATTTTAATTAAAGAAAAAAAAATGTAATAACATAAAAAATCAGTGGAATATGAATGTTTCAGCTAGTTATTACTATTATCTATTCTGTGGTTTTAGTCTAAAGAAATGTTATAGATATATATGTATATATAGGTACAGACGATGAATGTCACTAAATGTCAACAACTTTTTTCTTAGGTAAATATTGAGATAAAGTTCAAAGTATTTAGGTACAAAAAAGAACTAAAATAAGTTACATACATTAAATTGGGCAAAAAGCAAGGTTGTAAAAGTACAAATTAATTTAAAAGAACTGCACATCTTTTTGTTTTGTCTATGTTCTTTTTGTTATTTAGCACATATATAAATATATATATCATTGCATGTAACTAAGCCTTTCATACACAGCAATGGTTGTCTTAAGAGGGGGACTAAGGTAACAAAATATGCAAGAGTTAAAATGCAACATCACTGCAAAGAGAAGGCAAACTTGAAACTAGCACCTATAATAACCTGTCTAGCTAGCATTACTAGGCCAAAACCTCCTAGCTAAGGAGAGGCCTATGTCCAGCAGTAAACTGTTAAAGGTTGTTGGTTATCGCTTGTCGTGTAAGTCTTTAACATTAGTTTGATATTTATGGTGTTTTTCAAGAATAGTGTTACTTTGTTACAAGTTGTGTTCCTATTACTTTTCCCTACTATGGTAATTCTATTTGTGACATTTGTAAACTGCACTTATGGATAGGAAAAATTATAATAAACCAAATAGGCATGTACACTTACATGATCTCCAGTACCTGCTAAATGCAGGCAGACTGGCTTACAATTTGGATCAGGCCAGTGAATAGGAAGCAAAGCTTGGAAGTGAGCCTTCTGGGCTATCTCAGGTACTATTCCAGGTAAGTGACGCTCCAGTGGTGTTACAAAATAACCTTCCACAAGTTTACAATCATTTAAATTCTGTTCCTGCAATTGTTTTATGACATACAGTTATAATAGATCTGTTTAATAAGTATTGTATTATATGTTAATAATGTTTACCTTAGTGATGGTAACAGGGTAGTCTCTATCCACTAATTTGAAACATTCTTCTCGGTTTGATACTACTTTTCTAAACTCGAATAACCTAAAAATGTAAATGTTTACGTAAACCGAAAATTGTTGTTTAGCAAGTTACTCAAATTTAAATTTGGCGCTAATTATTTTCTACATCATCACACAACACTTCTGACAAATAATACTCGCAACTAACCTTTGCAGATTCTCTGGTTTCCCCCATCCTTTAGTGAAAAATTTCGTTAGAAGTATACTTCTGTAGACAGCATCTAACCTACTAGTAGACATGTTTTTAAATGCGAATGGATATGGACGATTTTCACTAAACGGTTTATTTACGAAAATGATTTGATTTCCAATTACGATACACTATTCTGTTAATGCATCTTGCTGGTTGAGCCGGTGGTGTTGAAACGGAGATGTCTGATAATCATTATGAGTGGTTTTTTTTTTTGTCCGGTCAGCTGTTATGTCATTTTGACAAAATGTGCGATCCGATTTATGCAGTTTTATCATGAATGTAAATCATTGTACAAAGTAATAATAACTTAGGACACTTTCACAACAAACACATTTAGCAAGTAATCAAAAAAGTCTTAGTTTTATTGTAACAAAATTATTTAAGAAAATAAATAATTTTAATTTGTTTATTATATTTATTTTCTTAAATAAATTCGTTCGGAATAACGAAAACAAAAATTAGTTAATCAAATAAGGTTTCATCTTGTTTCTGGTATTATATATTCTGTGGTTTCAGATGGAAGATTTAAACTCCGTCTCACGAAAGAAGTCCTCAGACGCGGCGCTGCAGTCATGTGACGCACGGATTGAAGTAGTAAAATATAACAAGGCTGAGACTATACAAGGGCAGCCCCTTACCGCTTAGGTAGTAAAGTATGTAGTTATAGTCCGAAGTAAACTTAATGGTAGGTCAAAAGGTAACACACCTGTGTTCGCAAGTACGTACGTACGTACTTATTTTATAACTACAACAATTCATAAAAATTGAATAAGTAGGCCTACCATTCTTAACCGGCATTTAAAGAGGAGGATAGTTTTTGGGATGATGGGCGAGCGATATAAAGAATAAGCTTAGAACATTTGCTCTATTTAAAAGAATTGTATCTCTTCCATATAAGCTTCTTAACTGATTGAAGGAATTCGTAATTGTTTATCTGTCACATGAAAGTTGTGAACATACCTTTTGACCATACTTCCATAAATTGCAGAAACTCTCTGTAATTTATGATGAAAACTATTAACAATTCGTCTGTGTGTATTAGCATATTTCACCCATGTCTGTATGTAGATAGGAATATGCGTGTATATATGTCATATTATATGACAAACATTTAAGTCAGACCTGAATTGCGTCACCCTTTTCCGCTCGCTTTGCATATCGTGCGCTTCATAAGCGCACGATGTACCGAGCCGCTATAAAGTTGGCATCAGACTGTATTTGTAAGTACAAAGAGTAACTTCATCATAACCATTAAGCTATCTATTTAAACAGATAAGAATATTGAAATTTTGTAATTTGGAAAAATAAAAATGGGCATTTTTGTGAAAATTCGATCATGAAAATCTTGGAAAAAATTAAATGTAATGAGCCAATCCCCCATATTACCTTCTTCGGTCGGGGTCTGCGGAAACAGGCAAGAGTGTATGATAGCCATCCCCTCTACTAAGTTCCTGTTCAGCTTAGCAACAATTCACTGTGGAAAATAAGAAGAACGCCACGCCACGTGGCACCGACTGGGGACCCGAATATGGGAGAGCTCAAATCGAATATACAGATGATCCGAGAGCGTTTTAACCTCTTCCAGAAGATACTAGTTCCTTATTTACGTGGACAAGGGCAGAGATGGCGAACGAAAGGTCTCCTTCTATTGTGATCCCATTCACTCAGCAGCAGCATATTAAGATCCTTTGTCTCCTAAAGACAAGGATGAGGAATGAGCCGCCGTGGAGCTGACAAATGGCAACTGTCATCCATCCAATTTGGATGAGGAGGAACGTAATGAGGTTCCGTGACAACTGCCAAGCCGATTGACCACTACGCTATGGTTTGCAAGAAGAGATCCCGTGCCCGGGCACAGTAGTTCAGGATAGCTTGATCAAGGAGGTCGGAGACTTGATTCATAACCTTCTGGGTGACGACATCGACGCATGAACAATGTCGGGGGCATTCTAGGTCGACTGGCCTAGCCTCGACACTTGCCGAAAAACGTGGAGAGATTTGGAGTCACGTCTTCAGATCTGGTGATTGGTGGACTTATTACTTGCCGCACACGCCGGGAAGTGAGGGGGCTTCAGACCATTCGGCTGCCTTGTGCCCCGCGTCAAGACAGGCAAACAACTTTCACACGTGATGCGTGTGTGAGGTATCAAGAGAACAACACCAGACACTTCACTCTCCCCCAGATGCAAGACTGGAGCAGAGCTACGGAACAGTTGACAACGTCATTGTGTCTCTCGAGTTATGAATGTCCATGTGCGGAGGTAATCATTTACCACCGAGTGACCTTTCTGCTTGTTTAGCGTGTAACAAAGTACATATCAACATCATCAAAGTTAGATCGGGCCACAGTATTTTCAATAGACTAGTATTATATAGTATATAGACTAGTATTATATAGTATTTACAATAGAATAACCAATGTTTTGTCCCATAGAGTTTCTTAAAAAGTTTTTATTAATTTTAGTCTCAAAAATGATTTTCAGCAATAACTGAAGGTATAGGTATTGCAACATACTAGAAAAGAAACTATTTAGTTACGTCTATTCTAAATTTCATTTATTTGTGCTTCCAAAACCCTCTCCCACAAATCCATTTTATTGTCCGTTTCCGGATAATCTTTCTAACTTTTGAATAATCAGCCAAAAAGGCAAAAAGTTCAGGCAAAAATTTAATAAAATGAAAGAATTAATAAAAATAATAATAATATCACACAGCTCCTGCGTTAATTTTCTCCTTTATTAGGGCTCCGTTGCGACAACGGCAAAAACGGAACTTACAAATTCATCATATCCGTCCGTCTGTCTATACTATTTCTCACAGGCTGCTATCATTGCTAGAAACTTGTTCATTGGGTGTGGCCGGTTTTTTAAATTTAATTTTGCTACGACATATGATGGGTTCGGTGGCTTTTTCTGAAGACTCTGAGATTTTTAATAATATTATTGTATATTAAAAACACTAAGTATTTAAAAGCATTCCGGATTTTATAATAGTATTATAGTTACACCGGGATTTCAGTGTCACTAACATTGGCTAGGTGGTCAGAATTTACCGGTCATTGGTTCAGCTATAAGAATTTATAGGTGGCCGATCTGTGGACAGTTTGCCCAGCTTGGCCATGCTTACATCTCAACGACTAGAGCACCTAGTGAAGATCTATTTTCCCTCAAATGTAATCGATAATAAGTCTGAATTTGTCGGTTACCTTTAAATTTATACAATTTTTGAATCAGTGACCGACAAATTCTGCTATGTAGCGACAATTTTTTCTTTCGTGTTTTAAAATTAAAATCCATGGAAATGTGAGAATACACCCGACATTTTCAATAGTCGATGTGTCAGAGCACATTAACACAACTCTGATTTGAGATTTACTTTTTTTGTAATGGTGAATATAATTTTTTCTGTCTTTAAGTTATGCCAACTTCTTAAATCACAATGCCAAAGTTTAAAATCGTTTAATGATTCCCAGTCTGTCGTTTAATGTTGTCACACAAAATATTGCCTTCATTCCTATGCCTTCATGCCTATCTTCTGACATAATTAATAATCACCAGAAATATTGTTTTCACGACATATTCTGCCAAAACTAAATTTCATTGTTACAATGAACCGGTATTTGTGTGACAAATTCGTTGGCTGGGGCCCCAAGGAAAATAGTTTTTCACGCCCCACCTGGGGTGACTTGACTTAAAAAGTGTGACAGTTATTGTGAACGCGTAAAGCTTTTACCCTTACCACGATAACTATCACTTCTACAGCAATATTTTAACAAATTACTGAGATAGTTACCCAACAGTAGCATTTGATCCATTTTAGCTACATATATATTTAATTTGTAAAAGCATAAGTATAACATATTTAAAATTAAATAATAACTAAATGATATCAAAATCAAATTCCTTTTAGCGAGCTTTTTATTCCACAAAAGTATCACCAACATCAAAGTTAGATCGGGGCACAGAAACTTCAATAGACATAGAATAGCCAAATCACGTAGCCGGTTTTGTCCCATAGAGTTTCTTGGAAAAGTTTATTATTAATTTTAGTTTCAAAAATGATTTTCAATACTAGTGAAAGTCACAGGTATTCTAATACATATCATTATTACAATACACACTGAGAAAAAGATGTATGACATACAATGATTCTTTATTATTAATAAATTAGTAAGTTCTTTAATACATTTTACCTTTTTCATTTCATTTCTGAAAGTGGACCAAAAACTGTTTTTTAAATATTTCAATAAACTCTAGTGCTTTATTTAATAGTACAATATCAGTAAATTTTTGCAAAATGACAGGTTGTAAAACACTGAAATTGGGAACAATTTCAGTCATTGAAAGAAAACACGATCTCTGGCGCTTTACCTTCCTCTGACGAGTTTTAGAAAACTGAGGGTTGATGGATCACTGTTCTGCTTCACTAATTGTTTTCTTTTTTAAATTTTCAACATCATATCAATGGCTTTCCAATTCTTCTAAACAACGGTGGCTTATGAATGAAGTACTTTAGAGGCTGAACCAATAGTTTGAACGATTATGCAGTGAAAAACTAATCTATATATATATAAAAGAAAGTGGTGTTTGTTACACCACTTATAACTCAAGAACGGCTGAACGGATTTAGCTGAAAATTGGTGGGGAGGTAGCTTAGAACCAGGAGACGGACATAGGATACTTTTACTTTTTACTTTTTATTCCGTTCGAGCACGTTTCAGTCTAAAATCCAAAATCTGCTTATTTATTGCTTCTAAGGCGAAACGGAGTTTGCCGGGTCAGCTAGTAACATAGTAAAATTGTAGTTTAAAATATTTTTCTTAAGTAATTTAGCTTCATTTCTTTCTTCTTATTTATAATTTAGTAGATTAATTAAACCAATTTTAGGTAACTGTTGATATTTTCTAGAACTAGACCTGTCGATAACTTTCAGAGTTAACCTTAAGTACATTGCCTTTATTCGCAGGTGTAATTAAAAAAAAATTATAAAAAATCAAAGACACGAATGACTCACTGTCACAACAATCAAATAAAGAATGTGTAATGCAAGTCCTCGTACTTAAAAAATACAAATCTGGGATTCTCTTAATACCATGCGTCGCTAAACCATCAGCGCCACGAAAAAAGTACACTTTCGGTTAACAAAATATTAGAATTCCCCGAGGGTCACGAGCTCGCCCGCACTACTTAAGTATCATGACAAAAATGAAGCATTAATGGAGTCGTTCTAAAATTGATACTTTTGTTTAAATTATTATAATGGTGTTTAAATTTTACTTATTAATTTGAATTTGCATGTGACTTTTGGTTGCATCTAACTTTGATTGGTTTTAGGTACTTATATAATATTTTATTTTTTATCAAATTTTGTGAAAAAACCTTAAGTCACTTCTACACTCGCAACCTCTCGGGCCAGGGGCCCCATTAGACAAGGTGCCCGTGGCATTTTGCCAGTCCTGCCACCCTATAGTTACGCCATTGGGAAGCGCTCCACCATGCCCCAACGTGGTTACTCCCACACCGGATTTATTTTAAATATACAGTACATACCATAGAGATTCACATGTTTTTTATAAACAACATTAGTGTTATACTAACACTAATACTACGAACAATAAATAGTCTTTTCAATTTAAAACGTAAATACTTAATATGATTACCAAACAAAGTAATATATAATTCATTTGCTCTTAAGTTGATCGGTTGGCAAATATAAGTTAACCGACCAAAATGGAGAACACCTTAAAAGGTGATTGGATCCTAAAAGTATACTACAATTACATTTATTTGTTTATATTCGTTTAAGCTTTTTTATTAATAAATCTATTTTTTTAAGTAGAAATCTCAACAAAATCAGGTATTTAAAATCTTAATGAGACATCTTACTCGTAAGATGAGACTTTTGGGGAGGCCTATGTCCAGCAGCGGACGTCTTTTGGCTTAAATGAATGAATTAATGAAGATGAGACTGTGTTGTTAATGAACATTGTTTCGTTTCTTTTGTATGGTGATTTACGCCGTTTATAATGATTTATGCCTTTATATTTTATTAGCATAGACCTTGAAAATTATAATAAAATTGAATGAAATATTATAAATTCGCATTTAAAATTCTATTTGTCACATTCTATAGGACCGACGTAATAAATTAAAATATTTAAACGATATGTTAAAATGGGAGAAGGGTACAGTAAATATTTTTATAGCTTTTATCCTCCTGTTAGTTAAGAACCTGTTTTATAGATTTTAAGTAAATAGGAGAGTTAGGCATAGAATAGAGAAGACTGTTTAGAAATTTTGATTTTGGGTTCACCTTTTGTGTACTAATCTATGTAACTGATCGGACAGTGACTCCTCTATTTCTGACATAGCTATTATTCTTGCATACCATGTCCTATGCAGTTTCATAGATTTTAAAAAGATAAAAGAGTTAGGGATAGAATAGGGAAGATTGTTTAGAACTTTCTTATTTTTGGTTCAGCTTTTGTGTACTATCTATATAATTGGTCGGGAAGTGACCCCTCTATTCCTGACAGCTATCATTCTTGTATAGCACATGAAGATATCACATATCGTCATGTGAGAGCAACAAGGCCACTTGGTGGACATCCGTTTCTCATAAATTTTAGGTAAAACCGGTGGGATTTTACACAAATATTTGAACTTTGGATAATTTAAAAGAATACGATAACCAAACAATTCAATAGAATAATTTTTATAAGTATATATTAACACAAATTATATGGTGCCGAAAAGGGAGAATAAAAATTTTTTTAATTACCTAATATTAATTTTTATTATGTTTCTTTAATTATATTTATAGATTTCGGTGAATTAGACTTGACTCATCGATTGTTATTTTCCTCCAATAGTGTAAAAAAAAATGTAAAATGTTTCCAAGAAACTACGGAGGTATCTAACTTGGGAAATCAATACAGTTTTCTTTTATAGAAATCGATTTAATACTCTGTTAACACTAAAAAAATATGTAATTTTAGGAATAACAAAACATATATCTTATAGACATTTTTAAAAAATATCTGAATATTTATAAGAACGAATAAAAAATTTGAATAGTTTGGTCATTTATTTGTGATTTCATTTTCCATGATTGCTCCGGTTCTGTCACGTTTTGAACAGCGATAAAATAAATTGGTTAAATTGATTTATGCAAATTCACAACCATCTTGTTTAAATTTAGAAAACCGATCATTTCTAATTGTTAGGAAAGATTTGTGCACTATGAAGGTCTGCGTCCTAGCGCTTATTATTTCCAAGATTATTTCTGGGTGGCTCTAATAGCTACCCAAAAATAACCTTACCTAAAAATACGAAATTCAACCGGTTTTACCTGAATATCAGTCTAGCGACTAGCATTGGACCTCCACAACCCTAAGGGCGAACTGAATTCTCATGTTGAACTATTTGTCAGTATATTGGTGTCGCCCGGACGGGAGCACCAATTCCCCGGGGCTAAAGGCTCAAGACGGCGGACACATTCGCTCGTTGAGAAATTGTTGGAAATCTATGTAGCCGCGGATGATGTGAAGTTCGCCAGACCCAACAAAAGTGCGGAGCATAGCACCTCGGGACTGAACGACTCGGTTACGGCTGATATTCAGGATGGAGGGTCTTGCCACTGTGTGGGTCTGTTGCCTCGTAGTGGCAACCAAAAACAATTTAGGTGAGGCAAAGAAGCTGCTTATTGGTTTCGTGAACTCTAGGAACACGATCCTTACTGCGAGACTGATGAGATGATTGACGCCGGATTACTTCGCCGTCCCTCATAGCCTGGCCTGTGTGATCGGCAACAAGGCCACTAATCACCAAATTGGACAAGTAGGCTGCAAATCTTTCGGGACGACTTTTGACTAACATTGACGGCTGGCCAAGTCAACTCAGGTTTACTCCGACCTCGTTAGTGCATCTAAGTCATCGCCCATGGAGGAGGTTATAGAGTCGATCCAGTAATAGACCAAGTCTCTAACCTCTTTGTCTCGGTGAACCTGAACCGCTCCTCTCTCGCTTCCTACAAACCATAACACAGTTGTCGACCGGTGTAGCCGTCTTCTACGCAAGTCCATTGCGTAGAGTTTGAAACGGCTGAACATGGAGGTTGTCTGATCAATGGCACTGTATGGTGCACCAGTGTGGAATTTCGAGCAGAATAGGGTTTTCTTCCGGCTGATGCAGATCCTGTCCGGGTATGGTAACATTGCCTTAAAACGTATGTACCAGTAAATAGCTCATCATCCATCTAATAGTAAAAATTAAAATCGAATTATCCCGTTTAAATAAGTAAATAATCGAATAAAAACAGATTATAATAAAAACAGAAACAGACATAATTAGAGAGCCAAAGCATAGGGAGAGAATCAAACACGCCGTTCGGTTTCATTGAACATTTAATTATGTGTAGAGGACGTTCATTATGTGAGTGGCTGTTATTTATATATTTAGAAATATAAATACATGCAGTCTGGTTACGATAGCACAAGCACTGGATAGTTTAGGATCTACTGTGTTTGTGGACCTCTATGAACGCATTTAGCAGTAGTCCTGTTGTTGCTTAATACGTGTAACCCACTCTATATCTATTTGAATAAAGGAACATATATTGCTTACGTCATGTAGTAATAAGCGTATGCAATATAGCACGTACATATTGGGTGTGCAGGTGTAAAAATTAGTATTAATGACGCGTAGTTAAATACTTACTATAAGTTTATGGGCATATGCTATTTCCATTGTAGTGCTATGGATATTTGAGTAAAGAGAATTTGATGAGGAAAGAGGAGCAATACAGATATTTTGCCTACACGCATGTTCAATTAGGATTCCCTTTTGTTTGTTGGTACAGGTGGAAAATCTCTTCGGATCTCCTGGTCCTTAGAGATATAGGACCCAGAAGCATATGGAGATTCGACCAAAAACCACCCTGACGGCCATCGTCTGGCATTCTTCTCTGGAAGGCCCTAGACTATATACCAATATCATTGCAACCTTTCCCTTTGCTTTGACTTTAATGCAATATGATATTCTGCAGGTTGCTATCTTAAATAAACAATATTAGAGCTGTAATGATTGACAATAACTTAGCTAATTAATTAAGGTTCATAAAACACTTGGACAATAATAAACTTTCTTACGATTATAAATTTAGCTTTTGTTGGTAGTCGCACATCACAAAAGCAGGACAAATAAATTTCTATGTGCTGCACGTGTAACGGCTCTATTGCACCTTGTTGGGATCAGGTCGCTATCTCATCGTCTATCACAGCAATTAATCTGACACCAGAGGTCCCCTTGCTCTGGCAGCTTGCGACCCCGTCGACGGCTTGTATCGCCGCTAACGTCCTTTACGCTCTGAATCGGACCCCACCCGATCCCGTTTAGCGGTCTCTTTCTGAAGTTTTGCAGCTTCGCAAAAAGAGACTATCGTGTCAATTATAACCCCTAGGAGCAGCGTTGGTCTTTATTACGTAATTGTGTGGGTGGAAAGTGACTCAGTTCGTATGTCCGTAGGTTGCCAAAAATATATGCTAAAATCGATATTTAAAACCAAATAGTTTTCTGAATCCTCAGGATATAGTCGATAATTGAGTCGATTTTATAATAATATGTTTTCAAGATGCGCTTCTTATGGGATATCGGTATTGTACGGAGTGTTTTTTTGTTACCAAGCATGTTGCGTAGGCGAAATTATAATATATATTAGTCTGTTACTGGTTTTATGGGCGTATTCAAAACAATAAATTTGCATTAAATAGCTTTGTAAATAGATACATATGACTAGGAGTATTTAATAAATTATTTCATAGGGCTTTATATTAAATATTACAACTATTTTATTAGTCACCATATGTAATCTTCTGCACTTTACCAGTAACTACGAACGGTGTTCCCAAATATCCATAATGAGTCCGAATATTTGCACGTACAAGAGCATGAAGACCAAATAAGGATCTGAGGCGACCACCATAGGCGAAACAGGCCGAGGATTATCAGCATCAATTTGTTTTGTTACAGGATGTAGACTAAACGTACAAGAGAGTAACTGAGGCTAGGTACCTACTGTATATTTCGATGTGAAATACTGAATGTTCCGTGTTTCACATTAATGACCCATTATAGATTTAACTTTATTGTTTTTTTTAAGAGACAGCGCCCTCTCTAGAAATATATCTTGTGTCACAGGGGACTTTCATACTTACATAAAATGGACACAAAGAACGGCCAGACTCAGAATAACAATTTGTCCATCACATAAATGTTTGTCCCATATGGGGATCGAATACACAACACTCAGCGCAGCAGAAAGCAGATGTATAACCGTTTAAACCAGACCGATTAAGACCAACCAACCGATTAAGAACCAGAAATGTCTTGTTTGCTGACAAGAAACAAGAAACGCATTCCCAATGCGTTCTTTTCTTGAAGGATGAATGGTCATATTGGTTCCAAATTTACACTGTAAATGTAATATTTTGGTTACTTTACACACTTTTAATATCCTTTTTATATAAGTACTTTGTGAACAATCATTCTAATTGCACATTAATATTTGTGGATTTTTAAACTTTCTTCTCAGTGACAATTACAAATTAAGTGTGCGTTTTCATCATAGTGTTGAACTTAAACTAAGTTACAGACCATAGATATCTTCACTGAGGCCTACTTTAATTACTAGGGGATATAATTGTTTCATAGTAATTTGTACGTATCTACTTCAGCTGTTGGTCCTGACGTATGTATATGTGTCGTAAATAGTAAGAGTGTAGGTTGGGCCAACTTGGACCAGATCTAATTAAAGAATAATAAAAAGCAAGAGTTCGACTAAGCACGCCTAATTTAGGAACCCATGACTATTATTGTTGAAAACACCTGTTGATCTTAGGACAGTAGTTACATGACATCATTGCGAAATTTGTGTCTGTTGATATCATGGTTTGTAAGTTTCGCGAACGATAAACAAATATGGGAAAACACATGTAACATAAATATTACGTTTTTAGAAGCTCTGTAACAGCCGACATTTTGTAAAAATAAATCATCATTTTTAGTGACTTCTACTGAATAAAGTAGGGAAATACTTGTATGACCTGCATATTTAGTAAGGGTCATAAATGCATTATTGAGTTTTTCTGGTGACAGAAATACTTAATTAACGACATAAAGCCCGAAGTTTGGCAATTGGCGTCTTGACCTTCGTGCCTTGGCGAGTGTGTAAAGTCATCAGTCTTGCTGCTAATTTTCTCTGGCTGTGTTGGATAACCGTCTTATCGGATAGTGAGCGTGAAAGAACAGAGAGTGCACCTGTATTGTCGCACACTCTCGTGCACGCATATTTCTGCTATTGCGTTGTTGACTGGTCTCCGTTGAGACTGTCCGCCGTGGCCGAAATCGGTTAGGAATATGTGATCATATCATGCACTATTGTACTAATTTGACTTAACTAGCATTTATTTCTGTACTTGTTACTAATATTTTTGTAAGGAGGAAATATTAGGCACATTTCCGAGAAAATGGAAAAAAAGAGGTAAGTAAACATCCTTTTAAGATAAGGAAAGAACCTCCAGCGCTATTTATGAGAGGTCCGGAATAAGACATGCTTAAGTGTTCATTTATTTATGTCTGTTTTTGTAGTGTACAGTCGTATATTTCATTGTTAAGCAGCAGGTTGCGGGTTCGATTCCCATAAAAAATATTCTTGAATGTTTTTGCATTAGGTTTAGTATTTTTATGCACCTAAAGTTATATTAAGTCTGTTATATGATTTCTAAATGCAGCGCGAGTGTTACCCCATATTGTAATACGTTCTGTCTGTATGTCTGTTTTCTGTTATGTTACTTTATTCTTCTACAGTACTTTTTATATTATAACTTTTAACAGGGCCCAGAGTATTTAGCCAAACTTTGTGTGCTGCAGAAATTTTGGAAGGTGAATACAATGAAAATTTATATTAATTGGCATCATTTCCTGGTCTAATTACCGGGTCTAATGACCCTCCATATTCATAGATGAGCGTGTAAAAAGGTAGCATAGGTAAACGACTACAGGCGGTAGCGTAGGCGGTTCAGGCAGTATAAGGACGGTCTCTGTGCCTCGCAGACTGATATCTTTGCGCGAGACAAAATACGAACAGACGTAAGTGTCATCAGTGGCGCCAAAAAATCTGTGATAATAAATGAAAAAATAATCGTTTAGCAGTTTTACATTGGTGAAGTGAGTGAGAATAGATTTCATTTATTTTATAGTAGTTGAGATACGTGAAAAGTATAAAATTAAAAAAAAAATATAACATTTAACAATTTTTTTGCTATTTCAATAATTAAAAAAAAAAACAAATAATAGTAAATTTTCTTTTGTTTATTTTTTTTATTTAAGCACTGTTTAGATAAAAAGTAGGTAAGGTCCAATGTTCCTAACTTCCTACTATAACAAAAAAAAAAACAGTATATTTTTTGCAATTTACTATGAGCTCGAGTGTCATGTCCAAATATTTTTAAATTCTATCACGTATAAAATAATTACGTAGTTACTTAGAAATCTTTACGATAATATTTTTTATTTTATCTGTAGTATTTCGCTAAAGATCTTAGTTATATTTGCATGAAGGACGTTGTGGTCAGTAATAAACTTTTTGTTGTAATTCTATCATCATATGTTTTGTTAACTAGCAATGTTCGATGAGGAAATTATGTCATTTATTGTTGTTAGGCCTTTATACAGCCATACCTTTGTAACCAATTGTTACAAAGGTCATAATATAATGCGGTTTTAACTTTACAAAATTTACATAATACAATATTTTGCTGTTTTACATGTAGTTTAAAAGTAAAGACAACGCCGATCATCGATAATTATGTATTTATGTACCGAGTCAACTTGAGTATTAAACCATAGATTGGTTTAATGCTCTAAGTCAATGATGCCAATCTCATATGCTACCGCCAAAAAATATTTTCGATAGTTCATCAAATTTTAATAAATTATAAAAATAAATATTGACCATAGAGAACGTCTTAATGTTTTTTTAATTTATCTTTTCTAATGTAACGGTTTCGGTGTAATTTAGATGTACCTTGCTGATGAATGAATTAATCTCGTTGTACATATGCTATTGCAGTCATATAAGGGAAACACAAGACCCAAACACATACTTCTTCATATATTTTTAAAAAGGTTTATTATGTAGGTACACGATCAATTTCTTTTTAACTGAATTAAAATTACCCATGTATTATTAAAGTTTTAAATTTATAACTGTAGAACAGTTTCAATACTATATAATAATTTATAAACTTAAATATAAAAAAAACTGCGTAAATGAACAAAAATCTTGACTTCCTTTAATGTAATTAAATATATATAATATTTAATTACATTAAAGGAAGTCAAGATCTAAGATAATAATAATTATCTTAGATTATCTTAATTAATTACCGTTTATGACGTCAGGTTTTTACTTATTTTTTTTTGTAAATTCATTAGAATACTATTTCTGAAGTTGAATCTCGTATTTGAATGGTGAATATGTGAACCTACCTACACATTAATGATAACTAACACTTTTTCTATTACCCTTTTAATTTATTTATATTATATAACAATTCATTTATATTTACAAAATAAAAAATATTTACGTTTAAAGCTAATCTAATGTACATTTCAACAGATGGCTCAGACGATGATGTTGGCGCCGTTGGTGCTTTTAGTATTAGGGACTGTTGATGGTAAGTTTAACTGCATGTTCCTTTTTTTTCTTTACTGAAACATGCTTAAAGAGGCAAAAGTGATTTTTTTTAATGCATACTGTTTATCATAATCTGATAGGCGTAACTCTATAACGTAGATAGACTTAATAGTCCATTTCTATACCTCACTAATTGTTGTAAATCGTTGTAGATGACCCATTATTTAGATTTAAAATACATTTTATAGCGTTATAATCAAGTAGTTTTTAATAGCCCACTGATGGCCATAGACTTCTTCTTATAAAGGAGGATTTGGCTTAGTAGTATAGTTTGTTTTTAAGATTTTCTTTTTTATGCAGTACTGTTTTTCTGCTGTAGTCTCTGTCTTCTTAATTCATCATCATACGGTTACAATCAAAGTGTGAAGTAATTTTGAGTGATTACTATGGTACAGGCTTATCCTACTTTGGAGTCAGGGGTCCGTATGTGAAATGTCTAAAGTTATATTATTATATGAATTAAGCAAACTCTATTATAGGACCTATATTATTTGAACAATTTAAAATGTCCACCTGGATGCATACGATTGTGTTTATGCTTTGAAGATGTGAAGGGGATAGTTGTGGGCGTATTCCGCGTGGTCAATCCAATACACTCACGTGCTGACCTTCAAAATACAATGACATAATATGTCTTGAATATTAAATTATATAAATATTTTAATAAGTGCGCTTTTTATGAATCAACAAACTGTATAAGGAATGCCTCAAGTATATTGATTAATTTAATGCGTAATACGTCCCAAATTTAGTAGTTTGTACATCTTTGTTGTCAAGGGCACCTACTTAAAAAATCTCAAATAGTTGTTGTCCCTTGACCCCATATAAAATAAGATTCTATGGCAAGATTCTATTGCAAGTCAAGATTATGAATAATTTCAATCCTACAAGTGAGTCAAAATCTATAGGGACCTTATCAGTGACCTACAATTATATAAGTTTGCAAGTTCTTATACCACAAATACAATATCCGCAACAATAGAAGAGTTATTCGAAAGTCGTTACTTATGAATCACACGTTCAATAAGTTGTTATCTCACATACTAACATGTTTTCTTTCTTTGTGACAGTCAACTTTTATTTTCGACTTTTAAAAATGATATTGAACTATATCTACGAGTGTGTTGTTTGTACACATGTATACTTATTTGTACAACGACTGACCTAAGTATCTCATTCGGAAGGATGAAAATGTTCAAGATGGATGGTCTAAAATAAGTTTGACTTTCGGTGAGCTAGCTCATACTGTATCATCATCATCATCATCATCTCAGCCAAAAGACTGCTGGACATAGGCCTTCCCCAGGGTTCACCACAGCAGCCGCTCATGTACCGCCCGCATCCAGTATGTCATGTTGTATACTTACTTAAAATGAAACTAGACAAGTGCTAACTGTTTTGTGACTTTCGTGATTTTTACCCACATAATAGTTTTGTTGTGCAGCGGAACTTATTCACTATACAATTTTTTAAAAAGCTAACGATACTTTCTTTTTTTTTGTAGAAAGTATCGTAATCTTTTAAATTATCTGTACAACAAAAACATGGACAACAAAAGTATGGACAAGTGCTCTTCAGTTTTTTTTGTGAATTCGTAAACTTAACGTATCTGTTATATATTATTTAATTACAATTGTAAATGAAACCATCTAGTCAGCAAAATTAATTTTATTCTCATTTTTACTCTTTCCTATTTAAAAACCTTTGTTTAAAAAAATTCAGTGTTACCAGGCCAAGGATTTTGCCAAAATAAACGAAAAAATGTTTGTTCAACAGATTAAATCAAATCTTATTATGGACAAGAATATTCATAAATATGACTCAGAGGACTTTTTAGCTTACATACGTCTATATATTATTATTTGCCATATATTGTCACAATCATGGCAACTTCTTTCGTCTCTAGAAATACATTAATTACTGACATTGAAAGAACTGGATTGAAAGTCTTCCGCAAAACGATTGAACACCGTATTAATCTAAGGTTCCATGTCACACTAGCTACGGAGTCTGTTCCTGTTAAACGTTTCATCCTTATGAGTTATTAGTTAGCTGTATCAAATACTATACTTTTTTTAGTAGGGGAAAATAAAAAATCAGCATATCCGTATTTTGAATTAGTTACAGATTCATAAGAAAATTATGTGAAATAATTCCTAAGTTTATATTTACGAGTATCTCATCGTTGTTTTAGTACGATTCACGATACTACAATAGCCGTTTTTTATTCAATTTTATAATATTTTATAGATTTCAAGTTATGTCGCTTAATACATTTATTCATTCAGATGGTCAGTATATTATATTTCTTCGTGACTCACGAGATTTGGCAAATAGATAATTCAAGTGCAAAGTATCACGTATTCGGTACATAATTATTAGCAAACATTCATTTCTGTTATTTAACGCAGCATTACTCTAGATCCGCTTATATTTTGCTCGATGACAAGGACGTAAGGTTTGCGTAGGCGCAGCTTTGCACACATATGGCAAGTTAGCAAGGTCTTGTTTGCGTTTCTTTTTCTTAATGATGTTTTGCTGACTGCGAACAACAAGACATTGATTGGGCGTGGGGTGCGAAGTCGTTTTTGCTGGTAAAGCATATGTTATTTGTAAGCAATTGTTCTACATACATACTTGTACGTCTAATTAAGTATGTTACTTCCTGATTAACGTACCTGTATAATTTATGCATTGTTTCATTAATCATTATTGTAGTCTTCGTGAATAGAGTTCTAATTAAAATGGTAGGTAATACTAGTTATCCAGTACTTATTTAATTTAGTAATTAGATTGTTAGTGTTTTTTTGTGATCTCAGCAGTGGACTTTTTTCATTTGAGATGATGATCGTGGTTAGTGAGTGTAAAAACAAAATTCACTAAATCATTTCTATACATACAATTGACTGTCCGGTAGCGAGTGCCTTTTGCATTGAGTCCGCCGATACATTTATTCGCATTGAGAGACTTTAGACACTAACATTTAATACAAATGTCATTACATTCACACCAAACGTAATTTTACCTCTTAAGAGTAACTTGAAAGCGTAAGTTACAAAATACAAAAGTGTAAATATAGATTCAAGATTTGGTTATAAGTTCGTCATTGATAAAAATATGGCAATAATTTTATAAAGTAAACCGTTTCGCATCTATACAGTGTGTGTAATAAAAACCATAAAAAACTAAGATTCTTTTGTCTTTTGTCATTCCCAAAAAAAAAAAACAAAAAATCTATCAATCGTGATTAAATGCTTTTGAACATATTACTTTTTAGCTCAACGTTATTACAACAACTACTTGGGTCGTAATCTGTATGAACATGGACGATCCATCTCCGATAACCTGGTGAGATGCGGGCCTCACACTTGCGGTGTTGGAGCACACTGCATCCACGGTGCTGTAAGGCCTGTCTGCGCCTGCCTACCTGGCTACTCTGGAGACGCTCTTGCTACCTGTGTGAAGATTGAGTGTGTTGGTGAGTTCATGAACCTGCTTAATCAAAAAATCGATTTATATTTATCATTTTAGAAAATTGGTATATCATTTTGTAATTTTTAGATAACAGTGAGTGTCGCACTACCCAGACTTGTGTAAACCAACACTGCGTAGATCCTTGCGTCGGCACGTGTGGAACAAACGCTAACTGTGATGTGAGTATAACTTTTTGAAATTTCAGCTTTTATTATTATTAAATTATGATCACTTCCTTGAAACTAAACATGATAAACGAACTGACGTATGTTCACATAGATTCGCAAAGCGAGATTCTTCAAAACTAATCGCTTTTTGGGTTTAGTTTAGTGTGCTTCATAATAGAATATAATTCATATCTGTTGTTTTTTTATTAATGTCTTTTATTAGCGTTGATATGCGTTAAACACAATGATCATGTTAAATCAATGTACTCATTTGTTGTGCACTCATTTTAGATCGTTATACACCTACAAATTCTTGGACTATAATATCTTTATTGTTGTTTTATGGTTCACAATTTTATGAAAGATCTTTTATGCCTACAGGTGCGAAACCACGTTCCCGTGTGCTCTTGTCCTCCAGGATACACCGGTACACCTTTCAGCTTTTGCAGACTCGCTGACCCAGGTACGTCTGTAAAATATTTGCAGTTTGTCGTAAGAGCCAACTAAGAGAACAAATTACGTAGGATAACATCACTACAAAGAGCAGGAAAACTTGAAATAATAGTATACGAATCTGCCAAGCCAGCATTGTTTAGTAGACTGTAACCTTCTTTCCTAGAAGCGGCCTAATTGTAGCAATAATCGATTAAGGCTGTTGATATGTAATATATGTAATATTTACCAAATCATTTCGTACTTCATGTTGTGTTTCTCCTTGCAGAGGAGCCATGCCATCCGTCTCCCTGCGGCGCCAATACTCAGTGTCACGTAGCCAACAACCAAGCTATTTGCACTTGTCTCCCTGGATACAAGGTTCGTTACAGTCATACTCGATACTTACGTAAGATTAAATATAGTACTTATATCTGCAATAAATTTATTGTTATGAATTCTAAATAGGTTTGATTTGTAACCGTTGGTTTTTAACATCACGAAAATTGTATAAATATTTAAAATATGTTAGCTTTTTAGACTTATTTGGTGAAGAAGTTGCTGTAAGAATACTCGGCAACGTAATAGTGAATATCGGTTGCTTGTGATTACGTTTGTGTTACAATTTATAGAAGCCTTCTATTTCGTTAAAAATTGTATATAATATATATACCCAGCTTGTTGTAATACCGATCAAGATGGCTGAAAATGCTCCCTTTCACATATTGTACTTCTTTATAAAAGTACACTAATACCATATTTCTGTTAATATTTATTTTTTCACAGGGAAGCCCCTTGGTAGGGTGCCGCCACGAATGTGATTCAGATAGCGATTGTCCAGCTAGCCAGTCGTGTCGAGACTTCAAGTGTGCCAGTCCCTGCAGTGACTGCGGCACCAACGCTGACTGCGAGACGGTCGCCGCTCACCGGGCTGTCTGCAAGTGCCCAAGAGTCAGTATTTAAACATAAAATAAAATAACTCTTTTCAAATAAATTTGGTTTCTATAAATTTTTAAATCGGCCCTTCATATTAATGTTACGCCGAAAATTCAACCAATTTTTTTCTGGTTCTGCTCCGAAATTTATGTGAGGTATGTTTTATCAGTGTTCTTCGCAGGTTTCTTTCCTTTGGTTGTCCTTTACTCTTTTGTGTTTCTTAAGTAAGACATCGGGTCTCGTTCTGCTCCTAGGCTACATCCCATTGATATTACAAACGTGAAAGTTAAGATTACCAATTTTAATCAATCATAAGAACGGTTATACGAAACACTAATGGTCAAATAAGATATACTTAGACAAAATTGATAAAATAGATAAATGTTTATTTTATAGGGATATTTCGGTGACCCCTACACTGCGTGTAGAGCAGAATGTACATCCGACGGCGAATGTCCCAGCTACAAGCCTGCTTGCCTCTACAACGCATGTGTGGATCCCTGCATCAATGCTTGTGGTGTTAATGCCGAATGTCATCTCCGTGGCCTGACTCCTGTATGCTCCTGCCCCAGAAATATGACTGGAGATCCCTTCACATATTGCAGACCTTTCGAAGCCCGTAAGTTGAATATCAGTCACTATTAAAAGCGTTTGATTGAGTAGATTGTGACGTTATGACGTTATCTAAAATATCTTAGTTTTTTTATTATTTAACAATATTATTTAACATTTTTGCAATAAATTATCATGCAATGATATTTCGAACCAAGTTAAAAACAACAACTGTATGTTGTGTTTCACAAGGCATAGAATTAGACCTATAATTTTTACCGGACTTATCAATTTACAGGCGATCTCTGCGAACCAAATCCTTGTGGTGTCAACGCAAAATGCACACCTGGACATGACCGCACTGGTGCTGAACGTCCCGTCTGTACCTGCCCCACTGGATATTTAGGAAACGCTCTCGTCAATTGTGAACGTGTAAGTTGATATAAAAAGGGTTAGAGATAAAAAAATGTTATTCATGTTGAGATGTTTATTTAACTCTTGCTGATGTTTAGGGTGAATGCGAGTTGGACTCTCAGTGTGCCGACCATTTGGCATGTGTCGGCTACAACTGCGTGGACCCTTGCCTTGGCAATTCACAGTGCGGTTCTGGTGCCGTTTGTATGGCACGTAGACATCTTGCTGTCTGTACCTGCCCCAATGGTAATTATAAATGTTTTTGAACGATATAACGCTCACTGCCTATAGTTATTTAAATCATCGTTACCATCAGATAGCTTTAACTTTGTAACACTCGCGTAATTTTACGTTTTTCTTCCCAAATATACCTACTAAACAATTCAATTTTTGTATAAAAGAATTTATTCGAATTTTCACTTTTATTAGGCCGCCACGGTGATGCTCTAATCAATTGCTACAACACTGAATCAGTCGTTGCAACCGGTCGATACTACAGATTTAAGCGTAATGGTAACTTCACAACCGAGGAGTCCGAGATCCCTGCCGAGGTTACTGAAGTAAAAACTGAAAGCGCCCAAGTCGAAAAGAAAGAAAGTACTAAACCCGAGAAGAAAGAAGAGTAGAAACTTCAAAGTCGACTAAACTAATCGATGTAACAAAAGCGTGATCTGTAAACGTATACACAAATGTCACATTGACATTTTCAAACTATAATGACGGTCTCATTTAGTTTGTAATAAAAAAGCATTCGTGATTGTATTACTAATATATTTTGATTGGATTTATTAAAACATTAGTTTGAACTTTTAATTCGATAAAAATAACTTTGATCATTCACATTTAACTAGTAGTAAATACACTCACCAAAAGAAGTAAAGAATCTATAATATTGAATTGAAAGTTCGAACTGTAGAAATTATACTTTAATTTTTTTACTTGCAACCTTGGACAAAAAAAACAGTAAACTACACGCTAATTGCTTTGTATAAAATGGAGTCAATACTAATCCGACACATTTGTACGAAAACTGCCATTTTAAATAAATTTAATTATTGTTAGCAACATTTTTATTGAACCTGCTGTTTTATTATATTTTACTACATAAAGGATGGGCCATGAATTAGTTAACGTTTGAGCAAAATCGAATAAAAAAATCATTTCATATATTATAAAACAATTGTTTGTTTACAAGAAAGCTAATTAGTTGGCACTTATTTTTTGAAAATTACATGGTCTAAATGATCACCGTTTCGACTTTTGTGCTCTTCTAAGCGAACATCGAAACTTTCAAATACTCGTCGGCAAAGAAACCGCGAGATCACCGACATCTCTTCGCTGATTTTTTCTTTTAGATGACGTAGTGTTTTTGGTTTATTGATGTAGACTCGATCCTTCAAATAACTCTGTAAAAAAGAGTCTGCTGCGGATAGAACTTAATTTCTAGGTGGCCATGGAATGTTACCTCGTCTGAAAATCCGCTTTCCGGAAATATGTCTTTGACAACCGGCAGGGACTCCTTGGATGTGTGACAAGTGGCTCCATTTTGTTGAAACTATGTGTTACGATTACAGCCAGCAAATAGCAGCAAGTAAACAGTAAGCAGTAGCATCAGTCCCAAGAACTCCTGTAACATATTTGCACGGGATGTTAGATTCAAATGTTAACGAATTCTTGGCCCATCCTATATAATAATCCTGATAGGATTACTTTTGTTTAGTTAGAGCATCCCTTATTCTACGTAATTATGTATTTTCTACCGTTGTTAACAAAGGCTTAACACTAATCTATTAGTTAATTAGCTTTAAATGGTACTATTTACTAGCTTGCCATCATGAAAATATTCGTAATCATATTTGTGGGTAAACCATTACAGAAAATAGGTTGTAAGTTGACACTTCTCTGACGGCCTCTATGACTTAAAGATGATATATTCTTAAATAAAGCGATACATTCAAAAGACATTAACACAAACCCTGTATCAACACGTCTGAGTAGCGTGGTACAGTAATTCAAAATCACCTTTCTAATAGGAGACTCGTGTCCAGCAGTGAACTAATGAGGACTGATCATGATGGAAGCAATATCGGAGAGCGATGTGGACTAGCTTGATCGAAGTAATACCACGGTCTCACTGAACGCCATATGGTACAACCAAACCTACATGTTAAATAAGTCATTTTTTGGTTTTCAGCTAGTAAATGAAGTTATCTATCTTCTTTCCTAACTCAAAGAGGTGAAAAAGGATTGCTTTAGTTGAAAGTGTGCATGTGAGTATGGCGAATATACTCGCAATAATTAACCTATTTTATTTGATTCGAGTCTAGTAAAAGCAGAAACAGACAACGTGTGGTGTTACGCTGCCGCATATTTAGATAATCACTGTCTGAAGTCAGTGTACTATTACCGCATTTATACATGACGTTACAAATTATGAAGACAAAATTGTCTTGTTTCTACACCATTGGATATTTTCGTTTATTTTACACAAATCGTCTGAGAATATTATAGGGCAAACTCTAGAATCTAGTCTGTATGTTAATCGTTTATTTACAAAACATGACCCATATTCAAATTATGACATGTAAAAAAAATCTATAAAGGTTTACTTGCAGAAATAAATACCATTTATAATCATCATCCTTATCATCATCATCATCATCATCAGCCTATCGCAGTCTACTGCTGGACATAGGTTTCTCCTGTTACACGCCACTTTTAATGAATTTTGAGCTTTTCGTATCTACCCATCTTGTGCAAATGGTCACTCCACTTATCCTGTGGGCGTCCTAGACTACGTTTACTAAAACGTTGTCTCCACTCCAAAAGTCGTTTACCCCAACGGTTATTGATTCTGCAACTGATATGGCCACTGCCACTTTAATTAGCTAATTCAGTAGGCTATGTCGATCACCTTAATTTCCTTAGAGAAACGCCAAGAGAGCTTGTGAACCAGTCGTACCGCAAATGACCATGTTTCAGCTGAGTATGTTATGACAGATAGGACTCATTGATAAAAGGTTTTCGTCTTCAGGCACTGTGGGATTAAGTATGTGAAGATTCGACATAGCTTCCCAAATGCTGCCCAACCCAACCTAATTCTTCTATTTACCTCATTCTCGAAGGTCTTTGGCCGAAGTAAACATAATTTTGAACAATCTCAAGAACAGCATCGTGCATCACAACCGTTTCTGGTAGTGCTTGTTTACTGAACATGACCTTGGATTTATTCAAGTTCATGCATAGGCCGTTGTGCACAAAACAGTCAGCCAAGTCGTTCCGCATCAAGTGTAGTTCCTGCAGCATCTCCACCGTGATGACGATGTCGTCTGCGAATCGCAAGTGAGAGATGTACTTGCCACTGATATTGGTGCCACACTCTTTGTAGAACAGAGTCTTGAACACGTCCTCCATTGCTTAGTGAATAATTTTGAGAAAATAATGTCTCCTTGTCTCAATCCTCAATGCAATAGTTTGGACCTTGTTTGCTGATTCTGTACTTAGATGGACAAGGTGGCAGCTTCATATAGACATTTCATCACTTGGACGAACCGCCAGTCTACTTAGCATCGCTGCAGGGAACCCAGAACAAACCAGATCTGGATCGAGTCAAAGGCCTTTTCATAGTCCATGAACGCAAGACACAGTGAGAGTGACTTCACAAGAGATTATACTTACTATATTTATGATACTTTTTACCCTCAATTTTGCTCTATCACTCTTTCATTCGAAAGAGTATTGGAACTCTGGACACACAGTTGTGTCGTACGAGCTTATTGATCTGTTGGTTAGTCATTTATTATTCGATCAACAATGGATGGCGGCGCGGACGGGTGAGTAGGAGTTAACTGCAAAGTTCGACATAATAATTTACGAACAATCGAATTACGGTATTTTTCTGACATTTTTGGCCGAAACCGAAAATAGATTTTTAGCCGAAACTGACCGAAACTGAAACTTAAATTTTCGGTTTCGATTTTGGTTAGCTCCCTCTCGTACATATAATTTCCTTATTTCTAAATTTACGTAACTTATTCTGTTTAATAAAAAATAACTAAAATAGAAACAAATATCAATATTTGTAAAAAGTTAAAACAATTACACCACTAATACTGACTAGGACTAACGGAACGCGAAAGGCGAAACTGACATTTGAATTTGATGGGTTGATACGTTCTGTCGTCCGATTATCGAATGATGAGTGAGCCACTGTTTTTAACTGGTAAATTGGAGTAGAAATTGTAAATATTGCATGTTAAAGAATGTCAGACATCGTTATGGAACAGTTCGCCGTGCCAGACTTTGTGCCCGAGCGCTATGTTAAGGAGTTGGCGAGGTCTTGTGTCGGAGGGGAGGAGCTCCAACAACAGAAGGAGCAAATACAAGGATTATCGGAAGAGACTGCAAACGCCCTCAAGAAAAATGTGTATGAGAACTATATGCAATTTATCGAGACTGCTACAGAGATATCCCACCTAGAAGCTGAAATGTATAAACTCTCTCACTTACTAAGTGAGCAGCGTACTGTGCTTACTACACTGTCCCACGCGTCAATTTTAGGTAACGAAAACGCTATATCCCGCGAATCACTTGACAATCACGACGTAGAAGCGGAGCGTGCTGAGGAACAACGTAAAAATAAACTCAACCTCATAGTTGAGAAAGTAGAAGGTTGCATGAATTTATTAGATGTTCCTGATCGAACTTTGCTTCACGAAGGCGACTTACTCGAGATAGACGCCGAAGAGAATACTGCCGTGCAGAGAATGCATGTGTATTTGTTTAATGATTGCCTTATGTTGACTTCATGGATATCTAATCGTAGAGGTCCTAATAGGTATAAGTTTCAATCATGTTATCCAATAAGTACTATAGCTGTAGTTAATGTACGAGACTTAGGAAGTGTCAAGCAGGCCTTTAAAGTTTTAGCTTTTCCTGACACAAGGGTATTCCAGTGCAATAGTTTTGCCATTAAAAAAGATTGGTTGGATAAGTTTGATGTTGCAAAAAAAATTCACGTTGAAAAAGAAAATTCTAAGCAAAAGAAAAAGGAAACTCAAGATAAGCCCAAGCTAGAGTCACTAGATTCACCGAGCCTCTCTGTTGAGGAACTACCTTCTCCTCAAGTAACTCCTCTCCCAGAGTGGCTAGCTGATGTAACGGAAGAGTTAGATGTGCTCATTGTAGAAAGACATTTCCAGAAAGCTTACGAACTGTTGGTGTCAGCACAACAAGGCCTAAATGCAGAGGATTATAAAAACCATCCACAAAGGGTGGACATATTAAAGCGAATTGAGCAGAAGCAGAAAGCTTTGATTGAAATATTGTTAAAAGAATTAGATGTGACACACAATTGGAGTCCAAGGGGTGGCTTACAGTCTTCACGACAGCCTGTACTTATACTTAATAAGTTCAATATGACCAGTCAAGCATGTGAACTGTTCCTTGCTATTTGTAGTCATACAGTGAAGGTTCACGTCAAAGGGGTCCAACTAGAAGGATCTATTAATAGTTATGTAAAGCAAGTGGGTGAGGTCTTCTTTTGCTCATTAAGTGATGCCTTATCAGAGTTCATTATGTTATTTCCTAAGAATAAACTTAGTGCTTTTGTAGTGTGGGCTAGTGAGCAACTTAGAATATTAATGAGTCAAATTATAAAGCAGATATTTACTCCACAATGTGCTTTAGATTCGGTGTTGGAATGTGTGCAGAGTTTACGAGATCAGTGTACACTGTTCTGTGAATTTGGTTTAGATTTCAGATTCCAGATGAATAGCTGTCTAAGATCTTCTATAGTAAAAGCTTTGAGAGAATACAAAGAGAAAACTGTAGACTCCATGAAAGGGAAGGTCTCGGAAGATAAATGGACACCTGTTAATATGCACACCAAAGCTGGAGTTAATAAATTCTTATTACAGATGGAGAACTTGGGCCTTATATTAGCTAAGTACATAATTAATGAAACATGGGTTGACTTATCAAGTAGTACAATATGGTTTGCCCAGTCTGTTATTACTATACAGAAAGTTGGATTGAATCTGGTCACTAAAGACTGTATGAAAGAGTTAGACGAGTGCATCTACGCAGTCTTCAATTCCCGCCTTATGCTATCCTTGGGTAATGATTCTAGTTATGCTCAGAAAAACTTCAAGTTTATTTTAGACACAGTGATGCCTTTAATGCTCAGATGTTATAAAGAAGAAGTTGGATATGAGAATGCTAAGCTAGTTAGCCTCGCTAAGAAGTTTGGTGTTCATGTGGCACCACCAAAGAAATCCAACATCACAAAATACACGAGTAACGAATATTTATGAGAATAGTCCCTAGATTACACATAATGTATGTTTGTTTGTTTGTTGTATAAAAATTATTTTTATTATGCTGGAAGCTTTAAAATTGTAATATATAGATAGTAAGCATGCAGGATTTTTGTAAGTTTATTTAAAGAAGAAAAACTGATCAAATTAATGTTTATATATGCAAGTTATGAATATGAAATTTTAATAAACCAAGATTAATGGTTCACTGTTTAATTTTATTCCATATTCATGATGTGTGTGGAGTCATGAGAATTAAAAGATCATTTAAACTGATTATTTGCTTTTATTAAATACAATTCAAACATGCTCTGTGATCACTATATTTACATAATTAGCATACATTATACAGGAAACTACTCAATTGCTTTCTAGACCAACTGCTCTTTAATATAAGGAATGTTGTTCCCTTTATAAAGGTGTATTCGCTACTACAATTAAATCCTTTACTTAGCTACCAATTTGTAAAAAACAATTTGATTCAGATATATGCTCACCCTCAGGATTATTGTTGGTGTAGGTTTTTAATTTGGTACTTCTTGGTTATCTATTTTAAAATGCTAAATTATATAAAATTTAGGTAACTAACATCTTGGCTGGAATACATGTAGGTACCTATTGAATTTCTACTAGTTTGATTCCCAGATGATGAACAAGATTATTTTGTTCTGTATTACAATTAGGTATGTTTATCTGGGGTTTGGTTACTACAGCACAGGCTCGGCCTAGTTTTGGATGTGGATGGTTATTACATAATGTTATACAAAGTAATATATCTTACTTTTAAGCCATGTGATTTTCAGTGGAGTAAACAGAATAGTTATATTTAGGGAACGCAGAACAAATTAATCTCTAAATAGCTTTGCTTTAGGTTTGATATGTGCCTGCCACACCTTGTACATATGACACTATAATATAAAGTGCAAAATGTATCTACAATTAGGTCATAGCTGTCCAGTAATTGGCAAGATTGGATGTATGTTAGCATGTGTTATATATAAACATATGTATAATTAATGCTGATAAAGTGGAACAATTCGACACGTTATTTGAGAATGCTATATGTTATCATCGTCATACACTCACGTCTATATCCACGAGTGTTGTCGAGTTTTTTTTGGTCATAGAAATAATAACAACCAGGAGTTTGGAAATTGAGGCATTAAACCTCGTACATCGAAGAATACGTAAAGCCTCCAGTCTTGCACCTGGTCCTTCCTTAGCCGTGTCAGATAACAATATCAGCAGATTGTGTGAGTGAAGGAACAGAGAGTGCTCCTGTGTTTGCGCCCACACTTGTAAACTGTTATAGTATTTGATTGGCTGGCCTCCGTTGAGATTGGTCGCCGTGGCCAAAATCGGCTTAGAATACATCATAACTATACCCACGAAGAAGTAAAGCAGAGGCGTATTAAATGATAAGCCTATTGGTCTAACGGTTAGTGACCCTGACCTAGACCCAGCTTAGCAGCTGGAGTTTGTGGATTGAATTTCTACCTAGGATAACCATTCTGTGACGAGGATAATTTGTTATGTCTGGTTGTGATTTATCTATAATATGTATGTATTTAGAAATATATAAGTAAGTTTATCAGTAGGCTGGTTACCATAGTACATCTCTGATTAATTTGTGGTCAGACTCGTGTGTAAAATATATTTATTTCACGTGAGGAACTTGTCTTTAAGTACTAACGACGCTAATCGTTGTGGCTTAGTGTTCACGTAGTTAAGTTAAAGGATTCCAACCAGGTCAGCCATCCATAGGCTCTATCTATCTATCTCTGTTTCCCTCTGTGCCTCGAAAAGTACGTTAGCTTGTAGGTCCCGGTTGCCACACGAACATCTTTGGCAATTATCACGAGCAGTTAGAGCGCAGTCCGATGTTTTTTTAGAAAGCTTTTTATAAAATTTCAATATTGCCGTGCTAGAGTTGTGGAAGTCTAATGACAGTTTACAGGCTAGTATAGTAAAACCGACTCCAAGAAATACTGGAAAAAAAGAAAAAAAAAACATACAGAAGAATTTATAATTATTAAACGCCTACATTTTACCGCCTTCTATTTAAATCTTTCACAGGTCTGTTGGCCTAGTGGTCAGTGAGGCTAATTGCTAAGCCAGAGGTCATGCCTTCGATTTCCGCTCAGGACAAATAAGTATTTGTGTGACGAGCACGATCATTTTGTGTCTGGGTGCAATTTTTCTATAATATGTATTTATTCAGAACTATATAATTATGTTTATCAGCAGTCTGGTTGCCATAGCATAGGCTCCACATAGTTTGGGATCAGATTGCCGGGTGAGAGATGTGCGAAACATTATTTTTATATTATAATTAATATTATGTAATTGGGGTAAGCTTGTGGCGACTTCTACATACAACGCAACTGAAGTTAAACTATAGCGCCATCTACTAAAGATTCATCGAACTACGGAGTAATTACTAATCCTGTATTACGATATAGAAATTCTTGTGTTGATTGATATGTATATTCAACTTCCCAACATTAACCGTTGGGCCGTGGCCCGCCAGACATAATCACCTCCTCTGGTTGTTGTACATAACACTCGTTTTTCTACCAGCTCATTGGCGGCAATTGGGCACTTTAAAATGAGATGAGCAAATTTAGGAGGGTTATATAAAAGGTGGTAAGACATTTGAAAAGCTGTTATATTTGAAGGAAATGGTAGAAAAAAAGGCATTGCTTATATGTATGTACGTGAAGTGAAAACAATGGCTCGAATCCCTGGTTGGAAACTTACCTAATTTAGCTATACGTTAAATTATGTATTTGTGGTAAAGTTTATCATATTAGAAGTCATTACAGTATAATTTATGTAGTTTTATCAGATTCACTAAATAAATAACGATAAATACTAAAGATAAAAATAAGCACGACGTCACGTTCTAAATGTGTATTTTGTGTTTAATGAGATTTTTTGTGTTTTAACTGGACTTTAAGAATCGACAAATCCTATAATTATGTCTATACGCATTTATTAATAAAGGAAAAAAGATTATAAGAAGCACAGAAGGTCGAAAACTATTAAAACTCTCGTTTCACATTTGATGAGGTGTTTAGGAATTTTATCTATAGTGTGACCGATAGAAATATCGATTACATTATAATAGTAGCTACAGGATGGGTACATACGAATAATTATTCATATTCATTTCATAATCAACAGCCTTTCGTAGTCGGCTGGTGGACATAGGCACCTTAGAAAAGAGGTTTCGGTCTACTATACTACACTGATCAATACTTATGTAAGCCCTTCTAAATAACTTAAGTTTAGTGCATCAACAGTGAATTGAGTGGAGTTCAAAACTGTATTCTCTCGATCTTTATTCACGTGCAATGACAATATGTTTATTAGTGGGAGATATTTTAAAGCAGCTTCCATACATTTCACCAAATATCTTTTTTAAAACTAACCGATTTGACTCGCGACGCCCCTAACTATGTTTTACGCTTACGTTATAATGTTTGTTTGTTTACAATTTAAACATACGACATTGCATTCGTCTCTATGTTCAGATGAATTACAATATCCTCGTTTATGTGTAGGTACTACCAATTTTTAACTTGTAACAATTGTGTCCTCAAACCACAAGTAAAGTCTACTAAGTTTAAGTGTATACCTAAAAATATTCAACTCCAACAAACCAGAAAGTTAAAGACCTTCACTGCTAACCCAAAAGTAATGAGTTTGATTCCTACACATTACAATATTGCAATATTGTGTTAAATCTATCTGGGATTAGTTTATTTCTATTGCGTGTGTAAGTGTCTACATAGAAATACAGAAGTAATGTTTATGGTCACGAATGTTTGTACAGCAATCTTATGTGTAGATCTAGTGGTAAGTGTAATAATCTAGTTCTAGTAAAGGACCATATGTAGGTACCGAGGACTTATGCAACCGAATTAACTGAAAACCCTAGAACCCTAGAACATGTCTATAAAAATTAAGAACTACACTTAGTAAATTGTATACACTATAATATAAAATTATTTATAAAACTTCGTTTATTATATTTGGCAATAGCAGATTCTATTATAGGTTATGGTCTATGTAGTTATAGTAATAGTAATAAATCTCTTTATTCAGGTATCTCAGCCTCATACAAATTATTACATATTACAAATTAATAAAGATACTACAACGTTTAAAAATATAGCAATAAAGTATAATATATATAATAATAATATATATATAAAATAAATATATATATATATATATATATATAATATATAAATATATAATATATAATGTATTTTATAGATAAAGACTCTATATAAACCTTAGAACAGTAGTTCATATAGGGAGAATCGAGCCTAGCAGCTATCATAGCCAAAATTCGATTGATTACACCCATAAAACTTACACAACAATTTACTTAAAGCGGTCCCATAACTCACTGTAGTATTGTCTGGCTATCGTTCTTCATTTTTCTAAAAAATCCATGAGGATGACGCCGTTCGCATTCCAAAAAAACGTTTTTCGAAGCACATATTTTTAGCTTATTTCGTAAATAATAAAAGTAAGAGTCGATTTCATAGGTAAAGACCTAGTATAATTATAAATTTTATATTGGTAAATAGTCTGTGTGGATGTAGATGTACTGTAATATTTTGGCCACGATGACAAAACATAAAAAATAAGATATTGAAATATGATATTTCTAATCGACGGTAATAGGCTTGCCCCTTATTGAGTACGTAAGTAAGAGTAAAATTATGATCGGCAATATGTGGGTTTATAATCAGGCCCGCGTGGATTAAGAATACGAAGTGTCACCATTCCTATTCCTACCGTGATTGTTGTAAAAGTCGACTAACAACCCCTCTGGCCAGCGTGGTGTAGGACTTGGCTAAAATCTCCTTTCTAACGGTAGGCCTATTTTGTTGTTGTTGATGTTCCTCAATGGAGTCATATATGCTGTTGTAGATGATTATGGCCAGCCATGACAAGGCCAGCATTTCCTCGGTAACGGCAAAACAGATATCAAAATAAAACATTTTCATAATTTATATGTATAACACTAGTGTTTCCTCGTGGCTATGCTAGCCATTTTGACTGTTCCACTTTTTTCTTGTCAGTTTAGTTGTCCTAATTCATATATAATATATTTTGGTACCAAATTGCATCCAATTTCGTTTAGCCGTTCCATAGCGTTAGATATTATTAACTTTAAATTCTTCAGTAGGTAAGTATCTCTATAATCCTTACTTCCTTACTAACATTATAAATGTGTACATGTGTTTGTGTGTTTGAATGTTTGTCTTTCTTTCAGATCGCAACGAAGCGATTTTACGATTTGATTTTGTGTCTGGAGATAGTAAGGAGGCTAGAGAGTGATATGCGCTACTTTTTGCCGCGATAAAACATTTCATTCCAATGGGAAGATCCATTATGATACGTATTTGAAAAATTCCAAATTTCCAAATTCAGATTACGCTTTTAAGTTTTTTCGCCAGATTGCATGCGGCACAAAATCTGCCGTTATATAATGACGCTATGGTGAATAATGTACCCAGTCTACCTCTTCATCAGTATCTTTTTTAATATTTTTTTTCTATAACTATTATAAATGCGAAAGTTTGTCAGGATGTATGAATGTTTGTTACTCTTTCACGCAATAACTACTTTACGAATTTAGATAAAATTTTACAGTAATATAGTTTATAGATCAGAATAACGTATAGGATACTTTTACCACGATAATCGAAATACATGAGGGCGGAGCCGCGGGCCAAAATTAGTCTTCTATAATATAAAAATTCTGAAATTGTGCAATACAGGTGGAACGTGTAATAAGTTTACTAATATCGTTTTATGTGTCGTAAAGTAGCACGTAGGAAAATACATTTTATGATCATGACAGTTGTGAGATCGAGAGTTGATAGAAACTGTATTATCGAACTTTTATTACGATTGGCTTTCAGGATAACAACAGCAACCTTGGTTTACCAATTTAAAAAAGAATAAAAGTTAAATGTGATGATTTTTTTTTGGATTGGATTTCATATATCCTCCATCAAATACCATAATTACTGTAATAATCTTTTAAAAAAACTAAAGCTTCAATATGAGCGGGATGAGTTCAAAAAATACAAACACAATCCTAAGGAAATGTGGAACACAGTAAACAAAATAGTCAACCTTAGAAAACAAAAACTTCCTCCTACAGAATTATTAACTTTATCCAGAGATCCACAGGAATCACTTAATTTTGTTAATGAATACTTTGCTGGAATCGGTAAGACTTTAGCTAATGAGATACTGTCAAAAAGACGTATCCGTTCCAATATCACGGTAAAGGCCCCCTCGTCCTTGACACCAAAGGACTCTATGGTTCTATTTGATACGGATCAGAGTGAGATTGAAAGTATAATAATGGGTCTTAAAAATGACAGCGCTACCGGTGTAGATGATATTCCAACCCAAGTAGTCAAAAGGTCAAGAAGATTCTTGATTCCGCCTCTGACTTATCTGTTCAATCTGTGCTTTGCCACCGGGGTTTTTCCAGATATTCTTAAAAGAGCTCTTGTACACCCTATTTTCAAAAATGGACCCAAAAATGCTGCTGGTAGTTACAGACCCATCTCTGTACTGACAACTGTATCAAAAATATTGGAAAACTCCTAAACACTAGGCTCATAGAATTTCTAAATAGCACTCGTGTAATTGCTGAAAATCAGTACGGGTTTGTAAAAGGTAAATCTACTGAAGATGCTACCCTGAAACTTACTGAAACTATTGTTAGGCGTCTTGATTGCGGTAATAAGGTGATAGGGGTTTTTATTGATTTATCGAAGGCGTTTGACACCATATCAGTCCCTCTGCTTTTGAATAGATTGGAAATAATCGGCATAAGAGGAATTACTTTGGAAATCTTTCGCGATTATCTTTCCAAACGTACACAGTGTGTCAGGGTAGGAAGCCATGTGAGTGACGATATTGATCTCTCTTTTGGCGTACCACAAAGTAGCGTCCTGGGTCCAACCCTCTTTCTAATATATATAAACAGTTTGTGCAAACTTTAATTGCCAAACTGCAGCATATTTACATATGCAGACGATACAGCACTTATTGTGCACGGAACAGATTGGGCCCAGGCTAAACAACTTGCCGAGGGGGCCTTCAGGGAGATTAGGAGGTGGTTGGATGACAGCCTGTTAACACTAAACTTGGATAAGACCAAATACATAACATTTACACCGCGACCAAATACACAACCACTAACAGATTTTTGCGTTAAAGCACATGACTGTGATAAATCTAGCAGCGTTTGTGACTGTCCTGAACTTAATTCTACCTATAGCATAAAATACCTTGGTCTAATTCTGGATAGACATCTTAACTGGTCATTACATATTCAATCTGTAACAGCTCGAATCAGAAAACTAATACCTCTCTTTTATAAACTCAGGAAGTCTGCAGATCCTCCTACATTACTGTGTGTCTATCATGCACTAGCGCAATCTTTGCTACAGTATTGTATAGTCGCATGGGGCGGCACTTGTACCAGTACGTTACTTTCCTTGGAGCGTGCTCAGCGTGCAATCATAAAGGTGATTTTCAAAAAATCCCGTAGGTATTCCACAACCCTCCTTTATCGCGAAAGTTCTATTCTCACTGTACGCCAGATATTCATAATGAACACTATACTTCGTAAACATCAAACTCTGATGTACTTTCCGCAACTAAAACGCAACAAGACCAGAGTTTGCAGTATACCCCTACATAAGACCGCTCTAGCAGAGCGACATTTTATAACAATTGGTTCACGCCTATATAATATTGCGAATAAGGAGAACAATATTTATCAACACAGATTAAAGAAATGTAAAAGTGTCGTGCGGGACTGGCTTCTGACCCTTGACTATTCTCACACAGAAAAAATAGTTCATACCAAAGACTCAATATAATACCTGTTTAAATTCACACACAAACTCACAGACACACACACATACACAAAAAAAAAATAACACACACTCACACTTAAAACATACACACACGCGCGCACACGCACACATTCGTACTCATAGTTGAATTGGTCTCACACAAGCACTTTAAACTCATAGCCCTGGCAAACACGATTGTCCAATTATTTCTGTTTAATTGTTTGATTATTTTTTTATTTTTTTTAATTTTATTTATATTTTATTTTTCTATTACTTCTACATAACTTATTTTTATTATTATTGTTTTTATGATTTTAGTTTGGTGTACATATTTAATGTTGCTTTCCTAAAATACAAAGATCGAATCACTAAGTTGCAATATTTGTATTGTATAACATAAAGAAGATTCAATTGTTAGTTCCCAATTGAAGGCGCTGGCAGCTATAGCACAGTTTCATACTATTATGGCTGCCGACGTTAATATGGATTGTAAGGATTTGTTGCAATTGTTAGCTTAATAACTTTGTAATAGCCCTAAGAAGGAGTGAATAAATGAACTTATTACTTACTTACTATATATCAATATTAGACTTTTTAGCTAAGTATGAGAACACTAAACCAAATTTGTGGATTGGATTCCATCCCACCAGTTATCGCTAAATAAACGAGGCAGTTCTGCTCCCGTTCAAGAATTATTGGTTTCAATGCCCGGGTCGGGCCAAAGGGTGTAATTGGATTTTTCTGCTTATAGAATTGCTTAATAACAGCCCGAAGTTCGGCAGTTAGGGACCCTTTGGGTTAGGAAACTTACCAATAGATCTTTATATATGTTAACTCTCAGCTTTCATTATTTTATGTCTTACAAATATCTGTGAATGACAAATCTATAATATTATATTTGCAGGAAAGCCACTCATTGACCACCCTCCCATCTTTGAATTAGAAAGAGGGGTGGACTCAGGTTCCGGTTAGCTCACTTACTGAAAAGCAAGAGTTAAATTGCCTGACAGTTGTTCACTATGTGCTCATAGTGCATTCTGGTAGTTAGCAAAAATATGATGAAACATGACTTTCACTTGATTAAGCATATTTTTTTCATGTGGTGCTACAAAAAGTCTACATGCTACATATAATATGAATGTTAATTCATAACAAGTAGCTTTACATATAGAATTAATAATTTAGGTTTTAAACAATTAGTCATTGCTAAAAATAGGTCATATTGTTACATTTCCTATATGTGTGTAATGTTTCCTTTGTATGACTATTGATAAGATCAACTCAGAATCACATGGCAATCTGTTTATATAACATAATATATCATAACATAAAGACACACTTATGTTCCAGAGGGAAGGCAGAGACAGTTGATCTCCACTTACTATAATCCTGAAACACCTCTTTTGCTTCATCCACGTTTATCAACCGCTGCATACATGTACACCGGTTCCCTGTACTTTTATACACACATACATGGTATATATTTGGAACAAATTTATACTGTTGAAGGACAGAATTTGATATAAGATGTTATGATACTACAATATCACACTCTGTGGAAAGGAAGACTGTGTGAAAATTATATCAAGAGTAATTTTATCTATTAAAATTATTTAAAAAAACAAACATGTACCAAAAATTGTGCAATTCATTTTGTGTTTTACTAAAACACTTGCAATAAACAAGTGTTATCAACTTAAAAAAGATTTATTCTTTTGCTCCAACAAAACATTTTTTAAACTTATTTAACACACAAAATATATAGGCATAACATAAAATTAATGTTTTCTAATTTTTTTAGTAAATTAGTTTGTGCTCAAGTAATAGTCAATACATAAAGAGTTTAAGTGCTACCTTTCAATATTTAATACAACATTTTTTAGTAAACAAAATCATTTAGGGCAAAAAACTAATACTAATTAAGATGGCTTAGAATAAATAAATGCTGGTTTCAAACTGAACAACAAAAAGTATCCAGTTTCTTTTGTAGCATTAACCACTAAAGCACAGGCACAATCCTCTGTGAAGGACTGAAACTTGGGCTTCTATTGCTGCCCAGTAGGGCTAGAGTGAAGACCGTCTTAAACAGGTATGTTACCAGAGAGCATTACACCATCAGAGATTTTCTTGAATGACAACATCGAGGGTTCAAAACTACATTAAATAAAACGGACAAACCATATGCTTATATTGAGTCAAGTCCTGGAGATGCAGTGGTGACGGGCGTGATTCATTTTTCTCCTTAATCCTGAAATCCTTTTAAATTCTTTCTATTAGGCACAGATTCTTGTAGTAAGGCTTGATGTGGTTAATGTATGTTGTCTTTGATATTATATAAAAATGAATAATATAAACCAGCCAGTGATTGGTTGCCTGAACAAAAGATTATACTTATAATAGTAGTAAATTCGTATGAATATATGGACAGTAATGAAAATAGAATGCTGTTGCAATAAAATAACACTGTAGGTACATGTTCATGGTCCTTTTTTTCAACTCATACAGATTTAAACTCATACAATTTTTTTTTACCACATTTGCATTTTAATATACCAAGTTTTTTTTTGTTCCACAGTAAAGTACCGCGGAAGAATGGCTATCTAGCTATCTATTGTTTATTTTTTTGTTTTTTATTTATATCCATTTGACGTTACCATCTGTTAGCTGTCAATGAAAATGTCAATTACAGCCTGTAATTGACATTTTTGTGTACAAACATGTTGTTGTTACAACTTGACGAAAAGTACGATACTGAAAAGACTAAATAGCAAAATTTACTATTTCGTACTGCTTTTTTTCTATATACTTTACTTCAGGTTTCTGCATTTTATTTGTATTTAACTGTGTGCACGTGAATACTACTTTTAAGGTTTTTTATTCATAATATGTTTCTTCTTGCTTTCCGACAACCTGTGGAAGTGATTTCTTGAAAAGGGACAGAAGTGAGTAAGAAGAGGTCGTAGCAACCATTTCAATTGATTTCACCAATGAGACTGATGCTAAAAATATCTGTTAGATGGTAGATAAGATGTCAAATAGTGTATTTATATTATCAGTTGTTTTTTTCAGATACTTACTTTGATAGTTTTACAATTTTGGGCTTAGTAACATAACTGGTACTTACGTAGTTCGTAAAATTGAGATTTACATCACTATTTTCTATTTTATTACCTTATCTAATGATTTAGATGAACATTATCACTGGTAACCCTTTTAAATTATAAGGTAACATGGCAACACTATTCCGTAAACGTGGCAAAATTTAAATTTATTGATTTATTTATACTTGAGATTTTTAGGGATCTGTACGATTTCTCATTGAATTTTCATTCCATATGCATGGATAAGAACTCATAAGAATGATACAAGAAATACTTTACATATTAAGATAATGAATAATTAAATGAAGTTTAGATTAAGTTACCTTCGTTGTGTATTACTTATTTTAAGTTACAAAAGTATTAAAGGCATTTTATTTATTTGAAAACACTAACAAACAACAAAACCACACTTAATTAGCTTCAGCTTATTACTGTTCCCTGCTAAACGGAAGCCCATAATAACTTAATAATTACAGATAATTTATTTTATTAATGGTAAGTATATAATTATTTCATAATGCGTAAAAATTTTATGTCCCATAAATCAATCGGGAATGTAGGTACATTACCAAAGTTTTCGAGTAGAGAGCGGTACCTAAGTACATAACTGTGAAAATTTGTAGTTATATAGGTAGGATAGCTACAGAGAGGCAGGCTGTCGCTGGATGGCGCGGCTCTTATCATTTGCGTGTAGTAGCTCACTGCGCGCGGCGACACATCGATTTTTCTACAAATAACCCATTCCAAGGTATCAGTTGTATAGTAAACACGTTTCAATAACAAGTGAGACACTTCAACGTGCTATTACAGTTTTAAACACTGTGCAATGTGAATGTTGTCAAGAATAATAATGCGCCACTCCCCGTGGACAGAAAATTACAATGGCCGCCGAAAATAAAGGTAGGTAGGTATGTTTCTAACAGATTTTTATAGTATAATAAAGTAAAAAAATAGATAATTATTTATATTAATATGTTTTTAATAAAATCTTTTATTTTTTAACAGAATCCTTAATATTTTTTAGAGAATACTACGGTTTTAATTTATTCATATTGTCATTTTGACGTTACGATAACACGGACTCTGTGTGGGCGAAAATCGGCCATGTGAGTGTTGTTTGTACCTAATCTTGTTTTATGGCTATTAGTTAGATAGGGGCGGATTTGTTACACTTTGAATTGTTCTATATTATGTCCTTATATATTGTTATAATATAATACGACCAGTTGTATCGCAGGTAGCTATTGAATTTTATTATAAGTTAAATAGGTATCAGCTGCAAATATTGTCAATTGTTTTATAAAGTTTTAAAATTGTTGGCGACGTACCAATGATATATTGGTGTTTGAAATTAACACACAAGGATATGAGCTACACATCACGCCAGTAACTAGCTTTATGCTTTAAGCATATACATATATAAAATATAAATATATGTGAGACCCATAGAGACGTAAATAATTTCGCTTAACAATTGTGTTAAGCTACTCATTGGGTGAAATTTGAAAATATATATTTTCTGTTTTAAATGAAAGGCACCTGTGTTAAACAAATAAATAAATTTATCACAAGTTTACTTTGAAGAGAAGAAAACTTATAAACAGTATTTGAGCTAAATAAGTTTTAAAAGATGAGACTACGGGGTCTAGGTATCACTAGGTGTGCAGGTGGTGTCAGGTAAGCTGTGATCTCAATGGCCTAAAGCTATTTTTGTATTTCAAAAGCCTATCAATTTCTTTTTTCTATGTTAAGAACCTGCCAAAGTGACTTTTTTCTGCCCGATGGAAAGCATAAATAGAAACCAAAAGTTGTGGTTACCATGTTCATTGCAAATGCAAACAATGCAAAATGGTGACCCACACTATGGCGGCCTAGTGAGATGCTTTTTCACGCCACGTTTGGGGACGTAAAAGGCATGACTATCATCGTAACAGTTTAAGGTTTACACAGTTACTACGATAACTGTCGTCCCTGCATCAATGGAGATAATAATATGAAATGTCATCATAATTAATATGATGACTTTTTTATTTTTTTCCTGACCATAGAACTAATTTCTGGTTTCGGTTCTGGTCCAAGATAACGGAAGACAGCCAATAATTATGTAATGAAAGATTGAAAGATCAATGATCCTTATTGTGATCCACTTAATCAACATTTAACACTAGCCGAAGTTGCGCGTGCGCTTCAAAGAGTCTAGTGTGAATTTTCTTTCATAAGAACTCTGTTTCAATGGTCAACGTTTTCGGTGTTGCGATTGATGAAGATTCCAGTGCGGGTCAATCGCAACTCCCAACGCGGCTACCGTGACGATCACGTAGACGTGAAATGATTTCACACTAGACCTTCAGATGTCTGCAAGAATAGCCTCAAACAGAGTTAATATACTCAGTAATCAAGTATTCGTCTTCTCAAACTGTTTCAGTTTGAGCTCATTTCCAAGTACTTGTTCTAAAAAATATGGAACTTTCTAGCTGATCGATTGACGCTTCTTCTGATGAGAATCTTGAGTATTGGCAAACATTAAAGAACATATCCAGTCAACTTTGATATGGAATAAAACTGATAATATAAATAAATAATAAAATGAATATATGTAGCGTAACCTTTTTTTCAGTCTAGTTTCTGTAATAATAGTTAGGTTAATAGAGTATAATGTAGTTATAAATTGAAATGTTTAACTGTTGTGAATTTATATAAAATATTGTAAATAAAATAATGTTTAATTAAATGTCTGCTAACTTCGTTTATTTATACGTTATCTGAAACTAAGGTATAAGGTTGTAAGTCAATTTTTACTCTAGCAGAAATCTGATAATTGCGCGATGAAAACATTTAAATATAGCACATTACAAATTATTTTAATAAACATGCAAAAATTACAGAGTTTGTCTAGAAAGTTAAGATTTTCTTTTTTGTGGTAGAGCGGTGGAAAAGAAAAAAATGTTTTTGTTCTCTAACGCAATTCTATTGTATACATATAATTTGAATCTCGGAAACGGCTCTAACGATTTTCATGAAATTTAGTGTGCTAGGGGTTTCGGGGGCGATAAATCGATTTAGCTAGGTTGCATTATAAAATCTTTTTTTTTATCCGTGATTATCCTAAAATACGGTTTACCAAAAAAATACTGAGCGAAGCTCGGTTTCCAGGTGCTATAGATAGCTTGCCGTCGACCTTTAACGTGTCTAAATTTCCCCATCACTTGGCTGATTGACACTCCCTCTCTATAGGATTTTCTCGAACCTTTTTGCCTCACACAAACAACCTGTGAAAATAGTCGCCTACGGTATTTTCGGACCAATACGACCTTGAAACTTTCAAGAAAAGTACATACTCCCATTACGAGCTCGTGATACTTGAGACATAGGTATCATCAGGTGACATATTCACCTTTTCACCCTCATCATAAAAAATTGCTTTACCACATAATCCCCACAGATTTTTTTGTCTTTTATATTTTCGGAGATTGCCTCATCGATATATCTAACGATATGGAAATTAAAATAATTTTACAGTAACCCTTAACACTTTGACATTGTGTATGTAGCACTTCGAATATTTAAAAGAATATGTATCTTCTCTTTGTACACTTGTCAGAGGAGATAGGCCAGGGTCACAGCATTTGGAGGCCAAGAAGAAATTCAATCAAGATTTTATTCTCACTCTAATAGCTATAAAGCCTATTACAGTTCTGCACAGTCCTTCATAGACGTACATTGTACGGATAAGTTGCTATAAATTTTTATCTACTAATAAGATGGTGAATAATTTATAATACCATAAATAAACTAATACTGGATTAGTAAAACTATAGAACTTAATAATTTTTTGTACGTAAACCAATGTTGAGAATGAATTGAAGTAAATTAAAGTTAAAAAAAAAATAAACGAATAAATAGGGTTACTAACATGTATATGTTCGTATGTTTTACTTAACATATTTCGACCGTATGGAGGATTGTCCCTCGCAACACAAAGGGACGATCATGTAAGGTGATTACGTCTGGCAAGCCACGGTACAACGGTTGATGTTGGGATGTTGTAAATATGCTAATCGGCGCAAGAAACTCTGTATCACGATACAGGAGTTTGTTATTCGGTAGTTCGGTTCGTAGTTTGCCTTTGACAGAGGAAGCTGTATGTGGATGTTGTCACACACTTATTAAGTAAATGTACTTATAAATAAACAAAGAGTGAACACTTTAGTTCCTTTACTTATTACTAGTTAGTAAAAAGTACTATTGAGTTTTTCCGGTTATTGAAATCCTTAATTGCAGCCCGGTGTTTGGTAGTCAGGGTTTTAACTTCCGTGCCTCGGAGAGCATGTAAAGTCGTCGATTGGTCTGCGTCTGATCTCTCCCCGGTAAAGTCGGATAGCCGTCCCATCGGATTGTAAGAGTGGTAGAACCTGTGAGAGTGCACCTGAGTTTGCGCACACACTATGATACTACCGGCACAGTTTGCTGTTCTCCGTTGAACTGGCCGTCTTGGCTGAAATCGGCTAGGAGTACATCATCATCATCATGAGGTGTATAAGGCAGAATATAGAAACATTTGTAATTGTAATGATAAAAAGTTCAATATTCCAAACGATGTTTTTTTAAAGATTTTACTCATTATCAGACCGAAACCGAGTGACATAAATGTATAAGGAAAGCTGTATGATTGATGATTGTAGGCAATTTGGTAGGTTTCTCACAAAATTGCGCGGTCGGCTGTCGCCTGCCGCCGGCTCGCAGACGATTAATCTTGGGTGGAGTTCAGTTAACCCGTAACAGCTTAGGTAGGTATTTCTACGACGTACGCTTCAATAGTAACTAGGTATATATTCTGAATTGGGTTGGATATACCTGTATTTTAATTAAATGAATATTCTTCTAACTTAATTATGTAATTTAAGTAAGTAAGTGAATTGTCTAAAAACGCCTGTTTTGTTTTAATTGGCTTATAAGGCAAACAAAAAAGAATCTAAAAGTACATAATGGATTACGTATATTATTATCTATATTTAACACACTTAAACTAAGCTTGTCTGGATATATTCATATAAGACTTATGAAAATACCTTGTATCCGAGCTGATTCGGATTAAATCTCGTTAATTAATGGAATCGCCTTAACTCATTTCCTTCGTTAGATATTAGATCCCAAATGTGCCCTAAAATTAATGTTAAACTGTAAAATTAACATATTACTTTACATATTGGATTACTGTTATATGAGCGATACAATATTTATATAATTTGATGATTAAGATTCACAGAAGATTATCGTAAAGGTTTGTTAAAATAGACTAGATAAGCAAACAAACGATGGTATCCCAAGAGGGGTCACGTCAGGCAGTCGACGTGTTGTTAGTCTTCGAAACAGAACCTATTTGAGACAATGATGACTATGAAGAGTCATAAAACAGCATATATGAGCTGACCCGATAGGAATGATACGCAACCTGGAAGAAAACGGGTGTTTAATTTTTTTTACGTGGCTTATCAGGGAACGGGTGAGGTTATCAGGTTCTCAATCTCTTGCTCCCTAATCCTGGAGAGGGTAGCAACTAACTCGTGTCTTTAGAATTGCACGTGTTCTTGGGCTTTGTTCGTTTGGACTTCTTCCATAAACAAAAACTAGCTTTTCTCTGCGACTGTGCCAGCGGATGTGTCGGTTATCGTAGTGATTTTTTTGACTTTTTAATTTGTCAATCGATAGAAATAAAATAAACACTAAATGTTAAGCAAAGCTTACCACAATTTATAAGAAAAAAACCACGTTCAAAGTGCACAAACACACAGACAAACAAAAGTTCTCAAAACTGTTGTTTGGAGTTCTATTACCTAAATAAAGATTCCCTTCATTATTGTTTCTTCAAAATCTATAATGTACGAGTACAGACACTGACCTGTTACAATTTTGTTGCATACTAGCTTTTATGTCGGTTATTGCTGTAAATTGTAGCCTATGTGTTATTCTAATGTCTAACCTACATGACTAAAGTTTTATCTAAATTCGTACAGTAATTTTGCGTGAAAGGATGACAAACATCCATACACCCTTACAAACTTTCACATTTATAATATTTAAAGTTAACAAGTTTATCGATAAAGAGTCTAGGTACCTTATTCAATATAGCGGCATCTATTAAAAAACGCAGGTATTTTTATAAAATCTAGTGAAAAAGATTTTGTCGAAGTAAAGTCGGGTAAGAAAATCTTATGCGTCATCTATCAGAATTTGTAATTGCGGATTGAATCACTCCAAATTTTAATTTGGATTTAATTTGGAATGGTTCAAAGACGTATCATAATGGATCTTCCCATGGGAGTAAGATATTTTACTACAGTGAAAAGTAGCTTATATCACTCTCCAACTTCCCAATTATCTTGAGATATAAAAACTATACCATAAAATAGCTTCGTTACGACGTGAAATAAAGACAAACAAACACACTTTCTCATTTATTAGTAAGGATATTTTATATATTATATGTATAGATATCGAATTCTATTAAAATTTCGGTATAAAACAAAAGACAAATCAAAGTCCTTAGAATCTAATAATTAAACTTTTCGGATAGAAGTAAATATATATGTTCAGAATCTTTTTCATCTCTTTGAAATACTCTTTCATTCATATTGAAATGATACTTTTATTAAAACCCTTTTAGATTGAGTGTTTGAGTACGATTGCATTAAACTTTTAATAACGGGATTATAGTCTCAAAGCTCTGTTCTTTGTCAACAATGTCGAGAATGCCTGCATTTATTGTTAAAAATCTGTCGTTCTTATGTTGAGATAAGTAACAGTTCCTATGCTATATACATGCATACAGCTATATAATGATGATTTTTTGTTAAAGGAGAATGGCAGATTCTGTATCGCTAGCATGTGTAAGGATGGTTAAAATATTTCTACCGTTTATCAAGTGAATCATCATAACTATTTACATGTAATTATGACATTTATAGAACCTTGCTAAAATTTACCTGCCAAATAACTACAGAAGCAATCCCTACCATGAGATACGCAAGGGTTACATATGTACAACTTAGCTGAAGCGTTACCGTACGAAATTCCATGCACACAGTGCCGCTACAACCTTTTTAAGAAACAGTGAGAACTTATTCTAGGTCCTATTATACATGTTCTCCTAGCCGACTTGCGCTACGCTGGCCCACCTCAATGGAAACTAGCAAACTACACAGGAGATACTCGTATTGTAGTGAGAGGTGCACTCTCTGTTTTCTCATTCTCACAATCCGATGAGACAACTATCCAATACGATCAGGGAGAGATCAGACGCAAAATCGACGGTTTTCCGTGCGCTCCGAGGCACGGCGGGTAAGACCTCAACTTCATAACTTTGGGTTGTTGTTAAGTATTTTTATAATAGGAAAACTCAATACTATTTGTGACCAAACCCGGGAATAGAATCCGAGACCCTTTGATCAGAACCCGCTAATCGCTAGACCAGCGAGGCATTCGTATATAGCCCGTTTAGATACGTGGCAATAGGGTGGGCCACGAATAAGTTAACATTTGAAAAAAATGTATTAAAAAACTGTTTGATATATTATAAAAATTGTTTATTTACAAGAAAACTAATTAATTACTTGGAATATATTTTTAAAAAATTACATTGTCTAAATGACCACCGTTTCGAAGTTTGCACTCTTCTAAGCGAGCACCGAAATTTTCGAATGCTCGCCGGCAAAGAGACCGTGGTATCGCCGACAACTCTTCACTGATTTTTTCTTTGAGTTGACGTAGTATATTTGGTTTATTAATGTAGACACGATTCTTCAAATAACCCCATAACAAGAAGTCTGCTGAGGATAGATCTGGACTTCTGAGTGGCCATGGAATGTCGCCTCGTCTGGAAATCCTTGCCGTAAACATGTCTTTGACCACCGCCAGGGACTCATTGAATGTGTAACAAATGGCTCCATCTTGTTGACCACCATGTGGTATGATTATATCCAGCAAATTCCAGTAGCATCAGTCCCAAGAACTCCCGTAGTATGTTTGCTCGGGATGTTAGATCCAAATGTTAACGAACTCTCGGCCCACCTTCGTTCCATTTCACGAATAATTCTAGAATTTTTTTCATCATTGGTTTCAAAAAAAATATATCTTAATATGTTGAAAAAAATAAAACTAGAAGCCATGTATGGCGTTATATGCGGTAAGGGGTTAACGATGAGAATACCTGACACTAAATGTTAATTTTGAAGATTGCTAAATCCATTACGATTTTCAAATTTTATTCATTTATTAATTTAATTGCATTGTCACGTATCAATAGGAACAAAAGAAAAATAATTGAATTGAAAATTACAAATTATATAAACGTAACAATCAGTGGTCTTATCGCTCACGGCGATCTCTTACAGACAACCTTTGTACGGATTTCAAGTATTTATAAATTTGGATAGTTTATGGTACACAAATCCAAAATCTAATCTTCACTTAAGCAAGAAACAAAAAAAAAGGAAAAAAAAGAATAAATATATCTATCGCAAACTATAAACACAATAGTAATTTTGGACAGATTAAAATACTCGTACATATGTACTATGATTATATACAGTATTTATAATTTCTGATAATAGTCCTTCACTAGCTTTTAAATACAAGCAAGGTTTTAGCTCGACGGATTGTCTCAGGTAAATTGTTCCACAGACTAAAAAAACTTCTGCTAGTACAGTAAAAGATATGTCTCCAAATTTTGCGAAATGTTTTGACATTTTTAGTTTTAAGTTCTCTGATGACCTCAGGTCCCTGCAATGAGTGTTATGTAAGAATTGAAAATGTTTTTTAAGATAAGAGGGTGTGTAAGGATAAAAAAGAATATCTGTAGATGTTGGAATCTGTTATGTACAGTTCGGCCCATCCGCCTCCGTGTGCTGATGGAATAAGAGTACTGAGTGCCACCACACCTATTCATCCCGTGGGTGTTGTAGTAGCCGACAAAGTTAGCAAGTTACGCAGGACAACAAGGCTGCAAAGACAAGGAAAACTTGACACAAATCCTATTCCAATCTGTCTGGTCAGCGTGGCATAGTAGACGAAAACCTCTTTTCTAAGGAGAGGTCTATGCCCAGCAGTGGACTATTGAAGACTGTTGATGTGATGTATACACTAAATTAGCAGAAATAGCAGAATTCAATTTTCAGAAGATTTTTATAATTATCTTTTTCCAATTACATTACCTATCCTTTAAAAAAAAAGTAAAGAACGGAATTTACTATAGGCTTAACAATATAAACACTGAGTTCGTACAACAGTGTCTCAGAGAAAATTACTTTTATAACAGTACTGAACTCGTAAACTAGGAGTTTGTTTTGACATCAAGCCGCCATTATCACTCTGTGACAAGTCTTGCAAAGTGGCGTAGAGTACCTGCCCCTTTGTCGTCATTAGCTAGTGGTTTTAATGGCCCTGTTACTTACTTTTACCCTACTTTATTTTAGTTAGAAGGTATCATGAAGTAATATTCTAATTACTATTGATTTTATTATATGCCTCGCAAATTTAAACCAATAAAATTCGTATCGTACTCACTTTATCAACGGAAAATTAATATTCTGTCAATTATACGAGATTATATCCTTATAAATTGGGAAGTCTCGAAAATATAATATTCATTTTAAGTAAATGTAATGAGAGTATTTCGAAACAAAATTGTTCATATCTATTTAATTTGAAGACGAGAACAATTTGTGTAATATCTTTTGAGACGTACATCATTTTAGGAGACATACTATTAACTATTTACTAAAACTAATTAAGTAGTTGTTAAACTGATATGTTATAAAGTGATATAGGTATAGTAAGTGATGTATAGCACTTAAGAGTTTAGATATTTACCGTAATTGAAAATTTAACATAAGATTTGGCACCTTTACATATTGTTGGAAAATAAGAGTTAGGCAACATGTATTTTGGGTATGTAACATGTATTCTAAATTTTAGCTCTTTTATTTTTAGAGAGTTTAATCCGACGGTAACTATTCTTTGACATCTAACTACATGATATTTGTTGTGATCAATATTTGTTTCGAGATTTCTAGTATACAAAGTCCTCCCTTGAATTTTTAATATCTGTCATGACTGTTGAAATAACGATTTTGAACGTTGCCCCTACTGCTGTCTTCGTAATAATCTACATGGTGTATAGTTATTATGGAATAATACTAAGTTAGCCTCCAAAATTGTATATCCCTGTATAAAATAGTGTTATCAGACTCCTGCTATCCAGTATTGTATCGTAATTCGTTGGCTACCGTGGGGCACTTACCTGATCACCCTTGTCGTAGACGGACAGTTCTAAAGTGTTGGTGCTATTTGAATGTATGTAAGTACAAGGAAGGGTGCATACACGTTAAGCCAGGAAGAACTTACGGACCCCGATCTTACTCGAGCAGTCCAAAACTTCCTAGTAACCAATTCACAACAACTCACAAATCGACGCAGTGACTTTAGCACGATTCACGAAGAATTCTGTTTTCCCGATGCAGATCACGAAGGATGTGAGAAGAAAAATAAATTAACTACTGCACGCAGAGAATATCACAGGTACGGTACTAAGCTGTACCGACCAACTCTGATCGACTACGCTGTCAGCAAAGCGCGCACCCCACTGCACTTCTCACTTTTCGTAAATTTTCGAACAAGTGTACTTAAGGAAAGGTTCTTTGTGAGTTTTGAAAGCTCTACCCGACTAGGTTTTCTGACAAGTAAATGTAAAAACCAAACAAAAGAAACTAAAAACTCACATGACACTACAAAAATTTGCTTGATCCTACAGCTTTTCTCTGTCAACCATTCTAATTTCACAGCATTTTTTTACCAACGGAAAATTATACAAAAAATTGACAAAACTGTTATTTTGAATGAATAAATGTAGGTACTAGGTTCTTGCTACATTTTTTTGTAAAAACTTCCACAATTTGTTTCTAACGGGATTGTACGAAGTTGTTGAAAAACTTTTGAAGCCATCATTTGAATAGGATAAAAACATTTTTTTGTGATAGAATGAAATTTTTCTCTTTTTAATTCACCAACTTATAATTAATATCATGATATAAGACGTAATATTATTACGTAATTGGTATATAATTAATATCATAACGTAATTGGTATTATGGTTATTGGTAGTATTATTGATATTAAAGGCTCCTTAGAGAACTGTGATATTTTAACTATGATATTGAGAATTGAAATAATGTGAGTACTGTGAAACAGCCCAGAGACTGTTCTTACATCTAAAATAACCAAAGCTGCGGCCTGATTCCATAACGTTTGAAATTTATAAAAATTTCAAAGGCTATGGAAATAAATAGCGTTTGAAATATAATGGCGAGTCACCTTTCATGTGCATGACTTGTAAGAATTACTAAAGAAATTGAGTGCCTTTGAAGTGATAAGAAAAAGTACTATCGTTAAAAAAGAAGAGGTGATTCTCATTTCATTGCGATCTTTGATTTACCCTTTTTAAGTATGTTATTTCTTGAATTGAAATGCTTTTTGCTGGGAAATGTAAACTCTATAGAATGAAAACCTATTCTCATCAAATCTGGATCTGCCGATAGGGTTTTGTAGAAAACGACCGGACTCTTTAAAATCACACTTAATGTGATTTCTTGTAAAGTGGTACTGATAGTAGAAACTACAGATCTGTAGACACCGAAACTAGGTAATATTAAGTATATTACAGGTTAATATTAGATAAGTTCACTTAAATCTTAAAGTAAATTCTAACATGTTTGTCTATGCTGTAATGAGCTGTTACGTAATAAAGTTAAAGATTCTATATTACTCAAATTCGAAAAGGTCTGAATTTAATGACTCGGGCCGTTACGCCTTGTCATAATATATTGTTACCGGACACTTAGTCTAGTAAATAAATAAAAAAGAAACGAATATTACGTCCGAAGTGGGTATTTCCTAAAAAATAGATGTTTAGAATAAAAAATGTAGGTAGGTAAGATATGTATGTCATAATTCTGTGTCCTTTTCTTGACATACAACTTTCAAAGGTATCTTTTATGCTGTCTAAGTATGTGTATGTCAGAGGGATAGTACATTGATACATGTTAAACGATATTTCAATTGCTCTGACATGTGTCAAGAAATATATGTAATAAGTACAATTTACTAGAAGAAAGAAAATAAATATGTATTTTTATTTTATAGGTTACGGATATTATGATATGGAGAATATGTATATGAAGTTTATCATATCAATAGAAATTCCTTTATTATTATTTATTTTTATGTTCACGATTAATAATGAAAAAAAAGAAAACATTTAAAACCGTACCAATAAGGTCGACGAAGCAACAACTTTAAATAAATACACAGAAAGTAAACAAAAACAGAATTTCTGTTCTGACGAAGTATATATATTGATTTTTAAAAGATCATGTTCTCCTTTGTCACAAATATCAGAATACATAATTAGAACAAAACAAATACAAAACATTCTTCTTCAGTCTTCATCTCGCTACGTCTTTTTTTAAATCATTCCAGTTTTTAGGCCACATTCATACCGTGCCATTTTTTATATTCTCAACAGATGCAATTTTGTTTAATGTGCTATTATATTTATTTCAATTCAATTCCATTGAATTCATTTCATTTATTAAACTTCATAATGTACACAAAGATGTTATAACAATGTTAAAGGAAACAATTATGGACTCTGTCGGGTATGACGAATTCTGGAAGAGAAGGCGAACCATTCATTATCCATGACACACAGTACAATATCATTTTAGTATGTCTAGAACTACACATTTATTTTATTGTTGCTATATATATGTAATGATGTCATAGTTATAAAATATCTCGATATTATAAAATAATGTATGTGATATTATCGTATTCCATTATTATAGTATAGGGTGGGCCAAGAATTCGTTAACATTTGAATCTACCATCGCGCGCAATGTTACGGGAGTTCTTGGGCTACTTGGGCTCGATGCTACTGGAATTTGCTGGCTACAATCGTAACACATGGTTTCAACAAGATGGAGCCACTTGTCACACATCCAATGAGTCTCTTTCGGTGGTCAAGTACATGTTTCCGGAAAAGCTGATTTCCAGACGAGTCGAAATTCCACAGCCACATAGAAGTCCACATTTATCCCCAGCAGACTTTCTTTTATAAGGTTATTTGAAGAATCGTGTTTACATTAATAAACCAAATACACTACGTCATCTATAAGAAAAAATCAGCGTAGAGATGTCGACGATCTCGCGGTCTCTTTGCCGACGAGAATTCGAAAGCTTCGGTGCTTGCTTAGAAGAGTGCAAACGTCGAAATGGTGGTCATTTAGACAATGTAATTTTTAAAAAATATTTTTCACCTAATTATCTTTCTTGTAAACAAACTATTTTTTATAATATATCAAATGGTTTTTTTATATGTATTATATTATAGTGTACAGGTCTGGCAAAATCTATACTAATAGCATAGACAATCACTCATAGTGCAAAATGTTTCATTATAATTTATGCAATAAAATATTAAATACAGTAAGCAGATAGAATTAACAATCTCATCTCATATAAAAGAAGTACCAAATATTGTCTCATTTTTGTTCTGCTCCGCCTAGTACAATAAATTTAATCAGGGTAAACATTGTTTAGGTTATAAAAACCTTTTCATAACAAATACAAAGCAAGAAAAACTATCGTTGAGGAAGTATTACAAAATTTTCTCTTATAAAATGCGTTCAGGTAATAATGTTGACAGACAACAAAACTTTTTGACTGTTAAAACAATAACATTGACGCGAACATTACACAATATTTACTCTCTATACAATTACGTAGTTAATAATGTGACATATCAGTTTGACATGATTTTATGAACTTTTCTAAATTTCAAGAGGCATACTGGTTGTGAAATTGTCTTTCAATGCCACCATATATAAAAAATAGCTTTGTAAAAAGTTGTTGATACCAAATGCCATATTATTTTATATTCATGCAAAGACGATTTGATTGTAATACAATACAAAGTACGAAATAGGAAGGTAATAAAAAATAATAACTCGGTATCTTTTGTTAACACACGGCAGAGTATTTTAATTAATTATCTACATGTTAGACGGATATCGGAAGTTTGTTTTTTATTTGAACTTACATTACAATTAAGAGATAATGTAGATACAAAGTGTTTTGTTTATGAATTTTATTTCTATACTTTGTTAGACTTCACAGAATAAATTATTAAATTGTTATTGTCTATCAGCGAGAGTTCTGTAATGCTTTGTAAAAATTAATGTGGGCAATTTTTTTAATTCACCGAATAATAAAGATTTTTTTCTTTAAAATGATAACGCTCGCACTAGAAAAAAATCTCTGTGGCGGGGGATATTACAAACATACATGAAATAGACACAAGGAATACTAGAATTACTCGTAGAACAACAATTTGTGAATCACACCAAGTGTTATCTTATGTGGGGTTTAAACACACAACACTCAGCGCAATAGAAAGCTTCGCGGTGATCGCATAAGCCACTACGCTATCTGTACAATAGATTCTTGTTTGTACATATACTGAGACATTCAGAAGGTGTTAAAATATATTTGTTTCATCAGCTGAAGAGGAAATGCCGGCGGCCACTGCCGCAGATCCAAGCTCTGAGCAAAAGGAGCGGCTCATTGCCGCTGTCAAGAAGGAGGTTAAGCAGTTAATGGAAGAGGTAAGTAATGCCGTAAAGTGTTTTATGAATAATATTATCTACTTGTCCTAACATGTAGTATGTACAGCGAGACCTTACTAGAAGAGACCACTAAAATACTTAATCCCAGTTGAGCAGAGATGATCAAATGCATGAATACAATGTCAAAAAAAAATTCTAATGCTTAAATCACTTTTCTTATCTAAACAATACAAAAGTATTGTTGTAACTGCTTCAAAAAAAAAAATTACAACACACATTACCAAGTAGTTAATGTGAATGCAGCGTTATTAAAACTAGATTAGCAAAAATTTCTGAAGCTCAGAACATATATTCTGAGGTTTAGAAGTTCTTGCTGAAACGAGCAGCAAGGAGGACAGAATACTAAATTCAAATATCGTTACGATATGATATGGTTTTACATTATAATGTTCATGGAGATTTACTAAGGTTTTTTTGGTGCTAGGCTGTTACACGAAAGTTCGTACACGAAGATAGTGGAGGCGTGACTGCGTTGTGTGGAGCGGTTGAATCTTGTCTTGGCCAGGGCTTACGGCGCCGGGCGCTCGGTCTTTTCAAGACCAGCTCTACTACTGCTCTACTACATAAAATTGCCAAGGTACGTAAAAGTGTCGGCTGTGAAATTCAATATATAATATATGGTGATAACATAACAACTGAATATTTTAATTTAAATTATTTGTGTAATTTAATTACGAGTCTACAGAGAATGACATCCACGTAATTGAGCCATATAGTATATTGTTTGTAGATAGTACCCGCATGCGGTGTCATTGACGTGGGAATTATGTATTTTTATACTTAGATACGTGTGTTCGTACAAGTGTTAGCCAGTTTTTATGCTGTAAATCTCGTTGATACTAAATAAAAACATTAACACAACTAGGTGAAGCATAGAGAAGAAAAAAAACCCAATGTGTGAAATACTGATTTATGAATAATAGTTTGTATTTAAACACATTTCATTAAGGAAAATGAAGAGAAAGGAGAAAGAAAACACATAATCAGTCGCGCCCATTGCCCAAAATGACATTTATTTTGCGGCTAAAAGTCACTTTCTTTGGTTCTACTAATTTAAATAAACAAGCATATTATTTAGTTAATTTACCAGAATAAATATCACAAAGATACTTACTTGAATGACTTTGATTACATTGTACCTTGTTCCGTTTATGATGGGAGACTAAAAAAAGCAATGTTCCCATATTTAACAAAGAAAAGAGAATTCTTCAGCTTTCAAAAGAAAATTTATTAAGAATGCTTTTACATAAAGAAATTGTGACTTTCTTAGATTTTTGATCTTATTTACTTAAAAGCTCTAACTAGACAAATGATTTTGCGTAACATTAACGCCATGTGCACATAACTTATATTTGACATTATACATATGACTCGTATGTATGTTTTATTATCAGTATATGTATATCCGACGAGATGCTAAATAATAGAACTTTTAACATACAATCATCAGAAAACATACCAAACGTCCTGTATACTAAACATAATATCGTATATATATATATATATCGTATGTATATGTATATCGTATATATCGATAAATTTTAACTGGAGACAAATAGTTGTCAATGAATAGGTTTGTTTTAAATAGGCGTGTATTTTCTTCGTTTTGTCAACATCCATTAGGTGAGATCAATTTCACTATTTAACTATTCAAATAAATAATTTAACAAAAAAGTACTAAAGCTAATTAAAACTGTAAGAAGAATGATTACGGTGCGTGTGTCGTAACACGTATGTAAACTTATAAATGACATCTACAATACAATCATATTTCTAATTTCAAAATACGAATTTCAAATTTTCTTACCACATCTGATGTTTTGGCACTCAGCCTTTTGTCTCCTCAATGTAATTGGTACATTTGAGGCAAGCCACATCTTGTGTCGTGTCAGGAAATGTGTGTAATATGTCTTGATAATGACGTACCTCATAACACGGTGTTTCATGGAGAGATATTACTTTTATTACACCTACATATTTAGCTAATGTAGCCCTCATATTATATGTTGAATTGGTTGGAGAAAAAAACTGATGACTTAATTGTTCAAATTATGGAATATATTTGGTTTATTATCATATACCAAAAAATAGATTGTCAATTTGGCTGTATTTTTTTGTTGGTGGCAACTTAACATATTTATTTATATAAATATGGGTGTTCTTTTGTGAATTATTTTAAAAATATTCTTGTTGAATACCTTTATAAGAATAACAAACATTACTAAAAGATTGCGACTTAACATCACTACTGTGGTACTTCAAGTTCTTTGACTTTTAAGTGGTTTTTCAGTACCTATGATAATGCGTGGTATCCCTGTGGTTATGTTATTAATTGACACTTGAATGATTTCTAGTTGTGAGTGAAATTACATTCACGGTTCAATAAGTTCTATCATTTAATCTAAGAAATTAGGTAAAGTGGTTCGACCTGTTTAAAACCTTTGCCTTATACGCTTTCAGGATTGAAAATAATTTAAAGAAACAAATAAAATAAGTTCTTTTTATCTAGTTGTTCAAAACGCTGTAATGAAAAGCCTTCAGAAATTGTTTAATTTTATTATTTATTTTTTAAGAACTTTTGATACTGGATTTCTTCTAAAAATTCACCAATAATATTCAAGGATATTATAATACGATTTTAACATAATATCTACATATAACAAACATTAAGTTTGTTACAAGACTGCAAAAAATTCTCGCCTCGTCTAACTGAGGCCATAGTGTACGTTCATATGACATGCAATAATCGCGCGTTTTAATGTATGATCCGACGTGCACTCGTAAAACATAAGCATGTTCACATTTGGACGACTTGAATAAATAAGAGAACTGGTAAAAAGTTTATCGACAAAACGTAACTTGTTATCTAAACATAGCCAATAGGGGGTCCGATAAGATACCAACTTAGTAGTTTCCAAAGAAAATAAAAAAATTAATTCTTTATGTACAATACACGCTGTTTATTCAATCATCAACAGCATTTATTTAGTAGTCCACTGATTGACATAGGTTTCACATTAGAAAGGAGTTTTAGACCCATTACGCCACGCCAGTCATGTCTCCAGACGAACCGATGGTCGCTGGAGCCGAAGTGTACTAGAGTGGAGACCACGATTGAGCAAACGTAGTGTAGGATGCCCTACGGCGAGATGGATCGACGACTTGAAAAAGGTGACTGGCAGCGGATGGATGCGAATTGCCCAAGACCGGGATAGTTGGCGCTCCATGGGGGAGACCTTCGTTCAGCAGTGGACGGCGATAGGTTGATTTGATTTATACCACACTGGCTTTTATAACGGTGGTTTCAAATTTTGCTTCTGTTTGTTGTGGTGATGTCCTGCGCATTTTGCTTCATTAGTTAACTTTGAAGACACTCGCGAGATACCAGATGGGGTGGGGTGGTGACATTCTCTATTCTTATTCCGTCACCCCATAGAATATTAAAGTTTATTCAATAAAAGTAAGAAACTTAAACATAAATGCTACATATTTGTAGATTAGATTAAAAATTTACATTGAACCTTCACACTAAATTTAGATTCACTAAGAGAGATTTAATTTAATTCAGAGCGTGCGTGCATTCGTATCAGTGGGCTTTTGTTGAAATGATGAAAATTACATTTAGAGCTTACGGTTGTTTCGAAAATATATTCTAGCTTCGTACACTTATAATGGTCAAAGATTAATTAATTAGTTTCTTACATAATATTATTTGTTGAACATTATAAAAATGCACTTTAATTATACGTAATAAGTACGTGTAAGCTGAAGCCTATGTATTTATATAGGTTTCAGCTTAATATATAAAATATACTTAAATACACTATAAGAAATTATCATTAATGGCGCTACCTAGACAATTTTCTTTTTTTTCTTTTATTTGAGTACCTGCCATAGTGACTCTACTCTGCCTGATGGAAAGTATGAATAGAATCCAAAAGTAGTCACCATAGTCATTGCGAATGCTGACAATGTAGTATGGTGATCCACACTATGGCGACCTATTAAAATGCTTTTTTACGCCTCACTTGGGGACGTAAAAGGCATGACAATCATCGTAGCATTGTATTGCACACACTTACTACGACAACTGTCACCCCTGCATCAATGGGCCTCCGGTCTCGCACTCACCAACGAAACATGACAGCACGGATGTTGTCGCTTTAGGTTGATCTTCTGTGGGAGGATATACTGCACCGCTCATGCTGAAATCAGCGTGGCTCTACTACCTGACAAAAATTTCTCGCAGAATTCGCCTCATAATCTATAATACTAATTATGTTTTTTCGAACAGTACCTTATAATGTGGCTTTCTGTCAACCTATTTCATCAAGTAAGTTTCATATGAAGTCTATTCAGCTTAGATTACTTTCTACGAGGATTACTGTGTCTTTATTTTGTCCACGGTAATCCCTTTTACCTTGTATTATACTTATTCTCGTTACAATTCGCTGAAACAGAAACAGAAAACAATTTACGTCTTTTGTGTCCTACCCAAAATTCCGAACTCTAAACTCTTCGTCCTTCATTTCATTTGACATTCTTAAACGTACAAAATGCAACAGCAATTATTTTTTCCTTAATTTCTGTTGAATGGATGTAATATGACACTGTTTTTGTTTTCTCCACCACATAACAAACTTTATTGCGTGTACGATTGAAATATTCGTAAAGTTTTGACATCACTTACAGTCTAAAAGCAGAAACTCTTGTGTTGTCAACCCTTTGCTAATAAGATTGCTTCTAAATTATTATAAAACTTGGTTATTTAAATGGTAGGGTGGCTCAAACGTACACCAGGGAATATTCCAGAATTGTTTCTGTAATTACGTCATGTCAGAGTGACGAGTACCCATTTCACTGTCAGGTTAACTTCAAGTACCTTTTGGTGAGGAATGAAGAGACCGAATTATATTTAATTAATATTTCGATTGAACCGTTTTAGGCAGGTAGATGCTAGATTTTACAAGCAATTTCGCTCTATAAGAAAATTGTTCAATCAATTTTTTCTGAACAAAAAGTATACAATTATCTGTTTTATATTACTGTTGGAAATTGTATAATTATGGCATATATACAATTACCAAAAGTAATTAATCTCTGTGCCAAAATTTATTCACATTCATACAGTCATTCTGGCGTAAGTTAGTGACAAACATTCACACATCCATCTTAAGAAATTCTGTGATTTACAACTTCAATAACTTAAATTTTCCAATGAATTTAAACACGATTTCAGCTGTCAATTTTTAAATAGATCATTTCTCTCTCTGTGATATACAAATTTTTGGTAAAGAAATTATTTATAACCAAAATTAGAATATCTAATATAATACTTAGCGTTTAATATAAATTTAATGCCTCAAGTAGAGCATCCTGCCTCTTATTTATATTAAAATGAGTTTTTGCTACCGGAGTTATACAATATATGTTAAGAATTAAGTAGAAAATCATTCTAACTTTGAATCCTACTGAATAGACTAAGACAAGAATTCTAATCTCTCATGCAGCGAGCTTTCCTACTCACAATCGTTCACGGATATTCGCTTTGATGTAAGTTGGAAGTAGACTATTAAGTATTGTTTGAAGACAGAAATTAATCCTAAGAAAGGAATTATAGGTATTTTATAATGAGACCAAGATACGCCCAGAATTCTCATTTACTTCTATTAGTAATGCTCATCGAGACTCACTTATGAATGTCGTAAGGTAGAACTAATCCGTCTACCCTTCATAGAATTTGCGGAATATTTTCGGTATCCTATTCAGAGATTTGGATTTCTCCTTTATGTTTCGCCTATAATATATTGATTATTCCTTTTGTTGAAATGTTTTTTTTTCAATACAAAAGTAGCTTAATTTAATTTTTCTAAAATCAAGTATCTACAAGTCAATGCAGTAGAAATCGCATCATCAGTGCCAGAAATGAGAAGCAGCAAATAGACAGACATATAAAATTAGTAATGTATGTTGGATATTTTAAAAGATTCGATAAGTAATTCTTGATTAACTTCTGATTATGATTTCACAGAATAAAAAAGTTATAAGCGTCGTGCAATTCAAAGTAATGTTGTGTTTATTGCTGACTAACTCCTATGTAATTGTAAATCTTGAAACGTTACATTTCAAAGCCGTATTAGTTACAATTCTCAAATATGTGCTGACTGTCAAGTTATGAAGGTTAAATCATTATGTAGAGATTTGCGTTAGATGCGTGTAAGTATATTATATACAACGATACGACGGAGGTTATTAAAGCCACAGGTTTAATTATAAGATATATAGTTTCATAGGATGCGTGACATAGTTACCCTGAAGTAAAACAATAGTGTCGGTATCAACTTAAGACTAAGGATTAAATAAACATTGTATGTTTACGGTAATTATTACACTAGGTGTTGAAGTATATACCTTTAAATGCCGTATTGTTTCTATTAGGTTATTCTGGCTGTTAACATAGGTGAACAATGTATCGACTTGATCGAAACGCATTAATTTCCGTAAACATAAGTATATATTATGGCACGCGATAGTTTACAAGTTAGTAAACAAACATGTTGATTCAGTGGGTTCAATACATGATGAGAGAACTCTGTGGAGTCTGAAATAACTTGAGTGTTCAAGAACTAGACACGTGGGTACAACTAGAGTTATCAGCAACTTTTTACAGTTCACTTCTGGATATAGGCCTCTCCGTAGAAAGAAGGCCTTGGTCTAATATACTACGCTGGCTAGATGAGTTGGTATGGCGAACTAGAGTATCAACAATACATCAAACTATCTCAAAAAATTAACAGCAATAACAAATAAAAAATTTATGTTTTTATTATATGTTTGTTTTCAACAAATTTAAATGTAAACATATAACAGACAAAACAAATTGCTTAACTTATTGGAACGAAGTTTAGTCCATTGAAAAGTTACATTTGGGGTTGGGTTTTTTAGAGGACGTAATATAATTTTTTTAATGTGTAGGGGGGGTCAGTGTAAAGCTAAAACCAAGTTTGTGGGGTCGCCACCCTTGTCCCACGGCCGCCATCTTGAAAATAGGGGTTGAAACGGTTTTTATGATATATCTCTTAAACTATTTATTTGATAAAAAAAATTTGTTAACATTTTTTGTTGCAAATTAAATTCTCTACAACTTTGGTCCAGTAACTTTTTATCGTAGAACTATAAATAAAAAAGTTATAAGCGAAAATCTTCAGAAATTCGAGAAAAAAATTTATAGTTTTCGATATTACTTTTTTTTATCATTTTACGGAAAAATAATATCAGACCATTTTTGTAGATCGTTTTTTGAGGAACAACTTTTATTTGCATCATTTTTTCATTAAGTTAATAGCTAAGGTTTTACAGCGCTCCGAAGTGAGTACTATTGTTTAGTACTCTTAACTATACCTATATTATATGTGTGTACTAATAATATGTCATCGGTTATTGTTTTTTTTTTTTTTTATTTTGTTATTATAACTTTTTTAATTACAAATTTAGCAATATTATTAATAATTAATTAATTATTGACTCTTTTCCCCACCACCCACGAGGTAGAGTCTAGAGGCGCGTTTTTTTTTACGTGGTATCCCCATTAGGCATAATCATGGTCACTTGGGTATTTTCTACCTGAACAGTATTCTCGGTAACGGCCATCAGATTTAAAATTATTTTAAAAATCAGTAATTGTTAAATCCTGTTATGGAGTGAGAAAGAGTCAATAATTAATTATTAATAATATTGCTAAATTTATAATTAAAAAAGTTATAATAACAAAATAAAAAAAAAAAAAACAATAACCGATGACATATTATTAGTACACACATATAATATAGGTATAGTTAAGAGTACTAAACAATAGTACTCACTTCGGAGCGCTGTAAAACCTTAGCTATTAACTTAATGAAAAAATGATACAAATAAAAGTTGTTCCTCAAAAAACGATCTACAAAAATGGTCTGATATTATTTTTCCGTAAAATGATAAAAAAAAAGTAATATCGAAAAATATAATTTTTTTTCTCGAATTTCTGAAGATTTTCGCTTATAACTTTTTTATTTATAGTTCTACGATAAAAAGTTACTGGACCAAAGTTGTAGAGAATTTAATTTGCAACAAAAAATGTTAACAAATTTTTTTTATCAAATAAATAGTTTGAGAGATATATCATAAAAACCGTTTCAACCCCTATTTTCAAGATGGCGGCCGTGGGAAAAGGGTGGCGACCCCACAAACTTGGTTTTAGCTTTACACTGACCCCCCCTACACATCAAAAAAATAAAATTACGTCCTCTAAAAAACGCAAGGTTAGGGCTAAAAAATGTAACATTTCAATGGACTAGTTCCTTATCGCGCGTTGCGAAGGAGGCTAGACGGAAAAAATTCAGACGAAAAGTTGTCACGACACTTTTTGTTATAGTGTAGTAAGCCGTGCGGTGTGCGCATGTTTCTCTGTCTGTCTCTCTCTCTCTCAAAGAAAGCAAACCAATTATTTTCGTTTTGTCTTTCTATTTTGCTTTGAAAAGTGTAGTGTCGCGACGATTATTTTGTTTTGTTATGTTAAACAGGTTTTTTGTAGATTATAAATAATAAAATAATAGAAAATAATAACAATAATTAATCCTGACGGTGTTTCTGATTATTTTATAAATTAAAAGAATAAAAAAAAGATACTACAATTCCTTCACTAATTAATCGAAAGGAGCTTCGTACCATCCAGGTGTCCCTTGACACCTTTCAACTTCTTTTCAAATATAAACTGTCATCCGAGACTCAGAGGTATCATTATTTTCTTGCATCGTGGATTGGTCCCCACAGTGACATAGTATCACAATTACCTGTAATAAAGATTCAGAGCAGATCTTAACCTGAGCTTTTATGATTCATGTAGTGACAAAGTTACATAAGAAGGTTCACTGATAGTAGGATTCAATCTTCATACGGTTATAATAAAAATACGCCATATTGATTTTTGAGTTTTTGACCCAATGAGTATCATAAATTGTGATCATAATAAATATAACCGATTTCAACTTGTTAAAAGCATTAATCCTTTCACTACATCAGTATTTGAAAACTCAAAAACAAAAACAAAATATACATTTTTATGTCATAGTAATGTACAACCTATTTCAATCTATGACGTGTGATTATGGGATGAGGACAATAATAATAATAATGTCTTAATTTCTTTCATTATAATGGTAGGTAAATTACAGAAACGTTTATTTAAATTAAATTAAAGTACAGAAACAGTTTAGGCATACTACATAATAGGCTAGATGATATCTTAGTTAAATTAGTTACTTTTTATTATCTGTCAAAACGAGAATTTTGTATGAAAAATGTACTAAACACAAAATTATGACGTCACTGTTTTAGATTACTCAATTGAACAGTATATTTCACTGTATATTTGATTAAAATTCGTAATAATAAAAAAAGCTATGTCAATTGTATTTGCCGAGATGTTTCGCGATATTAGTTTTAGTAAACTGGACATTGGTATTTATTTACGATACAGTCATCTACCCAATTCCCAGAGACAAGAGTCTATCTTAAGAAATTCTGTTTAACAGATCACTAGGCTTACACCACTAGGATAAAAAAAAGTTACAACACTTGTATGTATCTTCTTTTATATCTTCTTTTATTTTTTTTATGTATACAATAAAGAAAAATAAAAAAATAAGGATTTGGCTAAACCATCCCACCATTTTAAGTTACACGGTACTATAATTTTTATTACAAATTTTTGCTACGAGTTATATTATTGATGTTCAAATATGCAAAGAATATCTTTAAAGAGTACAAAAACATGTAAAACAAATAAGAATGTAAAAAAAATAAAAACGTTTAATAATTTTTATTTCTAGTAAGTTTTTCAAACATAACCCGTCTTAAACTAACCCAAACAGGGCGACTACAATGTAATATGAAATACGATCAGCTCCACTGCACTCCTTGGGGACGGAATACTATTTCTGAAATTGAAAAGGAACCCTTCGGCGAAATATAGCCTATTAAATAATACATAATTGAAATAAGTGGTGGCATTCGGGTAAAATATTGTACAAAATACACACACAAATAAAAAGTTCTAGTGATTTCCTTTGGTAGTATGGAGAACATTCTTACTTCTTACAATCGATAAAACATTTTGAAAGTATCCAAAGTTTTGCTTCTCTTGATACCTTATTACTAATATTCTTCCAACTGGTTCTACCTTCTCCCTTCCTCTACAGGATAACTCGTGCTAGCCTTGGAAGTCACCGTTTCAGAATGGTAGACTTACGCTCCTGAATTAAATGGTTCGGGTCTTCCTTGCTGTGCAAATTAGTTAAAACCTGAAACTCACTACGTGCGTAGGTGTTTCCGTCCTATTATAATCCTGGGTTCTTTAAGCGGGACGTAAAGACGTATTTCACTAGACCACTGTAGCGTGGGTCGCCGTACTGTAATGTCGGCATTCGCAATGAGTATGGCGACCACCACTCTTGGATTCTGTTCATGGTTTCCATCAGGTAGAGTAGAGTCACTTTGGTAGGCTTCCAAAAAAAATGTAACTTTGACATAGTTCTTGTATTATATCAGTGCGAAACCATACTTAATTTATAATTTATTCTGTGTTTCAATGACAAGCTTAACCAGCATTATTTAATTAAAATGTTAGTCTTACAAAGATTCCACATTTTTAATCTCAGGACCTACAAGTAATTGTGTCCAAAACAAAATAAATGAAATAGGTAGGTATATTATTAACAAACTGTTCGTGTGGCTTGTCAAAGTGTCAACTAGCTGTCATGTACATATGTATGACAGGAAGGAATATACCTATATATCTGGGCTGACAGTAGAGGTCGACAGATATAATATCGATCTTCCAACATTAGGTGTTTGCGAGTGTGAATGGGGCTACGTTGTGTTCTAATTGAAGTAAATGTTTTCGAATTCGATTAAGACAGCATGAATATTTGACGGAAAGAAATTGATGTGGTCTACGTTTATGATATTTCGCTCAAGATTTGACGTATACTCATAATGAATTTACATTGTCAGTCATACTAGACGAATTTTATATTTTTAATATCTGTTATAATTAATAGTTACATACTTGTAGGATTATTTTTGTTTAGTCAAAAAATACTGTGAGTAAAAGTAGAGACAAGCAATCATATCAGATGTATTATCGTAGAATTTGCTCAATAATAAAGTATGTATCATAATAACTAATATCTGAACTATAAGTAAATATACTTCTGAATGGCCAATCTCACAGATTTCAATTTTTTGATTCTGGAATTGCGAGATTCTCTCGATAATAAAGCGTTTTTTATAATAGCCAATATTTGAACTTTAATTAAATATGAATGCGATCATCTGATCTAGTAATAATTGGTCAATCATATGTTGCACAAATTATGCTTGGTTTTGTCAATCAGCCTGTAAACAAGTATCCATAAACTAATTTTCTGGTTAGTGCCATGTTTTCTTTATCTGAAATGAAACGATATCTGTTACAGTACGCCCACGCTCAAAGTAGGTCAGAACACACGTAGGTAATTGTTGCGAATACTATTAACCTTCTTGAATAGATTATCTATTTTGGACGAGTTTGCTGAAGTGAAATTGTTCCAAATGTAGACGATTAGGTTTTGTTTGATATTGTACGACCTATAGAAGGCAATAGGCACAGGTTATGTGATTATTCTATCGATTGACTTAGATATTCACCGGGCATAGCTGCTTTAGTGAATCGGATAGGACGGGAGACTACGGCACAATGCCACCGCCCTGGGTCCGAACGGGACTCCGTCCAGGAAATGTCGAAGGATTGCCCTGCGTGGTAGTCCGGGCATCGAGTTCTGGTCGGACAGATCGAACGAAATCTGTCACTGGCGAGTGGTGCAGGATGGGAAGCCACGATCTTCGTCTGTGACAATATTATGCTCTAAAAGGATTCCGCAGAGCGGGATCCAGAAAGGGCTAATCACCGTCTAAAGGTCACTGCGAACACATCTTGAGGCAATGTGACCGCTGGAATCGACCCAAGGCAGGTGACACTCTGGTGCGGCCGGGAGGTGTCATCTGGGGCGGGACGCTGCTCTGTCTCTTACTGCGTAGAACAGTGAGAGATGCGATAGCGTCCTACCCTGAGGTATGAGATGCCCGGGATGTACCTCAATCGTGAGGTACGGCAGAACTCCAGAAGTCGCTAATGCACTCCTGGAGCTCTTCCCGACTGCCGAGGTAAGCCACCATGATGTTTATTAGGTAGACCGGTTCTCCAGGAGTCCCACACACGTTCTTCGTTCCTCCTACGGAGGGTATGCTGCGAAAAGCATACCCCGTGTTAAGAAACAAAGGTGAAACTTATGTCAACCAGTGAACCACTAAGTAAACCTTGATAGTTGAATAAACACAAGAATCGATTTTTTAATACAGTCAATCAACAGATTTTACAGTCCACTGCTAGATTTAGGCCTCTCCTTCGAAAGGAGATTTCGGTCTACTATACCACACTGGCCAGACCGGTTGATTTTTGGAGTTTGTTAAGTGGTTCCGGTTGTCTGAGATCGATAACTCCTACCACAAGTAAAGTGGTTCAAAATGTAGGATAACTTATCTATTATACTTTGCTGCACATGTCACTTCGTACATTTAGAGGTTTCTCGTTTTAAAAGTTTAGACTTTCGTATAATCTAACCAATATGTTTGCCGTTTAATAGGCTAGATGACACCTTAGTCAAATTACTTACTTTTTATCATCTCTTAAAATGACAATTTTGTATAAAAAATGTACTTAATACCAAATTGTGACGTCACTGTTTTAGACTACTGACTACTGACTGACTACAATTGAACAATTTATGTCACTATATATTTGATTGAAATTCGTAATAATAATAAAAAGCTATGTTAATTGTACTTTCCGAGATGTTTAACTATATAAGTTTTAATGAAGTGGACATTGGTATTTATTTACGATACAGTCATCTGCCAATATGTAATGATATTGCGTGTATGGTTTACTTGGGTTGTTTTCCGCAATCCTATGGTTATGTGTATTATTTTCGTAATTCCAAGAAAAAACCAGGTAACTCCTCTATGTTACTAAGGATCTCGGAGATTGAGTCTGACAAGCCAAATATCAACTTGGTACAGTATTTTGCAATCTGTTCAGAATTCTATGAGTACCCTAACAGTACACAAATACAAAAAATAAAAAAAAGTGTGCAATAAAAATACGAGTTACGATAAAATTGTAACAGCTTTATTTTCCTGGATTAGTGGCGAGTACCGTGGACCGAATTGATGTGTAGGCGTAACAGAGGTGAACAAACGATTAAAGGCTTACCCTTGGACAGTGTTTAACTTTTGTGGGTATTTTTGCAACTTCTTGCTTTCACGTCCACCGTTAATACAGTTTGAGAGGATTAAAAAATATATTTTTACGTTTTAAATGTTATTGGTCTGTAACATCTTTCTTTTCACTTTACTACAAAGTGTGAGTATGATTTCGTGAAAAGGGACGAAATTGTGTAACAGGCGAGTAGTGAAAACACGCGAAGTTGTGTGCTTTTAGAAATCACTTCCTACGTTTGAGTATGATAAATTAAGAGTGCCTTATGTAACGTAATATCTAATCTGTCAATTAAAAATGGTAGCATCATCTAATTTTTAGTAAGGCTCACTCATTTATGAATTGTAACTGGACATTGACGTGTTTTTATTTATGTAATTCATTAGTACCAGCTATACATCATAGAAAAGTACATAACGTCTAGATTTATTTGTGTTTAGTCCTGGATAGTTAATACTAATTTGCTTTGTGACATAGAGCCAGAGCCTATGACAGCAATGTGCTCGTGTGTTAGATGCCCGCTTGATGCAAACATTAACATTTATATACGTCTTGATATTCATGTATATAGAAATGTATTCAATCACAGATAAATATACATAACATAAAATATAATTATTTGAATGCTTTGTTGAAACATGTGGCACAAGCGTAATATTTCATATTTTCAAATTTTTCTGAATGTGGTCCTCATCTTAATTATCATAATTATCTTTACATTGTCAATTAACATTAAACCTTAAGTTATTTACTGAGTGTATATATGGCAATAACAATTAGAGCTTTTCAAATTAAAACTAAAAATACTTCTTGTAGAAATTTCGATGTTACAGAGGCAACCAAGTGGATCGGGTAATAGCACAATCTTGTTAGCGCCGCGGGCGACGCCAACTCACTGGAATATTCCATAATCTAACCTCAATAATGGAAAAAGATTTCATTGCAAACTATACTATAGCATAATGATTTATTATTAAACAATAAACTGACCAAACCGTGTGTTGAATTTAGTGATAATTGGAATGTGGAATTTAAAACATGTTTAAGTATTATACTGTATTTCAATATGAGTGCGTACGTAGTTGCGAACCTAAATAACACAGCGAGATAGGTAAAAAAGGAATATTTGTATAAATAGTGTACGGAGAACATATATCGTGTTCTGTTTCGATATTACTGTATGTAAAGAAGAAATGAGCTCAGATTTATTATATTTTCTTACTTGTTTTTGAATATATTTCGGCATTCAATTACGTACAAAAGAAGAGCATAAAAAGCAAAGGAAAATATTTTTTAAATTAATAAAGAAAAATGTTTCTGACAAAGTGGCTATCCGCCACCTGACAAGCCGCCTAAAGTTTTGGTTTGGAAAACAATAGGCGAAGGATATCAATGAGGTTCTTCCACTCTGCTAACGAATCACAATAAAAATTAAAAATGAAAAACCCGACCCCGAAAGAAAAAAACAAATTCAGTTTAAAAGTGTCGAAAGCGATTAAAATAATTTCATTATCAATACACACATAAAATAAAACACAAAATAAATTTTAATACGCAACATATTAATTGCAAAAGTCGGTACCCATTTGGATAGAATATTTTTTAATTATTTTTACGTAGTTGAGTTTTTCATTTCTTTTATTTATTTTACACTTTTTAGTCACTGTGGTAATTGCCACATCTAGCGCAAACAAAAATACATAGGTACTACAGCGTCATTTAGCGAAGATACATAGAACTACAGAGCAACTATTAATCCTGAATCGCGATATGGAAATTCTCACGACGATTAATATCGGGTTGTAGCCCACCAGGCATGATCACCTCGCTTGGTCGCAGGATTCTCCCTTTGTACAAGGAGGGTATAAGGAGGGACATGACATTCGTTCCCTCCACAGTCATGATTATAAATTTCATTTTTTGTTATGTTTATTACAACTTTCGTTAACGGTTTTTAATATTCTATTGGTTCTGCTTAAATAGGTTATTTATTTACTTATGTACGTTAAAAACGTTATGGTGTTGGGGTACACTATTAATTTGGCAATAATTACGTCGGTATTCTTTTCTTGTTTTATAAACATTACATTACTTTGTTTGATTTTTATCACTTGGGTATGGGTATTTTTTGTTATAATCTATATTTTTTTTACTCTAACATATTTTATTTATTTGGGTTTACAATTATCACTTTAATGTTCACAAACCTACCTAGACATCCGCGCATGTCTTGTACTGATAAATAAATAATATGTTTTTTAAAATTAAAATGTGGTCGCGTTATATTTAAGAATTCTCATGATTACCTCTTTAGTGCAATACCCACATTGCAAATTCTAAAAAACTATTTTTCTTTTAAATTATAGCGTCCCTTCGTCGTCAAGTTCGTTTTATTTTTCGCGTTACCAATAAGAACATTTGGGTTACCAAGACGAATCGAAAAATATGTTAATTGTGTAAGTTATGGCACTGGTTTGGATGATATGAGATAATAAAAACGAAAAACATAAGCCGTCCTTGGCAGTTACGTGGTAAAAAAAAGTCATTATTAACAATTCTTAATATTCTACACATGCTGTATAAAAACCCGAAAAAGTATTTTTTTGCAATTAGAGATAAATCTTATATTAAGTGTTATTTTGCGTGATTACGTTAAAAAAATCATAACCCGGTGTAACTACGCCGAATGCTAATATCATTATGTTGTTAGGTAATAAACCTGAGCTCGTAGCGCGTAGTAGGTACAGCTGAGGCGTAGACCGATCGATTTACGTAGACTGAGTGACTCGCTTTGTCAATAGCTGAATAGGTAAAGAACATACATTATGTAAATGTTTTCTGACCGTTTCTAGATCTTTATTATGCTGGCGCTCAACTCAACTGCTAATATCTTATGTTTCTAGAAAGATACAATAGTTGTATAGGAATAGCTGTGCAGGACCATAAATGATATTTATTTCCACAAGTAAGTCTTTACACATATACTTTAACACTAAGGGAGGATCCTCCGACCAGGCGAGGTGATTATGCCTGGCGGGCCGGGCTGGAGGATTTGGAGATCGTTAATAGTAACGTCCTCCTTCTTTTCTACCAGTTGACCTTCCATCGCCGGAGTAGGCTCCAATGCTTCAACTTCTGCGTCATTTCTTTCTTCTCATAAAGGAAGATTTAGATACGCAGATCTCCCTGGTCTTACAGCTCTGAGACGTACGTGAGTCTTCTTTCGACAGGTCAACAAACACCAGTCCCGCGGCGCCTAGATGAAACTGGAGAGTACTAATATGACACCTTCCTTGCGGCGTGGACCGTGTACCTCAGCACATTGGATGTCTTGAGTAATTTATTCAGCATGAGTAGACACAAGATACTCGGGCGCAAAATCTAATTTTATTTTCCAAAAGTAATATGGACTTATCGCCTTTTTAGTAGTTTAGCATACGTACGGCTGGTGAACAGAGTCTAGAGACGTCCGTTCACTTGGACGTTCCGAACACTGCTAAACGGTTAATATTAGGAAGTTGTATATATGTTAATCAGTGCGAGAATTTCGATATCACGATACAGGATTAGTTACTCCATAGTTTGATGTATCTTCGGCAGATGGCACTGTAGTACGCCTTTGTTTGCGCTGTGCGTGGAAAACGCCACAAAAGCTTTTGTTTGGTAGAAACAACATTCATTGCCAATAAAAATTGTTGTACTGTCTAATTAAAAAAATAATTATGTAGTGATAAATATAAAACCATTTTTATTTTATTTAATATATATATAAACACACACTGTTATTTTATTAATACAGCTATAATGAGTGTTTTCTTAGTAGGAATATTAACAATCTGCGAAGTTACACGATTTGAGTTGGGTACGTTCGCGATGGTTTAACAATCGTGACATCGTTATCGGGATTCTGTACTATTTTTTGGTGGTAATAATATCGAAGTTCTGTAGAAAATTATTGTCGGATTGATTAGGGCTCCTACTGTGCGTAACGATTTCCACAAATATTCATATGGCAGCTGGAATCGACAGATTAAGGTGCTCTCCGAGCCATAGAGGGATCTTATAGCACAGATTATCTTCTTTCCTATCTTAGGGGGTAATCTGTGTTTACTTTTGTAATATGTTAACCTACTAGGTTACTACCGAGCCACGAGTACGTGTAACTATAAATAAAATAAATTAAACTTCAGATTATATCTGTAACGAATCTGATTATATCTAATATGTATGAATACTGCGTGAGATGTATGAAATCATTATTATTCAAAGTGTTAATAACCTCGCGAATATTAATTGCATTTGGAGTAGGGTTGAAGGCTTTGTAATAGTTAACAAAATAACAAATGTAGTTTCTCTGCAAAGCGGTGGTTATTTTGCTTTGTAATAGCCGCAATAAGTAGAATTTATAAACTAAATACCCTCGATACAAAATAACATAAACTAAGGTCATTGACCGACACATTTCTTCTGGAGTGCATTAACATTTTATGATGTATTTTCATTAGGGCTATCTACTGTGACGTCACATACTTCGATTCTAGATTATTTGTGTTTACATACGAGTTACGTCATTTATCTACCTACGTGAAGATAAAAAACCAAAGATTTTTGAAAATGATATACGATTTAAGTGTTTTATTGTAAACATCTAAATAAACACATTAAGAAATGTTCATTATCATTGTTCCGTGTGATGGCAGATTAAGAATACGTAATGTACCCGTGTTCATCTTTCAGCAAACTGCGCAGAACTCATCTGGTGAGCGTGATATACTCGTAGTTATCCAAAACCTTTTTCTAAAGATAGGCCTGTTTCCAGCAGTGGAATAACTAAACCTGATGATGATTTAGTCTCACAATCAATATTGTAAGTATTATCTCGGATAATACTTTTAAAGGTTTGCTATGATTCATTCTTTAATGCTGTTAAGTGTGATAGGTGCCTAAAGGTTTTGGTAAGGCTAAACAAACACTTGATATTGGTAATGACAGCGAGCACACGTGATTGTTGACCGGCCGTGAAGTAATTTATGTATGATAATATATTTTGAATATCAAAAGCAATCTTTTATGTAATAGCTGGTAAACGAGCCAATATCCGTCTGACTACCGAATATAGTCTCCCAGAGACACAAGTGCGTTCCCATCCTATGTCCCCCATTCCAATTACGGTAGGAGTTGATCCGACTGTTTGTTGATTTGGTTCGTGGTTGCTTAATAAATCATATTTTGTATGCAATAAAAATAAAATATTACAATATTCCATTCTCGTTAGTGTAAAACACCTTATAATAAACCTTTAAACTGATTTATTTATTTTATTAAACTACGATTGAAGATAATTACATTTGAACTTCATTTGGAAGCTAATTATCAATTATAGAAACTATTAAGTTCTGTACTCGGTTTCTAATTATGAAACTGTAATTCAGTAATTAGGTTGATCACGCCTCCGATGAAGAAAACAATAATGACTTTGCGTTTGTGGTATTCACGAAACTTCTCTAATGAATTTATTTAACACAGCGCCAAGCCTATTAATATATATTTTTTTTATTTTACGATCCTGCCAAAGTGACTACTCTGCCTGATGGCAAGCATGAATAGAATTCAAGAGTTGTGGTCATTGCGAATGCAGACAATGCAATATGGTTACCCACATTATGGTGCCTTAGTAAGATACTCCTTCACGCCTCGCTTGGGGACGTAAAAGGCATGACAGTCATTGTGACACACATATTATATTGTACACACTTACTACGATAACTGTTACCCCTGCATCAATAGGCTCCGGTCTCACACTCATCAACAAAACACGATAGCACAGATGCTGTCGCTTTAGGTTGATCTTCTGTGGGAGGGTAGTACTGACCCTGTCGAACCGGGTTCGCATTCGCGCTGATATCAGCGTGACTCTACTACTTAAAATATTGGCTTTACAGGCACTTGCAACTCCTGAGTTGCAGGTGGTTATGGACGGTTGTTATTTACTACCAAATGTTAGTTTACAGTTTAAGATTTTCGGATAAAAAAATGACGAGACCTCATGTAACTGAAATAATTATTAAATGATCCAGTTTCTTTTAGTTTTTCTTTGGTTATTAACAACAAGAATTAATGGCAATACTTTTATATAAATGCATGTGTAAACTTATTATTAACTTTTTAAACCAAGTACGTAATGTAGACAAACAAATTCTATTGACAAACCAGTTATTGGCTAAAATTAAAATAAATAAACTATATTATATATTAACAAAGTATGTGTGTCAATTTATTTAGCAGGCATCGATCAAATACTAAGTGACAAGGTTACTGTAGTACAATTTCGTTGTAGAGCAGCCGGGGGGAGGAAGGAGGGGTCGTGTCACTAAATGAAATGTGACCGCTTTTCCTTATCGATTTTCTATACGTAAATAGTATATATATAAGAGTATGTTTGCAAAACTTGATGAGATGGTAAACTGTACCGACGTACTGACCGATTCTTTACTACTTACGATATTGATTTATGTCCTAAAGGCTAAAGGCTTTAGATGAAAGAAAATGTAAGGAATGTAAGTCTCTTATGTTTAGTTAAATAGAGTATCATTTAGTATTTAAATTTATCATTAAATATACGCCTGTTTTCCAGGAGGGTTAGACAGAAACATATAAAACTTTCACTTTTCGCCAGTGTTTTGGTCCCACGTAATAGTTGACGAGCCTATTGCCGCTAAACAAAATGTTTTGTATGCCAGAGCCTCAGTCCATCCCAATGCACCCTTTTATATTTACTTACCTACTGTTTAAAAGTGGTCGTGAGTTTTTTTAATCGTTTCCTTCTCACAAGATTGAACAAGCATCGACATAGACAGAGTGTGTTTTCCCCGTTTGTATTAACTTACTAAAATAATTGTTACGACTTGAATCTCATTATGTGACAATCCATATCTTTAAAAGAAAAAGAAACTGACAGACTCATTTACGGACTGATCGATCAACACATAGTTGAAATAGATAGGTCTGGTAGCGCTGGTAATGTAATTTACTTATTGGGTCTTTGAGAAAGTAACTTTAAAATGCTCGGAGCTTACAACCAATTATACGAGTATAATATTGACATGCTTGATCTAGCGTTTACAATGTCTAAATTCTATAGGCAATACTTAGTACTTTCTTTATATTTGGCCAACTTTTACTTTATCAATGTATACCCAATTTTCTCCTCCTTAGTTCCAATTATGGACTGAAGTGAATGGAAACCAAACTTTGGGAATTAGATTAGTCAATTACAATTTTGTAGGATAATCTACGCAATAAGTACTTTATTGTCACTAAATAATGTTTCAGAATATTTTTGTATATATAGTTACAAAGGAGTACAAAATGCACTTATATAAGTTAATAATGAAAGTAGAATCTCTTTTACTTTACCTACTACTATCAAGAGTCTTTTACAGTCCACTGCTGGACATAGGCCTCTACTTAGCAACTAAGTTTTGGCCTACTACCATACTGGCTAGACGGGTTGGAATAGGGTTTGTTTCAAGTTTTACTTCTCTTTGTAATGATATTTTCCTGAGTAGTTTGTTCTCTTAGTCTCCTCTTACGACACCCACGGGATGAATAGGGGTGGTAACACTATGTACTCTTAATCCGTCACCACACGCATGGATTACCTACTGCTATACCTACCGAATTATTCTAAGTATAATTTCAAAATTATGATAATCCAGTCTAAACCACTATGAATGGAAGGCAAGATAAGCTAACATACTTGTATTAGCAAGAGTCTTGGTGGCGCAGTGGTAGCGTTTGTGACTGCTGTGGTTTCGGGTTAGATTTTTGGGTCGAACTAAACGTTTGTATGATCTGCAAATATTTATTTCAGAGTTTGGGTATTTTCTATGTATATATGTATTTATATTAGTTGTCTAGTACCCATAGTACAAGCTCTGCTTACTTTGGGACTAGATGGCGCTGTGTGTCAAATGTCCGAAATATTTATTATTATTCTCTTTATTACAATTATAAGCATGTTAATCACATTTCTAAATACATGCATATTTAAAAATATTAAAAATAGTAGACCACCGTCATCGGATACAGGGACTAGACACCGGTGGTTAGGGCTCCAAAGACCGGAACCTACTCACTAAACGGGCTGTGTCAAGGAGGATTGCCTTCTGCATCAGGCCCTTGATCCTACCTTCTAACGTGAGCCTCTTAATCTACTTCTTCAAGTGCCATCTTCATTTTGAATGTGAGATACTACGAATCTAAGGTAAGCCTCTTAAGGTTTTGGTCGAGGCTCTTGGCTATTAATTCGTGAACAGATATTATTATTATTATGTGTCTAAAAATGTTTACTTTATATCTATTGCCACCCCTTTTGTTGAAATTATATCTAATCGCTTGGTCTATACATTTTTAATAGCTTAAGGGTTCTAATGTGTTTTAAACAAATTCATCTCCTCCTTGATAATATAATCTAAAGTGTTAATAGAGTTTATGTTTTAATATTCCAAGGTGAAACCAATTTGAATATTGTGATTGCCATCCCGAGATGTGAGAACCGCATGAAAATGTACAATACAATGGTACTCGTATAATTGAGATGTATACAGCTCATTTCTAAAACAAATTTGTGAAGCCCCCACGGTGTGTAAAACAATTGAATTAGATATGGTATGCGTTTAAATATACATTAGCTATTCTAACAAGTGTTTTGTCTTCGTGCGTGATAAATTTCAGAGAATACAAATTACGTAGTTCATTTTGCCTTTTTTCGGTAAAAGTGAGAGAATTGATCAAGTAATTTATTAAACTTACAAAATAATAACAGAATAAACTAAAAATAATAATGAACCTTTAGAGCAGAATGTCTGTACTATTTGATACTTGGAAGAGATGAGACATTTCAGGGGTTTTGATTATTTCAATAACGATTATGTAGTTTTTGGCCAGCGTGGTGTAGTAGGCCAAAACCTTCTTGCTAAGGAGAGACCTATGTCCAGCAGTGGACTGTTAAAAGCTGTTGATGATGATGTGGGTGTAGTTCTTATTATAATGAGCGATAAATCGCAACCCATCTTGTCTAATTATGTATCAGATTTCTAAGAACGTTTAAAGAACTTAAATATAAAATAATTTAGTTTTTGCTCAGGATATTATTTTTACCACATCAAACAAACTAGGCAAGTAGATAAAATACCCCAGTAATTTTCTGTACTCAATCATATGGCTCCAAAAGGAAAATTCCGTCATCTATTAATTATCGGCGATTCTGTTGACACAGCAGCAATTCGTTATAATGCGTAAAATGGAATAAGTTCCTCAATAATTCGAATTGACGACTATTGCGCCTATTTTTCCTGATTCAATGGAAAAGAAAATTCTTTCGGATATCTAGCTCTTACGTAATATTGGAAAGGAGAAGTATGTGATGTTTCCATTGAAAACCACCTCTACTGATGACCTCAGGCGTCTTACTCTGGGGAGAATTCAGACCATCTGATTTTTGGCTGCAATATATTAGAATAATTGAACCGTTTAAGACTATATATATTTATTTTACTTGAATAACTTCTTAGTTGGAGTTCATTATTATCTGGCATCAGGCCCTCTTACGAGTAATAGGGAAAACGTATTACAAATTAGGCATCTATCTCGCTCTTCATAGAATGAGTAAAGTCGTTAAATATTTTTAGAATGAAGTAATTATTCGTTATATTATGTACTGGTTGAGTTTAAAATAGTGTTGTTTAAATGTAAGAAGCTGAATATTGTATTCATCGTACTTTGGTTTAAAAATAAATAACACTCAATGTGACAGAAAACTAAATTATAAAACGGTATAACTAGCTGAAAATAATTAAGCTCTGTCTAAAATCCGGCTTATAGACAATAACAAAACAACTTACCCATATAGCACGGACAGTGTTGAAACTAAACGCATTTATCAGCCTACAAAACTAATCAAGGTTATCCGTGCGTGTCCGGTCAATAGCGGACGGCGCCACCATATCTGTCATCGTATTCGCATTTAAAGCCAGGAATTAAAGCAAAACAAGAATGGTTCGTTGGTTCACTTCAGTTAATGCCTATTGTGTTTTAATATATACTAAAATACCTAATTATTCTTAAATAGACGGTATAATGATACCGTCAGCAAACTAATGAGGTTGCTTTATAAAAAATATATCGATTATTGTCTCATAAATACAAAGAGTAAAATTCAACTTAACATTAAAATTATTCATCATCAATTTATCATTGATATTGTTACGGTTTAGTCAAACTTTTTTTTAATTTTTGACTCAAGCTTTTTGTTTAACTCGTCATTATAATCTTAAATAACATATAAAACTAAATAACATGAAGTAGTTAACTCATCAAAATCAATAGCAGATCATGTGGATAGTTGTGAATTTACATAAACGTTGAGTACATATACATATATACTCGTATTTATCCAACTATTACCTGCTCTACCTTGAAGTGTGAACGACGTGAGTCCAAAAACTCGGGGAATTACCTAATATCGACTTTTGACATAGACCGACCCGCCTTCAACTACTACATAATAATAAATTTCAGCTGCAAGTGGTGCACCGGCTGATTGACGAAAGGGGCTCTGGCAAACAAAATATCTCCATTAGCGGCAATAGAATCGCCACCTATTACGTAGGATCAAAACACAGGCGAAAAGTGGGCGTTTAATATGCCTTTGCCTACCCCTCCGGGGAAACTGGCGTGGTTTTAATTACTTTTCAATTTCATAGAATTTTCATACAACCAATCTTGAATTCATTCAATTATATCTGAAACAGAATTATTAATATCGGTTCACAAACGACGCACATATTGTGTTACGTGCAAATAAAAATATTCAATGGCAACGTTATAGATAGTCTCCATCTATATACAATTTACAATCAGAACAAACAAAACCGGTATTTATACATAAGATATTTTAAGAGGGTATTTATACATAATTAACAAAAAAAAATTAAAATAACATAATTATTATTCAGATACGTGCTTACCAATAGGTATAGATTACCGGAAATCGTAGACACTAACTGAATAATTTGTCACTTGTACATTCGATATTTCATCAACAAAGTTGCACGTATCGGACTGTATTATATTGGTTTTGTATGTTGACTTGCTGACCGCACAACCACTCAACGGATTAGAGTCCGTAGCTAAGTAAAGAACAATAACGGATTAATGGAGGTGGCTCTTAACTATATGAGGGGTATTTAAACTACTGTTTCAACTCCAGCACAAATGGCATCCGTATAATGTTGTATGAACATTTTAGTAACGATTTATTTGTCTGAAGTCACCATGGAGCCTTGTTATAAAAATACTAACTGTACTTGACACGTTTCACTGTGATACGAGTATATTGAGGCCACATTGATGAGAAATGAGGAACAATACTGATAACTTTTGAATGGGGTTATACGTCGTGTCTAAATTTCAACTCAATCTGTGCTTGAGTTTTTGAACTCAATTGGTGTATTACTTTTTGAGTTTTTGAAGCGTTTATATTACATTTTTAAAATAGATAAAAGCCATCTGTGGATTGTTTTGTATTTTCTTTTTTTTTTCTATATTAAGAGCTTGCCAAAGTGACTCTACTCTACCTGATGGAAGGAAAGCATGAATAGAATCCAAGAGTTGTGGTCACCATACTCATTGCAAATGCACACAATACAGTAATGGTGACCCATACTATGGTGGTCTTGTGAGATGCTTATTCACACCCCGCTTGGGGACGTAAAAGGCATGACCGTCATCGTGACAGTATAAGGTTTACACAGTTACCACAATACCTGTTACCCCTGCATCAATGGGCCTCCGGTCTCACACTCACCAACGAAACACAACAACACAGATGCTGACGCTTTAGGTTGGTCTTCTATGGGAGGGTAGTACTGCCCTGGTCGAGCCTGCTCGTTCGTACTGAAATCAGCGTGACTCTACTACCTATACCGTGTCAAAATACGAGTTATGCAGAACTTTTGGGTTATAAACGTTCACAAATAAACTTAACATTTTTAAATGTATAAGATATCATATACATATATCAAGATGTTACCACTGAACGGTTCTTTACGTTAGTCGCTGCAATTCAAGATATTCCGACAACCTACCTTCAGTTAATCTTACATATTCGTTGATGAAACAATTGAAATAAAATAACTGTGACCGGAGCTCCGCGCGGACGTCACTTTCTCGGTCGGAATGGTGGGCAGATGCACACCACGGTCCCCGATTCGGGAGTTGGCCGCAAAAAGGTCAGCAAGCAGATTCATTTTCTCTTGCAGTTAATGGACATACGATCCGTCGGGACATTTCAGCGGTGGTAGCGAGGATTAACAGTGATTGGACTGCACTTTGGCCAATTGCCAGAACTTTCGGCTACCCGGAGGGTGTGCAATGAGCTCTCAGCCAGTCCGTGCAATGCGCTGGGCATCCGCTCTAATGTAAGCCCTCTTTCATTCCCTAGTAGCTTTGTTGTACGCTGTTTTTAGGCGATCAATGTTAGGATGGCCTAGGGCGGGGGCCCTGGCCCATGCGCATTAGGCCATTTGCTTGTGTGCAACAGCATGCGTGCACTCGTGATTGAACCAGGGGCCGGCCTTCATACTGGTGACATCACTCTAGGGAATATAATATTGTATAGCGACAGTGATCTCACCAACAACGTCAGATGCAGTTGGCGACAGATCTCTATCTTTAAAGCAGCGTTGAGCCCATGGAATGGATGCAAAGTTCTAAAGAGAATATTATGTATTGAATTTTTCTGCGATCAATATTAAACTTTATTCATTTGTTTCGTGAGTTGTTATTTGTTTAATACCTTGTTCAACTATCTGTATCCGTTATCAGCGTTATAAGTATTGTATCGTCAATTATATTATTGGTATGTTTCATTATCGTCGAATATTATGACGTATTTTTGAGTAACCGCGGGCTATTGGTTTTAGTTGTTCACAAAGTGGCTTCAAACTGAAAAGGGTTAATGGATTTTGTCAGCTAATGGAGAGGTTTAATGTCAGCCTTAATCTACAATACACACACAAATTATACGGATTTTTGAAGGCTTCACAAATATATTATTTGTTTTTATCTCTGTGGTAGGGAATATTTATTTAAAGAAGATATTCGGTAATTTTGAAGTCAATGTCATCTTTTCCTAGCGGGAAGGAAGCGAGGGCAGCCATACTACCGTGTTAGTCAACACGAATAGTAGTAGTAACCTAATCACGAGCGCCCGTAGTTTAGCCTTGGGCCCCCGAAATAGCAGCCAACTCTTTTTTGTATATCAGGATATTGGCCACGTCGGAATCTGTGGCTTGAATATAGCTTGGTTACAGCCGCTCAGACGTTTTCAGATTGTTATATCAAGAGGTTTCAGAATGTGAGAAAAAGTCAGAGCCCTGGGTAATTCAGCCCAGCTTAATCGTCGTGTACTCATCCTTCCAAACATTTATATATATTCAAATAGCACCAACACTTTACAAAAGTCGATCTGCAACGAAGGTAATCAGAGCTAAATATCACACAGAAGTATTGACCTCTTTTTGAAAAGTAATAGTTACCTTGACTTATAGAAAAGAATAAAGAACTGTACTATTATTGTCAACTTATTTCGGTTATTGTTTTTTAGGCTTTCTTCTTTTGGCTGGCCAATTGGTTTACTGATTGGGGTGCGCTACATGACTTAGAAAAATATTACATAGAATAACCATCACGTCCCGGAGTGTTTATTAATACGAAACGCTTAACAACGAATGTACACTACTACAAAAATATGAAGCTGTAACCATGTGATCTCGAATAACCAAATCTCAATTCACCATCACTTGACAACGAATGCACGCTACTACGAAAACCTTGACACCGTAACTTTGCGATTTCGAATAACTAAATCTGTAATTCAACAACAAATCACTTAACAATGAATCGAAGATATCACGATGAACTTATCACCGAAATCATACGACCTCACACATCCAACGCACCACGTTTTTCGTTGTATAATGACCCTCTCAAGGCAAATTGTTGTATGATGATTCTATGTCTGGATGTAATTTATCTATAATTGTGTATGTATTTAAAGTTATTTGAGTACGTTTATCAATAATTTCATAACTATAGCACAAGTTCTATCTAGTTTTGAGTTTGACGGCCGTGTTTGAAATGTGCCAAGATATCATTTTTATTCAATCATACCGAGAATCCATTTCTATTGAAATAGTTATAAGTGAATCGAAAACACAGAGTAATGTTAAAAAAACAAAATTATTTGACCAGACAATTACGTTTTCATATTTGACAACTTATTCAAATCAAGTCAAGCGCTCTGGTTGAAATGACACTGGGATTTACATTCCATTTGATATTTTAATCAATTTACTTTGGTGCTATAATCCCCAGAGTTATGAACGCGGGAACAAAATTTCGCTGCTTGTCTCTCAACTGTTCTAAAATATACAGAGTTTAGTTTATAATGAAATTAAATTCACTTTCTCTTAAAGTAACTCATATTTTTAAGTTTGTTTATTTAATAAAAAATAAATAAATAACATAAGTTTTTTAAAGTACTATTATTTAAGTAAATCAAAAACAGGTTCTATTTTGTTGGCAATCTGAAGTTTTAGTACTATAGACTTGCAGTTTTATTTTCACACTATTTATAGATATGTGACTTTCGAGAACTTGACATAAAATACATGTTTGATTTTCTTACTGATTCGGTTTTTTATTTTATAATATAAAAATTTGTTATTTTTTTCTCCGTATCTTTTTTCGGCATTAAGTTGGATTTGTATTTGTCCGCTACAATGTGGTTTTTTACGCGGAACGATAGTCATTAAATCCTCAAAGCTCACGAACTATTTCCTTCCTACTATGATCCCAGACCGTTTAAACGTGGCGTGAAAAAGCATCTCACTAGATCCCTATAGTGTGGGTCACCATACTACATTTATTTATTTTATTTTTAATATTTCTTGTATTACATTTGCATGAGGCGGACTTAATGCCGTAAGGCATTTTCTCACCAGTCAACCTTTAGGTGGTTCAGTAACTGACATGGCAGGTGTACGTATGTCTTTAAGAGAAGCAATGAGTTGATAATTTGAAGCAATAGTTTACCATAAATTATTTAAGAAAAAAAGAAAAAAAAGAAAAAGATATAAACATAGCTGAAAACACAAATAAATACAAGTACATTCTATGGTAACCACCACTCTTGGATTCTACTCATGTTTTTCATAAGGCGAGAGTCACTTTGGTAGGCTATAAATAGAAAAGAAAAACAGATAATATTGCAATTCTGTAGAAAGACTAATGTCTGTGACTTTGTTTTTATTGCTCCAACAGCCCGTAACGATTGCCAACGATATTTGTATAGTAACTTGGACCGATGTGTTTAAAATGTTTTTGTATTATGTGGTTGTATATATGTAGATGAGAGTAATAACGTGAAAATATAATCCAAACAATATTATAAGAACCCGTATGTTAAGTTTATTTCACGAACGAATCTTAAGTATGAATAACATTCACATAGAACGACGGTTATTGGCAAAGTTTTCAGTGAAACATGACAAAGTTTGGTCGTTGTAGGCGCCTACGGCTTATGAAAAGGTGTGTAGCCTTTCATATAATATTATACGTAAAGTAAATCATTTTACGATTAGCTACCAATCCGAAATAGTGAAATAAAAGTTGTCACATGTATTTGTTCAAACTAAAACGCGTTTTAATCTAAAGCGCTCAAGTAGTTGTTCTGTATACGTAGTACGTATATAAGTTTAATCTTAGGCTTAGCTCACCATTAACCAGAATGACGAAATTTTGTAATAAACTTTCTCATTTATTGTATTTGAAAAATTTGGAAGATAGTTTGCCCAGTTTTAAGAAAAAATCGCAGATAATCTTGGGTCTAGACTTGGGCAAGTAACAACTCACCTAAGTTTGGATACGTGGTGGTCGATATTGGATAACGTAGAGTGTTTTTGTTTTTGCTGTTTTCAATGTATTTTTGTTTAAAGTTTTTTACATAATATTTTTTTATATTCTGTAAATTATTGCCTTCCTTACTTTTTTATTTAAAATGAAACAAGTCCCATTTACAGTAGCTGTGATTGTCCATAATCGGCTGTGCACCAAAAATGTATTTCGTATTTTTGTATCTATATAAGACAGCGAGTAGTTTTCGCGTGAAATCGTGACAAACAAATTTACATTCGCATTTATAATATTAGTAGGGATGTGCCTATAATTGGTTAGTGATCCAAAATAATTGAATAATTTATTGGGCTACGTTCCACCAGATATGATCACCCAATTTGGTCAGAGTATCCTCCTTTTTTGATGAACAAAACACCTTTTCCTTCTCAGGGCTATTCTAAGGCTTCCAAATCTTTGAAGTACATACATATACTCGTATAATAATCAATTCCATGAGATTTTTCATCGTTAGTTTTTAGCCTAAATTCAAATTTTCTTAATGTGGGTTTTTAAATATTTACCAAAATCGGGGGTTCGGGGGAACCTAAATTACTATGTGACAAAAGAAGTCGTGTCACTGCGGTCAAGTTGATTGTTTTATGGCGAAAAATGACTCAGCCACCGCAGTAAGACTGTTAGATAAGGATGGTAAAGTTTTTGAGTAGAACTTCAAAATGTTTTTTTACTCATCTCTTACATACTCTCATACTAACATTGATGTATCTGTATTTATGACTTTTTTTTATAAAGAGTAGTTTCCTTGCTTGGTCAGACAAAAAAATCTTTGCCGCAGATTACAGAGAGCTTTCAGATATCACATTCCTTTGATGGCATTTTCCTTTGAAGGCACAAGGATTATGTAAAGGACGGTTCGGGTGACCGGGCATCAATTGGTTTAAAGCGAACAAGCGGCTATGTGAGAAGCCAATGACTAGAGTACACAGCAAAAATTATATTTATAGGAAATCGTATTCGAAGTTCATTTCTTTATTATACTCGTAAGACTAGCTGATTTACACAGACTTGTCTGTTTCTTCTATTACCCGTAGCGTGATGTTATATGGCGGGATTTTTTAACCATAAAAAATTCTATCTTAAAGGAGAGGCTTATTCTGACGCTGACTTTTTTTTGCATTATTGCGAAATTTTAACTTTGTGCGGTGCACACAATGGAAGGTCTTAAAAGGAATAATTTATCCTCGTTTTTACAACAATTTTCATTGATACTTTGCTGCTATTGGTCGTAGCGTGATGCTATAACCTACAGCATGCCTCGATAAATGGGCTATCTACTACTGGAACATTTTTTCAAATTGAACCAGTAGTTCTTTAGATTAGCACGTTCCACCAAAAAAAACAAATAAACAAACAAACTAACAAACTTTTCAACAGTATAATATTTAGATAAGATTAGAGGTAAGTCAAGTGAAATTACCTCTGAAGATTGATATGGCTGGCTGGTTATTTTTGCTTTTGAGAGGATGAATATTATAGACCCGGATTTTGAATGGTGAACAAAATTCATTGAACTGTTATAGAATGAACATAAACTATATTTCTTCTCTATTGGCCAGCGTCATATTACGCGTAAAATTCAAATGTTACCGTTGACTGATGATGAGAGGGTTCTTTGAGCAGCAGATGTTCTCATTGCAGGCAAACGAGCAGGTGGGTCACTTGATAACAAATGACTACCGCCACCCACGGACATCAACTCAAGGTTTAGGTTAAGGTCACAAAATGCGTTGCTGAATTTGGGCATATCTTGTTTTAGAGCCAAATTAGCTTAATGCATGTAAAATTGCATTAGAAAAGACGGAGCATTATCCGAAATTGCCAGGTCACAAAAAGTATGTATTCTTTATTCTTTTTAAGAAAAACAACTGGTGCACTAGAGTACTCAGAACCATGAAATGTGGATCGCACAAAGTGTTGTTCCAAGTGAGAATGAAACCTACAACACTCAGCGCAGTAGAAAACAACGAGGCGCCTGCTTAAACCACTAAACCATCCGTGCAGTCAGTACGCAAAGGTATAGTGGTACTTATTTACAAGACAAATAAAGTATGGTGCAGTAAGAATTTCTAATAAGAAAACTGTTAAGGTCGCCTTTCACAGTTTTCATTTTTTGTACATTCATTTACATATTTACAGAGACAGGTCCTTCAGCAAACTTTAATTAAAGCACCAATGTTGTTACTCGAATATTTTACCCAAAGTTTTCGTTATTTTACAACAATAACTTATTTTGGAATATTTAAAGCCAAGGTCAGAGAATTATACAAGAGGCAGGTGGCAGATATTCCTCCATCTTCTAATCATTTTACGTATCATATTTTGTACTGTATATTTATTGTTTAAATATTTGTGTTTTCATCTAAGTATGTATATATCTTTTTTTTAAATAGTTCATTGTAATATATATGTAATAACAAGCAGTGAATACACTGCTTCTCTTAAAGACACACGTGCACCTGCTATGTCCGTTACTGAACCACTTAAAGGTTGACTGGTAGGGGGGGGAGAATACCATATGGCATTAAGTCCGCCTCGTGCAAATATAATGCAGGAAGTATTAAAAATAAATAAAAATATTTATAAAAAGTCTCTGAAGTAGCTTGCGGGATTGTAATAAGAGGCCTTTGGTGTACAAAATCATTATCAGCAATGGGAATAAATCAGTTACTTCGCTTTATTAAGTAAATAAAGTACTACATGTTATACCAGTTGCCCTCAAACCATAAAATGATTAATAACATTTTAATATGCTATATTGTTGCGTCGTGTTAAAATACCACATAAAATAACAACTATGTATCCACTTAATAAATATTTTATTTACTAGCTACACGCAATTTAAGCATATTAAGTTTTCGTTTTTCAATAAACGTTTTTACTGGATCCTTACTTTTCACTGGAATGGGTTAGGATTGTCCATCATCGGCATCATCCTCCTCGGCACAACAATCAGCCCTGGGCTGCCCGCGACTCACCAGCTCGGCGGTCCACGTCGTTGCTATTTACCTTTAACATTGATACATTAATAATATAACGCAAGTTTATAGTCAGAGTAAAACCTTTTCAAAAAATTCTATGCTCTCAAAGTATGCAAACAAATGAAAAGTTTATAGCCCAGTCATATTAGGGGTTTCACCTCGGAATGAAAGATAATAAGCTGGAAATTGGTAAAAACCTTTGTTTTGTTACCCTAAATATTGTCTCAAAAGTCACAAATGCTATCGTGTCCGCGTCTTAAGATATTGAAGGTCAAAGGTCACAAAAAACGATTTTTCGCGAATATCTCGGTTCCTATTGCTTAAATGATATTTTCACCTATTATGAAAGTTGTAGAGTATAAAATTCTCTACAACTTTTGTCTAAACTTTTTTTTTATACGATCAACCGTTTTTGAGGTAGAGCGCGAAGAGTGCGCAGCGTACAGTCATATATTGGCTTATGCAAGGTCAAGCGTGAGTTACGGTTATCAGTACGTTGTATAAAGTCAATTAGTTAAAAATATTATTATTAAACAATGTCCATTATTTATGTACTAATTATAATTAATTTATTAATTATTTATATTTAACTATTTAACTATAGTATACTATAGTTAAATAGTTAAATATAAATGTATACAATTAATTCTGGATTATATATTTTAAAATAAAAAAAACAATAAGGAAATAGATTTCACACATATTTTTATTCATCATTAAATATGGCATATTATACATTTATTAAATGTGAGTTTAAATATTAAAATTGATTGTCAATGGACGACACTTATCTTCTTCTTATTCTTCTTAGTAGTTTTCTTCTTGTTGTCGCTCAAAAATATTCAATTCATTGTCATCATCCTCATTATCGGCCATATTATATCAGAATCGTATGTGCTTTCTTTATCGGGATTACTTGGATATAGTAGAATATTGAGGCTCTATTTCAAGTTCTCCATTTCACTGGCCACAAGCTAGAGAATATAGTAGCCCTGATTTTCTGCATCCACAGCGGGACCCACGACCATTTTTGCAATTGCAAAATATTATGTTAAGTAGTTCGGCTGGTGCATCAAGTATCCAGTCCCATTCTTGAGGTTCTAAGTTCTTGCCTAACCACGTTTGATTTTGATAGTAGACACGTTTGATATGTTGATAAGCTGCTACACTTGTTGGTGGAAGTATTGGCAATTGTACAGGTTTATTTAGTTTCGTTAATTTCATGAATTGCGTGTAGCGGAAATGATCAATGTTGTCCTCAGATTTTGAAGCATTATATAATGCCATCAAGATACGCACTCCATTTTAAAATATTGTTTGTTCGGTGCAGTTTTCTTGTTAAAATACTTCCACCAGTTCATCCAAATTGGGAATTTTCTCCAATGCTCAGCAACAGTTTTTATTCCTTTTTTAAACAGCGCAGCAGTCGTGTCGCATCTACTAAACGCATATAAAAATAAAATGTGCTTTTTAGTACGAGGATATTGGTCAAAAAACTAAATTTTTTTAGTAATTGACTTTATACCACGTACTGATAACCGTAACTCACGCTTGACCTTGCATAAGCCTATATATGACTATACACTGCGCACTCTTCGCGGTGTACCCCAAAAATGGTTGGTTGTATGCAAAAAAAATTTAAACAAAAGTTGTAGAGAATTTTACATTCTACAACTTTTATAATAAATACAAATCTCATTTGAGCAATAGGAATCGATATATTTGCAAAAAACCGATTTTGATGACCTTTGACCTTCAATATCTTACGACGCGGACACGATAGCAATGGTGACTTTTGAGACAATATTTAGAACGACAAAACAAAGGCTTGTACCGATTTTCAGCTTATTATCTTTCATTCCGAGGTTGACTCCTTTTTTTACCTAATATGACTGGGCTATTACCCGGCCATCAATCTTAGGACTCCATATATTATGCAAACGGAGGACCAATCTACCTACTTTCAAGATCCGTGTTGCCAAAAGGAATATATTATTTCACATATAAAGTGTTTTTTTTATAAAGCTTAAGAATATTATATCTGTAATCGGATTTCGCTTTCAACTTGGTTTCACAGCTTTGGTATTACTTACGTAGTTATATATATTAGTATTTTCTAAGGATCAACCATAACCAACATTTGAGAAGGATATAATCCGTTATGAATATATCATAAAGATTATTTGAAGATATTTTATGTTCTAAATATAAATTTTGTGCCATGGCATCACTTTATAAACATTATAAAAGTTCGTGTTTTATTTTTTTTTGTTATAATTATTACTAATACGAGTATATGAGAATATGAAACTTACATAAAAATAAACCGCCTTAAGTCATTAACAAATGATACTAAAGAAAAGAGTGCCAACTGATTACAAATTTAATTGAAATAACTAGAAAATCATTCTGCAGATAGGAAGTTTACTTAGATTACACACAGTTCTATTTTAGTTTAACCACCTAATATATATTGGTAGTTTGGTTTCCTAAGTTACTTAAAGCTGAATTTAGCTTGTGGATTTAACAACCTTAGCACGTGACTCTATTTCATGTCATCTGTGCCTGTCTGTTAGATTTGATAGTCACGTTTTCTATTTATCAACAATACCAACACGTTAAAACACTATAAATATCGTTAATATAAAATTTTAAGTGTAAAATACGTCTGCGGTTTATTTCACAATATAATATCATGATATTATTTAACGTGATAACATAAATTACATCAAAAACTAATTACATTACTTTCGTGACTGGTTTTTGGTGAGTTAGACGGAGTATCGTATTACTGAATTATTAACACATTAATAAATTATGAAACAGGAGTATGCTTTGTATACCTCTATTTATATGTTAACGGAAAAGTATGTAATCCGTTATCATTTCACACATTTCTTAAATATGATTTTCTTAGAAATGCAACAATTGTTAAAAATAGTGTTATTCTAAAGAATCGTTATAATATAACACATGGATTGAAATATATTGTGTTGTACAATATAGTAATTACTAAAACATTTAGAGAATTCGATTCCGATTATAGACTCATCGGTGGAACCCAAAAAGTGGGCAATATTGCCATTTCTCCTTCTTCAATATATCCATGGCTTTTAAGCTATCCTTATCCTAATTTCAGTCTGTATTAAATGGATGATTTGTGTCCAGTGTTTTTAGCCTAATATTGAGATGGAACTGGGCTAGCAACATAAAACACCATTTGTGATGCGATTAAAGTCAACACGATGTCATTAAAAATAAGTGGTATACTTATGTGAGTGTTTTGTTAAATGCGACTAGTATAACCCAAACCTTTTGCTTCAGTTTTTGAGCTTTTGTGAAAATAAAAAGCTATCATTATCATGTAATATAAAACAATTTTACATTTTGGTTACATTAAGATTTGTTAATTTATTAATTATTTTCATATAATATAGGCATGTAGCTATCTGCTATTAAAACAACTTTTAAAAGCAGAACACTGTTACATGAAAAAAAAATACCTAGGACATTGACACTTTAGTGCGACCGCCATGTTGTAAAACTAAAAAGCCCTAGAAAGGCAGCACCTCGGCTCATGAACGACTTGTAGATAATTCCCTCCTGTGTTTGAAGTCCGATGTTTGATTTCTGCCCCCGAAAGAACATTTTCGCCTCAACCTTCACCACTGATGGACACAGTTTCTAGATCCAGCTTTTGTTTTTTAATAAATGGAAAATCAAAATATGGTCCTTATCAAAGACGCTTAATTAAAGAAAAGCAAATGATATTCCTAATTTTATATATCAAGTATTCAAATGATATATTTGTTACAGCACTGTCCCGAAGCTGCGCTCGTATCAGCTCGAGTATTAGCTGCAGAAGGAGCTCCGGCCATACGCTCTGCGTCAGGAGTTGAACGCAGGCCTTCAGTACCAAGACCTCCACTTTGCAAGAGAGGTTCTGGTTCGTTGCTGTCACAAGCACAAGCGCAAGCACCGCCACAGTCCAAGTAAGTTTGGCAGATTTTTTAAATTTAAAAACAAAGAAAATAAGGAAAATTATCGTTGGGCGAACTATTTACAGTAGTCAATTAAGGCTAGTGTAGTAGCACTGTGCAATCCTTCTCTGTAATTAAATATAGCCAGCAGATTTCATGAGAGACATGAGAAAAGAAGAAGCATAGTAATGTACAAGTTACCTCCTTTAGTAAATAAGTATTGTAAATTTAATGTTGCCATTGATAGTCGCTCAACTAAGTATTAATCATCATTTACTGCTTTCCGCTGAACGTTGGACGTAACGCATATATATTGTACAAAAATAATGCAATGTTATGACAACATGAACTTTATTTAATGGTGGAGCTGGAAGGTGGCTATAGTGACTGTGTAATAAAACGACGCGGCCCCATCGAGTTTGGACTCGTTTGATTCGATTTGACGCGGAATTTTGGTATCCAGGGTCTGATGATTGAGCTGCATGGACGATACAACTCCATACAGTTTGGTCTCATATTTGGTCTTTAACGTATACGACATTGTCCTTAAATGGTATCCAGGGTCTGTTAATGGAGCTGAAGTTAGCTATATGAAGTCCGTCTTAAAATGACACAACTCCATCGAATTTGGGCTCGTTATATTTCTTGACGAGTACTTTAGTCATCAATGGTAAAAAGGGTTTGATAAAGGGTGAAGCTGAAAGTTAATCATAGGATCTCAGTAATCTAACGACATATATAGGCAACCTCATAGGCAACTTCATCAGATTTAAGAAAATCAATTCCTTTCATTTGTTTTGAATGTTAATTCTATCAACATGGTCAGCTGAAAAACCTGAGTGAAATATGTTTAAAAATATTATTTTATTTAAATGTGCCGAAAATAAATAAAATAATTTTATCCTTGAAAACATTCACTGTTAACTTATAATATCATTACACAATTTATAGAGCTTGTTGTGAGTTTGACCGGGGTAAATATATAAGTAGGTTTTATAATGAGATCTAATTTATTTTACTTTTTAAAATTTTCAATCTAAGTAAACATGGGTTCTTCATGGTTTTGTATCATATAAAGTTTACAAGTAAAAGTTCTATTTCTTATGTTTTTAGCGCAATTAAATAAAAGTTTGTTGTTAAAGAAGTTTTTATTTACTTTTAATTTGTTAGTTGAAAGAAACTTTGCCACGCCATTTCTCTTACTAACATTACAGTGAACTGAACTTACTCTACACATAGTGTTTCCTTAATCACTTGTAGTTGGTTACTGACGTTCCAAACTTCTTCATTATATTTCTGGTAAAGCGTTTGTGATAAAGTTTGTAAATCGTAAACTTAGTAATAAAGTAGGTTTGCCTGGCTAAGGCCTTAAACAGAAGCTTTTGTGGTTTACAATTACGTACAATTACTTCACAAGCATTCGACTTTCATAGCAAAACTTTTTATAGTCAACTTTTTCATTTACAACTACTTAACGCGTAACAATTTGAAGGCTTTGATGTTAAATGATATATATTTCTACAAATGAATCTTTAACAGATATTTTACATGTCGGACTTTACAGCTAGAAGACGTTGGTATTTAGTATTTCCTAAGACTCACTCTGGGAAGAAATACCGAAAAAGCCACCGAGATGGCCTTTTTCTAAATCCAGAAACATGGAACATAAGTACAAGAAAACAGTATATAAGTATTCTATTAGTCAATCTAGCTGCCAAAGTACAAGCTCTGCTTAGTTTAAAGCTAGATGGCGTTGTGCGTTAGATGTCTGATTTTAATAATTTATTATTGATTAAATAAAAACTAAGCGAGTACAGTACAGAGTCTGGGTTGGCCTTTTGAAGGAAGGACCATAGTTTTGAGTTGACCTGTCTAAACGGATCGCATAAGAGCATCAGCCGTCATGACACCTGACCAGTATAAGTCAAAAATGACAACCCAATGTCCGCTACTAAAGCCAGCAAGACATTTGAGTCGGCCGTGGAAACACTCCAAACCATCAGAAAATACTTAATATGAACTAATATTACAAACCTAGACTATACTAACCTTTATATATGATATATAATAAATTACTATTACACTTCGGCTTCTATGTAAAAAAAGCTAATAATAATATATATCAAAAGTAAAAACTACTTACCAAATACCACAAACAATGTCCATAACTTTTAAACACAACAAACGTAAATGCGTAAGTGAACAGCATCAATCCCAAGCAAACTTGTTATTTAAATAATCTAAAGCTGTGTAGTAAGCTTTTCACATAGTTTTTGTTATATTAAGGACTTAAATTTTTTAATACTTAATTTTTTAAATTTACTTGAAATTTTATTATAGAATTTCACACTTTGACGTCGCTTGCTTGAGAGAAGACTTGCAAAGCTTGCAAAGACTTGCTTACTTTTTGTAATCTAGTCGTTGCTAATACGAATTTATCTATACTTCTAGAAGTTATATCACGATAATCTATTCCTATCTATCCAAACATCTTGCTTACTAATTCTTACTTCTTTAGTTATTTGAAATAAGCAAAATATGTCATTGTAACCGCGGCCATCAGTAAGTCGCTTAAAAAATATGGCGTAGCTTCTTTACTGTCGTAAAATATGGATTCCGTTTCCGTAATTCCTTCCAGTGTAGACCGCAGGAAAATCGCTCACGTACTAATAAATTGGCATCACTTTTTCATTTAAATTAATGCCATTAATAAAGGAGCTCTGTTGTGTCGGATACTGCAACGTAACATCACCAACAGATGGATTTATCTTAGTCCTACAACCATTAAGTCTTTCTTATTGTATTACCATAAATTATACGTCTCATCTAAATGCAATTATGATAATGGTTAAAATGTAATTTGATGATTTTGTTGTTGTTTTGTATAAAAATAATATAACAACGACGGTTTGGTAAACAGTCTACCGTTTCCATAAAGATGTTTCGTGAAGTAGAGATACTATTCATTTTAAACCACGAATAGGAGACATACTCGTACAGTATAAAAATTAAATAAAAAAAACCCCGACACAATAAAATACTTCTAAAAAGTAAACAACAAATACGTGTTAGCCCGTATAGTTTAAATTAGTAAAATTTTTAACCAAGTATCCTCGTCGCGTCGGTGGGAAAGGGGGGACGGGATTGCCTACCCTCTCGCCCCTCCTATTTAGACAAACCTAAGTTACTGTTGACTTGCCATTTACTGTGTGTCGGGGGGTTTTTAAATTTTAAATTTAAACTTTATTTTATTCTTTTTAGACTGTATTAGATTATCTTTGTTACAGCATCAGGTCACTATGTATCTTGGTTTTTGGTACTAACGGTCCGTATACTCACTTATCGAGCCCTTTTTAATGAGGCTAAATACATATACACATCCTTACACATACAACGATATATTTGTTGCTAGTTGTCGAGAATTTAGGTACTCTGCAGGCTATCCTGCCGGCAGCATCAGGCCAAGGTCACCATATTGTTATCTTGTTGTATGACTTGCTATATGTATCAAGTTTTAACTCGATCAGTATAGTAAAAGTGTACTAAGAGTCCTTTAAATGAATGATTACCTCTACATTTTGTCGGAAAAGAGCTGATTACTTTTAAATGGCTGCACAGATTTTCATGAAACATACCTAAGAACACTCTTAATTAAGTCACCTTTCTAACAAAAAAAGAATTATCCAAATCGATTCATCCATTTGGGAGCTATAATGACACAGACAGAATGACACACACACACACACACACACACACACACACACACACACAAACATGAGATGTCAAACTTATAACTCCCCTCTATTTGCATCGGGGGTTAATGAAATACAAAAAACAAAGTCACGACGGCAGACTTTATCACAATCTATGAAATTTCACAGGCTACTTTAGATTAACTATGCTGTATGTGTGTAATTAATGTATGTATGTAATTATATTTCTTTTTTTTATCGAAATAGCCTGACAAAGTGGCTTTAGTCTGCCTGATGGAAAACATGAATGGAATCCAAGAGTTGTGATCGCCATACTTATTGTGAATGCAAATAATACAGTATGGTTACCCATACTATGGTAGTCTAATGAGATGCTTTTTCATGTTCTGCTTGAAGACATACTCTATGTACGAGTGCGTGACAATCATGGTACCAGTGTAAGCTCACACACTTATCACGATAATTATAGTAAGTGTGTTAGCTTTACCAACGACGGATGCTGTCGCTTAGGTTTGTCTTTTGTGTAAGGGTAACACTGTCCCGGTCGAGCCGACCCGTTCATGCTGAAATCAGCGTGGCTCTACTACGTACACCCTTATAGTTTGTGATGTACGTTAGAGCAAATGTCTGGGTGCTTTAATTATGTGTAAGAAAATTGAAAATTTGTAACTATCATCAAGCCAAAATAAAAACATAAATATATATATATAAACACATATAAAACTGTACATGTTCATATCGCTACGTATAAATACATAACTGCACATTTATAACATAATTGTTACAGAAATAAAGTAACAATTGCGAATTTTATCTCTTTCCTTTTTCCTTTTAGTTCAAAAACTTTTATGAATTTAAAAAATGAAAGAAATATATGTTGCAAATAAACTAAATTATGATCTCTTATGTGTTGGTAATCAGAAGATAATAAGACATGGCAGTAGATTTCCAGGGGTACTTGCTTAGAAAACCTTCGCGTGAGTTCTGCTCCTGTTCTTGTTGACCAGAGTTATAATTTACTGAAGGTAGTGAACCAAAAATGTAGCAGCACGTCCACATATAATGAAAGTGAAGGTAAACATATTTTGACCTCCTCGGGAGTAGTCCACATTTTGGATGGTTCTGTTTCTGAGGTCAGTGCGTACTTTTCCCTGAGGAGAACTTCCAAACGGTTATTATTACCGAAAATTTCGATAAAAAATTATGAAACGGACATGTTATTGATTAGTAGCTTTGTAGTTATATGATAACTTACTGCCGTGCGTTGCGTATCGTATACAAAGAGAATTTACCCCACACTCCGCCTGGCTTTTCTGACTGGTACTTGTTTTATATAAATCCGTCGGTATGTTTGACACTAAGAGCATTTCAGCTTGCAAAGCGTTTCAAGGTTAATAACACATACAATTTTTTTATTCATAATCCTGTACTAATTCAATATAACACACTGCTGGACATGGTCCTCTCCTTCGAAGGGAGCTTTGACTTACTGTTTTGGAGAGTTTGTATAGCGTTTGTTTCTAGTTTTCCTTCTCTTTGCAGTGATGTTATCCTGCATACTTTGCTACCTTAGTCGTCTGTTACTATAATCCTCCATATAATAATCCTCTTTAAAACCACTTTTACTCAATCTCTATTGCCTTTTCGCTCATTATAGAATAAACTCAAAGGAATCGTATTCCTTTGTTATGTATTCGAAAATCGTGCAGGAAAAGGCATGAAATGTAATAACGCCATATCATTAGTCAACTTCTCATTAATCATTTACACAAAATAATACTACGAATCTGGTACCTGTTCTTTGACCTTGAGAATTCCAATATCAATCATATGACAGTAATACCCTAGGCATGTGCTTGAATAATTTAGGTGTTAAGTTTTCGAAATGTATACGGCAATAGTTATATGGCATTTCTTTCGCTATAATATTTTACCCTAGAGCAACTACATAATATTAGTAGCATGTTATCCTTCGTATTTAATGACTTCTATTTTGTTTATCTTTGACGTGAAACATCTGATACGGAGAATTAGATTGGCTAGGGGCATAGCGACGCATCGTCACAGTATGCGTCGCCAAGTAATGTTGTAGTTATAAGTGGTAACACCGCGACTTCAATTATTTTCGTAAAATAAGTTCGACATTTCATATCTGGCGCAACGTTTCAAATTGTTATTATATTATTATTACTATTTACAGTGATCTGATTTAAAAATCTCATAACAACACCATAACAACACGCTTAACCTTCAATTGAAAATGTAATGTTTTTACTTTTATATTTATAGCGAGAGGATTCATAACGTTTTCATGATCGGAAAGCTTAAGGAATACTGTGACGTAAGACTTTATGAGCGCACGCTCGTAAACCGTGACGGTATCTTTGTACTAAATAAGTATTTTGTAAAGAATAATAATATAGAAAAGTGGAATACAATCGTTGAGAACTTGCAGGTGTTTTGTGAAGTCTTAAGAAGCTATTGAAGTCTTTATACATCGACTTTTTACCTTTTGAATCAAGATCTGTGTGATAACTTTTATCTTACAAAAAGAATATTCACTGAAATATACGCGTATGAATTCTATGCGGTTGTATTAGCCATTGAATACTTGATTAGAAGAAAGAAAATAAAGCATTTTGTAATAGAACATCTCTCAAAGGAAACGTCGTGAAACTATGACGCGATTGGTGTTGTCTATCCAAGGAATTGATACCAATTAGTGTAGTTTTATATAGAAGTATAGAATCTAGTTAGAGACTTTTTTTAGAAGGCTGACATCTTTTTTTACTTTTAATATGAGTTTCTAAAACAAATTCTTCTACTTAAATTATATGTATGTTTGTCGATTAAGAGTTTTATGCCCGTCCCCTCATTAAACGTCCTTGAATACTAATAAACGGCACTTTATATCACAATTACAAAAGAAAATTAATAATATAGTTTGCATTGTGTGATTATTAGAATATAATTAGGTAACAGCGCAGTGCTACCTCTGTGTTTGAGTTGAAATCGATTTTATAACACTCCTTACAGCTGATTCCTGTATTGCCACATGTTACCGTGGTTTGCTGTGTTTCATTCAAAATTATTTTGAACCAAACATTCTCGGTCGTAGTGTAATATTATATACCCTTTCGCAATATTTCTCGAATACATTACTTTTTTGTATCTGACTCATAGTTTGAAGAAGAAAGTGAGCTTAAGGTTACCACGATTACAAATATTAATAGCAAAAGAGCTAATACCCACTTTCTTGTTTAGACGTGTGGAAGGAAGTAGTAAGTAATTGCAGGTGTTCCCCTTTATTAAGTCCCCAGCGCATTTGGTATTTTTTTTTTGGTGGCGAATTCGAAAATCTATCAGATCTCCAGGTCCACCTTAGTGACTCAGGTACCAGGCGTATGTGGTACTTCACTAAAAATCATCCCGAGGGCCGGTCTCCGGTGCTCACTCTGAGACGGACCAGGATCATGTTATTTTAAATCCCCCAGGATCGACACCGCCCCTTACCAGGTCCCATTTTGGGAGAAGTCATGAGGCTTCCATCTACCTATCAGCTTTATTATTATATTATATGTTGGAGCGTGATCACATTTTTACAAGTAGACCGCCATCTTATCATCGACTGCAGTAGTTAATCTGCCACTAGAGGTCCCTTCAAGCATCGTCGACGGCTGGGATCGCCACCGACGCCTTCTACATTCGGGATCAGCTCTCTCCAAACCCTGTTAAGGGATCTCTTTGTGGAGCATTACATCTTTTCAGAAAGAGACCACTGCGAACCAACCCTCCTCAACGGCCAGCATGGGAGCAACGATCGCTGGCGGCGACATGTCTCGTCACGATAAACAAACAATGACAAATTGCTTTATGTTTGTATGTATGTAAATAAGGCAACGTTTAAGTGACGATAATAAACCTACATGATCTTGAACCATACATCAAATGGTGATAAACATTTAAAAAAGTTTATTTGTGAAGACTTGTTCCCATCAGTTGCTATTCACATGAAAATGATTTTACAAATAATAATTTGGCACAGGTAAGATTTATAATGGAAAATTATACTGATGTAAGAAATTTTTCTTTATTGAAATTAGCAAACCCACAAAAATATTTTTCGTACGTTAATTTTTTTATTAAAATATTTAAAACTTTACTATTCGACATATTTATACAAAATTAATAAATTTTAGAAACCAGTGAGGTGCGTGAATTTCTTTTTTTTAGATGGTATCCGATTTTTGCATAGACAACAAAGGTCATTTTATTGTTCGTAACGGAATTAATAAATAAATCTCTTTCGTGATATCTTTTTAAATTCTTTTATTAAATTTTATATAAAAGAAATTAAAAAATTACAATGATTCTTGTATCTAGTCTAGGTTATTTTAAAGATGTTAAACCTAGATTGTTTCTGTAGACTGTTACGACTTAGTTGATTAATTTATTAATGAGAAGATTAGTTAGTAAATTGGGGTCATTAGAGAAACGTACTTCAAATAAATTTTGTTGTTGTGTGTTGTTGTTCAAGGCCTATGTAGTCTAGAATAGTGGTAATTTTGTTAGAAATGTAAACGTTTGTTAATTAAAGACAGAAAGCTAGTGTAATGGTCAGTGATTGTAGTGTGTAAAGAAGCAATAAATGGTGATAACTTTTCCTTTGTATTTTTAGCATAAAATAATCAAGGTAGTTCTTTCTTATATCGGTGATAATGATGTACTCTTAGCGGATTTCTGCCAAAGCAAATAATCTCAACGGAGACCAGCCAACTACGCAGGAACGATTATTGTGCACAATTTTGCAGGTGCATCCTCTGTTCCCTCACTTTCATAATCCGATTGTCATTCATCCAACACGAACCGGGTGTGATCAGGCGCAGAAACGACGACTTTATATGCACTCCGTGGCACGGGGGTTAAGACTTCCAAACTCCAGGTTGTTAGTATTTTCGTAATCAGAAAAACCCGACCTGAGAATCAAACCCGAGACTTCTCCTTTCTTCAAATAACTATTTCAAGTTTTGTGCTAACTACTCGTCTCTGATATCTTTAGGTTTAATATTGATGTTTATGTTCCCCGCTACGATAATATTCTTGTGAGAATTAAGTGTTTCCAGGTGAGCGCTAAGCACACTCACAAAGTTTTCCGTGTTAGTATTGGAAGGGACGCAGTATATACATAGTACTATGTTATTAAATGTGTCTAACTGAAGACAAGGTACTCGAGACAGATTTATCACTTTTATTTTTGGTTTTCAGCATTGTCTAATATACGGTGTTGGATATATATATTTGCTGCCAGTAGGCTTTTCGATTTCGCTACCTCTACAAACTTCTGCGATTCAATACCCTAGTAACTAAATTGTCAAGTTATGAGAACCACACTATCGTCGTCATTGCATTACCTTCTTTTCTGTTTTAAAATGATTCTAAACTTAACAGATTTGTGTTAGTTCCGATACTCTTAGGTATATCTCATGACTTAGTGAAGTTTACACAAGAAATAGTTTTTAAAGTGTCTATTTCTGTGGTAAACGTTGATAAAGGTATGACTTAAAACTGATTACACAATATTAACCCGGTTTACTTAAAATAATGTACCTTCGATGAATGTTGTTAAATATTTCTCATTACACTTACAGTTTGAAAACAATACAAACTCCACCATTGTGCAAATTCCACCATTCCACGATTCTGCTAACTGCTTAATGGCTGTAGATTCCTGGTCGATATACACACTACTGACTCGTTTACGAAATTTTTTCATCATAAATATTAATAAAAAACACTTTATCTGTTTTCGCATAACTGCGTTTTATAGTGTCCGTGGTGCTTACCTATAAGTAATTGTAACACTAAATCATTTCATTCTCTTTTTAAATATTCTTCAATCATTTAAACAGTTATATGTAGGTGTAGAGTATATGTAGTATATGTAGAGAGTATACGAGTACAGAGTATATGTAGGTGAGCCTAATAAATAAAAAAAAATACGAACAATATCGCTAAAAGTATCTATTAACAATCAGTTTTATTTTGGCACGGTATTTACTATCAGAAATCATTTACTTGAAATTGTAAGAATACAGGCTTTGCTAGAAAATTACTTTTTACGTCACGGTAGATGGTAACAACTGTCTCATTTTGGTTAGAAATGAAAGCTTCTCGTAAAATCGAAAAACTTTTATTCAAAGCTTCTACTGTTTGTTTATCTCGGACATTTCTATCTATCAAAAAGAGAAATGTACTATCCCTGAAAATAACAGTTAATCTAAGATCTTCATCGGGCTTTTCGTCAAATCTTTTTTTTCTTTTCGGTCTTTTTATCCGATGTCTTTGGTTTTCGGCACAATCTGTCGTGATTATTTTTAATTCTTTAGGAGTTTCTTGTAAAGAGTTTCTTGAGTTTTAACTTTCTTATCTCATTTCTTAATTTAAGACTTTGTGACTTATCACAAGAATGCTTATACAAGTAACTTGCCAGGCAATGAGTTACTTGTATTTCCTGATCTTTGATTCCTAAACTGTTCAATATGATTGGCTATAATCTAATCATACAATAATTTTATACTATATGGGTCACTAAACTTTTCATTTATTTCTCTAAAAGCGATACCACTTAAACATATAGGGTGAGCCAAGAATTCGGTAACATTTGAATCAAACATCCCGCGCAAACATGTTACGGGAGTTCTTGGGACCGACGCTATTGGAAAAAGAGCGCAAAGGTCGAAACCGTGCTTATTTAGGCGATGTAATTTTAAAAAAAATAATTTCAACTAATTAGCTTTCTTGTAAATAAATAATTTTTATAACATATCAAATGTTTTATTTTATTATTTTATATAAATTTTTCAAATGTTAACTAATTCGTGGCCCACTCTGTATTTGTCTACTGCAACCAGAACGTTTCCCTATTTAGTAATTTCTTCATCAATACTAACATTCAATAAATTGTTAGCTTTTTATTAAGATCCTAAATTTTTTAATACTCGGTACGGAGCTCTGCGTTTGTTTAGTCATTAAACACTTCATTTTCGAAATGAAAACTATACTCTAATGGACTGAATGTCAAACAGGGCATACACAAAATGTTTACCTCCTGTTCTTTCATTATTTTCATTTTTCTTTTAAAGAATACTTACTGGCAGGAAGTGTCTGACCAGTGTACACTTTCTCATCTTTAGAGAAGTCACAAGAATTGGTTTGATCGACGTCGATCGTTTTATTAATCTTCACTTAATCTTTAATTTCGAAAAATACAAACAACATATATGAAAGGACATTGTGTGAACTACAGTAAATTTTCGAGGTCTTATTCTGAGACTTATCTTCATACAACCTAGACTTTAGAAATGTACATGAAAGGGACACAAGGAATACCCAGAATTAGACAGCATTGAAACTGTAATATTGAAACGCTGTCGGAATATTTTGAAAATTATATTCTCAAAAGTATATACCGCAAAGTGTTTAGAAATTTTTCATATACAGACGATGGACTATTCGGTAGACTCAATAGTTTTTCTTAACATTTTTCGTTGCTAGATTCTTGTGTTATATAAAAAAACTTGGCCGAAAAAATTGGCTATTCTTTTTATAACTACAATACATAGTTAGGTGATTGACAAAATAATATAAAACAAATGCAAATAATTAACTTAAAACGTTATACATTCAATACAAATTAGTCCTCTTTCTTATGTATATTTATTATAATAATGTAGCATAATTATACAATGTATTCATGTGTATACATTAGCATAAGTTGTGTGTACATGTGGTATCCTTATATTGTGTGTGTATTTATATGTATGTACGAATTGTTCGTGTGAAGATTAATTAGAAAAAATATTAGATAATAATCTATCCAACTTGATTTGAACTACTAAATAAGTTACTATTATAATTAGCTTGAAGACACTATTAAAAGACATACATTCCATATTAAACAAACAGTGAAGTATTATTATGACGTAGAATTATGTGTGATACTAATATTTTACTGTTTAAATAGTAGTCACGATGATTTCAACACACGAAGAGGACAGTTCGACTGTGGCAGTACTAATATCTCACAGAAAACCAACCAAAAGCGACAGCATCTGTGCTTTCATGTTTCGTTGATGAGTGTGAGACTGGAAGCCCATTCATTCAAGTGAGACAGTTGTATACGGGAGCCCTTTGCAGTAATACTCTGATAGGAATAAGCGCTACCTTCTTGCGTTTTAAAGCCAAGATGTTTGTAATAGTTTAGTTTTGTAGTAGAAAAACCTTTGCAGCTTTCATTATTTCAGTTTTTAAGAGAGAAAACAAAACAAATATTTGTGTCTAGTGATGTCACTCACACAAGATTAAGTAAATTATATCACAGTAGTCTATTATTTATTTAGGCCGTAATAGAGTACTTCAATTTTTTCTTATTTTGCCTCATATTGATAAAATGGGCAGAACCATGTTTAATCTAGACTATATTGTGAAGTATCAACGTATAGGTCATCGTGTCGTATGTTGATATATTTTTCATATTTTCATAGCAGTTTATCCTCCATTGTAGGAATGATATTGACCAACGACAGTTGTAGGTACTATGCTGAGTAATTCTATAGTAAAAAAGCGAAATAAGCCACCATTTTCTATTGAATTATTGTAACTTTCTCCTAAAATTGTTAGTAATTTACATTATTTACGGCACATTAAATATGAATACAAATTTTAATATACATATTAATATTCATTATAATACAATACAATACTTAATATATACAAGTCTCTATAGTGAGTAGTTTTAGGCAGTAATATAATAGAGATTTTCGGCAGATACTTGTTGTTTGTTGCAGCGGTTCGGTTGTACCATATAGTGAAAAGATCAACAATTTGGGGATCTATATCGACAAATACTTATCAAACTATTTGTAAAAGGAAGATTTCTGGGAAGGCTGCGGCACTTTCTTCCAACTAATAATAAAGCTGTGTTCACTCAATCGCTTCTGCTGCCCATCCTTGACTAAAGCGATATCAGCTATATTGATCTCACCCAATACCAACTGAACAAATGTGTGCGACTCCAAAAGCTCTGCATTAGATCCATGTTTGAATTACGTAAATGGCTACCAATACGCTTTCTTCGAAATTTGCATATTCTTTCTCTTTTATACAGTATTCTGTTTCACCTACACACACGCCTTTATCTCAAAGAACGTTTTCAGTTCTAAAAAAATACATTGTTGGGAGCTGAGGTGACTGGAGAATTTAAAACTAAAAAATACCAAAACAGTCCACTCAGTTTGCAGCATACAGAATAAATATGTTACTTGTACATAAACTACCCTCAGATTTTTAAACACCTTATAATCGTGTTAAGGTTGTTTGGAATAAATTGCCGTAAGCGATAAGACCGTCGATTGTTACTTTTACATATTTTATAACTCTCCTTTTTTTTTTTGTTTTGTATGTATACTTGTGTGGTATAAATTCCATGTTTATTTTATTACTACATAACATTATGCGTAGACAGAAGTGTATTGAATAAGCTTCTATATGCTCGTTTAGGGATAAAAGACGTGCACGTATAAAATATATGAAAAAAATTATGGCTAAGTTTGAACTTAATCTTTCATCTGAATTACAATAGGACGATATCGAGTCAAAGTAAGTATTTCCAATCAAGTTAGTGGTAGAAACTTCATGAATGTACCAATTAGTACAGGACTAAGTTACATCTAGTTTGCGGATAGCAGATACACGTGTACGTTATCGATCAGAGGTTCCGATGTAAAACTATTAATGTCAAAGTGTTAATTGATTTCTTTATTAAATATGTACTTATAGATGTTTCGTTTCAATAGGGAAGTAATTGGTGTCAATTTAGTTTTCACACCTAAACTGCCGAACGAATTTCTGTATAGAGGTAAAGGGATATTTTTTGTTAAACTAAAATCAAAGCCTATAACAGTTCCCTGCTGGACATAGGCATGGAGAAATAGGGGTGGTGACACTCCGTCTTTTTAATCCATCACCACACGGACAAGAAATACAGGCGAGTATTAATTTTGTACGTTGGATGCTGGCAACACAGAACCGCCTATTGTGGCAAAACTTGATGAGGCCTAGGTCCGGCAGTGGAGCACTTTCAGCTGAGAATAAGTACAAGAAGGCAATAAAAGTTTGTAAGTGACTACTGAACCCCGAGCGAACTATACTATAAAAGTATATTTTGTATAGGATTGAAAAGTAAATGGTATAAAATGTAATTATAGCTACGTTAATATTTGTTTGCAGGGTTTATTACATACTAATAAAAATATATTCAGATTTTACGACTAAGCGCGAAAATACTTCAACTCGGGTTTAATAGCAAACAAATTTGTGATCTTTAGAAAAAGAAGACAGAAGATTACTTGCAACACTGCCTTCATTTTAGATTAAAATTGATTGAATCTTTAAGCGTAACTATAATGATTAAACTTTCTAAAGAAAAGTAAACTCTACGCTTAAACAACAAAGTAAAGAACAAATAAAACCATATTAAAAAAAAATATTTGTTTCTAACCTATGTTTATATTTATTTTTGGTGCTTGTGATGCCACACAATATATAAAATATTTCTGCAGAAAGTACCTATTAAATTGATTTCGGAACGTGACTTTTTTATGTAAGTAAATCCACGTGCCCATAAATATAGATTCTAATTGCTAGTGATAGTCACATTCTAACATTAAACAGCTAAATAGTATATCTGTTTGTTAGTTTGATTGAACGTTTAATCACAACAAATGCTGTATTTCTATCGTGGTACAATTCATTTATTTGTTACTCAACATAGTCGTTATTCATTCATTTTAATTAAACTGACACCCAAGTGGCCGTTGTTCCAAACATTATGAGCTGTTTTTGTTTATGAAACCTTATATTTTTCATAAATACACAAATGGCACAGACAGCGCACTGATTCGGTTCACGTAATGAGATGTTTGCTTGGTAACTGAGGTCTGTGGAACGTTGAAAAAACAAAATCTCAAGGGCATAAAAACCGACTGCTCATCTTTATTTTCCTCATTAACTTTGTAATATAAAATGTTCAGGAGGATATTACATTACAGTCTAACTTGAAAGTTACATAAATCAGCTTAGGAGCGTGGTCAGACCGACAGACTCCTGGTGAATTAATAATAATAATATATTCTTTACTGCCCCAATAAACAAGTTGGGTTACAGTAGTTGAAAATTTATATAGGTACAGAAAGTTTGTAATGTTCTGCAGATACTTAATGTAGGATATCCTATGATATAAGTAGTAAGCCATTTTTCATTACATTACCAATTATTTTTTAAGATAAACCGTATCTATACAGCAGTACCACACCACGAACCGCTGTGGCACATTATGCTTAGACATTGATGAGAATTGGGCCGCAAACCTAAACAGAAATCAAAGAAAAGAATCTTTAAAGTTCTTTGTAATGAGCTCAATAATGTATGTAGAAAGATGTAAGTGCAGAATTTTTTGAGTTTTTGAAGTATATACAAACTATCTTGATATTTTTAAACAAATAGTACACGAGTAGGTTTGATATCTGATGGAAAGTGCTATCAGCTCTTTAATTTTATTAACCTTTATCTTTCAAAGTATGTACACTAAATTCCTTACAAGTATGTTAGCGACAGTTAGTTACTATTTTATGGTTTAAAAAGATTATTATATAACTAAACTATATTTATACACTAATTAGGAAATAATTAGGATTAAATTTTATATAATCAATATTAAATTATAAATTAGTTTAAATGTCTTTCTTTCATCTTAAGGAGAGGCCTATGTCCAAGAATTAATTATTAAAAACTGCAGATGTCATGTGTGTTGCAAAAACAAAGGTGAGTGAAGTGCGATCGCCCATGTTCAGGATGTACATCCTGTCATTGTTTAGGTTTATGTACTTAATGATATGATACCAAACAGCGTTTTCTCTCAGTTACCTGAAGGTGCAATTACCTAGTCAAAAAGTACTTAATAAATTTAAGACACATTTTCGTTAAGCTAGGATGGTAAAATATGGTTTTTCAATCGCGCTCTTAGTGAGCGCGATTGAAAAACCTACAAGGCAAAACATATAAATTGGCGTCACTAATATTATAAAAAGTTCCTACAGTAAGTTTCTGACTTCATCTAGATTTCTTGACCAAAAATAATCAATATTGCAATGTGGTTTCAAAAATTTTACGTCTGCCTTTACGTCCCCAATCGGGGCGTGAAAAGCATATCACGAGGCCACCATAGTGTGGGTCACCACATTGCATTGTCTGCATTTGCAATGAGTATGGTGACAACTCTTGGATTCTATTCATGCTTTCCATCAGGTAGAGTAGAGTCACTACGGCAGATTCTTAATATAGAAAAAAGAATATATAGAAGATATTTTATACGTTTATACAATGTGTTACAAAACAATATCTTGTAATGTACTATACTAACTAACTAACTCAACTATTTTATATTACTGGTGAGAGTTAGAGTATTTTAGCTAAAGTCTTAATCAGACTAAGTCTTACATTGAAAAAGAATCCTGAAATGAAGTAAATCAGGTTCCTTGCTGCGTATAATATATTGTTTTCTCACATTTATTTAGGTTTGTTTAGTTATCATCTGTTACTAATACATATTGAGTATGCAAATTTTGAAATCTTAGCAGTTAGTATCTTCTTTTAAATCAACGCGCACTTGCTTTTGTCGTGGACAAGATGGTGAATTAATCGATGATTTAAGTTGAATTTTTTGGCCGGTCATATCTCCAGACGAACCGATGGTCGCTGGAGCTGAAGTGTACTAGAGTTGCTACCACAATTGGGCAAACGTAGTGTAGGGCGCCCTGCGGCGCGATGGACCGACAACTTGAAGAAGGTGGCTGGCAGCGGATGGATGCGAATTGCCCAAGACCGGGATAGTTGACGTTCCTTGGGAGAGATAGGCGATAGTTTTATTGAATGAACTGAATGGGTTTTTTACGTTTTTCATTATTAAAAGACAACGCCAGCATTAAGAATAAATCTGCATTTGATTTTGAACCCACAATACTCAGTGTAGTAGAAAGTGGTGTGGCGGCCGTTTAAACCACTAGGTCAACCGTGCAATCAAAATTGTCTAAATGATATAAACTAAGTTAGTCAACATAGACAAACATCAAATATAGGGTAAAACAACGACATTAACATGAGAGCTATATCATCGAAAAATAATTTTGTTTCTTAAACAACTTTAAATTATCTTAAGTAACTTCTTAAAATTGGAAAAATACAGTACAATTTTTAATGATTCGTTTCTCAATATTTTTTTTATCAAGTCATTACTTCATTTTTTAAATAAATAATAAAGCATTGAAAACTTGGTTCTTCATCGTTTTAAAGTGTTCACCAATTACATCCACACCCAAATTCACATACATGCGTATACGAGTTTAGTATTAATAAATTTGTTCTAATCACTAGTAAACTGCTTAATTATTAGAATTATTTATTAATTATCACTGACAATAAATAAAAAATGTGGAATATAATTAACACAAAAATTAAATTTAAAAATCAAAAAAATATTTCTCTGAAAATTTACGGCAAAAATATCCAAGGTACATCAACCATATCTAATATATTTAATGACTTTTTTGCTGAAGTAAGGCAAAACTTAAATTTGGGCCTGATCCTCGACGGCAGGTGGCTCTTCGACGAGCACTTCCGACAGCTTACACTTGCTTGCACTAGCCTGCTTAGCTTAGCTTAGGTGCACCGGTGTGGGCGGCGCCTCTGACCGCCCAGAATAGAGCTCGTCTCTGGCGCCCTCAGAGGATATTGGCGGTTAGAGCCATACGCGGTTACCGCACCGTGTCGACGGCGGCGGCGTGCGCCTTGGCCGGAACTCCTCCGTGGGGTTTAGAGGCGGAAGTGCTCGCCGAAGTTTATCGGCGGACGGCTGATTTTCGGGCGGGTAGCGGCATACGGCCTCCGCCCGAAAAGATACGCGAGTGGCGAGAGGCCGCTCATCAAACTACGACAGCCCCTTGGTTGTCCCGGCTGGAGGCTCCACGTGCTGGCTTTGCCGCTATGGAGGTTCTCCAGCCAGTCATCGACGAGTGGGCAGGGCGACAGCACGGGACCCTTTCCTTCCGACTGACGCAGATCCATCCAGTAGCAACGTTCGAACAATCACAAGCCATCCTGAGAGAGGCGGGACACATATCAGGTGAGCGGACGGCGTATGTGTAAGTGAAAGTTAATGAATGATCGATCAAGTGGATTAGAAGTCTTCTTATACTGGAAGTAAGTGCCATTGTATGAAAGCGTCTATAGCTTCCATTTTACATTGACCTCTTCTTTGTGAGCTCCTGCGCCTAACGCTTGCTTGTTATACTTACAAATATTTTCTGTTACCCTAGTACAATTTGTTCGTAAACATGCCGCTTAAGAGAACACCACCGAAAACGTCTCTCACCATGAAGGAACAGGTAGCTTTTAACACAATGCCAACTAGCTCAGATTCCATGGCATCGGTAGAAGCCGTTCTGAATAGATCTGCATCCGATTCGGATCTGGCACACGCGATCCCACAGGACTTTGTATCACAAAGAAAAAAAAGATGTAGGGCCCAAATGGAAGGTTCGTTCTCCAGTCAAATGGCAGATTTCAAGGAGGAGATGAGGCAGTTGATGACGTCTAACTTTACATTACAAGCTAATGAGCTAAAGGAACTGAACACCGCTCTTAAAGAAATAAAGCAATCTAACCACAACATTGAAAATACGGTGTCCTTTCTCGCAGCACAAAATGAGGAGTTTAGGCGGCAAATTGCGGAGTTGGAGATGCAGGTGACGAAAGACAGGAATTGTATTACTATTCTAGAGAATAAAATAGAAGAAATGCAAATGATTAGCCGGAAGTCCAGTTTTGAAATTAAAAATGTCCCAAAAACATGTGCTGAAAACAAGGAAAATCTCATTGGCTTTGTCACGAGTCTTTGTGAGACCATAAACTGCACCATATTAAGATCGAATATCACTGATATTTACCGTATGAAACCAAAGTCAGCTGAAAACAAAAGCGCACCTATTGTTGTGGAAACTAATTCCACATTACTGAAGAACAACATTCTAAGATCCGCTAAGTCATTTAATATTAGGAATAAAAGTAAGCTGTGCGCCAAACACCTAGGTTTTAAAATAAATGAAGATACCCCTATATATTTATCCGAGCACTTAACCTCAAAAGGCGCGCGCTTGTATTTCTTGGCGCGTGACTTAGCCAAGACCCAGAACTTTAAATTTTGCTGGACTGCTTACAGAAAGGTGTATATAAGAGAAAACGAACACTCACCAATTATTATGATTACACATGAAAATCAAGTACACCAACTGATGAACACGCAGCGTCAAAGTATGCACACTGGCTGACTATCAGCTGCAAGGTCAATTGTCCGAGGTAATCACCCGCTGATTACTATGATCTCTTTAATGCATGTTCCTAATATATTTAGAATAATTACTATCTTAATTATGCTTAGTCCAATATCACCATACCGATTATTTTTAATTAAAACTTGTAAAAATGTAAAAAGAATTCTTACAACGGGTTATTTTAAACCACGATCATACTTGAACCCACGTTACATCAATTCAACTTCACACAAATACACAAACTCATACAAATTCATACAAATCTACGCTATACAACAATTCAAATTTACATTACACATATCCCACACACTTCCTACAAAATTTAAACGTACTAGTACGCGTGAAATTGTGAATTTTAAGTGTCGTATTGCTCATGGATTGGCTTGCTTGTCTCGGGCTCCCTATACGAATGGATGACGTAATTCATACTATGAACGTAATAGACAAAGTTGAAATTGCTCAGGCAATAGCATGTAACTGTAACGAGCTCAGATCATATAACGTTATTAATAAAAACGACCTTACAATAGTATCACAAAATATTCGTAGTATTTATCGCAATTTTGATGATTTTTTGGTGACATTGTCTAACTTCCCCTTTAGTGCGGATATCTTAATATTAAGCGAATGTAGACTAAACACAAGTAAACCTATTCCGCAACTTGACAATTACAATTTCTTCTGTTCTACTTCTCAGCTCAACCAGAACGACGGGGTGATTGTATATATTAAGAAAGTTCTACAGAGTAAATTAAAGGAAGTCAAGTTGGTTAATGCGTCATGTCTTCAACTCGAAGTTCTTTCTAACACTATATTATGTATCTACCGCTCTCCATCCAAAACTAACGCTACTGGGTTTATAGAATCACTCTCGTCTCACTTAGATACCTTAACTGGCCAGAACAATATCATAATAGCGGGTGAAATCAATTTTTTTTTTTTTTTTTTTATACCACGACGGTGGCAAACAAGCATACGGCCCGCCTGATGGTAAGCGGTTACCGCAGCCTATGAACGCCTGCGGCACCAGGGGCATCACGTGCGCGTTGCCGACCCAAAACTATACAACAATATTAACCTTGCACCCAAAGAAATCGAACCAACTTATGAATACAACAACGGAGTGAACTACCTAAGTGCTCTTTCTAACTATGGAATATTGGCTGGCCATACTATTGATCTGTTGACTATCTAGCCCACTAGAGATTGCAACTCTTTAGACCACTATATGTTAAAAATTAATAAGAATAAGTACTCAGCATTTATTGCCGTCCTACAAACCACTGTAACTGATCATTTCACCATCCTTCTCTCTATCGCTAAATCTAAGATCAATGATCCTGTAATCAAGACTAAAACGAAAATTGACTACGCAATTGGACTTAGTGTACTACAACAAAAAGATATCTCTAGATTGATGTTTTGTGACGATCCTACCCTTGTCACACAAACTTTAATCGATACAATTACTGAATCTCTAAGAGTTAGCACCACAACAAGTAACATTCCTAAAAACAAACGCACTCTAAAGCCCTGGATAACACCCGGTATTTTACGTTGCATTAGGCATAGGAACAATTTGCACATGAAGCTACGGCGGGACAGATACAATGAACTATGAAGGTCACGTATAAACGATACAGAAACTATTGCAATAACCTTATCAAAAAGCTTAAAAGAAAATATGAACAAGATCTCCTGGCTAACTCGGTTAAAAATAATAAACTTCTATGGCAAAACATAAAACGTATAACCTATTTTAGTGAACTACATAACGTTAACTCTGAATTGATGAACCTTAGAAACGGTCCCTCCTACTCCTGTAATTATATTAATGGTTACTTTGCGAACATAGGGAAACATCTAACCTGTAAAATACAAGCGAGTAGTACTACGAGTACTGATCTAAATGACCTAACTCACAAAATAGTGCCTCAGGTTAATTCATTTGTCCTACTAGATACTGATACCGTTGAAGTCGAACAAATTCTGATGGGTTTAAGATCAAATAGCGCTCCTGGTTGGGACAATATACCTGTTAGTTTTCTAAAATTTGCAAAGAATGAACTGGTCCCAATACTTACGCACCCTTTTAATCTTTGTTTTCGACAAGGTATATTCCCAGCGCTATTAAAGAAAGCAATCATTACTCCAGTGTATAAGAGTGGTGATAGAGATGACGTCGGCAACTATAGACCAATTGCTGTACTCCCGGCTATTTCAAAGATACTTGAGAAATTTCTTAATCACAGACTAACGAGTTATCTGGCGAGATATAAGCTGTTATCCACCTCCTAGTTCGGCTTTAGACAAGGAGTGTCTACTAAAGACGCAATTTTGGCTGTAATCTAATTGGTTACTGAGCAGCTTGACAAGGGACACAAGTGCCTCTCGATATTTCTAGACCTCAAAAAATCATTTGACACAGTCTCTGTTCCCATTCTTATACACAAGTTGGCAAAGTTTGGGCTAAGAGCTGCTGAATTGTCTCTCTTTAGCAGTTATCTGTCAGACAGAACGCAAAGAGTGAGGCTCAACCAGTACACTAGTGGAGACTCCGCTGTATCACATGGTATTTCACAGGGCAGTGTGCTTGGCCCTACGCTGTTTCTTATTTATATTAACGATTTGTGTAACTTAAAAATCAACAATGCACATATTTTCTCATATGCTGATGATACGGCGGTAGTCTTCAGTGGTAAAACCTGGGCTGCGGTAAGAGAAAATGCAGAAACTGGCATGAGAGTTGTTGCAGAATGGTTGAAAAATAATCTTTTAACGCTTAACACAGCAAAAACAAACTACATCTGTTACAGTATTCAAAATCATTTACAACCAGAATTAGAATTCTATCTTCGAATATGCTCGTGTGGTGGGTTTACGAAATCAGCCACATATGACTGCCCCACAATAGAAAAGGTAGAAAAAACAAAATACCTGGGAGTGATAGTTGACCAACGACTGTCCTGGCAGATATATGATGGCAGAATATGGGAGATATTGATCAGCTCACTGCTAGAGTTAGAAAATTAATATGGATTTTTAAGACCTTAAGACATGTAGTACCTTCTAGGGGTGCTTGGCTAGAAAACCTCCACGTGGTGCACCCTGGTAACGTTGGCGATGGTGTTCATCACTGCCAACGGCTAATATTCTAGCACGAAGAGGAAACCATTTCTTCGGCAATTCGGCCGAGACTTGGTCCAACAGAGCGGGCGAGTTCGTCGGATCCTCTGTTGGTTCTTCGCTCTTCGGAGCATTGAGGAGGAAAACCTCGGTAAAAAATCACGATGGTGGGACCCTTTCTAGGGTCGGAGTTCCTCCGCTCAGCGGTGGAAAAGGTAGGACGGGCTCGGTGTGCACTTACACTGCCACCGAGCAGGCATCAGGAGACATCATCTCCCTGCCGCCGTTGACATATCGTAGTCCCGAGTTGGAGTCTCGCGACTCCAATCGGGGGCGAGGGTCTTGGTTTAACCGCCCGGACTGCGAGGAAGAAAACCTCTATAAAAAATTACCCCGAATCCCGTGTTCTGGTGCGTGACCAGGGGATGCATGGCTGATGGGTTGTTCAGTTGCAAGCGCACTCCCAGCCGAGGTACCTGCGGACCCCTCGGTTGGGCACAAATTTACGCTTGCCCGGGTATTGGGGGATCTCTGCCCGGGTCGACCATTATTTCTCCCCCAATCGTGGGTTTAACTATGGAACATGAAATAAAATATAACAAAACCAAAGATGTAGAAGGGAAGAAGGAGAAGACGATTAGGAAGGAGGAAAGCGCAAAGGCGGACGAGCTCTCCAATACAGTGGACGCAGCAATTGGAACGCCTATCTTGATGGGGCTCCCAGAAGCAATTTCAGCTTCTGGGAGCCGAAGAGTATCGGAACGACTGCGTTCCAGATCCACCTTATCATCGGATGGCGCAGACGGTAGCCTCGGTGCGAGGACAGGTTCACTAGACCTAATGGAACTGGAACCGGACAGCCGGAAACGAGGCCGCTCCAGGGACGAGGGGAGTGATACGTCTCAGGAGATGTTGCCTCCCAAGGTTGCAAGCAGCCGTAGAGAGAGGTCACGAACACCGGCCTCGACCCCATCAGGCTCCGTTTTCTGCAAGGCAGGAGCCTACAGAAGAGTCAGGGCAGGACGGCGAAGCATTAGCGGAGGAGGAGGTCGCGGATCTCCTGCTTAAAATCAAGGAGCCGATGGTGGGGGATTCAGTTCTCCAAACACCATCGGCCATGCAGGAGAGAGCAAACGCGGCGGTGGCCATCATTCACAAAGTGGCCACCAAGTCTAGCAATCTTAAGGGCTCTTTTGTGAGGGCCCTTAAGGATTCCTCTTCCGCTATTGCGGGGGTCGTAGAGAGCCTTATCGGAGACATGGCTCGTCTCCAGGCAGCCAACGAGTGTCTGACGGGGCAGGTGACTGAGCTTAGTGCTCAGTTTGCTCAATTTCGGGCAGATCGCCCCGAACGAGAAGGCTCACGTCCGTCACTACCTACCCCCTCTTCCAACCACGGGGGTATTTCTGATGCCCATCTGCGTCAAATAACGGATGCAGTATGGCGCATGATGGACGGGCGTCTGGCTGGCCTGGAGGCAAGGCTGCCACCGGCCCCTGTTGTCCGGCCGCCGCTCGCGGCGCATAAGCCGAAGGCCGCATTGGCACCGTCTGCGCTTCCCGTTGTGGGCAGTCGCGTGACCTATGCAGCGGCGGCGTCGGTGTCTGCAGCTCCCGCAACAACTCCAGGTTCACGACGGGCAGCGAAGGTAGCGACCAAGACGCCTGCACCGAGGTTAGGCTCCAAAACAGCGGCAAAGGCCGGAGCGGAGTTCCCTCCGCTCCCCACTCCAACCGCTGTACCTGGCACCTCCACCTGTGTTCCCTCAACATCTGCCTCTTCCACCGATGGTTGGCAGGTGGTCGGGAGGGCTAGGAAGTCCCGAAAGCGGGGTAAGAAGGCTGCACAAACAGCAGCCTCTACCCCGCAGACACCGTCGATTGCGGTGGCTATCGCAAAAAAGCCGCGCAAACTGCAGGAGCCTAAAAGCGCGGCTGTGGTAGTCACCGTGTCGCCGGAGGCGGCAAGCGGCGGACTCTCCTACGCAACCATCTTCCAGAGGGCCCGCGCTAGTCTCGCCAATGACTTCGGGACAGTAGGAGTCAGGTTGCGCCTCGCTCAAACAGGAGCTCGAGTGCTCGAGTTCCCTGGAGCCGAAGGTGCTAAGACGGCGGACACATTTGCCGAGAAGTTGCGGGAAATGTTTACGGCTACGGATGGTGTCAAGATTGCCAGGCCTACCAAGTGCGCAGAGTTGCGCATTTCGGGCCTGGATGACTCTATATCGACAGAGGATGTCCGCGTTGCAATTAGCGAGAAGACAGGCTGCAACGCGGACAATATTAGAGTCGGCACCATCCGCCCCGGTCCGGGAGGGCTTGGCGCAGTGTGGGTCAGCTGTCCCGTAGCGTCGGCTAAAATGTTAGGCGACGCCGGCAGGCTGCTCATCGGTTTCGTGAGCGCTAGGATCACAGTCCTGGCGGCGAGACCGATGAGGTGTTACAAATGCCTGGCATCGGGGCACACACGCGCCAAGTGCGTCAGTTGTTTCGACTGCAGCGGATTATGTTTCCGCTGCGGTCGACCGGGGCACAAGGCGGCAGAGTGTTCTGCCGCCCCTCACTGCCCGGTGTGTGCAGCGGACAACAAGCCTGCCAATCACCAGATTGGGCAGGGAGGCTGTAAACCTTCCCGCAACTCTCGGCAGGCGTCAGGGGTTAGCCAGTCGGCCCAGGCTGCTTCTGACGTCGTTCGTGCGTCGATATCGTCGCCCATGGAGGAGGTTGTAGAGACGGTCGAGTAATGGCCCACGTCTCCAACCTCCTGGTCCAGACGAACCTGAACCACTGTGCCGCGGCGCAGGACCTTTTCCTGCAAACCATGGCACAGTGGTCGATCGGTGTTGCCGTAGCCGCGGAACCCTATTATGTTCCTTCCCGTCCAAACTGGTTGGGTGACCGGGACGGTTCCGTGGCAGTCATCGGCTCTACGGCAGCTCATTCCCCGCCCTTGTCGCTAAGAGACAAGGGCACTGGATATGTTGCTGCCGAGTGGGGGGGAATCACTATATATGGTGTATACTTCTCCCCCAACCGGAGTTTGAACGACTTCGAGGTTTTCCTTAACAACTTGGAAACCTCGATGCGGCGTCTAACGTCTGGGCACGTCTTAGTGCTGGGGGACTTCAACGCAAAGTCCATTGCGTGGGGTTCCCCCAGGACGGATGCTAGGGGCGAGGCCGTAGTGGAGTGGGCGGCCTCGGTGGGCCTCTGTTTACTAAACAGGGGCTCCGCCAACACGTGTGTGCGACAGCAGGGAGGGTCGATAGTGGACCTTTCGTTCGCTACCCCTGCCCTCGCCGCACGAGTAAGGAACTGGCGTGTCCTGGAAGCGGTTGAGACGCTCTCGGATCACCTGTATATCCGATTTGAGCTCTCCCGGACCCAGGACCTCAGTAGGGGTCACGCGGCGCGGCGTTCTTCTCGCTTTCCGCGGTGGGCTATAGCCAAACTGAATAGGGACCTACTAGAGGAGGCAGCCATTATTCACTCCTGGCTGCCTCCACAGGCTCCGACCGAGGAGGTTGACATGGGGGCTGGTCGTTTCCGCGATGCGATTACACAAATCTGCGATGCGGCCATGCCCCGCATCCGAGGTTGTCGGCCTCCTCGGGGGGAGGTTTACTGGTGGTCCCAGGAATTGGCGGACCTCCGTGCGGCCTTTACTCGTGCCCGGAGGTCCTACACCCGTAGTCGGCGGCGACACCGCGAAGAAGGCGGGGAGAACCAGCTTCATGAGGAGTACCGAGAGGCACGGAAAACTCTGAAGCTGGCCATTAGCCGCGCCAAAGAAATTAAGCGAAAGGAGATGCTGGAGGATCTCGATCGTGACCCCTGGGGTCGCCCCTATCGTGCGGTGCGACAAAAGCTCCGCACGTCGGGCCCCCCCCTTACAGAGACACTCCAGCCCAGCTTCCTGCAGGAAGTGGTCGAGGGCCTTTTCCCGCAGTGGGTGGAGCACATATCCCCGTCGATGGCCTTCATGGTCGGAGACGACGGGGGGAACGAGGACAATGTGCCGCCCGTCAGGGAATCGGAGGTAGGGGCGGTTGTTCTACGGATCCACTCTAAGAACACCGCCCCCGGGCCGGACGGGATACCTGCCCGAGTGCTAGCCCGAGCCCTCGAACACATGTCGGACCGCCTCAGGGAGGTCCTGGACGCTAGTTTGGCGTCCGGACGCTTCCCTGAGTGCTGGAAAAGCGGGAAGCTGGTCCTATTAAGGAAGCCGGGACGACCAGCCGAATCGGTAGCGGCCTATAGGCCTATCGTGTTGCTGGACGAGGCGGGTAAACTGTTTGAGAGGATACTCTCTGCCCGCATCGTCCGGCACCTCTGCGAGGTGGGCCCCGATCTGTCGGACGCCCAATTTGGTTTTCGGGCAGGGCGTTCGACGGTCGATGCCGTGCTGCGCCTGAGGGCCGTTACCGAAGAGGCGGTGAGCTGTGGCGGCGTGCTGTTGGCGGTGTCGTTAGACATCGTCAATGCATTTAATAGTCTGCCATTTAGCTGCATCAGGGAAGCCCTCCACTACCACGGGGTGCCAGAGTACCTGAGGCGGCTTGTGGCAGACTATCTTGAGGAGCGTATCGTCATGTACAAGGACCGATATGGTATTCTGAGGCGGCGGCCCATGTCGTGCGGTGTTCCACAGGGGTCTGTCCTCGGACCGCTCCTGTGGAACATGGGATACGACTGGGCCCTTCGAGGTCGTCTTCCCCCCGGGCTGGGCGTAATTTGTTACGCAGATGACACATTGGTCACAGCCCGGGGAGTGAACTTTCAAGAGGCGGCGCGCCTGGCCACCACGGGAGTCTCTTTGGTGGTCGGGCGTATTGAGGCGCTGGGTTTACGGGTGGCCCTAGATAAGACGGAGGCCCTTTTGTTTCATGGGCCCCGTCGTGGTCCACCACCCGGCGCCTCTATCGAAGTCAATTCGGTCCTCGTGCCGGTGGCGACGAGACGGCTATACACGGGGGTTGTCCGGTCAATGGCGCTGTATGGTGCACCGGTGTGGGCGGCGGCTCTGACCGCCCAGAATAGGGCTCGCCTCTGGCGCCCTCAGAGGATATTGGCGGTTAGAGCCATACGCGGTTATCGCACCGTATCGACGGACGCGGCGTGTGCCTTGGCCGGAACTCCGCCGTGGGATATGGAGGCGGAAGTGCTCGCCGAAGTTTATCGGCGGACGGCTGACTTCCGGGCGGATAGCGGCATACGGCCCCCGCCCGAAGAGATACGCGAGTGGCGTGAGGCTGCTCGTCGAGCCACGATGGCTCGTTGGTCGTTCCGGTTGGAGACTCCTCGTGCTGGCTTTGCCCTCGTGGAGGCTCTCCAGCCGGTCATAGCCGAGTGGGCAGGGCGGCAGCACGGGTCCGATTCCGACACACCACCTCGCCGTAAACCCCGATGGGGTGACGGTCCGAGGGGGTTTCCACACGTTAAAAAAAAAAAGGTAAACCTCAAATGGTAAAAGCAAATCTGCCATTGTACATTTAGTGGTACACTCTTTGTTGTGTTTTAAGTTTGTAAGGATAATTAAATTAATCAGCCAACATGGATTTAGAAACGAAAGGTCAACAACACATGCGTACCTCAAATATGTTTAAACATTATTACAATAATTAAAAACAAAAAACACGCAATAGGATTACTGTTGGATATCACCAAAGCTTATTGTAAAGACCTTTATAACATAGTTCTTACAAATTTCTATGGCTGCGGTGTCCAACGATTCACTTATCAATGTTCTAAATCATATTTAACTAACAGGACACAAATAGTACAAATAGAATACTTTAACAGCGACAAAAACAATAGTATCAGTGCGATCCCAAGTAAAACATCTTACTTGTTTCACAAGTCAGCAAACTTGGGTGCTTATTATTTCTAATCTACACACATAAATGGCCTGTCTAAATCAATAAATGCAAAAAAATCATTACAATTCTATCAATTCATTAATTTAATTCAATCAACTTTAATTAAAGTCAGGCAACCTAACACATTGGTTTCCATATAATAACTTAGAAATCAACTTAAATAAACCTAAAATAATACAGTTTAGGTCGTACAAAAACTTCCCGTAAAAGTGCGCATAATTCATTAAAATATGCCTATTGACGCATTAAATTTCCTAGGAATCAACATAGACACACTCCTTAATTGGAAAGCACACATAGAACACACCAAATTGAAGTTCTCTAAATTAACTTACGCTCTCTTCCAAATTAAACACAACACGAATATGGAAATTGTACTATCCGCTTCTTGCGCATATAAATGGTCATGGCTAAGACATGGCATTATGCTTTGGGCAACAGTGCAACTGCAACAACAATAAATACAAGTGAACTTGTCTTAATACATTAAAAGTGTGTCTGAATTTTATCCCAGATAACGCACAAACTTGTAATCCCCACTTTATTAAATGTAGTACGTTAAACATATGTCTCAGTACGAGTGTAAAAAGAAAGTTACTAATAGGCTGTATGAATTAGACTACGATGGTGTTAAAATTCGCACAATAGATGAACGATAGGTATGGATTGCTTGTGATTATTTTGCATCACATTAACATATAAACACACACACCCACATACACTAATTATGTTAGCTGCAATCGAAAGCTCGAAAAAAACCCGAAATGATTCTAAATCTATTTAATTAACTAAAATTATATTACAAAACTAAACCTAATGAGCGATGATTCTACTTCTAAGTAGGAATATAGAATAATCGCTCTTACAAAATGTTGCAATAAATATTACTCGCGACATCGATTGATGTCCTTGATGTATCAGCAATTTGGTGTACTCAATATGTATTGGTGCATGTGCAACATCAGCGACCTTCATATATCAGCACGATGTAATTCGTGACATCGATTGACGTACTTGATGTATCAGCAATTTGGTGTACTCAATAAATATTGGTGCATATGCAACATCAGCGTTCTTCATATATCAGCACTATGTAATTCACTCACACACACTCACACACACACACCCACATATACTCACACATCCACGGACACATGCACACGTCCACACACTAAAGCTTATAAACTTTCTCTCTTGTTGATTCTTGTGACATTTTATGATAGTTGTAGCTACTAAAATACCTCTACTTTATTTAGAGACAAGGACTGGAGATCTGTCACACAGGTTTCGAACCTAGCTCAGACTCTAGCTCTCAACAAGGTTCTGTTAACTTTGTTTTAGTTAACGTTGTAAATATCTTAGTGTATTTGCTTATAAAAATATTAACATTTATCTCTGGATGGAAGATGGACTGAAGATGCCGCAGGAAGGATGTCGCATAGAGGATTATGTCTCCATGCCTATTTAAGCATCTATAAAAAAATACCAGTTGTAAGACTGCTAATAATAAATTTTATTTGCGCAGTTAGTTAAATGTGATCTTTTAAAATATCTTGACGTCAGTAAAAACTGATTTCTGAAGTGTTGTTTGTAAATAGAATAGTGAGAACTTTTGCTAATGTAGCATAACTCGCAGATTTATTAAATTTTGAATTAAAACACACATTATTAGTTCTGATACGTTGGTTATACGTATAACTGCCTCGATGGCGTAGTGGTAGCGAAAGCGACTGCTGTGCTTGAGTTCTCGGGTTCCATTCCCGTTTCGGATCAAATGTTTGTATGATCTGCAAATATTTGCTTCGGAGTTTGAGTGTTTTCTATTTATAATATGTATGTATTTACAAAAAAAAACTATATAAGTATTCTATCAGTCAGTCTGGTTATATGTTTGTAGTTAAATGTCCGAAATATTTATTTATTTATTTATTTTATTTATCATTCATTTGATTGCGCAATGAAGTATTTTTCAAAATATATTTTTAGCATTTTTATTTTATCGTCATTTATTGCATCAGGTTCTGCTTCAAGCTGTTATCAGCCTTTTAGAATAAAAATGGAAGGTAATAACTATACTATGCGTCTTAAAATGTTCACCTTGTTATCTTCTTTTATAGACTTTTGTCAAATTGAAATTTTGTGAAAAATGATAATAACGTCTTTTGATAATGACATCAGGATATATATTTTTAAAGCATTAGTGTCTCTAATCGCAACTTTAGCACATTCAAATCTGGATTTTAACTGGAATTTAAAATAGGAACACAGTTTTAATGATGACAAATACAATGACATGAGTATTGATTTTTATTACTCATAAAAAAGAAGAAAAGCGTAATTACTTTAGTGGATGTTGTTGCGCTTTCCAAATCGCTAGAGATAATCCGTAGTTGATAATATGGCTGCGGAGCCCTGTTAAAGGTAGCGTTCAAAAATATTATTCTATGTTAGCTATTATATCCGCAACACCATTTGCACAAAGAAATAAATTTCTTATGCTTGAAACTGGCATTTCTTGGTGGTCTCTTATTAAATATTTAGTAAATTGATCTAGAACTTATACGTCTTAGTTGTATTTTTAATACTTGGTTGGTTTATAATACTTGGTAGTTTCATACAAAGTAGTTTTTAAACCCTGAAAACTAGAAACTTTTACTAGTAAATTAGCAGTACTTAGGTTATACTCGTAGAATATACTGTATAGGTTGTAGAATTGTACAGACGTCCGTTCATTCATAAAAGCAAACCTGTTTCCCTGGAGAGGTAGACAGAGGCATATTGAGTGCCCACTTTTCGCCTGTGTTTTGATCTCACGTAACAGGTGGCGAGCCTATTGTCTCTAATCGGAATATTTTGTTTACAAAATTGTTGCTTTGTAATTATGCTCTTCAGCTGCTGTACATTTGGAAATAGTATACAAAATAAATTTTATTTCTTCTTAATGCGGGTGTAGTCTTTTTAAGAGAAAAATTGTTTAAACGCTTGAAAAGAGGGTTCTAAGGGGGTATCTATGCATAAGGAAGAATATCAATTGCGCTTTATCGATAAGCTAAAGTTGATTATGAATTCATCCTCTGGTGCAGTGGTACTAACTGGAATGAGGTCCTCCTCGTCGTTACACCAGTTTGACCTGAGGTGTACATGGAATGCACCAATTTTTTTAAGGGAAAAGTGTTATTATACACTAGAATATTACCTTTCAGTTGAAATTACGTGTAAAATATTGTATGTGAATATGAGAGATCTGCTAATTGTAAAATTTCATCATCATCATCTCAGCCAAAAGATGTCCACCGTTGGACATAGGCCTCCTCCAAGGTTTTCCACAACAGCCGGTCTCGTGTCACCCGCATCCAGCAGCTTCCCGCGACCTTGACCAAGTCGTAGGGGGTCCTACCAACGCTGCGTTTCCCAGTATGCGGTCGCCACTCCAGAACTTAATGGCCCCATCGGCCTGCGTGTAATGTGCTCCGCTGACTGTCACTTAACTTTAGCAATTTTACTGGCAATATCTGTGACCTTGGTTCGTCTTCGGATCTCCTCATTCCTGATTCGATCACGCAAAGAAACTTAGGGCATTGCCCTCTCCATTGCTCTTTGGTTGACTTTGAGCCTTCTTATCAACTCTCATAGCGACCACGTCTCTGTGCCGTAAGTCATCAAAAACACAAACTTAAATAAGCTAATTATAATCAGTTATTAATATGTATTGAAAATATCTTACCCTTAATTAAATTCTAATTGCAATGGCTGGAAAAAGCACTCAGCCCTAAGTACTTATGTAATTATTGTACATTTAGTAAGCAATAAACAAATTGAATTTGTGTTATTCGAATAAAACCTTTGTAAAATTTAATATAATGCTTTGTTTCAAGTTTCACTTCAATACTGTGTTTATTTTCCGAACGCAAACAGTCCGACAATTTTCCATTCGAATTATTCGTTTACGTGCCTCGAATACGATTTCTGACCAAACTATGTAGACCCCTACATAATGCTTATATATTAAAATTACTAAGACGGAAATTGAATTTCGGAGCTCGGGAATAAATGGGACGGTACATAAAACTCGAACAGAATGAAATGTGAATATCGTACTTTTGTAATGCCGTTAGTGGTATGGAGTAATTTATTTTTTGGTTTTGGACTGTATTAAGAGATTAAAATAAACTGGATTTTTTAAGACTGCGTCAATTTGGCCAATTTGTGTTGCAGGTCTTTAACGTTTGTAACGCCAACAGAAATTGAAGAAATTGCGTTTTCAATTTCGATTACCCGAGCCACCTTTATGTCGCTTCTGATACTTGTAGACAAACAACCTAATCTTACCGCAAAATCAGGCACCCGTTTATCAAACTATATTCTGAGAAATGTACTTGGGAATATTATGTTTTGAGGACTAGGTAAATTCCGTTAAAGCTCTGGTATTTTATTAGGAGCTGGGTTCAAATAAACTTACTCGTACATAAGCCTATAATGGAATTTGTGTCGATTCATTTTCGAAGGCACTTTTACAAATAAAAGGGTTTTTTGTTAATAGGTTTTCGCATTTGAGAATTTTGGCTGGATAATACTATTTTCCATTATCAATTCTTGCTGACAGAGGTCTAGTACTATGTCGACTTATATTCATATCACAGCATCATCACAAACCAGACTCAATTATTTTTTAAGCTTCTTGTCTTTATTGACGAATGTTTTAAAAGATAAAGCAATTAACATTTGTAACCGAGAATAACTACGTAACAATTGACCTTAAAATTTCATCTTATTGTAGTGTCACACAAAAATAATATTTTAAACAAAAAGTATTTTGTCTCCAAAAGCAAACTTATGAACTTATTTATACTACGATACGACAGACACTCCGTGTCTAATACAAAAGGTACGACCTCTCTTTGCACTGTTATAGTAGGATCATCACAAAGGACAATAGTACGCATGTTTGAGATTTTGTACCGCCTTACGTATCTGTTATTAAGAATTATTTTTATATTTATTTGGGTGGTTTATCATCGACAATAACAGATTAAAGATCCAAATTTTTAGAACTTTGCGTTAAGAAGTTATTACAATTCGTGGATTGCAATATATTACATAGGCTGTACTGAAGTCGACACACATGACAGCTGGTTATCACTGTTTAATGAAATGAGTTGTCATTGTTGGCAACAAGATGGTGTGGTATCATATTTCCAAATTAAAATCGTTAGCTTACGATTTTCGTTTTATTAGTAAAATCTGGTAATAAAATGCTGTCCTGCTGCTAAATACGCTAGTGAGCTCATTCATAAATATCGATTTAAATGTTTTTTCGCTTTTTATGTAATTTACATTTTATAGTTATTAAAAAAATGTCATACATCCGACACAAACGTCATCTAGTTTTCAATTGTCATTTTAGCAGATTTTAAGTATGGTTAGTTTAGAAAACGTAAGAATGTGCTTTGTTATTGTACTTGTAACAATTATATGACAAGATTTTTTTGCAAAGTTTCTAAAGCATGATAAATACAAAAAAATAGTTACGATGATATACTTATTTTATAAATAGTATAAATTTCATAACCATCATATACATATTGCCAGCGGCACAGCATCTGCCATTCTCAATTCTTTATTTGTAGTAATGTAAATCTTCACATGTATGTAAATATGAGTCAACTAAGGCAACAACTGTCCGTGTGGTGATGGATTAAGAATACATAGTGTTACCACCCTTATTCATATCGTGGGTGTCGTAAAAGGCGACTAAGGGAACAAAGTATGCAAGACAACATCATTACAAAGAGAAGGAAAACTTGAAACAAACCCTATTCCAACTCGTCTGGCCAGCGTGGTATAGTAGGTCAAAACCTTGCTAAGGACCTCTCCTTATCCTATGTCCAACAGTGGACTGTAAAAGGCTGTTGATGATGATGATGAATGATATTTGTATAATATATAACCTGGCAAATAAACGAAAATGTCACTAGATATAACTACTTATACATTACAATTATAAAAACTACTTATTGAAAGCTATTTTAGATTTTTATTAATATTTAGAATTTCTCAGTATATTTACGATATATATATAATATGTATATATTTTGAAATTCTGCCGTAATCAAACCGAGGTTCGCGTCGGGGTGGTGTGTCGGAATCGGATTATGCCACTCTGCGACTGCAATAGGAGAGATCCGGCAACTGCTGTTATTAAAACATTAGGACCTTTACCAACGTCTGTCCGTAATGATCTCGCATCATTACGGACAGACGTTGGTAAAGGTCACCATCTCGGGTGAATTCGGCTGGCAACGTACGGCACACCTGGACGTCGTCACCTGTAGCGGCCTCCTCTAGTCACCGTAGCAAATGAAGGAAAAACCCATCCCGTCCACCTGTGGCCACATGCCATCCCATGTGGCGTTAACCGCACCTCTGAACCGTGGTTCGCCAATGGTGAATTGGGTTCGAGTCTGGATCTTCTCCACAACCTCCTTCTGCGAAATGAAGTCTTTGCAGAAAGTTGTGGCAGCGGTAAAATAGCTATCGCTACCGGCCATGGAGTATATGACGGCCGGTAACGAGAGATCCTTTCATATGGTTGGACGCTGCGTCGCCCAGGCGAAATAAACCACCTGTGCTCAACCGAGTAATCACTGCAGTCGCAGTAGTGGCCAGTGTGACTCAATTCCCTCCTAACGACCGAGTGCAGGCACTACCTGAAGCAGCCGTACTCGGAAAGGACCTGCGTTAGCCGGAAAGAAAGTATCCCTTGCTGGTACCCTGTTCCTTCGAATATGACTGGCTGGAGAGCCTCCACGGCGACAAAACCAGCACGTGGAGCCTCCAGCCGATACAACTAGTGGCTCGTGGCTCAACTTGTTACCTCACGCCGCTTGCACACCTCTTAGGACAGGGCCGACAGTCGTTACCCGCCCGGAATTCAGTCGTCCGCTGATAAACTTTGACGAGAACTACTGCCTCCAAATCTCACGGGGGAATGCCGGCCAACAAAAGTTCGACTGGAGTTCAAAAGAATGTTATAATTACTTCATTACATTATTTTGAAGTTATTTAAAATCATCTGTTATGTAGACTCTTAAGTCATAGACCAACACGCTGTAGCAATAATTCATTTTGTTAAACCTTTTAACTACCTTTCAATGGAGTAAAAATTGCAGTATCAACCTATCCCGTCACTACGGCTATCACACTCACAAGTGTGAGATTATAATTGTTAAATAAGAATTTTAATTTAACAATATTGAAGAAACAAACAAATTTCTAACGAGATCCTAATATTCTTAACCTTGCGAGTATGTTATGAAAGTACATGAACACGAACTATAAAATAATAAATATAAAAATATTATTATTTACATTCCTGTAATATTAAAAACATAGAATCATTTTTGAACAAAGCCTGTAAAATTAATATTTAAATATGTAAAAAATAAAAGGTTTTTTATTAAATAACGCCTCTCCAAATATTCCATCACGAGTTTTGAAAGTCTAGAATATATTTACTTATAATTTCAAAAGCAAAGCAAACTTGTATTACTCGTTGAGTGCCTTCGAGCTCTGAATGTTTAAGGATTTATACTATTTACTCTCACATGCGTGATACATTGATGTAATTCTGAAAAATGTATAGAGTACCTAAAAGTGTTTATTTTACCCAGAAGCGTATATGTTGGAGCTTTTCCTGTTGTTTATTTATTCAGTTACGAGGGTGATCTTTTTCACAGAGTATATTCCATCTTCGTGAAAGTGGTCATAGAAGTATAGAGTCTGACGGGGAAATATCAAAGTATCTGTTTTTACGAATTTTTGTCTTCAAGTTTTGAGACATATGGGACCACTCCGGTGTTTTTTTTTTAAGGGATTTGCGAAAATGACTCTACTGGTCTAATGGAAAGCATGAGTAGAATCCAAGAGTGGTAGTCACTATACTCATCGCGAATGCAAACAATGTAGTGTGGTGACCAACGTTTAAAGGACCCGGAGTCATAGTGGGAGGGAAACACGAGCGCTGGTAACGAGTTCCAGATTTTGACTGATTGGCTCAAAAAGGAAGAGCCGAATCCTTTAGTTCGAAAGCATAACTTCACCACTTTATAACGACCTCACAGTAATTCGCTTTTATATAACTCTTTAGTTGTTTTCTTCAGTGGAGGTTACTGTCACTCTTGCCATGGCTCAATATTCTTTCCTTTCTTAACTTTAGAACGACGGGTAGGACACACAAAGGTGTTGTTACCTTTTGTATTCCCTTGTATATCTAGTGTTGCAGGTACCTATGTGGTCATCACTTAACATCAGGTGACTCATATTCTCGTTGGTACAACATCATTTGCAATGTGAGAGATCTGATATCGATTGTACAGTACATACCCAACGTAACGTATGAAATCGTATTTGTTACAAAGTTCAATCAATATTGCTGAACTGCAGTTTACGAATTTCAAGATGGTCATACCATGTATGGTCATCTCACTCTAGAAGGAAAACCAAGCGACCAAAATAACGGCGTAAACTATAATTATCTATATCAAAGTAAAGATCAATTAAAAAAACAAATTGTCTCTGGCGCTGACACTATAAGATTTCTGATAACTTTGTTATTGTCCACAGGTACCTCTGGATTAGAATAGCGCTATTCGAGCGTCAGTTGGCAAAGATCATAGAACACCTGGTGAGCAACGCCAATCGGTATTACGAGCGCGACGCATTAGTCGCTGACCCTGACTACGGAAGTATTCTTAGTTCACTGCTGGTTGGACCTTGTGCTCTAGAGTATTCTAAAGCTAAAGCACCAGCTTGCTTCTGGACTGATCCTCCTGCGGACGAATTGGTAAGTTTATTTTTATCTTTTTATAAATTACTTTGATGTAGTAATCTTATCTACTTTTACACTATTTAATAGTTACTAGGTCACGTGCTTCTATGTGTTATTTCACGCCTGGCTTACCTCTTAGTGAACCAATTGCAGTGAGGTTCAAGCAGTCTATAGAATTTAATCAGCCATTGATAGAAGACAAAAATACTTTACATTAGAAGTCTGTTCGTACAAAACATGTAACAAAATGGCTAATGTAGTTTTTCTTTTGTTTTAAAAGAGATCACGCCCGCACTAGGAATAAATCCTGTGTCGCGTGGGACTTTACAAACATATAAGAAACGGACACAAACGGTGGTGGTGTTAACCAGACTCAAAACAATAATTTGTGGATCACACAGAGTGTTGTCCCATGTGAGGTTTGAACCCACAATACTCCGCGCAGTAGAGAACGGCGTGGTGACCGCTTAAACCACTAGGCCAACCGTACAGTCTGGGTGTACTAGATAGGAAATAATAAGTAATAATTTTGTGTTGTGTAAGAATTAGTCTAGATATATTTTTCTAAAATTAGTTAATTTTAATAGGTACAAAGACACAGGATGTCTGCTGGTACCACCACACCGCCCTCAGTACGAAGGCCAATACTAAACTTCAAAAGAAGTTTGAATGCCTCCTCTGATGATGGCAGCACGGTCTCAACAGGTAAACTTAGCATTTCATCCTACAAAGTATTAAGCTCCAATTAACTTTCCTCGATGGTATTATATAGCGTATTTTATACCACTTAATTCCTGCAACTTACGTTAAATTCGAGAATACAGTTTCTTACTATCAACTAACCCCAGTTTGCAATGAAATAATTTATTTTACCTCAAATAGAGCAAATGTAAATGCAAAACGAGTACGTGAACAACTGATTTTTATTACAATATTTTAACTATCTTCAATTGGAATATAAACCTACAAGAGGTTGGTTATTTATATCACTACTAATTTCTAATTAATCTATCCCATTTGATATGGGTAAGAAAATGAATTGTTAAGAAAAACATATCAAGTATTACGTTGATACACTGCAGTCATTTGATATAATTTTCCTTATTTTACACTGCAAAAGACGCGTGTATTTACTTTCGTGTGTCTATGGTAAAAATTGAACATAACTAAATATTGCACAAGAAATATTGCCCTATATATACAACTCCAAAGTTATTAAAAGAAAATATAAAAACCATAAACCTAACTAATTCATCTTATTCTCTCTATTCTTCTTTAAACTAGATATGCTACAAATATTATGGTAAGGATAGTAAGTACTAGAAATGTCAATAGTAGAATAAATTTAAATGTATATACATACTTGTAACTTTTCCATAGGAACAGGAAAACCTGGTGGATCCAGTGCTAAGGATTACGTTGAAAGCTTACATCAAAATTCAACAGCAACTCTTTTATATGGCAAAAATAATGTCAGGGTACAACCAGTAAGTAATATTTAATTTTGGACTGAGTTTCTATTACTTTTATATGAGTTATGGAAAGTTATTGTAAAACATCTGAATTTGTTTAGGATGAAATTATAAAATTTAATTAGAAAAATATTAACGTTTGGCGTAGTAAGTTCCAACGAAATGAACGATAAGATTCAAAATGAGTACGTATCAACACTTTATGAAGAGTTTATTGATGATAGCAAACTTCGAAATTCATTTGAAACCAGACATAATACAGTCTGAAATGTTTAATGGATTTCTCTAAAAGCGAAGTTCTGAATTTAATTTATAATGATCGAGGACTGAAATAATTTTATTCATTAATTTTATTGGATGGTAATGTTAGATTTTATTTCATGTTTTAGAAAGATGTAGAAGAACCAATGCCGGGTTATTTGAGTCTTCATCAAACAGCCGCAGGCTTGGTAATCAAATGGACTCCTAACCAGCTCATGAATGGATATGCTGAAAGCGAGGGTATCGACAAAAGGTATTAGATAATGGACCCTTTTGTGTTATTTTCAAAACTGCCTTTTGTAAAAAAGTACGAGGGTAAGTTTTTAAGTTCGCGGAATGACAGTGAAAAAGGCGGGTAAACGCGCTCTTTTGATGCCTACCGTATTCAGTGACTCATAATTAGTCTGCATAGTAAAATTTGTTGTGATTGGATCATTAGTTATTAAACTATCGTTGACCAAGTATTTTAATCGGGAACGAAGTGAAAAAAATGGAGAAAATTGAATTCCGTGCGGTGATAAAGTTCCTTACTAAGCAAGGAAAGTCTGTTCAAACCATACTCAATGAGATGTCATCGGTTTACGGGGATTCTTGCCCAGGAAAAACAATGGTCTACAAGTGGCATAGTTTATTTAAACAAGGCAGGGAATCACTTGAAGACGACCCGAGGCCGGGGGGCTCCGTTGAGGTGACTACGCCAGAAGTTATTGCAAAAGTAGAAAAAATTGTATTGGAAGATGCTCGACTAAAAAAGAAACAACTCGCAGAAATGGTTGGAGTATCAGATACAACAATTTTTAAAATTTTACACGATCATCTTGGCATGACTAAGGTTAGCGCACGGTGGGTGCCGAGAATGCTCACGCCATTGCAAAAACAACAGCGCGTGGAATGTTCACGTGCGTTTTTGGACCTCTGCAATGAAGACAAGGATGGCGTATTGAATCAAATTGTTACTGGGGATGAAACTTGGGTTCATCATTATGAACCCGAGTCCAAACAAGACTCCATGCAGTGGCACAAAAAGGACACAGCACCACCCAAGAAATTTAAGGTTTCACAGTCGGCTGGGAAACTCATGGCAACGATTTTTTGGGACTCAGAAGGAATATTATTGATAGATTATAAAGATAAAGGCATTTCTATAACGGGGGAATACTACGCTTCAATCTTAGAACAGTTAAAAGAAGCCATCAAAGAAAAAAGACGGGGAAAATTAACGAAAGGTGTCCTGCTATTGCATGACAATGCTCCCGTTCACAAGAGCCGAGTCGCACTGGCTGCCCTGCATAAGGTGGGCTTCGATATTTTGAATCACCCACCCTACAGTCCAGATTTGGCTCCGAGTGATTATTATCTCTTTCCAAAAATGAAAAATGAATTACGTGGTAAGAAATTTTCAACTGATGAGGAGGTTAAGGAGGCGGTTTCGGCGTATTTTTCAGACAAAGATAAAACTTTTTTTTACGAGGGAATAAAAAAACTAATTGAAAGATCTGAAAAATGTATTCGTGTTGCAGGGGAATATATAGAAAAAGAAAAATAATTTTGTGTTTTTATTATTACTCAATACCCTCCATTCCGCGAACTTAAAAACGCCCCCTCGTATTTCAATTGTATGTCGAAGAAAACTGAGCTTGCAAGTCTCGATAAAGTTTAATAATGCTTGAATAATCAGTTTGCTAAGTAGAATACTTGTTGAAAACCGCTTGTAAGAATATCCAATGGAAAACTTTTATCCGTTTAATGTTCTAAGGCTTTCTTTAAACAAAACTTTATTCTTTATTTTTTAAAACAAAAGTAGCAGGTGTAACTTAAGTGTTTATTTAAAACAAAAAGAAATTATAACTTCAAAATATTTTTGTTAAGCTGATACAACAAAACAGTTGAATGTTGGTTTTACTTATAATAAGCACCCACCTATTTCCAACTTAAGGGAAATAAATTTGTGAGGTAAGTAATAGTAAAAGTAAAAACTTTTAAACAAAACGTAACGGTTATTTTCTAGTATTTAAGGGCCCATATCCATATTGAGTTTTAAGATACTCAATATAAAGTACATGTTTTACCAATGAAATTTGAATTGACTTAGTCCCTAGTCAGGCTAATTTTTGATTTAACCGGACCGAAAAACTCTGGATGCAAGTGAAACAGTTCCGATACGGTCTTTCCTGTGATGGAATTCTAGTGTAATTCAAGAAAACAGTTGAAAAATGCCGGAATACGCTCTAGGGATTCAACTTAAGATAATGCATAATAAGGTTCTTAGACTTTCGATCACAATGCCGCGAAAATAAAAGCCTTAACCTTTTGATCTTCAAATATCTAAGTTTCCTTATCCGTATATGTTGCTTATAGACAGCACAAATGCTAGGTTTTAAACTTAATTGTGTACGTGATATGTTTTATAAGCGGATATTGTTATGTACATAAATGTATACCTTAACTTCACCATTGTTTATTGAAACGCCTCCAGCTTGTTTGTCGTTGTGTTTAAGTTGTCTCTCCGAAATTTAACAGTGTGATAACATGATTCGAAATGTTATTGTATTTTGTATATCTTAAGAAAAGGTTTTGTTGCTTGTACTAACACGGAATATACATATAAATACTCGTAAAATAATAGTTTTACTATCGGAAATAATATTGCACAATTGTTATTTGTACGAATGAATGATGATACAGGAAAATGTTAGTAATTTATTTAAAAATTCTGTAACTAAGTAAAATTTTAAATTATCTTTTGAAGTTGAATGTTGAAGGTTGTTGAAAGTTGTTATTTGGGATTCTGTTCTTTAGTAAATGTAAAAGATGATGTAGACAAGTCTAACATTTTTAATGTTAAATACAAAATAGTTTTAGGCTACTCATTTGTTGTTTTATAAATATTTTACTACAACATTTTTTAGCTGTATTTAGGACATTTTACGATTTTGAAAACAAACAAAAAAGGTTTTATATTGCTAAAACGTACTTTTTTTTCGGTGCCTTTTCCATTGCTACATAGAGAATGTTTTGTTCGACATACGTTAGTCAATGTGTGCATGTGTTATGTGTTAGTAGTTTCACCTTGCTTAATTATTTTTCATCACGTATACTTTCATTTGGTTTACATACAAATACACTTACAAATACTTTGATGTAATTTGAATTACATTAGAATTAATAAAATTATTTTTAGTTCAATTTTTTTTTGATTATAATAAAAAAATACATTTTGCACGTTCTTTTTTGAATTCTAGATAATATCGTCCCGGTGTATTTCATTTACCGTGCGACACCTATAAATTGAGTTTTCAGTTGTTAAGCTAGCTACGTTAAGCTTGTTTCAGTTCTGTTGTGGCTTGTATTTGTGTTGATGTAGTGCATGTGTGTAGACTGCGATATCACCTAGTGCATTCGTCTGCGTGCCCACGTGCCTGTGTTCTGTGCAGTATGGCGCCCGTCTGCACAATATACAGAAGCCGCTGTGCTGGCCCTCTGTGTATTGACTGGTAGGTTTTTAGCTTTTCTTTATTATTATTATTTTATGAAAGGTAGAGAAATCGGACTTAGTTCGAGATTTCTTTGTTTTACCAATTTTTACTCCTTTACTTAACTATCTTTCACTTGCAATTAATTTCCAATTTCGTTACCTTTAAATTTTTTGCTTGGTGGGGTTTGAGTTTGTTTAGGTTTGCTATAAATGAATATATTTTACTTGTTTCTTCTAGTATTAAGTACTACGTAGTACCTAATTATCTTATATCAAAAGATAAAAGTTATAGCGTAAAAAAAATCGAAAAAGGAACAAGCGACAAGCGACTGATAAGTCGCGCCGTCAATTAGCTTACAAGTCCACTTAGGTACATCAAGTCCAGACAGTACGAGGATCGTACACACCACCGTAATAAAGCAAGAGATGGGTCAACTTAAAATAATTGAGTGGATTTGACACAACTATACATGATTACGTGATATTTAATTATACTTACATAAAACCTAAATGTAATATTCAAATTTTTTGCATGTAAATGATTGAATTTTTCTTACCTACAGCGTTTATTGGGCGATGTCCCTACAAGTTTGTGTATGGGAAGTGGTGTATGTCCACGTGCATCGATCTCAAGCCAGTGATGCCCTTATTCTCGTTGGTCAAGACGGTGTTCAGAGACCACCTATACATTTCCCGAAAGGTATATTTTGTCCTATAACTTTTATTTTTCCTTACCACTTCCTAGTGGAACGAGATGAAATCAACTACCTAATACTGAGTTTCATAAAATGATAACTTTTATTTCTAATATTATATAATTCAATAAGATGCCTTACACATGTCACAGAATGAATTAAACACAATTTAAAGATGATACATTAAAAATTATCACATCAACAGTCCTTAATGGACTACTACTGGACATAGACTTCTCTTTAGAAAGGAGGTTTACCACAGATGACTATGCCACAGTATTAGGAGTCTATACCACAGTAGGCTAACACCCATAGAGTAGTTAAAGAGTTTGTATCAAGTTTTATCTACAACATACAGCAATATTTGTAGTTTGAAACATAGTGCAAAGTGAAGTTCCAGTTGTAGTTTTAATTTTCTACGAACACCTCGGATAACTCTTGTATGCAGGACGTATAAACAAGTTTTATGCAGAGTTTAGTTTTAACGGAAAGTTTTCTGACTAAGTCAGAAGTTTCAATTGAACTAAGTTCGCTCACTAAGAGAACAACCAACTTCAAAAGTAGAGTTAATATTTTTTACAAATGTGTGTACTTTATGTTTTTTTTATTCGGAAGTGCTATACTTAGACGAAATCTGACATTCATTGGCTTTTAATTGGTGTATAATACTTTTATAGATATCACAAAAACAATGTTATTCGGTTAAAATGAAAAATTATATGGTCCTCATGGATTCTTTCTTTTTAATTGTGAATTTGAGTGCGGATTATGAAACCAGCAATTAGAATTTTTTTTAAAAATATCTAATAAGTAAACAGCAACATTTGATGATTATTTTTGCAGCTTAGTAAAATATGTATTAATAAAAAAAAAATATATTTAAATACAGTTCAGAGATTTTTTTTTTGTATATTTCAGCTGTGAATCATAAATACGGACATTGTCTAATAATGGGTACTTTTACCTTACTACGGTTGAAAGAATAAATGAACGTTACAGTTTTTTTAATTTATCTATATTTTATATATTTAGGTTCTATTGGTTTCAAATGGAAATTTTTTTTAATGTTGGATAGCCTATAGCCCATTTATCGAAACAGGCTATAGGCTATAAACCATCACACTATAATTATGAGGTAAGCATCAATAATTAATGTTGCAAAAACGGGGAGTACCTTTTGAAAGATGCAGACTAGCGAACCAGCTGTTAAAAGGTGTAAAAAGCTGAGACTACTACTCCTGTTGTTTTTTTAATTTTTTGCCCTTTTATTGTACAATTATTAACATTTTTATCTTATATGTTAAAAAAGAATTAATGCAAATTATTCGGCCGAACAGAAGGACGTTGTCGTTCAAATATACAAATGAAATAGGTCGTTCTCAGTTTCCTTTGAAGCATTTATTTGTAGAATGTCTGGACTATAGATGTTGTGAAGTAAATGTAATTGTAGATAAGATTTTTTACTTCAATAACAAAGAAAGTGACACAGCTATGCAAAGAACCATGAGTTTCAAAGTAGTTGTTAAAAGTTGTAAGTTACTATTCATTAGAACACATTGATTCATTATAATTTTTCAGAGTATAACGAAACAAATGTTAGGGCATTTTTCGGTATTAAGGTTCAGTTCACTAAGATACGTTCGCAATTTGAAAAATAAAGAGACAGCAGTCGTCACTTTCTAATAATTATTTGACATATTTGCACGTTCATGTCAGTATAATCACAAAGGTAAACTCTATGGTACCCAGAGTGCTGAAAAATATAATTATTACTCTTATATTTTTAAAAACATACATATTATAGACTAGCTAGAGACTTAGTTTTTGCTGCGTAAATCCTGATCCCGTGGGAAACCTGGGGTAAAAAGCATATTATATGTTATCCAGTAATCTCCTCTATCTCCTAGTGAAAGTTTCATTAAAATCGTTTTAGCGGTTCTAGAGGTTAGCAAGGACAAAGAAACAGACAGACAGACAAAAATTTAAAAAAGTATCGTGTAAAGAGCTAAAAAACACTTGAGAAAACACAATTTTTTGTTAATCACAGACAGACGTTTACATGTAGAGCAAATGACTGCTGAACACACATTTATTTCTCTTAAGTAAAAATCGAAACCCACGACTTCTTGCTTAGCAATCAGGATCAGTAACTATTAAACCAACTCGAGTCGACTTTTCATCAGGGGACTAAAGTCTAGGTGGGACAATACACCTATGAAAAATCAATCTTGTCCTCTTACTAACCAGTTACATGGATGAATTATATGAGGGCAGAGTTAGATTCTCCAAGTTTATTAAGAAATATAATAACAATAACTTTTAAGGTGATTGTTTGTATGTTTTAGGTGGGAATTTACTATCCTTTTTGAGCAATTTGGAAACAGGACTTTTGCCTCATGGTCAATTGGACCCTCCACTGTGGTCGCAAAGAGGCACAGGAAAGGTATGTGATAAATAATTACATGTAATTTTAATAATTAAATTATATAATTAAAGAAATAATTTTATGGAACCCTAAAAACATGGCAAATTTCTGTGGATTTTTTTTCTGGTTAATAAGCCCTTATCTGAATATGTAACTAATTAGTTACATATTCAAGAAATGCCAAATCTGACCAAACCAAACATTCGACACGTGGGTCCAAAACATTGGCGAAAAGAGGGCGTCTATTATGCCTTTGCCTACCTCTGCGGAGAAACTGGAGTGATTTTATGTATGTAATTATTGTTAGAAACACAAGGCAGTAAAATATCGGGTATAAAAGTATCGGGAAAAAAAAACAATCTATTTTTATTCTTAGTCCCAACGGGGCGTGAAAGGATAAAACAATGCCATAATTAGATAAAAAGAACGAACAGGGAGAAAATTTTAAACTGTATTAAACTGTATTATTGTTATGTTTTTAAACTGTATTATTATTTTTAAACTGTTATTCTGTGTAAATACTTAGAATGTCTTTTATTATATTTTTCTAGGTGTTTGGTCGCGGCAGAGTGCGACGGCGACCCATGCCGAGCCTATGCGAAAGTGGTGAAACAGACGAACTGGAATCAGACGAGGCTGCCGGAGACTATGTGTTTCGTATTGTCAACAATACTATTGCCGATAGAGAAGGTAGATTATAAAAGTTCTTCACTGAATTAGCTTCCTTATTTTTTATCTTTTTATGAATAAATAACTAAGCTTCAAAGTTGGCAAGCAAGTAATTTTGATTCGATACTTCTGTTGCCCGACGTTTTGAACGGATTATACTGGTTGTGTTTACGGGTAGACTAGTGTGAACGCAAACCATTCATGTTTTGCGGGTGATGCGACTACCTGCACTTGATTGTGTTGATTGTTGGTATTCTTGGTACTTCTATACTCTACACTTTCAACATTTACATACTTTGTACCATCGTTTGTCCCTACGGTGGTATTGGCACGCGCCGATGACAGGATTCAAAGATGTTGATAGGCGATATCCGTCTTCCCGGTTGAAACTTTATATTTCTTGATCGCAACCATCAATAGTTACGATCTGTGGAAAAGACCTGCAGTTTATGTGGTTCAATAGTTCCCACTGTACCATAGAAACAATGTATAAAAATCGTAAAAGTCTAAAAATACTATAATATTACTTTTGATTGTACTAAGTTGCTTTTTTATTCAAATTAGTAGTTCTATTAATGGACACTAACTCCACCGAAACTGCATTAATCAATCTTTCCTAGTTGCCTCACGAACATCTGTGGTAATCGCTAGTACTTGGAGCCCTAAAGTTCGACAATAGTTTATATACAGTACTTGGGTTGTGCATGGCAATAGGTCCACCTACATAAATCGAGAATTAAATCGAAGTTCAGCGTTCAGAAAAGTGAAACCTAAACTAGTTAGGGAAAAGGCAATCGTACTAACGGACAAAATGTATCTTTTAGCCATGATGCGTCACTCACTGCTAGAGCGCGCAGTACAATCACCTCCTCGTACTCCACGTCGGACACTCATTTCTACATCTACAACATCATCAGATTCGTCAACTATGTCAGTGGACTGCCCACCGTCAGCAGGATTGAATGGTCATCCACCACTCAGTCCACTACCGATGAACCATCCCGTTGAACAGGTAAGGTTATTTAAAATAAAAAATCTGTTAAAAGCATACTATTATAGGTATTAATATGAATTCCAGTCTTATAAATTAATCTACTTTAATAAAATATTTAACTGTTTCGTACGCCGAAGTTGTCCACTTACTATAATAATTATTTTAGATTATATTGTACCTGTTTGCTTAGGCTTTCCTTAGCAAGGAGGTCTGCCTATGTGCAACGGTGGGCTGCTTAAGGCTCTTGATGTGATGTGATGATGCAGTAGCATTTTTAATGCTTAATTTCATCAGAAAAAATATAACTGCTATGAATCTTATTAATTTTAATAATAGGTATACAAGATGGCACTTAACAATACGATCTACTTAGTTGAGAAAATTTTCTCCAAAAGAAAGGGAAATTGTCTCCAAAACTTTTTTCATCTTATAGTGTGTTAGTTTAATTTTTAGGTGATTTTAATAAACAATTTTAATAGTTTTCGTAAAAAAACCTTTTTCTATTTTTATATAATATAAATATACTTATATACTACTTATATATTTTAGGCAGCGTCAATAGAGTTGGTGTGCAGTACGATGCGACGTCAAATAATATCACGAGCGTTTTATGGTTGGCTTGCGTATTGTCGCCACTTGTCTACAGTGAGGACGCACCTTAGTGGACTGATACATCCTAATATTGTTCCCAGAGGTCAGTAACGGCAACTAAAATTCTCCGCTTTTTAAAGACTTTTTTATTTATTTTGAATACATATTATAAACACAATATTTAACAGAACTTATTCATAAAAATTATGTATTATTCTCTACTCGATCCAAGACATTTTAAGTCTATCGATTTTGCGAAACCTGTTATAAGAGTTTCAGATATATATAATTAAATATAAATAAAATAATAAGTTCAACAATTATTAATTTTGCTATTAAATCGCGTAATGTATAAAAAAGAGTCACAATTTAACATTTTGATAAATTAATAAACAGGATGACATAGTTTGATAAGTTTTTTTATTTGGTCTTAAAAATACCTTTTTCTTTAGGAATTTCTCAAACGGAGTTTGTAAAAAGATGACCGGGTAGACTAGTTAATGTACACTACTATAAAATTATACATATCTTAATTTTTTTTATGGTGACATTACAGAGGGCGCGGAAGGTGGTCTGACCGAGGAACAATGGCAATCAATGACTGATGAACAAGGCGCTGTTCATGACAAAAACGAAGTATATCGACTTGTTTACTACGGAGGAGTACAGCATGATATACGGCGAGAAGTATGGCCATACCTGCTCGGATATTATGAGTAAGATATTGTTACATAAATAATGTCTGTATGGTGAAGGATTAATAATACAGAGTGTTACCACCCCTGTTCATGCCGTGGGTAGCGTAAGAGACGACTGAGGGAGCTAACTACACAGAACAACATTACTGCAAAGAGAAGGAATAGTATACCAATCTACCTGTCCAGCGTGGAAAAGTAGGCCACCATTTCAAGGCGAGGCTTATGTCCAGCAGTGGACTATTAAAGGTTGTTGATGATGATGTCTGATGAATAATGAGATTATTCAGTATATACTTGTGGGACACTCAGCCGCAGAGTTGGAAAGTAGTTCACGCAGTTACAAGTATATATACTACGAAAAGCAATTATTTACAAAAGTAGTCCATCCCAAAGATCCAGATCGCACCATGCGGCAAAAAATCCATCACTTGGAGAATTGACACAACCTAGTGGGCTTTACCAAAATCTATTTGGTTCGCACTAATTATGTCTGAAAAACGAATTGTCGTCTGTGGTATTACCGAAATAATTGACATCCAAACCTCCATCCCACCTTAAAGGCACTTGTGACTTCTGAGTTCCAAGTCAATGGGTGGTGGTATTCACTTTCTATTAGTCATACTATTCGCTTGTTACAGATATAAAAATATAATATTAAGTATCAGCATTGAAAAAGTGTTTTATTAATATTTATTTCCATATTTAATCAGGTTCGGCTCAACAGCTGAGGAACGTATAGAGCAGGATGTAGCATGTCGCCGGCAATATGAGACCACAATGTCTGAGTGGCTGTGTGTCGAAGCCATTGTGAGGCAAAAAGATAGGGAGGCCACTGCTGCCTCTATTGCACGTCTTAGTGAGGCATCGGGGAAATTGAAGCCGCAAGACAACGAACCTAATGAGGTAGACTGACGAAGTTTTATATATTTCTTCTTAAGAAAATGAATAAAATTTTTGAAAACTATGTTCTGGTCATATAAATCAGATTTGAAATATTAGGAATTACTGTGTTTATAATTATTTTTTTCCTTTTTGAAATAAAATAAGTAATATTCCTTTCAAAGAAGGACAGTGAGATTTTAGAGTCTAGGTAAAAGTCTATACTTGAAGAAAAACATACAAAATGATAATAGATTGTAGAGAACTGCTAACGTGCCACATTCCCTGTTTGAAAAAAAAAAACTGTTACTCAAATTATGGAACTTTTCTAAAGTCGGTATGCTGGCAATTTTAATTTTATAGTAATGTTGAAATGGTTGAAACTCAGTAGAATAAAGTTTTACTGTTTTCTTGTATAGGTATTTGAGGATGATTGCAGCGTCATATCTGATAATCCACCAATTGTTTCACCCGAACCCAGTGAAAACGAACAAAAAAGACCTGACAAGCCAGTCCTATCCAGAGCGCCTAGTATAGATGAAGTTGACAATATCGAATTGGATTCAGATAAGGACAAAGAAACTAAATTGAACGGAGAGACTGACACCGGTGATAATAGGGAAAGTTTAGATGTAGAAAGTCTCAAAGACTTGGAAGAAGATGAAGATGTTCACTTAAAGAGTGTCGTTGATAATCCAGATATGAGAAGAGAGAGCATAGCTGAAATTAAGAGATTAGCAGAAGGGATTGTTCAGAAGGGTGAAGGGAGAGGACTGCTGTGTAGTGTGGATAGTGCGCACCTAAATGGCAGTGACTTTAGGTCATCGTTAGACGAAAGTCAGCCGAGCCCACAGCCACAGCACACTAGTGTAATTATAACTAACCCATCTGTAGATATCGCAGCAGGAGGGTCACCAGCTTCTGGAGGGACTACTGGTGAGCTCTATATTTGTGTTCTCCATTTGATTATAGAATGTCAATTAGAGTGATGTTCAAATGTTTCGAGTAATTTGAAAACATAATTCTTGTTTGTTAGCGACAGTGAGTCCAGCCCGTAGTCCACTCGGAGTAGTGCGTGAAGAGTCTCAGTCGGCCGGCGCAAGTTTTGATACGTTAGAGCCATCTGATAGACATGCACCAGACACGAGATCCAACTGCGTATCACCAGCCAGCTCTAATGGAGGAGTTTATTCGGTGAAAACAGTTTTTTAGTTCTGTCACTTCTTTACTGATATTGTAAACTAAGATTAAGATTTTGTCTTTGAAAGTGCAAAAGTTTTTCTAAGAAACCTTAAATGGATTCAGATGATTAATTTAGTATTGTTAATGATCTGATAATAATAACTATAGAGACCATTAGCATTATTAATAGTTCGAATTGAACCTAATAACCCTGGTCGTTCTTGCAGAATGAGTTGGTTGAATCTTTCGCCTTAAACTTGCATCGCATAGAGAAGGATGTGCAGCGTTGTGACCGAAACTATCCGTTCTTCACTGATGAGAATCTTGATAAACTTAGAAATATTATGTGCACGTAAGTTATTTTCTAGTTTTGAAGTAAAAGATAGAGTAAGGAACAGAATTTGTTTTGTAGAGTATCAGAAAGTACTAGAAGTCAATAACTTTCTCTCGGTTTGAAAATATATATTTATTGAGATTAAAAATAATATTGGCAATATCTTATAAGAAAATGTTACACATGTTTATCAAACTCATAATGACAATGAAACTGGTAACCATTAGGGCAACGAACATTTATTTATTTTTTACATTTAATTTACACTTTTAGGTACGTCTGGGAGCATCTAGACACAGGTTACATGCAGGGTATGTGCGACTTAGCGGCTCCTTTACTCGTGATGATGCGTGAGGAGGCGTCTGCGCATGCGCTGTTCGCCCGCCTCATGACGCGTGCCACTGACAACTTCCCTTCTGGGCAGGCCATGGACGCACACTTTGCAGACATGAGGTGAAAAGATTACCACTACTAATAACTATCAACCCTTCTTGATATGGTATACTTTGGCGCAAATAGGTCGGTTCAACCGGAGTTATACCAGTGATGGTATAACACAGCCTTGTAGAAAGCCGGTGTTAAGTAATTCTTTCATTGCTTTTCTGCAAATGAGTAAGGTTACCGGAGCCCAAAGCCATGTTCTCCCAGATTTTGATAATCATAATCATCAATAGCTTTTACCAGTCCACTGCTGGACATAGGCCTCCCCTCAGAAAGGAGGCTTTGGTCTACTACACCACGCTGGCTAGACGAGTTGATATAGGGTTTGTTTCAAGTTTTCTCTTTGCAGTAATATTTTTAAGTTTTCTTTTTCTCTCCTTCCATTGATGTTGCAACCATGGGAAGAAAAGGGGTGGTGGTACTCTGTATTCTTAATCCGTCACCACGCGGTAACGGTGGTAAAGTGGACTGGTAATGAAACTCAAAAGGCGGCAACACAGTTGCTTCTTTTGAGTTACAAGCGTCAATAGGCGGCGGTAGTTTCTCACGATCAGAGGACCCGTCTGTGAGTTTGAATATTTTTTATGACGTATTTTTTTCAGGTCACTGATTCAAATCCTGGACTGCGAACTGTACGAGCTAATGCACGCGCACGGGGACTACACGCATTTTTACTTCTGCTACCGTTGGTTCCTACTGGATTTCAAGCGCGAGTTGCTCTATCAGGACGTAAGTATATTTTTACTTTTAATCAGTCAGTGTTTGCACGATGTTCTTTGTTTCTATATCCACGCTCATACGAACATTTATATACATGGAAATGTCAAAATATAGATTTAAAACATACTCTGAAATTTATTCATTTAGATTCTGAAAAATTTTACAAGTTTGACATATAGATGTTTTATGAAACAAATCTATATATCAAACTTAGCCATCTATGCTTCTTGAAAGCATTTGTAATATTTGTATTTTCCATCAACTATAATATAGATATACATATATACTTTATAACAACAATAACACTCTTAGTACTAAATCCTTACTTAATGAATAAACGACGAGACCGCCTTACTAAGGAGGTCTATGTCAGCGGTGGGTTGTTAAGAGCTGTTGATGATTGATGAAACGACGAAATAATAGAACTACTATAAAAGTTTTTGTAAATATATTCTACATATTTTCGCGTAAGTAGTTTATTAATTACAACAATAAATTACGTTAAACTAGTATGGCATTTATTCCACTGGATACTACTGAAAACGATAAATATTTAGTATACACATAATTATGAAAATAACTAACTTGTTATAATGTCTATTTATTAAAGCTGTGGTTACTCTTAATACATATAAGTTTTATAATACAAAAAAGAAGACCATTATTTTAACCGTACTCACTTAATAGTTCACCATATTTGATAACCTCTACTACTGTGCAGAAAGCGAACCTTTCCTCTTTTCTCTATCTTTATTGTATAGACAGAAAAAAAAGAAAAGATGAGTTACAAAATATATAAATGTAACAATGTTATTTACCTTAAATGTAGCTTACATTAAATAAAGAGCGTGTAATATAGTATTTTATTATATTTTAACAAGCTACAGTTATATTTAACATAAAAATAACAGCAATAAAGCGTCTTTAAATAAAAAAATAAATATAAAATACGTTATGTTGAACTAAATCGTTAAAATTTAATAGATAAATTGTAACAAAGCAATTATGTATCAAATATGTAAATTTCTAAAAGTTTTGATGAGGTTCGTATTGACGGGGAATTCATTCCAATATGGAATAACTAATCTTTTTCTGAGCAATTAATGGCGTCGTAAATGGTAATTTGCCATTTACTATCTGTTAACAAATTACAACTTATTCAAATGAAAAAAACACAGTTTCGCGCCAAGCGAAATTTAAAAACTAAGTCTAGAGCGCGTGTATTTCTCATCTACCCACTGTGTTTGCCGAAGTTCATTGTGGTTTAAACCCAAGGCGACAAGGTCTACAATGCAGTTAATAAAAGATAAACTCGTGCAAGACACCCAGACAAACAAGACAGAAACATTTTACTGGCTATCAATAAAACTAACATCAACAGGAGTAACAAAACATTAGAATACGAATACGAATGTCAGAACTGGGAAGATCTCTAAACGCAAACCTTTTTCTCATCAATAACCTTTAACTGTCCAGTACTGGCCATAGACTTCTTTTTAGAAAAGAGAGGTATTGTATATATTTTTGTGTTAAAGATATTACTTCTTATCTAAACTTATTTTTCTATGTTTATTAAAATCTTTAGTTGATTTATTTCAACTTCAAAAATTCAAAGAGTTCTGCACCGATTGAGTTCAAATGTTGAGACGATATATAATTTTGTTAACGTCTTTTTCACGTCAGTTTTATTTCTAATTTCTCATCAATTTAATCACCATGGATCACAGTGAAGCTTGACAGGATAGAGCTATTTAAGTATAAAACCTACCTACCTGGTATACCTTTATGTCCGTAATTCTATATGATTTTGATTTCACCTAGGTCATTGTTTGTATATTTAATCGAAATAGGTGACAATAATATTGTAATTATAGAAATAGATCACATTGTCTTACTATTAGTGTTGTGACGCTAACCTGAAAAAAATGTTTGTCTTCAGTTACAAAGGTTTCTAAAATAGTCAATTTATTATGTCTGTATATCATTTTTAATTATTATGATATTGTTATATCAGCCAGCATTCAACATTGTAATGGGTAGCATTCACTAAGTTTATGCGAATATTAATAATTTAATCATCGATGTAATATAAAATTACGATATTATTATTGCGTGATATATTCAAAGTATTCTGGGCAAAGTTTCAATTAATAACTAAATGCCTCAATATTTAGTTACTAAGTTGGTGATAAAACTTAAACGCCTATTGTATAATATTATTAATTATTAAACATTATTTTGCAACAAAGTTATAATCATTCAGTAGGCACTTTAAAAAACATTTTTGAAAAAAAGAACACTGAGATGAGAAAATAACCCGTATTATAGATACTTGTAAGTTAAGAAATAAAATAAAATTGTTGTCTTTTGACTGAACAGTCGACATAAAAGCGTGATACACGATCACAGCAGTAAGAATATCGTTTAAGGTTATCTGCCTTAGTTGACTTATATTTACATGATATTAGTCGACTAAGTTACAGGACATTCTTTATATAAAAGCAAGTTTTAATCAATTGATGCAATAGTATGTAGAACAATGCTTTCGACAGTTTTCGTGATCGTTCCGTAAATCACATAACACATTTGGATAAAATCAAAAAATAATGCCGTTATTATCTGCAATAAAGAAATCAATAAATTACATCGAAAATGAAAGAAATCAATAAATTGCATTGAAAAATGAAAGAAATCAATAAATTGCATAGAAAAATGAAAGAAATCACTAAAATACCCGGCCCTGTACGTTGTTGTTATTACGATAAATTGAAATTAATTTTGAAATTGAATTAAAGTGGTATTAACCTAACTATTATAAACGAGAATGTTAGACTGTTTGTTTTGTTTTCCCGTCTAAACCACAAAATCGATTTTGAAAATTTTTCCAGGTTCCACGGGCAAAAGCTAATAAATTAAAAAAAATAACGTAAATTCTTTTAATTATTACATCGTTTATACGATAGCTCTATTATACATGTTTAAACAAAATAATACCATATGCAGGTATTTTAGGAAGGCATGGAGTCAATATTAAATATCTAATAGCCACATATGAGTACAAAGTGATTAACACTCAATATTCAATGGTTTCGTACATTGATCAAAGTTAATATTGGTATGCTACAGTGGCTAGGCAATCATTTAATTTAATCTGCTTCATTTTTAAGTCAACTTCTGCCTGCATCAACAAAGATTGTAACATATGATTTAAGGTTCGAAATAAGTTTCACAAACGTAATCTGAAAACGTAAAAAAGCTAAGAGAACAGTTCGACATGTCTTTGATAGATGGCGCTGCAGTATGTCTTTATGAATTATTGTGCGAGTTTCACATACAGTGCAAACACTGTATGTGAAAGTCGCCACAATAATTCAACATATATACAGTATGTACAGTGTACAGTATATACTGTTACTTTTTAATTTGTCTTTCTTTATATTGACTGTAACCGTAATTTGTTCGCATAGGTGTTTGCTGCGTGGGAACTGATCTGGGCAGCCAGACTTGTGGCATCTGAACATATGGTATTGTTCATAGCTTTAGCTCTCCTCGAGACCTATCGTGACGTCATACTCGCCAACACCATGGACTTTACTGATATCATCAAATTCTTCAATGGTAAGAACACGCAAGAACACAAATATTTAATGACGTCATTATAAAAGTACACCACCAACTACCCATATCCTTTATATATTAAACGTACAAAGGTTGTCTGGCAGAGATCGTTATGATCGATAAAACCGCCTTTTTAATACCAAAAGTAGATATCCATCTATGTCTCTATAAAATTTACGCTGCCGTGGTGTGCAATGAAGTTATAGAAATGGAAAAACGAGTGTGTGTACTTATGTATGCATGTAAGAAGTTACATTTTCTTGACGTAACAAGATAAAAATCTTTCTAAAAATATTATCCTTCGCATTATCCTATATTTGTAGAGAAAATGACACCAATAATAAAAAAAAATGTATTTAATACATAGAAAGAAAGTTTTACTAGAACGTATTAGTTAAATAAACTTTATTTAAATATCATAATTTATTTATTCGTACACAATTAAAATAAAATGTTGATTAGTTAATTTCATGGTGTCGGTTTCGAAGGGTGCGCGCGCGCAAAAATTTATTCTCTTTTTTTCCTTAACATGCCAAAAGATAATCTAATAAAGAAAAGATAATAATAAATAAAGCATTTGTTTTATTTTTTTTACTTTATGTTGAGACTATATTTGCAATTTCAACTTGAATAAAACGAAAACTTTGAATGAACTGTATTTTACTAATTTAATTGCATTAAGTTTGAGTGTAACCAATTATCATTAACATAAAAAAAGTAAATAATGAATTCGGTTCGTAAATGGTTAGAAAAGAAAAAGGAACCAAAAAAGGAATTAGAATTGAAAAATCCGTTATTGCATAATACCTGGAACTGAGTGAAACGGAATTTGTAATTGTTATAAAACTTAGAAGGATATAATTAAAACACAATATTTTAATTTTTTAAGTAAATTAAATTCTTTTACAGAAATGGCAGAACGACACGATGCTTCAGCTATGCTATCTCTCGCACGGGATCTCGTTCTTCAAGTACAGACCCTAATAGAGAACAAATAAGTATCACTTTAGAACAATATCTATATCTTATAGTAGTATTTATGTAGGTGAGATTAACGTAGCTATTCTTAATGCAAGACTGCCAAATATATGATGGAAAATGTTTTCACTTTGTATATTATTTTTATAGAAAATATTGAGGATTTTTTTTTATTTATTAGCCCGCCAAAGCAATTCTACTATGCCTGATGTAAAGCAAGAAGAGTAGTGGTTGCCATACTCATTGTGAATGCAGAAATTGCAGTATCTTGGTCCACACTGTGGCGGCCAAGTGAGATGCTTTTTCACGCCCCGCTTGGGACGTAAAAGGCATGATCGTAGCAGTGTAAGGCTCATACAGTTACCACGATAACTGTCACCATTGCATCAATGAGGATAATTTTATATAGAACGTTCTCACCTATTTCTAGAATATTCTGTAAATACATATAAACATAATTAATCCATAGTGACTATCTCACAGCTTCCAAAGGAATGTTTCCCTAACCTTTTGTTACATTAACAGACAGTAACAAAAGAAATATTTTAATGTACGTTACATTATCGCCTGTGACTGCTATGATGAGGTCTCTGGTTATTCCCAGGTTTGTAAGATCTGCAAATATTTGTTTCGTAGTTTGCAGTTAGTTACAAAAAAAAGATATAAGTATTCTATCCGTCAATCTAGCTTTCATAGTACTAGCTCTGCTTAGTTTGAAAATATGTGACCTTGTTAGTCAGATGTACGAAATTTTTTACCCCTGATACAAAAAAGTGGTCTTGTAGATTTGACGTGACGTGTTTGACGGTAGACATGATGGATATCGCTTTTAGCTAGAATTTCTGAGGGTCATTATCTTATTCCGTAGTTGGTGAAGGGATCCCCTGACTTACACCACTCCAATTAATTTTAAATGTGGTATACCTACTTTAGTGTTACTTCCATGCTATAGTAACTATAGCTTGACGCTGCAAACTAAGAGTTTATGCCGTTGTTGGTGGTTTTCAATATTTTTTATTTGTGTCATAATAGTATTATTTTTTAGTCTTGCATTATGAAAGCTACAAAAATAAGTTATGTATCGATGACTGTAGTCATAAAAGAGTTATAAAAAAAATATTTTCAAATGTATAACATAGACTAAACACTGTCACTACACTAAGAAGTTCGATAAAACTTTTAAAATACAAACACTAAAAAAAACGAAATGGATTATTTTAGTGTGTTTTATATTTTTTTTATTATTCAAAAAAAATCATATTCATGTGTGTTACCCTATAAAATAGGTATTTAATTATTTCAAAAATATAAATTAGCTAAACCCAGTGCGTATTAAAGTACTTACATATAAAATGCCAAAGTAATATGTAGGCATAAATATAAAAAATGTAGTTAGTTATATAAAATAGTACCTTTCATATACAATGTTTTTAAAATCAGTGACTAATATAGTTATTAATTATTATTTGTATACAATGTTATAATCATCACTATAAAAAAAACATTTTTTATACACATAAATTATACAATCGTACATAATTTAAACCATATCTATTAGTAACACATTTCATGAAATTCAGAGGATATATTTACATTTTTAAAGTATATATGTACAATTATATAGCCGCTGAATATACCTAAGTGTATTGATTTACTGGTTTTCTCCCGTTCTTCCTCTTGTGCCTTTTTCATATCAAAATATATCAAAACCGATAAATATTTCCCACTTAATACATAATGACTTCGTCATGCACTTCTACTGTTATAAGCATATTAGCAAAATTTCAATTTTTAAGTGTTTTATATGTAAAGTGAGTTTAATTGACGCAGTTAAATGATGAAATACTTCAAAACAACTTACTTTAAATTACAATTTACATACGTATAAGTATTCACAATTGTATTAAAAAAAATTACACAGAAATGTATTAAATACTAGGCATGGAATAAAAACACAATCATTTGTGATATATACCTTGCGTACATAGTAATAAAAAATCATTAAAGTGTCAAATAGGTAAAATAGGATATTTATGTAATCTGATTAGCAACAAGTTATGTGTAGATAGCAACTCCAACCTTCGTAGGAATAAATCATCAGATTATTAAATACCCAAATTCTATCAAATATAATTTGGACCCATTCAAACAAACCTAGTGTCGCTACCCGGGTACTTTATTTTGTCAGTTTTATTTTTAGCAGTTTAATCACGGTACGATATCAGTAACTTATATTGTTTTTATAGTATAAGCCATCAATAAAGCCAGTAGTCGGAAAATAAATTTGATTTATTGAATAAAGCCTTAATCGCATTAAAACATGTGTACGTCATAAATTCGTTATTTTAATCTAATCAGAATAATATCTCAATTGTTGAAAAAGGGGAAAAACCTTATCTAAGAGAATAAATCCACTCAAGTCATTGACAAGTTATAATCTGACATTAATGACGTAGTAAAACCATGATTAGTTAATGTCATTTGTCAAATGATTTGATTCAGTTGTCATCTTTAAGTCATTTGTAATCTAAAAAAAATGTTTTTACCAATAAAATTTTACTATTTCTTTGGAATTGGTATATTATTGTTCGTCATGCAAAAACGTAACTGACCGTTAGTTGTGTTCTTAAGCTTAAATAGATACCTAACATAGGTATATACGTACATAACACATGTAGATAATTGATATTACAGTTATTTATGTGTTTCGTTTACAACACCTTATTGTCTCGAAACATTTTTTGCATTGTCAAATTACTAGTTTTTTTTATATCATTGAAGTAACAAATGAAGACAACAAATAACAAACAAATTAGTTTATAGGTATTTGTTAGCTTTTACCTGGGTCTCTGCCCACATATATGTCACTTCTCGCGGTGATTCTTTAAAATAATATTACTTGTTTTTTGTCAACTGGTGGAAATAAAACAAACATAATACATAAAATAGCATGTCATCCAAATCGGAGATTAACGCACAGAAACAGACAAACTCGTAAAAATTCTAGTCTGTTGTTTTGAGTTTTGCTATTTCAATGAACGCCCTTCACTAGTTTTTCGACGACTTACAATTTTATAATATGTATAAATTATATTCGTGTTAAATGTAAACGCAACTTCTGATTCATAGATAATGTATTTTTTTTTTATTTGAATGGCCCAGAAAGTAAAATAAGATTATTGTGCATTGAAAAGAGTTCAAATTGTTTCGTTAAAAAACATTTCAATCGGATTATAGGTAACTCAAAATGAATATTGACTGGATGTGAGAAGCCCAAAATTCATTAGTGTGGGAGGAGAGTGGTAGGAGAGGTCTAGGTCCAGCAGTAGACTAAAATAGGTTACAATAGGTGAGGAATGATTCACAAGTACATGATCATATATTTGCGCATTTAAAAAGGTGTTAAGTTTTGCCATTGTGCTTCCCCTTGCTCATCATATCAGCTTAGTACTTGATACAATTAAAATTGAAGATATTGGTTTTTTAGAGTCTAAAAATAATTAAAGATGGATTAATATTCCAATGCATGATCACTACAAAGTAATTACAATTTATGACATTTTTGTTGTTTTTAATCTACACGCTTAATAACATACGAATCAAGTTTAAACGAAGAAGCGCATAATTTTGTGTTGTTACTCGTAAATACCTGTATTTCAAAATAAATGTAATGTCTTTATAAACTTCGTATTTTTTTAAACACACGTTATACAGGTATATAAGAAAACTGCTGACGACCCAAAAAATTACATTAATAAAAATAATTATTTTTATATATATGTATAATTTTATTTCACCACTGTAATTGCTAACAGTTACAAACAAAAACACGCTACTTTTTAGAACAGATAAAAAATAAATTTCAGTGTCCAAATTATTTATTTCAGATTAAAGATACAAAATTTAAAGAAAAAAATGTTAACTATTTAATAAAACGTATTTTGATTTATTATACACATTTTTTATTTATTTTTGTTACTATATTTTACACGTTTTTAATATAATACAAGCTCATAAAACATAATATAAAGTTTTATCTAAAATATTAGGTTTAAATGTAATATATTTAGCGCTTCCATGTTCGTTTTATTGTAAATTAATGACATAGTTATTGGCTTATTTAATGTATATTTAGTCTCGTTTATATTGCTCGTTAGTGATCCATTAAATGTTAATTCTTGTTAAGAAGTTTATGAATATTTTCCAAAGTATAAAAACTTATTGTAAGTGAAATCAGAAAATGTATTTATTTAATCTTCTATTGGATGTAGGTCTTATATTCTGATATTGTATTTATAATTATAAATTTATATGTATACTGTAATTTACTGTTAAGGCTTCTTAGATGTTTTGTGTTGTTATTAATATCGATGTCTATCAAATCAAATTATTGTGATTATCGTACGCTTATATAACTTTTCATCATTCACGCCAAGGATAAAACTCCAAAAATGCCTCACGAAACAAATTAAATCAAAGTTGCTAATTGTTTCAAAGAGAGAAAAAATATCTTCCTTGGAGTGGATATAGTACAGTCCTACCTAGGTCCTAAACAGGCCTAAGTCCACACTAAGCTAAGCTTTACATTCTGAACTGTGTTATGAACACAATTAGTGTCAAATGTAGAACAAAACTAAATAGTATCGATGTTTTTCATAATAAAAACGTTTTGGAGCATTTTTCAGTAAAAATAAACTTTTTTTATTTTAAACCAATTGTTATGCTATATTAATGAAGACTTTTCAATTTTCCTACCTGATTATATTTTGCAAACAATTCAAATTTAGTCGTTTTGTATTTAAATAAAATGCTCCAGGCGTTCGAAATTAGATTTAAAATGGTACGTTTGTACGAATCTGTATAATGAACCTTTTTACAGCCATTCAATTAAAAAATAAACCCGTATACTTATTACGACACGTATTTAGATAATTAATGATAAAATTTAAAACAATTCCGTGTCGAACATTTTAAACTAATCTCTTTTCATTTTATAATATAATTAACAAGAAGTAGCTAATCAGTTTTAAAGCAATGTACCTTTTTGAATATTTCAAAACTTTGGAACACAAAAACATTTTGCCGCCGATTTTATCTTTTATAATGTGTACGTAATTCTATAATGTTTATCTATTTTTTAATACAGTCCTATTGTAATTGCACATTTTAATGAAATAATAAATATTGTAATATTTTGAACGCATGAACTTAAGGTAATTATCAATAATCCCATCAACTTTTCATAATACATTATATGTACCTACGTAGTTAAGAACAAGTTAAAGTCAACAATTATTTTTGTGAGAGTCATCTTGTCATTAAAACATGTTTCCATTTTGTTGAGCTATTTCATTTGAATTATTTACCTACGGTGAAGTCCCGCGGTCACAAGTGGCACAACCTTATGATTGAGTAATGGTCATCAGTGATGTGCTTAAGACAAAATTGTGAAACCATTCTTAGAAAAGAGACAATTATATGATTCGTTAGGGACAAACGTTTTATTCAAATGACTTAAATATTATTTTTTCCGTAAACTGATGATAAAATGTTTGCGAGTCTCTCTGAGGAGGGTGCTCGTACAAAATGTTTGTGTTCATGGGTCTAACTTGATCTACGAGGTGGGTACGCAATTTGTCCGTTCTGGAAGACCAAAAACATTTTTAGATTGAAAATTGCTGTGATAAATTAAATACTATTAAGAATCTGAAAGAATATGAAATCTGGGAAGCAGTTGTCTTCCTTCGATCCCTTGCACGACTATGCTTCTACCGTTCGTGGATCGATCAAAAAAGAACCGTGTCGGAAATGTAGACGCAATGTGTCCTTTTTTTTTCAGTGTAGTATCTTTATACGTTTCTCCCACTTCTTAAAACTCTCGAAAAACGTCTTGTTTAAGCTCTACAAAAATAGGCTTTTCGATTTGCGACAAATTTTTCATTTGATGTACGAGTTTTCGTGGTGAGTTGGAAGGTATTAGCATTCGAGAAGTGGTTTAGGATGTTTATCGATGTTACCTTGAAAACAAGCATTAAACTATCAGTATAGATGGCATCATAAGTGCCATCTATACTGAACCAGTGGAATTCGGTGTGGCTTAGGATAACGTCTTCAACCCTACTCTAGTTAACTTATTTGAATATATCCGAACGACCTGTGTCAACTTGTACTATCAAACTGCAAGATCATAATATGCGCTGATGACACTGCACTACTAGTGCTCAGTGGAAGTGAATCAGAAAGAGCTCTTTACACTCAAGCGGCATCGTGCACTATAAACCGCCTGGTTATGAAAAAATCTCTTGACTTTAAGAGTGGGGAAAACAAACTTTATTACTTTTGTGCCAAAATGTACCTCGTTGCCTATTGGTTTAACTTTGGTGGGTTATAGTGATTTGTGTGCTTAAAGGACTGGTTGCTCATGTATACAAATTACTAATAGTAAAGTAGTAACAGTACCTTGATGAATGGATGCACAACTATTTTTTCTGGAAAGAGCACTTACTAGCTACTATTATCAAAATTAGGAATTTCATGTTTGTTTTTAAAAATCTAAGAACAACACTTGATTAATCTGCTTAGTACGTTCCATCATATTGTACGAGTATAGGTGCCTGGGATGATACTGGTAAAAATAAACTCCGTACTCTGGAAAGAGCTCAAAAAGGGGTAATAAAGGTTATGATGTTTATACATTTATGTTATCGTATCATCGATTTATATAATGAATTGTAAACACGCTGAGTTACAATACACACTCAATCCTAACGAAAGAAGAAAAGACTACCCTTACATATGCAAATACAAACAGTACATACTCGTATGTTACAAAAGTATACACATGAACTCTTTACCCCCATACACATATACTAACATACACAAATATGCATACATACATAAAACCAAGTCTGTTTCCCGGAGGGGTAAGCCGAGGCATATTAAAAATTCAGTTTTCGTCAGTGTGTTAGTCCCATATAATAGGTGGCGAGCCTATTGCCGCTAATCAGGATGTTCTTTTTGTCAGAGCCTTGGCCGTTGATCAGCAGGTGTATCACTTACGGGTGAGGTTGGCTTGGAGACCTAAGTTTTTGGTAGGAACCCGATACACCCATCCTCAACTATAGTACAACAGTAAATCTGCAACAAATACACTCGTACACTCTTACGTATTACCCGACTTTGCACTCTGTGACTTTTTTCTATACCCAAAATGAACACCTGGCTAAGAGTTTTCATCTTGGGGAATATACGTAAGAGAGTATGTGTGTAATTGTTACGTACGAGTGCACACTTATTATTGTAGTCCTGCGAATTTTTCTACTACGATCAGAGATAAATGCGCTGGTGCAATGTGTTCCTTTAATTCCTTGTCGAATCTATAGAATAATTCAGTGCAATAGTCACAGTTCTGTAATCATTTTTCATTCCTGTAAATAGTTGACACGGATTATTCGTTTAGAATCTCAATCGTAGCCAAAACTTTTCAACTGAGTTAACTATCTTTAGCGCCCTTGGGATTATATTCACTCGGAATTCATTGCTTAAATTATCTTTGGTCTCTGTTGTACTGTAATATATCCATTTTTCATCAACCGTGTCAACCAGACGTAAAAACTCCCACGATTTTTCTTTAAAATGCTCTAAGACTGCAATGTTGTAATGGCTCGCTATTCGTATTCGGTAAACTGTAAGTGAAGTGATAAGTTATAGTTATAGATAATCTGCCATCAAATATTTTATGGTGGAAATTTCTTTTAATTAAATGGTAATCACTATAAGTTAATCAGTATTGTTGGGCATGATTACCATCAACATTGCCGAATATTAAGAACATGAATAATATCTTACGTGAGATAAGGATATTTACACAATATCTACGTCGTACTTTGTTTAAAAAACAATTAATATTATTATTGTAGATAATTTATGGTTCGGTTTATAAGTGTACATACAGTCCACTCGTACTTGGACGACTTACTATGTACAGCAGTTGGGTACATATGCACTTATTTTTTTCCAAAGTGACTCTACTCTACCTGATGGAAAGCATGAATAGAATCCAAGAGTTGTGGTCACCATACTCATTGCAAATGAAGACAATTCAGTATGATCACCCACACTATGGCAGCCTTATGAGATGCTTTTTCACACTCCGTTTAGGGACGTAAATGGCATGACAGTCATCGTGACAGTGTAAGGCTTACACAGTTACCACGATAACTATCACCCCTGCATCAATGGACCTCGGGTCTCACACTCAGCAACGAAACACGACGACACGGATGCTGGCGCTTTAGGTTGGTCTTCTGTGGGAGGGTAGTACTGCCCCGGCCCGCTTGTGCTTAAATCAGCGTGGCTCTAGTACTTAGTACATATTGCAATAAATACGAGATTTAGCTACATTCACCTGACAATCAGCTGTCAAAGATTTAAGTAAACTAGAGCACGATGATTTATTCTAATATGTATGTATTAGTTATGTATCAAATATATTCCAAATCCCTTTGGATGGGCAGTACTGAATAGAAATTGGTACTTAATCAATGTAATAATAATAAATCTGTTTATAGTACACCAAATTACAAAGTTAACGTAATACTAAGGAAGTACAAATGGTACATGTACGGTAATATACAGCTATTAGAAACAGAGGTATGCCTACTTACAGAGAACTAAATTCATGTGGTATTAGTAATGTATAAAAAGTGTACTTAATAATAAAAAAAATAATATTTAATCTAAGAAAAAATTAACTTCGTTAGTAATGAAGTTTTGTTTACACTTACTACTACGAAACCGAAAATTCTTTCCGATGTAGTCACCGTCTTTGCAAAACGTTAAGTACAATACACGGATGGGATAAAATGACAGTTAACTGTTATTAATTATATGCAAGAGTTACTGATAAATCAGAAAAATAGAGTCTTTATGTACCATCTGTAAACAATTTATTGGCAACAACATGTGAAAAATAACAATTCTAACTTAGGTAAGAAAAAATTGTATGATTAATCATAGTTGGCTATGGTTTTATCCCATCCCTGATTATAATATATGTAAAATTTCAGGACAATAAAGTTTAAATATCTTATCTATTACATGAGTATGTATTTTCGTTAAATATGCCCACTTTATCGATCCACGAAAAAGTTTAAAACATTTACGGATTAGAGGAATAAGATACTTTAGCAAAGTGAATATTTTGGCAAAAATGACACATAAAAATATATTAATTCATAAATTAGTTCAGCAACAGGTTTAGTTACCATGTTATGTCAAGTAGAGATCGCTTGTTCATCGTTATCTCAGCCGAAAGACGTCCATTGCTGCATACAGGACGCTTACAAGGCTCTCCACATAATCGGTTCTGTGCTGCCTGCATCCAATGGATTGCCGTTACCTTCACTAGGTCGTCGGACCACCTTATAGGGCGCCCTCCCACGCTCTGTCTTTTATTACGTGGTCGCCACTCCAGAAATTTTTGGCCCCATCGACCATCTTGTCTATGAGCTATGTGCTTTGCCCACTGCTACTTATGTATAATGATATTCCACGCGATGTCGGTGACCTTGGTTTGTCCACATAGAGAAACTTGGAGCATTGACCGCTTCATTGCTTATTGGGTGACTTTGAACCTTTGAGATTGCTTATTAGTTTGTATTAAACAATGATTTCGCATGGTTACACTGTCCGTTATCACATTCAAAAAACTTATTGAACTTCTTCTACCTCATTCTGGCTAGTGAAACTGCACTTGCGGATGAGTGCCGTGTGACCCGATTAAGGGGGCAAACTGAATGATAAATGATATGTATTTTGGTAAGTAAATTTTTCACAAATATTTTTAGAAATCAGACTTTACAGCTAGAAGACACTGGCAGTTTGTAAGGTTCACTCTGGTAAGAAATGCCGAAACAAATCACAGAGTTGTTTTTTTTTACGTGAACCTTTAATTGAATAAAACCTATACGATATATGGTCTCTTTTTTTCTTTTTTTTTTTTTTTAACGTGTGGAAACCCCCTCGGGCCGTCACCCCACCGGGGTTTACGGCGAGGTGGTGTGTCGGAATCGGACCGACTAAAACCACACGTATATGGTCTGGGTTAGCCTTTGGATCCTAGGTTTGAGCGAGCTTGTTCATATAGATAGCATACAGCCCCAACCATCATATTACCTAACCGGCATTAGTCAAGATTAACAACCGGCGTGACACTACCTCGAGGAATACTTTAAACTAATCCTATACCAATTCATCTGTTCAGTGTAGTATTGTAAGACAATTTTTTTTTTTTGAAGGCGATTTCTACCTCTGCAAAGAACCAATAAAGGCTGTCGATAAAGTTGACCTGTATGATTCATACTTTGCGTACGTAATAATTACGTGACACGCATAATCTGTACACCTGTAGTTTTTGTAGTCATTTTCGTTTATATTTATTGTTTATTACCACTTTTGAAGTTGAAATTTATCTCTATTTTACGATCCCATTGCATGAGTTGATAGTGGTTAGTGCTATACTGATTGTATATTTGAAAATAAGCATCTGCTTATACTTCAAACTGCCTGTGTTTAAGTTTGATGGCTCCCAAAGCTATCCCTTGGTGTAAAAACAGAGGCATTAGAAAGAGATCCAATTCCAAACCTGTAGGAGTTTTGTGCACGCAACCAATGACAACAAATAAAGCTAGTCTATAAAAATACTGCAATTTATCATTACTTAGCTCTGTTCTTCACCACCAGACATGATGACAGACAAAGAAATTAAAAAAAAAATCGTGTATAAATATTCATTTATTTTATTAATATATTATTCATTTGTATGTGTTTCGTTTTGGTATTTTCATTAAGAAATACATTGAGTTAATTATAAAGTAAACATTTTACATTTTAGGTGGTTCATATAATTTATCTACTAATATAAATTTTACCCGTCTTTAATGTTACACTATTAAAAATATTAAGCAATTAAAGCTATTACACTTATGTGTATTTTTATTATATTTAGTAAATAATATCTATTACGTTACTATGAAATATAATAATGTCTATCACAGCCATATAAGGACATAAACTCTATAATGCTAAAGTTTAATGTTATAAATAATGCACTCTTTATTTCTATGAATAGGTTGTAACAAACACAATAAAACTGTTCATTTTGCAGACTAACTAAGAAGGAACTAATTCATTATATTTAAGAACTAAATTATACCAACTAAATTATACCAAATACTATATAATTTTTATGACGGCTAAGGCAATAATTTACGGTGACTTGCACTTGGAGGTGTTGGTAACTATTAGTGAACGTATATAGCTGCAAATTTAAACGTGAATATTGTACATTTTAGATATGTAGAAGAATTTATATTTCTCATAGAGAATAATAATTTATGTATGTTTTGATCAGAACATAAATGTTCTTTTGCCATAATAAGTTTTGTTACTACAACTAAAAATAAATTAGTATATATAAGTGAGGTCTACCTCACGACACTACTACATATCAGTGAGGTAGTCTTACACTACGAAGTCTTACATTAAGATTTGGTCGCATTACTGCTCAAGATGTTTTTTTTCACAGACTCAGGTAGCTCAGCAATCTTCATTAGATCTTTATAGGTTGTTGGAAAATTTGAATAATTATCCCAGGACTGGATCTCTTCTTACAGCGCTTGACCAGGACACTCAGTTGCCCTGACCTGGCGATGACCGACCAGTTTGTAATCAGGCCGTATATAGCCTTGTTGTACACCAGCTGCTATTAAAGCCTTAGCTGTTTTTATCTGTTGCGGTGGTGGGTGTTGAGCTGAAATAAACAAATGAAATAAAATTGACTGGAAGAAAATATTGGCACATTCAGTTCGTCCCGTGATGTATTTGTGAGAGGAATGGATTAATAAACAAAAGTTATAACTTTGATGTCCCTCAATCCATTTTATTTGGGGTCGGTGCAAAATGGAATATTGGCAAATGGGTTAGCTGGTTTTATATGGCCTCATGCAAATCCTACAACTTCTTTATCCTTTAGGGATGTTGCGACCTTTATTAGTGTTTTATCAATTGGAAACTAGTATCAATAGATTTAAACACTTTTAATTAAGTATTGCCTAGTATAATAGAACTTCTTGAAGTCAATTACAGCTTTCAGATCGGCCTAATAGATATTTTTTGCGGAGACGGATATTAGCGGAGACGGATATAATATTATTTATATGATAAATATTTTAGTGATAAGTATACTTACTTGACCAGTCTCCTATAAGACAAATGCCAATACTGAGAGTGTTGAAGTAAAGCGCATGCGCACCTAACGTTCCCCAACCACGGCCCTCATATGCGGCGCCGTCACTGCCTACACCAAAACTGAAAAGGATTCACTTTCGTTAGGGTATGTCAACCTGTATTATATAAAAAACTATTATTTACATTTATTTACAGCAGTCTGATCCCAAACAAAACAGAACCTGTGTAAATATGTCTAAATACATACATATTATAGATAAACTATAGCCAGACACGCAAATGATCGTAGTAATCATACAATTATTTGTCTGAGATGAGAATCAAACCCACCCGTCTGATTTAGTAGCTGGAGTCATTGACCACTAGACCAGTGGCTCAAGAGAATATTGCAAACTTCCAAATGTAACCTAAAGTGTTATAGTTTTATTCTATAAATTTAAAAGGAAACCAAACTCAACTTAGTACTTATTTGTTAATAAGTCATATGCCACTCTGCGGTGAGGATACTCAAAAATATGTAATGTGTGTGCCAATACTACTAAATAATTCCACGGAAAAGGGTATATTTCGCATTACTAATACTACAAACTAGCTTGTCACACTATGAAACATCGTATTTATATTGATCGGTTTGAGTTCAGTTCGGTTTGGCAACAGTTTGTTTTGTTTTGAAAAGAACGAACGAAACGAACGAAAGTATTATTAATTTTTTGATTTCTTTTCAGATAGCAACTTAACATTTTGTTGCAAAGCCTACATCGGATAGAATTTTGAATCTATCTCTGAGACTAAATGTAGTAAGAAATTTGAAATTGTTATTAGAACTCTTGAATGCGTGTTGTTTTTTTAAGTGAATACTACTTTAGGCGCGTCGAGCAATTTTTGGGTGACCAAAAATCATGGAACTCACGTCATTGTCACCGAACGCGTTTCATGAGCTAAATGTATACAGCGTATATTAAAATAACACATGTACATGGCGCTCTCTATATGGACACTTGACCGAGGCGCGTATGTCTGCAGGGCAATGTATGCAATGTGGTACGTTACGGTCTCGTAGGGATCAAACACTTTGTAGCGGGTGAGGTAACTACTGTTGTACATACAAATATAATTTTTAGTTTTAATTTTCGCTTTTGTCGACAGAAATCATGATTGCGTTTGATTTTTTTATTAAAATATCCAAGTATCTAATGTATTCCACATTGGACATGTAATAAAACCCAGAACATTATAGATGGGACATGTCTAAAGTCGGGAAAGGGAAAGTTAAAGATTTAAACTTCATTTCATTTCCAAGCTTACTGGATTTTGTGTTTGTTATCTTAAATAAATTCTACGAAAAAGTTTTTTAAGTCTAATAAATTAGTAATTATTTCATAAACTCACTTGTAACCAATATCGCACCACCCTCTATCATCCATGTGCATATTTTGCATTTTTCTCATAGCTGCAGAGCATTCTTCCTTGTCGTAGCAGGCGGCAGGGATGTATGAGTGATGGATCACCACGTATGGGACTGGTGTGGGTAGCTGCATCGTTTGTTTAGGATTCCTGGCCAGCCAATCGTAGCGAGGGACGAATGGAAAATTGTATGAGGTGACCTCATTGTCAAAAGGTTCATCTGGAAATATGCAATATACTTGATAAGACAAAGAATTTATACTTAGATGGTATTTAAAGATACCTATCTACTACCTGTACCTGTTATACAGGTTGATATCCTACAGAGACATTGTGACTGAAGTTGAGGATAGCGTTTTATGTAAAAATTCATAATCACAATAACACTCCTGTATTCGTATAAAACTTTGGATACGTAACACTAAGTAAAAACGTAGACTCCTCAAGAATTGTTAAAAAAATATAAAATCGAACGAAATTACTTACTATATTTAGTTACATCTTATTACAAGAGATTCGTAACTAAAACATTTTTCAACTTATACAGGCTGATGTAAAAAAATTGTTTAGTTCATTTCATTTAACCATTATTTTTTCTTGATCAAAAAAATATAGAGTTACATGTATGTTACTGTTGAAAATTTGGTTTTCATTTCATTTAATAATCTCTTTTTGTCTGTTTTTATGTTTGTGGTTTTTTTTTTTAAATTCAGATCGCCGTGTTTTGTCATTAAGCATTTATATGAGTTCATCAAGCGATTAATAGAACATAGTCACAACTAATTACAACACAGTCATTTTAACATATAAACATACCTGGGTAAGCGCTCGGCATTGCGACGACCGCACAGAGAGCACACACGAATAAGAATACAAATATGTTGTACAACATACTTCTTTATACATTTATTAGAATGCGCATTTCGTCATTGCATGAGTCATTATAAGTTACTATCTGAAACAATACAAACATATATTTTGATGGGCCTCTTGGTATAGCGGTTAGAGAAGCTGATTGCTAAGTCAAAATATTTGTGTCTATCTATAATCTGTACGTATTTAAAAATATATAAGTTCTATATATATGTAAGTATGTATACATTACAACGTAAGTATGTATATAATAGTAAGTATGTACGAGGTGTGTTCAAAAAGTAAGGTGACTTTTCAAATTTGGCGGGCAACGTACTTTCGATTATCGATTTTTTTTATTTTGTTATGTTGGTACACTCTTCCCGAACATCTGTACCAAGTTTCAAGTGTATAGCATTTTTTGTTTGGTTGGGAGAGGCGTAAAGGTTATAAGTGTTTTTCGTGCTCGGCGATTTCTTGCTATCGAAAAATATGGATCAAAGGATTTGCATCAAATTTTGTGTAAAAAATAAAATAAAGTGCTCCGAAACACTTAAAATGTTGACAGTGGCATACGGTGAAACTGTTCTGAGTAAAAAAAATGTTTACAAGTGGTACAAACTCTTCCAAGATGGCCGGGAAGATGCCAATGACGAGCCTCGCTCTGGACGCCCAAGCACGTCAACAACTGATGAAAACGTTCAAGCAGTGAAGAAAATTGTTCTGGAAAATCGTCGAATCACTATCAGAGAAGTTGCTGAGGATGTTGGTATATCGCTTGGCTCGTGCCATGAAATTTTTTCTAACGTTTTAGGCATGAGACGTGTGTCAGCGAAGTTTGTTCCGAAATTGCTAAATTTTGACCAAAAGAACCGTCGCATGAGCATCGCTCAAGAACTGTTGAATGACGTCAGCGACGACCCAGATTTACTCAAAAGGGTCATAACTGGTGACGAATCATGGGTATATGGTTATGATATCGAAACCAAAGTCCAATCGTCCCAATGGAAGAGCCCAGATGAGCCAAGACCGAAAAAAGCACGCCAAGTTCGATCAAATGTCAAAGTTTTGCTCACTGTTTTCTTCGATTACCACGGCGTGGTGCATCAGGAGTTCTTACCATATGGACTTACGGTCAATAAACAGTATTATCTTGAAGTTATGCGCCGTTTGCGAGAAGCAATACGAAGAAAACGTCCGGAATTGTGGAAAAACAATTCATGGCTTTTGCATCACGATAATGCCCCTGCTCACTCATCTTTGCTGGTGAGAGATTTTTTGGCCAAAAACAACACCACAATCATGCCTCAGCCACCATATTCACCGGATTTGGCCCCATGTGACTTTTTCTTGTTCCCAAAACTAAAGAGACCTATGAAAGGACGGAGATTTGCAACGATTGAAGAGATAAAGACTGCATCGCTGGAAGAGCTCAAGGCTATACCGAAAAGTGCTTATGAGAAGTGCTTTGACGATTGGAAAAACCGCTGGCATAAGTGTATTGTATCTGAGGGGGATTACTTTGAAGGGGACAACATAAATATTGATAAATAAATAAATATTTTTTCTTAAAAATACAAAGTCACCTTACTTTTTGAACACACCTCGTATATATTACAACGTGGCATTCAGGTTTTACCAAAGCAGTAACTGGCAAGTAACACGATTCAATATACTTACGTTTAAAATTAGTAAAAAAATTCTAAAACGTAATGTATGAGCTTATTTTTCCCATTGCTAAAGTCACACAAACATCATAAAGTACTTGTTTTAAATGTTAAGCTTAAGTCACTGGCAATAAATAAGATTTTGTCATTTGATATTTCGCTCCAGCAAACAGACAGACAGACTGACAGACAAAACTGTTAAAAACGGTGGTTTATGTTTTAGTATCGTGTAACGAGCTATAAGTACTTGAGAAAACAGTTTTTAGACCACAGACAGTCACATCAGTTTCATTTATATGTAGTGATTTTTAATTAATATATGTATATCATCATCATCAACAACCTTTTACAGTTCACTACTAGACGTAGGCCTCTCCTCTCCTCTCCACCCTTTATATACTTTTAGGACATTTACTGTTTTTCGTCAATAAAAAATATTTATTTTAAAAGATAAAAAATAACCCCAAAATTAGTCAAATGGTGGGAAAAGTAAATGCTTTATTTATTCCAGAACACGTGTTGTGCTGTGCTGTGTAACATATTTTTATTAAAATAATCCTTACTAGTATTATAAATGCGAAAGTATGTTTGTTTGTTTGAATGTTTGTCTTTCTTTCATGTCGCTACGGAGCGATTTAATGGCTATGACTTTTGTGTCTGAAGATAATTAGGAGGTTGGAGAGCGATATTAGCTTCTTTTACCGCGGTAAATCTTTTCATTCTCAAGGACAGTTCCATTATGATACGTATTTGAATTGCTCTAATTTCTAAATTCCGGTAGATGGCGTTATAAGGTTTTTCACCCGATTACATACAGTACAAAATTTGTCACTAGACTTTACAAAAAATACCCACAGTTTTTTAGAGATGGCGCTGTGTTGAATAATGTACTTAGACTCTTTTGTTGATAAATTTTTTGATATTTTTTAACTTTAAAATATTGAAAATGTGAAAGTTTGTGAGGATGTGTGGACGTTTATTACGCTTTCATGCAAAAACTACTGTACGAATTTAGATGAAACGCCATCTAGTCGCTAACTAAGCAGAACTTGTACTATGGGTACTAGACAATGGATATAAATACATATATACTGTTTTTTTTGTAAAAGCATGTATATTATAACTAGAAAACACCCAAACTTCGAAATAAATATTCGCAGATCATGCTAATATTTACTTCGATCCGGGACTTGAACCCGAGATCTCAAGCACAGCAGTCGCATACACTACCACTGCACTACCGAGGCAGTCAAAAAAAAATAAATATAAAAAACTAATTTCCTATAAATATTTACGTAAAAGATAACTAATTTAAATAAATCTATTTCAAACAGGCCTGTTGATCTAGTGGTCAGTAGCCTGACTGCTAAACCGGAAGTCATAGGTTCGATTCCCACCCAAGACAAATATTTATGTAATGAGTACGATTATTTGTTGTGTATAAGTGTAATTTATCTATAATATGTATGAATTTAGAAATATTTAAGTATGTTTATCAGCTGTCTGGTTACTATAGCACAAGCTCTGCCTAATTTGGGATCAGACTGCCGTGTGTGTGACGTATGTGATTATTTATTTACTTCTATTTAATTTAATTCGCTTCGTATTATTAAGGCAATACCTACAATTGTTTGTTTTTGTGTTGCTATCTTTGGTTTACGTTGTTTTATCATGTTTATTTATCATAACATCGTCATGATAGGTCATCGTGACGTACGTGACGTTTGTTTTTAAGCCCATGTGTATAAAACTTACACTACATATTAGGGCATATTAAACGATAAGGGGATTTTAAAGACTTAATACGTATGAATTAAGTTTGTTTTGTTTTCATAACAATGTAAAAGGGTAATTAGGTAAATAGCAATCATTTTTATTTATTTTAAGATTTAGAAACAATTCCTTGGACTTAGAAACCGTTTAAATAATGCACACTTAATAACGTGCTTTTTGCTACTGTAAATTGTTAGGTAGGTATTAACATTTATATTTTATCAAACAGTTCAGAAAAATAACCTATTAAATAATAGGTACATTATGGTATTTATTTAAACTCTGTTTTAAGTTTATTTTATGTACTCATTGCCATAAATATAGAAACAGGAAACATTTCACTTCTTAAAGGAAAAAGGCGGTAATTTTGTGACGGCCTGCTTGATTAAATACCTTGAAAATCTGTGATTTGAATGCTAATCAACTGCACAACAATTTTAATTTTTGTTTTTTTTGCACTTAAATTTACTAATAGCATAGACAATAAATTATTATTAGTTTGGTACCTATAATATTTAGATGATGATGATGATGATGAAAAAACAGAAGTCATTAAATCAAATACATACTTTTAGTCAAACCTCTCATTCATTTTTTTAAAAAAAAGTTAGAATCGTGTGTATCCGCTCGCTAAAATCTATTTCTTTAAAATATTTTTGTTAATGCACCAAAAATCGTATACAAAACTCTTCTATACAAAAAAGAAATATTTGATATCTACTATTTAAATGTACTCTGCTAATTTTTAAAACCAACTTACCTTGTTTGTGAAACGTAACTCGAGATTCGGTTAGATAACTATCACAAAACAAATATAATCAATGACAATACTTTTTTTTACACAGCACAAGTATTTGTCTATACGTCCGACCCGTAATCTTAGTTCGCTTTACACTTCGCTAAATACTTTATACAGATATTTATATATACTAATTTCCTTACGGAGGTGATTCCCCTGCGTGGGCTTGAGAAACATTGACCGTATACAGCACTACTGGTTCTGTTTTTTCGGTCAAACTTTTTTCTCTGTCGGACATGTTTACTTTGGTTAAAATATTTTGTATGTCTACCGGTTAGGAAGGTTTTTAGGTCGATTGGATGATAGTATTGAGTTGTAGAGTAAATATCGAAGGCCTTATTCTTGATATAGTAAGTGTAAACAAAACTTTTATAAATCATGTTCATTGGCTCTATTTCTTTTGTTTATTTCATGACTTAGATAAAGATATCTAGGTCACGTTGGAGATAATTCTAGAGTATATAAATCTCTATAGTATGAATATATTACGGATTATCAGTATATTCCTATAATACATATTACAAGATGACTAGTTGAAAGGTTGGTCAGGGTTGGTTTATATATAAAAAAATCGTTTGAAGTGACTTGTTCACAGGGCGCACCAGGCACCCTTAGACCCTTGTCAACAGTGGAGAAAGAAGAACGGACTCGGTGTGTGCTCATACTATCACCGAGCAGGCATTGGGAGTTTTGTTTTCCTGCCACCGTCGGCATATTGTATCGTTATGTCTCGCGACTCTGATATGGTGTTTTGGCTTAGGAGCTCGGGCTGCGAGAAAGAAAACCTCTATAAAAAATTGTCCCGAATCCCGTGTTCTGGTTTGAGGCTGATAGAGCTCCTCAGTTGCCCTTGTACGCTTGTCCGGATATTGGGCGATCTCTGCCTGGGTTGACTTAAGTTTTGCCCATTATTGGTTTTAAATATGAAATTCTTGCAAACTGCAAAATAAAAAGGATGAAAAGCACCGAAACCACACCGCTAACCTCCGTGGAGTAATGACTTCAGGGGTTTTATACACGTTAAAAAAAGTATATTGTTTCAAGTTATCCTACTTTATACAGTGGTATTGTTCTGTATAGTTTGTTCGCTTAGTCATCTCTTACAATACCTATGGGATACGTAGGAGCGATGACACTCCGTATTCTTAATCCGTCACCACATGGATACAAGGAGACAATGGTAACTCTAATAGGATAATTATTTTAGAAGAATAAAACGATAAATATTTTCAGTTTCATTATTTGTATTTCTTACGTTATCATCAATCATCAACAGCCTTTTACAATCCACTGCTGGACATAGGCCTCTCCTTAGCAAAAAAGTTTTGGCCTACTATACCACGCTGGCCAGACGGGTTGGTCTTTGTAATGATGTTGTCTTGCACACTTTGTTCCCTTAGTCGCCTTTTACGACACCCACGGGATGAATAGGGGTGGTAACACTTTGTATTCTAAATCCGTCACCACGCGGACAACTTACGTTATACTCGTGCATATTATTTACGATATTGTTGTTAATAACGTTTTATAATAGACCATGGACCAGTCAACTTTTCCTACTTCAGTATACTTCAATATTAATTTATCCACGCTTCCGTATCGTGATAAGAGGTTTTATTTTCCTGGTTGCCTTGTTGAAACATAGAATGATATGACCTTAATTCATATTATATTACAAGTATTTTTATATTTAATGTAAGAAATTATTTAAATTATATAACCTCATGGTAAATAACTATCGCTGCTTATGGACACTCAACTCAACTCAAGAGTCACAAGTCTTTTTCAAGGCTTATGTTATAATGAAGAAAAATCTTCTACGAGTATATCAATATACATTCACGAAGAACTGGTTCCTATTTTCACTCACAAAGAAAAGGCTCCGTGTATTAATGTTTTAAGCTTATTTTTATTATTGTTTGTTGTGGTTGTTGAAATTACGGTGCAATTTTATTCTTTTTTTTTCTTTTTATAAAAGACAACGCCCGCATTAGGAATAAATCCTGTGTCGCGGGGGACTTTACAAACATACAAGAAATGGACGCAAAGAACACCCAAACTCAGAACAACAATTTGTGGGTCACACAAAGTGTTGTTCCATGTAGGATTTAAGTTAACAACACTCAGCGAAGTGGAGAGCGGCGTGACGACCGCTTAATCCGCTAGGCCAATTGTGCAGTCACTTTATAAAAAATAAAGCTACAACTTTCACAATTGTCTTAATTCCATAGCTTTTATATTATATAAATATTGTGTATTTTATCGGTAGGTATTATTATATTCATAGTTTTCGCCTTTTTTTTCAATTTTTAAGAAAACACAAAAAAATTAGAAATTTCCCTTAAATCAAAATTAGAAGATTAAATTATAGTGCTATGCTTTCTAACAATATTTTATACTTACAATAATTCTAATATCTAGAAGATGGGTCCTTACACTGAATAGACGAGAAAATAAAAGTAAAGTAAAATTTAAAAAATATAACTTTTGAGTTAGTAAAGTGGATAGTAGTTATAATATAATAATAATTTGACTACAGTTAGTTGCTAGATATTGCAGCGAAGAACAAAAACTTGAAACAAACTTTATATCTACGTAAAGTGTGGTATAGCAGAGTAAACCATTCTCTCTAAGGATCTCCTTAGAAAAGATGTTTCGATGCTTTATGATAGGCAGACACCTATGCTCCGGCAAGATATCACTGAAAGGGATCGGTAAAGAACCAATCCCGAACGTAGAGGACGTCGGCGACTATACAATGCGCCAATGGGACCGCGAACTACCGAAGGCAAATTTATAGCTACGGTCGACGATAGGATGGTAACCTGGTCATAAAAATACATTTTACGTATTAGTGGCTTCGGATTACGGCTCTTTCGACGGTGATAAAATATAATAATCGAGCTGATAGATGCAGAAAAGCGTCTGCGGCATCGATCCTGGAGAGTCCTATTCCAAGAAAAGCATCTGAGACCGGTCGTCGAGATGATTTTTAGTGGTAATATTACATACTCCTGGCTCCTGCGCCCCTGAAAATCCGGAGACCTGAAGGATTTTCTACGCCGTCAACGAATAAAAAGGCTGCATTCGTATGTTACAATAAAAATGTAACACGGAGCACTAATCGCTTAGCCTATAAGGAAGACATGCGACTGAGATCCTTATCACCTGCAAATTGTATGCATTTTGATTTGTCAATTCGGTTCACAAGCGCAAGCCACCACTTCATAAGGTCGTATAATAATACAATGAAACTAAATTAAATAGAAGCAAGGAGGAACTGTGCATAAGCAATATGGCGTCCATTCAAGTGCCTTGCGGTTGTTTAAGTGTACTTTTTTCAAATTTTATTGTGCACGTATTTTCCGATATTATTATATCAAAAGGTGAATTACTTATCTTCTTTTTTTAAGTTTTCTATCGAATATTCTATATTTCTCTTGTATTACTTGGAAAAATCCCAAATAATAAATGTCATTGACTGAATATTACTATTTGTTGTAATAATTTCATTTTTTCGGGTTTAAATAAATTATGCATAAAGCAATGAAAGGAAACAGAACAAACAGAATAATCAATTAATCATTAAAAAAGATCTAAAATCAATACTTAAGTTTCAACTTACTTATCATCTACATCTACATCCACACGTACTATGAACTAATATAAAATATAATTTTTTTTTAGATATTTTCTTTTCTGACAGGACTCTTTTCTCCCAGTGCTCATGCTGGCCTATACAGTAACTTCAATTATTTTATTTAAGATTTAAATACCATAATGTTTCGTTTAATGTGAACTGTGGAAGTGTGTCGATATTTCTTTCCTAAGTCGATTAATTTTTATAAGTTCATATTATGTGAGAAATGAAGTTATATATATATATTTGGAAATAGAGTTTTATTTCGTACTATTTCTTCCCAACTGTTGGACGAACTTTTTATGTATTTTATTTTGATTGAGATTTAACAATCTTTCAGTGAATTCAACATAACTGTATTTCTTTGCTGTATCTCTGTATGTATTATTTATATTATATATCTTTTGAAATGATAAAAATGTCATGCATGCAAAAATATCATTATTCAATGGCAATAAAAATATGATATACTCTCATTCGCCAGAGTTCAAGAATATTAGAAAGGCAGAAAACTCTTACTGTTTCTTCTGTGGTTGGAGTGGGTACATAAATATTTTTAGGCCGTCCGACATTAATTAGTTCGATGATCCCGACACATCGCCACATCACACGCAAAGCCGTACTGTCGAAATAAAAAAATGATTTCTGACTGTCAATAGAGTTAGAACCCATCAACGGATCGTAAGGTCATTAACCTACCTTTACATATTTATGAGTTTGTATATATTTATTTTATACTACTATGAATGGATGTCATACCAGCCGGCTTGACCGAGGCAGTACCCTCTCACAGAACACCAACCTAAAGTGACAGCATCCGTGGTGTCGTATTTCGTTGATGCAGGGGTGACAGTTGTTAAGTGTGTGCAACGGGGACGTAAAAAGTGTGACAGTCATCGTTGCATTGTAGCAACGATGCTTTTTACGTCCCCAAGCGAGGCGTGTAATCTTACTAGGTCATCATAGTGTGGGTCACCATACTGCATTGTCATTCGCAATGAGTATGGTGACCACAACTCTTGGATTCTATTCATGCTTTCACTCAGGTAGAGTGGAATCACTTTGGCAGGTACTTAAAATAAAAAAAAAACACACACATAAATTGCACAAAAAGACTTTTAGCGTAAAGTTTTTTTAACAATCTACCTGACGTTATACCCATTACATATTTACATATCATCTATATAAATATCTTTATTTCTTATTCTCTGTTAGATACTCCAGAGTTGTATGACTTCGATTACTTCATACGCGATGATTGGGAAGCGTTTCCTCCGTCAGAGAGGCAACCTCTGAAGTTACCAGCTCCCTATGTTGTGATACACCATACGCCTCAAATAAGTGCTTGCTATGAGCTAGGCAAGTGCGTGGATGCCATGCGTACTATACAAATATTTCATATTTATAAGTTGAAGCTTGGCGATATTGGTTACAAGTGAGTAAAAATGTTTAATTTCTAGTATATTTTACATCAGGCCATAGTAGTTTATAGATTTTCGGGTATAATATTTTTTTTTATGTTTGGAAACTCCCTCGGGCCGTCACCTCACCGGGATTCGCAGCAGGGAGGTGAGTGTGACTGTGACACGGTGTACCACTCTACGCCTGGAATGAGAGGATCTTGGGAACTGCTGTTATTAAGCCATTCGGGCCCCTCTCAGCGCCCGCCCACTCTGACGCGGGCACCATCTACGGGTAAACTCTCTATCTAGGCGATGTAGGGCACACGTGGACATCGCCTCCTCGCCGCTGGTTACTGTATCGGATGAAGGAGAAAACTTCGGTTATAGTATTTGGTTACGGTATGAGACGGCAGAAATGAGTCGATTAGATCGGAGTGATACCATTTTTTCACAGAACATCCATTTTGAACCATTCTTTCAATGATCTTCACTGAGTAGACAGTCCAATTTTGATTGTTCAATTAGAATCAACGCTTACATAAATGTCACATCACATCAATAGCTTTTAATAAGCCACGTCTTAGAAGATAATCTCAGTGATTAATTCTAGGACATTAAACAATAAGTAATCGGTACTGTCCCTGCGGTCTTTTTCTTGTACATGCGGTGAAAGGCCTGTCAAATATTACACAGGTGATTATTTCCTACTCTCAATATGTTTACAAGTACTGCGCAGCTAATGAACTTATTGATGATAAGCGTTATTGCAGTTTCTATTGATTTAATAATGTGCCGTATTGCATCCTAAATCAATTGACCGCTTAAAATATATTACTTTCATTTCTTTATTCAATAAAGAAATGAAAGTAATATATTTTACAACAGATGACAAAATAAAATATTTTATAAATAGTAACTAGGTATAAACATCAAAAGAGTTCTCAAATGGCGAACGTGTGACGCAAGTCGGAGTATGAGAAGGCTCCTTGTAAAGTGGTCCTACGGCCTGGAAAACTGTTGGGTGCAGACAGCACAGGACCGAGTTTTATGACAAAACTTGGGCAAACTTGATGTCCAGCAATGGACGTCTTTCGCAAATTGCGACGCCGAACGTGGTCACTAGATAGAAAATAAATACATAGTGAAATACAGTTTTAACTATCCATTTTATTAAATAAGTATGACTAAAGTTTATATCGAGTAGCTATTAATATTGTATTACGTTATAAAACATACACATAGTACGATTACATAATACATACAGGTTTACTAATATTATATTATATCCTAAAGTGCATGAAGATAATTAATATAAAACTCTGCGGGGAATAACCTACGTTGATTTAAGTTAGATATTTTGTTGATGGAGTTAACAGAACTAAACCGGTTATAATATAAAAAACAGCCGGCGATCTCCGCAACTAATAACTAAGGTTTACGTTTTATTTTTAACTTACAAGTGTGACAAAAAATATACCAAAATTTATTTTCAACATTCTGATGACTACTTCGTTAATTTTTAAAACTTTTTTTATTAATTATTCAAAAATAATTGTAATGACTTAAGATTTAAAACTGTTCGCTTTGGCATCAGGTTAAGATCTAATGATTTAAACTTAGAAAAATGGCGGTAACTTCAGTATAGGCACACATATAGCAAAGTAAATATATTTGTACATATGTGCTCGGTAAGCACTATACAGTGCACCATGTCCAGCAAAAGTGACTCTACTCTGTCGAATGAAAAACATTAATAGAGTATGGTTACTATAACTTTAAGAATTGTGGTCACCATACTCATTGTGAATGCAGTCAATGCAGTATGATGACCCACATTACGGTGGCCTAGTAAAATGCATTTTCACACCCCGTTAGGGACTTAAAAGGCATGACAGACATCGTGGCAGTGCAAGGCTCACACACTTACCACAATGATTGTCACTCTCATATCAGTGGACCTCTAGTTTCGCTCTGACTAACAAAAAACAACAGCACGAATGCTTTAGGTTGGTCTTACGTGAGAGAGTAGTACTTCCCGGTTAAGCCAACCCTTTCGTACATCATGATACAGGTTGTTCATAATTTTCAAGAGATTTATCATTATTATCATCAATAATCTTAGGCCGTAGGTTTCTTCTTAGAAAGTAGATATTAGCCTTTCATACCACGCTGACCAGATGGATAAAAGATTATTAGCTAATATTTTCTTATGTGTTAGTTGACTGTAATTCTTTATTTATCAGGCAAATACTAAAAAACAGTTTTTAATTCTGGATTTCGAGACCCACCTTGGTAACAGACATCTATCGGTTCCCTTTAACCTTTAAACTTTATTTTGTCAGAGATGTATACTAGTCAACCTCTTATCTTTGAAAATGCTGAAACTCACTTAAAACAACACGATTATAAGTAATTACTAATTAATGACTGGCACAAATTGCCGGGGACTTTTTATACACTATATTATGTCACCGAAACCCCTCTGGCCACATTGGCAACTGAGATTCGCAACCATTTGCCAAAAGGAGAACCTTCATACTCAGCAGGTTGCCACGAACTATATATCTTTCAATTGTCACAATTGTAACCATTTTATGCATGAGGCTTAGTTTTTCGTAAATGTTCATCCTTTAGATTAATGTATTAACATGCAGAGTTTCTGTTTATGGCATCGGGGTCAAATGAGCTGGCGGGTTACCTATGAAAAATAACACCCGCTGTGTGTAGATACTTGCAACTAAAGAGTCACAAGAGAACGTTACTGCAATTGGAGTGCCGTCCCAGAATGAGAGAAAGTGGTATCAGAGGAGTTTGGTTGCCTGTAACTGTAGATACTCGGTGAAAAGTGTTTTTCTGTGAGACCGTGATATCACTCCGGTCGAGCCTGACGCATTTATGCCTAAGCATGACTCCTCACAGTTAAGACAAATCATTAAAATGTATCATCACCAACCTCTATTAGACCATTGCGGGAAACTGGCCTTTCCTAAGAAAGGAGGTTGAGGTTTTTAGTGAATGTGTTGGAATCTTCACGTTCGTATGATGGTTCAGAATATGAAATGTCACCGCCTCTATTCATCCTGTGAGTCATGTGAGAGCCGTCTAATAAAATATGCAGAACTATAATACTGCTATTGATATAAAATTTGACACAAACCCTGTAGTCATTCGTCTGGTCAGCGTTGTAGAACAGGCCAAAATTTTCTTTCTCTGGAGAGACCTATGTCCAGCAGTGGACTAATGAAGACTGCTGATTATAATGATTACGATTAGAATCTTTGATTGTCGTTTTTTTGTTTGTCTAGTTTCTGTGTTGGCAGTGAAGGCGGTGTCTTTGAAGGGCGTGGATGGAATTATAAGGGAGCCCACGGTGGTCGTGCTGACAATTATAGCATTGGCATCTGTATGATTGGCGATTGGGAAAGTATGTTTAGAAATAGTAATAATAATAAAAAGTATTTCGGCAATTTAACAACGCCATATTATTTCAAACTAAGCAGAGCTTGTACTATGATAACTAGACTGGCTGATAAAATACTTGTATACTTTTTTTGTAAATACATACATATTATACATAGAAAACACTCAAACTTCGAAACAAATATTTGCAGATCATACAAACATTTAGATCCGTCCCGAAAATCGAACCTGAGACCTCAGGCACAGCAGTCGCCTTCGCTACCGCTATGCCATCGAGGCAGTCAATTAACAAACAAACATAACAATTTACTAAAAATTATGACGAACTTTGTAGAATATATTAGCTAACATGCAAAATTTATCATATGATACTTTTTTAACCGACTTCATAAAAAAAGGAGACACGACTTCAAACCTATTAGTAAATAGCACATTTAAATAATAAGTAGTATATAATTAATATTAAATCTTTATTATATTTTACTTTTTACTTTTGAAGTCGGTATGTTTAACGTAGATGTTTTTATTATCTTTTTATTTTTATATAAATTTGGAAAAATCAAACATTAAGTCAATTGTACGTATTTTGCTATTAGACACGAATTTAACTGTAACTACTACTGAAAAAAACTAACAAGATGATAAAATATTAAGTATTCCTCTAATGATAAAAAAGTATGATATGAAATAAAAATTTTGCCCATGTCACGATTATTATGACTGATTGTCTTCAATTGAATTGTTTATATTTTTTTATCATTGAATTATTTGTTTTCTCTGAATTGTTGTTTTATTTTTTGTTCTACAGATTCAGAACCACCAGCAATACAAATGGATGCCCTTAAAGCTCTGCTTAGAACAGGCGTTCTGACGAACAAGCTTCAAAGAGACTACAAACTGATAGGACACAAACAAACGAGGGAAACGAATTGTCCTGGAAATGCACTTATGAAAGAATTATCCACTTGGAAACATTTTGCGCCAGAAAGACACAACTTTTCAGAACTAGAGATGACAAGTGAATACCAAACAGGCGTTCAGCAGCCTCCAGATCTCAAATACAGTCGGGTAGGCGATGCTTATCTGAGTCATCTATTTAGTCCCTACATTCCATGGTCCTACAATTATCATTAATATATTTTAACCCAGTAATCTGATGTATTGTTTATTATTGAGAAGTAGTTTTAATATACTTCAGAAAACAGCGGCGTATCTGCTTCTGTTTGGTACTAGAACAGCAACCATTACGTCATACTACAGATCAACAATTCCTTGCGGCTTTACTCGATTGATTTTTTTTTATTTTAATAGCCTGACAAAGTGCCTCTACTCTGCTTAATGGAATTAATAATGGACATTGCAGTATGGTGACCCACACTATGGCAGCCTATTACAATTTTTTACGCCTCACTTTAGAGTTAGAACGAGATAATACGCTCAGCAATTTATATGTATACAGTGCGTTTCAAAAACGTACTGTGATTACTGTGTATAGTACTCAGTAAATATGATTGAGTAAAAATGTATCTAAAGTGCTAATTTGCGTGGTGTGTCATCTCTTTCTATCTCGATGTTACAGCACTAGTTTTTATGAATTAACTTCAAAAATGAAGGAAGTTCTTAATACGACGTCAGGTTATTTAGGGATTTCGGTCAATTGATCCCCATGAACATGGATGATTATTGAATATTGAATATTGAACGTATTACATGACGCACAGGGTCGGTCTAACTTAGGATTAGATGAGGTTTACAAATACCTCTGTTTACACAATCGCTGTCAAGTCATTAGACAAAAATAAGAAGTAATGCAAGTATTCGGTTTTAATTACAAATATATTTAAATTTAGAATTTAATAATATTAACCCTCACAATCAATGTACTATTTTTATACCAAGTGACCCAGCGAACTTCGTACCGCAAGTCTGTTTTGTTTTTAACTTTCCTGCCGGGCTTATGTGGGAATCTAAAAAAAAAAATTCATTCAAATCGGTCTAGCCGCTTAGAAGGAGTTCTGTGACATACATTTGTACAGTAGAATTATATATCTAAAGATATTTCTTATAACGTAACTATAAAATCATGAAAATAATATGATTGAGTTTCTTGAGGCTTCCCAGCCAGATGCCTGTTGAAAAACGAACCAAAATATTCAAACGATTTGGATAACGAACATCATCAACAGACTTCAATATATACCTATGTACTTTCTGGACCTGCTGGACATATGTCTTTCCTTAGAAAAGAATAATAAAGATACTTTTTTACATTATATCTGTAGCTGCGTAAATTATAGGCCATTACATAAATAGAAGTTACGTCATACGTGCTGTCATAACGAGATAGAACTGAAATGTTTCCGGTCAATTATTTCAGTGGCCATGAAGCGATTATTGTTTCGCAATGAAAAATAAGTCTGTACAAAGGTTTCAAGCGGAGTAGCAATTTTTAAACTATTTCTTTTGTACAGGCCGTACGTCTATTAGTACCGACGTTGATTTATGGCAAAGTTAGATGAATAGGTACGTATTTTAGAAATTACACGTCGATTTAAATGCTAAACGCCATAAAATCGCAATTTTATTCAGGGTGAATGTACTCTGAATAAAAATGTGATTATATCAATATGAGTTTCAAGATAATAAAGTGTGATAGTGATATCGCGTTTTAAGAGTTGAATTTTCAATGAGTCCTGTGGAGTTCTAATATTAAAACGAACGAACACTAAAGAAACTAATTGAAAGAAAAATTGATAATAATCATCATCATTCACTCTTGACTCTCTGAAACCTCAACCGTGGAGGTCTACATGGGGGCTAGTCGTTTACGTTATGCGGTTACACAGATTTGCGATGCGGCTGTACCTCGCATCCGAGGTCGTCGGGCTGCACGGAAGGAGATTTGCTAGTGGTCTCAGGAGTTGACGGACCTTTGTGCTGCCAGTACTGGTACTTGAGTGTCCGTGACTGTGAAGACGACATGGAGGATCAGCCTAGTAAGGTAAATCAAAACGCGTAGAAAACTCTGAAGTAAGCCATTAGTAAAAAGTAAAAGAAGATGCTGGTAGTCTCCATATCGTGTGGTGTGACAAGAACTTCGCACGGTTCCCTCTTACTGTTCATGTAAGAACTAGTTGAGTGTATTTTTTACACTACGGGCGGAGTACATACCCCGTCCCAGAAATGACCGGAGGGACAAGGATAATTTGCTACCCATCAGAGAATTGGGAGTAGGGGCGGCAGTTCTGTGGACCCATGCCAAAAACACTGTCCCTGAACCCGGCAGGATACCTACCCGAGTGTTGGAACAAGCCTGTTTAGAGGAGCATATCGTCATGAATGAGGACCGAGATAATGTTCTAAGGCATCAGGTCATGTTGTGCGGTGTTCCATAGGTTTCTGTCCTCATACTATTTATATGAAACATAATAGACAGCTGGCTCCTTTGAGATCGTCTTCATCCCGGGTTATTCATAATTTGTTACGCCGATAACACGTTAGTCCAGATCACAGCCAGGCCATCAGGGGAGTCTCGTGTGTGGTTGATCACATTGAGGCACTGGGTTAATAAGTCGCTCGGGATAAGATGGAGGTCCTTTAATTTCATGGGCTCCGTCGTGGTCCCCTGCAGGGCCACCATTATGGTCAATCAGTCCAGTCCCAGATGAAGTATTTGGGCGTGATCCTTGACGGAAGGTCGCTCTTCCTTGTACTTTGAACAGTTCGCTCCAAAGCTAGTCGGCCTGCTTCTGCCACATCTATTTACCCCAGAGAAGTTATGAAAAATAAGAAACGAAATCCAAATCCAAAACAATTGGTTTTTACACGGCCAGCGTTAAAAAAAAATTAAGTTAAGAACGCATAGTTGAAGAATAGTCTTTGGGCTAATTAAAAATACAACGCATTCTGCTAAATGAATAGAAACACTGCTGTTATTCTGACAGAAAAATCAGATTTAAGAGATCAAAAACATAAATTTATAGAATTAACTTTAGTATTTCTATAAAAAAATAATGATAATGCTCGTTTCTACCTCATAACATTATAATATCAATATTGTGTAGTGTTACCAACGTGAAGTGAAAACAATTTAGATAGTTTACGATATTGATGTATGTAATGAAATTAACCAAATGCACGTTACATATTGATTTATTTATGGTTATAAATTACGACTTATCAAGAAGGTATGTATTATAATGTAGATTTGGTTTAAAAAGTACACGTGTTTCAATTCGTTCCTTTTTTGTGACATTTTAACTTTCTTTCAGTAATTTTCAACCAGTTTATGCACCAAACACACATGACATTGAATTTTTGTGTCACATTTTCAAATTTAGAACTCCTAGAAGATCTTGATATGAAGATCCCCTTAGAAGATCTTGATATGAACTTGGGAAAGACGAGTAATGATCCCATGTCTGTATTTCTTTAAAAAAACATTCACCAGGACATATAGTGTCTCGAACTTGACGATGACCGATAAGTTTACATTTGCGTTTTATATGACCTTGATTTACACCAGTTGCTATTAAATTCTTCGCCGTTTTCAGTTGTTGAACTGAAAGCATTCAAACTATAAAGGAGTAATATGTATTTAGTTATGGTAATCGATTTGGAACGTTGCTTTTTATTAATAACTTTAAATTCCAACTAACTTTTTAAATAGTTTTTGCTGACAAAACTAGTTTTACCGTAATATGTTAGGAACGGCTTACGGTAAAATTAGTTTTTTTATTATTTTATTAATGTGTTTCAATAGTTTCAATAATACAATATTAACATTATTTGTATTATTGAAACCATTGCAACACATTAATGAAACAATAAAATTATTATGTCATATAGGTTACAATTTAAATAAATAAGTGCTCGATATTTTAAATATAACAATCATTCTATTGGCAACTATCTATGAGAGGATAGTTATGAATCACAGTAAAATGCACCCCACGCTTTTTACTCTGAATTGAATTATTCTGTTAATAACTTAAGTTTTATTATAATTTTATTTTGAGGCGATTCACTATGATTGATTGTTCGATCTTCTACTACTGTAATATTAGACTCTTTGTCATTAAAGATTATTTTCTAGTTTTTAGTTCGATTAGCAATAAAAGCGTGTTTTTTTAGTTTTTTTAAACTATTATTTATTTTCATACTTATTTTTATAATTTGGATGAATAGTTTAAAAGTTATTACGATAAGATTGATCTGAATGAAGCGCCATTAAGCGTGTTTTAAAATACCACGTTGGCGAAGTCGCCGATGCAGGCTAGTTATTAATTTTATATATTTGAAAAGATGAAGAATAAATATTCACTTTGATGGGATAAAAATGTGCTTAGTACGATATTTTTCAATATTAACAGCTCCAGTCTACTATAAGACAGATCCCAATACTGACATTATTCAAATGCAGAACGTGCATAACCTAATCCTTTCTATCCACAACCTCCACATACATTACCATCACCACCAACACAGCAACTATAAAAAAGTTATGAAGCATTTGAAAATCTAGTATTCTATAAGTTATTCGTATAGATTGAAGTTAAACAAACGAAAAGCTTAGGTATATTACTATTTCAAATTTCATGACTCAAATATTCAGTACGTAGCGCTAATTCCTTTAATTACTTGAAACTTAATCTACGTATAACACAACTAACATAAGTATTCAAGAAAAAACTGTAAAAAGAACCACGTAAAAGTAACAATGCAGTACAAACTAGTGAGTAGAACTAGAGATTAAACACCCATATTTAAAAACGTGTCTCAGCCGTGAATCTAGTCTTAAAACTGATTTTAGGTAGAGATTTTATTGTTGAACGTCACCTAAAACAAGTTTCACCGATTGATACTCAAGTAAGTGATAACTTATAACAGCAAGATGTTTACACCAAAATCTTCACTCAAGTTTAAATTATGACAGATATGATCTCTGTTTACGTGAGACAAGCTGAAACTTATCTCAAGTGGTGATTTCTAATGTCTTTTAGGAGAGAAAAATATGTTTTACAATTATTTAATTCTGATAAATTACGTAAGATTCACTTTAAGTTACTTTATTTACGAAAGAAATCCTTATCACACATATTTGAATCCAGTTTAATTAACTTTTATTGATACTCAACTCACTTAAATGCACATTCAACTATTAGTTTAAATTATAAGTAGAATAACCTTTTTGTATATGACCAAAAAATAGTATTATTTTATTAATATAAAAACAAAAAAATGGTTTGCCAATTGAGGATGACATATTTAATTTTGGGCGAACTAGTTCTTATTAATATATTTACAATGCTTTACGTATTTTATATACAATAAACTATTTTCTAGTGTAGCATTGTAATACATATTTATTATTTGTTATAGAAATTATATTTACAAAATACATATTTTTGTTAAATTTGCTGCGTGAAATTATTGATATTAATACTCTGGTATTAATATCAATAATACGGCAACGTAATTGAGAACAGGTTGTGAGTTGAAATCAATTCTTGATACAAGTTTCAACCGAGTAAAACTTTAAACGCGTTCTACAATAAGTACGACGCTAAGTTTTGATGTGAACATAAAACTATTTTCGTGTCATCAGAGTTCAACAGACATTTGAAACGTCTTTTAAATTACAGGCCAACTACTCAAAAGAATACTAAAAAGTGTCACGCCTTCTACTTTCGTGTAGAATACTAGAGGAATATTTTATAAGATTGAAAAATTAAGTTTCTAAGTGAAGTAATTTCGTAAGTGACAAAAGTCACTCGATATATGTAGACGAGCTACCTCCATATAGATTTATGTTGCATAAGAAATCCTCAGTGCAGTCAGACTTGGATTATTGCAGTTTCTTCAAATTCAGCAATCGTTAGTACATAGCATCTCATAATATTAAATACTACTTTTTGTTTCTTTATTTGTGTAAATGTGTATTTTTATATATATACATATATATTCAGTGGATAAGATATACGCATGGATGATATTATTTTCAAACTTACTTGAATCCAATACTCCACCAGTCATTGTTGCATATTTTACTGAACGATTCTTCTTTCTAAAGCATGCGGCTGGGAAGTATGTATGATGAATTACAATATATGATATTGGCCTATGAAATGGTGTTGTCTCTACAGGGTCTTTGGCATCTCATCTGTTTCAAACGTTGAATGGGAAGGTATAGGACATTTTTTAAGGCTTTTCTAAAAGGAAGGTCACTGTTTTTGTATAGCACAATGTTTCCATAAATTTATTTTAAAGATTGTTTAATTACGATTATCAACATCAACAGCCTTTTACAGTCCACTGCTGGACATAGGCCTCTCCTTAGTAAGGAGGTTTTGGCCTACTATTCCACGCTGGCCAGACGGGCTAGAATAGGGTTTGTTTCAAGTATTCCTTCTCTTTGTAATGATGTTGTCTTGTATACTTGGGTCCCTTAGGCGCCTTTTACGACACCTACGGGATGAATAGGGGTGGTAACACTACGTATTCTTAATCCGTCACCACACGGACAATATTATTACGATTATACAACAATGCAATATTTATTTTTATCTTTCTACTGGTAAGTGGGGTCTCTTGAAGTGAGTGATAAGACGAGCACTAATTGTAACAATAATAGATTATTATCTGGTAACGTGTGACTCCGTGTAAAGCCATTTTAGAAAAAATAACCAGTAAATACCATTTCGGTAAGCTAAAGAAGGGAAAGGTGATATTGTCAGTATATTGGATTTAATTTAATTCAAATTATTTATTTCGTGAACTTAAGAACACTTCATTGAATAACTTTTTAATATTTTTATAGCAATCAAAATAATCGAGTAGATAAGAATAGAATACATTTTGTCCATTCTGACTCTGATCATAATAATACTATTTATAATTCGGTATATGTTTAAGCTATATTATTATTTTAATTGACTGATCATACCGATAAGCAAGAATTAAGAATGTCACTGTAAGTATAAATAAAAAGACCGATCAAGTGCGAGTCGACCTATGGCCACATGTAGAATTTCGTAGCCTAGCTATCACAATAATACGAAAAAATACATAAATTGAGTGCCTCGATGGCGTAGCGGTAGCGAAGGCGACTGCTTTGCTTGAGGTCTCGGGTTCGACTCCCACGTCGGACCAAATATTTATATAATCCCCAAATATTTATTTCGGAGATTGGGCGTTTTCTAAATGTAATATATATGTATTTACAAAAAAAAGTATATAAGTATTCTATCAGCCAGTCTAGTTATCATAGTACAAGCTATGTTTAGTTTGAAACTAGATGGTGTTGTGCGTTAAATGTCCGAAATATTTATTTATTTATTTAATTATAATATAGATAAAGTAACAGCATTTTGTTATATTTTATTGTAAATATTTCACTATTTTGCTGCTATAGTTTGCGTATTAAATTCGTTGTATATTCTACAACCTTAATTTATTTAGAACACCACACCTGGCCAAAATTATCTCGACTCACACTTAATATCTTACACGTTATTATTTTTAAAATATTTATCCGAAGAACCCCCAATTTGTGCGATACATGAAAATAAAAAATAACATCCAGCATCGCACGCTTCATGACACGCTGAGCTACTTTGAAATTGTAGAACGGTGAGTGTCCACGTCTTGGCTCTATGTGTCGTTATGTATAACTAACTCTGAACGCTTACTAAGTGATTAATTTCGTTGCGGTTTCAAAACAGTTCAGTTTTGCCGGCGATTTTCCGAGTGTCATGGCTCTATGTGTTCGTGGGTCACTGTTTATTCTAGTGTACAGTAGTTGTAATGGTTTGCATTTGAGAGGGATTAGTTCTGTTACTAAGTAAGCTGAAGCTGAAGTAAATAATGTTTTTTTGTGTTAACACTGACTTGTTTGTGAAATTTAACGTATTTTATACAAACAATAGAAAGATTGAGTCTTTTGTCATTTCAATGCGATTATCTCTCGTGATAATTCTAAATTGTTTAATTGCCCAATTGTAACATACTCATTTCAAATTGAAATTAAATATATATAATATAATATTATGTTATACAATTGAATAATTAACTAAAATTTTGATATACATACTAATGTAATAATTAATAATAAATATATACATTATTTTTTTAAAACTCTAAAAAATTATATGTAATTATTTTAAAATAAATAATAATAAATACGAAACTATCATTATTTTGCCGTGTAACATATTTTCGGCAAATTTGAATATCTTTAAATATTTGGCAACATAATTTTCAACTGTCTACTTTTTATTTATTGAGACACAGAGTGGGCAGATTATCCATGTTGTAAATGATACCGTATGTAGATCTGTGATCTTAAGAAAAATGACCCGAGCAGCCATGCTTTCACACAAGTCGCTATCGGCAGACAGCGACGCACTAGCTAATCATAATAATAATACCATACCTGCTCCGCGCCCCGCAACTTTCAGGAGGGCTAAGTTTACGGCTTTTTACCTATTCGTACCTACTAAAAAAGAAATATAACTTTGCGTTACATCTATTCGTATTATGTATAGAAACGACAAATTGAGTATAGGCATTGTGTAATAGACGACTAAAAGTTACTTGGAGCAATTGTGTCTATATTTAATTAATTGTCTTTTTGTTAAATGTACTTCATAAAGTTACAGAAGGTGTCTCATTTAATCTAATATCCATCCAGCGTACTGTTGTAGGAGATACGTTCCCTTATATATTCCTCTGTATGTCCGCCGAACCAAACTACGATCAAAAACGCGCAGGAAAATGTTAATAAGATTTTTTTAACATCCCATCATTTTGATTCATTCGGTTTGCATTCGTTTTACAGTACATTTAGTCTTAATCCTACCATATGAGCTCATGCTCATGTGGTAGGGTTTGTTTTAAGTTTTCCTCTCCTTTGCAGTGTTGTTATCTTGTATATTTTCTTCCCTTAGTCGTCTTTTACAACACTTATGGAAAGAGAATGTATGGTAACGGATTAAGAACACAGCGTAGTATAGTAGGCTAAAAACCTTCTTGCGAAGAAAAGGCAATGTCCAACAGTGGACTATTAAAAATTGTTGATGATGAAACAAGATACAAATGAGGAAAGTCATTGAAAATAATCTGCGTGACTTTGTCGTTTGATATCTTCTCGTACATGTCGCTCTGTTATTGTGTACATATAATTACTGCGGAATATTGAGGCAAGCATTTTATTGTTGAACAAGGCCCTATGTCATGATTACTTGAATATAACCCTTAGGGGATATACCGTGGAGTTGCCATATCATGATGTAGAATATGCAAGTGAACTATTTTCGAGTTGAGGTCTAAAAAATAGAATAAATAGACGTTCGAAAATAATAGTCGTGAGTTGCCCGCAAATGCTTTTTTTAGTGCAAGAAATAATAAAGATATATATTTATATCTTTGTACCACAAAACCAATAGCGCACACATATTTACCTAATGGAAAATATCTGTGCACTATTGGTATTATGTAGTAGGTAAAGGTGACTAATTATTCAATCAATCAATAGTTGTTCTATGAAGTTGCGACGAGCTAAGCAGAAAGTGTATATAAAGAAGAAATCAAAAAGTTGTATGCACAACTGTATGTATTATGGATGGGAGAACTAATAAGATGATTAAAAAGACTCAATATTGACCAATGTGTGATAGAGGCGGTTCTCAATGAGTGAGAAGTAAAAATAACTTTTGTGCAATATGTGAATACCGTTGACCCTAATAGAGCTCTCTTTTAACTCAGTACACACTATACTCTACAACTATGACATGTCAAATGACGATACGTCGAAGTACTCTGGTATTTATATAACATCCTGACAATGACCTATTTAGAAAAGGGAAAGTAGAATATCCCACAACCAGATGGAGTGACGAACTGAAGAATATGGCTGGTCTGAGCTTTTGAATGTAGAAGGCAAAGAATAGGGTGCTAGAGGGTACGTTAAGAGTGTTCTACGTAAATAAGTTTACTGACGGATACCAGATAACAGAAAGAGAAACCAATTTTGTTACATAATTTTTATTTGACTAGTACAACGATAAATAAATTATAAACGTAATAATACTTCAGTCATATTTGCTATTTCTATACAAAAGTTATAATGGTTTACTAGCAGAACTTAATTGTGTAAAATCAGGTTTTCCCGTTACAAAATGTTTCCAGGTTGAGATTTCTGCCATTAGAGCAGTGCCTGGACACTCCGTGCTCGTGGCTTGCATATGTCCTATTAGTTTGTAGTCTTCGCTAATTTTGCCCATGAGTACTCCTTTTTCGATGAGAGCTTTTAGCGTTTCCATTGATTTTTGAGGCGGCATTTTCTCTGAAGGGTAGAAACATTAAATTATTATTAATTGCATTTTCAGTGTAATGACGGATAACACAGTGTCACTATTCTTCTTCACTCCGTGGATGTCGTAAGAGGCGACTAATTAAGCAAACTCTATAGAACAACAACACTGCAAAAAGAAGGAAAACGTGAAATGAACCGAAAACCAACCGTTTGTTAAGCGTAGTATAGTGAGTTCAAACCTCTTTTCTAAAAAGAGGCCTACAAGCAGTAGTGGAATATTTAAAACTTTTGATGATGAATGTATATGTTAATAAATATACTGCCTCGTTGGTCTAGCAGTGAGTGTTTACGATTGCCGAACAAGAAGACACGGGTCCGATTCGCGGGTCAAATTAAAAAACTAGTACATCACACATCAACAGCTCGGAGTTTGAAACATCTTAACCTCCGTGACTACGAAAGCACGTAAAGCCATCGATCCTGCACCTGACTTCCCCAGTCGTGACGGATAACGGCCCTTCTCCTATCGGATTGTGAGAGAGAGGAAACAGAGAATACACTTGTGTTTGCACACACACTAGTGCACTGTAAGATCTCTTGCGTAGTTGGGTGGTTTCCGTTGAGATTGGCCGCGATGGCCGAAATCGGCTACGAGTACATTATGGATTAATGTATATGCTTATGTAGTTTAGTACACTTACCTCTCCAATCACCAATCATGCAAATACCAATGCTGTGGCTGTTAGCTGGTCTGGCATGAATGCCCCTATAGTCCCAACCTCGACCTTCGAAAGCAGTGCCTTCTGCGCCGATACAGAAGCTAAACAAAAATGATTTGTTACAATAAAGAATTATTAATTATGGAATCTACAAAAAACCTTTTTAACACTATCTATTTTATAAAAAGAAAAACATTTATTCTTGACTTTGTGTACTGGTGGTGACGGCTTAAAAACACGAAGTATTCATCGTATGAGTGTCGTGAGAGGCGACTAAGATACCAAATTACGTAGGACTACATCACTGCAAGAGAAGAAAAACTTGAAACAAATCCGAAACAATTGAAACCCGACTGACTAGCTTGATATAGAAGCCAAAACCTCTTTCCCAAGGAGAGGCCTATGTCCAGCAGTGGACATTAAAGATTATTTATGTACTTTACTCTGTATTCGGCCTTATTTTCTGTGTTATATTATTGTTCAATTGATGGATGAGGAATCATATCCTTCGATATGAAACTAGATAAAAAAATTCTTCTTTGAAACGCGTTGTATATCGTGTCAAAAGTGCCGAACTTTTTAAATTTTTTGAGCGTACACGAAACAACTTAGCATTTATGTATGTAAACATATGAAAATATTTATGAAACAACATTAACAATAAAACGAGAGCCCATTCATATATTTTATCAAACGCAGACGGAGTAATAAAACGATTATCTATATTAATCAAATTCAATTAAAAGAATATATTAATAACACAAAAACTTCATTTTAAACATTACATCTCCAGATTAATTTGTGACATTTATATTGACAAATAATAATTAATGGTTATAAAGACATTATAGGCTTAAGTTAACAAAGCTGTAATATCGGTGTTAATCCAGGCAGCTTACTGTTTATGAAGTCAAGCTAAGTTCCATTTTAAAAACCCAAAAACATCAATAAACCAGGTCTATTACGCTTCACACTAATATTATAAAGCCGTAAGTTTGTGTGTGTGCGTGTTTATGTGTTTGTTACTTCGTAATGCTTAAATGACTGCGCCAATTATGATAATTTTTTTATGAAGATAACTGACACTGTATTAACACACAGGCTAAACAATTTTTAATTGGAAAAGTATGGTTTTCCTAGGTAGAACAGTTAAGCTAATTTCAACACGAGCGGGCTGGTTCGACCGAGGCAATACTACATTCCCACAGAAGACCAACCAAAAGCGACAGCATCCGTGTTGTCGTGTTTCGTTGATAACTGCGAGACCGGAGGCCCATTTATGCAGGGTTGACAGTTAACGTGATAACTGTGTGAACCTTATACTGTTACGATGACTGTCATGCCTTTTACGTCCCCAAGCGGGGTGTGAAAAAGTATCTCACTAGGCCGCTATAGTGTGGGTCACTATATTGTCTACATTTGCAATGAGTATGGTGACCACATCTCTTGGATTCTATTCATGCTTTCCATCAGGCAGAGTAGATTTACTTTGGCAGGTTCTTAATATAGAAAAAAAATAATATTCCTGAGGGATAAGTAAGGAATAACAGCGTGGGTAAAGTCGCAGGGCACAGCTAGTAAATAGAAAATGGAGCAAAATTACTTACTGGTATCCAATATCACCCCATTTTAGACTGTGCTTGTGATAATTCTGCATAGAGCGCATAGCGTTTGTGCATTCTTCTAACGAATAACAAGCTTTTGGTATGTACGTGTGATGTATCACAACATAAGGGGCTGGCAGTTTTAATAGTTGCTTGTTTGTTGACGGTTCAGCATTCCAGCCATCGCGTGAGATTAGTGGAAAGTCATGAAGACCTGTTATAGCTATTGGAAAATATTTAGAAAATAAGATAAAATATTTGCAAAATTTGTAAAAGAAATTAAAAAAAAAATGAGATCAGTTTAAAAATGATGGAGGTATGAGGGAAAAACATTTAAAAAAACAATCGAATTAAGTACCTCTTTCTATTAAGACTAACCAATTATAAGGTCAGAATAACGGTCGGGAAAAAATTGGAATGTACTATTTTCGAAGAATTCACAAAAACACTCACCTTGTTTCACAACGCCCGGGAACACAGACACAGAGAAATTTAAAAGAAGAACGATTACAGACACACAAGACACTCGAGTAGACGCCATTCTGTATGAATGATTGGCAAAGAAATAAAGCTTGAATGTGATTTAGTAACATATATAGTGCCAATGATACGACGTGGAGATGTTGTTTACTAATTCCGGCCACCCGGTACTTTCCCTCAGAGGCAAAGATAAGCATCAGCCCGAAACAAAACAAATCGCATAATACCTTTTTGACGTTTGGGACTCCAAAGAATAATGAGTAATTAGAAAATTTACATGTTAAATTATTAGATAAAATTAAAATAAGTAAAGATATAATAAACTGTCAAGACTGTTTAAGGAAAATATTAAAAAAAAATGCAATACCTATAAAAATATGTGCGGAATTGAACTTGATAAACTTAAGTTCTGATATTCTCAGCGTTGCTTAGCGAATTTAGAATCTATTTTGTTACAGCTAAAGCACACTTGTGTTTAAAACCTATTGACTTTGAAAGCGTATTGATTCTTAATAAGTAATACATAAGATTTTCTCAATTGTTTTTCAAAATATATATTATATTTCTTTATAGACAGAGAAATTAACGATTGTTTTTATAGCTCTCAAGAAATGACAAAAAAACATTTAAAATAACCAATAAACATAAAAAGCTTTTGAGGAATATTAATATCATTCTTATACATTTATTCTGTGAAGTAACTATTATTTATTTATTTGATGTTTGGTGAACGTCAAATATAATTTTGAATTTAGGAATTTCGAATTTAGAAATTTAGAAAATTTTGAGTTCATTCACTTTTTCATTTTTGGAGAAATCTTTGTGGAATTAGATGCAGATGTTCACCAAACATATATATTACATTATAGAAATAAATAAACGTCTCCCGGATGAAATCGCTTTTAGTTAGTCGCCGCCCTTTGTGAATGACATATGTATGTGTATACCATTTCTACATATAAACCGACTCTTGCAATAATGGTGTACAAATAAAGAGTTTTCTTTCTATTAATAATAATCGCTTTTTTACATTACTCACAATTGTGAGTTTTTTTACAGATTAATTAGTTTTATTATAGTTTTTTTACCTGTGTATTAAATTTAAATTTAATGATAACCAATTGCGTTATTGATAAGATAGCAGTCTGACCTAAGGTCGACCTAATAGGCTATTTTGTCTTTGTTTACTTTTTAGTTCATTGCTATTATTTATGGTCTTTATCGAATTCGTCATAAAAAAAGCAACATTAAAACAATTTCTGCGTGACTATCGAAATAAGTTCGAAAGTGTATATTTTAAGATTTTATATTACTAAAAGTATTATGAATCTACTTTTCTTATAATATAATTTAAGGTAAACATTATAACAGTAAATAATGACATTGTTTTAGGTGTGGACTATCGATAATAAACCGATGGAATTCAAACTTTCCGATAAATTCTTTCTAAGTTGTTCCAGCAGCTTAAAAAAATTCATTTTACATTACGCTACTTGTATTCAGGGAGACTTTAATTAAAAACAGTGTAACCATGACTTTGTTTCACTTTTAACATATTTTACAGTATTAGTGATATTAAAATCTGACTTATTTGTTAAATGTTAATTTCTTTGAACATGTAACGTTATATACTTAACAAAATTAACATTTAATAAGTAAGTAACAAGTCAATGTATTGTAAAAAAGAAATTATTTAATATAATACATTAACTTTACGAAAACACATCAGAACAAAATAAAAAATTGCCAAAAACCAAGTTTAAAGTTATCATGCTTTTTTTTCATAACTTGGTATGTACATATTTAAGTAAAAACAAATATTTTTTTATAATTTAGGTAAAATTAAATGACATGTTAGAGCAACAAATACTTGTAATAAATCCACTATGGAAAAAGCGTGTAATTTGCAAATTAATATAATAATACATATTGAACAGGTTGTTTTATTTTATAGTTAATAGAAATCTATTTGTCGATCCATTTAACGCAGTTACAACATAGAAACAACAAAAAGAATTTTTAACAAATGAACACATCTGTATAATAATTTTGCTTATATATATTTTTATATTCGAAGTTATACAAAATTACCATTTTTCCTCATAAGCTTTAGTTACTAATTCTTCATCACTGATGTCGAAAGAGCAGAACCCTAGTCAAATAACTCGCTCACTTAAGTATATTTTGTATAGTAACTCGCGAAAACTAAGTGTGTGTAAATTTAATAAATCAATCAATCTATCAATTCTAGGATAATAAAAAAAATTTGAAGTGAAATTTCTTTAGGCTCGTTAAGCACATTTTGGGTGAACAAAAATCATGGAACTCGCATCATCGTCACCGAAAGTTTTCCGTGAGCTATATGTTGACTGTGTATATATGTATATAAAACACGTTATAGATGGCACTCTCTGTATGGACGTTTGGCTGTGACGCGTGTTCCTGCGTGGCAATGTACGTGGGACTTTACGGTCCCGAAGGTACCAAAAACTTTATAACTGTTGTTAGTAATTTTACATAATTTATAACTTGTAATCCGTGAATGAGCTGAAGATAATAGTTGCCAATTGTTTTTAATTACAGTGTTTTATTAATCATTATTATAAGCTTTTAGGTGAAATACTGAAAGTAATTTAACGGCTATCAACTCATCGGTGATCACTGGTCGGATAAGACGGTAAATAAGTCCTGAACATCGATGACTGTTAAATTAATAATGGGGAAGAACACCCAACAAGTGCAGCTTAGAAAAATACGAATACGATTTACGGTCATTTAGCACATTACCTATACTAAAATACCGAAAACGGACGTGAGTTTAAAAGGAGCATTTAAAATGAAAAACAGTCATTTTTAATTGCCGAAAGGCAAAGTAAGACAAATATTACACTATTATTGGATGCGTTTTTTAAAATTTTATAAAATGATTAATCATTGTTTTTACAGACTAATTATACTCAACTATTTACTAAATAAATACTGCTTATACGAGTATACTAATCACAATAAAAAGAACTTAATTTTACGTTTGTCTACAAAATCAGAGATTTTAAGTGTTTGGAAATCATGCATTTTCCAATTGTATCTAATCTATTGTAACGTAAATAAAAGCCCCCTGAGGGTTACGTCTAGGAATAACAGAGTAAACGTAAACTGAATACATATTATAACTTCTTTTAATATCGATAATAATCACGGTAATTGTGAATGATTAACACTTCATATAATATATTATAGAGATTACGTTTATAAATAAATGACGTATATATATCATTAATTCGGATAAACGGGGGTGTTTGATTAAAAACTGACTAATAATTTATAATATGAATCATGCTTTTATACTTGAAAGTAAATATTATACAAATTGCCTTGGATTATCATTTCAACGGGGGTCTATCAAATATTGCTTGAGTCATTGCTCTCCCAGGTCAAGAGCTAATTAAAATTTAGTGATACTGCACGAAATAAATTTATGTAAATTAGTTATAGCTAAATTACCTCGTTGGTTTAGCGGTCAGCGTATACGACTGCCAATCAAAAAGTTTTCATAAAGTTTTATTGACTTTTTCTGGTTACAAAAATATTTAACAACAGCACACAGCTTAAAAGTTGATGTCTTAACTCAACGTAGCTCGGAGAACACGTTAAACCATCGTTTTTGCGCCAGATCTATCATCCGTCCCTGCGCCATCCCTGGTCGTATCAAATAACCGTCCCATCCCAGTGAGGGAACAGAGAGAACACCTGTGTTTGCGAACACATGTACACTATAATAGCGGCTGCGTAGTTGGTTGTTATTTACTAAACTATTATGTACTATGACAAATTTAACTTTGTACCTACCGGTTCGTATTTCTACATCACCTTCAGTCGAGTCGGAGAGAATGCCTCATGACATTAAGCCCGCATTTGTATAATATCTTTAACAAGTTTTATAAAAAATAAAATAAATAAACACTGAGAATTGAAAGTGGTAATTAATTGGACTGAGCTAGTCTAAACTTACACGTTCTCTATTTAAGCCTAGGGAGAGAATTTGGACTCTTGCCATTTCTGTTTGGCGGAAAATCAATGATTTGCAGAATTGTGAAACGATTTTGAAGTTCCATTTGAAACTTTTCAGATCCTAGACATATGTAATTAGAGCGGCGTAGGTCCGAGAGTATAACACAATATCCGAAATCATTTTACCCTGGTGCTGATGTTAAGAGTTCCTTGAAAAAACTAATAATAGAGCTATTGACTTGAGCACAGACACATCTGTAAATAGAATACATGCTTCCATCATGCGCTAATGATACCTATCTTGTTCCTGGTCAAGTTATCGAAGGCTTCATCTCGTACACTTTCTTCTGGACTTCTTTTCGAGAAATAATACATGTACAAAATAGGAACGCACTTGAGAGATTATCTGTTAAATTTGCTCCTTTATTCGCCCTTGTTACACCCTCGAGATGGATAGAAAAATCAAGCCTTGATTCGCCACCACACCGGTATATTGTACACTATAAAATAAATCCAAGCATCTCGAAGATATGAAAGGAAATCCATCGTCATTAGTATCATTATCATACTCTAACAGTCGACTGCTTGAAATTGGCCTCTCCTTAGAAGGAGATTCTGCCCTACTATACCACGCTGGCCAGACGAGTTAGTTTAGGATTTGTTTCAAGTTTACCGTCTTTTTGCAGTGATGTTGTTCTATATAGTTTTGTTCCCTTAGTCGCCTCTTACGACACCCACGGGATAAATAGGGGTGGTGACCCTGTGTTCTTAATCCGTCACCCCCCGGAATTTCATCGTATAATTTGTAAATAATCGGTTATTTAAGTTTGAAGCCTACGTGTTCCTAAAGATTTTGTCAGCATTATTTCTGTCTACTCAAGAAGTTAATACTTTTTTTTAAATACAACTGCCACATGACACTAAATCTCGTGGCTAAGGTAATGTTTATGTCTAGCAGTAGACTGTTAAAGACAAACAAATTTTTATTTTTATCTTCTTTTCTTTATTGTAATATAAAAAGCATTCGTGGTTAAACCAGAACGCTTGTGTGTTCTACTTATGCGACCTCCAATTTAAAATCACGAACTGATTATATATTCTGTTTCATGAACGCAACTCCACGGTACAGCCCCTAAGGATTTTATTTATGTAATCATGTCAAAAGGCCTTGTTAACCAATTAAATACTTTCCTCAATGTTTTCTTCATCGTACGATATGTGAATATCAAGCAACAATGCCATTTATGAACTTGTTATGTAGACTTGACGCTGTTACCATTTATTGTCTCGGTGATGCACTGGTAGCGTATGCAGCTGTTGAGCTTGAGGTCTCAATTTTTTGTATACAATACGCAAATTTTTGTATTATCTGTAAATATTTGTCGAAGTTTAAGTGTTTTCTATGTCTAACACATACATATGTATTTACAAAAAAGTATACATGTACTATATCAGTTGTGTAGTATCCATAGTACATGCTGCGCTTAGTTTGGGACTAGATGACGTTGTGTCAGGTGTCTGATTTATTAATAATATTTGTATCTCTTGTTTATTAACTTAATATCTTTCAATTTGTTCGAAACACCTTTCATTATCATCAATCATCATCCTAGAAATCCATCCATCATGATATTATCCTTTGTAGTTTCTACCTAAGTCGCCTCTTACGACACCATGGGATGAGTAGAGTAAGTAGATCTTCATCGGTTCTTGTACTATTAGATTATAAAATGAATACCGAAAGTGGTATATCGAACTATTTCATTTCTTTACTACCAAAAAACTAGTCTATGGTGTAAGAAATTTATCGTTTACCTGACCACTGCATGTAATCCGTTACCATATGGTATGTCTTTATTGTCACCTGGACTATCAAAGAGTGGTGTACGAGAAACCCAACAAATCTCCAAGAAAGCCGAAATTTTGTATTTAATTGCAAACTAACGACCCATCTCAGCTTCGCACGGGTGCAATCGGCGGTGCCCACTTTGCCCGTGCATTTTAATTCTTTTATATCTTCGAAAATATCCCTTTTAATGACATGATATAAAAGGTAATTTTGCTCTATATAAAGAATTAGTATTATATTGGTCAAAGTAACTAAAAGTACAACCCACAAATGAACTAAATCCGAAAAGATAAAAATGATTACTGTGGGTTATTCGTAGAGTATAGACGTAGGTTAGATTTTTATTTATTTATATTATTTAAAACTTATTACACATGTTGTACAAAGGTGGCCTTACTGCCATGAGGCAGTTTCCCTAGTCTACCTTCAGGCGATGCGGAAATATGACGCGGTAGGCGCAGAGATAAAATGTATAGCGAGAGAATGTATAATGGTTTGTGGAATTCTTGATTTCAGCTGGAATGCATTCCAGAGCAGAACTGACTGTATATAGAAGGATGAATTGATAAAGTTGGAGGTGTGAAGGGGGCATAAAAGAAGCAAATTGTAGTTCGAACATTTCAGTCGTGACCGGAAATGAGAAACGGAAATATCGTAAAAGGTACTCGTATACTGTTGGAAAGCTGAGGAAAGAAAAAAAAGAAGTCAGAGTTCGTAATCTGCGGCACTGACTAATTGGAAACCATTGCAACTGGGAACGTGAGCAAATACATAATCATACTTGTGAAGACTAAAAACGAATAGAATGCAGTTATTGGGAGGCGATTTAATTTAGTGAGAAGATTTTGAGTTGAATGTAGACCACATTAAACTCAAAATAACACACATCACCGTAGTCGATTAAGAGAAAATTAACGACTGCATAAGCGTAACCTTAGTTTTAGCGGGCAGTGACTTCTTTAAGCGATATAACGCACAGAGACATGAGGTGACTTGGTATACTTACTTATATTTTGCTTACATATTTTAAGATACACAATAAGTAGTAGTAGTGCATCATTTTAATATATCTTGTAAAGTTTAGTAAATACAAGCAATAGAAGCGTTTCAAAATTACGTGTTTTACGAAACATTTACTTTTTATATGTTCTATTAATATAATATGAGTATATTAAATATACTTACTCTTAAATCCGTTGCATAGTTTAAAAGATCTAAGCGTACAATTAATATAATATGAGTATATTAAATATACTTACTCTTAAATCTGTTGCATAGTTTAAAAGATCTAAGCGTACATAAAGTCGCTTTTATTCTTAACAAAAGCGACTTCATTTTATTTTATTCATTTTATTCTATATAAAAAACGCTGTCAGCTAAACCTAGGCTAATACTCAAGTGACGTTTCTATGACACGTGAACTTAGGTTTTTCAGCGTAAAGTTGTATTTCTGCAGAATGTTCTAGGATAGATTCCGTGTCAAATAACTAGTGTAGCCTGCATTTATACTTTTACTAGACTATTGTCTAGTAAAGCATTTAGGTGCACACAAATTCCTAATTTTTTAACTCTATAGTGAAAACGAGACTTTCGTCGTTAGCTATTATATTTGTATTTACATGTAAGACCATTAATTACAATGGTGAAATTTGGTTCCACAGATGGTGAAATGATTTAAGCGGTCACATCGCCGCTTTCTATAGCGCTCAGTGTTGTAGGTTCAAATGGGACAAGACTTGGTTTTATCCATAAACTGTTGTGCTGAGTCTGGGTGTCCTTTATATCCATATTATGTATGCATGGAAAGACCCCGCGACACAGGATATATTTTTAGCGAGGGAACTGTTTGTTTTGTGAGAGTAATACTCGTACAAGTATGAAGGTTTGTAATCTCGTGTGGGACTTCTTTGCGCCATATATGGAGTCCAGTCATCATAAGTTTGTGGTCAAGATTTGAGTTGAGATTTGAATTGAGGTCACGTACAATATGCTACTTAATCTTTGCAGAAACGCAATGGCTGATAAAAAATAATTGAATGAAATAGTTTTGTTTATAAATCGTTATCTAATAACGCCAAAGGCCGCCTAGGGAAGCACCGTTTGTATCAATTATTTACTGAATTTATTAAATCTTTAAAATTTGTCAGCCGATATGAGTTAACAAACGTATATCAATACGACTTCACTATTAGAGCAGAGCAGTTTTACTACCTGCCCATAATTAAATTACTTATATTTAGTAAAATCCGGTTTTAATTTTGGTCACTAGCATGTATAAAATAATAACCTCGAGTCAGTTATCTATACAAATAATAAATTTGAAGTGTCTATTTGTAATGTCTTTCCACTAACGTAGAAAATACTGTAAATACCTACATCTAAAATTTATTTTACTTTTTTTATCTGTCTATCTGTTTGTTTCGGCTGTCTATCTTTTACGGCTGTGAAATTTCACTGACAGATAGCTAACGTTATAAGGAGGAACTTCGGCTACTTTAATTAAAAAAAAGCAACAAAAAGCCGGGGACGTAACTAGTATTTTATATTCATTATAGATTTAAAAAAGAACAGATTTATGATCTATCTTTATTCAGATATATCTCCTATCAAGTCTTTTTTGACCATAGAGTAGCATTTGTGTTTTAAACCACCTACTTTGTTTCGAAAAATTAACAAAAACATATATAAACAAAACGAAATTTAATATTATATTAATTACAAGAATTATTTATATATACTCATTTATTGTAGAATATCCCTTATACCTTAGATAAATATTCCTATACTGGGCAAAGCTCATAAAAGTAAGACACATTAAAAACGGTAATAAAAAGACTGCAACAGAAGATAACTTATATTAACTTCCTATATGTAGAGTACACAGAGGTCACAATCCGGAGACCTAAAAATTACCTCATACTGCCAAGATTCAATGGATGGCACGCAGAATTACCTAGCCTTAGCTAAAGAAAATCTGAAGTAGCGGTGTGAGATTTTCCGCTTGTTCCTCTCTAAAAGTTACATGCGCGAACGTATCCTTATTTATACCGTGTTAACTATTACTACTTTTTGCTACAACTCAATTGTTTTACTACTTTGGACCTTAGTCAATTTGAACTGAATAGATATAGAACTGAGTCTTCTACTATCGATTAAAAAACTACTCGATCATGAATCATTTTAAGCAACTAACACGTAAACATCGACATTTATATGTGAATATGTATATTAACCTGTCTGTAGTTTGAAAGAAAAGACACTAAGGTTTTTCAGCGTACTTGGGACTTGTACCTTGTTGTGTATATTGTTACCGCAATCATCATTGGATGTAAATACTAAATGTTTCCGGCCAATTATTGCAGTGCCCTCGACATTTTTCTAGAATGTGTCAATGAATATATGGAGGAACATTTCTGCTACCATAAATACTATAACTTAGTTGTCATTTCAATCTGCCAGATATTATTATTTTGTACATACTTAGTTCTCATTTAGTAACTTTAAACAAAATGCTTTTGAGCAATAAGGAATGAAAAATCTTAAAGAAACCCAAAACTTGAGCGAAAACTTAGTAGTTATCCGTCTGTACAAAAATAATATTAATATTTAAAGCAGAAATGAACGTTACTGATGTTTATTACCCTTTTAATTGTGTATTACTTTTATGAGTTATGCTCAGTATAGGAATATTTATCTAAGGTATTAATATTCTATAATAAATGGGTATCTTCATGCTTGATCCCAGTAATAGTTGTTACTAGCGTCATTTTAAAACTTACAAGGTACATTTTAGGTATTAATTTTTATATTTATATTTATATTTTTTTATTGTACTTTATTTGTGATAAAGTGGCACATAAACATTGAAAATATAGGTGATACAAAATATAATCACTTGTTCAATGGATGATTTGGAGGCGGAAGTGCTCACCAAAGTTTATCGGTGGACGGCTGACTTCCGGGTGGGTAGTGGCATATGGGCCCTGCACGAATACGTAAATGAGCGGCGTGAGGCTACTCGTCAAGCCACGATGGCTCGTCAGCCGTACCGGTTGGAGACTCCACGTACTGGCTTTGCCGCCGTGTATACTCTCCAGCCGATCATCGTCAAGTGGGCAGAGTAGAGGCCTTTCCGGGCACAGCTGCTTCGCGAAGTATGTACACTCGGTCGCTAGGAGGAAGTTGAGTCCCGCCTGTCACCATTGAGACTGCAGTAAGGACTCGGCTCAACACACGCTAGCGGTTTGTTCCGTCTGGGCGGCGCAACGTGGCCCTCCTGCAGTACTTGGAGGTGATCTCTTGCTACCAGCCGTCGTACACTTCATGACCGGTAGCGACAGCTATTTTACCGCGGTTACAACTTTCTGCAAAGACGTAATTTCGCGGTAGAAGGTGGTGGAGAAGGTCCAGGTAGACGATCTCCTTTCGGACCCAATTCGCAGCTTCGAATCGGGCGCGCAGAGGCGCGTTTGCCAGCGCCTCATGCCGCTCTGAGCTTGGCCGCAAATGGACGGTACGAGTTTTTCTCTTCATTCACTACAGTGGCCAGCCGCGAGGAGATGAACCTCACGTGTACTGTACGTCGCCTAAATTGAGAGTTTACCCGCAGATGGTGCCCGCACCAGTGGTCAGGCGCTAGGAGGGGTCTGGATGTAGTAATAACAGCTATTCCCGGCTCCCTTTTATATCAGGCACAGAGTGACTCACCGTGTGGTTTTAGTCGGTCCGATTCCGACACACCACCGTAAACCCTGGTGGGATAACGGCCGAGGGAGTTTCCAAACGTTTGAAAAAAGAGTGTGTTACGATTCAACTTTGATTAGAAAAAAATCTTGATGTAACTACATGATATTCGCATTCAAAGCTATGAGCGAAGTCTGCATAGTTCTTGGTATTTGCTGGGGTGCCCCTAAAGTTCACTAAGGGCAAAATAATAGAGGCAATCAGTACAATAATAGGATTAGTCATCCGGTTACGCGATATTGTTGACATACTTCTTATTGGGGTTCAAAATATTAAGTAGAATCCTTTGAAATATACTCACTAATGCCACATACGTTTATTTATTACGCCAAAATGGACAAACAAGCAGTTGAGCCCTGACCTAACCTGGGGAATACCCATTCTTGTTCATGAATGGGCAAACACAAAGTGGACTCCATTTTCGTAATTATTTTTAACTATTGGTCTCACACCTATATCTACGTATTTTTGTGTCTATGTTTGTCTATTGCATTGTAACTCTTTAAAGAATGGATCAATTATCGTATGGATGGATTTGTGTGAAAAGTGTTTTTGGCTATTATTGAAGAGATCCTGTACAGGTGTTTGAAGAATATCTGTTGTTTATGTATAATTGGCTTTCTAATGACAGAAACTTTTTATTTATAGTTTTCATAACCGTTACTGAATACTCACTGAAATTTCAAATACCTACCTTTCACATATAGGGTTAAGCAATTTTGTTACTGACTGTACATAAAATTCGACAAGTTTTTTCTCATTCGTTTGATCGATTAAAGCGAAACCTGATCAATCGTAGATATAAATAGTAAATACATAGGTCTTTTTATTCTATTTAGTTATGTATCGAAATCACGCTGGCTACCAAAACTCCTGGTAGTTAGTACTTACCTGATTATCCACGTCGTAGACCAGCGGTTGTAACGGTGCTATTTGAATGTATGTAACTATGTGGAAGGGTGACTACACGAAGATTGCGCCTAGGTGAACTACCGGACCCTGAATTCACTCGAGCAGTCCAAAATTGCGGCTGTACCACACACACGAAGATGTTTTCTCGCTATTCCGACGCGGGCCACCGCACAAAGTAAGAAAAAAGAAATTAGCCACTGGTCACGCCCGATTGACTACCACGAGACGTGCTCTACTCCACGATCGACATTCTGTTCAAGATTACCGAACTAGTAGTGAATTGATTTTACTAAAATTTTCACCAAATGTAGTAAGAAAATATTTCATATTATTGTAAAAAATATTAATAATAAAAAAACTAAATATTAAAAATGAGACTGTACGTTTAGCTTAGTGGTTTAAGCGGTCGCCACGCCGCTCTCTACTGTGCTGAGTGTTGGGGGTTCAAACTTCACATGAGACAACACTTTGTGTGATCCACAAATTGTTGTTCTGAGTCTGGGTATTCTTTGGGTCCGTTTCTTGTATGTTTGTAGTCCCCCGGGACACAGGAATTATTCCTATTGCGGGCGTTGTCATAAGTAAGAAAAAAAAGGTTTGTTTATAATCTATTATTTTAATGTTATTCTATTCTTATGAATTGAATTAGACTCCCTCAGCGGCGTAGTGGTGGCATATACGACTGCGTAAAGAGGTTTTTCAGTTCGATTCCTGGATCGTACCAAATGATAATGATGATGATCTGCAAATATTTGTTGCAGAATTTTGGTGTTTTCTAAGTAAAATGTACGTATTTTATACAAAAAAAGTATATAAGTATTCTAGTAGTCAATCTAGCTTTCATAGCTTAAAGTTACAATTACAAACTCTGCTTAGTTTGAAGCAGTTCTGGTATTGTGTACCAAATGTCCGAAATATAAATATATAATATTAATGGAACTGCCAAGTAATGTTTTTTCCACAACTAATCTATAAACATTTTTAATGACTGTACTTGTACATATCACCTTATGTTTTTTGTGATCATTTTAATTGGTATTGGATTTGATTAAAATAAAACCTGATTGTAAGTAGATCAAAATCATTACGATAATGTCATCTGATTTCTAAATAATTCTGTTTTTAACCTCTATACGTTTTTAAAGTATCGAGTGTATGTACACCGTTTGCATATTTTGTACATTGCAAGATATGCTTCGAGGTCACGATTCTCCTTTTCAAAAATTAGAAAAATTCCACAGATTGACTTGAAGGCGAGGGACATTGTAGCTTTGTATCACGTGTCATATTGTGTTGGGTCACGCACTCGAGAAATTGAAGTCCAGAGATCGTAACTTCACCAGGTGGAGTATTGATCCTTGCCAGTGGGCATATATGAATAGAGATAGACGACGATAGACGCTGTTATTATCGTTTACCTATTATGGATGAGTGGCTTGGGAGACAACATGAGACCCTCTGGTCTGCCAGCTGTTGCAAGTGATTACTGGGAAACGATGGTTCGAAGGTCACCTGTATCTCCTAAAGGAGTCAACGCCTGAGTACCATTACTGCGATGGGCAGATCGTGGACACGGTGCTCCAAACGCTGGCAGAATGCTGGGCGTGGGTGAAACAGAGGTTTGATCTTGTGACGGACTTCGGATTAGATTTTTTCTCAGTCCAGAATTCCAGACGGCGTGCAGTTTTTAATCGTGTCAAGTCCGATATAACCACTCTACCAGTAGTCCAGTAGTTGGTATCTGATGAGATTACCACTCGGTAACAAAAATATGACTTCGTAAATGTTTAATATCAGTTTATTTAGCATTATTTAATAGAGCCCCCTAAAAGATGATAATTAGCATCGCAACAATCGGTGAATCCCAGCCCTATTCCGCATCCCGTAAATCCAGATAGCAGTATCTTATCCAGGTCATTAGTTTTTCTACTCAGGGGGTGCCCCAGCGTTTTTATATTTGGCCAACCATATATTATTTGTACTGTATGAATTAGCACCGGTATAAAAAGTCGCATACGAGATATATTTAGCCTCCGTCTCCTTCAGATCACGTGTACTTAAACTACGTATATACTTTATTGTGTTATTTATTTTATTTATTGAGTTGTTTTAGTTCCGTTACTGAGAAGCATTGCCCACTTTTTTAAATTTTAAGTGACATAACTTTAAGCTCGTTAGGAGATGAAAAACAATGGAATATAGAGAATACTGATGTAAAAGTTAAGAATTTGAAAGACATTTTTAAAAAAATTCTGTATTTTGGGTCAAGAAACTTTTGGTACAGTGTGTTCAAAGATTATAAACAAATCACTGATATTATTTAATTTATTTAAATGAAATAATTAAATGAATGATTAAATGATTATGAATTATTACAAGTTGTACATATATCTAACCTAGAGACACTATAAAAATGTAAAAAATCTTAAAATGTGCATAGCATTCAACACTTTGGGAGTTCACAAATCTTCATCAAATCCTAATAAACCGCACTAAAATGTATAATTAATTTCACATAAGTACACAAGATGGTGGACGTGTTATTCGAGAGGCCAGTATCATGAGGATCAACCGACCGCCTGTTTGGGTTCAGTGGGACCTGAAACCATCTCATAATTTAAATAAACTAACTTTTTAGTTTTATTCTTAGAAATAATGGTACCAGACTGCAATAAAGAGAGAAAAGTATCTAAGTATTAAGGTATGTAGGTACGTAACTAGACCGAAACCGTATAGTTTAAAGATATGCACACATTATATGTATTAAAAATCTTTTTAAGTAATATAAAATTGGTATACTTACTTTCGTCAACACGGTAACATAATAAAAAACATCTTGTCATTTATCACCCATCTATTAAAAAATAGTCGTTTATTTAATTGTTTCCTTGGAGAAATCAGAAAAAGTGTTATATATCGGTCGTAAAATATCAGTTCAGCCGAGGTACGTGAATTATACCTCGGCTGATCCAAAATTTTAGTACGAGAGAGAGCCCTACTTCAACATGGGCCGGCTCGATTGATATTATGGCTTTGCAGAAGCTCGATGATCAGCAAAGGAGTGAGCATGAGTGAGGTTGCCAAAATCAAAACAACCCGCTAAAGGTAGATACAAAGTAGGGTGTGTATGTTGTACATCTGTGCAGGTTTGCAAACCTGTTCAGGCAACCGAAAAACATGAATTTTGATATTTTTTACCCATTGGTATACCTGTGCAGTTTAACTGTACAAGCAAAACTAAAATTGTACCGGCGTCACTAGTGCGGTGATCGCTAGAGAAGACAGCGTCGAGATCTGCTGCCAGGGGCATGGCTTCAGCTGAGAGTTTGTACAGGTTTACCACTACGTGTAAGTATGTCCCACTACACTCAGTTCACGCTTACCTGACGGTCGTAACTGTGTAGGGAAACCTATCCGGTACACCCTATTGTCAATGACTACCTCAATACTGGGGTGACACACATATAAAGGCGACATAACTTAATGTGAACACAAACCATTAAGTGATCTGTCTACTCGTTAGGCCTCTCCATACTGTTCCAGGGATTTCTTTACTAGGGTGCACCTGGTCCCCTAGCTATTGGTACCTGAGACGGCGTGCGGTTTTTGGTCGGTTCGAGTCCGACATAACCACCCTGCGGTGGTATCCGTGGGGATTTCCGCACAGTACAAAAAAAAAAAAGAAAAAAGGCCTCTCCATACTTTAAAAACGTTGACATTAAATCAATCAGGTCCGTGTTTTATTTTGAATTATTTCTTTTAAATCTTTGTATGTATTTAAAAGTGTATATATAATTACAAATTCAGTTTTACGATCATTAGTAAGTATAAGAATATACTAAACTTGAATACACTCACTAATCTAAATAATCACCTTATCTATTTAAATGCCTTTCAGAAGATCAGTTAAACATGATTTTTATTTAAAGATGACCTTGCCACTTGCCACTCGTATACGTCGTAAAATGCAATGCTTTCACACTTTTAGGATGGCTCGTTTGAAATAATGTCACTTCATAAATAATAATAATAATAGTAATTTAATCTTAATAGTTTACAATTAATAACAAACATACAGACATAATCTGTGTGAGGGACTGGCATCAGGATGACCTGCTCCCTTAGCCAACATGCAAGTGTTTGTGACGCAAGTGACGCGTCGATTCTGTTTCTGATTCCGATCCAATAACGATCACGTTTGTAGAACGACTTAGCTAGGGGAGCAATATTACAGATTACTAATCACTCCAAACTCTGGAAAGAGAAATATATCGTGAGAGAAGCAGTGAACAGTGTGTGTGTTGATAAAAACCGTGTGAAGTGAAATTCTTTTGTCGATTTTCACCGAGTGAGTGAGACTCAAACCCGAGCATGGCTTGAGCTCCTTGCTCTGGCAAGACTCTATACATGTACAAACGCTTGCCACTTTTGAGTTTGAAAGTCTCCATCGGCAGCGGTAAGCACTTCCTGAGGTTATCCGGCTGGTCATTTAAAATTTTTATTATGAAAGAAAAACTTTTTCTACTTTTGCTGAAGCTTTAGTGTCCAGGGCAAAATGTACTGTGGTACCAACAACCAGCTAATCAAATAAATTAACGTACTTAAAATTTGTCTTTGTTTTTCCTAACACTGGGCAGACCAAATTTGCTCTACTCTCAGCAGTACAATACTCGTACAAGCTGCCCTATACACTGCTCAAGACAGATTCAGGTGACATGGTGTCACCCGGAAAATACTTCCAAATACAGGTAACGACCTTGGGAAAACTTGAAATAAACGCTACGGTAACTCGTCTGGCCAGCGTAGCACAATAGGCCAAAGCTTCATTTTAAAAGAGAGGTTATGTCCAGCAGTGGACTATAACAGGCTGGTGATGAATAATGATGATGAAACTATTAAAAAGGTTGTCTGTCAATACGAAGTTGCGAAATTATTTTTTTGAGTGATATCACACTGACATGAGATTCGATCAACATTGACTAGTCAGTCTGTCTAGTGGTAAGTGATCCTGGGTATTTTAAGCCAGAAGTCATAGGTTTTATTTCTATCGTATGTATATACCTAGTCTTGCCATAAATATTGTAATAAAGAAAAAAGAAAATTGTTAACTGCAAATAACATTTATTACTTTTACAGTGTGTCAGTTTAATACATAAATATAAAACAATTAAAAATATAAAAAGCTTATTCGAAGTGGTCTCCATTGGCTGCAATACAGTCCTTTAAACGATGAGGCCAGTTATCAATAGAAGCACGCACTCTTTCCATGGGAAAATTCTTCACTGCCAATCGTATAGATTGTTTTAGGGACTCCAAATTATCATGGCGTTTAGAGCAAGCTGTACTCTCTAAAACTGACCACAAATCATAATCCAGCGGATTAAGATCGGGACTAGACGACGGCCAGTCTTCAGCTCTGATGAAGTCCGAAACGTTCGATTCCAACCAAGACTGCGTGGACCGAGCTTTATGACCCGGCGCCGAGTCTTGCTGGAAGGACCATACTTGGTTATTGAACATGGTGATGTTAAGGGGCTTAACTACCTTCTCAAGAATGGTATCTTGATACACTTGTGCCGATGTTTTGATACCTTTTTCACAAAAATATGGCTCAGTCACTCCTTCATAGCTAACACCCCACCAAACCATCACTGAAGTCGGATAATGTCCACGTTGCACTCTGTCGACTAATTGGGAAGCTTCCTTAGAGCTTTGAGCATAAATACGGTCATTTTGTTTGTTAAAATGTTGCTCAATTGTAAAAATTTTCTCATCCGTAAACAAAATTTTTCTGTGACCTCCCTTTGCGTACCGCTTCAGTAGTTGTTTCGATTTTACCACCCTATTCTTCTTTAAATTATCAGTTAAGAAATGGCCAGTGCGTCTCTTATAGGCTGCAAGTCCTAAGTCATCTTTTAAAATACGCGACATGGTTCTAGGTGCTATCTTCATTTCCCGAGATAAAATCTTTTGCTTTCGGACAGGATTTCTTCGAATTCTTTCCCTTACTGCTTTGACCACCTTTTTCGTACGAACACTACGTGGACGGCCAGATCTTTTTCTGTCACAAACAGAGGAGGTCTCATTGTACCTATTAATAGCCCGGTACACAAACATTTTACTAATACCAAGTGTATGGAGAGTTTTAAAAATTGCATTTGGCTCCATACCTACTTTGTGTAATGCTATCACACCGATTCGGTTCTCTTTATCACCCCACACCATTTTAATATCGCAAAATATTTTACAATGTATTGGCGCCAAAATGAGAAAACACAATGAACAATCGTATAAAAATGACAGATTCGAAATTCAAATGTAATATTTTTTTATAATTAAGTGTAACAGTATTTATGGCCAGACTAAGTATATACACATAATTTTGTGATGATCATTGCTTCTGTGTCCGATTCTGATTTTCTTTTAATGTGTTTTTATTTATGAAAATACTAGCTTACCCCGCGAACTCTGTTTCGCCTTAGAGGCAATAAATAAGCAGACTTTTGATTTTGTGCTGAAACGCGGTCAAACGGGATAAAAAGTATCCTATGTCCGTTTCCTGGTTCTAAGCTACCTCCCCACCAATTTTTCATCTAAATCCGTTCAGCCGTTCTTGAGTTATAAGTGGTGTAACTAACACCACTTTCTTTTATATATATAGATATAAATATATTAATCACTAGATTAATTTCTATTGAGCGGTGATAATGGTTTCAAATTTAATTTAGACCAAAGCCAGATTCGATTGCGTACGAATATTAAAAACGCCAGGAACTGACATACAAATTGCTATTTATATCTCCAGATAATTTGGTATTTATCAAAATATACAAACAATCCATCAAAAGATTAAAGAATAATCCATATAAATTTACTATCATTAATACAGTATCCATTTTATCACCTAAAGAAAAGAATAGAATGTTCGAAAAAGAGCGGAACCCATTATCACTGCAGTCCATCGCTGTTTTTCGAGCTCAACACAGGGGAATCACCTTCAGCAAGTAAATGACTATATATACATATATCCACTTATATAGGGTTCATTGTAAATTATTTAGTAAACTGAAGTTACAGACCGGACGCGTGAATACAGGTGCTTCAAAAAAAATCGAAATATAATCTGTGGTAAGTAAAAATAATGTTATTAAAATTTAGTATTCGTGTTTAGATAAAATATTTTTGTTTACTTTTAGATATAATACATAAGAATGATAATATTTATTGATGAATTTATTGTTACTTAAGTTAGGAGAAGAGTCTTAGTAATGTTTTTCAATTATAGATATGAAACCTAGCCTTTAATAATAAGGACTGTTAATTGAATCAGACTGCATTGTAATTTAACTTCAAGTAGATCAGATCACTTGTTTATTAAAAAAAATAGCGATATGAATTTAAATATTACTATAATATCACATAATTCTAATTAAAACCTCAGTTGCTGAAAATCCTCAGCATTTTTCGAGGTTAATATATTTAACAAACGTCCAATTTTCGTTCTTACCCCTCCGCGGAAATAAACGGGATTTTATGTATGTATATTTATGTATGTAAATCCAATTTTCGTCAAACAGCTAATTACCAACAATAATAACTTATAACAGTAAAAAAAGTATGCAGATTAGACTATGTTCTTATTTTTATAATATCTTGCTGTGATAATTTTACCATTTAAAGTGGCATGATTTATTTTAGGTAATAGCCATGGAAATAGAAACTTACCTTATCTAAATACTTTATAGAGTACATCGGTTATAAACGTGCGTTCACAATTATTAGATTTTTTGTTAAATATGAACCACCAATATAAAATAAAAGTATATTATTATGAACAATTGATGTAAAGAGTAAATATGAAACTTTTATAGTTAGAAATATGAAACGGTACGCCAGTACATATTAATTTAAACATTTAATAATTTAACTTATCTTATTTTTGAGTTTTAATATCAAACATCAATACACAACATCAAATTATTTCTCTACTTAGGTATCCTTTTTTATGCAAAAGTGCATAGAGAAAAACGAAATTTGATAACATTAACTATTAAAAATAAAAGGTTGATGATGATGAAAAGGTTGAGTATGGAATTTCTGAATAACATTTTAACTATTAGACCTAAACACATTTAAAATTCCAAATCTCTTAGCTCACACATATCTTCTCTTACACGTATCAAGGGTACTCTGTTACGGCACGGCCTCTGATCTTTTAGCAGGTAAAGAACAATGAACCTAAGGGCTCTGTCCTGTCGCTTAAACTGTTTCTTCTGCATATCAACTCTTGACCATGTATACATTGTTAAGCAGACGATAGCACAGTTCATGGAGGATATTTTGGACACCCTATAGCCAAGCTAAAAGACGTTGAAGAATCTACAGGAGCTTATCGCTCAGCTCCACCTAGTTCTTATCCGCATTTCTTAATGGGGTTATAAGAATCTAGGAGAATTCAACCATTCTAGGAGAATTCACCTCACCACCAAAAATTCTCTATTTCTTGCCGTCCCCGCTAAGTAGAGCATTCAACTGCCACAATTTATATCAATTTTAGTGTGGCAAATTACTTTATTCGTTTAGCAGCTTATAATTGATTGGTATCAATTTATCGACCACATTACAATGTTTTCGTAATTGTGCACTCATGGCGCCAGTAACTTCATTTCTAAAATGAATTCCGTTTTATGTCGCAAGTGTTTAAAATAATGTCCTTAAAACTTCTGTTTGGTGATGAATAAAGAATACACAGTGACACTACCCCTATTCATCTCGTGGATATCATAAGAGCCGACTAAAGCAACAAATTACACCGGAGAACAGCACTGCAAAAAAAAAAATTGAAACACACCTTATACCTGTCTAGCCAGAGTGGTACAGACCAAAACCTCATTTCTAAATAGAGGCCTATGTCGAACAATGAAATATTAAACACTACACAATAAAAAGCTGCTAAAGTAATCGTGACTATCACGGATATCGATAACTACTCAATATATAACAAAGTTATTTAACCCTGCGTCTACGTCACCGAATTGATAGCTGTAAATCGATATCGTCGTATATAAATTTAGAATAAAAGTATATAATACATTTGTGTTGTTACAGATACAAAGTGACGTATATAGAGAGCTGATCAGTGTCGTAATAAGCACTTGTGAGAATTATGCGGTGTTACATATTTTTATACATCTGCGGGTGCGCTCTCAGCGCAGTCATTGCGATGCCGGACCGCAATAAAGGTAAGCAGCGTCTAATTGTTTATTAAAAAAATATTTACAAGTAATTTTTGTTTACAAAGATAGATTTAATAAACTGATATTTAACAAAGTAAAATCCTCGTATCGTTGGAGGTCGGATATTAATAGCAAAATGTGGATAATTAAATTTGTTGTGAATTAATGTTATATATGTAACTAAGTAAAATGAAATAAAAAAATCCTGATTATAACTTATAATAAGCTGGAATTTTTAAACGAAAATTGAAATGTTATTTCTTAAAACTAATACATTTATTGAAGTGTTTGATACAAACTAGTGAAATAAAATTTACTATTTTTAAGACAGGAGACCGAAGAGTCAATAAAATTGTTATACTCTGTGTGTAAACACTACACCCTATATGATAAAAGGTTAAAAAGTTATATGATAAATTCGCTATTTTATTGTGTTTGCTCATAGTACTTTAAACAACGTGTCTTTTTAATGTCACTCGTCATTAACAATCCATCGGTTACAACAAGAAATTAAAAACTAACAAATGATAGTAGACTTTATTAGACATTGTTAAACATTGACCATTTTTTTTATTTTATTTTTTTGTATATTAACAGTCTGCCAGCATGAATAGAATTATTACAAAAGCAGACATTACAGTATGTTGACCCACACTATGGTGGCCTAGTAAGATGCTTCCTCACGCTCCGCTTGAGAACGTAAAAGGTATGATAGTCATCATGGCATTGTAAGGCTGACATAATTACGATGATAACTGTCACCTCTGCATCAGTGGATCTCCGGTCTCGCACTCACCAACGAAACCCGACAGCACAGATGCTGTCGTTTTAGGTTGGTCTTCTGTGAGAGGGTAGTATTGCCCCGGTCGAACCGGCCCTTTCGTGCTGAAATCAGCATGGCTCTACTTCCTAGAACTATTTCTTTATTAAACGTATCAAATATTATGTATGTTAAAGAATAAAAAACCTTGGGTACAGTGAGTCCGTGAGGTTACCTGAGCAACTTGCATATAATAAGATGGTAAAAAGTTTTCTTCTTAAGAAATAACTTCTTAAGCTCGTTAATTGCAAAAAAAAATCGACAGAAGTAAAGATAGTACAGATCTATTTTATCACAACTTCTTATCGATATTTATATAATAAAACTAAGAAGTTTACTTTATCTAAAACCACATTAGTTTGAATAAAAAAAATTGACAATTTGATATCTGGAATCTTGAAAAACGTTATGTCACATGTTTTAACAAAACACTTCAAATACAATTCAACCAAATTGTTTCAAATATTACACGACACAATTAAATTTGCATATTCAAATTGGCATACTATCAAATAGCTTGCAAAATACGCAGGATGATGACTGCAAAGAAGGAATACTTAAAACAAACACTTTTTTTTTTAATGTGTGGAAACCTCCTCGGGCCGTCACCCCACCGGGGTTTACGGCGGGGTGGTGTGTCGGAATCGGACCGACTAAAACCACACGGTGTGCCACTCTGCGCCTGAGATAGGAGGGATCCGGGAATCGCTGCTATTACGACATCCAGACTTAAAACAAACACTATACCAATCCGCTTGACCAACGTGGTATAGTAGACCAAAACTGCCGTACTAAGAAGAGGTTTTTGTCCAGCAATGGACTGTTAAAGACATGGAATGGATGGCATTTGTTTTGGAACGCTTATGGGTCGCTTAAAAGCTGCTATTAAACAAAGTAATTGAAACCTTAAAAATTTTGTACTGATCACAAATCATAGTAAAGATGCGAGATCAATATATAAATAAAAGTGTAACTACAACATGAAATACATACTCAAAATAAACTGTTTTTCAGATAACGCGCTATCAGTCAGTATCAACACGTGTTGTACATGCATCATTCCATGTGACTACTATTAATACTCATCTATTGTGTATATTGTTATTGTAAAATTATTTGAATGACGATCATGAATGATTCCGCCATAAATTTATGATACTCTTCAAAGTGATTCTTATTAGGACTGCCATAATAGAAAATAAATAACTTCGGCACCGTTTGAGCAGGCACTACGCGAAGTTCTGAAATTTAGTTTATTGTATAGACTTTTTTTACTATGTATAATATTATACGAAATTTACCGACAGGTCGTACTCGCTATCTAAGACGATTAGAATGGTAAAATCTCTGTAAATCTTCAAGAAAAAAGACACTAATTATTTGTCAATGTAAATGCTACTAAGGGAGTGTTTATTGTGGTTAACGTCATGATATATGTGTATTTGTGATATTTACGTAAATATTTGTGTATGCATTTATATGTGTTAGTGGATGTGTATCATAAGTGTGTATGTGTGTGTAAAAGTACACCATAGACTATCCAGATTTTACAACATTTTTACACTATCCGTACAAAGATTGTCTGGAAGTGATTGCCGTGAGCGATAAGATCACCTTTTGTAGTACCAAATGTAATCTTCATCTATGTCGGTACAAAATGTATACTGTAGTGGTGTGTAATGAAGTTCTATACATAAATAAATATTATTTTAAAACTAGTTCCAAAATAATTACTATGAATATTTGGATTATAATAATTACTATGATACATTATATAGATATTCACATTATATTCTACATTAAAGCTACCTCGGTAGCGCAGTGGTAGTGAATGTGACTGCTGTGCTTGAGATCTCGGGTTTGTTTCCCGGGTCGAACCAAATGTCTGTATGATCTGTAAATATTTGTTTCGAAGTTTGGGTGTTTTCTAAGTATAATATGTATGTATTTACAAAAAAAAATTTATATAAGTATTCTATCAGTCAGGCTAGTTATCATAGCACAAGCTCTGCTTAGTTTGAAAATAGATGACGTTGTGTGTCAAATGTCTGAAATATTTATTTTATTAATTCATTTATTTTTCATATCAAATATTTTAGATTACATGAATTTAGAGAGAATAATGTAATCTAATAACATTTATCTAATGACATTAGTTCTAGTAACTTACGATTAAGTAACCGTAAGTTGGAACTGCACTCAATACACTCTCGGCGTGAATCCACTATTCGTACAAAGAAAATATTCTGAACTGGCTTATCGGCACTCACGCACATCAGTCACTTTGCCGGATGATAATCGATTATTCGTTATTACTACACTTGAGTAGTCGAGTCTCACATCACTTGCCATTGTGTGAATCCCCGTTCAACAGCAAAATAAAAAGAAAAAAGTTTTATGGTTGGTTCGTCGTTCACAATTAGACAATCTTTATTATTATAGAATCATTGTTTGACGGCCTATTGGTCTAATGGTTAGTGGCCATAACTGTTACGCTGGAGACCGTGGGTTCCGCAAAAAATAACCAAGTGTGCCCCGTATATGTTACTGTGTGATGATGACCTGTATTTATCTATAGTGTGTACATATTACCTAACATGCATGGTTGACATGTTATATGTGATATGTGATCTGTTGGCTTAGTCGTTAGTGATCCTGACTGTCTTGGTTTCGATTCTAATGCAGAGCATTCGTGTAATGAGCACGATCATTTGTTCTATGTTTGGGTGTAATTTATCTGTGGCATGTATGTATTTAGAAATAGATAAGTATGTATATCAGTGGTCTGGTTGCCATAGTACAGGCTTTGACTAGCAGGCTTTGATCAGACGGCCGTGTGTGAGATGTGTAAGGATTTAATTATTGTTATTTTGTCACCACAACACTGGCACTTCAAGTTTAGCACCAGACAGCCGTGTGTGAGATGTGTAGTTGTTGTTATTTGACACACATAAAAATACTGGGTAAATAAAATTATATTTACTTTCAGATAAGCCCTTAAGCAATGAGGTCGTCTCCTACAATTTTCCTTTCGTAAGTCGAAGCGATTGGCACGCCAGAGATCCCGTCCAGACAACACGACTCAACACACCAGTCCCATATGTAGTCATTCATCATACATACATCCCAGCAGCCTGCTTCAGTAGGGAGGAATGTGGTGCAGCGATGCGACAAATGCAACATATGCACATTGACGGCAATGGATGGTGGGATATTGGATACCAGTAAGTTTTTAAAGAAATCCTTTTAAATCTTATATAATAAATACAACTGTGAATTGGATAGTATGATTTGACTACTTTACTTAATGTTTCAAATATTGAAACTTAACGCACGTAAAACGTATAAGAGAAAGTATGAATTCATGACGGAGTCGTCAAAGAGTCACGAGTAAAAAAACGGATAGGTCCAAATTTGATTGCACTGTAAGTTTCGTGAACAAACAAACTTGAATGTAAATATCTTTTCTACTTCGTGAAGTTAAGCTTGTATAGGACAAAGCTAAACATTCAGTTCCATATGGCAAAGGAAATGCATTCAGTATCAGATTTCCACCCACAAAGTTTTTAGGCACAGTAGAATCACTGACAGGCTATAAATAGAAACAAAAAGTATAAAAGTCTGCCATCACTACAAAATAAAACTACCTACAAGTTGAGAACAAATTAACCTTATTGCTTAAAAAATGTCATTAATCAATTGATTACTTTTATTTGTGTCTAGTCACGTTATGTCTAGTATTGTTAGACTTATCTTTTTTAACAATTTAATCTATCATTAGTATCTTTTTATAGCGTCTACTTGATATAGAAATTAAGTTTTTAGACAGTGTATGAACAGACGTAATATTACAAAAAACTAACCATTTCTTTTACAGTTTCTGTATAGGCAGTGACGGCGTAGCGTACGAGGGCCGTGGTTGGGAAACGTTAGGTGCGCAAGCGTTGCATTTCAACAGTGTCAGTATTGGGATCTCTCTTATAGGGGACTGGAGATGTGAGTATTACCTAGACTGCCGTATGTGCTCTTTTTCTTAGGTAGACAATTTTTTCTTCCAGTTCTATTCAATCTGTTTCTATCCAAAATAATTAAATTGTCAGAAATTGCATTAATTAAAAAGAATAAAGTTTTCAGATAAGCAACGTTTAAGATTGTTTTGCCACCTCTGTAAAAATAAGAAGTTTAAATTGAGAATCCTAAAAGTGATATTTATGTAAAGTTTTAAAGTTAGTTAGTAAAGGTTTTGTTTATAATGTAATTTGTTTTTACATTGTAACATAGGTACTACAACTTAACTTAAAATTGGAATCGAAAGATAAAAATGAATCATATTTTTTTACAGTTGAACTTCCCCCAGCTCAGCAACTAAAAACAGCAAAGGAATTAATAGCAGCAGGTGTTCAACTAGGGTACATACAACGTGAATACAAATTAGTTGGTCATCGCCAAGTCAGAGCCACTGAGTGTCCTGGAGCAGCTTTGTTTGAAGAGATCCAGTCCTGGGATCATTACTCACCTTTTCCGAACTCCCACAAAGACCTTTTAAACGTTACAGAGATACCTGAATCTGTAAAACAAGAAATCAGGGCAATAAATTTTGAAAATTAACGAATGGAACACGAAAGAATACAATATTTACAAGTTCGAATACGTGTATCTAAAATGAATACTATTTTACTGTACGATACGATTAACGTTAATTCTGAGTTATATGCAAACTATTAAGTAATGTAAGATTAGTATTATAACATAAAATAACACACAATTTCTAATTTACAATATTTTATACTTTAAATTGTTAACACGAAGATATAGTTTAATATTACAAATAGATTTTTAAGAAGATTAAGCAAACACGGGTTCTCATTAACTTTTCTTGTAATTGATACATATATTAGCTTATCTCAGATTCACATAATTATTATTACAGAAGTTAACACCCTTGCGATAAGGTATTTTGTACAAAAGTACGCATTTGATCTGTCTAACGGTTTGTCATTTATACCGGCAGTAAGTAGACTACCTTTTTACACATATCCTGAACACATTAATTCCTGTAAAAATAATTATAAATTATTAATTGCAATATCTTAAATTAAGTTAAACTCATATGTTTTGGGGTTCACTAGAAATATTTTTGCTTTTCAAATACATGTATTCATTCATGTAGTTTCTAAATATTATAATAATATAACATTTTGAATATCTGACACAACGCCATCTAATCCCAAATTAAGCAGAGCTTGTACCATGGGTACTAGACAACTGATATAAACACATATTTATTTATAAATACACATATATTATACATAGAAATCACCCAATATTTTTCACATATATGTTAATTAATCTTATAATAGTTGATTGTCAAATGAATACGGGTCAGTGACGTCATACCTCGCGTTTGTAGTAAAATAATACAATAGTTACTACTTAGATTTATAAGTTATGAAATACAAATTGTACCAGAAAAATTGACAAAGTTTTCATTATACATACTTTACTTTAAGTCGTCAGCAAAAAAAAACAATCTTTGTGTGCATTCTTAATTTTTATATTTTCAATGGCAAATGAAATGTTTTGAACATTCCTAAGTATGACGTATGAAGAGAAACAAGTTAGATTTATCCAAAAAGTTTATTTGTACAAAAAAACGATGTTAATCTAAACCAGTCAAACTGGCATGGAGGCCCAAGTGTCATAACCAGCTATAACGTTTTAATAGTTACAATATTTTTGGATTAAATTATGTTGGTTTTAAATGTCGTTTTATAACCAGATAAAATATTATTTCGATCTCTTGTAGACCTTCTTTACAAAACCATATAACAGTGCATTCATATACAGATTAGATAGAAAACTCTTTCCTTGTGCACCGTATTACAAAGTCTTAAGAGATTACATGCAAAATCAGATATATAATGTACAAAAGCCGGCCTTAGTACCAAGCAACCGTTGTATAGGTCTAAATGTTTCGGAGAGACAGTATTCGTTAATGATGCAATGAATTTTGACGAAGTGTTTGCTAATAAATATAAACAGAAACTTATACATTCATACATATACACTCATATAAATATAAAGTACGTACTTATACATACCAATACTAAAATCATAATTACTAAAAACATGAAGAACCCTAATTAAGATACATCAATTGAAGCGATATGTCGTAACGTTTAAAATCAGGATATTTTGCACCTCTTCTGCCATTTTTTCCAAAACTACCATCCAAAACAAATGATTTTTCACTCAAAAGAGGTTTTCTACTTTTGTTTTGCTTAATGGGAAGCCGTAGCATAACTACTGTGGTCTATACTACAGTACCACTGGTTTGACGGCAGAGGTGTGCTACGTGCTACAGGCATCCGATGTCAGTGTTTGAGGTGCGAACAAAATTGTTACATAGACCAAGACAAAAACACTGTTCAAAAGCTATATTATTTTAAAATTGTACAAATATTCATGTCGCCGAAGCGATAAATAGATCAAACTTAACATTTTACGAACTGTAATTTTAGACTTGAGTATATAAACGCAAGTCTACAGCCATCAACGAGATACTAGGAATTACATAGTAAAGTTTGGAGTACATGAAAAGGCATAGGTAGATAAGAGTGAATGGTAAACATAGAATAGGGATATCACATACTTGTAATTCAAATTAGCTATTATCGACAAGTCTGAGTCATCTAACGTTTACTAATGTAATACTAAGTGCTATTTTTTGTAACGTGGCTATCTATGATAAACTGCCTATACATTATCTGTCTCTCATAGTAGAAAATTAACGTACGTATGTAAGTAGTTTATTATTACTATAGTATATATTTAAGATATTTTATTTATTTTTTTCTTTTAATAAATATTTCGTATATTTATTTATTAGATTAGTTGAATTTATGTATGATAAATATGAATATTCCAGCTAAAATTAAATTAGTTCATCCAAAGGTTGACTGAAAGAAATTGCTATAAGCAATAAGGCGGCCTTTTGTACATCATAATTGTTGTAAGTTTTATTATAGTGTAATGTTTGTAAACTATGTATCTACACATGTGTGTGTATTCTAATTATCACAAGAATCATATTAAGTTTTTTTTTAATCATAGCTTATAAGCTTTCGCCCGCGGTTTGAGGGATGACAGGAATACACAACAGTGCTTTCGTCAGGGAAAAATCGATCCTGGTGAAGTTTGAGCTAAATTAACGATCGTTGAAGTTGTCAATACAAGTGGGATCGATTCCACTCAAGAAAAAAATAGTGTAATGAACCAGATAATTTCTTCTCTCTGCGTTTCATTTCTGTATAATTTATTAGGTAGTAATAATAATAATATGTAATAATATTGTATTTATTTCTCTTATCACAAAGGTAGTTACAATTTGTGGAGTACATACAGTTTAGTCAGATTACATCATTCCTTTGTGAGAGACTGGTGTCTATGGTAGGAAATCCTGTGTTACAGATCACCAGGCTCACACCTCCCGGACAAAACAAAGTAACAACAGTTGTAGCATAAACCAGTTTCCAATTAATAATATAGGTAGACAAGAGAAAATAAATAGGAAATAACAGTAATAACAATAATAAAAAATAAAAATAATAGAATGTAAGTATTAACATTTACGTGTAGGTACGTGAGTGAGTGTAAGTATGTATGTATTTATGTGTGCGTATGCCTGTGTCTGTGTGTATGTGTGTGCGCGCGGTGCTTAATAATACAGATCAAACAAAATGCTTTGTACATGGATTATATTAACTTTGAGGCACAAGTAGACTTTCTGTGTCATCATACCTTAGGTTTCGTAGCCATAACATTAATACCGTCTTCAATTTAAATTTGTTAAAGCAGTATATGCAAAGGATAGCATTAATTTTATTATACAAGTATGGCCCCAAAAAACAAAAGAACCTACGAGATAAAGTCGTTTTATAAATTATATTATCCTGAAAGACCCTATGTTTACGCCGTTTCGTTGCATTAATTAGAGGATCATAGTTGGTAAGTGAGTGGGACTTAGTAATAAGATGGAAAATAAAAAGTTGCCGAACTGTAAGGACATCAAATTTCTTGTACAAGTCTCCCGTGCGATGCAAGGAAGGTAGGCAAAGCGCCACCTTTAAAACTGCCCTTTGAGCACGTTCCAACTTTATCAAAATGCTCTTAGCTGCACCTCCCCAGGATGTGATGCAGTACGTTAGTATTGATTGGCCCAAAGCGAGATACGTTATTTTAAGGATCTTATTATCACATACATGTCTCAAATTTTTGAAAATATAAATTAGTTTTCTAGTTCTAGAAGTTAACACATTTATGTGAGCTTCAAAGTTTAAATTTTTATCAATAATGATTCCAAGGTATTTAATGGAATCTACCATTTGCAGTTCTTTGCAAGTACATGGAACAGGAGTTGTATATTGATTATTACACAGATGTGCAATGATGGGCTGAGGAGTTTCAAGATTAGATTTTTTATTTTTTAGTTGGAATGCTATGTACTTGGTCTTATCAGTATTTAAAGATAGGGGATTGCTTTTAAGCCAACAAGTGAGCGTAGTAGAGCGACGCTGATTTCAGCACGATTGGGCCGGCTTGACCGGGTCAATACTACCCTCCCACAGAGCAGCACAGCACGGATGCTGTCGTATTTCGTATTTGACTACGCCCATTCTCTGTACTTAACTGTGTGCAAGCGTTACACTGCAAAGATGACTGTCACGCCTTTTACGTCCCTAAGCGGGGTGTGAAAAAGCACCCCACTAGGCCGCCATAGTATGGGTCACCATACTGCATTATCTGCATTTGTAATTTTGAAATTGACTACAATTCTTGGATTCTATCCATGCTTTCCATCAGGCAGAGTAGAGTCACTTTGGCAGGCTCTTAATATAGAAAAACAAATCGTATTCATAATCCGTGTGGTGACGAAGTAAGTATACAAAGTGTCACAACTCGTATTCATCCCACGAGAGTCATAAGAGCCCAATAAGGTAACAATGCGTAAAGGTCAATATTCTTCGAACTTGGAACAAACCAAGTCGTCTTGTCAGCGTGGTTTAGTAGACCAAATCCTTCTTTCGAAGAAGAGGCTTATGTCCAGCAGTCGGTAATTAAAAGCTGTTGATGATGATAAGCCTTCTTATCAAGCCCATAGTGAGCGGCCACGTCTCTGTGCCGTAAGTCATCACTGAACGCACGTTGGTCAAAGACTTTTGTCTGGGGACACTGCGGTATTTATGACGAGGAAACGTTACGTAGCTTCCCGAACGCTGCCCAAACTAGCTGAATTCGACGATTGATCTCTTTTTCGAAGTTTTTTCTTTTGCTACTGGATGCGGGTGGAACGAGACTGGCTGCTGTGGAGAATCTTGGGGAAGGCCCATGTCCAGCATCATGCCGCCTTGAGTGTACCCGCGGGTGGATGGGATGGGTTTTCCCCTCCATCCGCTATAGTGGCCAGCCGTCCGCGTGTGCGTACGTCACCTAAATAGAGAATATATCCGCAGATGGTGCCCGCTGTAGCGGGCAGGCGCTAGGAGGGATCTGGATGTCGTAATAACAGCCTATGTCAGTCCACTGTGTGCCACTCTGCAGTGGCACACAGTGGAGTGGCACACTCTGTAGTGGCTCTTTTGGCTGAGATGAATGAAAATGATAAATGATGATGATGATACATATGTATGTACGCATTTAGCAGTTTAAATACCATAGCAAAAACTTTGCATAGTTTGGAATCAGACTGCTATGTATGAGATATGAAAAGTTATAATTATTACGTTTATTAAAGAATAGTGTAAAAATAATAAAACTATAAAAGGTAATCCATCGTCAATTTATTTTATTTCAAATAGTAGCCTGGAATCTATCCCACCTTCGGAGCTCGTTGAAGAATGCTGTGCCAGGGCACTCCGTAGCAGATACTTGGCGGTGGCCTATGAGGCCATGTGATGGTGAAATATGGCCAAGTCGCACGCCTTCAGCTATTAAACGTCTTGTAACTAGCATTTGATTTTGAGGTGGGATTCTCGCTGGAAAAAATATTTTAGCGCTTAAGTTATATCAGTAGAGATAAGTATAGTGTTATATTTAGTAGGCGAGCTAATGTAACAACTGTGTTTTATGATAAATCTGAATTCAGAATCTAAATGAACACGAGCTTACAGCCAAGGATTTTTAATACAACTTGTCCATTAATTCAATCAATTTGGCTAATAATATATCTGAAGAACATTGTCTACTATATTTTGGATTAGAGTACTCATCTTATATTCTTTTGTTTACCGTTCATCAATATGTTTGCAATATTTTTAAATGATTGGTTTTGTGATAAAATTGAATTCATAACAAAATAAAAAATATTTGCATTTACGATAAACGCAACAGATGACAGACGATTACGATGTTGTTACGTTTTGTGATAAGAATTAAGAAGATAAGAAAGTTTTCGAGTGGACATGTTGATAAGTATACACGTGGTTTGGAGGACAAGGGCAGACATAGAAAAGAAAGCGTGAAACTCAATAAAGGAACACACAAATTATATACTTACAAACAAAATTTCCTATAAGAGCAATGCCAATACTTCTGCTATTGAACGAAACAGCATGGGCACCTACTGTTGTCCAGCCCCTACCCTCGTAAACCGCTCCGTCACCACCTACAGCGAAGCTAAAACAAATATAAAGAAATCATATTAAAAAAGAGTAAAACTTTGTAGTCATAGCGCTTGCAGCAAATTAATGTCAGAAATTTAAATGATGACGTATTTTTTGTAATTTTTGTAGCAATCCCTAGACAGACTTACTACAGTTATAACAAGTGATGTTTTCTAAATTGTGGATTGGTACAATATATTAATTTCTCTTTATTGCATATACAGGCTTTTATTTCTTTTCATCTAATATATATAACCATCCATCTTATTATATTTTGGGTCTTACTGTACTCTTAAAGTTATCTACATCTATACTTTAAAATATTTCAATTTTTTATTTTGCGTTTTATGTCATAAAAGTACCACAATAGATGCGTGTTTTTTACCTAGCATTTCACTGTTTGCTTATTCTATACCAACTATGATATACGTACTCATTATTTATTTTCTCATTTGGCCATCTCATTGAATTATATATTTGGCTATACCCAGCTTGGTTGGAAATTCCTTTATCTGTGTAAAAAAAATATCTCCATATACAAATAATTTATACTTACTTGTATCCAATATCAGACCACCCGTTGCTATTTTGATGTGCTGATTGCATAGACCTCATACTGTTTATACAAGCAGCCCTAGTGCGGCACTCTCCTGGTACGGCAGTGTGATGTATTACCACCAATGGTACTGGCCTTGCAAGACTTACAGTCGACCTGGCAGGGTTTGCTCCCCATGCAGCGCGTGATACGAAAGGAAATGGAAATGCTGTACAAAAAAAAAGAACATGATTATTTTTACTTTACTTCACTCTTAATTTGAAATTTTCTTTATTCTAAATTAAATTCTCAACATAAGACTAAGTACTATTATTAAAACAAAATTTAAGTATTGAGTCAGGCTTTCTTGCAGTACTTTTGTTATCACTTTAAAAAATAAATTAGAAAAATAGGGATCATAATAAAAGGTAAGGAAAGTAAGAAGAAAGTTCATATTAATAGCGAATTTCTTTATGGATGAACTCCAACAACAGATTTTAACAGTCCATTGCTGAACATAAGTTTCTCCTTCGTAGGAGATTTTGGCCTACTATACCACGGTGGCCAGGCGGATTAGTTTAAGAATTGTTCAAGTTTTCTTTCCTTTAGCAGTGATGTTGTCTTGCATGGCTTGTTTCTTTAGCTGTCTCTTACGATACCCATAGGAAAAACAGGTTTGGTAACACTGTATTCTTAATCAGTCACCACACGGATATGAAAATGAACTTAGACTATCTCAAAGTTTAAGTTATTGCTTAAGCCCAATTAAATCAAAGACTCACGCCCGTGACTCAAACATGCAGTTGCCGAAAAATTTAAACCCTCTAAAACTGTACGATCAGGCGCTGACGCCTGAATACGTCTAAATGCGGTTTTGCTAGAATAGGCTGACCGCTATTCATATTAAATGAGATCGTAAAACAACTGCTACTAACATATCAATAAAAAGTTATAGGCATGGATGCTTGTAAATTTCAATTTTAATTTAATTAAAAAAATTGTAAAGGTGCAAATAGTTACCGAAAGTTACAAAAAGAAATTATTTTTTTTGTCATATCGAAACTAATTAAAACGTACACCATGTATAAAATAAAAAAATATATTATGCATGCTTTTGTAATGACACGATTTTTTTTTATTTGAATTTCGCACAAATACCTGAATTAAAATAAACTAAAAATACATCATCCACAGCCTTTTACAGTCCACTGCTGAACATAGGCCTCTCCTTAGCAAGGAGATTTTAGCCTACTATTCCACAAACAAAACACATACTACACATAATTTTTTCTCTTTGGAGACTGTTTCTCCCTTATTGCAAAAATAAAAGGTAAACTGGTTCAACTTGGACTTATGCTATGAGACATCAAAGTTGATGCAAAACGTTCATAGGAGGTGGTACATTGACTTTGCGTACCTACTTCCGCAAATGTCCATTCAACTAAGCAAATACTTACTACAGATTATTGACAAACCGAAACCGCAAAGGTTTTGCGGTGCCATGTGAAACAAAAACTAGGTAAACAAACACTTCAGTCCCCATTACTCAGATTTTAGTCAAAATACTTATGTGGACAGTAAAGCCCCGAATCCTAACATTATTTTAAACAGTTACTATTGTGTAAGGAAACCAGATTGTCATCGGCAGTGACATTTAATTCGACACTTTAAACTCTGCGAACCAAAAATTGAGACCGTTATACAACAAAACTACGCCTTAGATTGCCAATATTTGGGGACCTGCAATAATATGGTCCGGGTCCCCTTTAGAGAAGGACGCCTGAGATCAGCCGCCGAGGTGGTTTTTAGTAGAAACACCACATACTCCTGGTTCCTGCGTCCACGAGGAGCCGGAGATCCGAAGGGATTTTCCACCCCGACAACAAAAAAAAAGGATTGCCAAAATTTAGCTAGCAAGAGTGTCGAATTTTGTTGTTAACGTTAAAAACTAAACTACATAAGACACTAGTACTTGTCCATACACCACAAGTCTTTATTTCAACGTCACTTTGTTTTTGTCAAACTTCAACATCTTAACTTTTTATTTTATTATACATACAATTGATAATGCAAGTATGTGACACTTACATAAAGCGCCTAAAACAACTTTGGAGTGGCCACGTGCGTTTGCACAGGAATTAGAATCCCTTATGATTAAAAACGAAATTCTTTAACTCATCTATTGTATGTGGTGGGTCAAGAATTCGTTAATATTTGAATCTAACGCATCCCGCGCAAACATGTTACGGGAGTTCTGGGAACTATCTGAGAACTCCCGTAGCATGTTTGGAAAATTGCTGGCTACAATCATAACACATGGTTTCAACAAGATGGAGGCACTTGTCACACATCCAATGAGTCCCTGCTAGTGGTCAAAGACATGAGTCCGGAAAAGCTGTGTTTCAGACGATGCAACATTCCAAGTCCACCCAGAAGTCCAGATCTATGCCCAGCAGACTTATTTATATGGGGTTATTTGGAAAATCGTGTCTACATGAATAAATCAAATACACTACGTCAACTAAAAGAAAAAAATCAGAGATGTCGGTGATCTTGCGGTCTCTTTGCCTACGAGTATTCGAAAATTTCGATTCCGCTTAGAAGAGTGCAAACGTCGATGATCGTATCATCATAACACTTTGCCTTATTGGGCAAAGTGAACTATCTGAATTAAGTGATATTTTACTACAATAAAATGTAATCTTTAAATATAGTGTAGTAGGTATACTTACAACTTGTCGCAGCTGCCTTTTCGTAGGGAAGAGCTACAGTACTCGCTACACAGCAGACTATCGCAATGAAACATATTCTTGCCATTTTTTCTGTAAAATTAAAGTACGTAAATCAATAACTACCTTAATTGCACGGCGGTAGCGAATGCGACTACTGTGTTTGAGGTTACGGTTTAGATCCCGAGGTCGGACCAAATGTTTGTATGATCTGCAAATATTTGTTTCGGAGTTTGGATGTTTTTTTATGTATAATATATATGTATTTATTTACAAGTAAAGTATTTACAAGTAAAAAAAAAGTAAGTAAGTTTTCTATCAGTCAATCTAGTTATTATGGTAGCATCTCTGCTTAGTTTGAAACTAGATGGCGTTGTGTGTTAAATATCCGAAATATTTATTTATTTATTTGAGTTCTCTATTAACGTTGTATAAATATCAGTAGGTGTGTTAAATTTAAAGATATAAAAACAGTTGTTGTGATTATTTGTGCACATAGCATTGTCATCTTGTTAAATCTTCTAAATTACAAAATTCCGTGATGCGATATGGCAATCAGAAGAAGAAAATATAACAAATATTTTGCTATAGCAATCACGCTCTACAACGTGATGCATTTAGGAGGCCTAAAGTCCTTAAAATATTGCTTGATCATAGTGACAGGTGACTACGAAATTGATTTATTCTTTACGTATCAGTTTTATCACAAATGAAGTGCAATACACTACAAATATAAAAATTCACACGCGAAATTTTCCTAGTCAGTTCTAAAATGACATCAATGATTACTGTCACAGAGATCAAACTTTATTTTAAGGATTATAGTTTAAGTTTATTTTACATCTACTCGCACTCGATGGCAAGCTCGCTCGTGGCAATGACTTGTCAATCGAAAAAACTGTGTCATGACGGATGGTTGACAAAATTTTAAATTACCGTAAAAAACTTATTCTGTATAATTTTCTTTTAGGACTGAAAATATTGCAAGATGCAATTCAACGTAGTAGATAACAAACTATCTTATCGTACATCTAAATATTTATATAATAACAATATACAATCATAATAATAATTTTAAAATTGATTTAATTCTTCGACAAGAAAACAGTGCATTTATCAAGATAAGATTGTGTTACGGAAATGCCACGATCATGGCGATATACACCTTTAACTTGTTGTACATTTTGACTAGATTAAACCTTATTTGACTCAATTTAAGGTTTCCAATGTGTGTATGTCACTGATTACGCGATCACGTTAATTCAAGTTAATATAAAATTATATAAGGTGTTCTTGTCATTGATCCAAAACAAAAATCAACTTTGTGAGTAAGATTTCAAAATGTTCTGAAACTTCCAGGTATCTTTGTTAAGTCAAAAACTAACTTTAAAAAAAGGCAGTCACAAATTGCAGAGAGAATTTAATGTAATGAATAAAAATGAAATAGAAAAACATCAGGGAATTGAATGGTTAAAATTTTAAGTGTACGAATGTGTAAGTATATGGTATCTGGTATGGTTCTCCCAAGATTAGTGGAACACTAAACACACGTGGCTCCTGCGTCACCATGGAACCGAAGTAACGCAGGGATTTTCCACCTCCTCACGCAAAAAAGTCCATAAGTGTTTGCGTGAATGAGTCAGGTGCACGTGTATTCTGCAAACGATCAGATATTGACTGTGTATCAATTAAAATCAAATTATAATAGAACACTAGTTTACTTGCTACGCGAATGACGTTAGAAATAAATTGCTATTTATATCCTCATTTTATTTTTATACTGGCGAAACTGACAGACGTCATCTTGTTCGATTTTTAAAGTTCCTATGAGTAAGTACTAAAAACAGAATACTTTCCATAATTTTTGGCAAAAATCCGTATAATTTGTTAATTCAGAGTTTATTCATTACAAAGTAAGAGATAAACCCATAAAAATGATTAAAGTAAACAATAAGATTACAAAGTATTATAAAAATAAAAGAATTTTACTAAAATCTATATCCACTTTTTCATAATGTCATTAAATTAATATTGTTAATCAAATATTGTTAGAAATAACCGTAATGACATGGAGGGTCACGTTTAGAGGAGCAGAGTTACAATTTTATATTGTGTATATTACATTTGGACGAGATCAAAGTTCCCAAATAGAAACTCCATTAATACGATATAAGACTTCACAGTACTCATGACACCTCGCATTAACGCGTAGGATTTGGACAAATAAATTCCTTGTACGAAAACTTGCAATTATAACCTCAAATCGCACCTTAGATCGGAACCAGATTCGTGTGAAGTTTATAAATTCCACGCTGATAAGAATCGCACAACTATTTGTTGTAGAGTTAACTTAACAATCTTTTCTGTAAGTTTGTAACCTGTCTAGTCATACTGGTTAATTTTATCATTAATAAAAGAAAAAAAAAAGAGTAGCTAATAGTCAATTAAAGGAAAGACAACAACCTACTCTTTTACACCTGCACTGTGATTACTTTGATAAAGTATCTTATTGTGCAGAACATCCATAAGTAAACGATTTCTTTTACAGCCTTCTATTCTCTTGTAATACCTTTTTAATAGTCCGTATAAAATGTTTAAAGATCTTTGGGTTATAGAGACTTTTGTCTTTGCAATACATATATCTATTCCTATTTTCTAGACGACATGGCGACAGCTCGATTTTATGTGAGTGTAAATTGTTTCAAGTAGATTTAAAGCTTAATAGAAAAATATAACTAGAAAGGAGAAAATGTCACTGCATAAACACAGGGTTTTATAAAGTAATGATAATATCAAATCAAATCAATCAAACAACCTTGAGTAGTTCACTGTACTAGATAGGCCTTTTCTTAGAAAGAAAATTTTCACCTACAATACAACACTGGCCAGACGGATTGGTATAGTTCATTTCAAGCTTTCCTTCTCTTTGCACTGCTGTAGCCCTAAATTTCGTCCCTTTGTCGACTTCTCAAGATAAATAGGAGTGTCACCACCCCGTATTGACTGACGGACTGACTGTATTCTTAATCCATCAGCAGAGGAACAATTTAATGTTATATACAATTATATAGTACTAGGTTTTGCTCGCGGCTTCGCTCACGTGGAATTTGGTCTGCTACGTTAAGTTTCGTCACAGATCATTTTAAATAAACATAATCGTTTTTTTTTAACAACAAAATAAACATAATTTTTTTAAAAAAATCTAAAAGTATCCTATGTTACTTCTAATACCTCCAAAAATATGTGTACAAAATTTCATGATGATTGGTTGAGTAGTTTTCAATCATACAATCTTACATTCGTATTTATAATATTAGTAGTGATGCACTCTATATTCTTATTTCGTTATACACTACACGAGTAATATTGATGAAGCTGAGGCAACCAAACAGGTTTCAGTCTGCCGTTTATCATGAACATGGATTGTGTGTTTCATGACAATAAATTATCCGATCAAATGGTCAAAATCTGTAGACAAACCTCAATCGTGAAATTACCAAAATCATATCGATGTAGGTAGAGAGATTAATGAAAATATTAGAAACAAGCGATCTACGAGTACTCAGACCTCTTTTCTAAGGAGAGGCCTATGTCCAGTAGTGGACTCTTAAAGGCTGTTGACGATAATGACCCACTCAATTGGTAGTATTAAAACATAAAGAAAAGGACTAATTGATTTTTTTACGTTTTCAATAATTTACTTCTAGTGTTTTAAAAATAACGCGAGATTTAATAAAACAAATATTGAGTAGCTATAGAAATTAATGCAGAGATGGTTACAGGCAATAGTATGTGTCCGACCTGATAATATTTATATTTAAAAACGTATTGAAAAATGTAAAATTTATTCCTAAAATTAAAAAAAAAATCAAGTTCAGATATTTAATAAACTTACAATAAATATTATTAAGTCAAAATAAGGCCTCCAGACATCTACTAGCTCTGTATAAGTAATATTATAGCATGCCAAAACAAGAACCATATAATATACAGATTATAAACAAATTTACACATAAATATACCTACACATACGCGTTGATTTTTTATCTACTCTAGACAAAAAGTTACACTTTACCAGTTACACAGGGCTAAAAAAAATGTTTCTCAAAGACCATAAATCTTGAAATAAAATCTAAATTCTTGACATAAATATAAAATCTCACAAAAAATATAATAAAACACCGCTTAAATAAGACTACTTATATACAAAATTAGTAACAAGAAAATCTTACCTTTTTGGTAAATTATTAAACTTCACAGGGAAATATAACTATATAATGACAGTGTACGAGACATATACCGAACAACAGAACCACTAAAGAGCATCAGTATTTATATGAATATATCCCTACGGTACAGATTGACGGTTGGTCTAACTTCTTTACAAAACACTCCTATATTATATATGTATTTATTATCATAAATCAAGATAATTAATAGAAATAATCACACTCCTTGATAATGCTTCTATATTCATAATATACGTGACATAACGATGGTATACTCGTATGTCTTGTGACGTTTTGATTGGAGACGCCAATGCGGGGTATTCACCTTGTAAACATCAATGTACTTTTAAAATCTTTTTGAATGATAACCTTATTTACATAATAATAAAGTAATAAACAAGGTTCGTCTGGTCTGGTTTTCTTATTTTAGATAGGCTTTTTAACGATAAAGATTGTAGGCTGAACATTGATAAAGTCGCTGTGTCACGGCGTGAATCATCGCAAATGTAGGTGAGCTTGTGGTGTTAGAATAGATTAGAATATTTTTATTTACTCAAAACATGTTATTACAAATTGATAAGCAGGTTGTATATAATAGTACACTATTTATTGCCGTAATCGGTGTGCAAAGTATTAATTAATAGTTACAAATATTATGTATACGAAAGTGTCTTTGTTTGTTTAAATGTTTGTCTGTTTTCACGTCGCAATGAAGCAATTTTATGGTGTGTCTGGAGACAGTTAGGAGACTGAAGAGAGATATACGCTACTTTTTAAACACACATTCGGTAAAACATGACATTCCCATGATAAGTGAGATCCATTATGATCAGTATTTGAATCACTCCAAATTTTATAAATTCTAATAGATAGCGCTATAAGGTTTTTTCGCCCGATTGCATACGAGTAAGTCACAAAATGTGTCATTAGAATTTATAAAAAATACCCGTAGTTACTGATAGATGGCGGTATGTTGAATAATATGCATTACCTTATTAATACAAGATTCTTTTTTGATAAACGTTTCAAGATTTTTTTTAACTTTAAATATTTTAAACGCGAAAATTTGTAAGGATGTATGGACGGTTGTTACACAAAGACCGCTTAACTGTTACATAGCTCGTACATCGAAGTAACGCATAGATTATACTATTTATCGCGATAACCGACATACACACGGGCGGCGCTGCAGGCAGAAGCTAGTTAGCTATAAACAGGTATAAGTCGGGCATTACGTGGTGTTATAATGCCCGAATTATATCTGTTTTACAAAAATGATAGATTATTGAATACTGATGGAATACTGACTTTTTGTTGAAATAAATTTTAAATATTTCTGATTGCTCAACCCATTACTTCCCACTGTCATATTTTTAGGACACCAGATTACCAATTATTTTTCTAAAACTGGCTTTAATTTTTAAGTCTTTTTTGTTACATACTTTTTTGTAACATTTTTAACAATTTTGCCGTTAGAAAAACATTTTGATAAAAAAAATACAGTGACATTATTTAGATATAATAATTTCAAAGTATATATATTTCGTAGGCGTTAAGAGTGCCTTGTTGTTTGTTTTCTATAGCTAATTATAGCTGTATAAATAAAAGTAATTATATATTTCAAATTACCTAAAATTGTTGGGAAACCTTTACTAAACCTAATAATTTATTTTTCTTAACATTTGATCCCAATTTGTCAAACATATAGGATAGGCCGATTCAAATCCTACAATAATTAAATTTTTGTATCTTGCTTCACATTATTTTTTCTTACTGTGTTGTTAAGTATATTTTGTGATTTGAACAGAAAATTCTAAATTTTTCGATGATTGGGAAGTAATAGGTTAAAAATCTCATATTTAAAAGTTACTTTTCTCACAAAACTCTGTAAAGTTAGCAGAAAAATGACTTTCTCAAGGCAAAGAACGTATTTTCTTAGCTAGTTTTAGTACGTTTTATTAGGTTCGCTTGTGTAGTTGTAAATATTCATATGAATAACGAAACGTCTTGATCTTTGATAGATTTTATTGTAAATTGCATGTATCTAATGTACGTTTAGATTAAGTTTTGAAACAGTTCCATTTTTTTTTCTTTTTCTTCTAAATCAATTATACGTGTAAGGAAAACGGAAAAGCCTAAACGAAAAATATTATTAACATGGGTTTTGCCACAACGTTTTTCTACTAGACTAACAAAAATAAATAAATAAAGTGACACATATCGAAATTTACTCTGATTTCTACTTACATCTTGTCTATCGAAGTTTTTGAAATCTCCCTGGAAAGAAGATTTTGGTTTAGTATACCACACTCGTCAGACGTGTTGGTAAAGGATTTCTTTTTTGCAGCTTTGTTCTTCGTGATTTGCCCTCTAAGTGGGCTCTTACGACACCATCTTGATGGTATTAGTTACGTAATAGCAATATCTTGACAAAATAAAGGTTATTCAGATAAACGTACTCATACGTAAGTTTTAAAGAAACACTTCGGTTGAAACAAAAAACAGTAACATAACCTATACGGTTATGTTGCTAAATTAAATGAGACTTATTTGTACATATTTTTATTCAAATAATTGGCCATTGTCTGGCCTATTTCCGTCCATATTACTATATCTTATCTTGTTTATCTTAATTTTATATAGCTCTATTTACCCTACAAAAATACCTTTACAAACATTGCAAAGCTATTAACATCGCAATTTAACGTACTAAAATTAACGATAAGTCTATCGTAAGATTTTCGTGGCATACTCATCAATATTTTTATAGTATAGGGAGGCGATCGAGTAGATGGGTCTCCTGGCAAGTGTCTACCATGGCCCATGAACACCTGCAACTCAAATGTCACAGGTCCCTTGCGGCCCTTTGAGGCCCCAGGCCTTTGAAGTGAGGAGAAGTTTATGCTCCCAGCTGACCTCACTCATTCGGGGGAAATCAACGAAAGTTTTGTATAACAATGGCTTATTGTCAGGTTGTGTAATCACTCCGGTCAATCCGACAACAGTACACAGTATGACATAAATAATCTGTAGCATTCATTTGTATATTTTCATTTGCTTTGAAATACAAACGTTCAAAAATAAAATGTTAAGGATAATAACCAAAGCTCCTTGGTTTCTCACAAGCGAATAACTGCATCGCGAGTTAAAAATTAGAACAGTCAGACAGGAAATATCCTAAATATCCTTACAGTTTGGCAATGGAAGGCAATCTCATGCATGAATTCTAAAGTAGTAAAAGTTCGCCATCCGTACATTCTACTCTTTTTCCTTAGTTTACTTCGATTGTACGAACTTGTAGAATATTCGTAACGCTATAGTAAGATTGATATTTGTTTAAAACTGTCATCCCGAAAATATTTTTAAGTTATTTTTCTTTTGTATCTTTAGTAACAGCTCGGAGTTTTGAAATTGGTGATGTTTCACGCACATGCCTCGGAGTGCACGTTAGGCCGTCGATCTGGGTTGTAATGAACCTCTTTAGCAGTCGTTATTGGGAAGTCAGTACCTAAGATTTCGAAGTAGAAATTCTTAGAGACAGCAATTTTCGAATTGATCATCTTGACATACATTTTGTCATAATTTAACAAAGTAACGACCAAATGAACGCCCCGTGTAACCAAGTACAATCATAGCATAATAATCACACATTTGTCACGCTAATTTACGGCTGACTATTAGGGGACTTACAGAAATGTTATGAACTTTTATCATTTCAAAGAACTTAGGGACTCCGCTGTTATTAATAACAAATAGGTACTACTATGACTTATTGCTGTTAATAGGTGAAGTACATGAATTAGTGATTAAAACAACAAAACAGCAATATTGCGTCAAAAAAAAAATAAAAAAAAAGATAACGACTATTCAGTCGTTATGTTTTTAATCAAAAGAAACGATTCAAAAATGAAAATGAGTATGTTTTTAGTAGCTATTTGTAGCTCAACTGGCTGGCTGAGGAAGTCCCCTTTTATGTAAAACGTGTAAATCTAGTGTACTTTATATGAATCCATGTATATTGGTGAGAAAGATGACAAATATATATATACCGGGTACATAGGATTCCTACCAAGATCTTAGAACCTTTTCTTTTAAAAGTGTGGAGTTCCCCACGGGCCGCCACCCCACCGGGATTTGCAGCCGGGTGGTGTATCGGAATTGAACCGACTAAAGCTGCACGGTGTGCCACTATGTGCCTGAGATAGGAGGGAACAGGGAACAGCTGTTACTACGACATCCAGACCCCAGAACTTAGGGCACAAAATCAACCTCACCTGCAAGTGGTGATCAGCACCTGCTGATCGACAGACGTGGTTCTGGCAAACAAACCATCTCGATTAGCGGCAATGGGCTTCCCTTCTGCTACATATTAATGAACATGCCTCTGCCTACCCCTCCGGAGAAACAGGCGTGATTTTTATTTGTATGTATATATGTAAATTATTGAGAATATAAATTTTAGGGGCAAACTAATCCAAGAGGTATGAAATATTCATTCATTTTATTTCAGAAAGTAATCTTCGGTGTACTTCGATGGTTGCTATTCAAACCAGGAGCGGCTCATTACTTGTCTTTCTGCGCAGTCCTACTGGTAATATTTTGGGCAAAAACTATTTGCCGTAGTTCTATTAGTTGGATCATAGGTCCATTTTATTACCTGTACTCCTACTGGTAGTACCAGAGGCAAAAATTTTTACCCGTGTTTCTATCAGTTGGACTTGCGCACATGTAGTTATCAGTAGTCCTACTGTTCGCTCAATGTTAGTATCTTTTTCCTGGTTCTTCTGAATTTACCTTTATAAGAGTATTTGGTTAAACATAAGATATTTTATTTTGAGTGATTAATAAAGGAAAATGTCGTATAATTTAAATAATAATACCACAGATTACACCAGTATAACGACGAGGAAGACCCTATTCCAGCTGGTAACACTGCAGTAAAGGATGACTGTGTGATCGACTGGAGATTGTCGATAAAACACAATTGATTAATTTAAGCACAAAATATTATGTTACGTAAAACCTTCATTGTTCTTTTAACAAGCAACACTGCAGAATAAAAGAAAATATTCTTAAAGGTGACATTCTAGTACCAGCACAGAAGTGACTAGGGGTAAAATAGTAAGCCAAAAGTAGTGTTGTTGATTGGCTTTCAGTAGTGTAATTAGTAATAAAGGATAACATCTATTTAATTCCCTAATAAATGACCTGTTGTAATATTAACATTATATAATTTAATTTTATTTAACCTTCCTAAAAAGAAGCCTATAACCAGCAGAGCCCTAAAACGATGTTGCACTTAGTTTTGCTGTACAGTGGGACTTATTCACCATAAAATTATTTAAAAAGGTTACGATTACCTTCTATTTCCCGACGTTTTGGGTTACACTGCTCCTGGTTACGGGAAAACTGGTGTAAGCTTAGTGACGATGACATGCGCAAGGTGTGACTACCCGCACTTGGTCGCGTTATTTGTACTGTTAGTACTTCCACACACTACACTTACAATGACTGCACACTTGGTTTTGTCCCTACAGTAGTAATTGTACCTGCTGAGGACAGGATCTCGTGATGTCGATAATCGATATCCGTTACGTTATCTACACAGCAGGACCCAGTATTTCACAAGGAAAAAACTAATTAACGATGTCCCTACTATAGTTTTGTGGAGAATATTTGATAGAGGTTGTTAGAAGAAACCAAAAAATTATATTAAACGCCAAACTGTTTTGATCCAATAACATCGTTTTCAATATGTATCTCAATGCCAGTTTGACTGGTTTAGAATATCGCGGTTGAATACCAAATTGCAAAAATAAATCATTTAGAAATATGTAACTTGTTTTCATTGTAATATTTTGAGATTTAAAATAGCCTACTATTTTTTAAAAATATTGATGACGTCATCGCTTATGAGATTTAAAAAGTTTAAGAAACAAAGCAACCTAAGTACAAAATAACATATTTTAAGGTTAAAAATAACTTTTATAAAATCATACTAAGCCTAAATTTAAAATTTTTATTCAATATGTCGAAATTCGTACAAATAGATAAAATTGATGTGTCTGTTTTAATTTCAAATTAAAAGCATATCACCAAATGCATTTGAAGGTACGGATGGTGTGTTTAATAATAAATGTCAATGTCAGTCGGAGAGAGGGGCACACGAGCCGCTTTTGGCGTTGACATCGTAGCGGACGCGGTCTGTACAAATAGTCGAGTAAGAACACTGCCCTTATTCTTTTTAGTCGCACGCGAGCTTAGCTTTGCACCTTCGACTTAAACGGGCAGCTCCATTTAGGGAGTATAATAACCACAGTGAGTTGATACACTACTCGTCGATACACTATTGCTCGTCGGTAGCAAGCGATAACTGATTTCTCTCTTCTCGTGTTTCAGTGACCTGCGTCAGAGTAACCAAGCTACTACCTCATAATTGGTGTTAGTGAGGTCAAGTTCTGGAAGTTCGCCCCGATACACACTCAGATACATTCAAATAGAACCAACATTTTACAAAAATCAGTCTACGACTAGGATGGTCAGGACTAGTATATGAACTGGTACATGAACCCAGCGAAGTTGAAACATAACGTCAGGTAGCATCGTTTTTACCTACCAATTTATTGGCAGCGAAGCGTTTAATGTACACGGTACTTACATCAAAAAATCGTATTTTTAATCTTTGTCAGTCTGTATGTTTATTTCGTTTAATCTCTGTAAGGTTGGACCGATTGTAACGGGACTTAACTTAGGTTATTTTAATTTTCGAAAAAAAATAGCTATTCAAAAATGTGCCGTACACTGCCGTACCCACAAAGGCAGCACTATAATGGTTGGAAAGAGCGACAACCATGTTGTGACCCTTGAGTAGTTGTAGGTGCGGCGGTACTGACTTACCGTCAAATAACCCCGGAAGCTCATCGTTCTTCCCCCTCCCGATAACACAAAAAGCTAAAAGATACTCACTTACAACCACATATTGACTAATCATGACCTTAGTAACACCAGATATTTGATCTCAACACATAAAGATGAAATCGTGCAGGTAATTAGTTTACAAGTATTACAAGTCAATTAAAATTGTTTCTTACCACAGTATCGGAACCTCCACATTACCCAAGAATGTTTCTTACTCCAGTATCAAGGTAACGTCAAAAAGAAGTCTAAAGGCTCTCTTAGATTTTCTACCAGAAAAATCTGGACTATATCAGGGACGAAGTTTATACTTATGGGTACTCGTGGAACATGTCAGCTGGGTCATGAATTTTACATCACGGAGTCAGGGTCGTATTAAGAAATGATAATAAAGGTTTTCGCTACTTTATTTGAAAGTTCAATATTATTATTATTAAATTCGTAAGTGTAAATTTCTAATTTGATGTAATATTGATTATTGTCAAAAAATATTTGTATGTTTCAGAAATTATTTTTCCTACTTAGTTAAAATATTTTTTGGTAGTGGCAACTAAATAAAGTAAGATGTATCCTTGTTGTAATTACGACAGGGAAATATCTTACTTTATACTAATTGGACCAATTTACACAACAACGTTCCTAACTCGGCAAATTGACTATCATGAACGAATGAAATATATGGTAATAAAATTCCAAATTGTAATCTTCTGACAATCAAGCTCTTAAAGTAAGGAAAATATAGTATGTAAACATAAAATTATTAAATTCGGAAAAAACCACATGGTAGATAACGCAACGCCAGAAGGTATCCTTAAGATATAGATAAGAAGGAAACAGAATCAAAACATGGAAGAGGTAACCGGAAAAAAAATAAGGAAAAGGGGACAGGTATTGTGGCGACTTCCACATACAGTACAAATAAAAATACATACTACAGTGCCGTCTGGTGAAGTCACATCAAACTACGGAGTAATGAACTACGGAGCAACTACTAATCCTAAATCACGATATAGAAATTCTCGCTGTGATTAGTATATATACACCATTCCATTTTCTTTTCTTTTTGACGATTATAATATTACGACGATTATAGGATCAGGTTACGACGCTTAGAAAGAGCGGTCAAGTCGCGCATCGATCAAATGCGCCAAGACAGGTGGGATAGGACACTACAAGACCTCGAACCTACCCACCTTGCCTTCTGGCAACTATCCCGCTCGCTTAAGAGAGACACCGTCACCTGTATGCCTCCTCTAAGCAGACCTAACCTTCCACCGGCCTTCGACGATATCGAAAAGGCAGAGTGCCTGGCCGAGAGTCTAGAGAATCAGTGCACGCCCAGCGTAATACACTGCGACTCGGACCAAATAGCCGAAGTTGATTCGGAAGTAGAGCGCATAATGGCCTCACTTCCTACGTCACCACTGGCCTCAACATCAACGCCGACGGGGACGACAGACGAACAAGACCTAGACACGGTCACCCCCGAAGAAGTCGAAACGATCGTCAAGGGCCTACACGCTCGCAAGGCGCCCGGTTCGGACGGTATCACAAACAGGGTTATAAAACTCTTTCCGGAGAGGCTACTGGTCCTGCTGATTCATTTTCAATGTTCATTTTCAACGCAGCGCTCAAGAACAACATCTTTCCACAACAATGGAAAGAAGCCGTTGTTATTGGGATACCCAAACCTGGCAAACCAACGTCCGAACCGACCAGTTATAGACCGATCAGTCTGCTTAAAGGATTAGGCAAGCTATACGAGCGTCTAATCTATAATAGGCTGAAAGCGTATGCCGATGCTAATCTTCTCGTCCCCCACGAGCAATTCGGTTTCCGAACCGAACACTCGTGCGTCCACCAAGTCCACCGCATCGTTGAATATACCAGCGATCGGCTTCAACGCAACCTGTTCACAGGAATCCTCTTCTTCGACGTAGCGAAAGCTTTCGACAAAGTGTGGCACAACGGCTTATTATTTAAGCTGTCCACCATGGGAGTGCCACACGGACTCGTGCTCATCATACGAGACTACTTGTCGAATCGAAGCTTCCGCTACCGAGTAGAAGGGTCACTGTCCACCACTCACCCCATTCAAGCCGGTGTCTCACAAGGGTCCGTGCTCTCCCCCCTACTCTTCACGCTGTATACTAGCGACATTCCGAAGCATCGGTATGTGCAGACGGCACTATTCGCAGACGACACGGCTATCTACTGCTCAGGAATGAACCCCTTGACAGTAGCCAAAAAACTCCAGACTGCAGCCAACGCACTGGGCGTTTGGTTCCGGAAATGGAGGATAGAGGTCAACCCCGAGAAAAGCCAAGCGGTGCTGTTTCACAGAAGACAGCTAAGCTTGTATCCTTTGGAGAAGACCCCTCAGATTAGGATGTTCGGCAAGTCTATCCCTTGGGCTAGGCAGGCTAAATACCTATGCATAACCCTTGACGACCGTCTATCCTTCGGCCCCCACATCAAGGCAGTCCGCAGCCGGGCTGCCTTCGTGCTAGGACGTCTACACTGTTTAATTAACGCGCGTTCGAAATTAAACTTAAAAAACAAAGTTAGATTGTACACGGCATGCATACGTCCTATAATGACGTACGGCAGCGTAGTATTCGCACACGTTAGGCCACACAGGATCCATAGGCTTCAAACACTACAGAATAGTTTCATGCGCAAAGCTACGGGAGCACCGTGGTATGTACGCAACGTCGATCTTCACATCGACCTCAGATTGCCGACCATCAAGCAATTCATTAAACAGTGCTCCCTTAGCTACTTTGACTCTGCTCCGATTCACCCCAACCCTCTAGTGGTTGCGGCCGTAAACTACACACCGAGCAAAATTTCTAAAATACGTCGACCCAAACACGCGTTAGGGGAGCTAGACGACGACATTACACGCGCTCAACGCAGAGCGAACACACTAGGTACGAACCGTCCGCGTTTTCGTCCCCGTCGGCGGGGACGGAACACGCGCCGCGTAAACCGTCAACAAAACATGGGAGTAGGCCGCCCCAGTGTTTCAGCAACACCCCAAGCCGAGGTTCGTACCCCGCAGGGGGTGCCCTTGGGCAATGTTGCTTAATAAATGGCCGGTTGAGAGCCCTCAGCGCTCACCGTAACTAAACCGGGTAAAGTTGTAGAGGCCATCTGAGGCCAACAGCTAAAAATCATTTCAAAAAAAAAAAAAAAAAACAAAATCTTTTCTTTTTTTTTTAACCTGTGGCAACCCTCTCGGGCCGTCACCCCACCGGGGTTTACGGCGGGGTGGTGTGTCGGAATCGGACCGACTAAAACCACACGGTGTGCCACTCTGCGCCTGACATAGGAGGGATCCGGGAACAGCTGTTATTACGACATCCAAATCCCTCCAAGCACCTGCCCGCTGCCGCGGGCACCATCTGCTGATAAACTCTCCTTTTAGGCGACGTACGGCACACGTGGACGTCGCCTCCTCGCGGCTGGCTATTATAGCGGATAGAGGGGAAAACCCGTCCCGTCCACCCGCGGCCACACTCAAGACGGCATGAGGCGCTGGTACGCGCGCTTCCGCCGCCCGGTTCGCCGGCGGCGAATTGGGTCCAAGTGGAAGTTGTCGTCCCGGACCTTCTCCGCTACCTCCTTCCGCGAAATTACGTCTTCGCAGAAGGTTGCGACCGCGGTAAAACAACTGTCACTACCGACCATGGAGCGTATGACGGCCGGTAGCGAGAGATCTCCTCCAATAACTGCAGTGAGGACCCCACGCTGCGCCGCCCAGGCGGAACAAACCGCCAGCATGTGCTGAGCTGAGTCCTCACTGCAGTCACAGTGGTGACAGGCGGGACTCAATTCCCTCCTGGCGACCGAGTGCAGATACTTCCCGAAGCAACCATGCCCGGAAAGAATCTGCGTCAGTTGGAAGGAAATGGTCCCGTGCTGCCGCCCCGCCCATTCGGCGACGACCGGCTGGAGAGCCTCCACGGCGGCAAAGCCAGCACGTGGAGCCTCCAGCCGGGACGACCAACGAGCTATCGTGGCTCGACGAGCGGCCTCTCGCCACTCGCGTATCTCTTCGGGTGGGGGCCGAATGCCGCTACCCACCCGGAAGTCTGCCGTTCGCCGATAAACTTCGGCGAGCACTTCCGCCTCCAAATCCCACGGGGGAGTACCGGCTAAGGCGCACGCCGCCTCCGTCGATACGGTGCGGTAACCACGTATGGCTCTAACCGCCAATATCCTCTGAGGGCGCCAGAGGCGAGCCCTATTCTAGGCGGTCAGAACCGTCGCCCACACCGGTGCACCATACAGTGCCATTGACCGGACAACCCCCGTCTATAGCCGTCTTGTCGCGACGCTAACTCCACCCAAATTCGGCAAAAGTCGCCCAAGGGCAGAAGCAGCGCCGACCAGCTTTGGAGAAAGCTGTCGGAAGTGCTCGTCGAAAAGCCACCTGCCGTCGAGTATCAGGCCCAGATACTTCATCTGGACCTGAACCGGTACGAGGACCGAATTGACTACGATAGAGGCGCGGGTGGCGGACCACGACGGGGCCCATGGAATAAAAGGGCCTCCGTCTTATTTAGGGCCACCCGTAAACCCAGCGCCTCAATACGCCCGACCACCAAAGAGACTCCCGTGGTAGCCAGGCGCGCCGCCTCTTGAAAGTCCGCTCCCCGGGCCGTAACTAACGTTTCATCAGCGTAACAAATTACACCCAGCCCGGGAGGAAGATGACCTCGAAGGGCCCAGTCGTATCTCATGTTCCACAGAAGTGGTCCGAGGACAGACCCCTGCGGAACACCGCACGACATGGGCCACTGCCTCAGAATACCATCTCGGTCCTCGTACATGACGGTACGCTCCTCAAGATAGTCTGCCACAAGCCGCCTCAGGTACTCTGGCACCCCGTGGTAGTGGAGTGCTTCCCTGATGCAGCTAAATGGCAGACTATTAAATGCGTTGGCGATGTCCAACGACACCGCCAACAACACGCCGCCACAGCTCACCGCCTCTACGGCCCTCAGGCGCAACACAGCATCGACTGTCGAACGCCCCGCTCGAAAACCAAATTAGGCGTCCGACAGATCGGGGCCCACCTCGCAGAGGTGCCGGACGATGCGAGCAGAGAGTATCCTCTCAAAAAGTTTACCCGCCTCGTCCAGCAACACGATGGGCCTATAGGCCACTACCGAATCGGCAGGCCGTCCCGGCTTCCTTAAAAGGACCAGCTTCCCGCTTTTCCAGCACTCAAGGAAGCGTCCGGACGCCAAACTAGAGTCCAGGACTTCCCTGAGGCGGTCCGACATGTATTCGAGGGTTCGGGCCAGCACTCGGGCAGGTATCCCGTCCGGCCCGGGGGCGGTGTTCTTAGAGCGAATCCGTAGAACAACCGCCCCTACCTCCGATTCCCTGACGGGTGTAACATTGTCCTCGTTCCCCCCGTCCTCTCTGACCATGAAAGCCATCGACGGGGGTGTGTGTTCCACCCGCTGCGGGAAAGGGCCCTCGACCACTTCCCGCAGGAAGCTGGGCTGGAGTGTCTCTTTAAGGGAGGGGCCTGACGTGCGGAGCTTTTGTCGCGCCGCACGATAAGGGCGACCCCAGGGGTCACGATCGAGACCCTCCAGCATCTCCTTTCTCTTAATTTCTTTGGTGCGGTTTATGGCCAGCTTCAGAGTTTTCCGCGCCTCTCGGTACTCTTCATGAAGCTGGTCCTCCCCGCCTTCTTCGCGGTGTCGCCGCCGACTACGGATGTAGGACCTCCGGGCACTAGTACAGGCCGCACGGAGGTCCGCCAACTCCTGGGACCACCAATAAACCTCCTTCCGTGAAAGCCGGCAACCTCGGATGCGGGGCATGGCCGCATCACAGATCTGCACAATGGCATCTCGGAAGCGACCAGCCCCCATGTCGACCTCCTCGGTCGGGGCCTACGGAGACAGCCAAGAGTGAACGATGGCCGCCTCCTCTAGTAGGTCCCTATTTAATTTGGCTAAAGCCCACGCCGGAAAGCGAGAAGAACGCCGCGCCACGTGACCCCTACTGGGGTCCTGGGTCCGGAAGAGCTCAAATCGGATGTAGAGGTGATCCGAGAGCGTCTCAACCTCATCCAGGACGCGCCAGTTCCTTACTCGTGCGGCGAGGGCAGGGGTAGCGAACGAAAGGTCCACTATCGACCCTCCCTGCTGTCGCACACACGTGTTGGTGGAGCCCCTGTTTAGTAAACAGAGGCCCACCGAGGCCGCCCACTCCTCTACGACCTCGCCCCTAGCGTCCGTCCTGGGGGAACCCCACGCAATGGATTTTGCGTTGAAGTCCCCCAGCACTAGGACGTGCCCAGACGTTAGTCGCCGCATCGAGGTCTCCAAGCTATTGAGGAAAACCTCGAAGTCGCTCAAACTCCGGTTGGGGGAGAAATATATACCATATATGGTAATCCCCCCCCCACTCAGCAGCAACATATCCTGAGCCCTTGTCTCTTAACGACAAGGGCGGGGAATGAGCCGCCATGGAGCCGACGACTGCTACGGAGCCGTCGCGGTCACCCAACCAGTTTGGACGGGGAGGAACATAATAGGGCTCCGCGGCTACAGCAACACCAATCGACCACTGCGCCATGGTTTGCAGGAAGAGGTCCTGCGCCGCGGCACAGTGGTTCAGGTTCGTCTGGACAAGGAGGCTGGAGACCTGATCCATTAAAGAATCATCTCTACAGCCCCCTCCATAGGCGACGAGGTTGACGCACGAACTACGTCGGAGGCAGCCTGGGCCGACTGGCTAGCCTCTGACGTTTGCCGAAAACTGCGGCAAGGCTTGCAGCCCCCCTGTCCCATCTGGTGATTGGCAGGCCTATTGCCCGCCGCACACGTTGGGCAGTGAGGGGCGGCAGAGCACTCCGCTGCCTTGTGCCCCGGTCGACCGCAGCGGAAACACAATCCGCTGCAGTCGAAACAACTATCACACTTGATGCAAGTGTGTCCCGTAGCCAGGCATTTGAAGCACCTCATCGGTCTCGCCGCCAGAACTGTGACTCTGGCGTTCACGAAACCGACGAGGATCTTGCCGGCATCGCCCAAAATCTTGGCTGACGCTACGGGACAACTTAACCACGTCGCACCAAGGCCTCCTTGACCGGGACGGATGGTGCCAACCCTGATGCTGTCCACGCTGCACCCAGTTTTCTCCCGAATCGCAACGCGGACATCCTCAACCGTCACGGAGTCGTCCAGGCCCGAGATATGCAATTCCGCACATTTGGTGGGCCTGGCGATCTTTACACCATCCGTATCACGGAAATATACTCCGCAGCTTTTCGGCAAAGGTATCAGCCATCTTTATACCTTCAGCCCCAGGGAACTCTAAAACTCGAGCTCCTGTTTGGGCGAGGCGCATCTTGACACCTACAGTCCCAAATTGATTGGCGAGACTATCCCGAGCCTTCTTGAATTCGGCCGCAAAGCTGCGGAGTATATTTCCGTATCACGAAAATATACTCCGCAGCTTTTCGGCAAAGGTATCAGCCGTCTTTATACCTTCAACCCCAGGGAACTCTAAAACTCGAGCTCCTGTTTGGGCGAGGCGCATCTTGACACCTACAGTCCCAAATTGATTGGCGAGATTATCCCGAGCCTTCTTGAATACGGCCGCATAGGATAGCCCGCCATTTGCCGCCTCCGGTGACACAGTGATCACCACAGCCGCAGTCTTTGGCGTCTGTAGTTTACGCGGCTTCTTTTGGGTGGCCACTGCCACGGATGACGACTGTGGGGAAGAGGCTACTTTTTGCGTAGCCTTCTTACCCCGCTTTCGGGACTTCTTGACCGACCCGACTACCTGCCACCCATCATTTGAGGGGGCAGAAGTAAAGGGGCCAGATATAGGTGTCGGAGTGGGAAGCGGAGGGAACTCAGCTCTCGTCTGTGCTGTAACCTTTAGGCCAATCTTGGGAGCAGCCGTTTTTGCCACAGCCGCATTTGTCGCCACTTTTATCGCTTTAGCTGTCTTCGCAGCAGCAACAGGGGTGGACGTAAGTGTTGCCGCCGCATACGATACACGACCGCCCGCAACGGGAAGCGGAGCCGGAGGCGATGTCTTCGATCGGTTGATCTTCGCCCCATCCGCTGCGAGTGGCGGCCGAATTACGGGGGCTGGAGGTAGCCTCGCCTCAAGGCCCGCGAGACGTCCGTCCAACAGACGCCCCACTGTGTCAAGTACTTGACGCAGATGGGCATCAAAGACGTCACCAGAATCATGACTGTGGGCAAGTCGCTCTGAAACCCGGCCCTGTCGCTCAGGGTATTCCGTCTGGGCCCGAAAGTGAGCAAATTGAGTGCTCAGCTCAGCCACCTGGCCCGTCAGGTGGTCGTTAGCTGCCTGCAGGCGAGCTACATCCCCAATGAGGGTAGTAACAACCCCTGCAATGGTGGAGGAGGAGTCCTTAAGGGCCCTAACAAATGAACCCTTAAGGTTTGTAGATTTCGTGGCCACCTTGTTAATGATGGCCACAGCTACATTCGCCCTCTCCTGCAAAGACACCGGTGCCTGGGCTGCCAATTCTTCCACTGCCGGCGTCCAAATTTTTTGCAGGAGATCAGCCATTTCCTCCTCCACTACATATTCGCCCTCCACTCTGACGCGTCTGTAGGCTGCCGCCTTAGTGAATACGGAGCCTGAGGGAACCGAAACTGGAGTGCGTGATCTCCCTCTGCGGCTACTACCCACTTTGGGAGGCAGCCACTCCTGAGAAGTATCTCCTTCGTCGTCTGTGGAGCGTCCGCGTTTTCGGTTGTCCTGAATCTCCACCTCCATTGCTCCCAGCGTCTCAGTTGTAGCGCTAGAGTCACCTCTGTCTGTCGGAATAGCGGATCTCGAACGTAGTCGATCCGATCTTCTACGGCTCTCTGAAGCGAGACTAGCTTCTGAGAGCGAGACAGGCATCACACGTTCCGTCTCATTGGTCGAGAAGTCGTCCGTATTCCTGGACTTTCCCGTCTTATTTATGTCTTTCTTTTCTTCGTCTTTTTTATTAAAATTTTTGTTTATTTGCATATTCATAACTATTCCCACGCGTGGGGGAGAAATAAAAGTCGACCCGGGCAGAGATCCCCAATACCCGGGCAAGCGTAAGTTTGTACCCAACCGAGGGGTCCGCAGGTGCCTCAGCTGGGTGTGCGCTTGCGACTGAACTACCCATCAGCCATGCATCCCCTAGTCACGCAGCAGAACACGGGATTCGGGGTAATTTTTTATAGAGGTTTTCTTCCTCGCAGTCCAGGCGGCTAAGCCAAGACCCTCGCCCCCGATTGGAGTCGCGAGACGCCAACTCGGGACTACGATATGTCGACGGCAGCAGGGAGACTACGTCTCCTGATACCTGCTCGGTGGCAGTGTAAGTGCTCACCGAGCGAAAGAACTCCGACCCCAAATCGGGTCCCACCATCGTGATTTTTTACCGAGGTTTTCCTCCTCAATGCTCCGAAGAGCGAAGAATCAACAGAGGATTCGAAGACACGCCCGCTCTGTTGAACCAAGTCTCGGCCGAATTGCCGAAGAAAATGGCTTCCTCTTCATGCTAGAATATTAGCCGTTGGCAGTGATGAACAGCACCATCGCCAACGTTTCCAGGGTGCACCACGTGGAGGTTTTACATATACACCATCCCAGCATCAACCATTGAGTCACGGGCCGCCAGGCATGATCACCTCGCCTGGTCGGAGGATCCTCCCTTTGTGTTGGAGGGACGTGACACCCGTCCCTCCACAGTATATCGTGTCATAGATGTGTCGTGTCGTCCGCGTGGTAACAAATTAAGGCTACGGAGTGTCATCAGCCCTATTCATCACAAACTACTAAAAACTGAAACTAACCCTGTACCAACCCGCCTGGACCACATGGTACAGTATGCCAAAACTTTTTTTCTAAAGCGAGGTCCGTCTGCGGTCAGTGTGGTCGATTAGATTGTCAATCAGCATCCTACAGCGTGCTGTTAAACATAGAAACCTCCAAATCTGCACCTCTACCCTCTGTCCTCTTCCCGTATTCAATCTACCCCAGCTATGATTTTCAGGTCTTCAATATCCATAGTCTAATAATGTACTTCAAAGAAGTAATAGACAACGAACACATAGCAAGGACTAAATATATAACAAATTACTAAATATATGTATGTCATTTGTCACGCTTTATTTGGTTCATTTCCTGCACATAATAGACACGATATTTTGAGGATATCCGCTACCGCGATTATTATTAGATGACAGGACTTAAGCATATAGGTGGTTGTGAAAAAAAAAAAAGTTTTGGTAAATAACGACATATTCAAGTAGCTAGTTTTTTAACCATACTAATAAAGTAATTCAAATAAATTATTAATATACTTTTCGTTTAATTTAAAGCGTACAATTTCTTATAGTATGCACTAAATAAGAAACACGTTTATTTTCTTAATTTGACCACTGCAATAATAATTGAAAATAGTACCTACTGATGTATTTTTTATACTTAAATGTAAATTTGACTGCACGGTTGGCCTAGTGGTTTAAGCAGTGGGGTGCTGGGCTAGAAAACCTCCACGTGGTGCACCCTGGTAGCGTTGGCGACGGCACTGTTTCTTCCTGTGCCATTTGGAAGAGTACATCACCGTCAACGGCTAATATTCTAGCACGAAGAAAAGGAGGCCATTTTCTTCGGCCATTCGGAAGAGGCTTGGTCCAACAGAGCGGACATTTTTGTCGATTCCTCTGTTGGCTCTTCGCTCTTCAAAGTAATGAGAAGGAAAACCTTGATAAAAAATCATGATGGTGGGATCCTTTCATGGGTCGGCGTTTCTCCACTGTCAATGGTGGAGAAAGGAGAACGGGCTCGGTGTGTACTCACATTGCCGCCGAGCAGGCATTGAAAGATTTTATCTTCCTGCCACCGTTGTCACATCGTAATCCCGAAAGCAGTGTCGAGGTTATGTCTCGCGACACCCATCGGGGGCGAGGGTCTTGGCTCAGACGCCCGGACAGCGAGGAAGAAAAACTCTTTAAAAAGTTACCCCGAATCCCGTGTTCTGATGCGTGACCAGGAGATGCATGGCTGATGGGTAGTTCAGTCGTAAGCGCACTCCCAGCCGAGGCACCTGCGGACCCCTCGGTTGGGCACAAATTTACGCTTGCCCGGGTATTGGGGGATCTCTGCCCGAGTCGACCTTTAGTTCTCCCCCACTCGTGGGTCTAACATGGAAACCTCTAAAATTAAAATAACAAAAAATAAAAAGGAAGGAGAGGCCAAGAAAGGGAAAGTTCGGAAAACCAGAAGACTTCTCGTCTAACGAGGACGACGTCGTTTGGGAACCGAAAGACAGCGGAACAATTGTATTCCAGGTCCGCTATTTCGACAGATGGTGGCAACTCCAGTACGAATATGGACGTACTGGAGTCAACACAGATGGAGCCTTGCGAAAGCAGGAAACGTGGACGCTTCAGGGATGAAGCGAGTGACACGTCCCAGGAGATGGTCTACTACGCTTAACGCCTAAACTGATCTAACGCCTAAACGTATAGGTTACTAATTATATGTATTAGCAAATACTCGTACTTTGTCAAAACTTATTACACCGTCAACTGCTACTGCCTGTACGAAACATTTTGATCCATCCTAAGGTTGCCTGAAAGAGATTGCTTTTAGCAATAAGGCCGCTCTTTGTACACTATATATCTGACATGTATGTACTCTCTTGAAACTCTATAATACGGTGTACAAATAAATGACCACCATCGGACCAGCGAAGGAGCGCAACCGGAGTTTCTACGATACGTTGCTCGTCGTTAATTGTCACAATACGACGGCTTATGTCATAAAGAAATGAAAACTGAAAAATTTAGGATACTTTATTAGTTCCTAAATATGGACGGATTAAATATTCGCAATAAGAATGGTGACCACAACTTTTTGAATCTATTCATACTTTCCATTAAGCGTGTGTGTGTGTGTGTGTGTGTGTGTGTGTGTTTGTGTGTGTGTGTGTGTGCGTGTGCGTGTGCGTGTGCGTGTGCGTTTGCGTGTGCGTGTGCGTGTGCGTGTGCGTGTGCGTGTGCGTGTGCGTGTGCTTGTGCGTGTGCGTGTGCGTGTGTGTGTGTGTATGTGGTGAATTATGGTACTTGTACCTGTCTTACTTTACATGCTGTACTGTACTGTAGCAATTTAACTATTTTTTCATTTGGGAAGTTCGATTGATAAGTTGTTTTTTTCTGACACTCCGGCGAATTATAATAATAGTTATTTAGGTGGACAAAGTGTAGTTGCAGCCAACTGTTATAGGGCGAAGTGTGCTAGAAACAGTGTAGTACGTGTTGGTGATTAAATTATTACGTGTATTTCGTGTTTTTGGGCCTTATAGAAGTCTAAAAATCTGATAGATTTGAAACAATTATTTAGTGTACCCGCTTATAACTTGATACGAGAGACTTGTGCAAACGCGTAAGTGACGCCGTTTGCCGCGCACTTACGACCTTCTGGTCGCGACCACTAGATATCGTATTTCGGTGGGCCTTTGTTAGTGTGCAATTTAATTTAAAAATACTAGTAATTGAACCACAGTTATCGTACCGGAGCCTTTACTAGTGAACATTTTAATGATAAATAGATTTAAATAAAAAAAAATGTGTGCGTGTACTAGCGTACACTCGTAAGAAGTGAAACTTCTTTATGACGCTATTTTTCAAAAAAATAATTTAAACCCGTCCGAAGTCGATGCAATCGCCACCTGGATTTCAAAAATGTAACTACTCAAAACGGGCCACAAAATACATTGGAGACATTTACCAATCCCTACTCCGCTGGAGAAAGTATACTTCGAATCACGCGTGGTAAGGATAAGAAAAAGATGGCGCGTAACGAAAAAAATGTGACGCGTAACGAAAAAATGTTACACTAAATTTTTTTCCAACCCCGATAAAGAAGTTTCACTTCAAAAAATCCTACAAAAAATCGAATTGTAAGAAACTGAAGGAAACGCCGCAGACGGCTATATCATTCGTATTGCGTTACGCCGGTGCATAATTTGAGAAACTGCACGTGTGTACGTAAGCGCCGTCGCTGTGGTTGACGCTAATTTTATAAGATAATCGGGGAAAGAATTCAATCAACGAGAATTAAGCTTTATAATATCTGTTTAATATCTAATTAGCAGGAAAAAACAAGAAAGAAAAGAAGGTTAAATTAGTGATTGCATTGGATTAACTTAGTAATAATAATAATGCCCCTGAAAAGAACACCACCACAAACTTCGCTGCAGATCACTGAATCAGATAAAAAACATGGTTCAGCTCCGGCTGTAGATACAGGTAATGAAACTTCTAATATAAGCAGTAAACAACTTCCACGCAAGCGTCAACATGATGATGAATTGACTGTCTTCATGGCAGATATAAAGAAATCCATAACTACTCTATCTCAACAACAAGATTTTATGCGTGAAAGCATAAAAAGTATTCAAACTCAGAACAAAGATATCATAAGCTCAATGAAGTTTATTTCGAAGCAGTACGATGATATGAAAGATAAACTGCCAAAAATGGAGATTGAGAGAAAAACTAATTTAACCTACATCCAGGAACTGGAGCAGAAGATGGATAACATGGAAAGAATGCAGAAACAAGCTAGTATTGAAGTTCGAAATATGCCAATAAATAAAGAAGAAAACAAGCAGGATCTGATGGAACAAATGAAAAATGTCGGAGACACTATAAATGTTTGCATAGAAGAAACACAAATTCGGGACGACGGGAAAAATATTGAGATCGCTTAAGAAAGAACAAAGAAACAACAACAAGAACAAACAACCGAACAAAGAAGGACAAAAAACTTAACACTGGTGACCTGAAAATTAAGGGACCATCTAAACCTGTTTTTGTCTCAGAAATGCTTACTCAGTCTGCTAGAAGAATGTACTTCCTCGCCCACGAGCTCAGTAGGGACCAAGGTTACAAATACTGTTGGACTAACCACGGAAAGGTGTTCTTGCGGAAAGTGGAAGGTACACCCTGTCATCGCATTCTCACCGAAGATGATCTGAAAAAACTGCTCACTAACCAGGATAACTGACTATGCGTCTGCCAAAATCCCCAGTGTTTCTCGGGTAATACTTTTAAGTTTATAGTGTTGGACTTTTCAAATCGTGTCGTCATTTCATTTTTGCTATTTTTAGTTTTTGGGCTTGTGTTGTTGCTGAGTTTGCCTGTTACGGCATCCAATCTTTTATTGTATACATTTATACCAACAATGTTCCTCTTATTGCACCTTTTAGTATTTTTCCACGACACACACATTTCTATTAAGACAGACCTTGATTTTGTTTTCCACCTTATACGCAGGACAAGTTTGAGTATAAATGTGCCCATACAGTTGGTGAATCAAGCTAAGACTAAAAGATGCACATTCCTTTCTATAGGCATTTCTGTACAATTCATAGTGGTTACTCATATGTGGTATAATCACTTGACATTTGGTCGTACACAAATATTAATTATTTATAACTATAATGACCAATCAACCAATTAATTGCTAATATTTCAAACGATCTAGATTTTCTACTTGTATCCCCAGCAGTGGTATGTAATCCCGAAAATCTGATGACCCACATTGATTCCCCTGGGGAATCCATCACTTTTATGCACATGAACATCCGTAGCGTGTCCTGCAATTTTGACGCTTTTACAGTGTTGTTAGGAAGAATAACTTTTTCATGTGATGTTCTTGTACTCACTGAGTGTTCGATCAGTAAATTATTAACTGTTCCAGAAATACCTGGCTATTCGTCGTATATTTCAAACTACTATAACCACAACGACGGTTTTATCATCTACGTAAAAACAGAAATTGAACATAGTATTGTGATGGAGACCTGTATAAGGGACGCTAACAGCCTCATCTTGACACTTTCAAATTATATAGCAATATTGGCGATATATAGGTCTCCTTCATACAGAAATATAGACAATTTCTGTGACAGTCTGGAAAACTGGGGAACCTCGTTACACTCTGTAAGATCTTTTATAATGGTTGGAGATATAAACATTAATATAGCCCCCAATAGTAGTGATTCAAACCGTAACCAAACTAGCATCTTTCGGATTAATGCCTACGCATATACTTCCAACACGTATGGACAGTTGTCTTGATCATGTTTTTTTAAGATCAGATCATTTCGCTAAGACTTTTATTTTGGATTCCTTGATTACTGATCATGCACCCATAATATTTATGCTGGAACGTAAAATAAAAAGGAACCATGCCAAATCCACTCTGAGAAAGATAAATTATGATGGTTTGAGTCAGGATCTATTTAACACAGACTTTAGTCAAGTGTATACAACTGATAACGCAAATTTAGCCGCTAATATTTTTATTGCCACAGTCTCCAATGTAATTTTAGTTCACTCCAAAGTAGTTCATATGCCTCACCGTTTTCGTGCCGTTAAATCATGGTTAACGTCAGGACTCATTCGATGTAGCAGAAATCGTGATCAATTACACAGGAAAGCCAGATTAAACCCTAACAATGCTATACTTCAACTAACCTCCATCAAATACCGTAATTACTGTAATAATATCTTAAAAAATCTAAATCTTCAATATGAGCGGGATGAGTTCAAAAAATACAAACACAATCCTAAGGAAATGTTGAACACAGTAAACAAAATAACCAACCTTAGAAAACAAAAACTTCCTCCTACAGAATTATTAACTTTATCCAGAGATCCACAGGAGTCACTTAATTTTGTCAATGAATACTTTGCTGGAATTGGTAAGACTTTAGCTAATGAGATACTGTCAAAAAGACGCATCCGTTCAAATATCACGATAAAGGCCCCTCGTCCTTGACACCAAAAGACTCTATGGTTCTATTTGATACGGATCAGAGTGAGATTGAAAGTATAATAATGGATCTTAAAAATGACAGCGCTACTGGTGTAGATGATATTCCAACGCAAGTAATCAAAAGGTCAAAAAGATTCTTGATTCCGCCTCTGACTTATCTGTTCAATCCATGCTTTGCCACGGGAGTTTTTCCAGATATTCTTAAAAGAGCTCTTGTACACCCTATTTTCAAAAATGGACCCAAAAATGCTGCTGGCAGTTACAGACCCATCTCTGTATCAGTCCATTGGAGTTATTCTAATATTTTTGATACAGTTGCTGACAACTGTATCAAAAATATTGGAAAAACTCCTAAACACTAGGTTCATAAAATTTCTAAATAACACTCGTGTAATTGCTGAAAATCAGTACGGGTTTGTAAAAGGTAGATCTACTGAAGATGCTACCCTGAAACTTACTGAAACTGTTGTTAAGCATCTTGTTTGCGGTAATAAAGTGATGGGGGTTTTTATAGATTTATCGAAAACATTTGACACCATATCAGTCCCGCTGCTTTTGAATAGATTGGAAATAATCGGCATAAGAGGAATTACTTTGGAAATCTTTCGCGATTATCTTTCCAAACGTACACAGTATGTCAGGGTAGGAAGTCATGTAACTGACGATATTGATCTCTCTTTTGGCGTACCACAGGGTAGCGTCCTGGGTCCAACTCTCTTTGTAATATATATAATCAGTTTGTGCAAACTTTCATTGCCAAACTGCAGCATCCTTACATATGCAGACGATACAGCACTTAATGTGCACGGAACAGATTGGGCCCAGGCTAAACAACATGCCGAGGGGGCCTACAGGGAGATTAGGAGGTGGTTGGATGACAGCCTGTTAACACTAAACTTGGATAAGACCAAATATATAACCTTTACACCGCGACCAAATACACAACCACTCACTGATTTTTGCGTTAAAGCACATGACTGTGATAAATCTAACGGCGTTTGTGACTGTCCTGAACTTAGTTCTACCCATAGCATAAAATATCTTGGTCTAATTCTGGATAGACATCTTAACTGGTCATTACATGTTCAATCTGTAACAGCTTGAATCAGGCAACTAATACTTCTCTTTTATAAACTCAGGAAGTCTGCAGATCCTCCTACATTACTGTGTGTCTATCATGCACTTGTGCAATCTTTGCTACAGTATTGTATAGTCGCATGGGGCGCCACTTGTACCAGTACGTTACTTTCCTTGGAGCGTGCCCAGCGTGCAATCATAAAGGTGATTTTAAAAAAACCCCACATTACTCCATAGTATTCCACAACCCTCCTTTATCGCGAATGTTCTATTCTCACTGTACGCCAGATATTCATAATGAACACTATACTTCGTAAACATCAAACTCTGGCGTACTTTCCACAACTAAAACGCAACAAGACCAGAGTTTGCAGTATACCCCTACATAAGACCGCTCTAGCAGGGCGACGTTTTATAATAATTGGTTCACGTCTTTATAATATTGCGAATAAGGAGAACAATATTTATCAACACAGATTAAAGAAATGTAAAAGTGTCGTACGGGACTGGCTTCTGACCCTTGACTATTCTCACACAGAAAAAATAGTTCATAGCAGAGACTCAATATGATACCTATGTTTAAATTCACAGACAAACTCACAGGCACACACACATATACAAAAAAAACTACACACATACTCATACTTAAAACATACACACACGCGTGCACACGCACACATTCGTACTCATAGTTAAATTACTCTCACACAAGCACTCTAAACTCAGCCCTGGCAAACACGATTGTCCAATTATTTCTATTTAATTGTTTAATTTTTTTAATTTTAATTTTAATTTGGTTTTTCTATTACTTCTACATAACTTATTTTTATTATTATTGTTTTTATGATTTTGGTTTGGTGTACATTAATGTTGCTTTCCTAAAATACAAAGATCGAATCACTAAGTTGCAATATTTGTATTGTATAGATAATATAAAGTAGGTTCAATTGTTAGTTCCCAGTTGAAGGCGCTGGCAGCTATAGCACAGTTTCATACTATTATGGCTGCCGACGTTAATATGGATTGTAAGGATTTGTTGCAATTGTTAGCTTAATACCTTTGTAATAGCTCTATGAAGGAGTGAATAAATGAACTTATTATTATTCTCTTTATTACATATAAATACACATATTGATTACATTCTTAAATATATAAAAAAATAAAAAATACATATTTAAAAATATAAAAAATAGTAGACTGCCGACATCGGGTACCGTGTCAAGGAGGACTGCCTTCTGCATCAGACCCTTTTTTTTTTTTTTTTTTTTTTTTTAACGTGTGGAAACCCCCTCGAGCCGTCACCCCACCGGGGTTTACGGCGGGGTGGTGTGTCGGAATCGGACCGACTAAAACCACACGGTGTGCCGCTCTGCATCAGACCCTTGATCCAACCTTCTAACGTGAGCCTCTTAAGGTGTTATCACTTATTATTATTATTCTCTTTATTTCGTGATATACACATATTTGTTACATTTTTAAATATATATAAAATACAAAAAATACACATTTAAAAATATAAAAAATAGTAGTAGACCACCGACATCGGGTACAGGGACCAAGACACCGGTGGTTAGGGCTCCAAAGACAGGAACCTCCTCACAATACGGGCCGTGTCAAGGAGGACTGCCTTCTGCATCAGACCCTTGATCCAACCTTCTAACGTGAGCCTCTTAAGGTGTTGGTCGAGGCTCTTCGCTATCAATCCATGAGCAGATATGATTATCGGAACAATAATCACCGAATCCACATTCCACATGTCGGCAATCTCGTGAGACAGATCCAAATACTTCAATTGTTTTTCTTTTTCAACTTTCACGAGATTTTCGTCATGAGGAACGGCGATATCGACAATCATTGCGCGGCGCTCTAATCGATCTATCACCACAATATCAGGCTTATTGGCGACAATAGTCCTATCTGTGATAATAGATCGATCCCAATATAACGTAGCACGACCATTCTCGAGAACTGGGTCGGGCACATACCTGTTGTAAGGCACTTCAAAATTGACAAGTTGGTATTTAAGGGCAAGTTGTTGGTGTACAATCCTGGCTACTTGATTATGCCTGTGCAAATACTCACCATTAGCAAGACGAGAACAACCAGAAATAATATGCCTAATAGATTCTCCAGGACGGTGGCACGCCCGACAAATGTCAACCGTACTATCTTTCAGGATATATTTCCGGTAGTTATTCGTCATGATAACTTCGTCCATAATTGCACAAACAAAACCTTCGGTTTCTCCGAAGAGATCACCATACCGTAGCCAAGACGTCGATGCTTTAAAGTCTATATCAGACCCGTGTAGGGCCCGATAAAATCGACCATGAAGTTCTTTACCCTTCCATACTTCCTTGCGATCAGTAGTACTAAGTACTACAGGTTTGCGCCAATTCTCTTTAGCCAGAGCGAGCGGGGTAAAACCAGTATCCACTGCAACTACATTACGATGCACTCCCACATTAGTCTGTAGAAAATATTCTCTGAGATTGTATATCTCGCGATTGTGTAGAGTCTTGATATTTAATAGACCACGACCTCCAAACTTTCGCAGAATATACAATCTCATAACCGACGAACGTGGATGGTGCATGCGGAATGCAGTCAGCAATGTACGGACTCTCCTGTCTATATCTACAGGACCATTAGCCAACAGGTACGTCGTAATCGTAAGAGTCTGGCGACATGTTGGATAGATTATAAGAAGGCTTATGACTCAGTTCCACACACATGGCTTTTGAAAGTGCTAGAGTTATATAAAATTGATGCAACTCTGTGCACTTTCTTAAAGTCGTGTATGAGTCAATGGAGCACAACACTTCGCTATCCAGGATGTCGGCAGGCTGCGATAAACGACGTACTTATAAAGATCGAGCGAGGTATATTTCAAGGTGACAGTCTGAGTCCCTTGTGGTTTTGTGTAGCTTTGAACCCTCTCAGTACTCTGTTAGAGGGTTCAGGGTTAGGCTATCGGTTGCAGAAAGATGATCAAGTTATATCTCACCTTCTTTATATGGATGATTTGAAATTACTGGCCTCCACAAAATTACAATTGATGGCGTTATTAAAGGTCGCTGAAAACTTTAGTAATTCTATCAAAATGGAATTTGGTGTAGACAAGTGTGCAGTCATGTATGTAAAGAAGGGCGTGATTGTAGAATCTGAAGGAATAGAACTTTCAGATTCAACAAAACTCAGATCTCTGTCTGCCACCGAAACTTACAAGTATCTAGGTTTTTCACAGTCCTTGGGAATATCAGAATCTGGCGTGAAACAAATGTTACAGGAACGTTTCTTTGGTCGCCTAAAAAAAGTACTTAAAAGTCTTTTATCGGGCGGTAACAAGGTGCGAGCCTATAACAGTTGGGTCATGCCGGTTCTGATGTATTCCTTTGGTGTACTTAGATGGACTCAGACCGAATTAGATGCCCTTGACAGGAGAGTCCGTACATTGCTGACTGCATTCCGTATGCACCATCCACGTTCATCGGTTATGAGATTGTATATTCCGCGAAAGTTTGGAGGTCGTGGTCTATTAAATATCAAGACTCTACACAATCGCGAGATATACAATCTCAGAGAATATTTTCTACAGACTAATGTGGGAGTGCATCGTAATGTAGTTGCAGTGGATACTGGTTTTACCCCGCTCGCTCTGGCTAAAGAGAATTGGCGCAAACCTGTAGTACTTAGTACTACTGATCGCAAGAAAGTATGGAAGGGTAAAGAACTTCATGGTCGATTTTATCGGGCCCTACACGGGTCTGATATAGACTTTAAAGCGTCGACGTCTTGGCTACGGTATGGTGATCTCTTCGGAGGGGTGCTGGGCTAGAAAACCTCCACGTGGTGCACCCTGGTAACGTTGGCGACGGCACTGTTTCTTCCTGTGCCATTTGGAAGAGGACACCACGCCAACGGCTGATATTCTAGCACGAAGAAGAGGAGGCCATTTTCTTCGGCCATTCGGCTGAGGCTTGGTCCAACAGAGCGGGCATTTTTGTCGATTCCTCTGTTGGCTCTTCGCTCTTTGGAGCAATGAGGAGGAAAACCTCGATAAAAAATCATTAGGGTGGGACCCTTTCATGGGTCGGTGTTTCTCCACTGTCAATGGTGGAGAAAGGAGAACGGGCTCGGTGTGTACTCACACTGCCGCCGAGCAGGCATTGGAAGATTTAATCTTCCTGCCACTGTTGTCACATCGTAATCCCGAAAGGAGTGTCGTGGTTATGTTTCGCGACACCAATCGGGGGCGAGGGTCTTGGCTTAGCCGCCCGGACCGCGAGGAAGAAAACCTCTTTAAAAAATTACCCCGAATCCCGTGTTCTGGTGCGTGACCAGGGGATGCATGGCTGATGGGCAGTTCAGTCGTAAGCGCACTCCCAGCCGAGGCACTTGCGGACCCCTCGGTTGGGCATAAATTTACGCTTGCCCGGGTATTGGGGATCTCTGCCCGGGTCGACCTTTGTTCTCCCCATCTCGTGGGTTCAAATATGGAATCAATCATTATTAATAAAAACAAAAATACAGACGAAAAGAAGGTGAAGATAAACAGAGGGGAAAAGAGTACAAGAACGGAAGTCTTCTCTTCCAACGAAGAGGAGACATTGATTAGCACGCCTATCTCGGTGGGGCTCCCAGAAGTCATTATGGCTGCTGGGAGCCGTAGAACATCGGAACGATTACGTTCCAGATCCGTCGCGGGTGGTAGCTCTAGTGCGAGGGAGGACGCACTGGAGTTTATGGAAACGGTACTATGCGACAGCCGAAAACGCGGACGCGACAGGGACGAGGAGAGCGACACATCCCAGGAGATGTTGCCTCCTAAGGTTCCAAGTAGTCGCAGAGGGAGGCCACGAACCCCGGTCTCGGCCTCGGCAGGCTCCGTTTTCTGCAAGGCGGAAGCCTGTAGACGAGTCAGGGCAGACGGCGAAACACTGGCGGAAGAGGAGATTGCAGATCTCCTGCTGAAAATTAAGGAGCCGATCGTGGGGGATTCAGTTCCCCAAACACCGTCGTCCATGCAGGAGAGAGCGAATGCGGCGGTGGCCATTATTCACAAAGTGGCCACCAAGTCGAGTAATCTTAAGGGCTCTTTTGTAAGAGCCCTTAAAGACTCCTCTTCCGCTATTGCGGGGGTCGTCGATACTCTCATCGGGGACGTGTCTCGTCTGCAGGCGGCCAACGATCGCCTGACGGGGCAAGTGGCTGAGCTCAGCGCTCAGTTCGCCCAATTCCGGGCGCATCGTCCTACTGTAGATCTGGTCCCGTCCGCGTCTCAGCCTGCTCCCTCTTCCAACCTCGGTGGTATTCCAGATGCCCATCTGCGCCAAATTACGGATGCAGTATGGCTCATGATGGACGGGCGTCTGGCTGGCCTGGAGGCGAGGCTGCCACCGGCCCCCGTTGTCCGCCCGCCGCTTGCGGCGCATAAGCCGAAGGCCGCATTGGCACCGTCAGCGCTTCCCGTTGTGGGCGGTCGCGTGACCTATGCGGCGGCGGCGTCGGTATCTGCTGCTCCCGCAATAGCTTCGGGGCCACGACGGGTGGCGAAGGTAGCGACCAAGACGCCTGCACCGAGGTTAGGGACCAAAACAGCGGCAAAGGCTGGAGCGGATTTCCCTCCGCTCCCCACTCCAACCGCTGTACCTGGCACCACCACATCTACCCCCTCCACATCTGCCCTATCCAAAGATGGTTGGCAGGTAGTCGGCGGGGATAAGTCCCGAAAGCGGGGTAAAAAGGCAGCTCAAAAAGCAGCCTCTACCCCGCAGTCGCCATCGGTGGCAGTGGCCACTACGAAGAAGCCACGTAAGCTGCAAGTGCCCAAAACCGCGGCGGTGGTGGTCACCGTGTCACCGGAAGCGGCTAGCAGCGGACTGTCCTACGCGGCCATATTCCAGAGGGCCCGGGCTAGTCTGGCCAGTGACATCGGGACGGTAGGAGTCAGGCTGCGCCTTGCTCAGACAGGAGCTCGAGTGCTCGAGTTCCCTGGAGCTGAAGGCGCAAAAACGGCAGATGCCTTTGCCGAGAAATTGCGAGGCATATTTGCGGCCACGGATGGTGTGAAGGTCGCCAGACCTACCAAGTGTGCAGAGTTGCGCATTTCGGGTCTGGACGACTCTATAACGACCGAGGATATCCGCGTTGCAGTAAGAGAGAAGACGGGGTGCAACGCGGAAAACATTAGGGTCGGCACCATCCGCCCCGGTCCAGGAGGGCTTGGCGCAGTGTGGGTCAGCTGTCCCGTAGCGTCGGCCAAAATTTTGGGCGACGCCGGTAGACTGCTCATCGGTTTCGTGAGCGCTAGGATCACAGTCCTGGCGGCGAGACCGATGAGGTGTTTTAAATGTCTGGCATCGGGACACACACGCGCCAAGTGCGTGAGTTGTTTTGACTGCAGCGGACTATGCTTCCGCTGCGGTCGACCGGGGCACAAGGCGGCAGAGTGCTCTGCCGCCCCACACTGCCCAGCGTGTGCGGCGGGTAACAAGCCCGCCGATCATCAGATTGGACAGGGGGGCTGCAAGCCTTCACGCACATCTCGGCAAGTGTCGGGGGCTAGCCAGTCGACCCAGGCTGCCTCTGACGTCGTTTCTGCGTCGACATCATCGCCCATGGAGGAGGTTGTAGAGACGGTTCAGTAATGGACCAAGTCTCCAACTTCCTTGTCCAGACGAACCTCAACCACTGTGCCGCGGCGCAGGACCTTTTCCTGCAAACCATGGCACAGTGGTCTATCGGTGTTGCCGTAGCCGCGGAACCCTATTACGTTCCTCCCCGTCCAAACTGGTTGGGTGACCGGGACGGTTCCGTGGCAGTCGTCGGCTCCACGGCGGCTCATTCCCCGCCCTTGTCGCTAAGGGACAAGGGTACTGGATATGTTGCTGCCGAGTGGGGGGGGATCACCGTATATGGTGTTTACTTCTCCCCCAACCGGAGTTTGAGCGACTTCGAGGTTTTCCTTAACAACTTGGAAACCTCGATGCGGCGTCTAACGTCTGGGCACGTCTTAGTGCTGGGGGACTTCAACGCGAAGTCCATTGCGTGGGGTTCCCCCAGGACGGACGCCAGGGGCGAGGCCGTAGAGGAGTGGGCGGCCTCGGTGGGCCTCTGTTTATTGAACAGGGGCTCCACCAACACGTGCGTGCGACAGCAGGGAGGGTCGATAGTGGACCTTTCGTTCGCTACCCCTGCCCTCGCCGCACGAGTAAGGAACTGGTGTGTCCTGGAAGAGGTTGAGACGCTCTCGGATCACCTCTACATTCGATTTGAGCTCTCCCGTACCCAGGACCCCAGTAGGGGTCACGCGGCGCGGCGTTCTTCTCACTTTCCGCGGTGGGCTGTAGCCAAACTGAATAGGGACCTACTAGAGGAGGCAGCCATTATTCACTCTTGGCTGTCTCCGCAGGCTCCGGCCGAGGAGGTCGACATGGGGGCTGGTCGTTTCCGCGATGCGATTACGCAGATTTGCGATGCGGCCATGCCCCGCATCCGAGGTTGTCGGCCTCCACGGAAGGAGGTTTACTGGTGGTCCCAGGAGTTGGCGGACCTCCGCGCGGCCTGTACTCGTGCCCGGAGGTCCTACACCCGTAGTCGGCGGCGACACCGTGAAGATGGTGAGGAGGACCAGCTTCATGAGGAGTACCGAGAGGCGCGGAAAACTCTGAAGCTGGCCATCAGCCGCGCCAAAGAAATTAAGCGAAAGGAAATGCTGGAGGGTCTAGATCGTGACCCCTGGGGTCGCCCTTATCGTGCGGCGCGACAAAAGCTCCGCACATCGGGCCCCCCCCTTACAAAGACCCTCCAGCCCAGCTTCCTGCGGGAAGTGGTCGAGGGCCTTTTCCCGCAACGGGTGGAGCACACACCCCCGTCGATGGCCTTCACGGTCGGAGACGACGGGTCGAACGAGGACAGTGTTCCGCCCGTCAGGGAATCGGAGGTAGGGGCGGTTGTTCTACGGATCCGCCTTAAGAACACCGCCCCCGGGCCAGACGGGATACCTGCCCGAGTATTGGCACGAACCCTCGACCACATGTCGGACCGCCTCAGGGAGGTCTTGGACGCTAGCTTGTCGTCTAGACGCTTCCCTGAGTGCTGGAAAAGCGGGAAGCTGGTCCTATTGAGGAAGCCGGGACGGCCCGCCGAATCGGTAGCGGCCTATAGGCCCATCGTGTTGCTGGACGAGGCGGGTAAACTGTTTGAGAGGATACTCTCTGCCCGCATCGTCCGGCACCTCTGCGAGGTGGGCCCCGATCTGTCGGACGCCCAATTTGGTTTTCGGGCGGGGCGTTCGACGGTCGATGCCGTGTTGCGCCTGAGGGCCGTTACCGAAGAGGCGGTGAGCTGTGGCGGCGTGCTGTTGGCGGTGTCGTTGGACATCGCCAACGCATTTAATAGTCTGCCATTTGGCTGCATCAGGGAAGCACTCCACTACCACGGGGTGCCAGAGTACCTGAGGCGGCTTGTGGCAGACTATCTTGAGGAGCGTACCGTCGTGTACGAGGACCGAGATGGTATTCTGAGGCGGCGGCCCATGTCGTGCGGTGTTCCACAGGGGTCCGTCCTCGGACCACTCCTGTGGAATATGGGATACGACTGGGCCCTTCGAGGTCGTCTTCCCCCCGGGCTAGGCGTAATTTGTTACGCCGATGACACATTGGTCACGGCCCGGGGGGCGAACTTTCAAGAGGCGGCGCGCCTGGCCACCGTGGGAGTTTCTTTGGTGGTCGGGCGCATTGAGGCGCTGGGTTTACGGGTGGCCCTAGATAAGACGGAAGCCCTTTTGTTTCATGGGCCCCGTCGTGGTCCACCCCCCGGTGCCTCTATCGTTGTCAATTCGGTCCTCGTACCGATTAAGGCCCAGATGAAGTATCTGGGCCTGATCCTCGACGGCAGGTGGCTCTTCGACGAGCACTTCCGACAGCTTACTCCAAAGCTGGTCGGCGCTGCTTCTGCTCTTGGGCGACTTTTGCCCAATTTGGGTGGAGCTAGCGTCGCGACGAGACGGCTATACACGGGGGTTGTTCGGTCAATGGCGCTGTATGGTGCACCGGTGTGGGCGGCGGCTCTAACCGCCCAGAATAGGGCTCGCCTCTGGCGCCCTCAGAGGATATTGGCGGTTAGAGCCATACGCGGTTACCGCACCGTATCGACGGAGGCGGCGTGCGCCCTGGCCGGAACTCCCCCGTGGGATTTGGAGGCGGAAGTGCTCGCCGAAGTTTATCGGCGGACGGCTGACTTCCGGGCGGGTAGCGGCATACGGCCCCCGCCCGAAGAGATACGCGAGTGGCGAGAGGCCGCTCGTCGAGCCACGATGGCTCGTTGGTCGTCCCGCCTGGAGGCTCCACGTGCTGGCTTTGCCGCTGTGGAGGCTCTCCAACCGGTCATCGCCGAGTGGGCAGGGCGGCAGCACGGGACCCTTTCCTTCCGACTGACGCAGGTCCTTTCCGGGCACGGTTGCTTCGGGAAGTATCTGCACTCGGTCGCCAGGAGGGAATTGAGTCCCGCCTGTCACCACTGCGACTGCAGTGAGGACTCGGCTCAACACACGCTAGCGGTTTGTTCCGCCTGGGCGGCGCAGCGTGGGGTCCTCACTGCAGTTATTGGAGGAGATCTCTCGCTACCGGCCGTCATACGCTCCATGGCCGGTAGCGACAGTTGTTTTACCGCGGTCGCAACCTTCTGCGAAGACGTAATTTCGCGGAAGGAGGCGGCGGAGAAGGCCCGGGAGGACGATATCCACTCGGACCCAATTCGCCGCCGGCGAGCCGGGCGGCGGAGGCGCGCATACCAGCGCCTCATGCCGCCTTGAGTGTGGCTGCGGGTGGACGGGACGGGTTTTCCCCTCCATCCGCTACAATGGCCAGCCGCGAGGAGGCGACGTCTGCGTGTGCCGTGCGTCGCCTGAAATAGAGAGTTTATCCGCAGATGGTGCCCGAGGTGGCGGGCAGGCGCTAGGAGGGATCTGGATGTCGTAATAGCAGCGGTTCCTGGATCCCTCCTGTCTCAGGCGCAGAGTGGCACACCGTGTGGTTTTAGTCGGTCCGATTCCGACACACCACCCCGCCGTAAACCCCGGTGGGGTGACGGCCCGAGGGGGTTCCCACACGTTAAAAAAAAAAAAAAAAAAAAAAAAAAAAAAAAAATGGTGATCTCTTCGGAGAAACCGAAGGTTTTGTTTGTGCAACTATGGACGAAGTTATCATGACGAATAACTACCGGAAATATATCCTGAAAGATAGTACGGTTGACATTTGTCGGGCGTGCCACCGTCCTGGAGAATCTATTAGGCATATTATTTCTGGTTGTTCTCGTCTTGCTAATGGTGAGTATTTGCACAGGCACAATCAAGTAGCCAGGATTGTACACCAACAACTTGCCCTTAAATACCAACCTGTCAATTTTGAAGTGCCTTACTACAGGTATGTGCCCGACCCAGTTCTCGAGAACGGTCGTGCTACGTTATATTGGGATCGATCTATTATCACAGATAGGACTATTGTTGCCAATAAGCCTGATATTGTGGTGATAGATCGATTAGAGCGCCGCGCAATGATTGTCGATATCGCCGTTCCTCATGACGAGAATCTTGTGAAAGTTGAAAAAGAAAAACAATTAAAGTATTTGGATCTGTCTCACGAGATTGCCGACATGTGGAATGTGGATTCGATGATCATTGTTCCGATAATCATATCTGTTCACGGATTGATAGCCAAGAGCCTCGACCAACACCTTAAGAGGCTCACGTTAGAAGGTTGGATCAAGGGTCTGATGCAGAAGGCAGTCCTCCTTGACACGGCCCGTATTGTGAGGAGGTTCCTGTCTCTGGAGCCCTAACCACCGGTATCTTGGTCCCTGTACCCGATGTCGGTGGTCTACTATTTTTTATATTTTTAAATATGTATTTTTTATTTTTTATATATTTAAAAATGTAATCAATATGTGTATTTATACGTAATAAAGAGAATAATAATAATATTTATTCTCAGGAAAATTGTTTACAAAAGCTCTTATTTATAAATAGGTACAGGCTAGACAACAGGGACCATCACCCATCCGAGAGAAAACATGAAAAACATACGTACATAAATTCAGTAGTATTAAAGTATTAGTATTTAAGTTATAAGTATATATAATCATCTCAAAGAAAGGTAACCGTACCCTATTGTAGAACTAAAAAACTACGAACAGCATCCACTCCCGAACTAGGTGAAACCTGTGTTTCAGCATATGGCGCCACTCCCCTTAGAGTTTATTACAAAAACTAGTCTATTTAAAAAAATCAGTAAAATAAACATCACAAAGCTAAACAGTACAAAGTAAGTTTTGTGTAAGTGATCCTCTCTTTGTGAATTGTGAGTGTGTACGTGTGTGAGTGTGAGAGGGTGTGTTAACGATTTTTTAAAAAAAAGAAAAATATGTTAATATTCAATTATGGTTTCCTGAAAAAGTATTTCATAATGTACACCGATGAAGTCACTATCTCGGTACCGTCAAAAGATTTTCCGTTTCTCGATAGTCCAGGCTTTGCAGCCAGGATGTAACTTTCTTTTTACAATCATTTCTATTTAAGCTATAGATCGAAATTAGCCCATATACTTTATTAAAAATGTACGGACCCAGGAAACAGTAGAATCGCCCGATAAACGACGTGCGAAAAGATTTCCTCGTATCACAGACTCTGCTTCTGAGACGGCTTATATCTTTATAAGGATCATAAGGGAGCTCATCATACTGCTTCATAATTATATTTAGTAGGAATATTTGTCTAACGGTAAGAACTTCACATTCTTCATACAGTTGTTTGGTTGGGAATAAAATGGGTCGAAAAATACTAACTTTTAGAATGGCACGTTGAGCGATTTCTACTTGTTTAAGAGTACTAGCTAATGCTCCACCCCAGGATACTATACAGTATGAAAACAATGACTGACACAGGGCTAAGTATGACTGCCTAATGAGTGTACGCGTAGCAACGTTTCTAAGACTCTTAAACACATAAACGAGTTTACGAACCCTACCACTCAGCAAGTCAACGTGCTTTGTAAAGTTTAAATGACTATCTAAAGTTATTCCCAGATATTTAATATGGTCAGTTCTCTCCAAGTAACGGCATGTGCACTTATCTCTGTCAAAAAGCTTGCAATTGTGTGCAACTAAATTTAAGTTATTCAAAGCCCCCTGAATGTTCCGAATTGAGAAAGTCATATATTTGGTTTTTTTACTATTGAGAGTCAAAAAATTACTACTCAGCCACTGAGCAACTCTATTGAAAGTAGTTTGGGCTGCAATAAATACCTGCTGCCAAGAACTCGCAGAAAGCAAAATCACGGTATCGTCAGCATAGGAAATCAATTTACTACTTGGAGGGCAGATCAAAGATAAATCATTTATGTATAAAAGGAATAAAGTTGGTCCGAGTACACTTCCCTGGGGAACGCCATAAGTCACAAGCAAGTCATCACTCATATATCCCTCGATATCAGTGATTTGGTAGCGACCAGAGAGATAACTCTCAAGTAAACTTAATTGGGTGCTTCTTATTCCTATTGCTTCGAGTTTTTGCAGCAAGAGTGGGACAGACACCGTGTCAAATGCCTTCGCCAGATCCAAGAAGATAGCAATGCATTTATTACCATCGTCTAAATTAGTTGCTATGAAGTCAGTGACAGCATGCACGGCATCTGATGTTGATCTAGCTTTCCGAAAGCCAAACTGGTTGTCGGACAAGACGCCATAATTTTCTAAGTATGTTATCAATCTAGAATTTATCAACTTTTCGAGGACTTTTGACATGGAAGGTAATAATGAGATGGGCCTATAGTTTGAGACACGGTCTCTATCACCACCTTTATAAATTGGGACAACCACAGATCTCTTTAGGTCATCAGGAAAGACTCCGACATGGAAGCACAAATTAAATATATAGGTCAGTGGAGGAACGAGTATATGTCTAAAATCCTTCAGAAACCTGTTCGATACCCCATCCCAGCCAACCGCACAATCATTCTTTAGACTCAAGATTATGCTACTTACTTCATTCATGTCAGTATCAATCAGTACGAACGAATTGGATTGGTTTGGATAAGAAAAGATGCCATCGTTATTATGACACCCTCTATACCTTATTAAATCTTCAGCCAGCTTTTGTCCAACACTCACAAAATATTGATTTACTTGTTTAGCTGAATCTGCCGGAGTTGAAGCAAGCTTAAGCAGCTCTTTTGCACTTGTTTTTGGTTTGATGGTGTGAGTTATGTTTTTGATCGCCTGCCATATTTTTTTACTGTCTTTACCAGCGTCTTCCATCTGTTGCTTCTCAAAGGCAAGTTTCACCTTCCTCAAAAGAGAGTTGCAAAAGTTTCTGTAGCGAGTATAGGTAACCTTAAGCACCTCATTTGCTGGATTATCTCTCAACCTTTTATGCAGCCGATCCCGATTTCTTAAGCAGCGAAGGAGGCCGGGCGTGATCCAAGGCTTAATAATTCTTTTGCGACCTGCTAGCGATATGAGTTGAGTATTTTGATTTATAGCTGAGGTCACAGATTCAATTAAGGAGTGCATGGAAACATTGGGGTCGCTTGATTTATAGATGTGATCAAAATTAAGGGTATTAAGGTCTTTTTTAAGTTTATCGTAATTAGTTTTTTTAATGGTAGACTTAGAATAACTACGACATGTTTTATTAGTGTATAGGTATAGTAAAATTGACTTATGATCCGTTATAGTTGTCTGAAGAACCACAGTGGTAGCAGCTTTTTCAGTTTTCAAGAGTGCATGGTCAATACAAGTGCCGCTTGCGTCACGTGTCACAAAAAAGTGAGTTGGTAGAAGACAATGATAGGCGGCAACATTTAAGTACTGATCATAATTTCTGTAAGGTTTACCAGAATTAATTGAAATATTGATATCTCCCATGACAGCCACATGCTTAAAACCACTCAACTATCCCAGGTTAGCGTCCAGTGAGTCAAGAAACCGATGTATGTTGGTATATGATGGTGAGCGATATACCGCTAAAATGGCCGTATCTGACCCAATTTTAACAAGCAGACAATTTGAGTCGTCAAACAGTGGTTCCTCGACAATGTAAGAATAAATATTATTATATCCATATTATTATTATTATTAAAATTTGTTATGGCATTTTATATTACATCTATATCTAAATGCGTGCACAGATTATTAAAAGTAGCCTTAGTACGTTATTCATGGTACATTAGTTATTTGTCGATAAGTTATTTTCTATAGGTAGTAGAGCCAAGCTGATTTCAGCACGAACGGGCCCGTTCGACCGAGCCAGTACTATCCTCCCACAGAAGACGAACCTAAAGCGACATTGATGCAGGGGTGACAATTGTCGTAGTAAGTGTGTGAGCATTACAACGATACAATGACTCATGCCTTTTACGTCCCCAAGCGGAGCGTGGAACACGTAAAGATGGACACTATTAGTGAAAGACTATCTTAACAGGTTACATATTTATCTAAATTTTAATGCCTTTATTGATATTTAGTCGTCCTGTTTTATCTGTAATCAATCTAGGTCTAGTTCACAAAAAATACTACGCAGATTGCATACTTAGGTATAATAAAGGTGTGGAATATATAGAATTATTCACATAAATATACAATATTTATATCTTTATACACTTCACATGCATTGTATACTCATAAGTGCTGCGGTAACACATCTATATAATTTATGCCAAGGGATATAATAAGATGTCATAAAATAATTATAAATATTAATATTTTTCAGACATCTGACACACAACGTCATCTAGTTTCAAAGCTAGAGTAACTGATAGAATACTTATATGCTTTATTTTGAAAATACGTAAGTACATGTTATACATAATAGATATTCAAACCCCCAAACCAATATTTGCAGATTATGCAAACATTTGGTCAAACAGCATAACAGTCGCATATGCTACTAGTGTACCACCGAGGTAGTCAATAAAAATTATGAAAAAGTAATTCTTAACGTATGATTGGAATTAAAATCATGGTATGAGAACGATTTAGTAATACAATTTACGCTTGATTTAGTCATAAAATTAACTAACTAAGCTACTTATGACTACCTTACTAGACTAATCTTGAGATGATTATAAAATTGGTTGTTCATGATCGACTTGATTCCGGGTCGCTGACCGGAATAATTGATTTTTTTTAACTTCTATTTTTATTTTGGTTGTCAATTTTTGTAATTAACATAGTTCTTTGGTTTCACTAGGATTCAAACTATAAGAGTTTATAGAATTATTTTTTGTTTGAATTTTGGATATAGCACAGTACCTATCTCTATGTTAGAATTACTTAATTTCTTGAGAGTCGACTATAGTTATACGGTTTTCAATGCATTTTAGATTCAAATCTAGTAGTTGTTAATCAGAAGCAATATTGAGATATTTATGAAAATCTACGTATGTAAATGAGATTTTACAACAATTTGCGAATTGTAATGAAAAGAAATAGTAGATATTCTGTAAATAGTAGGCAGATAGTATAAAATTACTTAAATGATCGTTTATTGTTAAGAAATTTAAATATAGGATTAAAAATGTTAAAAGGTTTGAACAAAAAAGGAAAAAAAAACTCAAAAATAATTATTAGCTCAATGTACAATGTTTAAAAATAAAATAAGGATTTTGTATTTACATAATATAATGAAATACAATAAAATATAAAAAAATCAGTACAAGTATTAAAAAATATCAACCAATTGTTAAAAAATAGATCAAAGCTTTTTTTAACAATTGTCATAAAAATATTAATTATCTAACGTCTAAACAGTCGTTCATAAATTAAATGGGTTTAATTAAAAGTTGATCGCAGAATATAGACAAAAATTTATTTACATTTAAATCTGTCCGCACAGTAGTCGGTACACTTACTAACTAAATAATCATCACTCGTTATTGACAAAAAAATTAATACACAGTACAAATATCCACTACCACAGATAAAATCTTCAGAAATTGTACCTATACAACTTAACACAGATACTCTTTTTTTTTTCTTTAGCAAACTTCGGTATATTTTGGTCTACTTAAACTTTAAATTTATAATTATTTGCACAAAATTAAAAATAGGTGATAAAACCAAATAGTGATGTTTATTTAAGCCTTGTGAGTTCACCACCTTTTTGATATTTCTTGTGTAAATTTTAAATATATAAATAATTGATTTCGGTTTATGGTTCTAAGTTTAAATAAAATTAAGTTCTAATATTTTAAATTAAGTAAAGAAATTTAAGATAATCAAAATTTTGAAATAATTATGTTGGCTACGGAATGTAAGGGTGCGGTGGCAAATAATTTGCGATAATTTTTTTTCAGCCATCGTGTTAAACACAAGGAATGATCTCGTTAGTTCATTGTGGCTTCGGTTATTCATGCAAAACAACTGCGGGATAGGCTTAATGAAGTACTGCTATGATCACGGGTTACGGTCACGAGATATTCGAGGCGGTCGAGGTATTGAAGGTAGACACCCCTCTCAGGTCATCGACAAAAATGATGGGTCTAATTCCGACAACTAAGCTGTTGTCCATTTGTCAATCCTACGTTTTGACGGTTCTTTGAACGAATGGACAGGTTTCATTGAAAATTTGACAGTTTAGTGTATCATTGTGCGGAAATAAACAATACGTTTAGTGCATGATCATTTTATTGTTCATAGATCATTGTTCATAGAGTATTTAGATCTAACAGTAACAAACCATCCACTCACGTGAGTTTTTGGAGGTATCAAAACAAACGAAGGATTGCGTACACTCATGTCGTAACAATTATGAATGATTCCGAACTGTCCATAGAACGTAGGCTGAGGAAGCAGTGGTTAAATACTATTGTTGGTATATTGTACATTTATATTGGCAGCACCGTCAATGTGTCACGAGAAAATGGCTGGTATATGCTAAGTGTAATTCCTAGATAATAAAAACAAGTTTAAGTAGTGAAGGCTGTGTATATTAATTATTATAACACCTAGCCTAATCACGATAAGTGTACTTTGGGGATTAGGGATCTCAGTGTCGGAATGGTCGTTTTTACTTTTACATGTAGTTTTAAAAAAATTGCTCACAAATACTTTGAAAAGTGGCACGGTAGCCATTCGGCGCCGAAAATTCCCACCTTCAACCTTTGGCGTTGGTCATCTTTCGTCCTGATTCCTGACGAACGTCAAGATGCTGTTCTATGTTGTGTTCAACTGGTAAAGGCCCAGTCGTTTATTCATGAGTTTCATCTTCAATTTTGACTAATGTGACAAATGTGCACGTTTTTCTTTGCACAACTCTGGCAAATCTGGTAGCATTTCGGTCAGCTTCAATCTCAAGTCGTCTCCGACTTGAAGTCTGTGACGATGTTTCGTTTTTAAATTTGTCATTGCGGAAAATCCACTCTCGCAAAGGTACGTTGTGCAAAATGGCAGTAAAAATTTTATTGCTACTTCGCTGTTGCGATAAATGTCTTGAAGACCAGTCCAAAAATTAACCAGTGATTGCTCCACAAAACAACTTGTGAGTCTACTGTTGCATGAGATATCTATTAATTCTTCTTGATCAGAGATGAATAGGTGGTCGGTGAAACAGTTTCTAAAGGGGTTATTTACCCAGTTCCATTGCGATGATAGTTCTGGGCAATAAGTGCGTAATTCCGTCGACGAATTTTGCAAGTGGCACTTTATAGCTGATTTTACATCTTCATTCACTGTTGAAGAAGTGATTTCCAAAAAAAGTTTTAAATTTTTAATTTGATCATATTTACATCTACCGATCAAAGATGTCCAGAGAGATATTTTTTTATGGTTGACTCAACCTTCTCCTGCATATTGAATGTGGTTGTATCCTGGTCTTGAAGCCCCAAATTCAACTCATTCAGTTTTGTAAAAATATCTGACAAGTAAGCCAATTTTTGAAGCCACAAATGATCAATCAGCATCTTTTTGTACCCGTCATGTCCCTGCTCAATCAAAAATAACTCAATTTTATGTCTCAACTCAAATATTCTCGAAACAACTCTCCTTCTGGACAGCCAACGCACTTCGGTATGTAGTAACAGGGTCTCATGTTCACTGCCAAGCTCTTTACAAATGTCTGTGAAAATTCTTGAGTTCGTAGCACGGGCCTTGATCAAGTTGACAATTTTCACAGCATTTTTAAGAGTATTATCTAAGCAGGCTGGATTTTTTTTATAAGCAAGTGCCTCTCGATGAATACCACAATGAGTCCATTTTGCTTCTGGGGCTACATCTTGTATTCGCTTCACAAGTCCTTAAAACCGACCAGTCATGGCTCTGGCACCATCAGTGCATATTCCTACACATTTCGAACAATCCAATTTTTTTTCTTTTATGTAACCGTCAACCACGTTAAATATGTCCTCCCCGGTAGTACGAAACGGAAGGGCACGACAAAATAGGAACTCTTCGTGAACCTTTTTGGAATGAACATAACGAACATATGTTAAAACTTGCGCCAAGTTTGATATGTCTGTGGATTCATCAAGTTGTATGGTAAAATAGTTGCTTTGTAAAATGCGTTAAATTTGGTGGTTTTTCAGATTATCTGACATGTCTACAATACGATGAGACAGTGTTATTTAACATAGGAATTACATCAAGTTCGCGGGCCATTTTTTCTCCGAACATACATTTCACCATCTCTTTTGCTGCAGGCAGTATAAGGTTTTCCCCAATAGTATGTGGTTTTGCTTGCTTAGCAATTAAATAACTAACTCGAAAAGAAGCTTGCAGGGCGTTAATGTTCGTGTTTAAAGAGAGCGCCTCAATAGATCTAGTTTTTGTTTAAGATCTTTTAATTTATGTTGAAAGAAGGATACAGATTCATCTTTCAAATTAGCATGTTTGGTTTCTAAATAGCGACGTAGCAAGGATGGTTTTAACGAATGATTTGACAGCGTTTCTGCACAAACGACACACTGTGTCAATGGGAAATCAGGGTCTCCAGAGCTTGTAAAACCAAACTGAATATAACTATCATCATATTTCCTTCTTTTTAGAGACGATTCTTTGTTATCAAGGTTTCTTTTTTTGGGTCGGAGTACTAGTAGAGGGACACATCATTCGCAGGCGACTGTTCCGTATTTCTCGATACCTCTTCCTCAACCTTTCGGCCTGTTAGCAGCTACTGTTCCATCTACGAGGGCGGTCCGATAAGTACTTAGCCTACAAAAGAAAAACGAAAATTTTGGAAAAGTGGCGATTTATTTCTCCACATAGTCTCCTTTTAACTCGATACACTTAATCCAGCGATGTTCCAACTTCTTCAACCCGTCTGAAAAATACGTTTTCTGGAGGTCTGCAAAGTAGGCCTCCGTGGCGGCGATAACATCCTCATTCGACTTGAATTTCTGCCCGGCGAGTGACTTTTTCAAGTTTGGAAACAAAAAGAAGTCACACGGGGCCAAATCTGGCGAATACGGTGGATGGGGCAGAAGTTCGTAGCCCAATTCGACCAATTTTGCCGTGGCGACTCTGGAGGTGTGAGCCGGTGCGTTGTCATGGTGAAACAGGACTTTTTTCTTCGCCAAATGGGGCCGTTTTTCATGCAATTCGGCGTCGAATCGGCCCAATAATTCGGCATAGTAGAGCCCTGTGATCGTTTTGCCCTTCTCCAGGTAGTCAATGTAGATCACACCTTGTGAATCCCAGAAAACGGTGGCCATCACCTTTCCGGCCGATGGAACAGTCTTCGCCTTCTTCGGAGCAGGTTCGCCGGGTGAAGTCCACTGTTTCGACTGTTCCTTGGTTTCTGGTGTGTACCAGTGAATCCATGTTTCGTCTACTGTCACGAAACGACGCAGAAACTCCTTTGGATTGCGCTTAAACAGCCTCAAACACTCTTCTGAAGTGGTCTCACGGTTGCGCTTGTTGTCCGGAGTGAGCAAACGCGGCACCCATCGCGCCGACAGCTTTCTCATGCCCAAAATTTCATGCAGGATATGACCCACGCGGTCTTTTGAGATGCCTACTGTCTCAGCTATCTCGCGCACCTTCAATCGCCGGTCTGCCAATACGAGATCGTGGATTTTTGTCACGTTATCCTCCGTGGAAGCTGTTTTCGGAGCACCCGGGCGTGGCTCATCAAATACCGACGTGCGGCCACGTTGAAACTCGTTGAACCAATTTTTGACGGTCGCCATCGAAGGAGAAAGGTCACCGTACACAGCGTCCAAGCGCTCTTTAATTTCGCTACGCGATTTCCCTTCCAAAAACAAGAATCGAATCACCGACCGATATTGCTCTTTTTCCATTATTCTGAAATCCACGGACACGCCCGTTTCCACACGCGATCAAAACAAAACTATTAGTCCGATTCGGCTGAAATTTTGACAGTAGCTGTCTACGGGAATGTGCTACATGATCGTCATTTTCTCTTGCGATAGTGGCGCCATCGGGCATTAAGGCTAAGTACTTATCGGACCGCCCTCGTAAAAAATAAGAAGACTTATTAACTCACGAACATGTATACTCGGTAGTATCCGTTTCAAATGGTAAGACGAACTAAGGCAAGTTTTGTTAATTTGTAATTACTAATTTTTATTAATAATAATTGTTATTTAATATTTGTAAATAAATATACATACTTGGTGTGAATAATACAAGAAAAATAATATATTAATGCCAGAACTGATTGATACACAAGTTTAAACGTTTCACAAACCTCGTCCCAGAGCAAAAAACACAGGGATAGGTTACTTAGTTTAAAAAAAGAACTGTATATTTACAAATATTAAAAAAAACAAATAATATTAATAAAGAATAGTAGGTAATTAAAAATTTAGCAATATTATTACCTTCGTTCGTCTTACAGTTTGAAGCAGCTCGAATATTAAAATATTTGAATAACAGGTTGGTATTTTTATTTAATCTGTTAAGAAGGTATTTAAAAACTAAACATCATTACATTGTATTGTACCTACCCGATGACGTACTTGAACTGCTGAGGCAGAAGAACGCCGCCGTACGAGCCTATGACAGATATCCATGCGAAGACAACAGGATCAGGTTACGAAGCCTAGAAAGAGCGGTCAAGTCGCGCATTGACCAAATGCGCCAAGACAGGTGGGACAGGACACTACAAGACCTCGAACCTACCCACCTAGCCTTCTGGCAACTATCCCGCTCGCTAAAGAGAGACACTATCACCTGCATGCCTCCTCTAAGCCGACCTAACCTTCCACCGGCCTTCGATGATATCGAAAAGTCAGAGTGCCTGGCAGACAGTCTGGAGCTTCAGTGCACGCCCAGCGCTATACACTATAATATAGACGAGGTAGCTAAAGTTGATTCGGAAGTAGAGCGCATAGCTTCACTTCCGACTTCAACAATAACAACAACGACGGGGACAAACGAGCAAGACCTAATAGCAGTCACCCCCGAAGAAGTTAAGACGATCGTCAAGGGCCTACACGCTCGCAAGGCACCCGGTTCGGACGGTATCACAAATAGAGCGAAAACAAATAGCTATAAGACTCTTTCCAGACAGGCTAGTGGTCCTTCTGACCTTTATCTTCAACGCAGCGCTCGCAAACAATATCTTTCCACAACAATGGAAAGAAGCCGTGGTTATTGGGATACCCAAACCCGGCAAACCAAAGTCCGAACCGACTAGTTATAGACCGATAAGTCTGCTTAAAGGATTAGGCAAGATATATGAGCGCTTAGTTTATAATAGGCTGAAAGCATATGCCGACGCTAATCATCTCCTCCCTCACGAGCAATTCGGTTTCCGAACCGATCACTCGTGCGTCCACCAAGTCCACCGCATCGTTGAATACACCAGCGATTGCCTTCAACGCAACCTGTTCACAGGAATCCTCTTCTTTGACGTGGTGAAAGCTTTCGACAGAGTGTGGCACAACGGCTTATTATTTAAGCTATTCACCATGGGAGTGCCACACAGACTCGTGCTCATCATACGAGACTACTTGTCGAAACCGAAGCTTCCGCTACCGAGTAGAAGGGTCACTATCCTCCCCTCACCCCATACGAGCTGGTGTCCCGCAAGGGTCAGTGCTCTCCCCCCTACTCTTCACGCTGTATACTAGCGACATTCTGAAGCATCGGTATGTGCAGACGGCACTTTTCGCAGACGACACGGCTATCTACTGCTCAGGAAAGAACCCCTCGACAGTAGCCAAAAAACTCCAGACCGCAGCCAACGCACTAGGCGCTTGGTTCCGGAAATGGAGGATAGAGGTCAACCCCGAGAAGAGCCAGGCGGTGCTGTTTCACAGAAGACAGCTAAGCCTGTATCCCTTGGAGAAGACCCCTCAGATTAGGATGTTCGGCAAGTCTATCCCTTGGGCTAGGCAGGCCAAATACTTAGGCATAACCCTGGACGACCGTCTAACCTTCGGCCCCCACATCAAGGCAGTCCGCAACCGGGCTGCCTTCGTGCTAGGACGTCTCCACAATTTAATAAACGCGCGCTCGAAGTTAGCTTTAAAAAACAAAATTAGGCTATACACGGCATGCGTACGCCCTATAATGACGTACGGTAGCGTAGTCTTCGCACACGTTAGGCCACACAGGATCCATAGGCTTCAAACACTACAGAATAATTTCATGCGCAAAGCTACGGGAGCACCGTGGTATGTACGCAACGTCGATCTCCACATCGACCTCAGATTGCCGACCATCAAGCAATACATAAAACAGTGCTCTCTTAGCTACTTTGACTCTGCTCCGACTCACCCCAACCCTCTGGTGGTTGCGGCCGTAGACTACACACCCAGTAGGATCTCCAAAATACGTCGACCCAGACACGCGTTAGGGGAACAAGACGACGAAATTACGCTCGCTCAACGTAGAGCGAACACAGCTAGGCAATCGAATAGGAACCGTCCGCGTTTTCATCCCCGTCGTCGGGGGCGGAATACGCGCCGCGTAAACCGTCCACAAAACATGGGAGTAGGTCGCCCCAACGTATCAGCAACACCCCAAGCCTAGGTTCGTATCCCACAGGGGGTGCCCTTGGGCTATGTTGCTTAACAAATGACCGGTTGAGAGCCCTCAGCGCTCACCGTAATACCCGCGTAAAGTTGTAGAGGCCATCCCAGGCCAACAGCTAGGACATATCAAAAAAAAAAAAAATACATTGTATTGCAGTTTATAGTGAAGATGCCAATAAAATAATTTTAAAACATCTTACCGTTTACCGTGTTAAGTATATAAGGTTAATCCACGCGACACGTTGCGACGATATTTAATTTTATTAATTCACAATTAAAACAACAACGAGCACAGTGACATAAACCGAACTGACAGACATGACAATATGACCCGTAAATACAAATCGTGGCATGTAAGTTGACCCATGTCCTTGGATGCACTGTAATAGATTTTTAGGTGTCAATCGAAGTGCGGGATAAGGCGCGACGTGAGCGGCCACTTGTAACCATAGCAACGCAGCGACGCTAAACCCCGCGCAGGAGCACTCGGTTCCTCGCGACCCGCGCACGCACCGCGAGGCCTAGAATACAATCGCGCGCAGTTTTTTAATGTTCGTTTTACATGTTCAAGTTTGGAGTCCATAATTTGTTAATTAATTTACGTTTTTGTTAAAAAGTGACATTTAATTTGACATTAAGAAAATGACTCGACCACAAATAACTTTAAGGAGTCGATAGAGAAGGATTAAATAATCATTAGAGATTACTCGCGTACCCCTTGATGCAATCTCACGTACCCCTGGGGGTACGCGTACCACTAAATGGGAAACAGTGGTCTACGGCAATAGTTTCTCCACAATAACCAGCAATTTTCGATACAGTACCATTTTTTTTGGTGACGGGATGGAAAACCCCTTCGGATCTCCTACTCTTTTGGGTACAGGAATCAGGCGTATGTGATGTTTTCACTAAAAATCACTCCGACCATACGATTTCAGCAAGCCCTATGCCGGGAGAAAAATGCTTCTCCCTCTCAGTTCTGTCATGGAGGCTCAATAGTTATTGCATTCCGCCATCGCAAAATAGTTCAACAGTAAGTGCCGAGAATTTTAGTTTTAAAAAAAAACATTTAATGAAAATAAAGTATTTAAATTTATTTTATTAAGTACAATTAATATACCTAACGTAAATTTATATGCTGGTGTATATTTACTTAATAAAAATAAGACATAACTAATTCCAAAGTAATTATATTTTAAGACCCGGTCCAGTGTGTTAAAATATGTAGGGTGGCAGCATTATTCTATATTATATAATATTTGTAGGAACTTCCTTACTACGGTGAACCTGGTTACTCGGCTACTGGTACCTGAGACAGTTTTTGGTCGGTTGGAGTCCGATATAACCACCTTTCTGTAATATCAGTTTCAGAAAAAAAAGGAAAAAAGGGTGGCAACATTAGTTTTAATTTTGCTGTCAAGAGCATGTATCCGACCCAAACGTCAAATGTCTTAAAATCATAAAGTAAACACCACATCGAGTTCGAGAGCGTGATTTGGTATTTATTAAGTTATTGTCTTGTGACCTTTAATTGTTTAGTTATAATAGTGTATTCCATAATAAAATAAAATTAAAAATGGGAAGGCCACGTTTTAATGCAAAAGCACGGCAAGTCGTGAAAACAAACATCAACAACACGGAAACTAGCGAGGTAAGGAAACTATTTGATTGTTTATACACCGGCTTTTATATTTATGTTATGTATTTTAACGCCTATTATATTAATATTTAGTAATATCTGAAATCATGAGCTGCTGGTCATGGACATTCTTTAACTCAAATGAAACCAGTGGTGACTTCACTCTTTCAATGAAAAGTAATTACAGAATTATTTAACTACAATTTTCTACCCCAAATTCTCCCTTCCTCTACAGGACAATACATGTTAGATTTGGAAGTCACCATTTTAGAATGGTAGATGTAATAAAACGCTATGATAGTATGTTCTAGACTAACTTTATTATAATACCCACGTGGTTCCCTACATATAATCATTTTAGAATGGTAGATATAGTAAAACGCTATGATAGTTTCTTCTAGACTAACTTTATTATAATACCCACATGATTCCCTACATATACTCATTTTAGAATGGTAGATGTAATAAAACGCTATGATAGTTTGTTCTAGACTAACTTTATTATAATACCCACATGGTGCCCTACATATACTCATTTTAGAATGGTAGATGTAATAAAACGCTATGATAGTTTCTTCTAGACTAACTTTATTATAATACCCACATGGTTCCCTTCATATAATCATTTTAATATGTTTACCGTGAATGACAATACATGGCGCTAGTAATAAGGAATTGAGTATTTTCTTATACAAGATATAACAAGATGTATGCTCTCGAATAAAATGGTTCAGCTCTTCCTTCTTGTGTTAAGTCCAGTTAAAATATCGAACTCACTACCCGGGTTGTTTAAGCTGGGCGTGATAAAAATGTTTCAATAAACTGACATCATACTGCATTGTCTGCATTCGCAAAAGTACCAGGACCACCACTCTTGGATTCTGCTTGTCATTCTTCACCTGCCAAAGTTACCTTGGCAGGTGAAGAATATAAAAAAAATGTATACTAAGAAGTATCAGTTTAACAATCTTTATTTCCCATTAAGACAATTGTCACTTACATGAGAACAATATTACACAAGTAACATAAAATTAATATCTCGGTGCGGGTAGAACAAAAATAATGTTGCCACCGCGGTAAGGAGCGAGTTCTCTGCATTCCTGTGATAAGATGGTGGTCCAAGTGAAAAGATGTTGCTTAAAATGTTTCATTATTATATATGTGAATTAATAATTTATTTTTAAATGTTTTCAGAGAATTCGTTTCTTTTACATCCGCTGGAAGTTTATTGTAAATCTGTGCTCCCCCAAACTTTAAGTTGCGTTTTCCATAGTTAGTCCTTATGTTAGGCATTACGAGGTGATTGGCGCACACTGTATTACACTAGTATAACGTATTAGAATATTTAACCTCGATAAATTATTCAGTATAAAATATTTAATTAATAATCCGCGGTAATCCGGCCTCTGTCTAATCCGGACCCCCCTGTAATCCGACATTAATCAAACAATTTTGGCTAATGTAGATCATGCATGATTGAACAGGTTACAACTTGTGCTCCACGCGTAGTTCGTCAATTCCGATTGCTTAGTTTGAATTTAATTACATGTGATAGCGGTGCAGCTTAGCGTGCGTTCATTGATTGCTGTTTATTCATTGTCTATTACTTATACGTACCTAGTAAGGTCGTTACAAGCCCAGAAGACAGCAACATATACAATCTTATCATTTGTCTGTAACTTGTCGGATTACAAGGTACTCTTTTGTAAACAAAATCCAGGCTATAGGGGGTCTTAGGCAGTACTCTATAATCCCACAAATTCGATATTCCGACACTGCCCTGCAAAACGTTTGTCGAATTACCGGGAGTCCACTGTATTGAGTAACTAGCTATAGTACCTACTTTGGTACAAATAAGCCAACTCTACTGAAGTAATACCACGCCCCCACAGAAAGCTGTTATTAAAAAATTCTGTCATACTTTTCATTCGACCACTAGTATTTCTTGAGTTATAGATGTCAATGAGTAGCAGTTTATGATCCGGTGAACAAGAATATAGAAAGTAATGTAAACTTACAATAAAGTCTCGTAGTGACCGTAACTGCCATAACAAGTCACAATCACTCATTTGAAAATTGGTAATAATCTAATTATATCTAAATATTATTATTTTATTTCAGATTCATTTAGAGTTCTCTAACAGTGAAAATGGATCGAATGATGCCAACAATTTACTGGCTTTGCCCTCCAAGAAAGGAAAAACTAAAGTTATTAAACACAAGAAGGAAAAGACAAGATTCTTGTCTAAGGCACAAAGAAAGAGATTGAAAAAGATTGTTGAAAAGAAACAAACAAAAGCAAATGTAAGTATTCAAAAATAATAATAAAATAATATTTAGTATCTTTTTAACAAATTTGTCAAATAATTTTTGGTTCTGGTTCTTTTGTAACCTTCTGTCTAAGTAGAGGTCTATGTCCAGGGGTGGACTTTATAGAGGTTGTTGATGGTAAATAAAGTTATTGATATTTAAACTTAGGAGTTGATATATTCCCATACTATGTATTATCTTTGAACTACATGACATTGGTTCTGTGAGCAACAGCTAAATTCTACACATGTACATGAAATAATATTTTAGGAGTTTATATCAATAAACTACATACAAATTTTATTCTTTTACTATTATTTATACTGTACTACATAATTTGATTGAACTGCAGATAATAATACATTATGCATACATTTAAACATGCTATGTCCAATATTTTCTGAATCCATAAAAGAAGAAGTGAAACAGTTATCTCTTGGGGTTTAATTTCTGCTGAATTTCATATATGTGTAGTATTTCTAAATTTTAATTGGAGTTCGGTTTCTACTGAGTGTTGTGAGTTCAAACTCCACTTGCAACGACTCTGTGTGATCCTCAAATTGTTGTTCTGGGTCTGGATGCTCTTTATGTCCAATTTCCTGTATTTTTATAACACCCCTACGACATAGGATAGTATAATTAATGCGGAAGTGGTCTTAAAAAAAAATTACATCATAAATGAACTTGTTATTTTTTACCCCCACTTCCTGTAGTCTGCTGACTTTACTGTCTTAGGCTATAAAAATAATACAAAAATAAATTTATGCATTGTCATAATATAAGCTATATAGCTTCTTTTTCTGGAAGCCTTATCCAAAGTGCAAGCTTTACCAAATGAAGTTGAACAATTGACGGCCATCTCTGCTGTTCAGACTTTAGGATTACGTAAATTGCAAGAATTTGATTCACAACAACCCAAACAAAAACAAGTTGAAGACACTAAAAAGAAGATTAGTAGTATAGCTGGTGTGTATTTACTTTATAATAACTTTACTTACATAAAAGCATGCCTGTTTCCCCAGAGGGATAAGCAGAGGCATATTAAACACCCACTTTTTGCCTGTGTTTTGGTCCCATGTGGGTTGCAAGTCTATTGCCCCTAATCGGGATGTTTTGTTTACCATAACTACATCTGCGAGACAGTAGGTGCACAACTTGCAGATGAAGTTGACTTGAAGCTCTAAGGTCTTAGTGGAAACCCTGTTCTCTATACTTTTTAGATTTTTATAATATTAATTATGTTAAGTGTAAGTGTACATATGTTCAAATTACTTGCCCTACCCAACTAATTTTGTCAATGGATCTTGGGGCTATAAACTTAAAATTTCGGGAGTAGAACTTTTTATATTGTGTACCAACTAAGAAAGAGTTTTTGGCAATTTGAATCTTAAAGAGATAAAATTATTGAAAAACGATTGTTTATGCAAGTCTATCATTTTATTTGGAGACTTTGCCTGATTGCTACCTACAAGGCTCAACCTTTTGGCTACAGTGTGAATGTCTGACAATTTGATTATATAATAGATCCAAACCTGCATATAACTTCTTTTCCATCTCCTGATACTGATGATGTGTGGATTGTGTGTTGATCTATTTTTTTTTTCAAAACAATTATTTCGTTTATTTTGATAATGTTAAATAAAGATTTAAATTTCCACTCCATCACAAATGAAGTAGGGTTTAGTAAAATGTACTGTAAATTGTTTATGTTTAAAACAGGTTACAGTGGCCATGGTTATACAATAGTAAAAAAAGGTGTTCTCTTTTTTTTGTAAATCTTATTTCTCCATTGCATTTGGTAACTAATATTATTTGTCATTTATAGGAGCTAAGAAGCGTCTCAGACTTTTAAAAATGGATAACGCCGAAAAATTTAAGAAGAAAAAATATGACCCGAATATAGTTGGTTTGGGAGAATCATCAGAAGAGATTTCCGGCTCTGAAGGTAATGATAGTGATGAACCGGCAATTGTAAATGATATAAAAGACAATGAAAAAAGTTTGCCTGCTACTGACGCAGTTGATGTAAATAACAAAAATAATAACTGTGAAACTATAGATAAAGAAAAAACTGAACTAGAAACATCTAAAGATAAGCCTAACGAAAAGAATGCAGTTAAGAATACCAGCACAACAAATGTAAAAGTTGAAACTAAACCTAGAGCATCCTACAGTTAATGTAGAAGTGAAAAGACATCCTAAGATTCAAGTCGCAAGGTTGAAATTGCCAATACTTGGCGAAGAACAAAGAATAATGGAGTTGATAAACGAAAATGAATTTGTAATCATTGCCGGTGAAACAGGTATAGTTTCTTTTTTATATTTTGCTCACCTGACACACAACAACATCAAGTTTTAAACTAAGCAAAGCTACTATGAAAACTAAATTACTTGATAGATTACTTATATATTTTGTTTAAATAGAAAAAACCCAAACTTCAAAATGAACATTTGTAGATCACACAAATGTTTGGCCCGGTCCGAAAATGAAATCCGAGACCTCATCACAGCGGTTTCATACACTACCACTGCACAACTTAGGCAGTCAACATATAAAAAAGATTTTTTTTGTTGTTTCAGGCAGTGGTAAAACAACTCAAATACCACAATTTCTATATGAAGCTGGTTACGCAGAACACAAAATAATTGGAGTGACAGAACCTCGCCGTGTAGCTATCGTGGCTATGTCCAAGCGAGTTGGGCACGAACTAGGGCTTACGAGCAAAGAAGTCTCATACCTCATGCGTTATGAGGGTAACGTCACGAAGAATACCAAAATCAAGTTCATGACTGACGGTTTGTATCAATTTATATTAATTTTATATCTAAGTTATAAATCCCAAGACCAAAAATTATAAATGCGAATGTGAGTTTGTTTTTTACGCTTGCACAGTTAAACCACCAAACCGATTTTAATGAAATTTGACATGGAGATAGTTTGTTTATTGGAAAAAAAACAGGCCACGTTTTACCGCGATAACCAATACACACGAGCAGAATCGCTGGCAATAACTAGTTTCAAAATTCTGACTGTACTGTTGATGTAGTGTTTAACTCGCCTGATAAATTGTTGGTATGTTGATTACATTTATTTTTCCTGGTGTTCTTCTAAAAGAAATCTGTCAGTCTGACAGCCTCCTCAGCAAGTACTCTGTTATAATCATTGACGAAGCTCACGAGAGAAGCGTATATACTGACATATTGCTTGGTTTGCTGTCTAGGATTGTACCCATTAGGATGAAACGGGGAAATCCACTTCGATTAATCATTATGTCTGCTACACTAAGAGCCGAGGATTTTATAGAGAATACTAGATTATTTAAGCAACCACCTCCCACTATTAAGGTAAAAATAATATATTAACATTAAAAATACGGTATAGTAAACTGCAAAACTGCCAAATCGTATCCATATAATAAGCGCCATCTAGTGGAGACAAATTAATTTTTCGTACGTAACTAAGTCTGCATCGCACAATGAAAGTTTCTCCTTCTGATTGCTATTGAAATGTCTAGTTAGCGTTAGCTGAGAAGATTTTCGTGTCGAATAACATAGTTTCTTTTTCTTATTCTTGATACCTACCAGTTTCTTTGGCTAGTTATCCATAAACTTATATACTATTTGTGTTTCAGATTGATTCACGACAGTTCCCAGTGACGGTGCATTTCAACAAGCATACAAACAATGATTACTTGAAAGAGGCTTATAAGAAAACAGTCCAAATTCACATGAGGTTGCCTGCAGGAGGAATACTCATATTTGTTACTGGACAACAAGAGGTATTATTGTTTTAAAAATATATTTTTATTGACCGTGAGATGATGGGTTAAGAATATGTAATGACACCATCCTTATTTATCCTGTAGATGCCGCACACCGGGCTCAGTTATTTAAAAAACTATATTCAACCGGTTATATAAGAGGAATGTACTTCGAATGTTGTTGACTAGCTTTTACCCGCGGTTCCAAACGCATATATGTCAGATATCACAATGATCTTCTTCTTCATCTTCAACAGCCTTTTACAGTCCACTGCTGGACATAGGACTCTCCTTAGCAAGGAGGTTTTGGCCTACTGTACTACTAGTACTGTACTGTAGTGTGGTATACACTGGCCAGACGGGTTGGAATAGGGTTTGTTTCAAGTTTTCCTTGTCTTTGTAATGATATTTTCCTGAAGAGTTTCTTCCCTTAATCGCCTCTTACGACACCTACAGGATGAATAGGGGTGGTAACACAATGTATTCTTAATCCGTCACCACATGGACAAACTAAACTAACTAACTTTTTAAACTGATATAACTTTTTTATTTGAACCGCTTGAACAATAGAGGTAATAGAGCCACGCTGATTTCAGCACGAAAGAGGCGGCTCGACCGGGGCAGTACTAATTTACTGTCATATTTAGTTGGTGAGTGCGACAGTTATCGATAACTGTGTGAGTCTTACACTGCCACGATGACTGTTATGCCTTTTACGTCTTCAAGCGGGGCGTGAAAAAGCGTCTCACTAGGCCGCCATAGCCATTAGCGGCCTGACCAGGCGCGGCGTTGATTCTGGAAGGGAACTGAAATAACATGGCCCGGATCCCCTTAAGAGTAGGACGCCTGAGATCGACCGCCGAGGTAGTTTATAGTGGAAACACCACGTACTCCTGGCTCCTGTGTCCCTGAGGAGCCGGAGATCTGAATAGATTTTCCATCTCATCAACAAAAAAAAAGGCCATCATAGTGTTGGTCACCATACTGCATTGTTGACATTTGCAATGAGTATGGTGACCATAACTCCTTCCATTCCATTCATGCTTTCCATCAGGCAGAGTAGAGTCACTTTGACAGGTTTTTAAAATGGAAAAAAATAATAAAACAAACACTAAATGCAAATATTACGTTACCATACCACGATGGTCAGACGGGTTGTTACAATTTGTTTCAAGTTTTCCTTCTCTTTGCAGTGATGTTGTCTATGTGTGTATCGAGGATACACTCGCCTCTTACGACATCCACAGAATGAATACATCTCGTATTCTCTTCATGGAATTGTAAATAATACTACCAATCTTCATGGAATTATAAATAATGCTACCAACATCTAACTCTACGTATTAAACTCTATTTTATTCTGTTTGACGCTGGATCCCAATCAGTTATTATTATTTAGTAATAAATCATCAAATATTAACTCACATAGGTTTCTTGTACGCATCCCCGTTGCTGCCGCATTGGTCTAGCGATTACGATATACCACTGCCGATCATAGGTCTCTGGTTCGATTCCCAGGTCAAGCCAAAAAAGTATTATTGAGTTTTTCTGATTATCAAAATGTTTAATAACATGTCGGAGTTTGGGTTCTTAATCTCCGTACCTCAGAGAGCACGTACAACCTTCGGCCTGATCTCTCCCCAATTGTGTCACAGGATCGTCGTATCTAAGATTTCATTGTATATCATATTTCAGATAAATTATCCGGTCCGTAAGCTAAGAGCTGCCTTCCCGTGCCGTAAGGACGACGGGTATTCCAAATTGAACACGAGGCCCAAAATTACTGACGCTGATGCAGCTCTAAACTCGGAACCTGACGATATCGAATCTGATGATGATGAGGTAAGGATCTGAAGTATTTCTTAGATAGCTCCATAAGACTCAAACCGTTAGAACCTTGCATCTCAGAAAAGAAAGAGAAATAGATTGTCTATCTTTTTTAGTTTTTCCATTTTTAACACTAAATTCTCACAAATATTTTAAGACTGAATTTAGCCAAATTGGTCCAACCGTTCTCGAGTTTTAGTAAAACAGACGAGTAGCAATTAATTTTTAAAAATAAGATAACCTAAAATTTTTTTTGGAACCTGCTATCTGGACGTGATTTGAAATTTTGAATTTTTTTAAGAATCGAGGTCAAGCGATGTTCTTGAGTAGCAGGTGTAGTATTTGCCAGCAGTTGACCGTCTATTCGTACAGACGTAAGAATACTTCTTTGGAGTAACAAGATAAAAATCTTTCTAAGATTTTATCCTACGCGTTATCTTGTTTGTAGAAAAAATTACACTAACAATAAAAAATAAATATTTAATACATCGAAAGAAAGTTTTAGTATAATGCATTATATATAATATTTAAATAAATTTCGAACCAAAAAAAGTATAACTTCAAAACTAAAATATTGACTAGCTAATTTTATAACGTTTTTTCGTGACGGTGTTGGCACGCATCGTAACTATTCGTAACCATTCACTCATAATTATTTTCTTCCATCAAATTAAATTGTTGCACCTTATAGCTTGACAAAATTAACCCTTAAGTAGCTAGTACGAGGCAAGACGTGGATAAAATTAAATCCTCTCTAGGAACAGGTATCATGTTCCCCCAACACAAAGGGAGGATCTTCTGACCAGGCGAAGTGATCATGCCTGGCGGGCCACGACCCAACGGTTGATGTTGAAAAGTTGTATTTATCTAATCGTCGCCAGAATTACTATGTCGCGATACAGGAGTAGTTACTGCGTAGTTCGATGTGTCTTCGGTAGATGGCACTGTAGTATCTTTGTTTTGCACTATAGATGGAAGTTGCTACATTTCCTTATAAAACACAGATATTATCGTAAATTTTTATTCATTTCGATATTTTCAGATTGAAAAAGAGACGAAACGAGCTCTCAAAGCCCGTAGGCAATCCAAAAAAAGACTAAAAACTTTACCTAAGATTAATCTGGATGACTACGATATGCCCGAAGACGATGATCAGGCTGACTTAGTGGGGGACGATGATAACAGCGAAGGTCACCTTAGTGATTCAGGTATGTTGGCCGAGTTTCTAGATCATCATCTATCGACAGAATGTTATTTACAGACAAGACTGGTCGCCATAGTATGGGTCACAACACTGCTCTGTCTACATTTACAATGAGTATGGTGACCAATCTTTGGTTTTATTTATTCTTTCCATCAGGCAGAGTGGAGTAAGTCACATTAGCAAACTCCAAAAAAAATATGAAATATATTTTTTCGGACATTTGACACACAACGTCATCTAGTTTCAAACTAAGCAGAACTTGTGCTTTGATAATTAGACTGACTGATAGAATACTCATTCACTTTTTTTTGTAAGACACAAGACATACATGTTATACATAGAAAACACCCAAACTTTGAAGCAAATATTTGCAGATCATATAAACATGTGGTCATAAGAATTGGTCATTGGTCAAACATAAGATTGCTTGAATGTTGACTGTACGGATGGTGTTAGTGGTTTAAGCAATTGCTACACATGTTGTGACTTCAAAGCCCTCGTGAAACAACACTTTGTTTGTTCTATAAATTGTTGTTCGGAGTCAGGGTGTTCTTTATGTCCGTTTCTTGTACGATTGTTAAGTTCCTCGTAATACAGAATGTACTCTTAATACAGAGGTTGTTTTTAAACGTGGTCCGTTCACTTCGGACACTATGACTTCATAGGACTATACAGAATTTCCAAATTTTCGTAATCCCGAGACATTTTCATAAATCGAAAGTACATCAAAGTCTATTTTTTTATGTTAAATTCCTGAAAACACTGAAATAGATGCTAAAAAGTAACTCATTTAGAGATTAATTTCAATCGCAATTATTTTTTTTATCAAGTAATAACATTGAAATTAAAACTATCTCATATTCCATTGTGAATCTCTTTATCTCTTCTCTAGCATATACGTACCGCATCAAATAGTTAAAAAATACTCAAAACTTCAACTTCAAAACCGGCCCTCTCATCATTGTCCGATTCATATTAATAATGATTGATTACAATGAGAAATAAAAAAATTCTTTTCGTCCGATCAGTCGGGCAACGAAAGAAACAAATCCTTATCGTCCGATCAGTCGGACCAACAGGAAAAAAGTCTGCGTCGTCTGAGTAAAAGTTATCCGTCCAATTAGTCCAATTAGATTATCAATAAGAGAAATAATGATATGCTCTTGAAGTAAAGAAACTCAAAATTTTAAATTAATAATTTATGAACTAGTTTAATAAGATTATTAACTTAGTTATTCGTAAAAGACAAATTGTTGTATTTGCGCTAATAAATGAAATACATCTTCTCAACAGATACTGAAGACTCCGTCACTGCTCCCATAAAATCCTGCCACCAGCCGCTGTGGGTACTCCCTTTGTACTCCATGCTGAGCTCTTCCGAGCAAGCTCGCGTGTTCAGACCCCCACCAGTGGGGTGTCGCCTGTGTGTGGTGAGCACTGACGTCGCGGAGACATCCCTCACCATCCCAGCTGTTAGATACGTCGTTGATAGTGGGAAGAAGAAAATGCGGTAAGTTAGAACTCCATCACTTATGAACATCATCGTTATCTTTTAATAGTCCACTGTTCCGCTTTGACAGAATATTTGGATTTACTTTTGTAGCGTTCATGTGGCAACACTGTTTTTGACGACGCCACTTTTTATACACAGAGTTGGGTACACAAAAATGTTAAGTGGCCACTCTGATTAACAAAGCGTGTTATTCAAACTCTTGGAGACATAGACTGTAAATATTGGTACCTCCTGAACAGTAAATCCATATTGAATATATACTTTGTTTAATTTGACCATTCACGTGGTAGATGCATCCAACAAAAATATAGTGTGGAGTAACACAAACATAGTAACTCCCAAACTATAGACCACGCTCACCAGAAGGATTGGCATGGGGTTTGTTACAAGTTTTCTTTCCAGTCTAGACTTCCTCCTTAGGTTCTGCAGTGGTCAGTTGTATGAATAAATTGTCATTCAAAACCTAACATATTGCTTAAATTCGCTTCTGAAGAGTGGGACCTTTCCGGATAAGTTAAAGATTGCTAGAGTCACTCCTATCTACAAGTCTGGTGTTAAATCAAATCCTGGCAATTACAGACCGGTTTCAGTGTTACCGGTACTTTTCAAAATATTAGAAAAGATTATATATAAGAGACTGGATGAGTATTTAAGTAAAATTAAATTTATATACAATCAACAATACAGCTTTCGACCTCAATCTAGCACACTCAGTGCTACTATTGATTTAATTACCAATATCAAAACCAAAATAGACAAAAAACAGATAGCACTGGGGGTGTTCATTGATTTAAAAAAAGCGTTTGATACCGTCAGTCATTCTCTGCTACTTAAAAAACTTTTGAGAATTGGTATTGCTGGTTCCGCCTACAACATCCTTGAATCTTACTTGAGTGATCGATATCAGGTATCAATACCAAAGTAGTCGCGAACGGTTGACCTGCGGGGTACCTCAGGGATCTGTCCTAGGACCTTTATTGTTTCTAGTGTACATTAACAACATACACCAAGCAGGGCTACATGGACATTTAACTTTATATGTAGATGATACATGTTTGTTTTATTTTGGAAGCAATATCACTGAAATCGCTGAACATGCTCAGTCTGATCTTGACATACTACAAAAATGGTTTCAGCACAATCTCCTTACAGTCAATACTTCTAAAATATCATACATAATATTTAAAGCCAAAAATAAAAAACTCTCCGATTATCCTCAACTTAGAATAAATAGGGAAGTGTTGCGAATTAGTAAACAAGAAAAATATCTTGGATTGATACTGGATTGCAACTTAACATGGAACGCCCATATACAACATATCGCAAATAAACTTTCCTCACTTGTGGGCTCATTACACAGAATAGTGAAATGTATTCCCAAAAAAGTTCGGACTCTAATCTACAATGCCCTTGTTAAACCTCATTTATTGTACCTAATAGAATTATGGGGAAATGCATCTGATACAAACTTAAGGCCAATTCAAATCTTACAGAATAAAATAATCAAAGTATTACATAATTATGACTTTCTTACACCAACTAAAACTATTTACAGAGACACTAAACTACTAAACATAAAACAACTTTTTATGTACAACACATGTATACTAATTTATAAACTAAATCATAAACTCATACATTCACAAATTAGTTTCATAATGAAAGGTAAAGCCAATAAATACGCCACACGTCGCGCCAATCACCTCGTATTGCCTAACATAAGAACTAACTATGGAAAACGCAACTTAACGTTTGGGGGAGCACAGATTTACAACAAACTTCCCGCGGATGTAAAAGAAGCGAATTCTCTGAAAACATTCAAAAATAAATTATTTATTCAGATATATAATAATGAAACATTTTAAGCAACATCTTTTCACTTGGACCACCACCTTATCACAGGAATGCAGAGAACTCGCTCCTTACGCGGTAGCAACTTTATTTTTGTTCTACCCGCACCGAGATATTAATGTTATGTTATTTGTTTAATATTGTTCTCATCTAAGTGACAATTGTCTGAATGGGAAATAAATTCGTTAAACCGAATTTACTTATATATCAATTCTAGCCTTTACACACGTCTCCACCCGCTCGTTGTCTGTTATCGCGCTAAAGATAACAGACACCTCGTTAACTGGTTAGCTGCCTCGGTGGCGCAGCAGTAGTAAATGCGACTGCACGGTCTCTGGTACGATTCCCGGGTCGATCCAAATGTTTGTATAATCTGCAAATACTTGTTTCGAAGTTTGGGTGTTTTCTATGTATAATATGTATATATTTACATAAAAAAAAACTCAATAAGTATTCTATCAGTTAGTCTAGTTATCATAGCACAAGCTCTGCTTAGTTTGATGATGATGAGATGACGTTGTGTGTCAAATGTCTGGAACATTTAATTATTTAATTGTTAAATTTATTAATAATTAATTAATTAATTAAAGATTAGTCAAGAATAAAGGTTTACCACACATATTAATGTAATAAATACCATCTGTTCGATTTTTTCCCTTTCTTTCTTTGCCCCACAATGTAACGCACGTAGTAATTCGCTCTTTTATGTAAATTTCTACTTTATATTCGTGTTTTACCCATTTTGTGAGTTTACCCTTTATTTTGACATAACAACCTTTTATTTATTAAGTCCCACCAAACTACGTGTATCGTAAACTCGAAACGAACAAAAGAAAAGTCTAAGGTATTAAGTATTACAAATATGTAGGTACAAAATATTGTTTAAGTCAAATATATGTTTTAAATGCAGTCGTATAATTCAATTATGTTCATGTCACCCAAATGACCACAGTACGTATACACTAGGTGCGACCATGAACGTTTTGAGACAAAGGTACAGTCGGCAGATATCCATGTTGCAAAATAATGTCATATGTAGCAGGCTTAAGGAAAACGACACGTGCGGACATGCTTGCACGTCACTGCTGGTGGATATCAACGCACTAGCTAATTGGTTAAGCGGTCCTCCATCCCACGTCCCACAAACCATCAAGAGGGATAAATTTGCCTATCATATATATAATCTTTTCCTCAGTGTATATGACCACGTAACTGGGGCGAGTACGTGGCGAGTAGTGTGGACGTCCAAGGCGAGTGCGGAACAACGATCGGGGCGAGCGGGACGAGTGAGCTCGGGCCACGCCTACCGCCTCTACAGTAGCGCGGTGTTCCAGCACGACTGCCCGGATCAACACCCGCCTGATATACGTCGCAGGCCTATAGATGATGTGGTGCTTACCATGAAGTGCATGGGTATTGATAAAGTATTGATCATATTATTTAATTCTACAATACGGATGGCATGGTGGTATAATTGGTCACCTCGCCGCTTTCTGCTTATTCACAAATTGTTTTTTTTAATCTGGGTGTTGTAACCCCTCCACGACACTACTTCCTACTTTGATGTAGGATCTTTTATATCTTGAAATCTTATTGTCTTTAATGCTGGGGTCCCCTTGCAATTGCCCAATAGGCAACTCAAATATACGGTTTTGATTGTGATTGTGGCTGTGACTGTGATTGACTATATGCCCGTTGATAATTATAAAACAAATAAATAGTTATTATACACATGCCCATTATAACAAATAAATTATATATCACTTTTCAACTTTCTCAAAAAAAAAATGATGTAAATTTTCTTATAATCTCAATTTTTTTCTTAAACCGTGTTAAAGTATGATAATTGTTAAATAGGACCGTAGAGTACATTGGAAAAGGAATATCCGTCATAATAATTAATGAACTTTTATTCAGGACGCCATATTTTCTTGTTATACAGAGGTGTGTGTTCACAGACAATAAAAATATTGAGACTAGATGCATAACGAACACTAGTGAGGTGGCGCTGCGATTAATTATGATTATAATAACTGCTTCGGACCGCAGCTGTAGTGGATTCGATTCATGTACTTGAGGTATCGGGTTCGATTCCCGGGCAGGACCAAATGTTTGTATGATCTGCAAATATTTGTTTCGAAGTTTGTATGTTTTCTATGTATAATATATATGTATTTACAAAAAAAAGTATATAAGTGTTCTATCAGTCAGTCTAGTTATCATAGTACAAGCTCTGCTTAGTTTGAAACTAGATGACGTTGTGTGTCAAATGTCCGAAATATTTATTTATTATATTATTATACTTTAGCATACATTACAACAATAATTATCAATTTTTATTATGATAACTAATGTATACCTAACAGCGATGGATTATATCGTAAACCTATGTTTTCATAACATTATTATAACTGTGTGTTTATTTTTGTGTAATGTTTAGGTGATCAACTTCCCATTCCCAACGGCTCCAGATATACTGCAGCTGCGATGCTGCTGAGAAGAGGTTGGAGATTCTCGATTTACTTGAGAAACCTGAAACGAACAGCATGAGGGTTGGTGAGGAAGAGGTCAGTTTTTGAATAAATTACTTTTTGAAGTGCCTGTTGGTCTAGTCGTTAGTGGGCCTGCCTGCTAAGCCGGAGGTCGTATGTTCGATTCCCACCCAAGACAAACATTTGTGTGATGAGAACGATTAGTTTTTTTATCTGGGTGTAATTTATCTATAATGTCTGTGTATTTAGAAATTACAAGTATGTTTTTCAGCAGTCTGGTTACTAGCCGACACACAGCCGTATATGCGATGTGTGAGGCTTTTTAGTTTCACAATGAAAGACAAAGCCAATAAATACGCCACAGTTTGTACCAATCACCTCGTATTGCCTAACATAAGAACTTAACGTTTGGGAGAATACAGATTTACAACAAACTTCCAGCGGATGTAAATGAAGCGAATTCTCTGAAAACATTTAAAAATAAATTATTAATTCACATATATAATAATGAAACATTTTAAGCAACACCTTTTCACTTGGACCACCACCTTATCACAGAATAAAGAGAACTCGCTCCTTACCGTGGTAGCAACTTTATTTTTGTTCTACCCGCACAAATTTACACCATAAACAAAGATGTTATAAATGAGTTAAGTTTTTAAAGTAAGCTAGTTGCTGGGAAATCATATTATTATATTAACAGATACTGAAAGTGACTCCACTCGGCGATGCTGTGTCAGCGTTTCCGGTGCTGCCCCGTTACGGGAAGATGTTGGCTCTGAGTAATCAACAGAACTTGCTGCCTTACACCATCGCTTTGGTTTCAGCACTCACTGTACCTGAGGTATGTTGTGTTGATAGAAATCATTTAATGACCTTTACTTAATGAGACTTTATAACTGCAAATAGCGACAGATTGAGCTCTGTGACGTACCTTTTTTTTTGGTGTCGGGGTGGAAATTCCTTTCAGATCTCCGGCTCCTCAGGGACGCAGGAGCCAGGAGTATGTGGTGTTTCCACTAAAAACCACCCCAGCGGCCGGTCTTAGGCGTTCTTCTCTAGGGGAGGGGACCCGGACAATATTATTTCAGATCCCTCCAGAATCAATACCGCGCCTAGTCAAGCCCTAGGGAGGACGGAGAGGCCTATGACCAGCAGTGGTCTGTAATATGTTAATGATGATGAACCTTTTAAAAGGTATCGACGACCTCATCATCATCCAACCTTCTTTCTAACTGACTGTCAAAGAGCCTTTAACAGTCAGTTAGAAAGAAGCTCTTGGCCTACGTTACCTCGCTGGCCAGACGGGTTGTTACAAGATTTGTTTCAAGTTTTCCTTACGCCTGTATAACGCATAGTTATCAACAGCCTTTTACAGTTCACTGCTGGACATAAGCCTCTCCTTAGCAAGGAGGTTTTGACCTACTATACCACGCTGGCCAGACGGATTGGAATAGGGTTTATTTCAAGTTTTCCTTCTCTCTGAATAGTTTCTTCCCTTAGTCGCCTTCTAATACACCCATAGGATGAATAGGGGTGGTAACACTATGTATTCTTAATCCGTTACCATACGGACGGACACATAGTTATGGGTATCAAACCAGTATACCCGGCTACGCTCGTGCCGTGTCCTCGCCGCGCTATAGGTACGAACGTGTACGGCACAGTACGCTCCCACTAGTCAGGCTGTTAGTCTACTCAGCTCTCTGATTGCTCAGTATCCGGATGTCGACATATTCAACACCAAATTAAGTTCTTTTTTAATTTTTTGTAAACTTTTCCTAAGTAGGTCTTAACATACCTATATGCACATAGGTATTTATTACAATTGTAACATTATAGCGTAATGTACGTGTTACGAAAACTGTATTTGCACTGAGCAGTTGATTAAATAAATAAAATAATAATAAATAATGAATAACTGGTTTTACCCCGCTCGCTCTGGCTAAAGAGAATTGGCGCAAACCTGTAGTACTTAGTACTACTGATCGCAAGGAAGTATGGAAGGGTAAAGAACTTCATGGTCGATTTTATCGGGCCCTACACGGGTCTGATATAGACTTTAAAGCGTCGACGTCTTGGCTACGGTTTGGTGACCTCTTCGGAGAAACTGAAGGTTTTGTTTGTGCAATTATGGACGAAGTTATCATGACGAATAACTACCGGAAATATATCCTGAAAGATAGTACGGCTGACATCTGTCGGGCGTGCCACCGTCCTGGAGAATCTATTAGGCATATTATTTCCGGTTGTTCTCGTCTTGCTAACGGTGAGTATTTGCACAGGCACAACCAAGTAGCCAGGATCGTACACCAACAACTTGCCCTTAAATACCAACTTATCAATTTCGAAGTACCTTACTACAGGTATGTACCCGACCCAGTTCTCGAGAACGGTCGTGCTACGTTATATTGGGATCGATCTATTATCACAGATAGGACTATTGTTGCCAATAAGCCTGATATTGTGGTAGTAGATCGATTAGAGCGCCGCGCAATGATTGTCGATATCGCCGTTCCTCATGACGAGAATCTCGTGAAAGTTGAAAAAGAAAAACAATTGAAGTATTTGGATCTGTCTCACGAGATTGCCGACATGTGGAATGTGGATTCGGTGATTATTGTTCCGATAATCATATCTGCTCATGGATTGATAGCGAAGAGCCTCGACCAACACCTTAAGAGGCTCACGTTAGAAGGTTGGATCAAGGGTCTGATGCAGAAGCTGGACGAGGCGGGTAAACTGTTTGAGAGGATACTCTCTGCCCGCATCGTCCGGCACCTCCGCGAGGTGGGCCCCGATCTGTCGGACGCCCAATTTGGTTTTCGGGCGGGGCGTTCGACGGTCGATGCCGTGCTGCGCCTGAGGGCCGTTACCGAAGAGGCGGTGAGCTGTGGCGGCGTGCTGTTGGCGGTGTCGTTGGACATCGCCAACGCATTTAATAGTCTGCCATTTAGCTGCATCAGGGAAGCACTCCACTACCACGGGGTGCCAAAGTACCTGAGGCGGCTTGTGGCAGACTATCTTGAGGAGCGTACCGTCATGTACGAGGACCGAGACGGTGTTCTAAGGCGGCGGCTCATGTCGTGCGGTGTTCCGCAGGGGTCTGTACTCGGACCACTCCTGTGGAACATGGGATACGACTGGGCCCTTCGAGGTCGTCTTCCCCCCGGGCTGGGCGTACTTTGTTACGCAGATGACACATTGGTCACGGCCCGGGGGATGAACTTTCAAGAGGCGGCGCGCCTGGCCACCACCGGTGTCTCACTGGTGGTCGGGCGAATTGAGGCGCTGGGTTTGCGGGTGGCCCTGGACAAGACGGAAGCCCTTTTGTTCCATGGGCCCCGTCATGGTCCACCCTCCGGCGCCTCCATCGTGGTCAATTCGGTCCTCGTACCGGTTCAGGCCCAGATGAAGTATCTGGGCCTGATCCTCGACGGCAGGTGGCTCTTCGACGAGCACTTCCGACAGCTTTCTCCAAAGCTGGTCGGCGCTGCTTCTGCCCTTGGGCGACTTTTGCCCAATCTGGGTGGAGCTAGCGTCGCGACGAGACGGCTATACACGGGTGTTGTCCGGTCAATGGCGCTGTATGGTGCACCGGTGTGGGCGGCGGCTCTGACCGCCTAGAATAGGGCTCGCCTCTGGCGCCCTCAGAGGATATTGGCGGTTAGAGCCATACGTGGTTACCGCACCGTATCGACGGAGGCGGCGTGCGCCTTGGCCGGAACTCCCCCGTGGGATTTGGAGGCGGAAGTGCTCGCCGAAGTTTATCGGCGGACGGCTGACTTCCGGGCGCGTAGCGGCATACGGCCCCCGCCCGAAGAGATACGCGAGTGGCGAGAGGCCGCTCGTCGAGCCACAATGGCTCGTTGGTCGTCCCGGCTGGAGGCTCCACGTGCTGGTTTTGCCGCCGTGGAGGCTCTCCAGCCGGTCATCGCCGAGTGGGCAGGGCGGCAGCACGGGACCCTTTCCTTCCGACTGACGCAGGTCCTTTCCGGGCACGGTTGCTTCGGCAAGTATCTGCACTCGGTCGCCAGGAGGGAATTGAGTCCCGCCTGTCACCACTGCGACTGCAGTGAGGACTCGGCTCAGCACACGCTAGCGGTTTGTTCCGCTTGGGCGGCGCAGCGTGGGGTCCTCACTGCAGTTATTGGAGGAGATCTCTCGCTACCGGCCGTCATACGCTCCATGGCCGGTAGCGACAGTTGTTTTACCGCGGTCGCAACCTTCTGCGAAGACGTAATTTCGCGGAAGGAGGCAGCGGAGAAGGCCCGGGAGGACGATATCCACTCGGACCCAATTCGCCGCCGGCGAGCCGGGCGGCGGAGACGCGCATACCAGCGCCTCATGCCGCCTTGAGTGTGGCCGCGGATGGACGGGACGGGTTTTCCCCTCCATCCGCTATAGTGGCCAGCCGCGAGGAGGTGACGTGTGCGTGTGCCGGACGTCACCTAAATGGAGAGTTTATCCGCAGATGGCGCCCACGAAAGCGGGCAGGCGCTAGGAGGGATTAGGATGTCGTAATAACAGCTGTTCCCGAATCCCTCCTCTCTCAGGCGCAGAGTGGCACACCGTGTGGTTTTAGTCGGTCCGATTCCGACACACCGCCCCGCCGTAAACCCCGGTGGGGTGACGGCCCGTGGGGGTTCCCACACGTTAAAAAAAAAAAAAAAAAAAAAAAAGGGGTCTGATGCAGAAGGCAGTCCTCCTTGACACGGCCCGTATTGTGAGGAGGTTCCTGTCTTTGGAGCCCTAACCACCGGTATCTTGGTCCCTGTACCCGATGTCGGTGGTCTACTACTATTTTTTATATTTTTAAATGTGTATTTTTTGTTTTTTATATATATTTAAAAATGTAACAAATATGTGTATATCACGAAATAAAGAGAATAATGAATAATAATAAATTGCATTATTGGCTGTACGGTTGGTCTAGTGGATTAGGCGGTCGCCACGCCGGTCTCTACTATGCTGAGTGTTGTGGGTTCAAACCTCATATGAGACAACACTTTGTGTGATCCACAAATTGTTGTTCTGAGTCTGGGTGTTCTTTGTGTCCGTTTCTTGCGTGTTTGTAAAGTCCCCCGCTACACAGGATTTATTCCTAGAGCGCGCATTGTCCTTAAAAAAAAACATCTTTAATTTTTTTTGTTCCTTTCTTGGGGATGACACTTTTTTATCAAATCTGATTGAGCTCAAAGTGATGCGTTAATTATATTTAGTGAGAATTTGTGGATGGGGTTTTGTAATCTTTGTATCTAGGTTTTTACATATCAATGCATCTATGTTGAGTATTTTGTACTTTAGTAACTAAGTATTAAAAGTGTACATCATATTGACTGGTACATTATAAAATTCATGTAAATTAATCAGTTTAATTTCAAAAAGTTTATAATGTAAAAAATATGTTTGTAGTTATTGTCGGGTAAACCATAAAGCTGGCCAACAACCGGCCACATGCTATTGTTGGGTGATCTCGGGGTATTGCTAAGAGCAGTCGGCGCAGCAGAGTTTGCTCATCTGCAAGGAGAAGAAGAAGTGTTCTGCGCTAAATATGGATTGAGAGTAAAGGTAAGTGACGTTATGCAATTTTATATAATACTTTATAATACGACACGGCACGACATGAAACGACACGATACGATACGAAACGACACGACACGACACGAGAGACACGACATACCAGGCGCATTTCTATTGAGTATGGCAGACAAAATACAATAATCCAGCCAAGAATTAACAAAAATCTAGTATCTTTTAGTTATTTACTAACTATCCTAGTAAAAGTTCTATGAAATAAATCGCTATTAAAAATTGGTGCTGGGTAAGGTTGGGGGGAAAATAATAATAATCTGTTCTCTTATTAAATTGACTACACAGTTGGCCTAGTTGTTAAAGAGGTCGCCACGCTACTCTCTACTGCGCTGAGTGTTGTGGGTTCAAACCCCACATGAGACAACACTTTGTGTGATCCACAAATTGTTATTCTGAGTCTGGGTGTTCTTTGTGTCCGTTTCTTGTATGTTTGTAAAGTCCTCCACGACACAGTATTTATTCCAAGTGCGGGCGTTGTCTTTTTAAAGAAAAAAATTTTATCATGTCTATTTTTTTGTTATTATTAATATTGGTCGAACCGTTTAGAAGAAATGCGTGACAGGAAATATTTACACAATATATTCATAGATTACTCAGTATTTCTTAATTTTTATTCAACTGCCTACGCGTCACAGTGGTAGCGTATGCGACTGCTGTGCCGAGGCTTCGTGTTGAATCCCGGGTCGGATCAAATGTTTGAATAATTTACAAATGTTTGTTTCGGAATGTGAGTGTTGTCTATGTATAACGTGAATGTAGTCACAAAAAAGCATGTAAGTAGTCTGTAACTCAATCTAGCTTACATAGGTACAAGCTCTGCTTAGTTTGAAACTAGATGGCGTGGTGTCTCAGATATCAAAAGTATTAATTATTTATATTATTCATCTCCACCAGGCAGTACAAGAAATCCGCAAACTGCGTAAACAATTAACTTCAGTGATAAACTCTGAGGTGGAAGGAGTAAACGTGACAGTAGACCCAGAGTTGAAACCGCCAGACGACAACCAGGCCAGACTCCTGCGACAGTTAGTACTCAGTGGACTAGGGGACCAGGTTGCCAGGAAGATAGCTATAGGAGAAGTTAAGCAGGGTAAGCGAACCTGGTTGCTATGGGACTAAAATTCTAATGCGTATATTAAACGAAAGTGACGAGCCTTTTGGTCTAGGGGTAGTGGCCCTGACTGCTGAACCGTAGCTCGTGGGTTCGATTCAGGCCCGGGACAAATATTTCTGTGATGAGCACGATTATTTGTTGTGTCTGAGTGTAATTGATCTATAATATGTATTTATTTAGAAATATATATGTTTATCATCATACCTGGAACTCATTACCAGCGCACGTATTTCCCTCCCACTACGATCCCGGCTCCTTTAAGCGAGGCGTGAAGAAGCATCTCTCTAGGCCGCCATAGCGTGGGTCACCATATTGCATTGTCTTCATTCGCAGTGAGTATGGTGACAACCGCTCTTGGATTCTATTCATGGTTTCCATCAGGCAGAATAGAGTCACTTTGGTTGGCTTCTATAAAAAAAAATGTAGTAATGTACTCTTTCTACAAAAACACTATTATATAAATTTTAATGAACAATTTTGTTAAACAGGTGAAGACAAGCGCAAATACAAATACGCTTACCACTGCGGTGAACTAGAAGAGCCCGTCCATCTCCACTCAGATTCCATCCTTTGTAAAACTATACCCGAATGGGTGGTGTTCCAGGAGTTGTATGAAACTGGGGCCGTAGGATGGAGGAAAATGATCATGAGGAATGTCACCGCCATAGAACCAGAATGGCTGCCTATTTATGTACCTCGACTGTGCCGTTTGGGTAAGTGGAATCAATGACATTACGCCCTTGATTGATGCTCCATTACAAAAAAAAATTTTTTTGAAGATTCCACAATAGGAATATTTAATATGTCGCGGGAGACTTGACAAACATACATAACACGGACACTAAACAAAAATATGAATATTAAAAATGAAATTTAAAGTCGACAACTAGCGCAGGTGTCAACCTACCAAGTGAGTCAGAGTGGACGTCAAAGGCATAGGCATAAAAATTAACACCAAAAATGATTCCACGAAGAAGAGGATGTACGTTAAGGGGCTTTTGGATATTTCTCAGTAATTAGGAAGTCAATTTTGCGTCTCAGAATTTTTAATAGAAAAACAGAGACTAATAAATCTCTTTTTCGCAAGGATATCATATTGAAACGTGAGAGTCTATCTTGGTACGTTAGTTTTCATTCCCTTAATAATTATAGGAATGCTAAAAGTGATGTTTGTGAATACTATTGTGGCAACTTCCACTTATAGTGTAAACAGAAAAGCATATTACAGCGCCATCTAGCGAAGATATGTCGAACTACGAAGCAACTATTAATCCTGTATTACGAAATAGAGATTCTCGCGGCGATTAGCACATGTACAACATCCCAACGTCAACTGTTTGGCCGCGACCCGTCAGGCACCTCGCCTGGTCGGAGGGACATGAAACCCGTCCCTCCATACTATGAACACGATTTATACACAGTCGGTTTTTTTTCTACAATTACCTTGTTTTAATTACCTACATTATTCCAGGTGATCCTCTATCAGAACCACCTCCAAGGTATGATGAGAGATCAGGCAGAGTCAAGTGTCACTTCAAAGGAACGTTCGGAAAAGCTGGTTGGCAGCTACCTATCGTAGAGATAGATTTTCCAGACAACCTGGAAAGATATAAGTAAGTAGATTTTGAATGATTTTTTATCTTACATGTTGACATTTACTCTTTGTACTATAACATACTAACAACAGCTGAACACAGGTAGTATTCTATTATTTATTTATAATGTACTCCTAGCCGATTTCGGCCACGATGGGTCACGGAGATCAGCCAGCTAAGCAGGATATATTATAGCGCATAAGTTTGTTCGTAAACCCAGGTGCACTCTCTGTTCTCCGACTCAGAATTCGATGAGACGGTTCTCCGACACGACCGAGGAGAGATCATTGTTGATGCAGTAGTTAGCGATCTTGATTTCTTTTTGTTGTATAGGTGGACAAACGGCTCATCTGGTGTTTAATAATACTAGTGTGTTGCAATTGAGAGACCTGGTGCTTCAATCATCACACTCACTCGGTTTAAAGCAACGTCAGACTTGCTTTACTACATATTTTTTTGAGTCGAGCCAGATTATACGAAGCATGGCTATCCACTTAAAATACACCTATTTTCCAGGCCACCATAATGTGGGTTGCGATACTGAATTGTCTTCTTTCCATTTTTATTATTGACCTACCAAAGTGACTGTACTCTGCAAATACATAGAGTTACACTCTCTACACTTACAATGAGTATGGCGACTACTACTCATGGAATCTATTAATGCTTTCCATTAACCAGAGTAGACTCACTTTGGTAAACCCGGAATAATATGTATATATTATATTATTGCATTAATAATTAATTTAGATTATTATATTAATAATATATTATTATTAATGCAAATGCCTTTGGTTATTAATATGTACATAATTATTTTGTTAATTTTTAATTTTACATTCTTTCCCCAGATGGTTCGCCCGTTATCTACTAGAGGGCGCTGTTTTCCCCAAGTTGAAGAAGTACACTCGATCATTACTGACCTCACCTTCGACTATGGTTTGGCCTTGGGTTAATCTGCAGCCCACGACTGAGATGCTGCTAAAGGTGATGATTGCCAAAAAGACTGGGGACAAGGAGGCATTAATAGACGTCTGGAAGCAACAGGACAATTGTAAGTATGCCCAAAGTATGCTTCAAAATGTATATGAACACACTATTTATAAATACGTAGAGACTGTTCTAAGCGAAGAGAGTGATAAGAGTATGTATTTAAAGGAAAACACGAACGAAGAATCGTGAAATTTGAAATAATAGGGTATTTTTCTTTATCTGAAAACAAAAATTATTCAGATCAAACCACATCAGCCTTTAACAATCCACTGCTGCACCTAGGCCCATAGCACATGGCGTATTTTAAACGCGCAGGCGACGCGCGTATTAGGAACGCGCGTCTTCGGCGCCGTAGACGCCGATTCTTGCGTTTGCATTGATGATACAAGCGCGCGCATGAAGCGCGTACAAATGAGCGGGGTAGAGATAGAGGGGGGATGCGCGCTCACGCCACCACTGCGCCGCCCGCGCCTCAGTTGCAATTATTTTATTGTGTGCTGCGCATGTATTTAGTAAAATGGAACCCTTCGACACCGACCGTTTTATAACAGAAATACACAATCGTCCAGTTACATGGAATTCACTACTACCCGAATATTCAAACAAAGTGTCAAAAAGAACTACGTGGGATGAATTGTGCCAAATTTTTTATAACAATTTCAATGAAAAAACCAATAAGGAAAAAAACCTGGCAGGTAAGGTCTATTATGTATATTTCAAAAAATTATGTATTTATTTTAGGACTACACATAAAACACCGCCGTTAAGATAGCCACCAATGTCGTGTGCCGATGTAAACAGTCAAGGTGAAAAACTTTACATACATATTTTTTTTTTACTTATTGTAACAAACGATTTAGTACCGTAGAACATGGGCACGCGATATGCTATCTTTACGGCCTTACATGGAACTCTAAAACAATAGAAAATATAATCAGGTGCCCTAAATTTTAGAATCTTGCCATGGTACTGCACCTTCATCGCTATTAAAATAATCAGTATACATATTTCGTATCGTAGTTCCGCTTAGTTGTCCCCGTGACCGTCTTGCACCAATCGATATTAAACTTGCATCTTCAGGAGGTTCTTCTAAACCAGCTATACTCAAAGAATTATGAAAATTATAACCGTCACGTTGACGTATGAAATTATGCAGTACACAACAGGCTTTCACAATAGCCACACTGAAGTCGACGCTAACGTTCAGTGGTCGATTAAAGATTTTAAATTTGTTGCTTAATATACCAAATGTACATTCAATCTATCGTCTAGCACGTGTCAAGCGGTAATTATATATTCTTTTCTCTCGTGACAAGATTTTTCCAGCGTAAGGTCTCTGTAAATGTTGAGATAATGCAAAGCCTTCATCACCAACAAACGTAAATGGTATTGGCACTCCATTATTAGATATTGGTCTCGCATTTGGTATATTATAATTTCCTTGCCTTATCTTTCTGGTCCACTCACTACATTCATTTATTGTTGAGTCTGCAGCCTTTCCATAGCATCCAACATCTATATCGATAAAATTGTAATTTGCGTCACATATTGCAAGCAATACAATGGAAAAATATTTTTTATAATTAAAATACTCTGATCCACTGTGTTGAGGTTTTATAACTCTAATATGTTTCCCATCGATGGCCCCAATTAGGTTGGGAAAATTTGCGTATTTCATAAATCCTTCAGCAGTTTTTAGATGAGATTCTTCGGTTGGTTCTGGCATACAAATGTTTCTTAATTTATCCCATAATATTTTCACTGTTTCACGGACTATAACGCCTGCCGTCGTTTGTCCACACTTAAAGTCATAGTGAATATCAGAGAAATAGCAACCCGTAGCTAAATACCTGAAAAAAAAAAACATTATTACAAATTTTATTTTCATCGTTAAATTTTCATTTTAAATTAAAATTAACCTACGACTACTTATTTAAAATAAATTAAAATGAACCTGATGAAATGAATAATAAAAAATCCTAATATTAACATTATTATTGTTTTCAGTCATTGACCTGCAAAAGAAATGGAAGAGTATTAAGGACGCTTATAATAGAAATAAAGCGACAAACAATAAATGTCCCAGTGGATCTGGAGCTAAGCCTAGAAGACCCTACATATATTCTAATTTGCTAACTTTTTTAGACCCGCTTGGCGAAATAAGACCTCCAAGTCAATGTTCAAAGAGCTCAAGTCAAAATGATGATGCAGCACAAGAGCAGGACCAACACTGTGATTTTCAAAAGCCACGTTCACCGAAGAAATCTAAAAAGACTCCAAAACATGAAGACTATCAAGATAAATTGTATGAAGCATTGACAGCAAATCTGAAACAGTCTAAAGATAATAATACAATTTTATCCGAAAATCCCGACATGCTGTTTTTAGTTTCGTTAGCCAAAGATTTTTCTGCCATCCCAGAAGAATTCAAGTTAGAGGCCAAAGCTGATGTGATAAATTTAATTCGCAAATATAAAAAAATGGGACAATCATCGAGAGCATTACATGAAAATAGTGGTGCATTCCAATATGAACATCAGTATGGATACCAGTCTGGATATCAGTCTGAATTTCAGCCTCAATATCCAAGTACTCCAGCGCCAATAAACGAAATTGGCAGTTCACTCCTAAATATGGATAGCAATGAATCGGTTACAAATGACTCCGATATGATATCTGACATGTATGATGATATTTAATAAATAAACCTTATTCTCTAATTCATAATCTAAGTGCACTTATTACTTATTTTGATTTTTTTAGAACTGTAACAGGTCAATAAATAATAAATACATACTAAATAAATAATACTGGTTGTTTTCTTACCTCAATGTGATGAGTAAACGTTCTTCTGCCGATATACATGATCTCATTACTGTATTTTGATGAGTTAAGTACGATTTTACAATTAAAAGAAGTTGTTGGAATGACGAATATGACATTCGATAACATTTATAAAATTTCTTCCATCTTCTATGTATTACCAATTTTTTAAACGTTGTATGATAATGACCACTCAATCTTCTTTCACTCGTAAATGGGTCTATCCAAAAGATTCGTTTATTTTTGTGTTTTTTTCTTTTTAAAAGAAGTACTAAAGCCAGTGTACCCAGTGTTATATCAACGGACGCCATTGTACAACTGGAGAGAGGAGTCTCTGATCAAAACGCAAAGGCTACGAGCGACTACAGCACGTATACACGCAGTAGAAGTGCGTATACGCGCAGTAGAAGCGCGTTTCACGGCCGCATTGTGTGCTTAAGATACAAAGTTGCGTTCAAATCTCGTATGAAGCGCGTATACGCGCGTCATCTGCGCGTCGCCTGCGCGTTTAAAATACGCCATGTGCTATGGGCCTTAGACCTCTTTTTAGAAAGGAGGTTTGACCTTCTAAATCACGCTTACCAGACAGCTTGGTATAGGATTTATTCCAAGTTTTCCTTCTCTTTGCAGTGATATTGTCCTGCGTAGCTTACTCCTGTCATTTTTTACGATACCCACAGGATGAATAGGGATAGTGACACTCCATATTCTGAATCTGAATGAAAAATTATTTATGAAGTAACAGATTCTCATAAAATACTCTTCAGTTTTAATTTTTATTTAATCTGTTTTTAACTGCTGTGTTATTACGTCATACTGCTGTGTAAACAAAAATGTGTCCATTGAATCCACAATTTTACCAATGTTTTTACATTAAGATTCTTACATTCAAAAACGGCACCAACAATCATTAGAATAATAACTTATTTTTAAATGATAAACAATATTAACACGTTTGCTTACATATCCAACGTACGTCATGATCACCAGCAATATGGCGTTCAATGCGTCCAGCATTTATTCGTATGTCAAATTACGCGCGAAATTCACAAATGTAAAACTTAAATGCGTTGTTGTGACACTTATCGACTAAAGAAATGTGTATTTTTAGTGATTATTAGCACTAATTGAGATGCTTTTTAAAAACGAGTGTATCATCTTATTTTAGTCAGATATTTTGTTACAAACTTAATATTACATCCAAAAAAGGCTTTATACTATTTTAACATGTTTACAGTATGTGTTTATTTGTCAAAATTTTTATTGTTTTTTTACAGTTCTACTGGATGAATACCTCAAATGGGTCCCGGTGTCAGCTCACAACGAGATTATAATGTCCAGGCCACCTTTATAAATTTTTAAAGAATTCAATGTTGTTGTAAATAAATCCTATATAATATATTGATTTTTCTTTATTGCCCTGTGTACCCCTGGCTGTTCCCCTGGTGTACAGTAGAAGATAAATTTAACCGTGTACCCCTGGCTGGAAAATTCGTCAAAATTAAATTGATATATTTCCTATGAAGTAGAAGTGTGCATTGTATAATATATTATGATCTTATATAGCAACACTCTTTAAAATTTCCTTCTGGCGAACAAAGGCAATTGTAGGGCAATTAGAATGCTTGAATTCATACATACGAGATTTGATAAGACTGAAACCTTGTACGGAAGATTGCCCCCCCATGTGGTTCACTCACGGCGAATGTCTTACATGTGAATCCAAAAACCAAAAGATATACAATAGGATCACATAACTTTTTCAAACCATAGTGAAAGAAACAAGTTTTATGTGACATGATGAATCTATGATTTCATCATGTCCGCCTATTACTGCGTTCTAAAAATTATAATCATGATTTTTCTAACCACCGTAACTGGCGGACATTACATAAATAAATTAATATAAATATAATATATTAGTTTATTTTTTATTTATTATAATACAATATTACAAACGTTGAAATGATCCAAAATCCTTATAATTCTACAATTGTATATTACAGTACATTACACATTACAGTACATTACAGTACAGTACATTAATTATAAAACAAAGATTCAAGGCCCTTTATACATCACCTAGATATCATGCTGTTTAAAGAATCAGCACCAAGTAGAACATATTGCATTTATCAACAGCTTTTATTAATCCAGTGCTGGACATAGGCCTCTCTTTGGAAAGTAAGTTTTGTCCTTCTATACCGCCTTGGCCAGACGAGTTGGTATAGGTGTTTCACATTTTCCTTTCTCTTTGCAGTGATGTTTTCCGGTGTAATGTTCCTCATGTTCTCCATGAGATAAACAGGCGTGGTGATGGTCTGTATTAATTCGTCACCTGACAAATAAGATGAAGTCTGGTTCTTATGATACCCATGAATAAATGTCCCAAATGATAGTTTTCATTTTGAAATTGTAACTGCGGAATATTCCTTGGAAGTTTTGATTTAAACAAAATGTAAAAATAATTCACATTTATTTGAATACCACACAAAAGCAGATAGAATACATTAAAATAGAGGGTGCCATCTGAAAATCAGCGTTACAATATCACAATTTATTATAAGATGCCTCACTACTTACACATCACAACTATTAGGTATATAATAGAGACTGCAAATTTAATCATATAAGTTGCAAACTGTGTTGCAATACTCGCTCACTTGTGTTACGCTAACGTTTGAACTGTTACGATAGGTAAAGACGCTCCTAGTGAAAGACCACCTTAACAAGTTTACGTATTTATCTAAATTGTAATGCAATTATTGATATTAAATAGTGCTAGTTTATCTTCAATAAATCTAGGTCTAGTAACAAATCACTCAGGTATATGTATATGTATATGTATTATTCATATCATTCAATTACTCATAAATATATATATTCATACACACTCGACATATGCTCATTATATACGCATGAGTGCTGCAGTATCTAGCTATGATATAAATTATAGCTAGGGCTATAATAAGATGCCATAAAGTAATTAAAAAAAATTTTTCTGCCATTTAACAGAAAAGCAGAGCTTATATTATGAAACCTAGATTGACTAATACAATTTTTATACTTACTCTTTTTTGTAAATACAGTTAGGTATATATTGTGCACAGGAAGCATTCAAACTCGGAAACAAAAATTTTCAGATCACACAAACATCTACCACTGCAACACGGAGGCAGTCAATAAAAGTAATATGAAAGTGGATGGTAACTATCTGAGTAGGATTATTATCGTGATGATTGTAACACAATTTATACTTAGCCTAGTAATTAAATTAACTGATTTGACTAATTATTACTACTTACTAACACCTCGTAAAGTGATTGTGGAATTGATTGTTTATGATTGACTACTTTTGATGTTGTTTATTATGGTAAACATATTTTAGTAGTTAAGATAGGCAGATATTATTTTTAATTATTAGATGGATATAAGACAGATAGCAGACAATTGTTTATTAAGTTCTGAGTTGTGAAGTAGATTTTAATTTTTTAATTAATATTATTGTAAATCTTACAATTAATATAATATAAAAAGATAAAAAAAAAATGAAACAAAAAAATAAAAACGATTATTAACTTACAAAGCTTAAAAACAAAAATTAAGTTTTTTTATTTACACAAAACTTTATGTTACTGTAAAATAAAATTTAATAAAGCATTTACCAATTGTAAAAAACATTATATGCAGGATTGTGGTGATTGAAACAGAGTGTTACCACCCCTATTCATAAGAAGAGGCTTATAGTATGTCGAGTTGTGAACTATTAAATGTTATTATGAATGTGAAGAGTATTTATTAAAAAAAATACAAACGGAGGATTGTGAAATTTGGAATAGTTATATTTTTTAAGTAATTATTGATTGAATTGCCAATTGGGCTCGTGACTGACAAGCTAAGGCCGTGGGTTTCATTCCCAGCAATCTATCTTCCTTTGTTCTTTTGACGTTACGTGACTGCGACCACCAACTGTTTGTACTGTTTGTTTGAAAAAACAGAGTGGTTATAAACAAAACAAACAAAAAAAACGCAGTCACCACGCCGCTTTTTACAACGTTGAGTGTTGTGGGTTCAAATCCCACACGGGACTACACTTTGTGTGATCCACAAACTTTTGTTCGGAGTCTGGGTGTTCTTCGTGTACGTTTCTTGTATTTTTGTAAAGTCCCCCGCAACACAGGATTTATTCCTAGAGCGGGCGTTGCCGTTTTTTTAAAGAAAAAGAAAGAATATAAAGATAATAACAAAATTTAACTCAATGGATAAAATTAGGTTATAAATATGGGAAAAAATCATAAAATTGTAAAGAAAGGTTCGATTTCTACTGCTCTGGTAAAAATAGAACTTTTTTTCTATTATCTTTCATGTCAGACATAGGTCAGTTTTAATTTGATACCAGTTTAGATGTTGTATGATAGCTACAACTTTTCTGGCGGTCTTTTTAAAGTTTTCTTAAATGTCACTTTGACATTTATTATTTTTAAGAACAATGTCATCAAGTAGTGAGTGGATAGGTACTTTGCCGCTTCACTAAGAACCTTGTAATACACCACTTAATTATTATTGTTCTACACTTGAATGCATCTTGAACATCTGGGAGTGACAGCACGTCATCGGGTGCGTCCGGAAGCAAGGCGCCAATATTCTTAAAATGTTCTTACATATATACGACATATATACGACGACACAAACATATATCTTGTTATATAATTAGTTTTGTTTTTCTTTGTTAATATTTAAAAGGGTACAGTAGTATTTAGTTCTATCTTAAAACCTTTCCCAAAAAACTTTAAATTGCGGATGATCAAATTAAAACTTCATTCCTACTTTTTTTGTCTTAATAAACTAGCATCTTTAATATTTATTTTCGTTACGAACAGCAACGATATTACTAATTTATATTTAAATACCTGAAGCAATTTCTAAACTATTTAATATAATTTGAATCACTAGTCCAAAATTTTCTTGTTCACGTAAAGATTTCTATCAAGATTTCGTCATAACATATTAAATGGTAAAAATATAAAAACTAATTATGCTTGTTGTAATTTATGAACTGCAATTTAGTACATGAAATCATTTTCTATTTAAATTTTTCTAACAATCTAGTAGTTTTGAACACAGAACAGAGAAATCCATTCTGTTATTTTTAGTATATTATTGAATTTTTCAACTACCTGTTATAGTGTCGGATCAGTTGAGGCCGTAGTTCTTACTCACATTTTTTTATATAAAATCATACCAAAGTGACTCTACTCTGCCTGATGAAGCATTAGTAGAATCCAAGAGTGGTGGTCGCAATATTCGTTACGAATGCGGACAATGCGACCTACGCTATGGTGGCCTAGTCAGATGCTTCTTCACGCTCCCCTTTAAGGATCCGGGATTATAGTGGAAGGAAAACACGTACATTGGTAGCGAGTTCCAAGTTTTAACTGATTTGTACAGAAAGGAACAGTCGAACCGTTTAGTTCGGGAGCGTATGTCTATCATTCTAAAACGGTGTCTTCCAAGTCTGTAGAGGAAGAGAGAAGGTGGGACCAGTTGGAAGATTGCCAATTTTATACTCGTTCCAGATTATGAAATTACCTATTTTGCATTAATTTTTTTCCTATCTTTCGTTTAAAAGTTATTAAAAGCGCCTAAAGAAAAATGCATATTCTCCTCTCACACGAGATAATTTATATCGACAATAATTGTGTTACTTAGTTAAACTCTAATTAAATAGTAGTTATTTGCCGAGTGAATCCTTTTAATTCCAACTAATTTTTTTTCCAATCATGTACAAAATGATTTAATTTTGTTAAAAATTAAAATAATTTGATTAAAATGTACTGATACATGATGGTGTAAATATTTCTGCCAAACCTATAACCGTAACCACGTTTATTTTCTAAAGTACGTATACGAGTATAATGTCACTAAGTTATTATTACAGTCCTTCTCACTTACTATTTTAGTGGTTTAGTATTAGCCTATCATATTCTTGGATTTCTATAGGGTGGGCCACAAATTAGTTAATATTTGAAAAAATCGTACAAAAACCATTTCATGTATTATAAAAATTATTTATTTACAAGAAAGCTAATTAATTGGTTATTTTTTAAAATTATATCGTCTAAACGACCACCGTTTCGACGTTTGCACTCTCCTACGCGAACACTGAAATTTTCGAATACCTAGTCATCGGCAAACAGACCGCGAGATCACCGACATCTCTGTGCTGATTTTTCTTTTTAGCTGACGTAGTGAATTTAGTTCATTGATGTAGACTCTTCAAATAACCCCACAAAAAGAAGTCTGCGGAGGATAGATGAGGACTTTTGGGCGGCCATGGAATGTCACCTCATCTGGAAATAAACTTTTCTGGAAACATGTCTTTGACCACCGGTATTGGCTCATTGGATGTGTGACAAGTGACTCCATCTTGTTAAAACCATGTGTTACGATTGTAGCCAGAAAATTCCAGTAGCATCGGTCCCAAGGACTCCCATGATATGTTTGTGCGGGATATTAGATTCAAATGTTAACGAATTCTTAGCCCTCCCTATACTATTTCTACTTTACTTTCAGTGACCATTTTGGTCATGACCTCTTCTTAGTAAGGAGGCTTTAGTTTACTATACCACGCTGGTCAGACGGCTTGGTATAATAGGGTTTGTGTCAAGTGTTTTTTCTTTTTATGGTCCTGTTATCCTGCGTAGATTACTTTTACAACAACCACAATAAAAGTGGTGACACTCCGTATTCGTTCGTCAAACCTAGAGGTTTCAAATGTACCATCTTCTAGTTAGTTAGAGGACTAGAGTAGAGTAGTAGCCTCCCACTAATCACTCAGCTGAAAAGTAAACAATTTAAGAAAAGATTTTGGTATATTTGCCGTGTGGCGACGGATTAAGAAAACGTAATGTCACCACATCTATTCATACCGTAGGTGTTGTAACAGCAAACTATGTAGCACAACAATACTGTAAAGAGAAGGAAGATTTGAATCAAACCTTATACCAGCCAGTCTGGCCAACGAGGTATAGTATACCAAAACCTCTTTTTAAAGAAGGGGTCATATCCAAAAGGGAACTGTTAGAGACTGTTAATGAATTTTATGATGATGATATTTCGAACTTTGCCCTTTCTTTCACAAATAAGTTCAAAGAGACTGAAAGTAAAGTCCATTCAAGCCAGTTAGTTTTTTACTAGTAGTGAGTACTTATTGCCAAGAATCATTAGTCAACAAAATTATGGTCAACAAAACACTAAAGACTCAGGCGAAGTGTAAATGTGTTGAGAAATAGTTTTGATTAATGTCGAACTTTGCCCTTTCTTTCATATATAAGATCAAAGAGACTGCCCCAGTTAGTTGGCTACTTGACAGTTATTTAAAAAAATAAAGCTGCGATAAAGAGAGGAATTAACAAGTGTTAATTCACACCCACACACTCAATATTCAATTTAAACATATTATTAATAAATAAATATATTTAACAATGTAAGTCTAGATTGAGCACACGACTACAATTGAAAAAAGTCATGTGTACACACACGCAAACACCTAACGCTTAAATATATACTGAGGAACCCTATTTTCCCCAGCACTGCCTACTAACACTTACAATTATTTAAATATAGTTTAATAAAAAACATTTTAGTTCTGTACCGACCGAATGAAACAATAACATTTAAATAGATATAGTTCTAACTGCCTTAGTATGTAAAAAATAGTCATAAAATAACGATAAAACTATAGCCATCATCGCTTCTAATCAATTGACGCACCGATTCGTGTGTAGTTCTACATCTAAAGACACAAGACCTATCGTGTGTACTAAGCTGAAATTTTCGTTGTACATTAGCCGCTCCTATTTATAAGTTCCAGAGGATTGTTCATGAAATTCCGATGGTAGTCGCGAGCAACACGCGTTCCCGTCCCCACGGTTCCGCGTCTTCCCGAAATATAACATCTACTTTAATTAAAAAAAAGCTATGATCAGTTAAATTCTCCAGTGTCGTTCGGTGTGATCTCGAGTGCGTATTATTGAGTGAATATTGAAAACACTACACACACATACAGTTGAAATATGTAAGATTGTGTCAGCTATCTGGTGAAAGCTTGGTCTATTTGAAGAGCAGATAGAAATAGGGTTTATGGTTGCGATTGTGAATAATAACTAGAGCAATTGATGATCTGATAAAATGTCAAGAGTTATTGAAAACTTTATTTTATATTTAATATGATGTAGATTTACATTCAGCTTATATTAATTTATATTTATCAAATCCAATTTTATCATTACATCGTTACTAAGACAGATTTATTTCTATAGAGATGCTATTTCAGTGTTATATTGAATTAATGCCTGAAGAAATATTAGATTATCCCACCAAAATTGTAAAATGAAATTGTTTAAATTTGAAATTTTCTTAGCTATCGTTAGTTTAATTTTAGTAGAAGAGACAATAAATAAGCTTTATATACGTCTTTTTTTAATTAAATACGTAACAGTTTACAATTGTTTAAGTTTCTTATCTGTATACAATAAATTGTTTAAATGTTCATTTATCAAAAAGCTAATAGTATAAGATGATGTGGAGGACTCTATCTATAAGAGGGAAATAGATTGACGGGTACGTATTTGTGGCTCTTGTGGTTCTTATTCTGCCACTGCCACTGCCAGTGCTCTCGACTGCCAGAGGTCGATGGCTGATTCCCACCTAGAACAAATAAATGTGTAATGACACGATTTTTTGTTTTATATAATTTATATTCTCTTGATATAATTGAATGTCTTCTTATCTTATAACGCTTAAAAATCATCACGATGAAATTTGTTACGTATTATATGTACACACAGTGTGAATTAGAGCTTGTAATAATCTGGGTTTTTTTTACAATATTTTCGAAGATAACTTCAAGAAAAACGACACATACCCTGTACCAATGAGGTATGTTAAGTTTCCTTCTCTTTGCATTGTTCTTGTTCTGCCTAGTTTGTTCTTTTAGACGGTTCTTACGACACCCACGAGATGAATAGGGGTGGTGACCCTCCATATTCTTCATCCGTCAACACGCAGGTAACACCTATAAAATAAGTAAATTTTTATTATTTTAGTCTTAGCCTAGGCAAGAGATTCGATTTTACTTTAATCGGTGACTTAAGTCGTTCTGTACGTCTGCGTGAAGTTTCATGTTATCACAAACAAACCACGAAACACAAATCAGAAATTTTTTTCCTCGTTGACATAGACAGTTTTTTAATTAGTATTTCTTCCATCTTAAGAAATAATAACCACTAATTTAAACTAATTTTTCATAGACAAGACCTGTCAATCTATTCATCGCTTTATTTTACAAGTTTTACATTATCGGAAGTATGGTGTGTAAACTCGCGATATTTGAATCAATTGTTGAGCCGTGACAGTGAATGTGAAGTACCGTGAATAATCTACTCCGCTATGTCCAATTTCATGAAATTCGCCTCATTAATTGATTTTATAACTAGACACGCAATTTAATTTTTAATTTTTTAATTCTTGTAAGAACAAGCAAATCCATACATATAAATAAAATTGGAGTGTCTGTTTGTAATATTGATTAAATAACCGCTTTTTACTACATGCATATGAATATACATACGATACATACACCAATATAACATTTTTTACAATTTTTGCTGCTTGTTCCGGCTAAATTCTGGAACAGATGGACAGATTTCAACGGGACTTTCACTGATAGATAGATAGATAGAATAGATGGCTAATATTATAGGGAAAGACTAAGGCTACTTACATTATAGAGTTTTGGAATCATAAAAATTCCACGCACACGAAGTTGCGGATGCAGCTAGCTGGTGAATAAAATAAAAACTAGACCGTTCAAAAACTATATTTTACTTAAAGTTGTAGACATTTTTGAAACTGTTTATTTTTAAATTGTACACGATATTTGCGAAAAAAAGAAATTTTGAAAAGTATAAAGTAGTACCAGAAACGTTATTTCATTTTTAAATAATTTCGAAAAATCGAGCACGATTAAGACAAATTAAAGATATGTTTCAAGTTAAAATCCATCATACCGCTACAAAATATGTCTACGATATACTATTTACGTACATAATCCACCTTCAGCCGCAACCGCGTAAAAATTAATAACATCACATTAAAAATAACCAATGATACAATAAATATGGATTCCAAATAACTCAGAATGGATGTTTTAATAATCTTTATACTAGCAACTGTTAAATACAAAAGCTATTGAAATTATACTTTGTGTTTATGTGATAACGAAGTTATAAATATATATTCGTTCAATGAATGGACGTGTGTTTTGGCCGATTTCTGCCAGCTGCTCCTACGTGTTAGGTATTTCAACATTAGATATTTATATTTTATGATATAATAAGCTATTATTTAGGACTTGTGCAATGATATTTCATGCAAATACTTTTATTTTAAGATTGACTGATTGATTGGTTTGACTCTTATTGTTTTCGATGGTTTAATTTAAATGAATAAGAAATTGCTATAAGTTGTGTTGGGCCTAAATAAATCATTTGTAATTGAAATTAATCTAATATTAAAACAACCATTTATAAGTATAGTCTAAAGTAGTCAAGATTCTAACAGTTCATTGATAGTTATATACACTGTTGTTAAGAATGTAAAGTTTTTTTAAACAATATTATTGCTAGTTGTTTAAAGTAATCTGTAGTTTGGGTTCAGTCCGGGTAGCCCCGAAATTACTCATATTGTTGATAAATACACAGAAAATCGGTTGAGGAAAATGCACTGGTAACCAGGAAGGGTGAATGAAAAATCTGGTATGTGTATGTTTATGTTAGAAACACGAACTGTAACACAAGATCGTAGAAGTATTCTACAAGAGGCATTTTACGGAAAGGACTAGAGTGTAAACATATGTAGGTATATATGTGTGTGTGTGTCAAACTTTTGCCATTGATACCTTTAATCTGTGCAAAAATGCTATGCACACACACAGACACAAACTTTAATGTTAATAATAACTTCGTTCATCTCACACATACGGAGAACATACACATACACATAAGAATACAGAGTGTCACCATCCCTTTTCATCCCGGGGATATCATAAGAGGCGGCTTAGGGAGCAAATTACGCAGAACAACTTCACTCGTCTGGCTAGCGTGATAGACCGTGATAGACTATGATTTCCTAGCTAAGGAGAGGTCTATGTCCAGCAGTGGACTGTTAAAAGCTGTTGATGTGGTCTTATCGCGGATTTCAAATGAGGCAGAACCTATAAAATGGTAACCAGCCTGCTAACCAAATTACGCCCAGACATATGAACGTATTCGCTACGCAACATTTGTCTTGGGTGGGAATAGAACTCCAGATTAGCAATCAAGGTTACCAACCACTAGACCAAAAAGCCACCACCGTTGATAGGTACTATCTAACTATATATTACGTCTTAGTCTTATTTAAATTCAATTTGCGTCGTCGTAAGCACTGCGTCAGAGAGACGCAATATTAGACAATTCTGTATATATAGCGCAGTTGTTTTTAATCTGTATGCTACACTCATAAATCACGTCATGTGAAATTTTCTACACGAAATGAGAATATTTACATGAAATCACCTCCTCCAAAAGCAAAATGTATTAAATTTGTTCAACTTTTTTTGATCAAAAAGGCGTCTAAGTTGTAATAATATATTTCGTTTTTGTATAAAGCCTTTTAAATATGAGTTTAACTTGAGACTGAGATACTTTTAATTCGAATATTGTGTTAAGTGTAGCAGTGAGCGTATAGTAGTTATGGGTGGGCCACGAATTAGTTAACAGTTGAAAAGTCGTAAAAAACATTTGATATATTAAAAAAAAATGTTTATTTACAAGAATTTCTTTTTAAAAATTACGTCATCTAAATGACTTTTCGACGTTTGCACTTTTCTAAGCGAGTACCGAAATTTTCGAATACTCGTCGGCAAAGAGACCGTGAGATTGCTGACATCTCTTTGCTGATTTTCTTTTAGTTGACGTATTATATTTGGTTTATTGATGTAGACACAATCCTTAAAAAACCTTATAAAAAGAAGTCTGTTGGGGATAGATCTAGACTTCTGGGTGGCCATGAAATGTCGCCTCGTCTGGAAACATGCTTTTCCGGAAACGTGTCTTTGACCATCGGCAGGGAATCATTGGATGTGTGACAAAAGGTTCCATCTTGTTAAAACCATGTGTTACGATTGTAGCCAAAAAATTCCAGTAGCATCGGTACTAAGAACACGCGTAACACGTTTGTGCGGGATGTTAGATTCAAATGTTAACGAATTCTTGACCTACCCTATATACGAGCATTACAGTTTAGTTCCGTAAAAATCCTCTTTCTATTGTTTATGTTGGTAGTACACTAGAATTTATAAAGATTTTTGAATATTCATTTATAACAAAGATAAAGTGTATGTATGTATATATAACAGTTTTGTGAAAGGGAGGCGTTTACTTCGCTCAGACCTGTCAAAAAAATTGAATACAGAATGTAATAGAAACTTTGTTGGCTTAGTGTTAAAAACTATGTCCAAGTTAGTCACGTATTATGGTGTTGTAGGTCACGCTGAATTGACGCATTTTGCATTTTCAATTTATACAAATCGTACTCGACATCCACTCCAATGAGTAATTTTAGTTTCTCTAGCTACATTGTACACACAGTACTAGAACACACTTTCTGCTCTTCAAAATTATGCCTATTTTGGTAGCTTGATGTCAACAAAAACAAAAAATTCAACTAAATTGCATATACAAAACTAATTTCTATGTACCCTTTTTTAGAGTCCACAATGCCGATCGGTAATTTAAGTAATAATAGTGCCCCTCGACGGGAAAGCTTTAGGCCACCATGGGTAAAAGAAAAAGATACTGAAGCTCCACCAGCTTGGTTGCAGAAAAAATTGAAGTCAGTTGATACAAAAACGGACGCTAAATCAGTGGAAGCTGAACCAGCAGCGGCAGCTGCAACCACTAAGCCATTGAAACGTAAGTGTATATATTTACAAAATCACTCCTAATTCATTATCGAATTTAAATTTTTGCAGTCAATACTTTGACCATGTCCAGAGCAGCCTAAAGACCACACTAGTAACAAATTGTGTGTCGCGGGGGACTTTACAAACATACAAGAAGCGGGCATAAAGAACACCCAGACTTAAAACAACAATTTGTGGATCACACAAAGTGTTGCCCCATGTGGGGTTTGAACCTACAACACTCAGTGCAGTAGAAAGCGGCATGGCGACCGCTTAAACTACTAGGCCAACCGTGCAGTCAAAATACTCATATTCGCTTGTTCAAAAATCAACTGATAATGATTATGTATTGCTGCATTATTTTAAACTAACTTCAGCCCACGTCTCCGTCCACGTATATACCGGTTGTCATGACAAATAGTATCATATGTGTTTTTCTAATATACATATGTATAAGCCATAGTACTGTAAAGTTTCATTTAAAATCGTCCAGTGATTTTTGAATGAAAGAGTAACAAACATCCATATATCCATCCTCACAAATTTACACATTCATATTAGTAAAATAGGACTTTATCTTTCTTACTTTTGCTAAGGTCATCTGCATCCTATGATATTTGATCTCGCTAACAAGCTCTTTTTATCGGTCGTTTACTACAAAGCACGCTCGTGTTTTCCTTACGTCTAATATTTGTCCAACCAATGTAATTTGTAACGTCTTAATGGTGTAATGTCATCCGTACACTTTTATTTCAACCTTAGTAAAGTGTACACTGCATTAATTCTTTTATGTGACAGTAATTTTAGTCCAAGAGCCCGTGAGTGCCAGACCTTCGTCATTTTATAAAAGCTGAAAGTTCTTCTATGTGTGTCCCTAGTACAGGTAAGAATGATCCCCAAACATGAAGCTGAGGCAGCGGTGGCTTTGGCAGATAGCAGGCAACAAAGGTGTATAAAATTCCATCTCAAATTCGTCATGATATAAAACTTGATTTTTTTATATTTGATTCATAATAATATCAAAACTCGCGTTGCTCATTGCCAGACGGTTAGTATGGTTCCAACCCTCTGCCGGACACCCCTAAACTATTATAATTTATAATTATACTTACGTTATATTATAAAACCTAAGTTTTATATATAATATTTTGGGAGCCTATTAAACTATGTTTACATAGTAGCCGGACAGTTTCGAAGGTTCTATCATCTTGCCAGACGCATTCAAAGTGAGCAATAATCGGGAGAGCAAGGAGCGAATACAGTAACTAAACGTTATATTATAAAACCTAAGTTTCATATATAATTTTTTGGGAGTCTATTAAACTATGTTTACATAGTAGCCGGACAGTTTCGAAGGTTCTATCATCTTGCCAGACGCATTCAAAGTGAGCAATAATCGGGAGAGCAAGGAGCGTATACAGTAACTAAAGGTTATATTATAAAACCTAAGTTTCATATATAATTTTTTGGGAGCCTATTAAACTATGTTTACATAGTAGCCGGACAGTTTCGAAGGTTCTATCATCTTGCCAGACGCATTCAAAGTGAGCAGTAATCGGGAGAGCAAGGAGCGAATACAGTAACTAAACGTTATATTATAAAACCTAAATTTTATATATAATTTTTTGGGAGCCTATTAAACTATGTTTATATAGTAGCCGGACAGTTTCGAAGGTTCTATCATCTTGTCAGACGCATTAAAACTCAACTTTAAAATACACATTATCTTAATTTAGAATCCAATATATTTAGTTGATGTCTCTTTCAAGTTAATTAATTTCTAACTAACATTAACGTGATGCCCACATGTCATATAAAATAATAAAACGCTACTAATTTCATTGATCATCATCATTCATCATCACTAGTCAATTGCCGTGCACTGCTTCACGAGGGCCTCCCTCAGGGAACGTCAACTATCCCAGCCTCGGACAGTCTACATCTAACCGTTACCAGCCACTTTCATTAAGTCGTCGCCCTACACCATGTTTGCTTAGTCGTGGTCTCCACTCTGACACATGTCGGGTTCAGCGTATGTCATTCCGTCTTTAGACATAATTCCAGACACTGACACTGACTTTAATAATGTTCCAACATTTGGCTACGCAGCTTAGAACGTTGTAACGATAACCGAGACTGCACCTTGAAAGCATTACGGGCACTATGAATGTTCATCGTAGTGAGTTTAGTAACTGATGTAACTTTTTTTCTGTTCTATTAAGATGTAACCGTTTAAGTTGTTAGAAATGTAAGAAGCATCATAATATTACAGATTCTCATCTTGAATTACTTTTGTTGACTATTGTCTTCAGACGCCTGCTCTTGCTTTTCTTTGGTTTGCCTGGCAAAAAGATGTTTTCGCTACATCTGAGTTATGATATTATTTGCCGTAACTGGGTGACCTTAAATGCGTATTTAGTTAGTGCCTATGTATTTAGAATATGTTATAAGCTTTTTCTACATGTTTACCGATCTTTCAAGACGGTAGTGATTTCATAAAGTGGCATCGGAAGCTCTAATTATTAATTGTCGTAAAGTCTAAAGGAAATTAAACATCTAACTTCCGTTACAAAGTTTTTTACTAACTTGTGGTAATATATCACGGAATATAATATTCCTTGCTGTGAGTAGTTGTTATATGTGTGTCAGTATATATGATGACGTCAGCCACCTGGCTGAAGCTTTGGCAGGAGACACGAGTGCTGAGTAATTGCCTCTCCGAAACCGTTCACAAGTTTGTTAGTCTGGAGTTCGGGACGGAATGACGTGTGCGTGAGGACTACACATTTCGTACAACAGTTTATTTCCGAATTTTGTTCGAATATTACTTGCGGATGACTAGTGAGATTTGTGCTCTAATAGTGAAAACTGCCAGTTTCAAGTGAAAATCCAGTAAACAACCGGTAATACAAGTTTTATCTGTGAAAATTTTGTGTTTACATGACTGCAATAAAGCTGTGCTATATTGAAAATAAAAATACAGTATTGGACAGAGCCGTTAAATCGGGTATTACGTTTTAATGATCGAATATTTCCGGCTGCCAAACTGCTTGAGCTTCGAAAGAAACGTGATTAGATTCTGTGACGTCATATAAACAATATAAGCTCTATTCTATTATTTCAAACCACTTCAAAATCCGTAGTCATTGCGGTGAATCATTAAAAAGTAAATTATTTTCTAGTTTAACGTTTTTAGAATCAATAAAATAATACAAAATCTAAAATCACAAGTTTAAGTGGAAACTAGTAATTTAAATAAAAAAATCAGCATTCATTTTCATGACGTGTTGTTTCGCCGTTGTTAAGAAGATATTTTTGTACGACGCCGACTATCCACGATATTTTTAGAGAGGACAGACATTTTTACAAAATAAACGTGATGCTGGGGTTAGGAGAGTTCTTATAAGTCAGCTATAAGAGCTCTTTGGAACTATCTACGTGTAATATTTAGTTTTAACTTGCGACTGGAAATATCTACGTGTAATGTTTAGTTTTAACTTGCAACTATTGCGTTTTGTCAAAATTCAGGTTTTGTGCACACGAATAAAGAGATTTTTTTTAGAATATTGTAGGATTTAACCAGAACCTAAAATTATAATACTTTCCACCTGTATTTACTAAATATCTTATATGGCTAGAAATATTATATATTTACTTTACTTAAGAATAGATTATACAGATATTTTAGTACACATATAAAAATACATACTTATATACTACACATTGTAGGAAATACAATTTATTTTGACAATCTATGTTACCGTCCCTTAAATTTTGTTAAGACTTAGTTGGCTACCTCATAGTTGTAATATATTTTCCTGATTCGCTTGGCCGTCTAATAGGGAATTTGACATGTAATCGTGTTAAAATAGCGAAGGTCGGCCATCTTGGCAAACGCCATGTTTATTTACGTACGAATGCCACCAAACTGCAACGTCGGGGCTGAAACACGTGCTACAATCAATTTCTCTGTTTCTACTTTATGTTTAGGTTTCAGAACAATATCATTAAGTACCAACTTATCAATAAATTTCGAAACTTATCAATAATATCCGTTATGAATAAATTTCGAAATGAGTATTCACACTATTTAAGGTTTATAGATAGATAGATAGGTGCTCTTTAGTGCACACCATGACAAGGAAACATACAATGCAGAATACAGAAAAAAAACAGTGATACAGTGGGCGGCCTCATCGAAGTCTACGATCTCCTCCAGGCAACCTTTAGATGGTCTATACTATATAGTATCATGTAATTTGAGGTGCAATTCGCGGTACGATATCTAGATATGGAGCACAATAGGTGTTAGAAGTTCTTTAAAATAAAACACGACTATATAATAACTTTAATTATATTTAACACCAAATTATCACCAAAAAATTAACGTTACCTCCCTTAAATTTCAGCTGTTCTAAAAAAGCAGTCTACAATTAAACCAAGCACGGAAAAAGCAGAAAACGGTATATCTGCCCCTGTAGAAGAAAAACTTGTCAAACCATCAGTGGCAAAACAAACTGACCAAGCATCAAAATCAACAGATACAAAGCCAAGGTTTACTAAATCTGCCCTCAAAAGTGTCGATAAACCAGCAAAACCAGAAGAAAAAGAAGCTGAGAAAATACCAGAAAAACCAACTCTAAAAACAGTTAGAACTATAGATGGCAAAGCCAAAGAGAAATCAGTAACTATAGTAGATAAACGCCAAGAGAAAAACGATGTTACAAATGGTAACGGTAGGAACACATTAAATAATAAATCTGTTAAAAATTCTACGTTAAATAACGATAAGCCTGTACCTAAAGTAAATGAGAAGGGTAAATCTGTTTCTATAGAGAAACCTAAGCTTAATATTCCCGAGGAAGTTGTAATAAAACCTATCGATAAAGAAAGTAAATCTGTGGTTAAACAAGAATCAAAGACCACACCTACCCTAAAACCTGAGACAAAAGCGCTAGTATCTGAAAAGACTTCAGAAAAATCAGAAGACAAAACAATGGCTACAAAACCACCGATGCCGATGGACAAAACCCCATCTAAGGTATAACTACAATTAGTATTATTTTGAAATTTATAACTATAACTTTCTTCTTTAAACTTAAATCATAAGACTTGATTGCTCAAAACTATCGTTTAAAGTTAATCTAAATCTATGACAAATTAAGGACTTTGAACTTACCCACTTTCTTGCTTGCAGCTTCCACCACGTAAACCATCCATTCAAAAGCAACCGTCAAAAGATGACGTACCTGTTAAGAAATGGCGGGATCCCTTGCATGAGCGTGTTAAGGAAAATATAGACAAAACCCTGGCCAATGAAGTACCCAAGGGTCACACTCTGACTAAGAATGAGAGCTTGAGAAGTGAGTATACTTATTATATACACATTGTTTTTTAACGTACGACCCTTTTCTTTAATTTTACCAAATGTGTCTTTGTGAAACCAAATTAATGTAAATATATTTTAACTTTGGTGACTCATTTATAACTTTGTATATTTATATTCGAAAATAAACGTGTCTAAAATTGTACCCAATACATATCCTTAATATATACACCTCTGAGTTACCTCATTTTCAACCCGGTTGCACTGGCCGTGTAGATATGTAATTCTAAAAAATTTTTTTGCGACAAATATCAATATAATCCATCATTTTAAAAATTTCATATTCATTCAAATATTGTTTAGAACAACTTTGGACCATCGGTTATAATACTTAAAGTCTATCATATCCTACGACTATATAACTTACATGTATGTACAAATGAAAGAGAAGAAAGAAGAAAGAGAGAGAGTTAGAAAGAGTTTAATATTATCTATCAAGTAAATATTGGTCTCAATTTATTAATCAAATTTATAGCAATGGTAACATCCTGTGTGGTATACGTTTAAAATAGGTATGTGCATTTTTTTCATCTGTTATCATCGTAGAAATAGCAAACAATAAATACAAAAATAGATGGACAAAGACTTTTCTATTTGATCAGTTGTAACATCAACATTGACACAGTAGTACTTTCTTGTACATTATTATTAGCGCTCCTTTGATTTGTTTAGGCCATCACTTGCGTCGTTGACATCGATCTAAATGAATATTGGCACTATTACATGTCAGAGTGCAATGAGATTATCGTTCTGAGATTTTTTTATTCAGCTTTTAATTAGTTATTTTTTTAGTTACATAGCTACATAAAATCATACCAGTTTCTACGTAGGGAAGTAAGCAGAGGCATATTAAACGCCCACTTTTCGCCAGGATCGCCAGGAGTAATCGTACTTAAACTAAGCTAAAACATGTGGTTTCTTATGTTACCACTACCTGCAGGAGAATAAATTGAGAGCGAGAGTGCGTGGAACTCCGCTGTTTCTTTCTGCGAGCAGGTTATGCTTGCAAAAGAGATCGCGGAGTGGGACCGGGAGAGGTTCAGAACTCTACCGGTCCGCCAGGCCCGGGAACGGGCCTGGTACCGTAGAAGACTCAAAATTGTTAAACGTCCTCCATAAGCGCAGGCCTGACGGTGACAGGTGAGGCCATCTGTCACCCTAGCAGAAGCAGGCCGGGGTGGCAATGCGAGCGCTATAGACAGCGCTCGCCTTTTTGGGGGCAGGAAGAAAAGGGAATAAGGAGGCTGCCACACGGGAGGGGCATCTACAAGCCGTAGGTGGCTTGAGGTACGTCGGGGTTCCAGGGATTTCCTTACTAGGGTGCAGATGGTTCCTTGGCTACTGGTACCTGAGACGGCATGCGGTTTTTGGTTGGTTGGAGTCCGACATAACCACCTTTCGGTTGTATCCGTGGCAATTTCCACACAAAAAAGAGAGTGAATTGAAACTCCTTTTATTGAAATTATAAAACTGACAGAAACTTATGATGTTATTGTGGTATTATATTTGATGAATGGATTAAACAAATTATTTCAAACCATGTGTGACATCAAAACTATCAATTACGCATACTAATTTTACTGTCAGAAATCCTTATTTGATAAAATATCACAAATATTAAATTCATGATTTGACATTTTTTGTTCGTATTTGTAGATTTTTTGTGTTAACTGTACCGTTAAACATAATTAATCATGTATTACACCTTATGTGTTTAGAAAATTAAGCTCACTATACTAACCTATAAAAACCAATGTGTGTATGTGTGTTTCTAAGTTGGTTTGGTAAAATAACTAAAAGTATATCTTTAAAACAGTGCTAACTGCAGGGGCACCCATTGATGCATGGGTGACAGTTATCGTGGTAACTGTGTAAGCCTTACACTGCCACAATGACTGTCATGCCTTTTACGTTCCCAAGCGGGACGTGAAAAAGCATCTCAGATCTCTCAGGCCACCATAGTATGTGTCACCATACTCTATTGTCTGCATTTGCAATGAGTATAGTGACCACAACGCTTGGATTCTATTCATGCTTTCCGTTAGGCAGAGTAGAGTCACTTTGGCAGATTCTGAATATAGAAAAAAAAAAACTGAAGTACTCTTTTGTCATTTGTTGACTCTCAAGACGTTGAACGTATTGGTAAGAAAAGAACGACAATTATTATGAAGTAGTTGTTAAGTTTGTATACGCCTCGTTCAAAGTAGATGGAGCTCCTCGGATTAAAATCGTAAAAGTATTTCCAAAAAGATAAAAGTGAGGCTAGTATAAGCAGAAAATATTTTTTTCTACTTACTTCTTCTGGTAACTTCAAATTTACTTTTGCCTTCAATACGTTTTCACAATAATACCGATATATAATAGAGTACAACTCAAGTAGATCTCAGATCTTAACCTTTTTGATCTCTTGTGTACCAGACTAGCATGTGGTCTATATGTGATCCAAAATAGTATCGAACAGTTCCGCGTGCGTCGCGTTCGCACATCAGGTGTAAATGCACCCACACTTCAGTTAAGATGCAATTTTATTTCCATTTAAATTTGTGCCGAACTAAATATTTTACAACTCGCATTTAAATTTTTAAAGGAATTTATTTTGTAACGTTTCTATAATATTGTGGACGCTCTTAGTGACTGTGTTGAAAGTTTTTTGTGTGATAAATAGTGACATTAATTTCACAATGGCTGAAGTAGATTCCGAAGGATCTCAGGGGACATTGTTTAATGGTATGTCACCACATTTAATTTCTCTACTTACTATTGTATTTCTAATAGATGTAGAATGGATGTATATGTATTATATATTATGTTCTGTTAATTACTTTTTGTGTTGTCATTTACTTACAGTTACTATCAATGCATAAGTTTTAAGAGAACCCCACATTGAATGTTAGAGAAAACGAAACACTTGACGAATAAACAATAGTCTTTTGAAATAGTAAACTGAATATTTTATTAGTAATTCACATGACACGTGCTAATTCTATGATGATTACATGACAAAAACTTCCTGAAGTTATTAAAGGTTGCATTTTTAACTTATCTGGCACCTTTTTATTACGAAATACCGTGTGCTACAATAACTAACAAGTTAGTGGGCTTTCAACTTACTAACGTAACCGACAAAATGAACCATTAAAGGATGCTGACTTTCCGAAAACAACATTATTGGTTCGCCGCGCGACGTTTGGCAAATATTTAATATCGAAATTATACGACTGGGCGTTGCTAAACAAACAAGCTGAGCTGAACTTCTGCATTACATGTTCAAAAATTCGATACAAAAACGAAAATAAAATCCCTCATATCATATAATAATAAATACCTTTATGGCAAATGACCATATTATATTCACAGGTCTCCTGAAGCCCACGCCCCCACCAATGCCCCCGCCCTTACCACCTAAGATGCCTCCACCTCCAGAATTCAAAAAGGCGCCGGTAGACCCAGCTAAACTCAAGAAGCTGGAGTCACTTCGTAGCAGACCCAGAAAACGACCAGACTGGAGTGATATGATGAAAGAAGTAGAGGAAGGGAAAAAGCTTAAACATGTTGTTTGTAATGACAGGTAAATAATACTTATTGTTAGATATCATAGAATATTTAAATATACTTCTAAATATCACATTTTAAACGAAGCGTAAAAGTTAGCGAATCATGTTTCAGTACTAATAAATGGACACGACCGGAATCGTTGCTTTTTGCATAGACCCTTCCGATAATTCTAAAGAGGGTAGGCACCCACCATAGAGTTATCTATAGACACATTTCGACATATATATTATGTCTATTGAGTTGACAACAGGCAACAGTCACTTATGAACGAGTGACCGACTGCAAAAAACTGACATGAATCTGTTACTACTTGTTAGAGATGAGTTCGTACGTTCCTGTATTGGTAGACGATATAATCTTATTTTATAAATGCTCTACTATTTTACACTCCAACTTTTTATTCCTAATATTATGTAATTGACACTAACAATTTTTTAAATTTCGAATTCAAATACAACAAAGGCGTCACTCAAGGAGCACCAATAATCCCGTTTAAGCCTTTGTTCAGAAGTAGTACTTGATGATGACCACAAATACAGCTTTCTTTGATTTAAGGAAGTGAATACAATATGAGATGTCAATGTTATTGCTTTCTTGTTTTTTTGTGACAATATACGGTACATCGAGTTAACATCACTTAGTCTTTTCGTTTTTTGAGTCAAATAAATTTGAAGTTAGAAATTATAAATATATATTTTATTATTGAAGTCGATATAACAACCACATAAATATAATTACTAAAAAAATCTGCAATAACGGAATCCCGGATAACTAACGGATAAGTATATTCTAAAATAATATTCAAAACTAATAACATGTGTTTTTTTATCTTTTAAAGATATATTTATTACTATAATGACTCTTTCTTTTCAAACCCAATCAAGAATAACAATTCTAATACAAGTAGGCATACGTTTAATATTAATAATATAACTGCTCTGTAGTTCTGAACCAGAAGAATTCTTTTAAACAGGCATGTACAATTTACTGAAACATTAAAAAACCTTTGAAACTGCGGGACATAACTGGACTGATAGCAGACATTTGCATTATTTACCCCACCGTCCAATCTTCCGCCGTGAGTACAATCATATCTTCGTTCTTAGTGACAGAATAAATCGTACTGCGTTTCCTTTTGCAGGTCATCACCCATAATAACTAAAGCGGCAGTGGTCAAAAACAAAGACCAGTTCATTTTCGAGTCAGAGAAGCCAAATTCACACAACGAGCTACTAAAAGAGATCTCAAAGGGAATTCGGTTAAAGAAAACCAAAACTAATGACAGGAGTAAACCAAATCTTGAAGGTTTGAGAAAGTTTAGAAGACAGATGACAATTGAGGAGCAAGTACAAAAATCTATGTCTCAAGCCAATTTGGCCGCCTCGGCTTCTGGAGCAAAGTTAAACCTTACCCAGGAGGCAAGTAGCACACATGTATGTACCACACAACACAATTTTAGAGTGAGCTTTCAAATGCCTTAGACAGTTTACTAAAAAATACAATAAAACCTCTATCTAGATGTTGAGTTTATCTTTTCTGTTCTTGATCCAGTATTTTACTTCTTGTAGATGTGTGTTTTCTTTTGACTATTTTGATTTCCTTAATACTAATTAAAATGACATATATAGATAGATTATATATGTAAATAAATATGATATATATATATTTCGTACCGACCGTGATTTCTAATTAAGATTAATCATTTTGACCTAATTAATTACTAATTCTAGTCAAAGCTTACATATAGACAAAAGAGCGTCGGAATTTAAACTGTATAGTTATTTAATTACAATTCTTATTTATTTTGAAATACCTTGTTTCAATTCTGAATAATTATTATTCTTCATTATTTCGTTTTACATTTACCATCGACGAACATAACACTATACACACTAAAACATGTTCTTCTATATGATTTGTTTGTTTCTATACTGGTTTCTGGTTTTTTTTTTACGTTTTTTTGTATAAACATGTTTTAGATACCACCCGCTCCCGAAGAAGACGATATAGACGAAATGGATGATATTGACAAAGTCAGAGATGACCTGCAATCAACTAAACAGTTGCTGGCTATTGAGCTTAGGTATGTAGAGATTATCAGAGGTTGTAAACAACCAAAAACATATCTTGTTGAATCGTTTTTTTTGTGTTACTTATTCGTTGTGCTTTTATTATTAGAAACAAAGAAGCTCAAGAGAGAGAAAACAAACGTCTGTTAACAAGAATATCAAACTTAGAAGCAGAATTAGCGAGAGAAAGAGCTTTCATCAAACAAGAACAACATAAAACTGTGATATCTGTCACTGATGCATATGATGAAAGACTAGTAAACAGTCTCAAAATGGAAGTAGAGAAGACCAAAGAAAATGCTGATAATTTGGAGAAACAATATTTACAAGCTGCTGAAGACAGAGATACAGCGTTAACCGAGTTGGAAGAAGTGAAGAGAAGGAACGCTGAATTAGAGAGAAAGCTTGAACAAGCTATGTCGGTAATTATACTTAATTTTTTTTATTGTCCATATGATACAGGATTAAGTAAACAGAGACTCATTATTTTAATTTATCCCATGGGTGTCATAAGAGCAAATTAATGGAACAAATTTCACGCGACAACAGCACGCCAAAGAGAGAAAATTTTAAACAAAGCCTATATCGACTCATCTGGCCCGCGTATTTTAATAATCCTAAACCTCCTTTCTAAAAAGATGCTTATTCCATCAGAGGCTCAGTTTATGTCTAACAGTGGACTACAAAATTATGTTGAGGATTTATTTTTCATCATATTTATTATAATTGTATCACTGCATTTTTAAGAATAACAACTGCTTTACTAACAATTTGCAGAATAACATAGAAGATCTCTATTTATCTGAAGAACCGTTATCGTTCTACCAAAAGCGGCAACTAGATTTCGAAAAACAATGCAAGTTGTTAAATATTGAAATAAACTCGCCTGAAGCTGAAGAGCTGAGGAAAAAGACGCTTGATTCTAACAATAACATTGCCAAAAGTAACGCTTGTACTAACCTTGCTTGTGATGAGGTATGGTATCTAGTATTTATTAATTGAACGTCATCATCAACATTTTTGCCATTCAAATTTCTTAAGCACATATTCGTATTTTATATACAAAATACACACTATTAGTATCTACTATTTTATATAAGAATAAAAAGTATTGACATTCTGGGACATACATATTTTTTAGTAATATTTTGCACTGGTTCCCGACATGATTGTCAAATGAGGTGTATTTGTCTCGTCCTCGTCTTAAATTTCTTCATTATATATTTACTCACCTTAAAATCTAATAATTTGCTTAATATAAACCATAAAACTTAATAAGTCAATCATTGTAATCATATGCATTGTACACTATATAAAAAAAAATTAAAAAGAATTTAAAAAGAAAAATTTTAAAATTTTTAAAAACTTTTAACTTATTTTCAAAACTTTTTTTTACATAACGTTCTACATCTTACGAAAAGTTAATTGAGAAGTTTGAACTTTGCCATGTTCAAAGAACAGTACCAAGTAAAATGTTCTTAAATGCATTTGCAAGCACATCTGTATCTATACTTGCGCTCGTGACATGATTACAAAGAGAAAACATTCAAAATTCAAGCTATTAAAAATAAAAATCCATGAACTTTATGCAAAGTTATATTTTCTTCTTTTAGTGTAAAAGTTTTATAACAGCTTTTTTTTTAAAATACTTTGTAACAAAATATAATTTATAAAATTATTATTATTATAAATACATACGTAGCTGGTGTAGCCGGCCATAAAGGTTAATACGTAGTATCTAACCTTTATGCTTTTATGAGAGTGCATGTTGAACACTTGCTACTCCTGTGATAAATATGTTCTGTCTTCGTAAGTGACAAATAATAAACTATACCTACTTTAAATTGAAGCTTTTGTATCGAGTTGTCACAGCGTTAATAAAAAGGGACAGTGGGCAAATTGAATGGTTATTTATAAAGTATGTAGGGCAAGCTAATGGCTAATTTAACACGATGTTTATTTGTCACAGTGTATCTGTTTTATATTAATAATTTGAAGACAGAAATGAATTATTTTGTTATAACAAAGAATATTCAATATCATTTCAGGGTATCATGCCCACGAGCATGGGCTCAAGGCGTTCGAGTCACGCTATCAAGCAGCTTTCTGTTACAAAAGACGATAGCTTTGAAGAAGAAGAAGAGTCAGAAGCAGAAGAAGTAAGTATTTAAGTACCTCTTTACATGTTAAAGAATTATATAAAATATACCAAAGAACATATAGAAAGACAGATCAACACTGATCTGATAAAATTTTATTTACAGGAAGAGAGTGAAGAGAAAAAGCAGAAACGAATGGAAAAAGAAGTTCGTAATATGAGAAACAAAATCCGGTACCTGAAGGAAAAACAAGATCATATGAAGAAAGAACGAATGGGCTTTAAAATGTCTCTGAAAAATCAACAGGCCGCCCTTAAGTCAGTAACAGCCTTAACTTATATAATATATATGACGTTAAAGAGTCTTTGATTTTTGACATAGATAAAAAAATCCATATGAAACGATACGCATTGAAATATGAAAAATTCTCTAAGCTCTCCACTAAAATACTTTTCATTTTGTTAACATTGTTTTCTGTTATAGTCTTTTGTTTTACTTATCAAATTAGCCCTCGATTTAACGTTTTTATGGGATAGTGCAATTAATCTTTAAACATGTATTATATAAATGTGTCTATTGGTTAAATAAATTAAAAAGATATTTAAATTTGGAATAGGGATGAAAAAAAGAAATACAAAGAACTGAAACGAGAAGTCGATAAGATGGCGGCAATGATGAAGGATGTTGGATCGGACGACGAAGACGATGAAGAAGAGGAAGAAGAAGAAGAATCTGAAGAAGAAAAGAAGTCAGGATCAGAAGAAGAATCCGAAACTGAGACTGAACAAGATACAGAGAGTGACACCGAAAGTGAGAGTGAGCCAGAGGTAATCAAGCTTAATAGAATTTTATAACATTATCTTTGGTATATGTTTAGTTTTTTTATAATTTACTAAAATTCTTGGATGCTACTTAAGAGTATGTTACACAGTTACTACGTAAAAATATTGTAGACATCAAGAATTAATATTTGTATGTATATATATATATATCACGATGATATACTGATGACACGCGGACAAGGAGTATAACACCATTACATTAGGTCAGCAAAGGGTTCATTCTATTTCTACAAACAGGCCACTGCTGTGGGATAGTTACTTAGTCGCTGGTATATACCACATTTCAATCGATGGAGTAAGGGGTAGTAGGTACTTTGTGATTTTCTTCGCTACTTTCTACCTCTGCATGGGCGTCTCGCCATGTCACACTGCAGGCCCTACAACAGATGCTGAATGTCCTGGCTGACTCTTTTGTACGCATCGGCCTACGGATGAACTTGGATAAAACCAAGGTCATGTTCAATGAACATGTACTACCGGAACCGGTCGCGTTACATGTTACCGTTCTCGAAGTTGTTTAAAAATATGATTACCTCGTATAAACATCGCAATAAGGTAGAAACAACTTCGAGGACGAGATGAGTAAAAGAAATCAATTCTCAAGCTACGTTTGGTCTTCTCATCGTCGATCTCATGGTGCCTAAAGGAAAAAGTCTTTAATCAGTACGTCCCATCCATCGTGACATACGGAGCTGAGACGTGGAACGTGGAGCGCCGATAGGGCTATTTAGTCGTACTATAAGTGTCCACGTTTCGGCTCCCAAGATCAACATCGCTCAGCGTGCTACAGAAAGGGCTATGTCCGGTGTTTCTCTAAGGGATTGTATCAGGAATGAGGTGATCTAGCAGAGAACCAAGGTCATCTGTATAGCCTACAGGGTTAGCAAGCTGTTGTGCCAGCGGACTGGTAATGATAGCCTCAAAGGCAATAACCATTAGGATAAACGTGTTCTTGAGTGGAGCCTTGACAAACGTAGTGAAGGTCTTCCACAGGCCAAGTGAAGTGATGAGTTGCGCAAGATAACTGGCTGGAGCTGGATGTGAAAAGCCAAGGATCAAACCAGATAGCGTGCCATAGGAGAGGCCTATATCCAGCAGTGGACTGTGATAGGCTAATGATGATGAGGCAACACAATACTTTGTGAATGTATGTAAATACCTCAACGACATAGGATACATTCCTCCTCCTCCTGCGAGTTGTCTTTTTTAAAGCATAAATAGTTCCAAATTATAATACATAATCAAAAATATACAGATACTTATCACACGTCATCTCTCTTTCAGGATGCGCCACTACCCAAGAAGAAGGAGAACCTGACGACAAGGCTGAAACGACACGAAGGTAGGGTTCATGCCTTGAAGAAGGGTAATGCCCTCCTTATGGCGAATGTCGACCGCCTGAAGGATGATGTACTTAAACAGAGAGAAGAATCTTCTAGCTTGCAGAAGGAACTGGACTCTTTGATTGATGACCTCGAATAATACATATTTGGCAGAGCTTTACTTTTTACATTTCTAACAAGCAAATAGGTTTGATTACTATGTACTTTTGTTGGCTTTATAAAGCAATATTTATAGAAACGGAAATAAGTGATAAGAACATTAAAATTTATAACTATTATTGTATAATATGTAAAATATTTCAGTTTCTGATCATTTTATTGATTAACAAAATGTTGTTCAAAAATATTTTGACGATATTATTGTAAAGATGCCTCCACATCGGTTTAGTTTTATGTTTATTACAAAAAAACTACGCTTCCTTAACAAATCTATTAGTCAATATATAAACTCATCTGCATTATTATAATAACAATAAGATTTAAGTTTTCTCATGACTTACATTCGTAAGCTCCGTTACCTTCGTCATTTTCATGTGCTTAAAATTATATAATTATTAATTCTTTTACGTAAAAAAATTTACATCTGAAGTATGCACGTCTAAAAAACTTTTGATGCGGCTATGATTAAAACACTTATGTTCAATATTTGTAATAATTATAATATACTTTTAAGTCGAGTTATCAAGCCCCAATATGGCAGCTTTTTTAAGTATACCCATACAAAAAGTTCAAAACTAAATAATATTTAAAAAAAACCAAAACGAATGTAAAACTATATCATACAATTATTTAAAAGTAATTTTTCTTAGATAGTCCAATGAATAGACATATTTGTTATTATTTATGTAGATAGTGGAAATTATTCCTGAACTATTGATATTTTATTAATTGGAAAAAGATTAACAAGGCTAACATACTCTATAAATGACTATTTCTTTAATAAAGGTTTTTATTTCAACAGCATGGCAGTCATAGCATCAACTTTCTCTTTAATCAACTACCTTTTCTTCTTTTTGTAATAATCCTACTAGTTAGTATTCCTAGGCTTTTTATCCCAACTCGAGTGTGATCCTAAGTAACGTTCTTTTTGTAGTTTTAAGCACTATCAATGTCAGGAAACATAGTTACTAAATACGTTAAAATCAAATAAACAGTTAATAGAAAAAGTTTTAAAGATATTTTCAAACTTTTGTGAATTTATAAAAATACACCTTGTGCCTTATATGGCTATTCTTTTTAATTTTAGTGCTATAGTAATAACACTCAATTTAGGATAATAAATTACCTTTATGACTCAGAATTTCGTTAATCTACCTAACCGGAATTGCTACGACATAACATTACTAAGATTAATAAAAGTGAAATACATCTGCTGTAGCAACGTAATAGTTTTAAATTAAATTATAAATCTGAACTAATAGTTACATAGTTTATTTGCACCTGTTTATATTCCCTAATTTTAATATTTTTTACAATTATTATTCTATAACCTATCACGATTATAAGCGTACCTATCTATTATTCAATAATTTGCTATCATGTGATTTGTACATAATATTTTAAGTTTAATGATTATTTATAAATTGTATTACCAAAATGGCACAATAAACTTTTACAAATTATTTTAATTTCTATTTATTCATCCCTAAAACAAACATCCATTAGAAATTGTAAACGGTAGGTATTATGTTTTCCAACTGACACCAAAAATGAGGCGAGGAAGATTTTATGCTTTAAATGTAATTTTCGTTTCTGAAGCTTATATGGCAATTTTAATTATGGTCACATCTATGATTATCGGTACGACCTTACATGGTTTCTGTCAGGTATATCAGTTTTAAACCTCCATGCTAAGGAGAGGCCTAGGTCCAGCAGTGGACTGTAAAAGGCTGTTGATGATGATGATGATGATATGTTTAATCACCTTCATTTTTCGTAATTTGTCACTAAGAGTGTAACGCCATCTGGAGGCCAAGTGCGAATTTATTATACATCAACGCGTTCAGCGTTCGAACCGTTACAATACTATATTTAAAAAAGAACTTTAATTTAAAGTTCTAAGATGCAAATGTATTATAGAAATTTAGTTTGAAGCCAACCATGACTTATCGTTTAACCGACTTTAAAACGGAGAAGTTTTTTTTGTACATCATAACTTGTTACTGGGTGTATAGATTTGATGATTCTTTTTATATTCGAAAACCGATACGTTTTTAATAGAAAATATCATCACTTCACGATGTAAAATGAACAAAAAAAATGTATACGATGACTTAGAAAAGCATCGTAGTATATTAATGTGGAGACATCCAACGTATTTCTTCAACATATGACGGCAAATCTGTCGTAGTTGCTGCAATCGATGTACCTATGTGATTGTTTACACAATCACATAATATAACATTACGCCTGTGCCCTCTAAATGGTTCGCAGGCGTATTCAGTATATCTCTGTCCATAATACGTGTTAAAATATGTTGTAAATAAAAAAATTAAAACATTTTTTGCAAAAGTCATTATGATTTAAAAAAATATTCCTAACTGTCATTTGTAGTCCTGTTGCAATGAAGATCTTCGCTGAAATATATGGTTTTGAACAGCTGCAAAATCAGACAAAATACACAATAACTTTTGATCGGACAAAAATTAAGCAATTCCACGAATTCCAAAATAAAACATAACATCAAACTTGGATTTTCTAGTAGACTCGCTTTGTCGACAACATATTTTAGCGCTTATGAAAATATACTTGATACTTTAAAATAGCTCTAGAGGTAAATCTACTATTTCCAGATAAGCGTTGCCCTCTTTCTTACTTTATCTTATTTGAATAGCGCTGTCTCATATGAACAGCGGGCTTAGCAAGTCTACCTATATTCACAAAAATTATCGACTTAAAACAGAAAATATTCTAACATTAAAATACAGTAATAGACACAGGAATTTTTAATTATTTTTTATCTTTCAGTGTAGTTTTGTTTTATGAATAGGTACTTTCTGTTTGAAATGGGTCTTTTTTGTTAGTACGACCACAAACCCAAATAAATTTGTTTGTCTGTTTTAAAAAAGTAGCAACACTTCTGATAAACGTCAAATGTGTTTAAAAACAAAACCGTTCTAGTTTGCGGCGTTACGTGATTCGCATGTAAACAATTTGTGTGAAGTGAAAACGTAAAGTATCTGTAAAAACTTACTAAAATACATAAAAACTGTTTATTTAAAAAGAAAAATGCCTCCAACTGAAGCTGAAGCGCCACAAACAGTGGCCGCTTCAAAACCGAACCCACGAAACAACCCCACTATGTTCAAAATATTTCAAAATGTTCAATATAACGTTGTCCAGCACAAGAAATACGTAAAAGAAATGATTAAGTTGTATAAAAAGGTAAGGTATCATAGTAAATACGCTGGCAAACAAAACAAATATAAACATCGAATCCCTTGATTTTTATACAACTATCTCTCGTTGTGTCTTTGAGCCATAGTCATTGTTTAAATTTTGTAATAGTGATTAACATTAGCTTTGCATTACTTCTTTTAATAAAAATACAGTTTGAGCTATAAAAGTCTAGTAGCTATTTTATTAATTAAACTTTGCTGTAAATAGGAAAGATTTTTTATTCATCAACATTATTTAATAGTCCACTGTTAGACATAGGGCCTCTCCTTAGAAAAGAGGTTTTGTCTATTACACCACACTAGCCAAACAGGTTGGTATAGGTTTCAAGTTCTCCTCATCACAACCTCATCAAGTTTCACCTAGTTTCAAACTAAGCAGAGCTAGTGCTTTGATAACTAGACTAACTAGTAGAATACTTATATATTTTTCTTTTTGTATATACATACATATTATACATAACACCCAAACTTTGAAACAAATATTTGCAGATCAAAAAAACATTTGGTCTGACTCGGGAATCGAACCTGAGACCTCAAGCACAGAACCCCTGTGCCAAATAATTAAACTACTCATTATAATTGAGAACTGAATATTTATTTTATTATTTTCACTTGCAAAGACCCCAATATATGTCTTTATTATTTTAGTATTTTAAAATTTGTTTACAGCTTGACGAAGATAGTTTTCGTGAGAGCTTCAAGAATGCCATGATGTATTTATTTACATTTGGTGATACCAGCGCAAATGTGGACCGTGTAATACAGTTTGTGGCCACATTTTGTACCTCTTTAGATGATGAAGAAGAGTTCCTGTTATTTATATTTGATATTATATTTAATGTAAGTTTAATATTCAACAATTATAATAAATATTAAATAATGTAAAACAATTGTTGTCTCTGTGGTCTTGGGTAACTATGAGGGCCTAAGTACAGCAGTTGATATTTTTCAGCTGAAATGAATTGGTGTGTGTGCTCCTTAACAATTTAACTAAACCCTCTTTCTAAACTAATAACTAATTACATATTTAAGTGTTAGTATCTCTTTATTACACTAGATTAATTACAAAGTTAACTAAGGAACTAAAACTATGGGATGAACAGTATTGGATAGTGCTTGGTATAAATATTAAGAGATGGATAGGAAAAAGAAATGAAAATGCTATATATATAGTAACAATAAAGCACTATATATAGTAATAGTTACACATAGTGTGTAAATAAATTCCTACAAATAAATAAGTGATATTTTTCTATACATACCTAAAGGGCATACATACATAATGGACCTAACTGTAGCAGAGTTAACTATAGCACTTCAATGACCTATAGTTAGTCTCCCAGGTAATAATCGAGTCTCTTAAAGGCAGTCAACATTTGCACAATTCTTATCAGACTGGAGGGGTGTTCCACAGAGTTTGTTAGCATATCCTTACATTTTAAATTCTTCAATGATCTCAGCAATGTTAGATAATTAATGAATGGTAGAATTAATTGTAATCCCTTTTTTATTTGCTTACAATCCAATTCGTTACAATTCAAAGTTGAATGAACATATAATTTTTTATTATATATATTTTATTACACCATTCTATCTCTAAATGTAAAAACACTAATTAATGTGATTTTAGTATATTGATATTATTGTACAACATGTTTAAACTATTTTTATGACTCATAGGCCAGCAATGACCACAACCAGTGCGACCAACTACTATTGGTTGCATTAAAGTCATATAATCATTTGTTTTTCAGTGTCAGTGTGTATCAGGACAATCAGTCAGGTATCGTGCCAGTCAGCTTTTAGCAGCTGTCCTCTCAGCTCTGGGCGATGATGCATCTCTTGATGATGATCTGTGTGATAAACTGCTGGCATCTCAGGTACACATATTTACTAACATTTAGAAGACAAATCTAAGGCATACCTAATGAATAATTACTACAAATACATGCAACAGTAGTTAAACCTGTAAATAATAAATTTATCCATGTGGTGATGGGGTCCATGTGGTGATGGGCTACTGATACGAAGTGTCAGCATCCCTATTCATCCCATGGATGTCATAAGAGGCAACTGACGAAGCAACCTATGCAATATAACAGCACTGCAAAGAGAAGGACAACTTGAAACACATCCTGTTCCAATATGTCTGGCTACTGTGGTACAATAGGCCAAAGCCTTTCTAAGAAGAGGCTTATGTCCAGCTGTGGACTGTTTAAGGCTGTTGATGACAATGTTAAATTGAAACTGTTCTCATGATAATTTAAATAACTTACTTTTGGCTATTGCCAAAAGTTGTTTTTATAACAAAATATATACTATGTAACCATAGTAACTATATAATTATATACTAGTAACTATTCAAAATATTAAGTAGAATGAAATCTAAAGAAAATCATTGTGTTCTGGAATGGAATATCAATTATACTTATATTAGCTAGTAAGTCAAGTATATTTTTAAAACATTACTTTGTTTTAGATACAAATGTTTCAATATGGTTTGTTAATAATCATACATTTACGTCTACAATATTAATTATGATGACAATAATATATGTTTAGATGCAAAGATTACAAGATACCCGAGGTGCCGTACGTTGTAGAGCAGCCCTCGCATTACAGCGATTGCAGAATCCCATGGAACCTGATGATGAAGTCACTCGTGCGTATCGATTCCACATGAGTTGCGACCCTAGTTCTTCTGTTAGAAGGTATGACTATGGTATACTTTTCTTTTTTTTTCTTGCTATAAAAAACAATGCTTGTTGTACGGTGTAGTCAACACTGTACAGGCTGACTGGTGTATAGGCTGTATGAATATGTGTAGTTTAAACATTTCCTAATTTAAATGGTTTGATGGTTGATATAGAATATGAATTGACCATTTGTCAAGAATTTAAATATTCAGTTTATTTTCACATTTTTTTTAAATAGTACTCTGTTACGTAGTAAAAAAAGACAAAGAATTATCACCTTTATTAAATTAAAGTTTAAAAAAGTATTTGTATTTTTTAAATTTCTATACATTATTTTATTTCTATTTTTTTTCTACAGGGCTATTGTAATGTCCATTGCTAAGTGCAGTCGCAACGTCCCGTTTATATTGGAGCGATTATGCGACGTTGATGAGGCGGTGAGACGTGCTGCTTTCCTTTATATAGCCGCCATTAATGTCACGCAACTTAGAGTTCGTCAAAGACTTTTGACGCTCAAGGTAACCAGCATACATAACTACTATAAATACACTATATTTTACTATAATTAATTAATCATGGGTAACCATCCATTATCTATTGGTCATTATAAATACAATCATGTTAGGCCATAAAGTATTATTGAGCTTTTCTGATTGTAGAAATGCTTAACAACAGACCAGAGTTTAGAAGTTGGGGTGTCCCTCGTACCTCGGAGAGCACGTAAAGCCATCGGTCCTGCGCCTGATCTCTGCCCGGTTGTGTCGGATAGCCGTCGCATCGAATTTTTTTTTGTTGAGAACCTGTCAAAGTGACTAGTCTGCCCGATGGAAAGCATGAATATAATCAAAGAATCGTGATCACTATACTCATGGTGACCCTCACTGGCGACCTAGTGTATGCTGTCTCGCACTCCGTTTTACGTACGTGAGACGTACAAAGCACGACAGTCATCGTCCCAGTTTAAAGCTTACCACGTTAACTTTCACCCCTGCATCAATGGGCTTCCAGTCTCGCACTTACTAACAAAACACAACAGCACGGATTTTGAGAGTGTAGCTACACTATTTACGCACCCACTGATGCACTATAATACTTCTACGCAATTGGTTAGTCTCTGTTGAGAATAGCCGCATGTGCTAAAATCGGCTAGGTTCAATGTTTTTCATCAATCAGTCCATTTTGTTTTTAGATGTTATTCCTTAAAAATATTTTAATTTTCAGGTAGGCTTAACTGAACGCAGTCTTCGTGTACGTCGTGTAGTCGAAGAAATTCTTATACCGGGTTGGTTGAGTACCTTTCAAGGTAATATAATTGACCTATTGAAGGCAATACGCTTGGATAACGCACACGACGCTAAAGACTCGCAGTATGTTGCTGGCAAACTACTCGAGTCTCTATTTAAGTAAGTGGCTACTATTATTACTATCATATCTTTATTACTTTTTTATCACAAACGAATTAATTAACTTGTTACGTAAAGATTTTAAAAATGGAAGACTTACCAAATGATATAGTTACGAAACCAGGTACCGATCTAAGTAACAATGAAACAACATATAAACATCAATATATAGTATGCTCGTAAATAACACGCCGCCGTACCATCGAGAAACTTTACATTCCTAGTCCTAGGAGTACACAAATTACAAGATTTAAAGGACACGAAATACAACATTTATTTTCGTCTTTAGTGATTATTTATTTTATTATTCTTATTTATTTGTGTTTTTTAATTGTCCGTTGCTAGAGTATTTATTTGTACAAATATTTTAATATTTCAGTATGATGTATGTATGATAATAAGTGGTCTTATTACTGTTCTTATTACTTGGTATTTGAGCAAAGATTCAAACGACATTCTACATTCTAGCAAGAATTTATCTACTCCTTGCTTTCTTAATATTTCTGTATCTGCAGGCGTTTACCGATATCGGAGCTTCTGGAATGGCTGCCAACAGAAAAGAATCTGCGACTGATTCCTGCAGAAAAGTTAAATAAAGAGACAGCATGGTACTGGCGCCACCTGGCGGAACATTTACAAAAGATAGATGATGACGAGACTTTGGAGACTATATTACCCGATTTAGTCGTTTTAACTGAATATATTAGAACGTAAGTTATAAGACATGAAGTTAAGTAATTCCATATAACAGTTCATCCCTTATTTAACCCCTTATGAGTTTCTAGAAAATCCTTTTTAAGGTTCCGTAACCAAACGGCAAAAAAACGGAACCCTTATAGATTCGTCATGTCTGTCTGTCTGTCTGTCTGTCCGTACGTATGTCACGGCCGCTTTTGCCCGAAACTATAAGAACTATACTGTTGAAACTATGAGTAAGTAGATGTATTCTGTGAACCGTATTAAGATTTTCACAAAAGTAGGAAAAAATATTAATAAATTTTGGGGGGTCTCCCATACTTAGAACTGAAACAATTTTTTTTTTCGTCAAACCCATACGTGAAAACCTATCCATAGATATCCCATCTATGGATAGGTTTTCAAAAATGATATTGAGATTTCTAACATCATTTTTTTCTAAACGGAATAACTTGCGCGAAAGACACTTCCGAAGTGGTAAAATGTGTGTGTGTGTCTGTAACGTCTAAAATAAGAGAATGATAAAACTAAAAAATATATATTATGTTTATTACAATGTAAAATTCTACGGAAAATTAGTTTGAACGAGATCTAGTTAGTAGTTTTTTTAATACGCCAAAAATCGCTGCTACAGAACCCTCCATGAGCGAGTCCGACTCGCACTTGACTACTTTTTTAATTCATGCTTACATAATAAAAAGCATTAGCTGTCAAAATTTAAATTTAATTGTACTTGTGGCTGATGTTCTGTGTTGAAGGAGCAGTCGGTCACACAAGACAAATTATTTTGAAGTAAAGCAAGTAGAAGATGCTGTTTCTGTCGCAATTTTAGTGATGATATCTTTTTATATAGAATCTTGAATTATTTTCTTTAGAACAAAATAAATAAGTATTTTCTGAACCACATGTAATGTTTTACTTTCTGAGAATAATTAACTCATTAACACTTTTAACTGTCTATTAGGATCGTAGAATCCCCATGTCCAGAGGAAAGCGAGGATCCAGTCGGATTCGGTACTCGTCAATACGTGCTGCACGAACTAGCCACCATGTTGCGAGTGTACGATACGGCCGACCCGACCGGCAGAAGCGCCTTGCAGACTTTAGTCACTGATGTACTTACTGGTAAGTTTATAGTTTTTTATGGTATAGGGAGGGATGGTATGAAAGGGAGGGATCTTTTTCTCGAAATGTCCTTGGTCATATTGTTTTTTTCTGAAATTGCCCCTTTTTCAGCGATATTCACATATACACTACACATTATAATCTGAACTTACAGTTAAATGTATGTACGTAATAGTACTTACATGTTTAGTATAAGGTGTGTTCAGCACATGTGAACATATATGAAAAAGGACGCTTTTTAAAGAGACCGAGATTAGGTGGACAACCTGCTGATAAGTAACTTCCAGTACCCATTAATACCTGCAGCTCAAGAGGCTGAGGTGCTTCTTGGCCATTCCAGTTCCTGACCCTAAAATCAAGAGCGGGGGGGACAGTTTTGGGCTCCAGTAACTTTACCCGGTGAATAAGCAATGAAAAAACTGCTTAACACTTTTTTTGTGAGATTGTGGTTATACTCCGGGCTATCCTTACTCGTGTTTACTACCTTAGTGGTGCAGTGGTAGCGTATACTGTGCTTAAGGTCTCGGGTTCGGTTTCTGGGTCGGACCAAATGTTTGAGCTGCAAATACTTAGTTATATAATACGCATATACTTACAAAAACAGTTGTCTAGTAACCAAACCAGTTCTTAGGTAGTAGAGCCACGCTGATTTCAGCACGAGCGGACCGGCTCGACTGGAGCAGTACTACCCTCACACAGAAGACCAACCTAAAGCGACAGCATCCATGATGTCGTGTTTCGTTGGTGAGTGCGAGGCCGGAGGTCCATTGATGCAAGGGTGACAGTTATCGTGGTAACTGTATCAGCCTTACACTGCCGTGATGATTTCATGCCTTTTACGTCCTCAAGCGGGGCGTGAAAAAGCATCTCACTAGGCCACCATACCGCATTGTCAGCATTTGCAATGAATATGGTGACCACAACTCTTGGATTCTATTCATGCCTTCCATCAGGCAGAGTAGAGTCACTTTGGCACGCTCTTAATATAGAAAAAAAAAGCACAAGCTCTGCTTAGTTTAGGACTAGATGGCGTTGTGTGTAAAATGTCCAAAATATTATTATATGTATCGCAGCATGGATGTCCATTAAAATTTAGTCAATATGAAGGTTAAAGTCACTGATCTACATCAGGCAATATACATCTTACTGGTTTACATACCCGTAACTTAAATTTATTTTTAGCGTATAGTCCCCCTACAAAAAATTCGAATAAAATGTTAACTTAGTAATTGTACTAAATTGCTTATTTACATAAAACTAAGTTTTAAGTCAGTTAAACGCCTATGTAACAAGATTACCATGCGTTATTCCAGGCGACTACGGCCCTCTAAACTCTGACGTGATTCGAGCGTTCGTGTCAGCTTTAGAGCTGGTGCTGTCCGAGGTGTCGGCCCGCATGGAAGTGATCGGCGGCGTGCTCAACGCTCTGCGCGACCCCCCCGAGCCCGACGTGCCCACCCCACCGCCGCCGACCGTCGATAGCACTGAAACTAAGATGCAGGTAAACTAACTACTTTTTTTTTACGTTTCTGTCTAATTTTCTAAGGCTACGATATACTCTGTCCAACTCCTTAACAATAAGGTAGTAGTTCCAGAGGTTACTGCGTTTATACATTTAGTCTCATGTGGTGTCACAAGTCTTGGTAAGATATATATCTGACATATTTATCTTACCGAGACTTGTGACACCAAAATCTATAATTATCTGGTAAATAAGTTCATATTGGTCTATCGGGAACTTTATCACTACTACATTGCATAACAGCTTTGTCAGGAACTGGTGAAATTGGGTCCTGAAGGATACTTCATTTTTTATATTCTTAACAAAAACCATATACCAGGTAGTAGAGCCACGCTGATTTCAGCATGAATGGGCCGGCTCGTCCGGGACAGTACTACTCTCTGACAGAAGACCAACCTAAAGCGACAGCATCCGTGCCGTGTCGTGTGTCGTTGGTGAGTGCGAGACCGGAGACCCATTGATGCAGGGGTGACAGTTGTCGTGGTAAATGTGTGCAATACAATGCTACGATGACTGTTATGTCTTTTACGTCCCCAAGTGAGGCGTAAAAAATCGTAATAGGCCGCCATAGCGTGGGTCACCATACTGTATTGTCAACATTGGCAATGAGTATTGTGACCACAACTTTTGGATTCGGTTCATGCTTTCTGTCAGGCAGAGTAGTCACTTTGGCAGGCTATTAAAATAAAAAAACAAAAAAATCTACTTTAATCCTAAACCAAATTATATACTATGAATTAATATGGGAGAACAGAGACAAAGAAATATACATTAAAACTGATACAACAAATATTTATATTCCTTAAATGAGTATTTAAATCAGTCATAGTTGTATTGTATTGTTTACATAGAGAGCTAGACTTCGCGTATCACTGAATGTTGCAATGGAAGCCCAGGAAGAAGCGGTAAGGGAACAGAATTACGCCCTTGCAGCAGAATGCAAAGCTAAGGTAATAAAAATGTTATTATATATTTGCACCCTTATTAAATTCTCTAAAAGCAACGGTACAATATTCTAGACACCATCTTGTGACGGATTAAAAATATGGAACGTGACAACCTTTATTCATCTAGTGGTTATTCTAAGAGGCGACTAAGAAAACAAGCCACGCAGGTAACAACGCTAGCAAATAAGGAAAACTTGAAACAAACCCTACACAACCTGTCCGGCCAGCATAATACAGCAGGCCAAAACCTCCTTTCTAAGGACAGGCTTATATTCAGCAGTGAAATAAAAAGATTCTTGATGGTGATGGTGAACCATCTAGGGTTATAGAGGTTAACGTGTCTAGTAGCACTAACAACTAATTATTATACAGAGTGGGTCACGAATTAATTGAACAATCACTATATTTGAAAAAATCACATAAATTTATTTTTTAAATATTAATTCGTCTAAATGACCACCATTTTGACGTTTGCACTCTACTAAGCGAGCACTGAAATTTTCAAATACTCTTCGGCAAAGAGACCACGAGACCGTTGACATCCCTTCGCTGATTTTTTCTTTTAGTTAAGTAGTGTATTTGGTTTATTGATATTGACACGATTCGTCAAATAACCCCAACCCCAAATAAAAAGAAGGGAGAGATCTAGGAAGAGATCTGGACTTCTGGGTGGCCATGGAATGTCACCTCGTCTAATAAACACCGACACCAACCACCTCATTGGGTGAGTGACGAGTGGCTCCATCTTATTGAAACTATGTGTTACGATTGTAGCCAGCAAATTCCAGTACCATCGGTCTCAAGAACTCTCGTAGCACATTTGCGCGGGATGTTAGATTCAAATGTTAACGAATTTGTGGCCCACCCTGTATTACATTGCATAAAATTATGGTACTTAGAGCTTCCACTATTTTCAGCTTCACTAACTCTTAATTTCATATGTTATCATGTCGACCAGGTGGCGGATATTCAAAAAAAGTTGGAAGAGCTAAACATTCAACCAGTTGCACCACCACCACCACCCATTCCTGTAAGTAATTTCAGTTCTGAACTAAATTAAAAACAGTTCCATTTATCGGTAAAAGCTTGCTAGCTTTACCAAAAGCTCATTATTAGATTACTACAGTCATCTTTTTACAAATTCAAAGTTCAAAACAAAGCAACATAGCAAAAGATGATGGTAGTAAGAGCACAATGAGTGAAAGGCATTTTCATAACAATGTTTTTGACTAATCATAAATACAACGACCATAAGGAAAACCCTTTTTTAACGTGCGGAAACCGCCTCGGGCCGTCACCCCACCGCGGTTTACGGCGGGGTGGTGTGTCGGAATCGGACCGGCTAAAACCACACGGTGTGCCACTCTGCACCTGAGTAGGAGGGATCCGGGAACAGCTGTTATTACGACGCCCAGAGCCCTCCTAGCGCCATAAGGAAAACCCTACACCAACACGTCTGGCGAGCGCGGTATATTAAGCAAAAACCTCCTTTCCAGAGAAACTTATGTCCAGCTGTGGGCTATTAAAGCTGTTGATGTGATGTGATAAAAAATTTATATACCGGTTTGTCATCTACCTAATATTATTTATATGTCTAGCAACTAGTTGTTTGCGGGCTAAAACTCCACCCACCATTCTATTTATGACGTTTGAACTACTTACCCAACCATTTGACTTAACTGAAACGCCTAACAAAATACTGATAATGTCCTGTAAAAAAGATATATATGTTGTATAGAATTATAAATATGCACTAGTTTCAGACTTCAGTATCACTTAACGATGATACACTGAACTAGGTAGCATCTAATAATTCTACAGGATCCCTGTATGTCAATGGAACATCACATCCGACATGAACGGGAAGAGATTAAGACCGTCCCATCGGATTGTGAGAGTGAGAGAACAGAGAGTGTACCTGTGTTTCCGCACACACTTGTGCACTATAACAGCTCTTGCGTAGTTGGCTGGTCTCCGTTAAGTCTGACTACCGTGGCCGAAATTAATTAGAAGAACATTTATCATCACACCCGTTCTTTCACCGACTTCTCTTCTTCTATATCTATAATATTTTTTTAAACTAATATGGCACTGATAACTTAAAAAACAGGGCTAGTAAATATTCAGTGGGGTTTCGATTTCTTGTTCATTGTAGAAAATTTGTGAGTGCTATATGTATAACAGTGGACACCAGAAGAGGAGGACATATTCCGAAAGCTATTTTCACTATTAATTCTATGAACAACCAGTATTAAATAGATATTAATATTCAGAGAATTTTACAATTGACAGACTATAAGGGAGAAAGTATCGGACTCCGCGACCTTGATCAAATGCCTGACTATACTAAACTGCGCATTGGATACACCACAACTTACAACAGTTACTCCCATGATGCGAATGATATTCAGCGAGCTTGAGGTAAGTTAAATAAAAAAAAACTATAAAAAAAATACTTCAAAAACTGATTAAAAAAATTGAAAAGCATAAAACTTTTCCATAGTAATTTCTACCGTATATCGGAAGGCCAAATAAAAGAGAGGAATATTAACAAACAGAAATACGGGTATCTATGAGCAGCGGTGGTCACTTACTTTCGGGTGGCTCATCTACAGCTCATTTGTATCACATTTATATCACAAAAAAAACTTCCAGCACAATACACACCTCATTATTTGAAAGTAAACACTGATATACAAAAATATGTAACAAACTGAAAAAAAAAAGTGTGTACTCATGTACGCACGTAAGAAGTTGTACTTCTTTGGCTCAACTAACTTCAGACTGTTGCTTTTTTCTGTCGGTAGCAACTAACTTCAGACTGTTGCTTTTTTCTGTAGGTGTGCGCGCGCGCATCGTAAAAATTCACTCCCATCATTTTTCCCAATCGCGTCATTTTGTTTCTAACAAAATGTAATGTTTTTCCTTTTTAGATCGAGATTTTCCAAAACCCAGATATAGTAGAAATTGCCTTGGAGACTGTTGCTTTATACGGAATGTTGGATAAGGAATTTGCTAAAGAGAATAAAGCCTTCTTCTTTGCTAATGTAAGTATTAACTTCCATTGCACTCACAACTTGAACCATACACTCACCAGTTGACCACGCAACACGTGCGCTAATGGTTTTGCTCCTTCACTCTCGTATTTAAACACTCACAATCACTTGCACTCTTACCCACACACACTGTACACAACATACCTTAGATTAATTTAATTTCAATTATTTTACTGTTATGGTTAATATTTATAGAATGAATTATAATTATTGAATTTATTTACTTTATATTATCTTTCTTTTGTTTATTTTGTTGTTTTTTCATATTTATTTTGTTTGTTTGTTTTTTTTTTTCATTTTGTCGAGTGTATTTCATAATTTTCTATATATCGTTTGAGCCGTAGGGTAGACCTGGAGATCTGTCATACAAACTTCGAGCCTAGTATGGACTCCAGCTTTCACTAAGATTTTTTTTTAATTTATTCTACACACATGGAATTAATTACGATATCCAGTGACTAATATGTACCATATAAGAGAAATATAGTTTTATTATTATTCTCTTTACTTCATAAAAAATTATATAAATTACATTTTATATGTTTGTAAATAACAAACATATAAAACTGGACTTGTATATTACCTAGTTAGCTCAAGTTTTTGGTTATATAACACCTATATGTGATTTGGAAATTAACTAATCAACTAATGTCAACAATCATCCAGGTAAAATTTTTTCATTGCTTCTCAGCTCCTATTGATGGTAGCTTAATCTTATATAGCCTACAGCGTTCCTCAATAAGTGGATCAGTAAGGTAGCCACTGGGATGTAAACTCAATGTTTCTAAATAAATGACTGAGCGTAAATTCTCTCTCTGTCTATTACTTTCTACTCTTATATCACTTCAAAAGCTATATTATATTAATTTCCACCGGATACAGGAGGTTAAAAAAAGGCAAAGATATTAACTGAGCTACTCACAGTAACGTCTTTTGTAATACCGGTGGCCATGAGCGCGGTAGTCACTTACCTTCAGGTGACTACTACTTCTTATATCATAGAAACATATTGAATACTCTACCTCTTTATTACTGTTTCCAGCTAATTGACACGTCTAACGAACCCTTAGTGACCACCGTACTTCGCTGCATAGTGGACTTGCTATGCGTACACGGAGCGCGGTTGTTCGAAGATGAGAACACTCAGAACGACACCACAGCCAACACTACGCGGAAGCGCAACACCACTCATACGACAAACAACACTATCGATGAAGATGGTAAGATCTTAGATCTAGAGATCTAGAATCTTTTTTTTTTAAATAGACGACTTCACAAACATACATGAGACGTACACAAAGAACACCCTGACTGAGAACAACAATTTGTGGATGAAATAAAGTACCGGCCCTTATAGGGATCGGACCCACAACACTTAGCATACGAGGAAGTGTGAAATAACCGCTTAAATTATTTATTAAATTCCTTTGTATGAGTGCCATTTTTTAGGGCAAACATATTATAGGGCGTCCTGCGGTACAATGGACCCACAACTCTTAAGAAAGTCAGTAACAACAGATGGAACAGTGAACAACGAACTGCCGAAGACATTACAAAACAAGAAGTTGGCCTTCTTTGCGGAAGGCCTTTGTCCGGCAGTGGACGGCGATACACCGATGACTCCTATGAAAAATATACACATTTTCTACGCACTTAAGGACTGAATATCGTATTGACTGCTTAATGATATACTGACTCTGGTGTATTGAGTACTTTATTGTAATATATATTCTAATTTCTACCCTGTTTCATAACCTTCTCTATTGTAGAGTTCACTCTCAATAAATAAATTGAAATTGAAATGTTCTATTTTCAGGTAACATATCAGAATCTGCGATATCATTATCGCCATCGCATAGCACTGTTATAGAACTGCTCTTGAAGATAATGGACAGCACTGTAAGTAAAAAAAAACGTGTATACTTATGTACGCCCGTAAGAAGTTATACTTCTTTGGAGTAACAAAATAATTCCTTCGCGTTAATTTATATTTGTAGAGAAAATGACTCTAATATAAAATAAAAAAGACTTAAATGTTGACTAGCTAATAGTGTCGGTTTTTCGTGACGGTGTGCGCGCGCATCGTTACAATTTACTGTCACTATTTTTCCCTTACGCACCAAAGGAACCATAACTTCAAAATTTTGTTAAAAAACAAGAACGTTTTATGACTTTATGGCGGTATTCAGCATTGCTTTGCTTTTATTAAATTTAACTTTCATTATATCCTAGCCAGCATTGGGTGTTTCTTGGTAAGTATAGTAAATCTCAAATTGAAATTAGTTTTAAATCTTACTCAAATATTACTTAAATACATAGAGTAATTCTGATTATCCCTTGGTAAACCTAGATTTACTCTGTTTTCTCTACCTAAGTAACATAAATAACATTCCCTTTTTAAACGATTTCAAAAAAGCATTTCTAAATTCGACCATATATTTAATATATACATATATTCCCAGGATATAGGAACTGCCTCGTTGGTCTAGCGCTTGCTGCCAATCAAAAGGTCTCGGGTTCAATTCCCGGGTTGGCTCAAAAAGTGTTATTGAGTTTTTCTGGTTATAAAAATTCTTAATAACAGCCTGGACTTCGGAAGTTGAGGTCTTAACCCCCGTGCCTGCTTATGATTTCTCCCCTGCCCCATTGGATTGTGAGAGTAGGGGGAACAGAAATGCACTTGTGTTTGCGCACACACTTGTACACTATAATTGGCTAGTCTCCGTTGCGTCTGGCCACCGTGGCCAGACAGACGGCTAGAAAAATATCATTTATATTTATATATGTGTGTATATCGTATATATATACACGAACACTCATAAGTAAGAAAGCATTCACATATTTTTAACAATCAACCATGTATTTGTTACAGTGTGCAGCTTACAGGCTAATCATTGTAGAAGGATTGTGTCGGCTATTACACTTGGGTCATCTAGAATCGTCAGCCATACTCAGTCGGCTGCTTTTACTCTGGTTCAACCCAGCTACAGGTATGATTTTGCAAATATAGCTCAACTTATCTAATTTTATTTTTTTTTTTATTAACTCTTCAATTAGAAAAATCGAGGCCCACTTTATTAAGTAGGCCTCGATTTTTCTAATTGAAGAGTATACAAAATAGTATGATTGACTATTGTCATTATTGTATTATCATACTATTTTGTAGATTAAAGCAAGTAGAAACAAAAAGGTTTCAATTTATCAGTTTGTTTTCATTGGTGTAGTTAAATGTAGTTCATTAATAGTACAACATTTATTTTAGTTGATGAAGACATGTTACGACAAACAATTGGCGTATTCTTCCAAACGTTTCCTACGACCGTGGATGGAGCGCAAGAACAGATACAGGTACTTACAACATTCACTTTAGAAAATAATAATAAGAGCCAATTTCACTACTTGTTGATAAAGTCCCTGACAAACTAATGTCAACTTATTTGACAGTTAAATACAGATTACTGTTTCACAAGTCATAGATACAGAATATTATAAATGCGAAAGTTTGTGAGTATGTGTGTTACTTTTTCACCAAAAAGGTACTGGACAGATTTATATGAAACTTTAGAGTAATAACACATAGACTACTTTTTACCGCGGTATCCGACATATACGCGGGCGGAGCCGTGGGCTAAGGCTAGTAATGTTATATATCAGATAACTGTTTACAGCTTTATCAAAAACTGGTGAAACTGACCTTGAATATTGACGTTTTGCCTATTAATTCCTTTTACTATTTCATTAATAAATAGTCTGTCTAAAAACTATAACTTACTATAAGTAACTCTTCTTAATATCACTTGCACACTGGACATCAACAAAGTCCTCAACAGTTTCTGGTGTGCCAACCTTTAACACAAAGGCAAGAATAATTCACATCCATCTGTGTTTATTTAAATATTATATATTTTAATATATCCCACAAAAAATGTTAAAGCGATAAAAATCAACTTTGTAAACTTCTTAAGTGCGATACAGAACTGTCTAAGGCTCTCTGGTATGCTGAAGTTTAACTCACTTCGTGATGGTTCTGTATCTATTACTCATGCCTATTCGTTTCTTACTAATGTAATTTTATGTGTTTGCCCATACAGAAAGCAACCCTGCCTACACTCCGGACTCTAGTCAATGCGCCTTCCAGTTCACCTCTCGCAGAAATAGATCAAGAAGCCGTCGTCAAATTTATCGTGTCACTCACCAGAGTAAACCATGAAGTAAGTTCTTTTTTTTATTTAAAATGACAACGTCTACACAAGGAATAAATCCTATATCACGGAGACTTTACAAACATACGAGAAACGGACACAAAGAACACCTAGACTCAGAACAACAATTTGTGGATCACTCAAAGTGTCGTCCCATGTGAGGTCTGAACCTACAACACTCAGCTCAGTAGAGAGCGGCGTGGTGACCGTTTAAACCACTAGGCCAACCGTGTAGTCGAGATACATATTTTTCTTTTCTTCTTATTTAACCACCTATCTTACTTTAATTAGCATGCCATATCATGTTCAGTCTATTTATCCATTTTTCTTTTGATTCTTTGTTGGATAAAATTTTATCACCAGAATAGTTAATTAAAAAACTTTAAATGTTTCAGCTAGCAGATAGCCAAGGTGGCATGGCAACTGTACTCTGCCAATACATAGTCCGCCGCCCGACGTCTCCCGAAGTTGGATTAGCATGTCGAGTCTTAGCCTTGCTGTCTCCACCGAGAGAATCTCACCTCGCTACAGAGCTGGCGCATATGCTGAGAGATCTTTGTTTAGTAAGTATGACAAAAAGTTTAAACATGTCTTCTTAGTCGAGCCGGGCAGGGTTGCGGCTCAACATCGTCACTCAATTTCAGGGTTGCTGCACGTCTTGCGATGTATCTACATTTATGCGGGTTTTGCACAATGCCAGCACATTGTCACATTGCAAACAATAAATCTTTAGCCTTTAAATAAATATAAAATATACGACACCTTGGTCAAATTAGTGAATTTTTGTCATCTGTCAAAGCGACAATGATGTATGAAAAATGTACTAAATCAAAATTTGTGACGTCACTATTTTAGACTATTCACTTCAACAATATGTTTTGATATTTACTTTATTTAAATTCGTCATAGTAATAAAAAGCTACAATAATTGCCGACACGCTTTTTGATAATTGCTTTAATGAAGCAGATATTGATATTTATTAATGATACAGTCTACTGCCCTATTAAAAACGATAAATAAACTACTAGATTTTATTTTAATCTATTGAAAAACAGAAAATAGTGACACAGAAAATAACCTCGCACGCTGATCAATCAAGTTCCAAATTTTCGTACGAAACGATGATCTGTTTTAATTGTTACTATATTTATTTAATTCATTTATTGTATTCTAATTGCGTTTCTAAGGAGCTATGTATTTTTATTGTCCCTAACAGAAATTACCAGACAAACAATCATGTCGGAACTTGACCAGGTATCTGGGCGCTTTAGAGGCAGCGGAACGAGTGAGTCTTAATAAATTGTCGCATACAGGTAATTTGTAATTACAACACCTTTTTATTGTATGTTATTTACTTCATCATCATTATCATCATCACCATCATCACCATCATCACCATCATCATTAGACTGTTGTAGTCTACTGCTGGCAGTAGGCCTCTCCCAAAACACCACAGAGTCCGGTCTGCTGCTTTTATTAATTACTTATGATGCGACTCTATGGTTGCAACTTTTCAATTTACCACCTTTTACGTTAAAGAATAATTTTTTTACGGAAACACTTTTTTTTGCAATAAACACATCACTACATTGTATTTTTGATTCCTTTATTATAGAAATATTTACAAATTTTTTCATGATTTATATTTTCTCATTAATCACAACTTTGGTAGCGTTAAAGACAGCTTAGTCAATAAATTGTTTCTTGTTAAGGAGTAGACCTACGCACTAATATATATATATATATATTGACTGTAATCTATCTCTGTGCTAAATTATATTAACATCGGCACAAGCCTTCCGCTTTCAAAATATCGAAGTGTTAACATATATCTGTCATATTTTAAGATAATGTCTGGGAAAGTAAATTTATTGAATAAAATAAATATGATTCATTTTCAGGTGTTACAGAAGGTACCATGCAAGAAGATTCTCTAGCACCTTTAGGAAGGATGACAACCTCTTTGCGTAAGTTTAACAATATGACAGATTTGTTACCTTTCTAATCAACTGACACTGAAATGGGAAGCTTTATATGTTTAGCCTATATGTAGCGCTTTTTAAAGGTACATCACAATACTTATTTTAAGTTAGCTAACAACTGTTTATGTAAATTACATTTGCTAGTGTAATAATTATATATATATAGGTTAACACTACATACTTCCACAGAAATAATAATAAAATTATAGAAATCAAACACTTTGACATAGTATTGATGCAAGGGTGACAGTGTTATCGTGGTAAATGTGTGAACCTTACACTACCACGATTATTCTTGCCTTTTACGTCCCCAAGCGGTACGTGAAACAGTATCTCACTAGGCCATAGTGTGGGTCACCATACTGCATTGTCCGCATTCACAATGCTTTCCATCACGCAGAGTAGAGTCACTTTAGCAGGGTCTTAAAAAAGAAAAAAAGAATTAATAATATCAGTTAAACATACAACACTAGTCTCTCAATCATGTACTCATAAATGCAGTACTCATCATTATCAACAGCATTTAATAGTCCACTGCTGGACATAGGCCTCTACTTAGCAAAGAAATGTTAGCATACTATATCACGCTGGCCAGATGGGTTGCTATAGGGTATGTTTCAAGTCTGGTAAACCCCGGTGGGGTGACGGCCCGAGGGGGTTTCCACAGGTTAAAAAAAAAAGGGTATGTTTCGAGTGTGGCGGCTTGCTGTTGGTGGTGTCGTTGGACATCGTCAACGCATTTAATAGTCTGCCATTTAGCTGCATCAAGGAATCCACTACCACGGGGTGCCAGAGTACCTGAGGCGGCTTGTGGCAGACTATCTTGAGGAGCGTACCGTTATGTATTGGAGCGGGCCGAGATGGTATTCTGCGGCGGCGGCTCATGTCGTGCGGTGTTCCACAGGGGTCTGTCCTCGGACCACTCCTGTGGAATATAGATTACGACTGGGCCCTTCGGGGTCATCTGCCCCCTGGGCTGGGCGTAATTTGTTACGCAGATGACACATTGGTCAAGGCCTGGGGGATGAACTTTCAAGAGGCGGCGCGCCTGGCCACCACAGGTTTCTCTCTGGTGGTCGGCTGGCGGTTTGCGGGTGGCCCTGGACAAGATAGAGGTCCTTTTGTTCCATGGGCCCCGTCGTGTTCCACCCTCCGGCGCCTCCATCATGGTCAATTCGGTCCTCGTACCGATTCAGGCCCAGATGAAGTATCTGGGCCTGAGCCTCGACGGCAGGTGGCTCTTCAACGAGCACTTCCGACAGCTTTCTCTAAAGCAGGTCGGCGCTGCTTCTGCCTTTAGGCAACTCTTGCCCAATTTGGGTGGAGCCAGCGTCGCGACGAGACGGCTTTACACGGGGGTTGTCCGGTCAATGGTCCTGTATGGTGCCCGGTGTGGGCGGTGGCTCTGACCGCCCAGAATAGGGCTCGCCTCTGGCGCCCTCAGAGGATATTGGCGGTTAGAGCCATACGCGGTTACCGCACCGTATCGACGGCAGCGGCATGCACCTTGACCGGAACTCCCCCGTTTATCAGCGAACGGCTGACTTACGGGCAGGTAGTGGCATACGGCCCTCGCCCGAAGAGATACACGAGTGGCGAGAGGCCGCTCGTCGAGCCACGATGGCTCGTTGGTCGTCCCGGCTGGAGGTTCCACGTGTTGGTTTTGCCGCCGTGAAAGCTCTCCAGCCGGTCATCGCCGAGTGGGCAGGGCGACAGCACGGGACCCTTTCTTTCCGACTGACGCAGACCCTTTCCGGGCATGGTTGCTTCGGGAAATATCTGCACTCGGTCGCCAGGAAGAAATTGAGTCCCGCCTGTCACCATTGCGGCTGCAGTGAGGACTCTGCTCAGCACGCGCTGGTGGTGTGTTCCGCCTGGGCGGCGCAGCGTGGGGTCCTAACTGCAGTTATTGGAGAAGATCTCTCGCTACCGTCTGTTATACGCTCCATGGTCGGTGGCGACAGTTGTTTTACCGCGGTCGTAACCTTCTGCGAAGATATCATTTCGCTGAAGGAGGCGGCGGAGAAGGCCCGGGAGGACGACCTCCACTCGGAACTAATTCGCCGCCGGCGAACCGGGCGGCGGAGACGCGCGTACCAGCGCCTCATGCCGCTTTGAGTATGGCCGCGGGTGGACGGGACGAGATCTCCCCTCCATCCGCTATAGGGGTCAGCCGCGAGGAGGCGACGTCCGCGTGTGCCATATGTCGCCTAAATGGAGAGTTTATCCGCAGATGGTGCCCGCGGTAGCGGGCAAGTGCTTGGAGGGATCTGGATGTCGTAATAACAGCTGTTCCCGGATCCCTCCTATGTCAGGTGCAGAGTGGCACACCGTGTGGTTTTAGTGGGTCCGATTCCGACACACCACCCCGCCGTATACCGCGGTGGGGTGACGGCCCGAGGGGGTTTGCACACGCTAAAAAAAAAGCTATGTTTCAAATTTTCCTTCTTGCAGTGGTGTTGTCCTGCGTAGTTTGTTCCTAAGTCATGAGATGACCGGGGTGGTGACATTCCTTACTCTTAATCCATCACCACATGGATCGATACGATATACGATAGAATGCACTAATCGTTGTGAATGGCCCTAAGACAGTACATGAATACGAGATAAATGATTTCAGCTCAACCAATCGGCCGCAGTACTCATGTAGTTGTCAACGAAACGGTCGAAGAAGAACAGGAGATAGATGAAACTTCACCCACAGATGACACTGCACTGTCCAGGATTTCTGAAGGTACTATTTAACGTTATCAGCAATTGTGCATGCTTTTAAAAGTATTTAAATTGCGTTGTTCTATTTCTATTCAGTAATAAAGAAACTTCAAGGTAGTAATAATGAACTCAATCGATATTGACAGGCCTTTTAGCCCAACAGGCCCGTCAATACCGATAATGACGTAAGTGTTGTGTGGTTAACTACCTGCTAAGCCAGAGGGCGTGGGTTCGATTCAAAACTGTGTGAGATGAACACTTTTATTTTTTTCGTGTTTAGGTGTTATTTATTTATAATATGTATGTATCAAGAAATATAATTCTTATGTTTATCAAAAGTTTGGCTGGCATAGTACAGCCACCACCTATTTTAGGACCAGACGGCTGTTTGTAATTTGTGTGAAATTACACACAGAGTGAGGCTACCGGTGCTCAAGTTTCCCCTCTCTCCGATTTAGAAGGACCTCAAAGGCACGCACTTGTGACCCTTGATCTTAGTTACCTTGATCTTAGTTACCCACTACACAAGATGCATACATATGGCCAATGCTTAGTAGACGAGAGGGAGGACGCTACGAAGCATCGCACAAAGAAGAGACTGAGAATATAAAAGAATATGTCATGTATTCTATCTCTTTCTCTTGCCGACTTACATTTATGTGTTTGTTGCTTTATCGTGACGCATTTTCGTTTCATCGAGTTTCAAATTAGAACGATTCTAAAGAAGTTTCGCTTCGAGAAAACACTATTATTCCTAATTACATTCTTGATGAAGCACTTCAAACAAAAAAAAAGAATTCAAGAGATTCCATTCGTTTTAGCCTTATTATAGCTGTAAAACAAAGATTAGTAGCAATATGCTTCTAAAATTAATATTCGTACATCGGTATATTTTCAGGTCAACCGCAAGCAGAAAGCAGCCGTGCTATAAGAGACTCGGTACAGACCGAAGTCGTACCGACCGACGAACCGATTGATATGCAATCCGATTCTAGCAGTGGCGTTTCACCTGTTAAGAGAGCTAAAATTACTAAAGGTATCCTTCAGAATATTCCTTTTTGTATGGTTATAATACAAGTAATACATGCCTTACTGTATTGTTACTTATAATAGCAATGTACAGGACCTTCTGATCCCAAATTAAGCAGAGCTTCTTACCATGGTAACGAAATTGCTGACAAAAATAGTGATACATTTCTAAATAGCGAAGCGGTAGTAAATGCTACTGCTGTGCTTGATGTTTCGAGTTTGATTCCCGGATCGAACCAAATATATGTATGACCTGCAAATATTTGTTAGGAGTTTGGGTGTTTTCTATGTATAGTATGTATGTATTTACAAAAAAAATGTATAAATAATCTATCTATAATAATCTATCAGTCTAGTTATCATAGCACAAGCTCTGCTTAGTTTGAAACTAGATGGCGTTGTGTAACAAAGGTCCTAAATATTTATTTATTTATATTATAGATAAATAATACTGGGATATAGGACGAATGATTCTGCTATCACACAATTTGCTCTCGGTGGGAATCGAACTTTTGGCGTATCAATTAGGGTCAGTAAACACAAGACAATCAATTTACTGTCATATTGTACCTGTTTATTGTTCCTCTTTATTGATAAAGTGGCTGTTCCCTGCAGATTTGTCTACATCTAATTTAATGCTTCATTATTCACTTAAATACTTATTTTCAAGATGAATATTAAATAGTTACTTTTAACCATATACTACTATCCTCAAACTCGATTATATTCTTTATTGAGTAGACCTTGTTTACAAATCTTTAAATTTAATTATATTAATTACAATTTGAGGAAGAATGTCAGCATGTCCCTCCAACACAAATGGAAGATCTTCCGATCAGGCGAGGTGAACATACTTAGTGGGCCTAAAGTTGCTGCTAATCGGCACCAAAATTTCTATATTACGATACAGGATTAGAAATAACTCCGTAGTTCGATATGTCTTCGGTAGATGGCGCTATAGTTTTTCATTTGATTATGCTATATATGGCAGTCGCAATACAACTTACCGAAATCAATTTCGAAAATAATAATATTAGATAGGTGCGCTGAAATGACCTAGTGAAAGTTCGTAAGACTCATATCATGACTCAAAGATCTAACATTCACAGCTGACAATTCTTAGCTAAAGATTGCCATACATTTAGTTCAATCTAAATTTAATCGACGCACCTAATTGTTTCGTTAATAAATTTCAGCAAAGAAAAAGTTATCAATAAAGAAGCAAGGCAGTGCTTCCGATTCGAGTAAGGCTGAAGAGAAGACTGGAAAAGGTAAAGAAGATCCCAAAGACGAAATTGAAAAGGGTGGAGTAAAAAGAAGTAGATCCCAACGTTCTTTGGTGGATGTCGACAGAGGTAAGTTTAATTTTTTTTTTTAAAAGTCAACGTCCGCACTTGGTATAAATCCTGTGTCGCGGGGGACTTTGCAAACATACAAGAAACGGACACAAAGAACACCCAGACTCAGAACAACAATTTATGGATCACACAAAGTGTTGTCCTATGTCGGATTTGAACCCACAACACTCAGCGCAGTAGAGAGCGGCGTGGCGACCGCGTGAACCACTAGGCCAACCGTGCAGGCGAAGTGCAGTAATATAATGTAGTTGGTAAAAATAATAACTTTACATATCTTACATACAACCATTTCATTGTGAAAAAAGTAAGACCTGTAGACTGCTGATAAGCGTACTTAAATATTTCTAAATACATATGTACATGATTAGCGACTACACACATGACTGCACGGATAGTGTAGTGATTTAAGCGGTCGCCACGCCTCTATTCCATTGTCTATCTGCGCTGAGTGTTGTGAGTTCAAATTCCATATGAAACAACATTGTGTGATCCACAAATTGTTGTTCTGAGTCTGGGTGTTCTTTGTGTCCGTTTCTTGTATGTTTGTAAAGTCCCCCGCGATACAGTATTTATTCCTAATGCGGTTGTCTTTTTTAAAAGAAAGATATTATCGAAGATAAATAACATCTAGATAGAAAAATGGTTGAGCTCATCCCATAGCATTTGTTTTAGGGGGAATTTAAACCACACCTTCTGATTTAGCAAGTAGGGTCACTAACAGACACAGTTGCAGACAAAAATACCCATTGTAACTTTAATATTCTGATGTTGAAGAACTTTTTTTTTTTCAAAATCTATAAACGAAATACCATACAATATAATGTTAAAATATTTGTAAGACTCATATGTATGTATAATTATAAACATCAAACTCGTTTCTGTTCTGTTGAACTGCGAATATTATAATATTCATTCTAATCAAGTATTTTTCCTTGTGGTGACGAATTAAGAAAACGAAATGTCCCCACACCTATTCGTCCAGTCATCACTGCAAGTGTTCCTTACACATTAAAACAAACTGGGTTGTCTGGTAAGCGTGGTATAGTAGGCTAAATCCTCCTTGTTATGGAGAGCCTATTTCCAGCAGTGGACTGTAAAAGGGTGTTGATAATGATGATGACGATTTTATTTTGCTTCAACTGAATGTCTTACTACTAAATTAAACCATTAAATCCTCACAACTAGTAATATGCCGAGTTTCTGATTCTTCTATTTAATAACCGAAAAATATTTTAAAACATTTTCTGCAAAATGCATAAATAAGTTTCTTAATAGAGAAAAAATATCCAACTTCGTATATCAAGTATTTAAAAATTATTTTCAGCACAAAAGGCCAAAGCCGAAGCAAAAGCAGCTGCAAACGCTAAGTTAGAAACTAAAGCCAAAGCGCAAACCAAACCCGAAAAACCAAGAAAAGATGCTAAAACTAAAAAGAAACCACCACCATCCCCTAAAGCTTCACCACCTTCCGACTTAGATGTTTCAAACATAACGGTAAGAAAGTCTACAAGAAGCTTACCATCCAGTTCAAGTACCGATTCTAGTGGTTCTCCGAAAGTTAGCGCTAAAGGAAAAAAGAAAACAGAAAAGCAAGTGAAAGAAAAAGAGGGTAAGTGGGCAGTGTGAATATATACTAGCTGACCCGGCAAACGTTGCTTTGCCATATAAATTATTTGTAAGTAATTTGAGCGGGATGAAAAATGATTAAATTACTAAAATGGCTATTAAAAAATAAGGGTTGATCGTAGAAGGGTAAAAATTGAGGATTGTATGTATTTTTGTATGTTGTATCATAAAAAAATAGAAATTAAAAATTTTGTCTAAAAAATAAAAAAAAAATTTAGGGTTGTACTACCCCTAACATTTAGGGGGATGAAAAATAGACGATTCTCATAGATACCGGATAAGCACAAAAAATTTTATCAAAATCAGTCAAGCCGTTTCGGAGGAGTATGGCAACGAAAACTGTGACACGAGAATTTTATATATTAGGTATAGTTTCCTTCCCGCTATGATCCCGGGTCCTTTAAGGGGAGATATACACCCAGGAGCCGTAAAAAAGGTTCTATTTTGAAGATGTTTCAAAGAAAAGTAATCATTTATTTTACATCAGAGTTTTCATTAGCTAAAAGTATATATTTACATTCAAATATATGTCAATTTTTTTTTATGTACAAATATCAAAAAGATACAAGGATATCGTAGGATTCTTGGAGGTCCTTTTTTTTTTTCTTTTTTTTTTTACGTCTGGCAACACATTGTAGCAACAGCTGACCGTAAATTTGAATTTAAATTTTATTGGAAATAATAATTAAATTTGATAATTTATAGCTCTTTTCCAGTGTAATCATCTTTAATTGTGATAAATATTAGTTTACAGTAATGTTTTTATAAGTATTTATCGTGAATTTTGTTCTTAGTGAATATTGTAGGGTAAGTACGTTAGGTTATAGTTTGTATTTAAATAGGTTTGATTTGTATCTTTTTTTTTTTAAGTACAGTAATTTGTTAAATAAGTAGTGATTACAACCACTCCAATAGTTACAAGTCTATAATTTGACTATCGTCAACACAGCTTCTTGTTTTCTGATTCCGGTTGTATAGATATTTTTTACTGAAAAATGATGACTCGCAGAGCCCTGTCACGTCAGGAGGAAACTAAACTCCAACTGACTTTAGTAGAATTAAAGAATACCAAGGAGTTGTGTGCTCAATTAAACAGTGAAAGAGAGGAAAATGAGAAAGAACTCATAGCACTCTTAGACACTAATACTAAATTAAAGACAGAAATGACTGCTTTGTATAGGCAACTAACAACTATTGTTGAAGAACGGGACAATCTCCAAGCCATAGTTAGTAACTTTGACCAGTGCAGTGATGATTATGAGCAGGCCCTCGGTAAGATATCTACCCTAGAACAAGAGCTTCGAGAGGCCCATACATACATCACCCAGTTACAAGAAGATGCTCAAAAAGTCACTGTACAGCATAATATAAGTTTATTTGAAGAATTGGTGGAGAATGCCCCTCTGTTGGTTTCTCCTGCGATTAACAACCATTTATCTATGGACCTCCCAGACAATAACTCTTTATCTACTACTAAGCCAACGGTAATGTCAAATTGCAGTAGAAATAAACTGAAAAAATATATCAAAGTTAATAAGTTCATTCAAAGAACAAAAAAAATAATAAAAAGTCATAACAGTGTCTCTAAATGTGCTAAACTTAGTAAAGAGAAATGTGAGTTGTATGATGATTTAGAATTGTGTATTTCTAAGTTAAAAAATTCTAGATTGAAATATGAAGTTGACACACAGGCATTGTTATTTAAAATTAATAACCTTAAAGACTCCTTAGACATACTAAATAACAAGTATGATATCTCTCGGAAGGAGATTCAGGAGTATTCCAAGGCTTTGGATGATCTTTTAAAACTATCATCAAATAATACAGAGCGCTTTGACTCATTGGTAAATAATCATTTATGTGAATGTGCTCGCTCACACAATCATCCAAAGCCAGAGAGTACGTTTCTTTTTAGTACGCCTGAATGTGACACCTTACATACCAATAAGAGAACAAAGCAGTCATTGGGTGCATCATTTCATGTACAAAGTACATTAAATGATGCACCACCACCACAAAAATCTATTATGTTCAGCGATGACATTGGAAAAAACATGGGCTCTAAATTAAGATCTAATCTTACTGGTCAGTCTGTTTTAAATATTTGCCTACCAGCTGCACCCTTTGATGTTATTATGCAAAGGATTGTAAATTATGATTTCACTGATTGCAATAATCTTATAATTTTAACAGGGAACAGGGGTAATGTTAACAAAAAAGCTTTAATTAAATATTGTGAGTCTCTGTTAGCTTTAAGTGTTAATAAAATTATATTGTTTACATTCCCCTACTCTAAAATGTTGCCAGATGTAGAAAATAGACTTAGGTATAAGCTTAATGTTACACTGCATACCATATGCACTTACAATGACAAATTTCATCTGATAGATACTAACTGTGTTAGTAAGTCTTTTTATCAGACAAAGGGTAAGCATTACCTCACTCCTAGTTTTACTAGACAGATAGCGTCTTCGCTATCCTTTTTTTACAAACTTTGACCAAAGATTTGACTACAAGACCTGCTTCTATTGAGCAGTCTTGTTCTAATGACATTCTTATTGACATTTCCAATAATTTAAATTGAATTGTGAGACAATAGAGGTAGCAACCTCTAGCTCCAATTTTTTAAACTCACCTTTAATTAAGTTGGCAGTACAGTCAAATGAACACTTTAACACATGCTACACAAAATATCAACAAAATAATAATTTAAATAAATGTAATGTAATTAATCTGGTTCATCAAAACATTTGTTGCTTGACGGAGGGCAAGCAACTTGAGCTGGAATTATTCATGAATTCAGAGAATGTTAATATTATGTGTATTACTGAGCATTGGTTAAAGGGGCATCAACTCATGTTTAATTTCAGCAACCACCAAGTTGGAAGTTCATTCTGTAGAGTCAACACAATACATGGTGGGTCGCTTATTCTATTACATAAAAACCTTAAGTTTAAGGAACGGAAAGATATTGTGTCCCTCTCTATAGAATGTTCTATAGAATTCGCATGTGTGCAATTAGAGCAATTCATTGTTATAAGTGTATATAAACCTCCCTCCGCGGATTTGAAACTATTTTTAGAAATAATGGATGAAGCCCTAAGCAAACTTGCCATCTCAGGTAAGAGCGTACTAGTCTGTGGTGACTTTAATATTAACATTCTTGATAAATCAAATTCCACCCTTAAAGTTCTTAGTCTTTTTAAGTCCCACAACTTGCTAAATTTGTTTATGGAGCCTACTAGAATAACCGCTACTACATCTACTTGCCTGGACAACATCTATACAGATATTGTTCCTAGACATAAATCTATTATTAATAAGTTAGATTCTGATCACTCTGGTCAGTTAGTTAGTTTTGTAAGCAAAAAGAAAACAGTGCTTAAAAAAAAAATTACTCTTGTACCAGTAACAGTTGATCGCCTGGAACGTATGAGAATTAACTTAATTAATAATTTACCTTCCTTAAATAACAAATTAGACCCTAATGCACTATATTGTTCCTTTTTTAATTCGTTCCTTAGTCTATTTAATTCAATATTTACCTCCAAGACGGTTACTGTTACTGATTGTCCTATATTCAGTAACTGGGCAACAGTAGGAATTTATAGGAGTAGGGAAACATTGTATAGGCTGTATCATGAAAGACAATATAATACTAGTGAGGACTTTAAGCAATATGTACAATGCTATTCAAAGATTTTTAAAAGTGTCTGTAAATTAGCCTAATCTTTGTTTATTAAGTCTAAAATCAGAAACAGTAGTAATAAAATTAAAGCAACTTGGAAAGTTATTAATGCTGAGACTGGGAGAAGTGGAACAAAGGAGTCTGATTTTAAATTAAATTTTGATGGTCACATTACCAAGAACGACATGGAAGTGGCCAACACATTTGAAAAATTTTTTTCCACTTTCCCAGTCGCACTTACAGGTAATTTAGGCTCTTCCACCTCCACTGCAGAATCATTGATCAGAGAAAATGTACCAGAATTTTTTAATAATTTTACTTTTCAGTATATAAATGAACTTAATGTTTTAGCTGCCTTCAAATCTATTAATATAAAAAAGACAGCTGATCTTTGGGGAATTTCTGTAAGTGTCGTTCACTCAATAATTGACATTATTGTACCTGACTTAGTTATTATATTTAATAGATGTATAGATTATGGTGTGTTTCCTGACCTGATGAAGTATAGCAAGATAACTCCTTTGTTTAAATCAGGTAGTCCATTAGACCCCACAAATTTTAGACCAATTTCGGTCCTACCAACATTTAGTAAAGTTTTTGAAAAGCTGATACTTACTCAGTTGCTTAATTATTTTAATGAAAATCAATTGCTGCATACTAAACAATTTGGTTTCACTCATGGTCGGTCAACATGTGATGCTGGGGTTAAATTATTAGAGTATATATTTGAGGCTTGGGAGGAGTCACGTGACGCCTACGGGGTGTTTTGTGACTTATCTAAAGCATTTGATTGTGTGCAGCATGAAACACTTGTCAGGAAATTACACCACTATGGAATAAGAGGCAGTGCTTTGGATCTTCTTACTTCTTATTTGAGTGATAGGATTCAAAGAGTAGATGTTAATGGTAAATTATCCCAGGGATCAGCTGTGGCGGTGGGGGTGCCCCAGGGGTCTATTCTGGGTCCATTTCTGTTCCTTGTGTACATCAACGACTTGCCTCATCTTGTGAGGGATAACTTAGTATTTAAAGTTAACAGACAGCAATCGGTAATTGACGATGTAAACAATGCTCTCTCTAAAATGGTACTTTGGTTTTGCGCTAATAACTTGTTATTAAACAGGAGTAAAACCAAATGTGTTAAATTTTATACTAGGAATGTTAAACAAGTAAAAACTAGTGTTTTGATGAACGGGGAGGAACTGGAATTGACAGACAAGGCTGTCTTCCTAGGTATAACTTTAGATTCACGGTTACAATGGGGCCCACATATAGAAACGTTATCTGGTAGACTTAGTTCTGCAGCTTATGCTGTGAGAAAGATTCGTCAATTGACGGATGTTGATACTGCGCGATTAGTCTATTTCAGTTACTTTCACAGCATTATGTCCTATGGTTTATTGCTTTGGGGCAGTGCCTCTGATATTGATTCAATCTTTGTGCTCCAGAAACGAGCTATTAGGGCTATCTATAAGATGGGCCCGCGTGAGTCACTAAGAAACAGATTCAAAGAAATTAACATTCTCACACTACACTCACAATACATTTACGAGAATCTTTTGTATGTGCATAAAAATCTGTGTAAATTTAAGAAAAATAGTGATCTCCATCAATTTAATTTAAGAAATAAAAATAAACTTGCCTTGCACACTACTAGGCTCCATAAAATATCGAATTCGTTTGTGGGTCAATGTATACAATTTTATAACAAATTACCAAACAACATAGTATTATTATCTATTAGTAAATTTAAGAAATTTGTTAAGCTGAGGTTGTCCAAAAAGGCTTATTACTCAGTTTCAGACTATGTCACAGATTTAGATGTTTGGAAATGAATTGCTCTTTTTTTAAGACCTATGATTGTGAATGTAACTGCTAGTTTAATATTTAAAAGATTTTGAGTTAAAAGAGTGGTGGTGAGTTTCTTTCCTGGGTTCTTTTCTCACCACTCTACCATGAACAATCTGCGAACCCAGCTAGCTGTAATTTTAATCGACAGATTGTTCATCTTTCATCTTTTATTGTTTTTTTTATGACGTTCATAAGTGTCTTTTGTGACCTAAATGAATAAATGAATTTGACTTTGACTTTGACTTTGACCTTGAAAAAATCGGCGCACACGGTACCCACTGGCGTATCTTCAAAAATTATCTGAACAAAAAAAAACATTATTACATAAGATACTATAATCTAGTAGTAGACATGCCGATTTCAAAATGAGCTTGTTGCCGACGCAAAGCTTGTTGCCGACGACGAATTCGACCTTCTTTTGTCTCTGTGTGTGTGCTTGCAACTCAGCTTTCGCTATGCTATATCGGAAAGTTTGTCAGCAGAATATCGATTTTGGGGTTGTCTTTTCTTTTTTTCGATCTTTGCGTAAAGATCCGGATTGATGCGTTTCTCGAGAACCTTTCATTCTTGACTCCATTTTTCTCTATATTTATTTGCAGATGAAAATTCACTGTAGAGCACAGTTGTACGAACGACAAGCTACTGACGACACGTATTCATTTCTAGCAGAAGTAGTATTCTTATTATACCTGGGGAGCCATTAGCATGCCTAACAACACAATACAATTCTATCCCAAAAGAAATCTGAGCCTTTTTTTCGAATGGTCGCTTGTCTATACCTGCCTATCTAACTCGGCGCTTTAGAACACGTTTCCAATTCTCGGTTATAGCTGCCTTATTTTTCGAAGAATTAATTTGCCATTTTCACCAAATATTCTAAGGACCTTAAACTTTCAGAAAATGTAAAAAAAAAGAAATCGACTTTTTCAATTTTCTAGGTGTATATCTCTCCTTAAGCGGGACGTGAAAAAACATCTCACTAGGCCGCCACAGCGTAGGTCTTACTTTTGGGCCTCTATTCATGCTTTTCATTAGACAGAGTAGTCACTATGGTAGGCTTCTATAAAAAAAAAGAATAACCTTTTTTGTACAGTTATGTATGTCGTAAAGTATTTTTTAAGTACCTACCTCCTATTCACATTTTTTAATAATGGCAATATTTGTCATGTACAATTTATAGTAACTTATCAACTATGGTACCTCTTTCAAGTACCATACTGTAAGTTGGGAGAATTCACAAGAGGTTGGATTCAAAACACAAAATGTGAACACAAAGCCACCGTAAACATTTAAAATTATAACGAATAGATCCTATCTTTAACACAATTGACAATTTTAATTTAAGTGAGCAAACCAGCGAGGCGTTTGACGAGATCTTCGACGGGGTCCCACCGTAGCAGCGCGGGCAGTTCACGGTCGCAGTTTGACGACTCGGATGACACCTTACTGCACACAATAGTGTACGAGAAGGAATTTGTGAGTAAACTATCATACTACGTAATATATTAACACTATCATCAATAATATTGTAAATACGCAAATGAGGTTATCCTATTTTAAAATTATTTCTCTTTGTTTTTTGAAGTGAAAACTTCTTTAGGCGCGTTGAGCGTTTTGGTAGAGGGTAAAATCCTCGGTTCGCGTCACCGACATGCTAATGATAATAGTATATCTATAGCTATGGAGAATATGATATTATATATTATATATTAAATTTATTATTATTATATATTATATATTATATATAGCTATATATGAAACATAAAAAAATTCATATAATTTTTACATATAGTTTTAATTACTCTCAACTTAATAGTTCCGTTTTCACTTCTATCGGCAGTCCCACGACTGCTACTGTTTTTTTTTTATTTTAATATAAACATTATATATGTTGAATTAAGTCGGTCAACTAACTTTGTAAATAAGTAATATAAATAAATATTAATGACATCTAACACACAACGCCATCTAGCCCCAACCTAGAGAGAGCTTGTCCTATGGGTACTAGACAACTGATATAAATACATAAATACTTTTTTTTTGTAAATACAACCATATTATGTATAGAAAACACCCAAACTCCGAAACAAATATTTGTTGATCATACAAACATTTGGTTCGACCTGGGTATCGAACCCGAGACCTCAAAAGCACAGCAGTCGTATACGCTACCACTGCGCCACCGAGGCGTCTCATAACTAACTCGTATTATTTGAGTGCAAACTGACTTTTACAATATTTAAAAAAACTAAATCTTTCAATAAAGTACTTATTCAAACATATACTCGTAAATTAACTTCTAATTTTGGGTCAGTTTGTGAGGTTTGAAAAAACTGAATTACTCTGCTGCCCTATAGTTAATAATATGTATAATATAAATAACCCGACAAATCTTACACACACTCCTATGGTCATAATCTGAGAACCAAACTGTTGATTTGAACCAATTGAACATATTTAAATATTTTGAAATACTTAACTACTGCTTAAACATTGTAGACCAATTACACTTATTTATTTATTTACACTTTATGCACTTTGTACATCGGCGGACTTAATGCCCAAGGCATTCTCTTCCAGTCAACCTTAGACTCGGAACAAATGATCATTCTCATCACACAAACATTTGTCCTATGTGGAAATCGAAGCCACTACCTCTGTCTTTATAGTCATTACTACTAACCACTACACCAACAGACCAGTCAAAGTTAATGTCAATTATTGTTGTTTATAAATCGTTAAAAATAACGTGTATTTTAGGTTCAAGAAGTATTGAACGACTCGAACGAGCTAATCGACAGTAGACGTGGATCCAAAGGAAATGTTACCATTCCAGAAACACCTGATGGTAGTGAAGAGTAAGTTGCTTTTTAAACCGGTTGATCTTCATTTAATAGTCCACTGGACATAGGCCTCTGGTTAGATAGGATTTTGTGGCCTACCATACCCAAACAGATGGTTACTATAGGGTTTGATTCAAATTTTTCTTCTCTTTACAATTACAATGCTGTTCTCCTGCGTAAAACGCTCTTGGACACCTGTGAGATTTCTAGGGGTTTTGACACTTTGTATTAATTATCCGTCACCACACGAATAACTAGTTCATAGTTAGTAATCCGTGTGGTGACAGACGTCCGTGTGGTGACGATTTACGTTAGAATACGATTTAGGTAAGAATACATAGTGTTATAACGTCGTTAAAGGCGACTAAGGGAACAAAATATTCAGAAATATATCGCTACAAAGAGACTGTTCCAACCTATCTGGCCAGCGTGGTATAGTAGGCCAAAACCTAACTAAAGAGAGGCCTACGTCCAGCAGTGGAATGGAAAAATATTTTATTTTATAACATATATAAATAAACTGCAGGCACATAGAAACATTACTTTTCCTGGTGTCAAAGTGCAAAGTTAAATAATATCTTATCTAATCTTATTCTTTTTCTAGGTCAGACTCTGAACCCGAAATACCAATAAAAGGTAAACGAAATATAAAGAAGAAATAAGATAAAAATACATTAAAATAGTGCAAATAAAAAGTATATTATAGTAACTCATTGTTTTATTTTACGTTTACTAGACTGTTTAATAACAATATTATTCATGCACTGCTTTTTACGCATTTACGAGCAGTTAGTTTCCTTAAATGTTGGCCGACAATAAAAGTAATAAATTAATATAAATTCAAACATAAATATTTCAGTCCCTAAAAAATATATCAAACAGAATTTAATAGTCCACAGCTGGACATGGGCCTTCAAAATTTGGGAATCTAATACTTAACTTTAAGATTGTATTTATTGGATGGACCCAAAATCCAAGTTTTGGCTGTCAATAATATTGGAATGATTTTTTAAAGGCAATTAAAATGTAAATATTTTTCGAACAATTTCAGCATTACGAAAATTATGTTCAAAACAAATTATTTTTGCAAATCGTTTATGATTAAAAGTTAGAGTGGATTAAAAATGAAAAGTACCTATTTATATAGACAGGCACGTAACTGTGATCATGAATTAATTAAAAAATTAAAACTAACTGACAACTTTATTTAAATATACTTATTCCTTAACTATAAATAATATTTTTGAGCATAGAAAACTACTTCTTAAAATTAAACTATCTCGTATGATATTCATTTTGTTCGCGGTTCTGTTGGTTAGATTTTATCCAGGGGTTTTGCCAGTTTTTGTGCCACGGCTTCCATTGGTGATTTTTGTTCGTTTGATGCTCTGGATGGTTGGGTGTAGGACGTGGGTACTGGTAACCGTTATGTCCTTGGTAATTCCACCTGTGAGACAGAATTCTATGTTTACCTTCTGAGTTTTAGCTATGTTGAATAGTTACATATTATTACAGTATCTGCGATATTAATAACGTAATAATATACATATTGTACATATATTTAAAGACAACGCCCGCATTACAAATATATCCCATGTTTCGGGGGACTCTACAAACAAACGAGAAACGAGCCTAAAAATAGCCAGACTCGAACAGTTATGAGTTTATCACAAAGTGTTGTGCCACGTGGGGTTTGAATCTACAGTACTCAGTGCAATAGAGAGCTGCGTGTCCATCGCTATATACAAAACGCTCTAAATTTTACAGCCATAATTAAATGTAAATTTACTTGAAATTGACAGACAGAAAGATAAAATAATAACTTTTTAATTCAATAAAAAGGAGGTTGAAACCTTAAATCAACAGTCGCTACTTTAGACTATACTCTTGCGAAATGATTTTGGAGACTGCAAGTTCGAATATTCTTGACGTTAGACAGTAGTGGTTGGCAGCAAAGAAAAATATTCACATTTCAGTCATCGCTTTCCATAACAGTTAAGATATTAAGGAAAAGGATTTACTTCAACTGTACTGATTAGAGATTTCTTTTATTGATCATAAACTTCAATTATTACTTTATACTTCAAGGTACCTAATTAACCTCTGTCGAATCACAAATACTCACCCTTGGTTATTTTCATTGCTAGCATCATTTCCTTCTGTTTCCTGAGAAGCTTCAGAGTCCTCCCCGAATCTATTTCCGTTGTCTAAACTGTCTATATCCTTTTTTGACAATTGGTGTCTTGTTGTTATGAATTCAGCCCCACGTTCTGCTATCATTATAATGGGAGCTCCTGTATTACCTAAAAATAAAAAAAAAATCTATAAGAACCAGTCATGAAAATGTACAATAGCATCAAAAGTATTGACATTATAATTACCAGAAACTACAGTGGGCATGATTGATCCATCGATAACGCGAAGACCTGAAACAAAAAGATAAACAATATAACTGATTGTTTTAATAGAGTTGGTCTCTGACGGGCCTCTTGTTCTAATGATTCTGACTGCTAAACTTAAAGTCGTGAGTTAAATTCCCATAAAGGATAAATAATTATGTAATGAGCACAACCTTTTTTTTATATTTTTAAGAGCCTGCCCAAGTGACTCTACTCTGCCTGATGCAAAGCACGGATAGAATCCAAGAGTTGTGACCTCCATACTCATTGCGCATGTAGACAATACGGTATGTTGACCCACACTATGGCGGTCTAGTAAAATGCTTTTCTACGCCTCGTTTGAGGATATAAAAGGCATGACAGTCATCGTGGCACAGTGACATTATTTGTTCTGACTAAGTGTAATTTATCTATGTTATGTATGTTTAAAGAAATTGTTAAATTAAACAGAACTTGTACTATGGTAACCAACCATAGTAATAGTTCTGTTTAATTTGGAATCAGACAGCCGTCTGTGAGATACATATATGAGGCTATTATTGTTTTTGTTACGTGATTATTATTGACCGCTTCCTATTTCTATTATTCTCATGCTCACACACCTTACACAATTGTTTAATTCCTAAAGTTTTATGCACGAATAGTATTTATTTGTCTCTCCAGCCTGTAATTATATGATTATGACATGTGCTTAGCATGAGCAGAAATCATAAAATACTAAATAATCATTGTTTAGATATACTCGTATCTATGCTCCTACTTCACTCATCTCTATAGCACTCTTAAAGCAGAGTAATAGAGACTACGCGACAAAGAATTTTGTATAAAATGTTTAATAAATAAATAGGATTAGTTAGTTTAGTTTACTAGTAGTTACTCCTACTAGTTTCACCATACGAAGTAGCATTAATGGTGCATAATTAATTAATCTAGTCAGACCATAAATAACATGTTATCATTTCATAAAATGGTGGATCTCATCATGATGTGATCACTTTAATTAGTTAACCACGACATATTAAGTTACTAACCTTCAATTCCGTGCACCTTGAGCTGCATATCTACAACTGCCATAGGATCATTCGCCGGTCCCATTTTACATGTACCAACTTGATGGTTCTCTGGCGAGGTATGTAGTTTTATCAAGCATTTGAAGAACTCATCACTGGGATCCCAGCCACCTTCTCCACATTCCTGACCGTATCCTTCAGTTGGCATCATACCGTACTTTTCACGAAGAATCTGAAAAAGTAACATAGATCTTTATTTAGAACTATATTTTTAGAAAAACATTTGTACGTTGCAAATAGTTTTTTTTAAGTCTCGGCTCTTGGAAAAGGCTGCCCTAACAGACAGTATGGTTGTTTTTCAACTTTATTGTGAATAAGAAAAGTGAACAACCTTATTACGAGAGAAATCTCTGAATTTCTTTATAATAAAAGCAGACTGCTTCCTCACCTTGGTTGTACGATTTCGTATCATTTCTTCACTATTAAAGAAATAGACTTACCGTTGTATTGGCAAGCCTGTAAGCAATTCTGGAAGCATCTACAACAACATTAAGTTCATGTTCGTCATAGAAGTAATTGGGCTCGAAGATAGGCGGTTGCGTTGGGTCCACAGATCTAATCGTCACGTAACCCCTGCTGCGAGGCTGTAGAGCTATGACTGAGATCCTGTTTCAGATATTGATTTGTTAATAAATAAAATGTAAATAAGGGTCGAGTATTTAGTATTGTAGATAAAATTTTGGTTATACATAACATCTTAGTAAATGATTAGATAGAATAGAATAGATAGATAGAAAGGCTCTTGAATATAACGGTACGAAGTAAAATATAAAAAAAAATTGTCGAAAATTTACGTGATTGATCTTTTTTCAGCGTCGTCACCGAGTTGTTTAGGGTCCATGAAGATTTCGTTACCGCAGAGTGCGGAGTAACCGCCGAAAAAGTATTGGACGTCTGGATGTCTGCCACCGGCTGGTGCGAGACGAGAATTTATTTTGCCGGTTAACTGTAAATGGTAAAGAGAGATATTAAATTAACAGAATTGTAAACTTTTATACAATAAGACTTTTATCCACTGTGCTCTAATTTTTGTGTATAAAAGTGACTTATTTAGTCAGAAAACCTCTTAAAATAACATAGTAATAGAATTTTTCCTGTTATATAGATGGGATCGAAATTACAGTCAGAAAATGTGGGGGTATACTACGTTTTTGATCTTGGAGAAATATCTTTTTATAACATACACTGACTCATTGACCTAATACGCACTTATTTTAATACTACGTTTTAATTTTTCATATTACCTGTGACATTCCGGTACTCGATAAAAGTCCTTTTCTTTCCAATAAATATTGAGTAGCTACATCCCAATTAAGATCTTGAATATTGGGTTCCTTCGTAAGTGTGAAATCCAGGGTAACACCGACATGATTCTGCAAGTTCTGTCCCACTCCAGGTAGATCCATTATGGTAGGGATATTGAACCTGTCAAGGGTCTCCTTAGGCCCAACACCGGAAAGTAATAGAATTTGTGGAGAATTCAATGTTCCTGTAGAAATGATGGCCTGGAAAGAAAAATGTGTGATTATTTCAGGATATCTTAAAAAATAACGCAGACCCCAGGGGGATGACTGGCAAAGAGGGTTGCCATATTTACAAAAAAAAGACCAATCTCTGATGGGGAGGAAAGTCAAAGAGAGATATCGCCCTTATGCTTCTTGATTGCTCGGTGTCAATAGACGACAGGAGGTAGACTTTTACCGTTATAAAAACATATTAGAAGAAATAAAATGTAAATTACCTCTTTGTTGACTTTGACCGTTTTCGTGACTCCGTCTTTAATATATTCCACTGCGGTTACTGTCTTAGTAGCAGGGTTAATGATAACCCGTGAGCCGAGGGCATGCAGTAACACGTGCAAGTTAGCTCGATGTGAAGCGGGTCGTAAAAAGCCACGGGCTGAGCTGTATCGAGAACCACCGCTGAGGAAAAGTTATATTATTTAGTTATGAACTTTGCTTATTGATAATTCTAAGCATCTATTAGCACACACGTTGTGACCTTGTAAAGCGTATATAATGACATTATACACGCGCTCGCGAGTGTTATAAATCCGAAAGAGGGTTTGATTGTTTTCTTGTTTGCGTTGAAATACCATTAACATCACTACATAGGTACATAGGGTTCACATCAAGAACTTAGGGACCCTTTTTTTTTTTTTTTTTTTTTTTTTAACGTGTGGAAACCCCCTCGGGCCGTCACCCCACCGGGGTTTACGGCGGGGTGGTGTGTCGGAATCGGACCGACTAAAACCACACGGTGTGCCACTCTGCGCCTGAGATAGGAGGGATCCAGGAACCGCTGCTATTAGGACATCCAGATCCCTCCTAGCGCCTGCCCGCTACCTCGGGCACCATCTGCGGATAAACTCTCTATTTTAGGCGACGTACGGCACACGCGGACGTCGCCTCCTCGCGGCTGGCCGTTGTAGCGGATGGAGGGGAAAACCCATCCCGTCCACCCGCGGCCACACTCAAGGCGGCATGAGGCGCTGGTATGCGCGCCTCCGACGCCCGGCTCGCCGGCGGCGAATTGGGTCCGAGTAGATATCGTCCTCCCGGGCCTTCTCCGCCGCCTCCTTCCGCGAAATTACGTCTTCGCAGAAGGTTGCGACCGCGGTAAAACAACTGTCGCTACCGGTCATGGAGCGTATGACGGCCGGTAGCGAGAGGTCTCCTCCAATAACTGCAGTGAGGACCCCACGCTGCGCCGCCCAGGCGTAACAAACCGCTAGCGTGTGTTGAGCCGAGTCCTCACTGCAGTCGCAGTGGTGACAGGCGGGACTCAATTCCCTCCTGGCGACCGAGTGCAGATACTTCCCGAAGCAACCGTGCCCGGAAAGGACCTGCGTCAGTCGGAAGGAAAGGGTCCCGTGCTGCCGCCCCGCCCACTCGGCGATGACCGGCTGGAGAGCCTCCACGGCGGCAAAGCCAGCACGTGGAGCCTCCAGCCGGGACGACCAACGAGCCATCGTGGCTCGACGAGCGGCCTCTCGCCACTCGCGTATCTCTTCGGGTGGGGGCCGTATGCCGCTACCCGCCCGGAAGTCAGCTGTCCGCCGATAAACTTCGGCGAGCACTTCCGCCTCCAAATCCCACGGGGGAGTTCCGGCCAAGGCGCACGCCGCCTCCGTCGATACGGTGCGGTAACCGCGTATGGCTCTAACCGCCAATATCCTCTGAGGGCGCCAGAGGCGAGCCCTATTCTGGGCAGTCAGAGCCGCCGCCCACACCGGTGCACCATACAGCGCCATTGACCGGACAACCCCCGTGTATAGCCGTCTCGTCGCCACGCTAGCTCCACCCAGATTGGGCAAAAGTCGCCCAAGGGCAGAAGCAGCGCCGACCAGCTTTGGAGAAAGCTGTCGGAAGTGCTCGTCGAAGAGCCACCTGCCGTCGAGGATCAGGCCCAGATACTTCATCTGGGCCTGAACCGGTACGAGGACCGAATTGACCACGATGGAGGCGCCGGAGGGTGGACCACGACGGGGCCCATGGAACAAAAGGGCCTCCGTCTTGTCCAGGGCCACCCGCAAACCCAGTGCCTCAATTCGCCCGACCACCAGAGAGACACCCGTGGTGGCCAGGCGCGCCGCCTCTTGAAAGTTTGCTCCCCGGGCCGTGACCAATGTGTCATCTGCGTAACAAATTACGCCCAGCCCGGGGGGAAGACTACCTCGAAGGGCCCAGTCGTATCCCATGTTCCACAGGAGTGGTCCGAGGACAGACCCCTGTGGAACACCGCACGACATGAGCCGCCGCCTCAGAACACCGTCTCGGTCCTCGTACATGACGGTACGCTCCTCAAGATAGTCTGCCACAAGCCGCCTCAGGTACTTTGGCACCCCATGGTAGTGAAGTGCTTCCCTGATGCAGCTAAATGGCAGACTATTAAATGCGTTGGCGATGTCCAACGACACCGCCAACAGCACGCCGCCACAGCTCACCGCCTCTTCGGTAACGGCCCTCAGGCGCAGCACGGCATCGACCGTCGAACGCCCCGCCCGAAAACCAAATTGGGCGTCCGACAGATCGGGGCCCACCTCGCAGAGGTGCCGGACGATGCGGGCAGACAGTATCCTCTCAAACAGTTTACCCGCCTCGTCCAGCAACACGATGGGCCTATAGGCCGCTACCGATTCGGCTGGCCGTCCCGGCTTCCTCAATAGGACCAGCTTCCCGCTTTTCCAGCACTCAGGGAAGCGTCCAGACGCCAAGCTAACGTCCAGGACCTCCCTGAGACGGTCCGACATGTGTTCGAGGGCTCGGGCCAGCACTCGGGCAGGTATCCCGTCTGGCCCGGGGGCGGTGTTTTTAGAGCGGATCCGTAGAACAACCGCCCCTACCTCCGATTCCCTGACGGGCGGAACACTGTCCTCGCTCGCCCCGTCGTCTCCGACCGTGAAGGCCATCGACGGGGGTGTGTGCTCCACCCGTTGCGGGAAAAGGCCCTCGACCACTTCCCGCAGGAAGCTGGGCTGGAGGGTCTCTGTAAGGGGGGGGCCCGATGTGCGGAGCTTTTGTCGCGCCGCACGATAAGGGCGACCCCAGGGGTCACGATCGAGACCCTCCAGCATTTCCTTTCGCTTAATTTCTTTGGCGCGGCTGATGGCCAGCTTCAGAGTTTTCCGCGCCTCTCGGTACTCCTCATGAAGCTGATCCTCCTCACCATCTTCACGGTGTCGCCGCCGACTACGGGTGTAGGACCTCCGGGCACGAGTACAGGCCGCGCGGAGGTCCGCCAACTCCTGGGACCACCAGTAAATCTCCTTCCGTGGAGGCTGACAACCTCGGATGCGGGGCATGGCCGCATCGCAAATCTGCGTAATCGCATCGCGGAAACGACCAGCCCCCATGTCGACCTCCTCGGCCGGAGCCTGCGGAGACAGCCATGAGTGAATTATGGCTGCCTCCTCTAGTAGGTCCCTATTCAGTTTGGCTACAGCCCACCGTGGAAAGAGAGAAGAACGCCGCGCCGCGTGACCCCTACTGGGGTCCTGGGTCCGGGAGAGCTCAAATCGAATGTAGAGGTGATCCGAGAGCGTCTCAACCTCTTCCAGGACACACCAGTTCCTTACTCATGCGGCGAGGGCAGGGGTAGCGAACGAAAGGTCCACTATCGACCCTCCCTGCTGTCGCACGCACATGTTGGTGGAGCCCCTGTTCAATAAACAGAGGCCCACCGAGGCCGCCCACTCCTCTACGGCCTCGCCCCTGGCGTCCGTCCTGGGGGAACCCCACGCAATGGACTTCGCGTTGAAGTCCCCCAGCACTAAGACGTGCCCAGACGTTAGACGCCGCATCGAGGTTTCCAAGTTGTTAAGGAAAACCTCGAAGTCGCTCAAACTCCGGTTGGGGGAGAAGTAAACACCATATACGGTGATGCCCCCCCACTCGGCAGCAACATATCCAGTACCCTTGTCCCTTAGCGACAAGGGCGGGGAATGAGCCGCCGTGGAGCCGACGACTGCCACGGAACCGTCCCGGTCACCCAACCAGTTTGGACGGGGAGGAACGTAATAGGGTTCCGCGGCTACGGCAACACCGATAGACCACTATGCCATGGTTTGCAGGAAAAGGTCCTGCGCCGCGGCGCAGTGGTTGAGGTTCGTCTGGACAAGGAGGTTGGAGACTTGGTCCATTACTGAACCGTCTCTACAACCTCCTCCATGGGCGATGATGTCGACGCAGAAACGACGTCAGAGGCAGCCTGGGTCGACTGGCTAGCCCCCGACACTTGCCGAGATGTGCGTGGTGGCTTGCAGCCCCCCTGTCCAATCTGATGATCGGCGGGCTTATTACCCGCCGCACACGCTGGGCAGTGAGGGGCGGCAGAGCACTCTGCCGCCTTGTGCCCCGGTCGACCGCAGCGGAAGCATAGTCCGCTGCAGTCAAAACAACTCACGCACTTGGCGCGTGTGTGTCCCGATGCCAGACATTTAAAACACCTCATCGGTCTCGCCGCCAGGACTGTGATCCTAGCGCTCACGAAACCGATGAGCAGTCTACCGGCGTCGCCCAAAATTTTGGCCGACGCTACGGGACAGCTGACCCACACTGCACCAAGCCCTCCTGGACCGGGGCGAATGGTGCCGACCCTAATGTTTTCCGCGTTGCACCCCGTCTTCTCTCTTACTGCAACGCGGATATCCTCGGTCGTTATAGAGTCGTCCAGACCCGAGATGCGCAACTCTGCACACTTGGTAGGTCTGGCGATCTTCACACCATCCGTGGCCGCAAACATGCCTCGCAATTTCTCGGCAAAGGCATCTGCCGTTTTTGCGCCTTCAGCTCCAGGGAACTCGAGCACTCGAGCTCCTGTTTGAGCAAGGCGCAGCCTGACTCCTACCGTCCCGATATCACTGGTAAGACTAGCCCGGGCCCTCTGGAATATGGCCGCGTAGGACAGTCCGCTGCTAGCCGCCTCCGGTGACACGGTGACCACCACCGCCGCGGTTTTGGGCACTTGCAGCTTGCGGGGCTTCTTCGTAGTGGCCACTACCACTGATGGCGACTGCGGGGTAGAGGCTGCTTTTTGAGCTGCCTGTTTACCCCGCTTTCGGGACTTTGCCCCGCCGACTACCTGCCAACCATCTTTGGATAGGGCAGATGTGGAGGGGGCAGATGTGGTGGTGCCAGGTACAGCGGTTGGAGTGGGGAGCGGAGGGAAATCCGCTCCAGCCTTTGCCGCTGTTTTGGACACTAACCTCGGTGCAGGCGTCTTGGTCGCTACCTTCGCTGCCCGTCGTGCCCCCGGAGCTGTTGCGGGAGCAGCAGACACCGACGCCGCTGCCGCATAGGTCACGCGACCGCCCACAACGGGAAGCGCTGACGGTGCCAATGCGGCCTTCGACTTATGCGCCGCAAGCGGCGGGCGGACAACGGGGGCCGGTGGCAGCCTCGCTTCCAGGCCAGCCAGACGCCCGTCCATCATGCGCCATACTGCATCCGTAATTTGGCGCAGATGGGCATCAGGAATACCACCGAGGTTGGAAGAGGGAGCAGGCTGAGACGCGGACGAGACCGGATCTACAGCCGGACGATGCGCCCGGAATTGGGCGAACTGAGCGCTGAGCTCAGCCACTTGCCCCGTCAGGCGATCGTTGGCTGCCTGCAGACGAGCCACGTCCCCGATGAGGGTATCGACGACCCCCGCAATAGCGGAAGAGGAGTCCTTAAGGGCTCTTACAAAAGAGCCCTTAAGGTTACTCGATTTGGTGGCCACTTTGTGAATAATGGCCACCGCCGCATTCGCTCTCTCCTGCATGGACGATGGTGTTTGGGGAACTGAATCCCCCACCATCGGCTCCTTAATTTTCAGCAGGAGATCTGCAATCTCCTCCTCCGCCAGTGTTTCGCCGTCTGCCCTGACTCGTCTATAGGCTTCCGCCTTGCAGAAGACGGAGCCTGCCGGGGCCGAGACCGGGGTTCGTGGCCTCCCTCTGCGACTACTTGGAACCTTAGGAGGCAACATCTCCTGGGATGTGTCGCTCTCCTCGTCCCTGTCGCGTCCGCGTTTTCAGCTGTCGCATAGTTCAGTTTCCATAAACTCCAGTGCATCCTCCCTAGCACTAGAGCTACCACCCGCGACGGATCTGGAACGTAATCGTTCCGATGTTCTACGGCTCCCAGCAGCCATAATGACTTCTGGGAGCCCCACCGAGATAGGCATCCCAACTAATGCTTCCTCTTCATGCGAAGAGAAGTCCTCTGCTCTTGCATTTTTCTCCTTCTCCTTATTCATTTCCTTCTTTCTTTCGTTAAGAGTATTGGTTTTAGTTTTAGTTTTGATTAAAGATTCCATGTTTGAACCCACGAGATGGGGAGAACAGAGGTCGACCCGGGCAGAGATCCCCAATACCCGGGCAAGCGTAAATTTATGCCCAACCGAGGGGTCCGCAGGTGCCTCGGCTGGGAGTGCGCTTACGACTGAACTGCCCATCAGCCATGCATCCCCTGGTCACGCACCAGAACACGGGATTCGGGGTAATTTTTTAAAGAGGTTTTCTTCCTCGCAGTCCGGGCGGCTAAGCCAAGACCCTCGCCCCCGATTGGTGTCGCGAGACATAACCACGACACTCCTTTCGGGATTACGATGTGACAACGGTGGCAGGAAGATTAAATCTTCCAATGCCTGCTCGGTGGCAGTGTGAGTACACACCGAGGCCGTTCTCCTTTCTCCACCATTGAAAGTGGAGAAACGTCGACCCATGAAAGGGTCCCACCATAATGATTTTTTATCGAGGTTTTCCTCCTCATTGCTCCGAAGAGCGAAGAGCCAACAGAGGAATCGACAAAAATGCCCGCTCTGTTGGACCAAGTCTCGGCCGAATTGCCGAAGAAAATGGCTTCCTCTTCGTGCTAGAATATTAGCCGTTGGCAGTGATGAACAGCACCATCGCCAACGTTTCCAGGGTGCACCACGTGGAGGTTTTCTAGCCCAGCACCCCAAGAACTTAGGAACCCAAGTTAACCTCCAAGTGGTACACCTGCTAATAAACGGACGAGGCTCTGGCAAACTAAACATCCCAATTAACGGCACGCTCGCTTTCATTATGTGGGACCAAAATAGTGGCTAAAAGTGAATGTTTAATATACCTCTGCCAAGACAAGCGTGAATTATTTTACAAAACTTACGAATAGCATTTTATTTCATATCATAAAAGTACAACCCAAGGAATATTAAATAGATTTCTATCATCATCAGATCATCATCAGCAACCTTTTACAATCCACTCTGGGATATTAGTCTCTCCTTAGCAAGTAAGTTTTGGCCCACTATGCCCCGCTGGTCAGACGGATTCGTATAGTGTTTGTTTCAAGTTTGCCATTTCTTCACAGTGATTTTGCCCTGCATAGTTTGCTCACCACACGGTGAAAGAACGTTAAACATACAACAAGACAATCAATATAAAAACTAAATAAGACTACTAAATATAAAAACTCGGCAAAGTTTTAAATACCTATTGTGGAAACATTTCTTAAATACCCTATTTGACTCATTTTAATCTTAAATGATCTCTTTCTTAAATTTATCTTATATATATATATTTATATATTTATAAATTCTATTATAATTAATTTTTCTTTCATAAAATCGCCTTCTAGTTTCTGTGCATCTACCTTATTTTGGCTCAGCACTATCCTAAGGTCCACTGATCGAAAACGTCTATGGCATTAAATCCGCCTTTGTCACATTTTATGTGCATAAAGTATAAATAAATTAATAAATAAAAAATAACGAATGAAGAGGAGAAAAACTGGATGTACAAGAAAGTGAATCTTCATCGTAAATAAATAAATGGCTTAAAATATTTTGATAAACTTACTCATTGAAAGCTTGAGCAATTGTAAATCCTGTGATTGATTCTCCATTCAAGTCGCTCGTGGGAGGATACCCGAGTTCAATAGCACCTGACACGACGTCGTGAGCTAACTGGGGTGCGTATCGGAACTGAAGGGATTAATGAAAATAATGCTAATAATGTAACTGTAATGTAACTTCCTTTCTTAAAATCTAACTTTGATTCAGACCTGAACTTATAATAGACTCACACTTTTTTTTTAATTTATGTTGGTAATTTTAATTGTATGTTTATTATATTATTATTTGTTATCCGCGTTATAGCATACTTAAAAAATATTGCTTGAAATTTTATTGTTAAGAAATATGCTAATTACTTAGTGTTTTTCTCTCTCAGCATGTAACCATAACAGCTCACTGTCGGCGAAAATCAATAGATAATGGCAAAATACCAGCGCTACTATTTTTTTTTATTTGAGGCCTACCAAAGTGACTTTACTCTGTCTGATGGAAAGCATGAGTAGAATTTAAGAATGATGGAAATTATACTTATTGCAAATGTATGAAGAAAATCAGTATGGTGACCTACGCTATGGCGGTCTACGATAGGCGGGCTGCCTACTTCCCCGAAGGGGCATTACTTTGAGCTAACAAACTTTTGTCTTTCACGCAAAGGTGTTTGTCTACATTGTCTTGTCTATGTATATCATATAGAATGTATGTCATTTTTTCTTTCTTTCTATACTATTATTAACATTACCTACCTTCTGAACGGGCATTGGTCCCCCAGTACTATGGTACTGCCCTGACACACCATTATCGATCTCTTTGTTATCTTCGCTTTTTAAGAAATAGGGTAGAACATCGAACCAAGACCAGCCTGTTGCTCCGTTAACTGCCCAGCCGTCGTAATCGGCCGGTTGACCACGCATGTACATCATTCCGTTAATAACCGAACAACCACCTTAAAACACATTTTCTAACTTGAGTATTGTCTTCATGTTTTAAAAGAGTCGTAATAAGTCATGATCGTTAGCGTCAGAATGAGAAATTAACAATACAAGTTCCAAATAAATGAGACAAAACTATCATAAGACGGTTTTCTCAGCTGTCTGCTTTGGTAAGTATTTATTAAACAAATAAAATTGCATATGTGTTTCTAAATACGTTATATTTTTCTTCAATGTTAAAATATATTTACATATTTATGAATTTGTTGTCTAAAGAATTATTATCTACTTCAAATCAATTCAGTATTTAAAAGGCAATCTTGTTTTTCGCGGTGTATTACCCTGTAACTCGAAACAATGCTTAGGTTTTAGTATCTCCAATCCATCACAATAAAACCTATGTACTTGGAGATTACAAGAAGTTTTACATAATTGGTGTTAAATACTTCCTACTAAACACATTTATACAATTATTATATCGAAAAATTTAATAAATCTGACATTACAAAAAAACTATCTACATTTAAAATAGCACACGATTAGGTGTACTTCGCGGGCGCGTGTGTAGTGGGATACCCCTTAGTTTATTGAGCTTGACCAAATTTACAACAAATGTATTTTTTTTAATTACTTAATACTTACGTTTATGACACAATACATCGCCTATCCTTACAAAAAATATATATCCTAAATAACTCTGTCTGTCTGTCACCCGTTTACACCTAAACTGTTGAACCGATTTTGATGAAATTTGGCATAGAGATACTTAGATACTTGTAGACGGACATATTCTTCTTTTTACAGCGGTTATTGACGTATATTTCGTCTCGTGATAAGCTAGTAAATTATTTATTTATTTTTCGCTCTATATCGCTCGCTATCGATTTCAGCAATAGCAACACGTATTTACAATGCTCTTCCAATCAATACTGACCCAGCATTTTGGCCCTAGGCCAATAGCATTTCCCGTCCGAGTCCAAACAAGCTCGCTCCTGTTTCTCCGTGGTATACTGCCAGTCCGTATCACTGCGATTCCAATATGCTCCGAACCATGCAGGAATTCCCGATGGAGTAGGCTCATCACCACCAGCCTCTATTAATAGTACCTGCAAAAAAAAATCATCGGATTTGATGTCAAAGGAACCTTTATACTTATTACTAACGGCCTATATGAACCACCTCCCTTCCCTCTAATTCTCGGAGAGCTTCTTTAGATATCCCATAGATATCACTCAAATTTAGGTAACCTGTCAACTTCTTTGTCTCCATATCATAAAAGAAACTATTCGATCGGTGTACCTCTGAGCTTAGGTTCTCTCAAATGAATCAAGAATAACAATGCATCGTATCCGACAAAATATTTATTAGGTTAGGCGTTAAATTGGCGTGAATGTTTTCCTATTGTTACAGAGGCCTTTCGGCGATTGATAAAAATAGGTGAGTACAAAGATAAGTAGAGTTCGAACCTTGACTTATGGAGACATTACGTCGTGGTAACCAGAAACCGAATAGAAAGAGTAATTTGTGCGCCTTTTTGATAAATGATATTCACTGTAAAGAAAAATAAAGACATATTTTTCTATTATTGTCTCACTCACCTTCCACTGCGGATTCTCTGACAATCTTCCAGCGACAACAGCGCCGCCAGAACCTCCTCCAATCACTACGAAATCGTAACTGTCATCTGGTTGCTCTATACTCTTTACTCTATTACAAGGATCAGCTAAGTCGCATCGGCCGTTAATATACCCTTGTAAGAGTGTCATGAAAAGTAGGAACTGGTTTGGACATGCGGAGACCATTGAAGGTCCCACTTCCCGTATGGGACACTGACAAGGCTGTGGAAGAATTAATAGTCTAGTTTTTATAATAGAAGAATATAAACTATTTAGTATTGTTAAGAAATTACTTGTATTTATTCTACAGACAGATCTCACTGTGTTCTCGACGACGACGAATAATGGGTAGAATTATAATATAAATATAGTACAATATGTTTATAATAGAAATGTGTTTGTGACTTTCATGACCTTTCACTTAGGGCTCATTTTTTATTTGTTTACTACTGCCATTTGAAAGACCTACTCACTCAAAAATTTTCGAGTTTGAAGGAATCTAGTCGATCGACGAGTAGTCTTGGTCACAAGAAATGCTATTAAATGTTTCTTAGATGATCAAATCATCAAATTTCGGCACAAGCAAGATTTTTTGTAAGTAATTTTTATATGCCGGTGAACGTTGGATATTCTGTCAGTGCTCATTAAAATATGTTTTTACAAGCTAATATACCTGTTAGCTGTAATAAGCTAATGTATCTGTTAAAGAATACAATACTTTTTTGTCTTAGATAGTTTAAAAGAGACTTTACATTCATGTTATTTTGCTAGTTCGTTCTCAAACAACTACTTATGCGACGGGTTGGTATTGAATGGTATGGTATATAATTCAAAGAAAGATAGAAGTTGCCTAAAGCATAAAAAACCTGTCCATGTGGTGACGGATTAGAAATTCAAAGTGTCACTACTCCTATCCTTCCCATAGGTATTGTAAGAGGCAACTAAGGGAATAAAATATGCAAGACAACATCACTGGAAAGAGAAGGAAAACTTGAAACAAACTCTATACCAATCCTTCTGGCCAGCGTATTTCTGCGGAGAGGCGTATTTCCAGTAGTGGACTGTTAAAGGCTGCTGATGATGACAGAAGCCTGAAGGCTATCCTTGTATTTGCAAGTACTTTTTATCAAAAAATAATATCACATTCTTTAGTTGCCCGTTTCCTAATTATTTCCGTAGTAAGTTAAGTTGAAGAATACACTTCGTTATAACACATTAATATCTGTAAGTACTATATAAGTGGTACTCGATAATGATTATATAATCATATCGTAATAGATATGACTACAGGTAATCGTTTTAACAAAGATGTTTTTGCTCTTCAGTTGTTAAAATGACGGCAAAAACTTTAAAATTTCCATTTAAATAGGCATCGACATGATAGTTTTAATAATATTAATGATTGGATGGAACTATTACAAACATGTCTGTGTTGAGATATTAAAAATGCGTATTGCCTCCACCCCTGTTCATGCCATGTGTTGGAGAAGCTGACTAAAGAGCACTGCAGAGAGAAGGAAAATTTGAAACAAACTCCATGTTGAACCGTCCTTTCGAAAGGGAAGCCTACGTTCAGAATACTGTTAATGGCCGTTGATGACAATAATTACAAACATTATATAACTTGAACCCATTAAGTCTCTCTAAGGTAAATTAAAACCGAGCCATTTATATTTTTAAATTTTGGATGATACGTAAGCTGCGCTAATGTGCCTTATGTTAGGAAGCATAGAAAATTTTTTTTTTTTTATACCACGACGGTGGCAAACAAGCATACGGCCCGCCTGATGGTAAGCGGTTACCGCAGCCTATGAACGCCTGCGGCACCAGAGGCATCACGTGCGCGTTGCCGACCCTTTAAAAACCTATTTACCCCCTTCTTAAAGAGCCCCATACTGTAGTTTCCAGGGAAAACCTCGGCAGGGAGCTCATTCCATAACGGGATTGTTCGCGGGAGAAAATTTCTCTGAAACTGCACTGTGCGCGACCATTTAGGTTCCAATGTATGTGGATGAGCTCCCTGACGATGGCGAGCGGTGCGATGGTAGAAAGTGGCTGTGGGCATCATATCAAACAATTCTTCGGAACACAGCCCATTGTAGAGACGATAGAGCACACACAAGGAGGCAAAGTCTCTCCTAAGACTTAGTGGCTCGATACCGTCTGTGAGATCAGGATCGTCGACTATTCTCACAGCACGTCTCTGAACTGAATCGAAAGGCTCAAGCTGGTACTTCGGTGCTCCCGCCCAGAGATGACAGCAATACTCCATCTGAGGTCGAACTTGTGTTTTGTAAAGTAGTAGCCTTTGTGCCGGTGTGAAGTATCGCTTCGCTGTATTCAGAACACCAAGTTTTTTTGATGCCAGCTTGACCTTCTCTTCCAAATGAGCTCAAAATTGGACGTCACTGGAGATGTCGACACCGAGGATTCCAATACTCTGTGAGATGGTAAGGGGTGTATTCTGGAATTGTGGAACCACAGTGAACGGGGTTTTCTTAGCGGTAAACGCACAGACTTGTGTCTTAGAGGGGTTAAATTGGACCAGGTTATCCCGACCCCAATCGGAGACTCTGTGTAAGGTGCTCTCGATTTGAGACACAAGTTGTTCGCGACTTTCTACTACAACGGTACGAGGGATGTTAGCTCGGCCCGTGTAATACGCATCTCCAGTACTGTCGTCCGCATAACAATGGATACCATCCGTGGACAGCATATCATTGATATGCAGCAAGAACAGCGTTGGAGATAGCACGGAGCCTTGCGGGACACCAGCGTTTATGTCCATGCTTTCGGAACAGCTACCATCGACGACGGCTTTTATGCGTCTGCCGGACAAAAAGCTAGCCACCCACTTGCACAAACCCTCGGGCAGGCCGTAGGATGGTAACTTCGATAGAAGACCCCTGTGCCAGACCCGATCGAACGCCTTTGCTATATCCAGGCTAACTGCCAAAGCCTCACCTTGACTCTCAATGGCTGAAGCCCACCGGTGAGTGAGATACACTAGAAGATCACCAGTCGAGCGACCGTGGCGGAAACCATACTGGCGGTCGCTGATCAAATCGTGCTCTTCTAGGTAACTGAGGAGTCGTGTGTTGATTACACGCTCCATCACCTTAGAGAGAAGGGAAGTTATAGCTATAGGCCTGTAATTCGATGGGTCCGATCTATCACCGTTTTTTGGCACTGGATGCACATGGGCAGTCTTCCACGAAGACGGCACTTGCCTTTTGCTGTAGGAAAGCGCGAAAAGTCGCGTTAGTACAGGGCACAACTCAGGAGCACACTGCTTGAGCACCACTGTAGGTATGCCGTCTGGCCCACTCGACTTATGAACGTCTAGACAGTTTAGTTCCCGCCGCACTTCTCTTTGCGAAATGTGTATTTCCGGCAAAGAGTGTTGGCACGGCGGGTTAGTAGGCGGTACCGCACTTCCATCCTCGTTCATGGTCGAGTTTGAGGCAAAGAGTTGCCCAAGTAGGTCGGCTTTCTCTTTGGCACTGTGGGCCAAGTTACCATCGGCATTTCGCAATGGTGGTAAAGACGACTGGCAAAAGTTTCCCTCGGCCGCCTTAGCAAGAGACCAAAAGGCACGACTCCCAGAGGGGTAGCCCGTAAGTCGCTCACCGATCTTGCCGATGAAATCGAATTTGGCTCTGGCAATTGTCTTTTTGCAGGATCTCGAGGCAGCATTTAGTTTGCGTCTCACATCAGAGATGTTCGGATCCTTATTAGCACGGGCCGTGGTCCAAGCCCTGTAGGCAGTCTGCTTGACTAGTCTGGCTTCCTTGCAGAGCCGGTTAAACCACGGTCGCTTTTGTTTTCCCGCAGCTACTGATGAGTTAGGAATAAAATACTCCATACCCACCAGGATCGTCTCAGTGACAGCGGCTGCGCAGGGGTCGGGGTCTTCTGACGCGAAACAAAGCTGCCTCCACGGGTACGATGCGTAGAATTCACGCAATCCATCCCAGTCTGCTGATTTATATTGCCACATGCGGCGCAGGTCGGCTGGGCGAGGTGGAATATGCCGCGCGCATGGGACTACGGTCCGGACGAGGCAGTGGTCGGATGAGCCGAGAGGTGCGTCCACTGTGATAGTGTAGTCGTCCGGACGCGTCGTCAGCAGAAGGTCCAGCAAAGAGTGCGCATGGCTCTCAATATCAGGTATTCTTGTTGGGGAATGTACCAGTTGTGAGAGGCCATGGGCCAGAGCAAATTCATGAGTAGACCTTCCCGCAAAGTCGGTGGATCGAGAATTTAGCCACTCACAGTGGTGGGCATTAAAGTCTCCTAAAATCACCAACTCAGCACGGGGGTACTGCTCAAGAACTTTGTCAGTCGTCACTTGCAGGTGCTCAAAGAGTGCTCTAGTCTCCCTGTCGCCGCTATGAGACCTGTATAGGCACGCATAGATTCGAGTCTGACCTCCGTAGTCTACGCGCACCCACATTACTGACAGGTCCCTGTCTTCATAAAAATGAAGACGGCGACAGCAGATATCCTCCCGGACGTACATGCATACACCGGCACGTCTCAGGAATTTGTGTTCGAGTTTGTAGCCGGGGTAGTGTAGGTATGATGTATCAGCCGGGCAGGATATCTGTGTCTCCGTAAGAAATAAGAGGGTCGGCTGCGCAATCTCCAGATGAAGGTGGACTGCGTTCAGGTTGGAGTGAAGTCCCCTGATATTGCAGAAGTCCATATACGTGGAAGAGGATGCCGCTGTAGATACTCTTTTTCTACTTTTCTTTGTCATTTTTTTTGGGGGGGTTCAATTGGTTTGTGAGGATTTACTGTGTTGACAGCTAAGGGGGCAATGGGGCGGTGCCAATCCGCACATGGCTGATGCGGGTAGTGCGATTTGTCGGCGCGGCGTACGAAAGAGCCCCCGCTCCCCTCCTGCAGCAGCAACCGGGTTCTACTCCGGTCTCCTCCTCCGGCACGACTACTACTGCAGGGATTTTTCGCAGGCTGGTGGCTCGGCCTCCCAGGGTGGAGGTTGTAGTGATCCCTGGGTTCGGGAACCCATCTATCCTGCGGGCGGCCAGCGGACAACCGTTTCAGCGGGTCTTCCTGACCGCTGCGCCCACATCCCGCGCCCACACGAGCCAGTAGCAGTATTATAAGCACCACTGGTCCCCCGTTGTCAAAACAGCGAATCCTCTAGAGCTCTGGATACCTTACTCACCACAGGAACACAGCACTGCTGAAAAACGCTGTGCTATTTGGCCGTGGTCTTCTGTAAGGCGGAGGTCCTTCCCCAGTCGGGCTGCTCTAATGTTTGAGCGGAAAATATCGCGCTATGCCCTACCTCTCAGGTAGTATGCTTTATAGTATTAGATTTATATGATCATAAATTAAATTCATACACGTAAAGTATGTAGGAATAACAAGTTGCCATTTCTGTTGTGATTTTTAGGAGATTGTAAATCTATTTCATTATTTATCTTAGGTTTAGGTATGTCCATACAAGTTACCTATTGCTCCCAAACAGTGTAATGTGTTATGAATATTAAATTATATCATAATGATTTGAAACACTAATGAATAAAAAAGAGCGATAAATAAAAACTAAAAGGATGTTTTGCCGTTTTTGTTAACGCTTTGTTACGCAATCAACGATATAGTGGTTTCCACGCCGGAAAAAAATACAAAAAGAAAATTTACTTGTACTACATATTTAATTTTGTTAACATCTTAATTCGATTGAGAAACGTGATAACGTACTAAAATGTAATAAAACATTAGTTAAGTAAGTAAAATAAATTTTATATTCAAGACTCTTGACGATGGGTACATTTCATAAGAAACTCTATATACATAATGGTTCTGATCATAGATTATGAATTATTATTAACTGGTAATTTTTAATATTACTATTGATAAGTTTCGCACTCCACAATACATAACTTCATTTCTTCGGCCGTGATCACGGTCAGTGCCACCTGGTCTGACAATTTAAAAGTGTGCCGTATCAAGTGATCGTGTTTATTTAAATATAATTACTTGTAAATTTTTTATTTATTCCCTTCGTTCTCAATAAATTAGACTTAGGTTGATTTTGTGTGTCAATGAAAATGGATTTATTAAAGCAAACTGTGCATATGAACAAAACCGATATGACCGCACGGATTACAAAAACATTTTCTTTTTTATAAAGAGAACTCCCGCACTACGAATAAATCCGGTGTCGCGGGGGACTTTACAAATATACAAGAAACGGACACAAAGATCACCCAGACTCAGAACAACAATTTGTGGATCACACAAAGTGTTGTCCCATGTGGGGTTTGAACCCACAACACTCAGCGCAGTAGAGAGCGGCGTGGCGACTGCTTAAATTACTAGGCCAACCAGGCAATCAATTATATTTATAATATGTTTAAACTTACCTCTTGTGACCTTATCATGATGCTAAGTCACTTGGTCTGTGAAGAGAAATAAAATAAAATTAGCATTTCCAACGAATTATAATCACAATGGAATTCCTTAAATATGATGTACCTTGAATATCGTATCTACTACCTACAAACACTTACCTAGACTTTAAAACAGGTAATTCTCAGTCACACTATTAGCTAACGTCTTAAATATGTTCCATATAATTAAATTATTTTTAAAAAATGCTTTGTAACTGCTCCTTTTTTAGGTTTACCTAATGTCCACTCTCGTGTACTTACAAAACATTACATGCAGTTACGCTTAAAAATTAATATTAATTTCTAAATCACTCAGAACACAAACCTTAAAAAAGAATTATCATTGTAAATAATAGCAAAGATGCGAAATCTTTAGGTTAATCAATAAACGGAATTGCAAGTTTTATTTATTGGGTCGATGACCAACAACATTGTTTCAAAAATTTTCTATTTTCCAATTAACATCATAAATTATTCCCCGTATGTCACACAACATTTGCTGTGAATTGAAAACGGTCATATTATAAAAAGACTTGCAAAAAATACTTTTACCGATATAAGGACCGTGTGGCGTAAATAATTTATGATGCAAGTTCATAAACAATGACTAAGTTTCCTTTTGAATGTACCTAACGGTTTCTGTGAGAGAAATACGTTTAAAATTTATTGCACACATTCTACAGATTATGTACGCTCTTTTGTCGTAAACCATTAAATGTTGCACATGTACTTAATGATTTGGTATGTAAAATACCGTGTGGTCATGAATTAAGAACACAGAGTATCACCACCCCTGTTCATTGAATGGGTGTCGAAAGAGCAGAGGGACCAAACTACGCTGGAAAACACAATTGCAAGGAGAAGGAAAACTTGACACAAACACTATACTAACCTGTGTGGCCAACGTGACATTGTGGCCTTAAACCTTCTTTCTTAGTCTATGTTCACTAGTAGACTTTGTGAAATCAACCCACTGGGGATAGATATATTTTAAATGCAATGACCTGTTACGGTTTAAGTTGCAGTATTCAATTACACGAGAACTGATTCCGTTCAGTGATTCGAAGTTGTGTAGAAATGTGAGGAAATTTTTTAAGCTGTTATTTACATAAAACCAGATATTTTTTCTGTAAAAGTACACTCTACCTTTTTAAGATACTTTTTACATGCGGACGAATTCCTGAATAGATTGGGGATACCCTAATTTCGCGGTGTTTCAATAATACCTGTGTATGGTGCAAAACACATCTCAGTCTATTGTATTAACGAAGACATCTGACTTGGTAACTTTATTTATAGGGGTACCATATGATATTATACAAATATCATAGATATTGAGAAAAGAAAAAGTCGAACTACAATTGCTTAAGTCTACTCCACATTTATTTAAGTCAATTTTCTTTTTCTTAACACAATTTAAGATATTAAAAATGAATTTAGTAGTTTTATAAGGTTTAGTAACAAATAAAAGTACTGCCGGTAGTACATTAAAATTATTTAAAATGCACCAACATTGTATTATTGTTGAGAACGTAAATGCATTCTAATCGTAGTGTATTTATTTTACAATAATATCCCATAAATGTTTGACTGATAACTTTTTAATTCATCGCTATTATTTCGTCAATACTAAATAAGTAACAACCTAAATATTTAATATAATATTTTGCTTTTTATTTCATCCAATGTCTATTGTTCAAGGTATTCTTTATCCCACACCAATTGCAGTTTAACTCCTGATAATGAGTTACCTACTTAACAGAAATAAATAGAAAAAAAAATGTGATTAAGGTCAAGGACTTCTTTATTGAGTTATTAGTACTATAGAACACAATTAACTCCGTTTATAATACAAATATTTCAAACATTATTCTAAAAATATATGAATTGCTTCATACCTTAATTGCTTGCATAAATGCGCGAGAACTTTTTACCTAAATAGTGACAGAGATTGATGTTTGTATCTCAAAGAGGTTACATCGTTTCGACTGTTTCTAAACTGTGTTATATTTTTATATTACTGTTTACTGTAAGAAGTTATAAGTATATTTCCCTTCCATGACTCTGATTTTTGTTTCGCAATAGAAATAAAATAACAGTATCGACCTATTCGCGCTTTCCATTATTTTTAGGATACCACGAAGCTACTACCCCCTTTTATATAGAGAATAAATGAAGCTCTCACAAAAATATAAGGAGATCCATGTGTAACCACAGTTCAAAGAACACGATATTAAATACTTCTTTCATTGCTTTCATCGACCGAGTAAAGATATCAGTGCCTAAATTTTATTTGTTGGCCCCCCTATAGAAAAACCTTTTTAGTAAAAATAGCCTACGCTATAAATCTACTTGCGAATTTTAGAATAGACTAAAATGTATGCTCGTAGTATAGACTATTCCTATTTAAGATAAGGGACTGGTCCAAAATATTGTTTTTATAAATATACTTTTAGTATTTCTAAACAAATTTATTTTAAATACTTGCTTTCTTATTATTAAAATCGAAAATATAAATTAAATACACTACAATGTATTCATAAAAACAAAAGAAAGTTGTTTACATCTTACGTTAAATTAATCGATACGCTATTTAGCTATAAATTTACATATCTTTAATGTACTAGCTACATTATGTTTTTAATTGCGTGTGTTATCGCTTTTTCGCTTAGGCTACCGACTTTTACGTCCTATTTGTTTATTTTAAATTTTTTTTTAGTTTCCAATGCTAATGACAGTGACGTAAATTTATATAATTCTCTCTCGCTCTTAGTTAGGAGGTTAATATCCTTCAAATCTTCAATATTTTGCCCAGTTTTCAATAAAAAAAGTTGTTTCTTAAGTATATAAACCAGTATTTACAGTTACAAACAGTTTGTGAATTTTAACCGTTCATGACATATAACTATAAAATATATGGATAAATATTGGCTGTGGTTTTACTTATTGCTTATATACATAATATTAGTAAGTTTAAGGTACGTGTGTTTAAACTGATTTGGTGATTTTTATAAAATAACCTACAAATTAGACTAAAAATGTGTTCCTGTATGTTTATCCGTGTTTAGAAGCTAAACTATACAAGCTATATCCAATATAGGTATATTTAATACAAGATGGAAATATATATTTCTTTTCAATTCCCAGTCAATTTCAACGTATTTCAGCTTAGAATCTGGATTAAGGCAACATACTATAACGTGACCACCGCTGACAAACGACAAAAATCTATTTTAAAACTGCTGCGGCAACATACAATGAAATTTTAATACAAACTGTTAACCCGCATCACCAAGTTCATCACGAGGATCTTGCCATTTTATTGCAGTAACGTTCTTAACAATACTGTTTATTAAAAATTAGAAAGTTTTATAAACGCATATAACGACAAACTAGGTACCTATCTCAATCATATTTTCTGCTAGATTATCCTCCTATACAGTTTAAAAAAAAAGAACTAACCATGTGTCATAAATAATCATAGACAATAAATTCTACTTTCTCTCCATAAATTATGTTCATTTTGAAATTGCTTTTTCGCGATGAGGCCGTTATTTGTACATGGTGATTAAATTGATATGCTCTTACATGCACACTATATTAACTGGTGTACAATAAATTGTATTCTATTGTATTCATAGCAGCAATAGTATATTGACCAACTGATACCGACCTGCCATAAATGAGATATAAGTTTTAGTCAATTTGATACGTTGAATTATATGTGGCAATATAATTCTACATTGTAAGCAGATTGTGCGTTACAACAATGCTAAATTAAAATTATATTTTTTTTAATCAGTTTACAATGACACCTATTTCACATCTATATATATTTGTAAGTTAGTTTATTTTAATGATATTTACAGATTAAAATTATTTGTAAACGATTAAAGGAGCAGAATTTTTTATAAGTAACAAAATATTCGTATTTATTGGAAGTTTATTTATTTTTATTTTTTAAAGTACATCAACAATATGCGGAACCGGTTTACATTAGAAGCTGATAATAAAAACTTATACGTATATCAATAATAGATGTACAAAACATTAAAAGAAAGAACAATTTGAATATAGAACATACTTACTGCAAACTGAACAAAACGAACCATTAAAAAAAAAATTGAAGCAAAATGAGTTCAAGTTATGCTAGTCACCGCCATTTGGATGATATATTATGACTTTTTATTATTGTTGTGATCTTTATGTGTACTAAACAAATAAATTCCTTCATTTTACAAAGCTATCACAAATACTGAAAAAATATATATTGAATTACAGTTATATATCTTGGTTAGAAAAATATGTCGATAACCAGATATTACCTGCGGCATCACACTCTTTTTATTTCGTGTTTCTAACTTTGGAATTGATGAACTTTCATACAGCCATTTCTCAAACATGGAATTTTCACAATTTTTTATCAAGTGATGCTTACATACAAATTGCCAAAATGTGAAGTTTAGAGCTCTAGTGGTTTAGGCGAAGCGGAAATGAACCAGTCATTCAAGGCAAATAATTTTATGTTTAGCTTATCACGTATACCATGTCGTACCGCCTCTAGGCCTACATATATTAATCCTTTTAAGTTGTTTTGTTTTAAAAAAGACAACGCCCGCATTAGAAATTAATCCTATGTCACGGGGTACTTTACAAACATAGAAGAAACAGACACAAAGAACACCCAGACTCAGAACCACAATTTATGGATCACACAAAGTGTTCTCTGAAGAACAGTCTACTGTGAAGTAGTAAGCGGTATGGTGACCGCTTAAACCACTAGGCCAACCGTGTAGTCAGAATTAATATGTGGAAAATATTATTGATTGTATATTTACCTATTCCCTGCAAACAATTTTATATTCTGTACAATTTTGTAATATAATATAATTAATGAGAAAAAAAAGAAAAATAAATTAATAAATATAAATAAATAAATGTTTCAGACATTTGACAAACAACATCACCCAGTTTCAAACTAAGCAGAGCTTGTGCTATGATAACTAAACTGACTGATAGAATACTTACATACTTTTTTTTGTAAAAACATACATATTATACATAGAAAATACCCAAACTTCGAAACAAATATTTGTAGATCATACAAATATTTGGTCCGACCCGGGAATCAAACCCGGGATCTCAAGCTCAGCAGTCATATTCACTACCGTTGCGCCACCGAGGTAGTTAAATATTTTGCGTACCCATTAGAAATAAAAAATAACCGGTGTTAACGGTTTATGTAGCCTACTATATAATGTATATTAACATATACATTATATAGTAGGCTATGTCTGTATTTATCTAAGAAAGTTATAAATGATTTATATTTTTTAAATTCGTCATTGAGGACTTAGATCCGAGAGTGTCCTTGTGTCGCTTATAATCGGCCCGCTTTTCACAGATCACCGTATGGTTTTAATGAATTCGAATCCAACATATCACTTCACTGCTATTTCTAGTAAGGTAATGAACCATAGCAATTCGCGTAACTGGGAAAAACAGTCAAAAAATCTACAAAAACTCATATTTTGTTATTATAACATAATTTTTATGTTGCATAATTAGTAATAAATACGATCAAGACGTATAATGTATTCACAATTGACAACAGTAATGCGTGTCCACTTTTATAGTTTTTGTTTGTTTCTAAATAAATATTATTTTTACTGTCTGCGTATGTAGATAGATTTACTTTTGTATGTTAACTAACACATAATTAGTCATTTGAGCTAGGGTATTAGAAATCTATTCTTACCTAAATAAATATTTATTTTGTTTTGTTATTTAAAATCAATGCTACTAATTCTTTGTTTTTTTTTCATCCTTTATAGCTATAAGGGCATACTTACATACTTATTAGGAATTAAATAATTTGTGGTCCTAAGAACGAAATTGTTCTATCCACTTGAGAACATGGTTAATCGTCTAAAATAGACTTTGTTTCGTCCTTTTTTCAGCTAATCGAGTTAGGAAAGGCCGAACTCTAGTGATATAATTCCATTTCGTTGTATTTAAATATATACAACAGCAATGAACTTAACCTCATTTCAGTTAAAAAAAATATTTAAGTATTTACCTGTAATTTAAATTGAATTTCACTTAATTACACTATTTGTATCACAAAAAACACTTTAAAATGAATAAATATAAATAGTTGGTTTGACAAAAGCGCGTGAGAAGACGCGCAAGCGACAACACAAACTGCGCCCGCACAGCCTTAGCATATATATGGTGATGAGCCTCCGTGATAAGAGCTCTTGTACACTGAGTGTGTACACACCATTAAATGATGTTTATTTTGCGGATCTTTTTTTTCGAGATGTAAATACTGTACATATCCTGTGTGTCCGATATAATAAAATACTACTGCACTTTGTAAATTTTCAGATGATTTTTAAGGGGCTAATTTAATCAGAAAGGGTTAAAAAAATATTTTAGCGGCAAACACTGAACTTGTTTAGGAAATTATAAAAACACATATGATAATAATGATATATTCTTTAATATTTATTTATTTTTTTATTTTTAACACTTCCTGCATTACATTTGCATGAGGCGGACTTAATGCCATATGGCATTCTCTACCAGTCAACCTTTAGGTTTAGGTGGTTCAGTAACTGACACGACAGGTGCACGTGTGTCTTTAAGAGAAGCAATGAGTTGGTAGTTGGAAGCTATAATTTAATATGTACTAATTCTTGTGTCGAATCTAAAATGTATAATATCATTTGTTTACTAAGATTAAATTAAATTTAATCTTGAAATACAATATCTAATGAATGCTCAGGAGCAGCAGTATCGAAATAATAAAAATTACATTCGGAAAAAAGCGCGTTAACTCCGAACTGTGTAAAACTCAAATGCTACATTCAGATCGATGTATACGCACCCTAATAGGATCCTTAGTGTCGTATTGACAGTGGACTAACAATTCATGGAATATTATTCCATGTATCTTTGGGCAGTGGATGGTCATTTCCAGTGGCATATTCGGTCACAGAAAAAACATACGGATAATCGACTACATCCTCTTTAAACTACTGCAGTCTCGGTTCCGTTTCCAGTCGCAATTTACGTTATCTCTTCTCTAAACTACCTCAGCCTTTAAGATTTCCAAGTTCCTGTTTATCTTTTTACTGTCCCGCCTAAAATCCAAAAGAAAAGCCTGCTAATACGTTGCCACGAAGGCCAGGCTTATTTTTTAAAATTCATGGATACCTGTAATTTAAAGTCATAAGCGTACGTCCACCGAAATAGTGACAACGCATTTACTCACGCCTACTTATGTCACTTACCTAAGAGAGAGAACCAGAGAACCAGTTTACCAGAGTCCAAACTCTCCCCGAGTTTGGACTCTGGTAAACTCACTCACTCATTCATTAAAAAGCAATAAAAAACCTATTTAACACCAATTTTAATTTTGTTCGACGTCACACCTGTTGAAGTTGGCCTTGATTATAACTTCTATTGCCATCATTATCATCCTCCAAGCCTTTTTCTCAAATTAGGTTGAGGACTAAGATACGGCTGAATTTAATTTTTTTTTACGCCGAGTGACTGCTATCAAACTTCCACTACCCACGTATTATGCGATATCGAAATTCTGTAGAAAACCTGAAGGATTTTAAGACTCCAACTACTAGCAACAATTTTCAGTTGCCAACTCCCTATATCAAAATAATTTTGGTGCATTATGAGTAAATTGTTCACAACTCTTTACGTTTACGATATTTCTGAAAAATATCGTGCAGTTAATAAATTGCCATAAAATAACTTAACTTTGATTGAATGAGCAAAGACTCAACGTCAAATCAGACTATCCATTGCCTGTTCGTATGTTGGGAGTTCAGGTGTGCTTCTTCTCCATGAGTGATTTGTTAATTAATTTTAATATAGAAATTAGTATTGTAGTTTCTTATGTTTTTAATTTTAATTAGCTATGGTTGACTTTTGACGTTGGATGGTCCTGAAAACAAATGCACATATCAAATACGAGATATCAAACATTATTGTGTTATACAATTATGTTTACAAAGATAAACCAAGGTAATTTGCTATATTAAGATTAATTCGCAGTTTTTATCATGTTTTTTGTTACATTATTTATGACATTCTTTATCTTATTAGAATACACAATGAATTAAGAATTAAGATACCATAAAAGTATCGTGTGAAAATCTAATTTGATAACATCCGAAACTGAGAATAAAGTAAATCAGCAGTCTGGTATATTCTGTAGACCTAGTTTGTGATAGCCGCGTGTAGACTGTCTCAAATTATTATCTTAGATATAATATGTAACTGAATTTATTAAAAAAAAAACGAAGTAAAAAATAATAATTTCCTTACCCCGAAGGAGGTCAAACGTCAATACAATTTACCATGAAGAACAATAAGCCTATTTACTGGATTTATCTTAATTATGGGTCTAGTATTAGAATTTAGTTATAGAGTTCGTAATGTGTTAATAATTTAACTTTAATTTACATTAGTACCAAACTAAAGTAAGCTGGTCAAAGACGAGTAGAATCATTCTATTAATTTTTGTTTTCCCATTGCTCAGAGACAAAACTGTTGGTGTTGCCACTCGTTGGCGTTGCCGTTCGCTAAGTGCAAAATGGCAAATGATTTTTTAAATTACCAGTTTTCTGTAAGGCCATGGTATCACATCGGACAAATCGAACAGCATAGTAACAGTAGATAACTGTACTATGTTAATAACTACCAATAAGGTATTTCCATTTTAATTTTCCTCTTGTGTAGTTTTTCTGAAGTTGAAAAAAGTTTGTACTTTGATAATTGAAACCGGGTTTTATTGGTCATAACGTAACAAGCAAAATTATGTAGGAATAATATTCTCAATTCCGTAATGTGATTCACAACATATACAGATGTTAAGCATATTATATGGTAAGTAACTATTGGAAACCCTATTGGACAAGGAACGTAGCTTAGCAAAAGAGAGAAAGAGGATTATTTATAAAAAAATACAAATCTTTTACCTATTTTATCAAATTTATAATTTAATTATTTGTATATTCTTTTCTAATGTATTTTAAACATTTTTACATCTTATATACCTAATATTTACATAACGAATTAAATCATGATGACGCCTTTTGGTCTAGTGGTTAGTGATCCTGACTGCTAAGCCAGAAATTGTGGGTTCGATTCCCACCACAAATCTTTGTTTTCTTAAAAAAAAAGACATCACCTGCACTAGGAATAACTCCTGTGTCGCGGGGGACTTTACAAATATACAAGAAACGGACACAAAGAACACCTACAATTTTACACCTACACCTACACCTACAGAACAACAATTTTTGCATCACACAAAATGTTGTCCCATATGGGGTTTGAACTCACAACACTTAGCTCAGTAGAGGGCGGTGTGGCAACCGCTTAATCCACTAGGCCAACCGTGCAGCCATTTTGCGTGATAAACACAATCATTTGTTTTATATCTGAGTGTAATTTATCTTTAATATATATGTACTTAGAAAAACATAAGTATGTTTATTAGCTGTTGGGTTACCAAAGTACAGGCTTTGCCTAGTTTAGAATTAGAGGGTCGTGTGTAATATGTAAAGGGTGATTTTTTAAGAGTTAAGCTTTTCAGATTGGCAGCACTGGTTGTTAATGGTGTCCAAACTTCTACTGTCAAGGTGAAAGGTTTTCAGTATACTCTGCCATTTCATCATGGAAAGACTTACAAACGAGCAATGATAGCAAATTGTTGAAATTTATTATAACAATCCGTGCTCTGTGAAAAATGAGCATCGTTTATTACGACCATATTATGATCGTCATAATCGACCTGGGCAATCACTCATTCACTCATGCTGTTATCACTAAATGTCGCACCAAATTTACTTTGTTGGACATTAAACTGTGGAGGAACGGGTCTCATGTCCTCCGACGGGAGAATCCTCCGACCAGGCGAGGTAAACAAGTAAAACTGTCGTATCTAGAGTGGTGAACAGCCACATGCCATTGAAGAATTACCGATGCATCCCGAAAAAACGACAGTTTGGTGTGGTTTATGGGCTGGTAGCATCATCGGCCCATTTTTCTTCAAAGACGACCGTGGAATAAACGTTACCATCAACGACCAACGATGTCGAGCCATGGTGCGCGACTTTTTTTTACCCCGATTGGTTGCGTTGAACTTGACATGTGGTACTGGATGTCGTAATAACAGCTGTTCCCGGATCCCTCATATGTCAGGCGCAGAGTGGCACGCCGTGTGGTTTTAGTCGGTCCGATTCCGACACACCACCCCGCCGTAAACCCTGGTGAGGTGACGGCCCGAGGGGGTTTTAACACGTTAAAAAAAAAAGAACTTTATATGTGGTTTCATCAAGATGGCGCCAGATGCCGCACAGCTCGTGAAACAATGGACATTTTGAAGGATAAATTTGGTGAACAGCTTATTTCTCGAAATGGCTCTATGAGTTGACCGTCAAGATCATGCGATTTAACGCCCCTTGATTATTTTTTGAGGGGTTATGTGAAGTCGTTAGTCTTTATGGACAAGCCGAAAACGATTAATGCCTTGCAGGACAACATTGCACGCGCTTTTCGTTGAATATTGGCCGAAATGCTCAAAAAAGTGACGCAAAATTGGACCTTTCGAATGGACCATTTGAAACGGAACCGCGGACAACATTTACATGAAGTTATCTCTAAAACGTAAAGGGCAAAAGCCAATTTATCGATTTCAATAAAGATTTTGAATATATAATGCAAATTTGAGTCTTTTATTTGATTTAAAAAAAAACTACGCTTAGAAAATCACCCATACATAAATATTGTAATTGTTTTAAATGTTAAATATATTTAATAGAAAGAGTTTTAATTTTTTGTGAAATAATATGAATAGGTCAGTCTATAGATGATCGACCTTTCTTGAAGTATTAAGACCCCTTGGTGCCGCAAATTGCAGGATAAACTATCAGTTCGGCTGGCAAATGAACATCATGGTAGTTGTTACAGGTAATTGGACCCCTAAAAAGTCCGAAAGCAGTCCTTTTGCAGAACTTTCATATTGCCTAGCAATTAGATTGTGGAGATCTGATGGTAGTCCTTTTCTGTAGAAAATCGAAGTTCAACCATAAAATAGGAAACTCAAAGTCGACGCCAACATATTATGGGCAAAATGCTCGGCAGAAAATATGGATATTACACAGGGTATTTCAGTCTACAATTTCTAACTAGATTTATAAATATTAAGTAAGAAAATATACACACACCTCGTTCATAATCAAATTAAATTCACAACACTTAAAAAAAGGGGCCAATTGTGAGTCAGACTCACCCATGAAGGGTTCCGTAGCAATCATTTCTGACGTATTAAAAAATATTACTTACTAGACCTCGTTCAAACCCATTTTCGGTAGAAGTTTACATTATAATGTACATCTTATAATTTTTTTGTTTCGTCATTCTCTTATTTTAGAAGTTACAGGGATGAATGGACACATATTTTACTACTTTGGAAGTGTCTCTCGGGCAAACTATTCAGTTTAAGACCTATCCATAGATTCCCACACGTACGCATTTGAAGAAAAAATTCAGTAAGTAAGGGCGTAATGGGCGACCTCAATTTTTTTTTTCTATTTTTATGAAAATCTTAATGCGGTATACACAATACACACACATCACATCTACTTACCAAGTTTCAACAGTATAGTTCTTATAGTTTCGTAAAAAAGTGGCTGTGACATACAAACGTACAGACAGACAAACAAACATGACGAATCTGTAAGGGTTCCGTTTTTTGCCATTTGGCTACGGAACCCTAGAAAACATGAATATTAATTATTTGTAGTGGGCTTCAGTTTATAATATTACTAATTACTCTCAAATAATTATTTTATTTAAGCATGTTTATATTTTCTCCATTTGAATTTAAGTCTATTACTATTTGTATTATATTATTTGTTATCTTATTTTTATCCTTTTAAAGTGCTTGCTCTGTGATCTTGCTTTTTATAATCGTTACCTAATCATTATTTGTAAGGTAGCTTTTGATTTGATTTATCTGAGGAACTTGAAAAAATTGCCTAAACATCTCTTTACATATTACTCCAGAACTTATTACTTCAATATTTCCTTTTTAAAATAACCATAGATAAGATATTTCTATGGGAACCCTAATAGTTTTCCCATGCCAGTGCTACCATGGAACCCTAAAAAATAACCGAAAGATTTTTTTCGATTCAATACGAATAACAGTGATCCCAAAATAAACACTATTTTCTGGATACTTATCAATAAAATAATAAATGTATATAAAATGATATTTTGGTTTGTGTACACTTCAAAAGTACAAATAGTTCTGCACCAGATTCAAAAATTATTTTTGACATCTTTTGCGTAAATTTTTCTTCATTTATTATTAACGCTACCAGTATATGCTGTCACAGTCTATCATAATAAAAGCTATAGAAGATTATTGCACCATAACAGATAACATCAAAAGAGTTTAGTATCTACGTCTAAACTCTTTCGATAATCTGTTATTGTCTTAGCAGCACGAGTCATAATTGTATTTTTCCACTATTATGTTTTTTACACAAGCTCTAAACATAGATTAGACAGATTAAATCCAGACTGATAACAACACACATAAGTTAAACAAGTACTGAGTGTATTTATAGATTAATAAAAAGCATACATACATTAAAAAAATATTAACAAACGACAAAGTCGACTCACTCACTAGGAATACTTATTCGTATGTATCTTGTGTCGCAACGGATCTAACAAACACTTGAACAGAGACAAAGAACAATGAAACTCGGAACAACAATTTGTAGATCACATAAAGTGTGGAACACATTGGATGTGGAAGCACAGAACTTATTGCAGTGCCGAATCTTGAAAGAACCCTACGTTAAACAGGGAACGTCTTTCTTTTTATTCAATGATAATATCCTCATACATTTTACATTGGCCGTCTGGTCCCAAACTAGGAAGAGCCGATATTATACTAACTAAACTGCTGATAACATTCACATAGAGCACACATATCATAGTTAACTTACACTCAGATAGAAAAATGATCGATCGTTAATCACACAAACACCAATCCTGAGTGAAAATCAAACCCACTTCCTATAGTTTAGCAGTCAGGAACGCTAACTACTCGACCAACAGGCAAGTCAATGATCAATAGTCAGGCGACTATCAATTTGTCTCTAGTAAACAAAATGTAGTCTTCACTAACTCAATTTTCAGTAAATTGGGCTAACAATGCCACACACTATGTGATAGTGGGACGAAAGCATGGTACAACTATATCTATATGTTTAACTCTTATGACTACAAAATTCTAAAAATTAATAAATTATAAATATAATTTGTTTTTGCTAGCTGATTTAGACGCCAAACTATTGCGAAAGTATAACATGTAACGTTTAATTCCCCTATTTCGATTAAATAAATCAGTCAATCAGACAAACAATTGATGAAAAAATTGATCCGCATCTTGAGGAAGTGATTCTATGCACGAGTAGATCGACCATCCAAAATTGATTGGTATTTTTCTTACGCAAAAATTCAATTTTAAAGTTGTAATATAATAAGAATTTTTAATCCTTATATTGAGGTAAAATATTTAAATACAGATAATTTTTTTAAATATATTATTATTAAAATTTCAATTTAGGCGGGACTTTAAAAAGAATGTTGCCGTTTCATACGGTAAGCAGCGTTACTTTCTACATGGCAAAAAACACGATCTTTCATAAAGAAAAAACTCATTTTACTATGTACCAAGCATTTAGTTGCACACACCATAAAGAAGGCCGTAACCGAATTCTACCGTCCTCGCAAAAGACTCGAGTCATTCAAAAACAAAACTGACTAAGCACTTATGGTGAACGGAATTTATAACTTATTAGCTTCATACTTTAGTACTTGTGATTCTACGAAAGATAGACTTCATAAGAAATCAAAGATTCAACTATTTTAAATATTCATTTTTGCAAATTTTACTTATTTTTTTGTACGTCATAATGTTGCATCTGACATCACTTCGACGTAACTGGCCTGCTGAGAACAATTTTTTATAATGGTGGACATCCTCCACCCATGGACACCAAGAGTCACAATTGCCTTTTGAACCCTTGGAAGAAAGGGGATTTAGGTTCTGACAAAACATCACCTACTCAGGGAAAATAAATGAATAATAAACAAATAAATTCTTTGTCTGAAACATCACCCATCCAGTGAAAATAAATAAATAAAAAAAAATATTTTTTTTATTTAGAACATCAGCCACTCAGTGAAAAAAATTAATAATAAACATATAAATTCTTTATTTGGAACCAATAAAACTAAAATTAACAAGTTCGATAATAATTGCGTTAGTGAAACACTGGTGCAGTCACTAAGGGGTACCTTTGGATGTGGCGCATACGTTCATTTCTTTGGGACCTTATTAAACTTAGAGTGAACGACACTAATAATGGATAAAAAGATATTGAAAGAAAGTTTCATTATACCACATTATACAGTTAAATAAATTTTGTACATAATTAAAAGAAATGTTGACTAGTTAATTTCGTGGTGTCGATTTTTCGTGACAGTGTGCGTCGTAAAAATTTACTCTCACCATTTCTCTGCGCCTAAAAGAAGTATAATTTGAAATATGCTTTACATCAATTTCCATTGCAGTAGCTTATGCGGAAACTAAATTCCGATAGAAATACATCAGCACCTATACACAATTCGCGACTGTAACTAATTTTATCTTCCGTTGGTCATAGCAAATCGTGGTGGGAATGACACCGGAATTATCGTGAAAATGCAAGATCATTTCTATACAACCATTGACTCATTTTAGTTACTATTGTAAGGTTTCCTTGTACATTAACCTTCAACTGTTCTTTACACCTATTGATTTAGATTTTAGATGCAAATTGTTTTATAGCATTTCAGTGTGTGCAATTATTTGGTGACGAATGATTAGAAGACTTTTTGCTGTCATAATCATTATCTCAAATTTTTAGTTTGAGGTCATAATTTTTCGTCTTCTTTTCTCCTTGGTCATTTGAAAAAAAATGATATTGCTAAATCTGTATATTCTTTGATTTGTTTGTCGTAGGATTATTTTTTATTAAAAAAAAAGCTCGCTTCGATCACCGCTACATTTTAAATATTATTCTTTTATTTTTATATAAAATTTTGTTTATCATGTATATACTTAGTCTGGCCATAAATACTGTTACACTTAATTATAAAAAAATATTACATTTGAATTTCGAATCTGTCATTTTTATACGATTGTTCATTGTGTTTTCTCATTTTGGCGCCAATACATTGTAAAATATTTTGCGATATTAAAATGGTGTGGGGTGATAAAGAGAACCGAATCGGTGTGATAGCATTACACAAAGTAGGTATGGAGCCAAATGCAATTTTTAAAACTCTCCATACACTTGGTATTAGTAAAATGTTTGTGTACCGGGCTATTAATAGGTACAATGAGACCTCCTCTGTTTGTGACAGAAAAAGATCTGGCCGTCCACGTAGTGTTCGTACGAAAAAGGTGGTCAAAGCAGTAAGGGAAAGAATTCGAAGAAATCCTGTCCGAAAGCAAAAGATTTTATCTCGGGAAATGAAGATAGCACCTAGAACCATGTCGCGTATTTTAAAAGATGACTTAGGACTTGCAGCCTATAAGAGACGCACTGGCCATTTCTTAACTGATAATTTAAAGAAGAATAGGGTGGTAAAATCGAAACAACTACTGAAGCGGTACGCAAAGGGAGGTCACAGAAAAATTTTGTTTACGGATGAGAAAATTTTTACAATTGAGCAACATTTTAACAAACAAAATGACCGTATTTATGCTCAAAGCTCTAAGGAAGCTTCCCAATTAGTCGACAGAGTGCAACGTGGACATTATCCGACTTCAGTGATGGTTTGGTGGGGTGTTAGCTATGAAGGAGTGACTGAGCCATATTTTTGTGAAAAAGGTATCAAAACATCGGCACAAGTGTATCAAGATACCATTCTTGAGAAGGTAGTTAAGCCCCTTAACATCACCATGTTCAATAACCAAGTATGGTCCTTCCAGCAAGACTCGGCGCCGGGTCATAAAGCTCGGTCCACGCAGTCTTGGTTGGAATCGAACGTTTCGGACTTCATCAGAGCTGAAGACTGGCCGTCGTCTAGTCCCGATCTTAATCCGCTGGATTATGATTTGTGGTCAGTTTTAGAGAGTACAGCTTGCTCTAAACGCCATGATAATTTGGAGTCCCTAAAACAATCTATACGATTGGCAGTGAAGAATTTTCCCATGGAAAGAGTGCGTGCTTCTATTGATAACTGGCCTCATCGTTTAAAGGACTGTATTGCAGCCAATGGAGACCACTTCGAATAAGCTTTTTATATTTTTAATTGTTTTATATTTATGTATTAAACTGACACACTGTAAAAGTAATAAATGTTATTTGCAGTTAACAATTTTCTTTTTTCTTTATTACAATATTTATGGCAAGACTAGGTATAGATAAGTATATAGCCAGATTATTTATAGTTTTTATATTGTTCAATATATCTCTTTAAATATAATTATCTTTACTATATTTATGTGTATTATGTTTCTACTCATAAAATAAAGTATATCTATATATGTGTGTTTATTAGAGTTTTAAAATACGTAGTAAATCCAATCTAACCCAACTCAGGTTGGGTCTAGATAGTAATTTATTATTATTACTTAATAACAGTTTTATAAGAATTAAACAGTATTTTTTATATAATCTAGACATCTATCTTATGAATTACTTACTAATCCAAGTTCCTTACGCTACTATTATATCAACTAAGTCCTGAATGTTAATATTATACTGTCTTACAAAAGTTAACAACTGCTACAAAATATCTGTCCTAACATAGGCGTCACCAGAATTGTTTTCAGAGTTGTGCATCAATATATATACACTTTTAATCATGAGCGTCGCTAGAATTATTGTCAGGGGGTTGCATCTACATCTATACAAACTGTAAACCAATTTAAAATGTAGAATTATACTAGATCTTTACCAACGAAATCGACGTTTTTTATGGAATAAGAAATATGTCTTTTTTTATGTATTTTTAATAACTAATAATAGTAACCCTTCGTCTTCGTCTTTAAAATAAATTAAAACTTTCTAAATCAGTTCGTATATGATCGAGTTTTGAGACAATAAATAATTTTTAAAGTATTATTATTATGAATATTATTCAATTCAAAATATTATTGGAAACAGTCATATTGGAAAGTCAATCCTTTTCATATCACGGCTTGTTCTTAAATCAGGTCGAAGCGAAAGAATTTCTGCCTAACCGGCTATCATAACTGTACTGTGTCTTTTAACGTACTTCGTTTACAAATATTCCTTTTAAAAATAACACCTAACCGTAGATTCACTTGACATACATTTTTATTTACTTTTTTTGTAATTGTGCCAACGATAAGCTGTATATTATTTATACATGTATAATATTTATACACTTGTTGCGTTATTTGCCTTTTTTTAGGACTAAATGTATTTTATCGCTTTCGAATTTTCTTTTTTTATGCCCAAACTCGTTGCATAAACGTTGTGCTGGGCAGAACAAGTTTGCTCTACTCTCGGCACTGCGATCCATGGTACACTGCTCAAAACATGAACAAGTGGCGAGGCATTACCCGCAGATTCACACTAAATAAAGGTCACGACCCTCAGAATTGAAGATACCACAAGGAGGAAGTTTAGTGTTGTTTTTGAAAATATATATCATTACTTTAAAATTATATTTGTTTAGAAGAAAAGATTAGTAGCCCGTAAGAGTAAAAAACTACGGCAGAAGTGGGCTGAATAAACTATTTGAGAGCTGGAAGAATTCAGTCAGAAAATTGTTTGTTGAAGTGATGAGATGACGTAACCCTATAAATTTTTGTAAGGCACCTGAACAACGTGCCGAGTCTACACCTATTTTTGTCACTAAATGTGTAAGAATTTAAATGAACTTTAAATAAACTTGAGTAGGCAAACTATGTAATAAAAACTAAGAAAAACTACTAAATTATTTAGTACTGGCTTTCTGTACGGGCAATGTATCATCACTCTGTTCTAGTCGAAACATTTTGTGACACTCATATGACTAAGATATGATATCCGGGGGATATTTACATATTATTCGATATTCAACAAAGACACTTACTAGTTTTTATCCAGTTATAGAAAACTAGCTGACTCGCACAATTTTGTCTGTCTCTCAAATGTTTTTCTCAAATGTCTCAAAATGTGCCTCGATTTTGCAAGTTTTTTCATTGCTGTTTGGTTCCTATTGGTCGTACCTGATGTTTCATATCCTTCCTCCATACATGGGCAATCAAACACAATAAAAAAATTCAAATGGAACCGGTACTTCCTGATATTAACGCGTTTCATCAAACAAGCAAACGAACTCTTCACCTATATAACGTTAACATAGGTACAGGAAAAAGCGGTTTTTCCAACTTTTACTTCTGTTCTAAGTACATTAATAGATATGGAGTCTACATAGGGATCTAATACTTATTCTATTGAATTGATAAGAAATGAAAATGGCTCTATGTATGAAGGTAAAATGTGTCGTGTAATGTTTACACTGAGGTAAACCAAGCCTTGAACTTCCGTTCTTATTACCATCTGTTTTACCGTTGAGGTCATTTATATAGCAAATTCTATAGCTCGACTACTATTACTCTGTCGTAATAGTTTTCAGTCGCCATCATGAAAAGCATTTTACAGTCCATTGCTAAATATAATATAGTCTATGATCATTGATGGTAAATAATTATAAATTAAATCACAGTGCGTATAGTATTATTATTATTATTACATATATACATACCCTTTGGCAGAAGTCTATTGAAAGCTCACAAATGTCACGTGATTGCGACCGATAAGTTTAGCTCCACTAACGTTTAACCGCTTTATAAATTGGATAAAAAAACGAGAGTAAATTAATAAAACAAGTAAAAAAAATCAAAAAGATTACGTTACATTTTACTAATATAAAGTATAAAATGTCACTGATCAACATTTTTCCAATTTAAATGCAAATTTTTAAGTGTTTTGATTCATCATTGTAATACAAATTTTGATAATACTTTGTAATAAACTTAAGATTAGCTTTTATGTCGGTTATATGCTTAAAAAAATTACTACACCATACAAAAAATGTTACTTTTTGTAATCATAAAAAACATGAAGAGGCTGGAATAACCGATTAGTCATAATTTATGAACATGTGGTTTGCCTAAATATTAGATGGATAAAAACTCGCATCCGTAACAAAAATGGAAACCAATAAAGTGACTTATAATATGGTACAGTCATCTGGGCTAAAGGGACTTATTTATCTAATGTCGTAGCCCGTGTGGTACCTACACGAAGAACATCCAGACTTGGAACAGCAATCTGTGGATCACACAAAGTGCTGTCCCATACGGGATTGAACCCACAATACTCAACGCAAACGCAAGCGGGGTAACGACCGCTTAAACCACACCATATAGTCATTTACAATATTAATGATGGGTGACATCAGCTATTAGAAAATTACTGTAAAACTTTGATAGATGATCACAACATACTAGTAGGACGCTATTGCTAATAAGTCTTATAATCCAACAAAGATTTTAAAGAGGACTAAGCCATTATTGTCATAGCACAACTATACCCCGATAATTTGTAGTAAATCTTTAATCCGCTTTTTGGTAAACTTATGATCACTGCTGTCTGGGTGCTTTTATATGTGTGAGTTTTAGATAAAGTTTGAACTGATTCATTCTATGGGACACAGACCTGCGAAGAGAATTCTTTGCATGTGTTTTTAAGAAAAGGCTATATCAATAGGTTCAGTGTTGTAATTATTTAATTATGCGGAATAATGTTAACTCGTATACACAAATAATTCCTACACACAGACATAATAAACAAACCCGGTCCATGAATGAGTATTTACACACACATACATAGTTATATATCGCACTTTATAGTTCCTACTGTAAGTATTATCTGTCACTTCGTATTTCTTTAACTTTTACCTCGTTTTGTGTATACGAAACAAAATATAAGGTAGTTAACAAGTAATTAGTATGAAATGTTTGTCTATATGTATTTGTTACACATTATGATGAATTTGTTGATGTTTGTGAGTTTTAAACAAATTTTAGTGAACCTAATTAACAAATAAATAAATGCCTAATCCTATTAAAGTAACAACTGTGAGAGATGTCAAACCTAAACCGAATTCACGCGCCTGTTAATAATATATCCGCAATTCATATTTTGACGAATTGCTTTTAATTCGTTTAAGTTAACTTAAGCCAAGGCCTACGTTCAGTAGTGGATGCCTTCCAGCTCAAATAAAGATGAAACTACTCATAATTATATTTATTATGTGTGTAGGTTAACAGAGAAGGGTCACATAATTTTAAAATAATGTCACTTACTTTTTTATTTTGTGATCTATTTGTTTAAGACAAACCCCGCATTATGAATATATCCTGTATAGCGTGTAACTTTAAAACATGCAAGAATCATGACAAAAATTTGTAGATCACAAAAAGTGTAGTCCCATGTGGAGTTTGAGCCCACAATACTCAGTGCAGTAAAGGCGTGGCAATCCCTTAAACCATTACGCTACCCGTGCAGTCTATACCCCGATCTCTATAGTGTTTACATATATATCGGGTTTGTTTAAGAGAACTACTTATTAAAATAAGTTTTCATCATCATCATCATCATCTCAGCCAAAAGACATCCACTGCTAGACATAGACCTCGCTCAAGGTTCTCCACAACAGCCGGTCCCGTGCCGCCCGCATCCAGCAGCTTGCCACGACCTTCACCAGATCGTCAGGACCACCTTGCAGGGAGCCTACCAACGCTGCGTTACGCGGTCGCCACTCCAGAACTTTGTAGTCCCATTGGCCATCGTTTCTGCGTGTAATGTGCCCCGCCCACTGCCAGCTAGCAATTTTACTGGCAATATCAGTGACCTTGGTTCGTCTGCGGATCTCTTCATTCCTGATTCGATCACGCAAAGAAACTCCAAGCATTGCCCTCTCCATTGCCCTTTGGGTGACTTTGAGCCTTCTTACCAAGCCTATAGTGAGCGACCACGTCTCTGTGCCATAAGTCATCACACACTGGCAACACACACTGGTCAAAGACTTTTGTCTTGAGACACTACGGTATTTGTGACGAGAAAACGTTACGTAGTTTCCCGAACGCTACCCAACCTAGCTGGATTGGACGATTGATCTCTTTTTCGAAGTTGGACCTACCTAACTGGATAGTTTGTCCTAGATAAACTAAATTAAAATTAAGTTTAGTTTGTAACTGCTGGTTTCTTATCATTGAGTTGTTGCGTTTTGCGTGTAAAGAAATAGTAGGCGCGTTCAATAAAAACTATTGTTACTATTAAACTTTCCTTATGAAGTCCATGTAAGTTGTTGATTGATTTGCAATTAATCAATAACAAAGTGACAAAAAAATGTGTTGAAAATATCATTTTGCGTAAATTTGTAATTAACCTTCATACATTAAACTAATCAGTTATAAAAAGTCTTTTTAAAAATTATTTTTGCAGAAAATCTAAATCTTTTTGTCCTGATACTGGTTTTCCAACTAATTTATTTTATTTATTTATTTATTTACAACTTTAAGCACAAATACATGCATCGGTGGACTTAATGCCTAAGGTATTCTGCCAGTCAACAGATTGGGCGATGCAGAGGAAAGAAGAGATAGGTGCACTTAAGGATAAGAAGTAATTGACAGAGGATTCAGTATATATACATTAGTTTGACCATAAATAAGTAAATATACACACAAATACATTAGCACATACATATATATTAATGTATAATACACACAGATATCCGTGCATATATACATACAATAAGATATAATAATATCAGGTGATGAACTAATCTACCTGATAATGTACCTGTTGGATAGCGGCCAGTTGGCATTTACGTACCTCTTTTATGTCTAGTTTTTAGGATGTGTTATTTTTTTTATAAGACTTAGATAATTGTAACTCACGCAAAACATGACCGATTTACATAAAGAGTAGTGCGTGATATATAGTTTCTCTTTTTAAGATATGAATCTTGGTATTTTTTAGTTGTATTATGTAAGTATTAATTTTTTCAAACTCGTGTGTAAGAATACTTGCCTCTTACTTACAATTTCCTTTATAACTTAGTTTTATAATACTAGCAATCGTCCGGTGATTGAATATCATACATAGAAATTTTTAAAGTACTTAAAAAAATATTTTGTTCAACACATAAAATATTATCATCAGTCTGTTACAGTCCACTGCTCAACATAGACCTCTCCAACTGCACGTCACTTGGTTTGATGAAGCTCTGTTTAGTTTGGCACTAGATGACATTGTGTCAGATATCTGAAGTATTTATTTATTTATTATTTGATGCATTAGGAAAAGAAAAATGAAAATATTGGACAATAACTTAATAGCGTCATGGGTTGGTTATAGCGTTAAAATTTAGCAAATTAAAGCTATATCTCAAGGAAATCAGTTATTATTTTTGTTTATGGAAGTATTAAAAAGACATCAAAATGCAAAATTAAAAGGTTCATTAGAATGATTTACGGCGGTATATGACGGTAGTCACTTACCATCAATTGACCTACGTCCTCATTTGTCACCTTTTACCATAAACATCACGTTATGCTTCATCTAATGACTGTGGTTTGTAACTCTATATTCTGTCATGTTAATCTCTAACTGGATAATGTCAAGAACTTATCTATCCTCTTTGCCTGATTATTTATACAATATATGAATACTTTAAATAATGGAACTGATCTAATAGCTTATCACCAATTATATTTATACCTATATTATATACATGAATAATAAACACAGTATATCGTTTTGCGCATTTCAATTACAATAATTCTCTAATTTGGTATTCCAACTGCTGTAATTAATGTTATTTACAGAATTACAAGTACAAGATGATGAAGTGATGTATTAAGAACACGTAGTGTTACCACTTCAATTCATCCCGGTACAAATTATTCAGGAAATTATCACTACATAGAGAAGGAAAACTTGAAACAAACCTTATTCCAACCCGTCCCGCCAGCGTAGTGTAGCACTCCAAAACCTGCTTGCTAAGGAGATGCCTATATCCAGGAGTGGATTGTAAAAGACTGTTGATGGTAATACAGAATTTTATTACCGGTTGATTTAATTTTAATATTAGGACCTTGCTTAGGATTATCTAACGTTAAGTAAGAAGCGAGTTTTGGAAGAAACGGGAATTCTAAGTTTTGTTTTATCAATACTGATGAAAAATTTTTCCTTTCCTAGTTGAGAACACTGATAGTCTGCTCATATACAGTTCGTTGTACTCCTTGAGGTCCATTTATTGATATAACCCACCTACACTGGACGTACACTTTAAATATAATAAATTCAAATTCAAAGTCCATGGTCCCGAGACAAAAAAAATCATGTGACATATGATGATGATGACCTACAGATCATAAAAAGAAATTAGTTTACTCGAAGAAGGACGTAGAAGCTTGAAATACGAATACCAACATACAATTCTTGAATTTTGCATTAGTGCCTTTAAACACTTATAGCTGACACATTCGGCGCTGCCGTTGAACTAAACACTGTCCCTAAATAGAATTAATAACGTGACTACATAAGTTACATACTTGTACCTAAAGAATATTTTTATATAGAATCCTGCCTATATCACGTAAGCCCTGATAACATTATTTTAAATGAATACAAATTAATTACAGCACCTTGCTTCAAGAGGAAAGCTTAATTAAAATATACTTGTTAAGTGTTTCGATGAACCGTATGTGTTATCTTTGTAAAAGGGTTCGACTACTTCGACTACTCGGTTCGGCTTACTATCCCCGAGTGGTGGCGGATTGAAAATACGGAGTGTCATTCGTCTCGTGTGTGTCGTAAGCGGTGACTAAAAGGGTAATATATTCAGAGCAACATCACTTCAAACAGAACTAAAGCTTGAAACAAACTTCATACCGACTCCTCTAGTCAGCGTGGTATGGTAGGCCAAAACCTTCTTGCTAAGCAGCGGCCTGCATCCAGCAGTGGACTGATAAAGCCTGTGGATGTGATGTGATGTTACTATGTTTCTCTTAACTTTTATTTTTCAATTGTATGCATTAAAAGTTCAACATTATTGATACAATCTTGCAAGTTTGTATCTGTCATTACAGATCGATTGGCTGAATTTGATGGAATTAAGATTAATCCTTAAACAAACAGCTTACTCCTAGATTTAGATTTTATCCATAGGATCATCAATTCAAAGTAATTTCTCGGAAAGTATTTTAAATAAAATTTTTACGTGTCACAAGGTTACTTATAGGTGTATAAGTATATATGTATTATAACATCGTCAAAATAAAATCACCAAATAAAAATTATTAGATTTTTTTTTATTAATACATTTTCAAGTTCGTTCTACAAGAAATTGCAGTTATAGTATTCAGCTTTATACAATAACATTTTTTTTTTGGCTTTTTCATTATTTTGTATAAAAATAAATTGTCAGGCAGTATGGAGCTTGAGGTCAGAGGTAGAGATGTTCAGTGCCAGCCAGAGTGTCCGTGGCCCCAGGGATCTTCGGGCGCGGCGGCGGCAGCGTGTGCAACAGCTGAGTACTGCTGGAGGTGAGCAGCGCGGGCATGTTGGACTTCAGGGGTGTCGACTACGTATTGGCCGTCGTGGGTCAGTTGGATGTGGGCCTGTAAAAATGTTTTATCTTTAGGAAGACGGCCAATTGCGTGACTGAACTGCAGTTCCATCTTTAGATATGGGAGGGATATGCAATCAAACATGTTAGGCGATCCATACAAACTTAAGACGGTAGAGGATAAAATAAATGACTATCAAAATGCACTGGTAAATGTAAAATGCTCACCTGAGGACCATTCCACTTGGCGTAACCAGCGGCGTAACCACCATCATGAGCAAGACCTGCGCCGTAAGCGGCGGGCGCAAACGCGGCACCGTGTGCAAGGGCACCATGCGCTCCGTGCGCTGCGTTAATGTGAGCTGCTTGGTGGGCGGCAATGTGAGCGGCTTTCAGGTGAGCTACCTCAGGAGTGTCAACCACGCGACCGTCGTGCGCCAGGGGAGCGGGGCCGTATTTGTACAGACCTGTGATAATACTTGCTGGTTAATTTTGATAGTCACCTATGCTTAACATTTTAGGTGAAGTTATAGTAATCATAAACATTTATTGTTGGCGACCTTTTAATCATTTATTCACTTAATTTCCTTAGCGTCAAGATTGTAAGAACAACAGGAGGAGTGCACTGTAATCTTCAACATATTTGTAAACAGAACCACACGATATTAAAACTACTATCAGATTTTTACTTTTTCATCAATAGATATAAGAAACCCTTTTTTTAAGGCTATCGAAAAAAAGTAGCTCATAATTTTTATTTATGATCTTTTAATTTCAGTATTTTAGGTACATACCAGCGCCAGGAGCGCCGTAGTGAGCACCAGCAGCGTAAGCGGGGCCTGCGACATAACCAGCGGCGGGCGCCCATGCACCGTGCGCGCTTGATGCTTGTGCGTGCGCCGCGGCATGTGCGGCTTTAGCGTGAGCTACCTCGGGTGTATCGAGCAAAAATTTGCCATCATGGCTAAGTTGGACGTGCGCTGGTGGGCCGGCATAGAAAGAAGCCTGAGCCAGGCAGAGGGTGGCTGCTAGGATAACCTGTTAACAAATATACAAATAAAATTATTTAATATAATATTACCGCTGATGACGATAATACAGACGATAGTACACGAACGACATCACGAAGACACTAGCAGTCATGACCGATGACTGCCTACCGAATATTTAGTAAAATTATATGCCGATACTAGCACAATAAATATTATAATTTTTAACATGAATCCATCTTTAACATCATATTACGATAGTCAATTTTAAGTGACATGACTTATCGAAGTGTAACCATCGGTATCACGATTACCCACTCCTAGTACCGTGAATTTTCAAAGTTTGAAACGACCAGATCTTCACGCAGATCGAAGTAAAATTGCTCATACGTTTAGAACGTTTCGACAATGGTCGTTGTTTTTTAACCAAATTCAACATAACTATAGACCATTATGCGAAACATAGGTCATTAGTAAGGCCTAAATGTCATTTAAAAAATAAAGAAGACAAAATACGTATATGTTTAGATTTTACTGATCAACTATCTTTATGGTACGTTGAAAATCTAATCTCAAACTAAGAAGTTGAACGTGCTGTTCATGTTATGTTAAATTGTTATATTTACTATATCCATCGACTATTACCATTAATTTAAAAATGTTACTCTATATTGTCTACGTACATATTTTTAAATAAAAAATAAAACATGTCCCAAGTTATAACACATTTAATTAGATCTCATAATTTCATTTTTAGGTAGTAAAACACAAATAAATGTCGCAATGATTTCTAATAGATTACCGAGGACATAACTTGCATACGAGTACATTGACCCACAGTGCACGGTCCACTGGAGGCCAAGTAAAAACTAGCTGTGTCTACCGGAGCAAGTGTTTTGACATGTCTCTATTAACTACATTATACGGATAAAGGCTCTATTGCGACTACAAAGGCTCGAGGTATTTGCTTTTTGTCCCAAGATACCTACTTTGTTACAAAATGTTCGGTTCCAAAACTTTAAAAACTTAGAACATAATTTCTTCTACCGATTGTTTGTATTTGAATTTCGAAATACTTTCGAACGCTCATCTTGAACCAATAACAAAAAAAATGTATTTTGAAAATATTTCGAATGAATAACTATTCAAGCGTTAAGAAAATTGAGTTTTTTTCTTGTGATTTTGTACTAATAAATATCTAATCGCGTATCACATCATGTAAAGCAAGACTCGTGTGAAAATGAGTGAGTTATATAGTTATTTTCCTTAATATTACTTTACGTAAACGATATCTTTGTGAGATGAACATGATTTCATGAGATTTATAGTAATCAAAAGCATGTATTGTTTTTACTATCAGATCTCTCACGTTCTTACAATTTGTTTATTACTCATTTGAAATGACTGTCAAACATAATACTGTATGCCTCATTTCATAATGCGTGTGAAATTATAGCTATTTTCGGTATGTGTTGGAATTTTAGTGTGTTACAAATATTGACATAGATAAAAAATTACACATATTTTTCAAAACTCGTGACTAGCTAACAATTTATTAGACCTGCGTCTTATTAACTACATTGATATTGGTGTAGAAATAATTTCGAGATAAATATAGGTTCTCTATGTGGCGACTTATTAAGAATACAGATTGTCACCACCCTTGTTCACCTCGTGGCTGTCGTACGAAGCGACTAAGGGAGTAAACTATACAGAACAACACCAGTGAGCAAAGAGAAGAAAAACTTGAAACAAATATTACACCAATCCGTCCGTCAACGTGGTATAGTAGACCAAAACTTCCTCACTAAGAAAACATGTATATGTCCACTAGTAAACTGTTAGAGACTGTTGATGTGATATGAATATAGGTATTAATTTCTTGATATATAGCAAGAGGTACATATTGATGTAGATATGATAATATAGTTGAAGTTAGCTAGGTAAATGAAGTGATTTTGCAAAATAATTACTTAAAAGTTTACTATAGTTATGAAAACGCAAGGCGCGGCATCTAAGATCAAGGCGCGCTCTGACCAATACAGATGACAGATAAGTAACTTGTACAACATTAATAAGATCTAGCGATAATTATGGGTTTGTATATTCTTTGGCTGTGTTTAACGCTACGATAGCAATCTTTTGCAATCATGGTATAGACAATAACAACCACTGTTTTAAAAATTGTGTCTTGTTTATGTTTTAATTGTCTATAAGATTTGAGTTTTAATTTTAAAAAGCAGTGGTTTTATACGAGCCACATTTTAATGACAGAATAACAAAGTTTGTTACACTAAAATACATGCATGTCGTGTACTCTCACACCTCATTGCAGTCCGGGGTAGGTAGAGACGACAAAAAGCCATTTAAGTGTTGCAACATTAAGAATTAAAGGTATATACAACATGTTAGGGCATAACTATTTTAACGTCAAGATAATTTACTCGTCGATCTTATATATAAAGACATAATGGGCAAAGGAATTATAAAGTACAAATACTTGTCAATTACTTGTCAATAATGCCTTAAATCATGATTTATTAATGTCTTAAGCCGTTTATGGAAAGCTATACAGGTGCAAGGTATTATAAATAGCCTTCTGAGATAATTTTGCACTGCTAATAAGCTGTAGAGAACTTTAACTTTCTAGAGTTTTATAAGACATTTCGACAAATTGACAACAGTAAGAAACGCCCTAAACTCATATTGCGAACACCTTTTACTTTTATTTCACCAAAAATGCGATTCCAATTACTTTATATTGCTATATCGCGTTACGATCAACAATGAAATCTATAATATTTCGCCATACAAGATATTGATACAAATATGAAACCGCAGACCACTTAATAGACTTGTACTTTCACGAACTAAAAAAAAACACGCGAGATGTAATTTAAACTATAACAATTTAGTCAGCTACTATAGGTTTGAAAGACCTTTACAAAAATGGTGTTGTCAAAGTCAACTTAAAAAAAGCGTTGTATTTGACAGTTCATCTTGGATACATTTTAATTAATTTAACATCACAACGGTTTACGTAATTCCATTGCCCGACGTTTCATTTTAATTGTAATTGTCGTTTCGACAAAATTACATTAAAACTATTTTGACGACACACTATTAAAAGGTAGAAGAGAAAATGTGCGACTTCACGAAACAAATTCGCAATACAGAACACTCTCCGACCCGCAACTATTGGCTATTTGCCATCTTTATAATAAAGCAAAACAGTAAGTCATTGTTCTTGTAATTTTCTGCAACTTGGGACCAGACCAGAAATTTTAAATGTAAAATAAATTTAACTCAAAACAAAACTAGATAAACCTTAGTAAGAAAAGGAGTCTTGACAGTTCGTCAGGTGATGTAAAAAAAAGATACAACTGTTTATAAGTAAACAATAAAAGTTTTGCAAGAAATCCGCTACAGGCCAACGTTGAAAGATCTTAATAAAGCATTATTACTATAATGTTCCTCACTCTGAAATTGGAAAAGAAGAAAACATGTTTTCAATTTTTTATAGTTTAAATATTTGTTTTAAAATCTTTTCTTGTAATAATTGCAGGAGTACCTAAGGAGTAGAGACGTGTATTACATCTGATTGAAGTTAGTATTGTATGTCATTAAATAAAATTTAAGGACTACAGACAAAGCGAGCGCACTGTAATTTGTGGGCGTGGACCTCATATCGACTCGCCTTTGCATTTTGTTGCAAAAGCCCCATTTTGCAATAGATCGGAATTATCATTCGACGAACTGGTGCACAACAAGTCGACCACTGCAATTTACATTGCTTAAGAGGAAGCCGTGGGCGTGAGGAAGTGTTATGGTGTCTATGGTTGAAGGTCACAAAAAAATAGCAAGACATTGAAAACAGAAATTTGTTCACACTTGACCGGCTTATGGTAACACGAATTTTTGTCATTTGTTTTTTATATGACTGTGTAGCAACTTTATATAGAAAGTGGCAACTATGGCATTCGGTTAATTCAGCCCACGACTACCCTTTTCTCGTACTCGGAAATATGCAGTCAATGATTAAAAAAAGATTTGATTTGTTTTAATGTTAAGTGACAAACTAATAAAAATAAATATAAAAATTGAAAACATGATTATAAAACTCGACTATAAACAAACAAATATGTAAATCTTGGTTACAACAATTTTGCCGCCCAGCGTCTACATTAGATGTTCAAATACAGAGCTTAAGAGTATTTCTATTATTGTTTTGTCGTACACATTAAAAATAAATCATAAAAAATATATAATATAAGTACATATTCCCTACTTTTAGCTCTCTGAAATATTATACTTGGACTTGTACATCGACGCACTTAATTATTCAAACCATGACAATTTACTTATATTGAAGGCGTAAGCAAATAGGATAAGAATATGTATTAATCATCACCTCCATTGTTAGATATTGCCCTTGACATATTTACAAGATATTATTAAGCTACATGAAACTAAATACGCAAACTGTGGGTAGAATAATCATGATAATTATCTCGTTACAAGCACTTTCGTTTAAATGAATGAATTAATTCTGACATCATGATTCCGTTACGAATACGATGTTCAGATTATAATACTATCTTAAAGAGATACTTTTACTATGAAAATACGTTCATAGTGTAAAAATAATAGTTTTTTCCCGCATGTCTTAAATTAATCCGTTACACACGTTCATTTTACTGTTCTATTTTTATTTCAACTTATTTTTATTTTTTTTAATGTTATATGTCAGGATGGAGGGAGTACTTTATGATATTGCTTTGTTTCAGGAAAGCAACTATGAAGGTCTTCATTGCATCCTTCAATTAGACCTAAGCACCGTGACTTGTATTGTTTAAAAGTAAACACAGAAATACTACTTTCAGATACAATCAGATAGTAATGAGCCGTATAAAAACCAGAAATCCTTCGATAAATATTTCAAATTCATAAAAAAACCTTTATGAATTGGACATACTTTGACACAATTAGTGAACAATTCTTGATAATAAATATCAAAGTAACAATGTATAGGAGGGAAGTTATTTGACATGTAGAATTTACATTTCTAAAAGGGGTGAAAGTGGGAAAGAAATGTTTTCCTCCTTGCATAACTACTAGTTCTTATTTAAGTTGCATATCACAGGCAATTAATATTTTGATATCAATTGTTAAAAAAATTAATTAAGTAACTTAAAAAAATACGCTGCAGTAAAAAGGGTGGTAAAATATTTTCGATTTTAGTATGAGAAAAAAACACAGAACTCATAAACAAAAATAGAACAAAGCACTCACCATAGACTGCATGATTACTGTGTGTTTATTCTAAGGTACAGAGATCTCAAACGAACTAACTTGGCGCTGCTGTGGGTCAGTACTCGCCTAGAAATTTTCGCCTAAGTGACGTGTGTTCACAACCACCTTCCGAGTTGGAATGTCGATTTGGCACAGTATGCCCCTTTATATATGAAACACCCCGCTTTAGCGGTTCGTAATTGGAAACAATTAAGTTTCAAGCAAGTGCAACGTTGTAATTTTTAATTGTAAGATGTACATGCGCGTTTCCGCCGGAACGCGTCTGGAGAAATTTGTCTCAGGGATGATTGAATTAACATTTTCTTTCATATTTTTTTAATTTATCTGAAAAGATCACTTAATTGGATCTGTCAATATATTATATTATAGTGATAAAAGATGGCTTCAGTACAAGATAATGGGGTTCTATTATGTTGCTATTTCTTATTTGTGTTTAGGTATATTGCAGTTTCCACATAGTTAGTACATTTGTAGTGAGGAAATGAAGTCGAGCCAAATAATATCTTATGTAGACTATAGACACAGATAAAAATACTTCTTCGCATTAAGAAGATAATGAAATAAATCAATGAAAAAATAAAATTATATAATACTTGTTTATGATCTTTTTAATCATTTGAAATATTTGAATAAATATTTTTACAGTTTTTACTTATTATTTGAGAAACTTGTAAGTGTGACATAAGGAGATAAAAATAGAAATTAAGACGAGGGAACAAAACTTAAGGAGGACAACTTGATTTTTTAAAATGAAAGTATATTGATACAGACACAAGGAGAAGAGTTCAATAAAATCTCACTCATACGTCAATTATTCAAAATAATTGATTTTTTTACGACTAAATGACATGCGAAGAAAAGTTCGATAGGAAAGTGACATTACTAGAGTTGCCCACTTTAGAAATTTAAAAAATAAAGTGAAACTATAGAAAATATTCGTTTTAAAAGCTTAAATTTGAAAAAATAAATAGTCGTTAAGGACATACGATGCTCACTAATGAATACTCGTAGGAGCGTCTTATAAGAAATTCAAAATGTAGGTGGATATTTTCATGGTTAAGGCCTTTGTTCGTACCCATATTTAAAATAGCACGTAAAACATAAAAGGAAAGCAGTCGTGTCAGATAGCTGTCATATCGGAATGTGAGTGAGGGAACAGAGAGTGCACCGATGTTTACGCACACACGTGTGCACTATAATATCTCTAGCGTAGTTGGTATCCGTTGAGGCTTGGCGCACGGCTAGAGCATCATTATTTCAAACAAGAGTAGTATGCGCCTTTTTTAGATTATTTTAATTTATTTATTTTATTTAATTATGTGGACTGTTAAAGAATTTTGTACATCAGTAAAAATGAAAGATTTCAGTAACATGGAATGTAAGAGTGGTATACATTTAGTTTGGATGTATATTTGTTTAGAACAAGACTCAAAAAGAACAAATGGCAGAGAATTTTTTTTCGCTTATATTTTACGTTTAAGTTTAAATAAACATATATGGGTATCTGTCCATTCTACATCAAACAGATGAAGTTTGGCAGTTTAAAGTAAAAAATTCAAATTCGGCAACAACATTTATGCCACTCTGCCTTCACTGTTTCCGTTATAGACATTTTCCGTCTTTATTTATTATTATGGTACGACGTATCCGTATTAATCATACCAAGTCGTTGCTATTAGGTGAAGGGTATTAAAAAATCTAGAAAAACCGAGAATAAGACCTGCAATTCCCAGATAATAGCCAGTTAATTATGGGGTCATGCAATCTCTAGTAGTCAGTGATTACGGCCATTATTCATAAAATAAGACATTCGATTTCAGAGCCATTTAATATAATCCAGGTTACAGGTTTATCGTCGGCATTTATCGACATTTTGCCATTTTACTGGTGTGGTCAGGTATTGAATTTACTTTCTCTATATTTTTTTAAGTAACTGCTATTTATTTTTAATTAGACTAAAAAAGAACAACTTTTAACTGTGATAGAAAATACCTTATAGCTTAGAGACGCTTGAATCAGGGTCCAAATATATTTATGACATTTTTTTAGCTTTCTAACATTGTTCTTAAATATAATGAGAAGTGCATTTTAGAGATTATTTGGCTTTCGAAAACACCGATCTAACAAATTAATTTCGCGAACCTTAGTACCAACCAGTCGAGCGTTGCATGATTTAGGGTAAAAAGACCTTGTCAAGGCAGTAAGTCACTGAAAAGTACATGGAAAATATCACTGCTTTGCCTGCATTTCTCGAATTGCTTGTTTTGTCTGTGGTGTGTCGTTTCTCTTATTTTAGTGTCTCGTAGAACAAATGTATTATAAGTGAAATTAATAAAACAACAGGCACCCTGTAAAACGAACTCGTAAAAATAGTGTTGGTATCTCAGATGTAAGGCCACAAAACCACATGAAATGCTAACTTAAAATATATGTTTATAGTAAAGTAAAGCTTAATTGGTGTGTAGTTACTGTGTTTATTAAGATGCTATTTATTGGCGTTTCCGTTTTAACAAATTATATACTTATCCATAAACATGCTTTATGTAGATTCGTACATACAGCATTGCAGCATATTAGTTTGTAGCAATATTTACCCTAATTTTAGGGTAAAGTGGCGTATGTTGGTATCACTGTATTTCACTTGTGGCGAAGTGGCAAGGTGAACGTAGTAACAATGTAACCGTAAATCGACACATACCTTAGATTTGAGACGATTGTGTCTATGCGTAACCACGAGGTCAATTTTAGGGTAAATTGGTGTAAGTTAACTTTCTGTTTATTTTGACATAACATGGAATTGGGTACAAGAGTTTTTATAACTAAACAAGCAGTTTATTCTTTTTTTCAGTGCATTCTTTTTAAGATATATTTGACATAAAGTTCTGAATTTCCTGTTTAGTATTGAATATTTACACAACTCTAATAAATAGATTTTCCTCGATGTTTTTAACCTATGTACGTTAAGCATAAAGTTATATGTGATTTGTTTCGTCTATTTAAGGTGCACTCTCGTCGTTGTAGAGCCTACCTCTAACGATTTTTTAGAGAACATAAAATATTATAGAAATATATCTAGATATCTTAAGGGTAAAATTTGATATTACTACTTTTGTATCGTGATACTTTTACGATAGGTATCACACTTAATAGCTATTGTGAGAGTGTAATTCATGTAAAGAAACTTGTAGATTTAGTTTGTATAAATCGGTTTGTAAAAGTTCATAGCAGCAATCGCTTACTGACAAACGGTAAGTTTGTTCTACAAATAGGGTATATTTTGACTTACAGTCTGCCAAAGATAAAATAACATATTTTAGGGACCTACACAAATATTTTCAAGAGCTCGGAAGCTTAGCAGTTTTTCCACGATGTAAAAGCAGGTAATGATTAAATTCAGAAATTGTCAAACGAGGTGAACGACCATTTATTCCACTGAGTACGGAACCTGATCGTACTCACTGTCTGCACTCGGCCTTCACTGCTAACTTGCTAATATCCTTATCTTTACTGATATTTTTATACTAAGTAATGAGTTCTGCAAACTAGTCAGTCTACGTCACTTTGAGAGCGTTTTTTCTTTCGTTGTTAAGGCGTATAGAAACTTTCCTAAGAAAGAAATTATGAAACTAATTTATTTTTCGGTCAATTACTTTATTTTTTTAAGTTATACCTTAAGACAATTGTTAAGTTGCGAGTGATAAGTAAGATTAAATTTGCTAAACATTTATATAACTATTGTTGCTAGACTGTGGACCTTTGGACGCCTGCGGCTTATTAGGATTAAAAATTGAAATGGTTGCCTGAAGTAGAATTTGGCGAAATGTGATTCGTCAGCGCTCAACTGACATACTCGTACATGGCGTTAACACTTTTTACTGTTACAAATTTACAATTAGTCTCTGCTCTAGGGTCAAACAATTAAGATTTTCTACAATATCAATTAATAATTATTAGATAATATTTCTTTTCTGGAGCTATATACGATCGCTTTGTACAACCGGTAGTGAAGTTGATAAGAATTTTCTATTTCCGATATTGTCAAGGGATATATTCAGTATAAATCGTACGTAAAACGACGGAAAACGTTGATTTCTTTATTAGAAACTGTGAACATAGCTCAGTGCATGGTTAAGATCGTAAGAAAAACAGTACATTATTAAACCTCATGTAATGCATACCGGCGGACAAATATTTTATAATTGGATGACTAACGAAATAAATAACTTCTAGGTATAAGTCTGGTTTTTGCGCCAAAGTCCTTCCGCGTGGGATAAAAAATAGATCGAACTATATGTTCATATATCAAATAGTTGTCGTGATTTGGTGTGAATAGGTTTTTTAATCGTTTGAAGATTAATTGAAGCTAAGATTATTATCCTGAGAAAAAATGAACGAAATTCTAAGTCAGATAACGAAAAATTTTTCGACCTCAACCCTATTTTTTACATTCTAGATTCAAGACATTGTATAGTCCGATGTTTCATATATTTTTAAGTCGTACATAAGGATTTCAGAATTTTTAGATATGACTTTTAACAGTACTCCGAATATGTATAAAGTGTGCATGATATTGCTAAGTCTCTAACGGGAAATTGCATTATTCTGACTAAGATGTCTTTGATTAACTTCCTAACAAGGATCCTGGTGTCTTTTAGTGAACTGTGTACCTATCAGTTTTGACATTTATTTGACATTTAATATTTATAGACATTTATATTCATCATTATTTTGTACTACGTTTTTCCTGCGATTGGCCGAGTTAAAGTAATCAACCAAGTGTCTACCTTTCCAGATGAAAGGTACCCTGTATCCCTGACAACACATAACGACAGTATATATTCAGTTTATTCATGTTTTGTATAACTGGCATATAACAAAAACCAAAAAGACATTATTATATATTTATAATATATTTTATATTCTGTTTTCCAATTCAATTTTCATTGATAGATTGTAAAGTATATAGCTGGAAAAAAAGGAAACAGATAGACCTTATTATAGTAAGCAGTTACCGATTTCTAAATGTTTATTTTTTATTTTTGAATTCATATCAAAGTTACTCTATCTCTAGTTCTAATGACTGCATTTCGCAGCCAGCATTAAGCTGCATATTAATAGAAAAAAAGAATTTGATATTTAATATTGATAAAACTTGCCTTGTAACAATTTTAATTGCTTTTAGCCGCTGGTCAAAGATAGAGTGTAATGAAATATGTTATCACACATTACATGTACTTATTAATAGATACCTATTTACTTTCTAATATTTTGAATAATAAAACTAATGTTTAATCGCTTTAGGCAAATTGAATTCTCATAAAGTATCATGCAGAAACAGTTTAAGACAAAAACATTAAAAAACTTGGGGTATGCAATTATCCCATCCTTAACACAGAATGCGGTTACTCAGCCCAAATGATGTCATATGTGCCCCTGAACATGTCAATATACTCACGCATCTCACACACGGCCGTCTGATTTTAAACTAGGCAAAGCCTGTACTATGGTATTCAGACTGCTGGTAAACATACTTATATATTTTTAAATACATACACATTATAGATAAAAATAACACCCAGACAATATAATACCCAGACAATAATTGTGTTCACCACACAAAGATTAGTCCTGGGTGAGAATCAAAGCCACGGCCTCTGGCTTAACTAGTCAGAATCACTAACTACTAGTGGCAGGTAGTCTACAGGTCCATCGATACTGGGGAGACTCAAAAAGCTTCACCGCAGTTGTTGCTCGTAAGTTATAGGTATTCATGAGCGGCGACCTTCAATTATCATCAGACTATTTTTTTTTCTATATTTAGAGCCTACCAAAGTGACTCTACTCTGCCTGATGGAAAACATGAATAGAATACAAGAGTTGTGGTCACCACGCTCATTGCAAAGGTAACCCACACTATGGCGACCTTGTGAGATGCTTTTTCATACCCCGCTTGAGGACGTAAAAGGCATAACAGTCATTGTGACAGTGTAAGGCTTACACAGTTACCATGATAACTGTCACCCCTGCAACAATCACTAATCGACTTATAATATACCTGCTCGATTGGTCCCCAATATCATTATAAGAAAGAACCTAAATGTTCATGTGTTTAGGATTTTCAGTTATAGGGTTCCGTATCATAGTTCTATAACGAACTAACGCTATGAAGAGGTTTTTCAGCTTATTGTTTATCGTTATCACATTTTTGACAGTTGGAAACACATTAAGAAAACAGACTAAATTATTTAGAAATTCAGATAACTAGTTAATGCTTTAAAAGCCGATGAATTCAATTTGAGTAAAAACAGTGATGTCTTCTAATAGTTTTACCCTGATTATCGACAGGTTTTAATAGTCTATTGTTGGACTCTTCTTTGATTATTCGACTATAATGTACAGTAGGCATATCTACCTTCCCAGGCATATATATTTGTTTAATTTTTTTTTTATTTATGAAACGCATTTATAATTTTGAAGCTAACACTCAATAATGTGAATATACGTATGTTTGTCTGTTATATTTTCTTGCCTTAATTTATCGAAAAATCACCTAGTCCAGCAATACGAATGAAATAATGAAATATAATGAAATAATGATGATGATGAAATAATGAATTTATTTTTATAAGCAAGTTTATACGAAGCGAAAGCGCCGGCATTTCCTAAGACTCACTCTGGAATAAAACGCAGTAACAAACCACAAAGATGTCCACCAATAAGACTATACGAATGCAGTGCAGGTCCAGGTTGGGTTTTTGAAGCAAGGATCATAATTTTTAAATAGCGTGTCCATACAGACAGCATACGAGCCCCAGTCATCGCGAATCCGAACCATCAATAGTCAAGATTGCAACACTGCCGCCAGCAGCACATTTAGATAGGCCGTAGAAATATTTAAAACCACCAAAAACTTACCAAATATATCCTAAAATTATAAACCTACACTATACTCACACATACATACATACATACATACATACATACAAAAGAAAGCAAGTAACAACCTTTCTTTACTTAGTGGATGATTTTTTATCTTTTTCTGATGTCTAATACAGAGTAATCATGTTATTATGGTATCCACCATCTGACATTTTATCCATCAGCCGACTGCCAACTTCACTTCTTGATTCCCGTGGGACGAAACTGTGTTACCAGAAACTATCTATATGTAACACACTTCCATTGCTTTTTAACAGAAATTCTATTACATTAGAAACTGTTCCCAAATTCCAGCTATGCGTATTTACCAAGAAGGCTTAAGAGATATTGATATAGTCAGAATAACTAACTGTCAGTTAAGAGAAACCGTGAGGCATATACAATAAATAGTTGTACAATACGCAGAACAGAATTAACATTTTTTATAGTCAAGTTACTCCATTGTCGTATATTACTTAACGTTGTTCTAGATTTAAATTGAAATGTGCAAGTTAGTAAACATTGTTTTTTGTTTAATGTCTTCATTAAGGGTTATATGATGAAAAGTCCATAGACAATAGATAATTTTAAAATTCAGCTCACCATAGTCTTTTGAAATAGAGACTTTAGTAACTATCAACAAATACTACTAAAAAGATATTACATACTTGTGTACTCAGTAAGTATTTATTAAATGATGTTATATTAAACCATTTCACTTCTACAGTGATGTGATAAGGGAAGAAGATTTTTGACATAATGAAATGTGGTAGATGCACAGGGATGAGAAATGTAGTTTTTCAAAGCACACACTGACACATTTTCACATGACATTCAAACAAGAACATTTATCAATGAAATCTAACGAAGACACACTGTGCAATTTGAATTGTCACGCCAATTAACATATATATAATATTTCTCAACATTGGACTGTGGCCAGCCAGGCATCGGAGGCCCTTTCCTATGTGTTGAAGGGATATGTTGCTCATTCGTCTACAGTAGTGAACCTGACGTGATTGGAAGCAGTTCTCAAGAAGACGGGAGAGCGAAGCTGTTCTGTGAACGGGTCAAAGAAGTGCATCTGTCTCCCGTCTACGCAGTAGCTAGATATACAATCATTCTCAGAACAGAGATAAATACAGAATCTATTTTCGCTCTTGCGCCATATTACTATCATTTAATGTATAAAACAGTTTTAGTTGGTTTGCTTCACTGAACCGACTCATGTGTTTAGTTACATACTGATTTGTTCAGTACATACTTCAGTTGACGCACTCATACTATCCGCACAAACATTTATATCAACTTCCCTAATGCAAAATAATTCAATCCTACTAACACTGATATACTTTTACTAGGTACTTTAAAAAAAATAATTTATTATAATATTCATAAAATATGCATACATTTTGCGAGTGATGAATATTAAATTAAATGTCGGAATAAAATCTCTAATGTTAAGATTACACAATTACGAAAAGTTATGAAATTGTATTTAATGAATTTTAATGGAATAAACAGTTTACAATTAGAAACCATAACAAAGACGGCAGAAAAAGAAGAAAGAATAATGACAAATACTCCAAGATCGCCTCAAAATTTGACTAACTTACTTCTAACAGACACTATAAATAGCAGATCAGTACATGTATTTTTAATGAAATCGGTGATATTATTTAATTTAAATAATTTTTATACGGTATTTAAAGCTGCGTGACTATGGAAAACAGCCTATTATCCATAAAGTACATCCAGATGGACATGGATGCCGTCGCGACTTAAGCGATCACTTTGTCGCTTTCTACCACCCGGAGTATCGTGACAATCCACAAATTGTTGTTTCAGAATACTCAGATTCAGTGTTATTTACATACGTTTAAATGAATTTTTATTCTCCGCGACACAGAATATTTTGCCAGTGTAAGAGTTTTCTTTATAAAAAAGTAAAAAAGAGATCCATAAGAAACCAGATAATTATTAAATTACATTTATTTCTATTGACTATTCGACAATTATTTGTGCGATTTGTGCGACTTACTACATTAGTCTGTTTGTTAGATACTTACTTAAATAATACTTCTAACTGACTCTAAAGCACCAGTTTCCACTTCAATTTCGCGATATAAAAGCGAGTCCCAATCTAACATAGTATTTGTAATTACAATTCTCATATTTACAACGAACGCCCTGTAATTTGTCAAGCAATATCTAAGCTGTGTATAGTTAAGCGAGTGGGTGGCCCCAAATATTTAGTTTAATTGTGAGAAACGCCAGTTCCCAGTTCTATTGTACTTGCGAACGTCGATATTGACTGGCTTGAAACCCATTTCGTAGTCATTATACCATGCGATGGTGATAAATTATTCAACGTATTATAATTTATGTTTCGATGATTAAGAATAAGGCTTCCTGCGGACGGACTTTGAACCACATTTTTACTTTACGACACAGATCGTAAGGCCTGTTTTGTAAAGTAAAATATCTTCACAGAAAGAGATGATCTGAGATTTTCGTCCGTAGGATAGAATGATATTTTTCCAACAAAGTATTGTATTATAGAGAAACACTGTCATAATCTTAAAATTCTAGAGTCTAATTGTCAAAATTGAAATTGACAAGATCAAAATGTTTGTTACTTGTACTAAATCAGAAAATCTCGTAAAGACAACCAATAATAATTGTGGCAAAAAGAAACTAGTTTATATTTCTTAAACATAAAATAAAGACATATGCAATCTGAAATTAAGCTCCATATTAACTCATTACGAAAATTATACAGGAGCTTAACCCGCAGGCCTGACTCTCCACAGATGGTTCCAAGCTGTCCAATCCTTGATCACGAGCAAGGACTAGCATGCTAGGAGTTAAATAGTCAGTCTAATGTCATAGAACATTACCAAGAAAACTGGATGCACATATCTTTAGACGATTCCTCTTTCCAGCAGCTGAGGGCCTAGTTATGAATAGGATATTTATTTCTTAAAAATGCAATTAAATCTTCAGCAATTGCAACCCCAAATGCGGTCGCCGTTAAGAGTGAATTGATGCTAAAATACTTACACTAGGACTTTCGAACTTGTAAAATTTGTATTCAATTACGAATAAGAATAAAAAGGAGCTTCTGAAGTTTGAAGAAATGAATTCAGGTCCTAAGTCCAGACTAACCACGCAAAAATTGTACAGTACAGTGCCGAAAATAATAACAATAACGTACTATTGCTCAAAAGGTTGTAAAATAAAGCAGCTATTAAATCTATTAAGCAATAGACTAAGGTCTATTGTCTATGCAAATGAAATATGTGAAATAAAACGAATTTAACTGGTAGTAAATAATTATGCACATTAGAGAAACTTTAAAAACGCTAACAAGATATAAAAATGTTAAACGTTTTGTTTCAGTATGTTTAGAAATAAATAACCTTAACTTGTGTTGAAACATACTTGAAGTGTTTGAAATAACTTAATGCGAGCATGAGTTCGTAGAAAGCAAGCCAAGCAAATCTATTTTACAATAATTAATAAAATTTTGAATATTGCAATCCCAAAATTTACATTTAGAAATTTCAAATATACTATTTACTCATTTCTCAGTAGAAGCCTGTATTATTACGGGTAGACCTGTTAATTAACTATCAGTTTGCATTAGCTGACTACTTTGTATGGCAACCCTATTGTCCTAACTCCGCGAAATAATATTTCTTTTACGTTAGGGGTCTAACGTGAGATGTTTTCAACAACACACACACATACACAGTGTTAACCTACTTTTAAGATGTTTATTTATTGTATTTCCTCGTTTTCCTTACATTAATGTTACGACACATAGCTAAAGCTTACATTTAATTGTACAGGGGGCGCTGTCTGTCTGAAACACAGGTATGCATATTTTTAAGCCTTATAAAACTGTTATTGTGTTACATTTGTTTTTTACCTGAATAAAATTTATTAAATTATTATTAAATTTTCACATTAACTCGCTCTAGACAGCAAAATCTCATTCAGTATTGCAATTGGCTCACGCTGAAGTCTAAAACAGGACATCACTATTTATATACTTTACGAGGTAAATAATTCAAAAAAGAAATATGTAAATACATTTATTAAACATAACAAAAAGTGTTGCTGTGTTATGAATAATTCTCAGCTCCTGCTTAATTCTTTCATGTACTTATAGTATAGTAAAAACCAAGTAGGTACGGTTTGTTATTGCTGACCATTGCAACTAACAGTTGCAAATTTAAATAAAGCTGAAATAAAAAATATATTGATTACATCATAAATTATATTATTTTATTTAAATGTGTTTTATACTAACTTCATAAAGTGACTACTAAAACAAACTATTAACAGTTCCATAATATACATTGTTGCAATTATTTTAAAGTGATTAACACACACAAATCTTATTATATTTTATAAATTGTAATACTGAAACTTAGGTATTTAGTACGGCGTTTGTTTTACGATCATTACATTTTAATTAATGGATAAAATATTTTACTACAAGTGACGTGCGTCGCGCCTATTTTATTAACTCATAATGCTACGATACAAAAATGATAGTTGACACAAAGATAAAGTAAAACAATATTAATCTTATATTATTAAAATAGATTAGGTCGACTCTACTTACTCTCGTAGCAAAATTCAAGTACTTTGAACAAACCTCTTTATGACATTACATTAAATTATTACCTTACAAATATTCAAGTATCTGTGTAAAAATTGTTAGGTCTGCTACATAATGGTACAATAAAATACCACCCAAATTTATTTTTAGGTCACGTGTCCTGCCAGTATGCTGAAACGTTCTGCAAACAAATTTGCGAAAATCCTTATACGTAATACGACCTTATTGTAGAATTCATTCTTATTATTCATGCATAATAAGATACCCTTAATATAATACAAACTAAAGACAAGGCATAATCGAGAAAAATCAGTTAAATAAGACCAAATAATTAACAGGAACAAACACTACAGGACAGTACAGTAATGAAATGTAGTAATTAATAAATTATATATCTATACTGCAATTAACAGTTTTTAAGCATGCACAGGTTTTGCAAGTTTTGTAGCTTCCAGTCCCACATGGGACAAAAGATTATGTGTGATACTAATAGTGATAGTAAACGATATTTTTTCTGCTACGTCTTTTTAAAGAACTGTAAAAATAAGATTAAGTCATTGCTACAGGTATTAAAAATTAATGTAAAAATTATTTTACACATATTCCCTTGGTTAAAATAATATCTGACAGCACATATTTAAGAGGTCAAATAATTTCAACGTGACGGAAAGCTTTTTATAACCTAATCAATTTAAAACAAGTGTTCCTAGTTTAGAAAAGGACCGGATCCTTGAACCGCCTTATGACATACCGAAGTTTTACCGCTATTATTTTTATATATATCTAATTTGAGAGTTAACAATAATGTTATTAAGGATAGTTTGGTAATAAATATGCGTTAAGAACTAAAGAGTTTCTTGATTCCATGTTATATGGAATAGGCAGAAATTCCGCTTATAAAACCGTAGAGTCTTGAGCCGACTTTAGACTGACACCTAGCTCTAGCATCTTGTTATAACTTAACCTACTTGTATAAAAAAGAATTCAAGACTACTCAATTACAAATGGAATGCAATTTCAAAAATACACTATATTTATAATATATTTCTTCAAAATTCGACGAATAGAATTGTTTTATGTTTAATTACCTATATTGAGTTAAACTATGTCATAAATCAAACTTTGATAATTATTTAATTTTAACTCTTTGTAGTCAATATATTTAATTCGAGACTGTAAGGTATATTTGATTACATTTAAAAGTACATTTTTTCAGTTGCTGCAATTCCAAACGCACAAGATGCAAGACGTTTTGACTTCATGCTCCATACTTGATTAACAAGTGTATTACACATAGCTCTGCTCTCTGAAGTAAATAACCATCGGTTCTACTGCAGTTGAGGCAGTTTTAGATACTAAAAACATACTCAAGATCAGTGTTTACGACTGACCCGCGTACGACGAGGGTTTCATACAAACTACATCCATCCACTTTACACCTTCCAGATCTTCCTTCCAGAAGATTTGTGCTCAATTTTACTGTACCATATATACGTCACAAGTATAAAATTTTTGAAATTTATAGAAAAAATCTGTTTAGGCTTTCATTAGCTTTATAAAATAAGACTCAAATATATCTTTTCACACGATTATAGTATAGATTATTTTCGGTGTAATACCATTAACTTTGAATGCACTACCGACTCCATTTAATATTTTTATTTCCTTAAAAGTGCGGCACAGAAATAATATTCATTTTACCGCGAAAATACAGCTACCGCCCAACCCGGAACATACTCATCAAAATACGCTCTCAATAACGTAAACGAGTTTCATTTGACGCTCCTTGTACTCCAAATGTCAAGTACTTATTGAAATTATTATATTAGATTACGGCCATTTTTTACTGTAGATTAATTATTTCGATTTATTGGCTTCAATAGATTTATAATTTTATAGTAAAGGTCGACTTCTTAGATGTAAAGCGGAACAGATCCCACGACATGTACTCACACCTAATTATAAATATTAATCACATGTTTTAATCAATTTAATTGAATGTAATGCATGTTGGTAATGTAAAATTGCATTAAAAAGATATCTCTCGGAAGAGTCGCAAAAAGGCGCGAAATATGTTAATAGAACCTGTTCTTTATGGTTATGATCAATTAGGTTGAGGCATTAACTCAATAAAATCCTTGGTCCATAGATGAACAAAACTTCGATAGTGACTCTTGTTGCATTTTTCGTAGAGTTACTAACTTATAAATGTTTTTAAGAAAATAACCTACATACATTACGTGTTCGGTATTACAATAATCAAGCACTGACTCCAAAAGGGTTAATAGTGAAACAAATAATGTAATGAGTTTAGGTTATCGCATCTAGACATATCATAAGAGAGAAACGTCCTGTTTCATTAATAAAAGTCATAGTATAATAGCCATCCTTTAAGGTGCACTGATAAAAATACTTATATCTATACTAATACTATAAGGCTGAGGTGTTTGTTGAAATGATTGAACACGCTGAACTCAAAAACTACTGGTTCGAATTGAAAAATTATTTTAATGTTATATAAGCAATTTAGTACTGAAAGAGGTTATAGACTATTTAAAATCACTATATATTTATTTTCTCACTGATAAAGATTGCAGAAACGGGGTAAGTTTATTAAACATTTGTTATCCTACGTCTCCTATCTAGTCTCTGACAATGACAAACAAATAAGGCCAACTCTATGTACAGTAGACAACATACATTGCTAAACGCCCTTGATTTTTCATTTCATCTACGCGCACAAGAATGATCTAGATTCAGAGTGAATTTTAGTTAAATGTCAAATATGTGCTTTATAGATGTACAATAGATAGAACGGATAACCATATATTAATTGTGATGGCTTAACTAGGCCATTGCTCACTTGGTATTACCAAAAGATGTAAGGCACACATTTTTTATGACCCAGCTGTTAAGTGTAAATTTTAAAATAACTTTTTGAAGTGAAAACTTCTTTAGGCGCGTTGAGCGTTTTGGTAGAGGGTAAAATCCTCGGTTCGCGTCACCGACATGCTAATGATAATAGTATAGTATAGCTATGGAGAATATGATATTATATATTATATATGAAATTTATTATTATTATATATTATATATGATATTATATATTGTATATAGCTATATATGAAACATAAAAAATTTCATATAATTTTTGCATATAGTTTTAATTACTCTCAACTTAATAGTTCCGTTTTCACTTCTATCGGCAGTCCCACGACTGCTACTGTTTTATTTTTTATTCTACTTTGCTTGCTTCATATCTAAAGGGTATCACAAACTAAGATATGAATATACGTATATTATTTGAATGGTACTAAAGCTACTTTTCCAAAGAAAATTATTATTTTGTCTAGAAAACATAGGGAAGATTTGCAAGTAAACATTTATTTCCTTTGAGAGGCAATCAAACCTACGACTCACCATGTCTCATATGTACTAAGACAGTAAACTGGCAAGCGGTAGAGCGTGAAAAACACACGTTGTTAAATAATATAATATATATACTTGAATCCATAATATTTTTGGTTGATTGGTTTTTGTAATAAAATTATTATATTTCTACGAAATTACATAATAGTTTTTTCCTAATGTTTTTACACATGTGCTCGTTTCGTATCTAGTACACTATATCTATGTCATTGCCATATTAATATAAATTAGGCTTATAATTATTAATTTATTGTTGACAAAAAACTAAATGTGATTCTTTTGCCCATAACCTACAGGTTTACCTATGCCTCTTACTCTATTCGAAATATATCTATGGCGTTTAATCGTGACTTCTATACACCTGATTGTCTATGCGATAATCTAGCTACCTGGAAAAAAAACTGTGCTTAGTTACTTAAATTATACAATTACTTCGTTTAATCTGTTCTAACGGCATTACAAAATATTGTGTTGTTATTTATATTATAAGGTAAATGTGTTTAGATGAACAGAACTAAAACACCGCGTTCACTTTACTCCCAAGGTGTTAATTTCGTAGCGTGGCCTTTCTGTAAATGGTTTGAAGGATTTTGATCTCATGCCCTTATATTACTCCGAGATTAGGAAAAGGGTTGGAGCCTATTAGTATGACGGTACACTGAAATAATTTTTAAGCAAACTCGTCGGTGTCTCTCACAAAACATTTATTTTTCTTGCTATTGCAACACTTGGTATTGATTGACGACATAAAATATTGGTTGCAGCGTGAAGAGAGGATGTTTAGAAGTTTATTACTTTTTCACGTACAAATTACTAAACAGATTTAGATGATATTTTACAGTAATGTAGCTTACATATCAGAATAGCACAGAGGCTACTATTTATCGCGGTAACGACTGACAGTTCTAAATAAATTATGCGACAGCATATAGTTACCTCTTCTGTGGAAGCCAGTATATTCTAAATGATGAGTCAAAAACAAAAATCTTTTCATGGAACAACTCTGTGTGTGGTGGTGTTATTTGTGCACGTTTCATACATGTTTGTTAAGTCTTCCACGACACAGAATCAGAATGTTATTGTTGAAATCATTATTTTGAACAATTAATAAGGATTGTTTTTTCGATAGCTAGTAGTCCTGAGTCTAAGTCTTCTATGTTTATAAGCTCTTTGGTTACGATAATATAGACTCTGTCTATTTTGAACCAGACGGCAGTGTCACTATATGTGTGTGTATAAGAAAATACTCTCCGTGTGAGGACAGGTTAAGAATACAGAGTGTCACTACTCCCTTTTCTTTTCATGGGTATCATAAGTATACTTTGTTCCCTCACTCACCTGAGTGAGGGAACAAAGTATACAAGACAACATCATTACAAAAAGAAGGAAAACTTGAAGCAAAACTTATACCTACACATCTGGCCAGCGTGGTATAGTAGGCCAAAACCTCCATGCTAAAGAGAGGCCTATGTCCAGAGGGCTGTTAAAGGCTGTTAATGATGATGATTATGATGAAGAAGGTATACTTATTACAATTAATCATTGTTTATTCATTTTAAAAAAGAAGGAGATTTTCAAGTCGAATTTGGGCAGACTTAAAAAAAGAAATGTTCACATATTTTTATGCACACATTTACCTGTGAAACAAATTTATCGTGTATCGATATCGCGCATGAAAATCAAACAGAAATAGCTCTAATAACCCTTGGCCCCCGTCTCCGCAGACTATCCCACGATGGGCAGTTGAATGTCAACAGTCATGGTGGCGGCATTCTCTGCGCTGACCGAAGGTTTTGCGCGCCGACACCCATTTTCTTTATCGGGAACGAAATTTAAACGATTATTGTCTTAAAATTGAGTTTCATTTTAATTCAAGTTGCGATCGGTGTCAAGATTTTATCTTAATATGATAAAGTTGTTGAGCTAATTATAAACAGAATTATTATTTAAATTCACGATGACCACGATTGGCTTTTTTGTATGATATTGTTAACGTCAGTTATTCTGTTCGATATAATATGAATGCGGCATGGGCATGCTGTATTTTTTGTTGTTTTGCTACTCACGGCAACACATATCTTTTAATGTTTTTCAATGTTTGTTAATGGTCATACAACCACTCCTAAAAAGGTTAAATGCTATCTTTACATTACGGTTTTAAAGGTGAGACATGTTAAGAACTTCCTATTTTGTGCATTTCGAATACATTGTGACGGTTAACGGTTATCCGTGTGGTGACGGATTAAGAATATGGATTTTTTTTTTTTGAATTGACGTTTAGCTGTTGGCCTCGGATAGCCTCTACAACTTTACCCGGATTAATTTACGGTGAGCGCTGAGGGCTCTCAACCGGAAGAATATGGAATGTTACTACACCTATTTATATCGTGGGTGTCTTATGAGCCGGCTGAGGGAGAAAACTATGCAGAACAACAACACGACAGAGAGTAGGACAACTTAATACAAACTCTTTTTTTACATATAGAAACCCTCATTGGCTATTACACCACCGGGGTTAGTGTCGATTGGTTAGTCATTTATTTACCATAAAATTTAACAGGACTAACATTGCTTCTAAACTAATATTCAGGATTAGTTCTATTTCTTTTTAATTTTTTTATGGATTGAGGACATTTGAGCAGGTGGGTCACCTATTGGCAAGAAACTGTCGCCGTCCATGTCCACCTGCAAACCACCCCAAGAGACAAGACCGTCGTCACTCGACTCACGTCGACTTAAAAATATGGAAAATAGGGTATGTAATCAATTTATTACAAGACTTAAGGCCAGTTTCATCACTTCCTGATAAAGTTTCAGATAGTTATTTGCCACACAACACTACTTACCGGATATGTCTTTATCTAAGACTTGTGAAACCGAAATGTGTAGTTGTTTTATAATCTTTTTTTTAAGAGCCTGCCAAAGTGACTCTACTCTACCTGATGGAAAGTATGAATAGAATCCAAGGTCAGCATACTCATGGCGAATGCAGACAATGCAAATGCAGTATGGTGACCCACACTATGGCGGTCTAGTAAGATGCTTTTTACTTCACGCTTGGGGACGTAAAAGGGATGACAGTCATCGTGGCATTGCATTGCACACACTTACCACGACAACTGTCATCCTTGCATGAATGAACCTCCGGTCTCGCACTCACCAACAAAACACGATAGCACGGATGCTGTCACTTTATGTTGATCTTCTGTGGGAAGGTAGTACTGCGCCGGTCGACTGTTCGTGCTAAAATCAGTATTTCTCTACTACCTATTAAAATTAGATAAGTTGACATTAGTTTATCAGGGACTTTATTAGCAAGTGGTGAAACTGGCCCTTATAGCTTATTTTAAATATTTTGTATAACATTTTACATAAATATGTAGCTTTAAATTATTTTTTCTATTCTAATAATACAGACAACAATCTAACGGCAAATGATATAGATTGCGTAAAGACCTTAAAAACTTGATAGTATGATTTTTAAGCGTCTATGAATGTACATTTCCTCTCAATAATAGACCGCAGTGTGACATAATATAGTTTGATTACGTGACACATCCGTGTTTTTGTTTTAAATGTATTGCGTTTAACACTTTTAAGGCTACCGGTGTTACAATCAATATGTATATAGGAACTGCGATTAAGTAACGTTTATAGTTAACGAACGTCTAATGATAAAGGCAAAGCTGACTTTAGTTGCTACGTATTTGTATAAAAGCTGTTGGAATTAGTTCTATTCTTGTGAAGCATAGCGTTGGCTTTGACGGTATCCTATTTTTATTAATGTACTATGGTGTTAAGTTTAAATATAGAATGTTAAATTAATACACAAATAACTGCCTTGATGGTACTGCTAAATATATATATATATGTATAAAAAATTATAACATTGGAGTCGTGACTATTTATTTTTGTTTATTATTTATGTATACACGTAAAAAACTTAACTTATTTGAAGCAAAAAATAAATCCATCGACAGATTCAACACAGGCCCAAAATCAGGTCGAAAATCCATTTGTTGAAAAATTAGGCGACGTCTTATACAATAGAGGCCACGTCATAAATTGGACCAAATTTCGAGTGAATTGCATGTTAACTTCAGATGTTTAAGATATTGTTGGGAAAAGATCCTAAATTTACATATATAGGCGTGGCTCCCGTGATCCACGTTGCTATAAAATAGACTGGTTTTTGTCCTTGTACTAAATAAATTTTCTTTCGAATAGTACATGCTCGTAAGTATAGATAATAGATTGATGTCGGTAGTTACTGGAATGAATGGTTGAAGTATAATTATAGCATCAGAGTGTTATTGAATCTTAAGATGATTATCTCTGCCAAAGATCACGGTAGTTATTCTATAAATCGAGACAGTTTACAATACAAATATGAAAAGTGAACATATTGTAGATTAGTTATACTGCCCACAGCTTCGATCGCGTGATTATTTTTTATTTGGTGTTTCAAACTTTGAAAATGAGGACTTCTAGACAATTCTCTATTTCTTATTTTATCCAATTGAGGAGAAAAATTCCAAAATGTTTCTTTCGTTGGTTCTTAAGACATACAAAGCCTCATCTGACAAAATTGAGATTTACATCAATAGCGGTTAGGCCGTGCGTTGATAAACCACTCAGTCGATCAGAGATAAAACACTGAAAGGTTTGGATTGTTTGATAAAAATACAACCAGAGCGTGTCTATATCCGCTCTATCATTCTAATATTACAAATGTATCCAACTCCATGTGTAGATGTATTAAAAATATCGAGTATCACCAGTCTATTTATCCCGTGGGTGTCAAAAACTTCTTTTTAATGAGAGGCCTATAGTATAGTATACGTATAGCAAGTGTCTATGAAAGACTGTGGACGTGATGATGTGTGATTACAAATGTGAAAGTTAGTTTGTGAATGTGACGATAAAGATACTTATCACCTAATTACACGCCAACGATTGATTAAACAGACGAAAGTAAGATTATAAGAGCTCGCATACTTTAACGCAAACAGATAAGTAGTAATGAATAACAAGTATGCTTAAGTTTAAGTTTAGCCGGCAAATATTATGTTATAAACCTTCCCTGTCCCTGTTATTTAACTGATTATGCAAACCACATAGAATTTCGTTATATGATTAAGGAGGAATAAGTGGATAGGCAGGTATGCTGACTGTGGCGACTTCCACACTACAGCACAAAAAAATATATACAACAGCGCCCTCAAGCGAAGATACATCGAACTACGAAGTATGAACGAAACGTATGAATGTAATGAACTACAAAGCAACTACTAATCCTGTATCGCGAAATAGAGATGATTCGCGTGTCAATTAGCATATATACAACATCCCAGCATCAACTGTTGGGCCGCGGCCCGCCAGGCATGATCACCTCGCCTGGTCGGAGGATCCTCCCTTTGTGTCGGAGGGTCATGACACCCGTTCCCTCCACACTGACAAATGAGTGTTACTTTTTACTAGGTAGCAATAATATATAACCTGTCAGTCTGTACTAACTATTTAAAATAAAATAGATTATTCTGAGAACTTTACACATTCATGTAGATTCATATCTTTTTTGGTAGAATTAAGACAATTGTTTTAAGCACAAAACAAAGACAAGAAAAGATTGCCTGACTTAAGTTGAGACATTTTTTTTACAGCTCCAATCACATACTAATTGGTTTCTCTCAAATAGGGCAGGTATCAGACCCTTAACGGGATAAAACGAGTACAATATCTCACTAGTGACAAGAGAGTAATAATAATCACTTTGCACACTTATCACACGAGGTCGTCTAATCCTAAGCTAGACAAAACCTGTACAGTTATTACCAGAGTGCTGCTAAACAAACTCGTATATTTCTAAATACATAGGCACATAGTATAACACCGATAGAGATCAAGACAACGTCATGGGTTAAGTATCTATTCGAATACTTTTACATATATAGGTTAATAGTAACATAATTACTGGTTTTGTACTCATATACAGTGACAATCAGGTCGCGGTTTTGCTTCTAGATTCGGTTTCAGTAAACTCATTTAGAACGTCCTTGTGTTATTGGGTTGCATGGTTTTGTATTACATTTCATACACGCCGCAATGAACTTTTAAAATATTTTTTGTGACTTTATTATCTAAATTTCATAGCCTTGACTTTTTTACAAATTAATGTATGTATTTACCATATTTACTTAGCTTGGGGTCTGAATATGTGCTCTATAATATGTTCACAAACACTGTATAAAGAAACAATTATAAACTCAATTCATTCAACGAACAATTTTTCATTTTGCCAGTCTAAACGTCTATGGAAATCAAAGATCTTGCATAATATTATACTAAATCTACTTAAGTGCAAAAAGAAGATCGACTTACACAGACATTTTTCTTTTAATTTAATTAATGAACACACCCATGATGGCTTGTTTATCGCAAAACTGTCGTGGCTATTTTTAATAAAATTAATATTAATAATTATTTTTAACATCTCATCATTTGATAAACCAACTAAATTTAGTCTCAAATGTTAATTTTCACTCAGTTAAATATAGGATACGCCGAGGTAGACTTATTTATTTCCGGTCATAGTTACCTGGCAAGCATGTTTGAACAGGTAAATTAATAGAGGTAACTACACCTAGTTGATAACCAATCGAAATTGTTATTAGATAAAAATAGAATTCGAAATAAAGCATTATAATTAAAATGAATTTAATTAAAATAAATTTAATTAAATTGAATTTAATTAAATATAGTTTTGACCACTTTGCGTTAAACGGACTATTAATTTAATCTAAAAAAAAGTGGCTCAGCTGGTTATGTTATGGTTATCAGATGGGTGTAGAGCAAGCTTTACTGGTTCTTAGGACACTTGTCTTTGAAGAGAACTAAGGAAAGTAACATCTCCATAAAGCATTTCACGCGTCAGCACTTGTCTTAATTTACAAATATTTATTTGTACATAGTCATTCAACAGATATGCTCATATACTTATATACGAGTATATACTGTATAAATTAGTGTACAATAAAGTTTATTCAATTCTATTATAAACAGACTTAAATCTTTCTACTTTATATCATCTACGAGCATAGAGCATGCATATAATTTATTAATGTGTTATATTTTTTATCATATACATTCGATATTTTTGCTCGTTACAAAATAACTAAAATCGATTGCTCGCTTAGATCTTAATTGTAATGGAACGATAATTGTATCAAAACGTCGTTGCATACCTTTGGATTACATCCACTTTGGCAACTATGTTTGCGTTCATTGCGTTCGTCATACAAAGACATATACCAATATATACAAGAAACACGGAAAAATTAACCTTAATAAAATAGTTTTAAAGTTCAATAACAATGTTAAGTGACTTGTCAGGTATTCTGTCCGTACCAAGCTATAGTATGCGTGTGAGTGACTCTTTAATTTCCCGCTCTATTTACTAAACAGCAATTACTCACATATTACAACAGTTTTTTTTTATAGTTTACAAATAGACATTATAATGTGTTAATAGTAACAATATTTAAACGCCAGTTATCAGTCAATCTAACCGATAGAAGTAGATTCTATTTTATAGCTACTATTAATAAATTATAACCGCCGCCATACATTTGAATAGAAAGTTACTAGACTTTGTTAAAATTATTTCATAACCCTCATCGCGTCAGGTTAATAACATTAACTCTTTCTAGTCTTTTTTATCCTTTGCGAAAATCTCCACGGATACCACCAGCAGGTGGTCATGTCGGACTCGAACCGACCAACAAATGCACACCGTCTCGGGTACCAGGTGCACCCTAGTAGGAAAATCCTTGGCACCCAACGTACCTCGGATTACCTACAACTTGTAGATGCCCCCTCCCATGTGTGATCCTCGATTTTTCCATTCATTGCCCCTAACAGGGGGTGCGCAGTCCGTAGTGCTCGCATCGTCACCCCGGCCTGCTTCTATTAGGGTTACAGATAGCCTCATATGCCACCCTCAGGCCTGCGCTTATGGTGGCCGGAGATCGTTTAGTGATCTCCAGCACCTGACTCTTCTGCGGCACCCTTTCTAACCTGTATTATTTCTTTTTTCCCTTGTGAAGATATCATTAAAAATTTTTACTTAGAGCAGAGCAAAAGTTATGTGGCAAATTGAGCGCAACCGCTGTTAAACTGCAATAAATTTACTGGTTTTTGTTTTTTTTTCATGGAATGCAAACAAGCAGATGGATCAACTGATGGTAACTTATAGATTTATTGACTACCGCCGCCCATGGGTGCGCGCAACTCAAGAGTCTCAGGTGCGTTGCCGTCCTAGGAATTCCTCCCCCTCGCGACAGGTAAAGGGACTGTTTGGGCTCCGATAACCTAACTAACTCGCTCAGTGAAAAGCAACAAAGAGTTGCTCAACGCCGATTTTCTCTGAGGTTGTGGTATCACTTTGTTCGAATCGGCCTATTTATCAAATTATTAAAAAATAAATATTTATATCAAATTTTCCGTGTGTTGACGCATTAAGATTGCGGAGTGTCACCACCCCACGTCATCCCATGGGTATCGTAAGAAGCGACTAAGGACAAACTATCCAGGACAACATTACTGTTAGGAGAAGGAAAACTTGAAACAAAGCCGCCCATCTATCCAACGTGGTTACGGCTCTGAGCTCTGAGCTCTAATTAATGATGGCTCTATTACGGTAAAAATTGTAGACGTTAGGTTTTAAAATGTAAATTTGTCAACTACCTGAGATATTTAATGCATTAAGTCTCCTCTATCCTCCGGGTATAAAGATGTGAGTGTATGTATAAAATATATATGTTATGATAACTAGTGCAAAATAAATAACTGCATCTTCTATCAGATTAAGAAACTGACGGGCTTCGTTATTTGTACGGTGACTCCGTTCGACATTAGCTCTCCAACAGCATAAACACAATTTCTTTTTTATTATTCTGGCAAAATAAATTTTCGGTAACACTTAAATAAATAAAAACGTATGAACATGACATATATATATATATATATGTTTGATGTATGTGGTTTACTTAAAATGAAACTAATATGATCACCACGTTGAAATGATCACCTTATTTTTAACTCAGTGGTTCTTAGAATATTATATCTGCAGTCTCCGTCACTGTTTCAGGCCTATTAAGTGTGTGCCATATCCTCGGCTGAAACTTTGACAAATATAGGATAAAAAGCCTTCGAGCCATCACCCACGTTACTAGGATATTCCAAGGAAACGGCTACAAGCAAACAATCTTAAAAATTGTTAACTTACTTTTTAGTGATACAGTGATTTTTAATAGTGAATGAAGCCATTCAAACTATTTAGAAAAAACTTCTAAAATCATTTTAATTCTTTGTATATACTCTACCATAAATATGGTATGCCGAAGGACGAAGTACGACAAAGGAAGACTCGTTTATTTATCGTAAAATACTTAGCATTATAAGTTACTGTATACAATAAACTGTATTGCTGTAGTATTGGTCGTTATAACAGTGTTAACACTTACTTACATTTCAAATTTGCTGTATTATATTGTACAAAATTAATAACAACATGCTTGAGTAACTATTTGTAAATATTTCAGTTGAGTTTAATGTAATATAATTTTATTACTGTAAAACATAAGATTCTAGGGTCTGATCAAATTTTCATATGATCTGCAAACATATTTTTCGGAGTTTAGGTAACAAAAAAAAGTATGACCCTATGTTTTTATATCCGTTGTCTAATAGCCATAATACAAGTCCTGCTTAGTTTGAGACTAATTGGCAATGTGAGTCAGAAATCCGAAATATTATATTATATTATATTATATTATATTATATTATATTATATTACATATTGCTGATATAAATTATATTTCTGCCATAGATATTAAAGGTGCATAAGATTCAAAGATATAGAAAGTGTTGCGTTTATATGTCATAGATACTCGTAGATACAGAACAGGTACTTGACAATAGACAATATTCCGTGCAGATAGCAAGGGCCGACTAAGGAAGCAAACTATGCTTGACAGCAACACTACAAAGAGAAGGAAAACTCAACAACAACAAACAATCCCTCTATCAACTAGTTTAGTTAGTAAATTATAGGAAGCTAAAATTTCCTTTCGCAGTACAGGTCTTTGTCCGAGTTCGGCATACCATATGTAAGGTAGGGTAGATACAAAGAAATGGAAGTAATACGTTGCTATTTCGCATATTGATACAGAATAGGTGCTTTGCAAAAGGTCATAGGAATTTTACTTCAGATATCATGATAGGATTAACCGTTCACCGCAATACCATTCACCTTTATTGACTATGGTCAAGAAACAAACTATTGATTGCAAAATAAGTTGTCAAATCCGACAAGTGGTACTAGGTAGTGTTGCATTCATCCATAAAACTTGACACAACTTGGAATAACTTTGTTATATTAATGTAAATTGTGTAAAACCATTACCTATTACAAATATGGCAATAGTAGCAGGCACTATTACAATTATGTACTGTGTTAATGTGATTTAATTTGTTTCTTAGTTTATTCACTTTATTATCTAACAATAATGCACTGGATTTATAAACCTAAAAACTTTTGCTTAAGACTTGGTTTGGTCGGTATGTCCTTCCTCAAGAATCGAAGTATATCCATGTCAAACTTTAAAATCTGTTTGGCGGTCGTGAGTCGTGTTTATTTATAACTATTTAACAATTACGTAATTTTTTAAAAAGTATCAACAACTTCGACACGTCTCCACACAAATTCTAAAAACGGGTAGTATATTCTTCCAAAGTAAAAAAGTATTTTTTGTTATGGAAAAATTAATGATTCAAAGATTGCTATGATAAAGGATAGAAAAGGAAAAAAAAGGATAAAAACCAGCACATTTTTTTTTGGGTATCTTAGAACTCACCTATCAGAAAGTGTAAATGCATATAAAAATTTTAAAACGCTCATTCATTTCATTCATTTCTCAAATAGTACAGTTTTGGACGTTCCGTTCGGACTCGCAGTGGTGGCATCGTTTCGTAGCCTCCCATCCTATTCGATTCAGATACTCACCGAAGCAACCGTGCCCGGTAAGTGTCAGAGTCAACCGATAGGTGACACAGTCGGTCCTCTTTATCCACGCTTCGAAGTTCGGTAGAACGGCTCCGAAGACGCGTTGGCTAGCACAGCCCTGAGTTTCAAGCCGTGCCTACCAAGCCACCAGAGCTTGCTTATGTGCGTTCTGCCGTAGCATTCCGGGCTCATGATCTGGCGCGGCCTATTCAGCATTGCGACCGACAGAACGAATTTGGTCGTAGACCATCGCATCCATGTCGGCCAGAATGTCGAAGGGCGGAGATCGCGCCAGGATCGTCGCTGCCTTATAGGAGATTGTGCGGTAGCCTCGCACGATCTGTATGGACATCAAGCGCTCCAGGCTCCTGAGCAGGGCCCGGCAGCGGGAGGCACCCGCCAGATAATTAAACCAGAGGGGTGCTCCATAGAGGACCACGGATCTAACAACTCCTATGTAGAGGGGGCGAACTTCTGCTCGTGGCCCCCCGAGATTGGGCAGCAAACGATGCAGCGCACCTGCTACCCCTCGCACTCGGGAGACTAATCGCCCGAAATGCTCTTCGAAGCTCCACAGACTGTCCAGGACTCATCCTGGCCTCAGCCTAGGTACTTTATGTGTATTATGTAGGCCTACCTAGACTTCAGCGTCACCTACCCGGCATCATGAGCTGGGTGGCTCCTGGCGCTTACGTAGGCCATGGAACCATATCGCCTCAATTTTCTAAGGCTGCACCTTCGGACCCAGCTCACGTTACAGCTACAGTTTTTTTTGGCTCTACGATGAAATCGTATAGGAAAGTCAAGTTTTAATTATCCCGAAAAGGGCTTTCGTAAAGTCAACAAAATGGTTTAAAACAATAAATATATAAGAGATATTGTGAATTAATGACATATATTATAGACAATAAGGAATTGGAGTCAAATTCTTAAGCGGACAGTCACGAGTCCACGCAAATATTTAGTAAATCTGCAAACAAACTCCACGCATGCCATATTGCCACATATTAAGAATTTACATGTAATAATAGAAAGACATTAAACTGCGCTCTTAATAAATACATATATCGCACTAAACACAAATAGATAAGATACAAGGAAATTTTGCGTACAAAGGCGAACTTAATCCAAGACTGAGTTTTCTTACAACAAATCTTGAGAGAATAGAACATGGCAGAGAAACGGTAAACCACAGTAATGTTTATTTGGGAATCGGTAGAAAAACGTATTTATTTATTTATTTAGTATTTTAGCAACATCATACAACACACTCTAACAATATTCTCACAAACAACGTTCTTTGTATGTACATATGTCCATTATGTATATGTGTATGTGTATGTACGTGTAAACGTATGTATACATATTTAATAGTTAAAAAGTTCCAGACAGTTAATAAGCATTGCAAGGTCGCTATAAAGATTTTGCAAAATAAAGCTTCAAGTGTTTTTGTGGATTGCTTCCGTTAAAAAATAGGTCATTTAATAGCAATCCAATACCATCATATATATTCACATAATACCTTTTTTTTACACGGGGATTTCTTTTCGTACTATACCGTCCGGAGGGACGAAGCACTATGTGGGACTCCCGGACTGGTCTACCCACTAAACCCTACGGCGGCCTACTCGTACCTCGGCAGTCGGAAGCAGCTCCAGGAGCGCATTAGTGGCTTCTGGAGTCCTCCCTACCGTACCTAAAACACGTAGAATTAAATTCATAAATATTTTTATGTCCAAGACCATTGATTGTGTATCTGGATATAATTTATCTATAATATGTGTCTATTTATTGTCACTTTTTGTCCTGTTTACTGTATTGTGAATGTTGTAAGATTCATTTTATCGTTTTCTATTGCCTGCAACAGGTAGAAATAATAATGTAGTTGAAGCCAATTATTGTCGCAGCTGTTGTACGTAATATGTGTACAGTGAGCTAGATCTAGTGCTTAACAAATCTGTATGGAATATTACATTTAAGTAATTTAACGCACAGCGAGCGCGAAAATTGTTAAACACGCCCAATATCAAATGAAACATTAAATTCTAAGGATTTATATAAGCCGCTTTATAATCAACGAGACTACACTCTAAATACTAGGATATTATTAAAACAACATTGCAAAAGAATGCCAGAAGGTCGGTCTTTTTCAAGCACAGAGAATTAACTTTGCCACTGAGGGTGGCAATGCAGCCACTCAACGTGGCAATATTGCCAGTCTTCTGACAGTAATACCAGAAGGTGACGATACGGTAATAATGATCAACCTCTAATATTTTGAGTTAAACAATTTATTATTAATAGAATGAAAATATAATCATAAATATCTATAGTTGAAATAATACTTTTACTTATTTTTTGTTTAAAAACTTGTTGCACTATATTTGTTCATCGGCATTCTTAGTTGTTTTTCATTCAATCTTTTATTTTTTTGATTTCGTAAATAGCTAGAAATAAAATACTAGAAATCAAACCCTTAATTTCAATAAGTCTTACATCAAACTAACCTAAATTAAATACCTGTGATATTAAAATAAATCCATCAAAAAATTAATAGAATTACCGGAAAAAGTTCCAATGTGTTTCAAAAATTTAGAATTTAGACAATACAGTGGAAAGCTTACCTTACGGGAAATAAGGATTTTAAATGGAGATTATTTGTCTATGGTATCAATATTCTTATTTTCTTTTGGTTAACTGTTATTTTTTTCTACCGTATTCTAAAACCCATACTTTCTAGCTCTATTTAGTTTTTTTTATTTAATTCTTTATATAACGGTGGATTTAATGCCACAGATATTTTCTTAGTGTATACTTTGTGTAATACGCCACAAAATAAATGGATTATTAATCCGCAATGATTTTTACTTATAGGTACAATACACATATGTTTAGCGATGTATCATTTTAATGCACTTCTATTCTAAACAATCGCCTCAAGAGGTCAGTGAGAACTCACGATTCTCTGATCGCCGATCGACACAGGACGACAGATTGGTGGCCAGTTACTTATGCATTGTTCTGTTTTGTTAGCCTGTCTAAATCTAAATATACAAAAAACTATAATGCCAACAGTGCATGTTAATTTATTTCTAAATATATTTGAGTAAGTGCATAATTATGCTGTTACGTTAGTTAATTGACATTTTGGTACATTATGTAAAAAACGTAAGCTGAACTCTACCGCCTATACTTTTTTGTTATTCTGTTCAGTTTGCATACGCTGGTTTTTTAGATGCTTTATAACAATATAATGCTGTCTTAAATGTCATCGAGTTAAATATTTCTAATATCGATGCTATGAAACAAAGCATTGTTCTTTAATATCAATTCTATTGAAAAAATATGTTTATTCCTCTATTCTGTGTGTTTATCATAACATTTATTTGCACTGTACTACGGATGATGTATTCTGGCCGTCTCAACGATGACGTTATAGCGCACCAGTGTATGCGTAAACACAGGAGCGTTAAGACCACGAATTTCAAACTCTGCGGTGTTATTAAATATTTCTGTAAGCAGTAAAACTCGATAAGACCTTTTGACACGACCCGGGAGTCAAACCTGAGACTTCTTGATTTGCAGTCGCATACGCTAACCACAACCGCAAGACCAACGAGGCAATTAAGTATTAAGGGTAAGGCCTTATTACGATTGATAACAACTAAATAACAAGTGAGGCCACGTCGTACAAGATGTCTGATTCCCTGGTTGACTTGTTCTTTTTGTGTTTCATATTTTAGGTTAGTAAGTGTTTAGTATTTCTCTTTCTTTTTAAATTCTCTCTCCCTTCTCTCTCTTCAATCTGTATCGACCCTTAACTAACACCTGTCATTGTGATCTGGAGTCACTATTTTCTCTTTCTTCTTTCCAATTTGCTGGACTAATCCTTAGAGCAAGTGGTTAGTCGAGTGGCGACCTTGGGGTCATAAGCCAGGAAGTGACGTTGGGATAATCTTATTTAGAGGACAACAGTAAAGAAATAAACTCAAAATTCAGTTTCTATTTGTTCTTCTTACAGGTGGAGTTTTCTGTGCATTGTTGCAATATGATAAGTTGCAGTTGGCACACATTTAATATCTTTCAAAACGATTAACAAAAAAAAGTAAGCGTGATTATTGTCATTTTAATGAGTTAGGTACATGTTAATTTATTTATAATTGTTGAACATAATGATTTACTAGGTACATGTACCTAATATAAAACTTGAATGGTTTCAATTTAAAAATATTGCCGTAATATTTTATTTCTTTATTTATTTACTATCCGAGTACTTACGTTGTGTAATTGGGTGACTAAAAACAGTTGAGAGGTGTCAAGGGACGCTCAGACGGAATGAAGTTCCTTTCGATTAATTAGTGAAGGAATTGTAATACTTTTTTTTATTTTATTTTAAGTTATGAAATAATATTATTTTATTATTAACAAATATAATGTTATATAAACTTAATCAGTAGGCTCTTTGACGAAACGAATATAATTGGCTTGCTTTCTATGAGAGAGAGAGACAGACAGAGAAACATGCGCACACCGCGCGGCTTACTTTACTACATTATAGCAAAAAGTGTCGTGGCAACTTTTGGTCTGAATTTTTTCCGTCTAGCCTCCTTTGCAACGTGCGATAAGGAACTTCGTTCCAATAAAAATATATACATACATAAAAATGATACATAATCTAATATTATAAATGCTAAAATGAGTTTGTAAATTACTAAACCTATTTTAAGAATTTTTTCACCAACAGAAAGCTACATTGGTCATCAATGAGTAACATAGGCTACTTTTTACTGCGATAACCGACAAATACGCGAGCGAAAAGGGGTAATTTAATTTAATATTAGTTTAATTAAAATACTTGCTTGCTTTTATCAACAATTAAATAAATTGTGAATATAAATATATGGACCACGGTACAGTACGTCAAGTTTCAAACAACTGTCGAGCTAAAACCTTTAACTGAAAAGTTTATAGGAAGGTTTATAAAATAATCAAAAAACATTTACAGTTTCCATTGTGTACAAAAAACTAAGATTTTTTGTGGAAAACGTAACATAACTTGAAATAAAAGTCAATTTGTAAGCTCATAAGTAGCTAGGTAATCATAAACAGATTGAATAAATCATCACCTTCCTTAACTTACTGAAATTATTGGGCTCACCATACAAATATTTGACCTGGATGGGAAGCAAATCTACGACTCGCTACAATATAAAAATAAAAAAAAAATGTTAAAAATATGCAAAAATGAAAATGGAATAAATGTTTAGTTAAATCTCGTCCTTATATAAGTCATCAACTTATCGCCATCAACCGCTGAACGAAAAACTCTACCAAACATCTATCCATCCAACAATTCCTTCACCAAGAAGTAAGCTACAACAATACCCTACTATAGTGTTTGGTGTGTTTATCACAGTAACATAATTGAATCCTAATAAATATATAATAATTACAACTTTTCACATCACACCGACATCCTTTAGCAGTCTACTGCTAGACATAGTCCTCTAGACTATTCACTTGTCTAATTTGATTCTGCCTCTTAAAATACGTGTGGCATTTGGGGGCTGCCGCGGTAAAGCTATTGCATTGCATTTTTATCAACTTATGCAATTATAATATTTCGGAGCAGCTCATCTCGATCCGTGCGAGCTTCGTACAGTCTACACGCATACGTCTAGTCGCACGCACACGAACACCGTGTCGAAGCCTGCCGAACTGAAACGACGTTAGACGATGCACGGCTTTCAACGCCGCACTACTGTGCCAGTCGGAGTGGGGGGTGTTAGGTTTATTTTCGTTACGGAATTTCTTGTTCCAGTCGCCGCGCTTGAAGTCCGCGATAAAAGCTATGCAATAGCTTAACAGATTATTATTATTTGACTGCCTCGGTGGCACAGTGGTAGCATAAACGACTGCTGTGCTGGAGGTCTCGGGTTCAATTCCTAGGTCGGTCGGTCGGTCCCAATATTTATTTCGGAACTTGGGTGTTTTATATCTATAAAGTGTATGAATTTGCAGGAATAAAGGTTTGTACGAATTTATATCAGTAGTCTAACTCATAATACAAGTTCTGCTTAGTTTGAGACTAGATGACATTGTGTGTCAGATGTCTGAAATATTCATTTATTTATTATTATTTACTAAGGCCTAGAATTAGATGTTTAAACTCTAAAATGTTATTTCTGTTTGCCTAAATTTACCTGTAGAGACTTCATCTCAATTAAATAATAATAATTTTGTTCATATCATATCAACAGCCTTTTACAGTCCACTGCTGGTCATAGGCCTCTCCTTGGCAAGGAGGTTTTGGCCTACTATACCACGCTGGCCAAACGGGTTGGAATAGGGTTTGTTTCAAGTCTTCCTTCTCTTTGTAATGATATTTGCCTGAATAATCTGTTCCCTTAGTCGCCTCTTACGATACCCATGGGATGAATAGGGGTGGTAACACTATGTATTCTTAATGTGTCACCACACAGAGTGTTATATAATAATAATTATTTTATTCACTCGGTTGATATTATTTCTTTTTGCTTGCTATGATCTGCTGTAAAGGAGCACACCAACAAAATACTCCTCTAGTAAATTATTGTGTATAATTTTATATATATTTTATTGGAGTCTAATCTAATAATTAAATGAATAATATTTACCAAGTGGGTAACTCAAATTGCATTAAAATATTGCTCTTTTGTGACACAGGGCAAGTTCTTCGTAAAAGGCTTTCAACAAGGATGCCAAACTTTTCTACATTCAAAAGCTGGCAAAATTACAGTACTCCATCAGTCATTTTTTACAATTATCTCAAAGCATTCAGAACAAATTATACTTTCTGCAAACAGCCAAAAAAAGAAATTAAAATGCAATTAAATTCTGTAAAACTAAAATGTAAGGAATAATAATATTTACTAAAACAGGTAAAGCAACAATCAAATGGATTGTATAATATAGGTATACGAGTATTTTTGTGTGCACTGAGCAGACTAATTGACATTGATTTTATCTTTTAAATTTTTCAATATCCTTTAGTGATTCATTTCCTTATGTTATCTTAAGATAAAAAGGTTGTAAGATACTTATATGGGCACAATTACACTTTATCAAAGAGCTGTACAAGTTAGTTGACAGACACATTGCAAAAAATACACTATTTAAAACGAAATCGTTACAATTGTTTACAAAAATATTTGTAAAATAAAGACTCACTATGGCACCTCAAGTCTTAGGATTACGAGTTACAGTAAAGTATATTTTTTTAATTTGATACTACAGTAATTATTAAAAATTGTTTGAGAAATCAAGAAACAGGCTGGTCTCATTAGAAAGTCATAAGATGTGGTTGATGAGATGTATAGGAGTTATTCATGACTACAATAGAAAAAACGTCCTGACGTTTCACAAAGTTCGTATTAGTGATTAACTAAACAAAATAAATAAATTATTACAATGAATATCACAATTTGTAGAGAGAAGTACTCGATCAACAAGTAAACTACAATATTTGACTAAAAAGACGATATTAACAATGTACAAGTTCAAATGTGTACGCGCCATTGCAATTTGACACAATACCGAATGCAGAGGAGTAGCCATTGTTGTTACCTCAAATTTTATCCAAAAATTGAATACAGTAATGTAAAGCAAACTACAATATTATAAAAGCAACTGCTTATATTATTAATTTTCAAAGAAAGTCACTTAACAACAAAATAATCTTGATATTATTTTGAAATCCACGTTTGAGAAAAACCCGCGCCAATAATGGTTATAACTGGTTCCGTGGATTAATATGTAGACTTTTAATTCAGAAAAAATATAGTTTGCCCGTTGGATGAGCACGGAATTGATAAACCGTAGGTAACGCTGCGGGGTACAACTAGTTATTTTATAAGAGCGAACTACCTTGCGTACCCATGTATGAACATATAGACATGGCCAATGTAATTTAGGGTTTAATTGTATCCGAAAAGAGTCCAAAAAACTAGTTTTATACTTTACTTACTAGCCAGCCTTGGTCCTTAGTGAAAGTAATTATTTAAATAGCCATTTCTTATTTTCCTTATCTACGTCATACGTTACTTAATCGCACAGTTAAAATTATAAATTGACATGCGGAACTGACGCGACTGTTAACATTGTCAAGTTTACTTTCAAAGTTTTTAAGGCATACCTACTTGATATATAAAAAAAATATAATTTTGCTGATACGTTATCTATGACATATACAGATTTTATAGGGTCAGCACAATGATTCTCTTCCATTGTTTGATTTTGTGTAGTGTGAAAGAAGCAAAATATGTAACTCCGTACTGACTTCTCTGGCGAGCTTAGTATAGTAGGACAAAACCTTCTGTCTAAGGGGGCCTTATTTCCAGCAGTGTAAGGCATCACAGCCATTGTGATAGTGGAAGGTTCACATACTTACCACGATAACTGTCACCACTGTATCAGTGGGCCTCCTGTTTCGCACTCACTCTGTGAGAGGGTAGTACTACCCTACTAACTTTATGACTAGTTTTGTCGCCAGAGCTAGACACAAAGTTTTATCACTACTACTCAGAAAAAATACTGCCCATCTTTTTATTTATTGTAATACCAAATTCCTTTACCATCTACTAAACAAAGTAAATTGTTAAACGAAGTTGAAGAAGATGTTTGTATCTATATACATATTTTAATCTCTAAAAATTAATACATCGTATCCATGATGAATCAAACAAACAAACAAATTATTATAGAGAATTTAGAAACGACAAAAATAGTTACAAATATGAAACCAAACTAACAATACCAATGCAATAACGATCAAAATGGAGGACCTTTGTATAATAAATTAAAATTAAACAATATGATTCTTGCTTACAATGTTGAATAAATAAGTATTTTTAGGAAACCAGAAGTGGAAATAAACAAAAAAAAATACAAAATACACCTAGCTTATTTACTAATTATCAAACTTAACCAAAATCTAATGAAATATCTAATAACTAAACAATCACAATTATAATTTAAGTACACGCGAAATTCATGTAACAAAAAGACAGGTTGACTATTTCAACGAGCAGAGGTTCCCCTTGCCACGTGGCCTCAACGCGAAGTGTGTCCAGACTGAACTCGCAAGCTCTTATATTGACAATAGGCTCCTCCCACTCGACTCCCCTCTACTGCCACAAGAAACGTCACTCTTCTCCTAACACGGCCTCTCCTGACTGGAGGGCGTCCTCGTCCTCCTCTTCCCAGACTTGCGGCTCAGCCGCTCCAGAAGTGCTCGGTATGGGCTCGGTCGCCCCCTCGTCTCTAGGCTGCACATCGTGCGTGGCAGCTCGCTCAAACGTGGACTCTGTATTCTCATCATTGCTATCTGCATAAACAAATTACATTCCAGTTACAAAACAATGAAAATAAGTCTTTACCGTTTTCACGCTGTTAAATCATTTAGAATGAACCATAGGCACTACGTTAGCATAGTTCAAGCAAACACCAGAGAGGAAGCACTACGTTAGCTATCTCTGTTATCACGAACCATAGGCACTACGTTAGCATAGTTCAAGCAAACACCAGAGAGGAAGCACTACGTTAGCTATCTCTGTTATCACGAACCATAGGCACTACGTTAGCATAGTTCAAGCAAATACCAGAGAGGAAGCACTACGTTAGCTATCTCTGTTATCACGAACCATAGGCACTACGTTAGCATAGTTCAAGCAAACACCAGAGAGGAAGCACTACGTTAGCTATCTCTGTTATCACGAACCATAGGCACTACGTTAGCATAGTTCAAGCAAACACCAGAGAGGAAGCACTACGTTAGCTTATTTCCCATCGTTAAAAACGGACACATGACATAGGCACGACGTTAGCTTATCATGAACACGCACTATTCAATATGTGACATAGGCACAACGTTAGCATATCACGTTTAATCCACACTTGTATGACATAGGCACGACGTTAGCTTATCATACCAAGCGGGCGTACTCACCCTCAAAGTAAGCAGCGCATGTCTCCGGAGTCCACTCCCCGCGCCACGGCTTCATAAACTGAGCCGCTGCTTGTGTAGATTTACCGTAGGAGCCCGACAACAGTTGTAGCTCATATCGGTCATGGGGAAGCGCCTTGACCACGCGATAAGGCCCACGCATGCCGGAGTCGAGCTTGCCAGTCGATTGCGCCTGCTTAATTACAAAAACAAGTGAGTTGATTTCAAATGCTTGAGGGTTCTCTCGGCCAGCATTCACAGTCGTGTCCTGCTGCTGTTGGTTTCTAGCCAAACGCTCCGAAACCCGTTGTCTGTGCATCTCCCTCAGCGCTTCACGATTAGGATGAGAGCTGTCCAGGGCCGCCTCACGTACCAGGTGCCTTATGAGAGGCGTCGCTGCTTCAATGCCTACGAGTAAATTTAGTGGCGACCGCTGGGTGGTCTTCTGCTTAGTTATATTGAGGATTAGCTGTGACCGCCACATCATATCTGCCCATTCATCCTGGCGGTGATTACACTGAATGCGGATCATATTCAAAAGTGTTCGGCAGTAACGTTCCACTTGCCCGTTTGAATGGTGCATCTCTGGTGTGATGAGATGCAAGTCGATGCCTAGGTCAGAGACAAACTTTGTAAAGTCTGAGCTCTGAAACATCCTACCCCGGTCTGCGACTAACATTTTCGGTGTACCAAATAAAGAAATAACATTTGTAATGAGTCGTTTTAATTCCGTAGCTTCTTGTCCAAACATAGGGTACAATAGACAAAATTTGGAAAAGGCATCTATTACAATTAGAACGTATCGATAACCATTCGATTGGGGCAGAGGGCCTAATGCATCTACATGAATTATTTCAAAAGGGGCACAAGGCTTTTCCCACGAGTGTATTGGTTGTTGCGGAGCCCTTGGGACCTTTTTATGCGTTAAACAAATTAAACAATGATCTACGTACTTTTGAACAAAAGATTTTAAAGAAGGGAACCAAAAATGTTTCCTTATGAGCCCTAAAGTCTTATCAACACCAAGGTGATCATGTTCATCATGAAATATCCTGAGCAGACTGAGCCTGTGGCCTTTGGGAACATAACATAAAAATCTAGGTTCCTCTCCGACTGGAGAGTACTTGTAAAAGAGCAGGTTATTTTTATGTACATAACGGTTTGAGTCTAGCCGTCCGTCTGTCAGTTTTTGGATGAGTTGTTGGGTCTCCTCGTCCGCAGCCTGTGCTATTCGAGCCCAGTTCTGCTGTTTACGAACTTCGCAAACGTTAACGGGGTTCCGGCTCAAATAGTCCGCATGCGACATTGAAGTTCCCTTACGGTACTCCAAGGTAAAGTCAAAATCCTGCAGGTACATCCACCATCTGGCAACGCGTGGGAGTAAGTCTTTCTTCTGCTGGGTGGATTTCAGAGCGTTACAGTCAGTTACCACTTTAAAATGAACGCCGACCAGATAGTGTCTGTAGTGCTGCAGCGCCTTGACCACCGCCAGAGTCTCAAGCTCATAAGAATGATATCGAGGTTCAGCGCCCTGCGTTCGCTTACTAAAATATTCGACTGCTCGCTTGTGTCCATTGACGTGAACCTGAAAGAGCACCGCACCGTACCCAATTGAGCTTGCGTCTGTGTGGACTTCGATGGGCAAGCTCGGATCGTATATTGCTAGTACAGGCTCACTAGTTAAATGTGCGATCATCTCTTGCCGTGCTTCTTCCTGTTCTCTTCCCCACACAAATAATGCACCCTTTTTAGTAAGTCTGGTAATTGGAGCGCTCCTAGCAGCGAAGCTAGGGATATAACGACGGAAATAACTAGCCAAACCCAAGAATTGACGCACTTGCTTGACCGTTTTAGGAATAGGGGCTTCTACTAAGGCTTTAATCTTAAGTTCGCTCGGTCGTACCTGACCTTGGCTAATGGTGCGGCCTAAATACTCAATTTCCGTTGATAGGAATGAACATTTCTTTAAATTGATAGAGAAGCCAGCTTCAGTAAGCGTTTGAAGTATGTCGCGTAAGTAAGTAAGGCCTTCGTCTATGGTATTACTAAGTATAAGTACATCGTCAATGTACACCAGGATTTTACCAGACTCCAATTGGCGTCGAAGAGTCTTTGACATTATACGCTGATAAATAATGGGGGCGTTCGCTAATCCATAAGGCATCTTTAAATATTCGTAATGGCCCTCTGGCGTAACGAATCCCGTGAGCGGTACTGACTCCTTTTCCATTGGAATCTGATGAAATCCTGTGGCCATGTCAAGGCTAGTGAAGAACTTATGCTTCCCTAACCGGTCGATTTGATCGTCGATCAATGGCAAAGGGAAACGATCTTTGGCGGTAATCTCATTTAATTTGCGGTAATCAACGCACATGCGGTCCGATCCGTCTTTCTTTTTCACAAGGAGTATTGGACTCGCATATTCAGACTCAGATTCCTGAATTATATTCTTATCGAGGAGCTCTTGGATGATCTTACGAACTTTCAAAATTTCCGGCAACGAAAGTCTGTACGGCCTATAATTAACAGGTGTTGTACTATTCAGTTTGATCGACATGCTGCCAGTATTAACTGTAGTAGCAGCGGTTCCCGAAATGAGAAATTCTGAAAACTCGTTGATCAAGTCAAGTAACCTATCTAGGTCACAACCGGTCAAAGACGTTTTAATAGGGATATCTTCGGTAGATGAAGCACACATGACGTTATTGGTACGCCCCTGTTTATAGGTCAGACGTTGCTGATCGCGAGTACGAACGTATGTTACTCCTTCACGATTCAATACATCTGTACCGACTATAATTGGAGTGGTTAGAAATTCCGAGGAGACCGCATGCAAGTCGACTTCCAAAGTAATTCCGTCGAACTCTATAGGCAAAGTAACGAAGAAGGTAGACTCTACCTCTTGACTACCTATACCTCTTAAAACTCTAAAAGCAGGTTTGCGTGCGCATCTAAAATGTTTTAGCAAAGTGGAGGAAACTAGCGATATACTTGAGCCGCTATCGATGAGCACATCAACGGGTATGCCCTGTATGACTGCAACAATTATATCATTGGACTTACTACCTACATTTTCGTGACAGAAGTTCACATTACTAGCGTTACCAGATTCTACTTTCTTTTTAGCAAAACAATTTTCGATCCTGTGACCGGGTTTTTTACAGAAGCTGCACGGCTCGGGTTTTGTTGTACTAGAACTAGGGGCAGGGTTACTCTTATGACCATTGTCGACACTCTTACTATCGCTGAAAATGGGCTTAGACCGTTTATAACAATCAGAGGACTTATGGCCACGCTTACCACACGTAAAGCATACCCCGTCATCAAATCTACGCTTACGTGAACTCGTACCGTAACTAGGTTTCGAAGATCGAACGTTGTTCGAGGTATTGGGTCTTTTAAAATTAGGCAGGTTCGGTTTGACGTAAATCGAAAGGAATTCTACTAACTGACTTGGCATTAACTTTGCATTTGTAGCAGACGCGCGAATTTGTGGGTCTGTAATACCGCGAATTACGATTGCAGAGATCAGTTCGTCACTCAAGCCCCTAACTATACGCAACCTAAGTAGCGACCGACGGGCGTAATCTGCATACGTCGGATACCTATCTGAATTCGTACTCATTACTTCGTACAAAATATTCGCAACATCTGGCTTCCTAGGGCACAATGGCTTAAATTCCCGTTTAAAATTGCTCCAACTACGGTCACCAGTTACCCACTCATTAATCCATGTCCTAGCGTCCCCTTTAAGACAGTTACCAATACGAGACAGACATTCATTATCGCTCCAGCCGTTCGAAACCTTGGCGCGATCTACCTCCTCACACCAGGTATCTATATCGTTGACACTAGGATCAAAATTAGAAATAAAATACGCTTGGTTGGACCTCACCGTAGTGTTGATGGAACGTATGGCGTCAATCAATCGGTCAGTTACGTTCGCATCATGCTCCGTGACCCCACTCATGGAGCGCTCGAGCGAAGGCGGAGCCGCCGAGTCGCGACCGCCCGCACCTTCTCTGGTCGCCTCCACCAGCCGCTCGCGCCGCTCGGGCAGCGGTGGTTGTGACGGAGGTGGCGTTGCACGAGGCACGGCAACAGCGGTCAGCTCGCAGGGGGCTTGCGGCAACGCACGCTGCCGTTCCTCAAGCGTTGTCAACCTATCTAACATCTGTTGCATTTGTTGGGTTAATGAATTGCCAGGTGGGGTATGTCCCTGTGACGGATTACTCGCTTGCGAATCACGACGTCGGCCACGACGTTCGACACGGCGACCCGTGTGAGATTCAGATCCCTTTGCGCGAGAATCGCGTCGGTAGTGGCGCGATTCGCGACTTCTAGAACGGCTTCTATTTTTACGATTACTGTTATGCATATTCGCCGCTTTACGCGAGATATGTAGACAAGATGCTTCACTCTCGGGATAGTAAGTAAATTGGAATGAACTCACCGGGAATTACCGATATACAAACGTACTTAATCTTATTCACTTACGTACACAGCATAACAATGCAAACCGCTTGTATTCGCCGCTTTACGTGAGATATGTAGACAAGATGCTTCACTCTCAGGGTAGTAAGTAAATTGGAATGAACTCACCGGGAATTACCGATATACAAACGTACTTAATCTTATTCACTTACGTACACAGCATAACAATGCAAACCGCTTGCTATAAAACCTACGTAACTATTTATATCTACCCACAAAAAGTATCAAAGTAAAGTGCTAAACTGCCGATTTTGTAATGGTCAGAGCGGGTCTATAGACACGTGTGGTGTATCCCACTTCTGATTTTAGGAAACCAGAAGTGGAAATAAACAAAAAAAAATACAAAATACACCTAGCTTATTTACTAATTATCAAACTTAACCAAAATCTAATGAAATATCTAATAACTAAACAATCACAATTATAATTTAAGTACACGCGAAATTCATGTAACAAAAAGACAGGTTGACTATTTCAACGAGCAGAGGTTCCCCTTGCCACGTGGCCTCAACGCGAAGTGTGTCCAGACTGAACTCGCAAGCTCTTATATTGACAATAGGCTCCTCCCACTCGACTCCCCTCTACTGCCACAAGAAACGTCACTCTTCTCCTAACAGTATATAATTTTCTTATGGTGACAATGACAAAGCATCTGACAGAATACAACGTGAGGTAGTCAGTCCAATTAAATTATTGCTTAATATTTAGGGGAAAGTCCCCTAGTGGCGGACACCTAAGGTTATTTATAAATAAAACAGAAAATATCTCAGGAATGTTTATTAAATTATGACTTATATTAGACAACAAAGTTAGAAATCAAATTAAATTAACAAAAATGCAACCTCTGTTAAAATTTAATTAATACTATCAATCAAACTTTGGTAACAAAAAATATAATTTTAATAAGTGGCACCTAGTACCGGACGAATATTTATACCATACCCCTAGCACCGGACATTTCAAAACAACCTGCATCGATCACATATGTAGCCATCTCCAGACTCTGGAATGTCGGCACATGCTTCATGTACCCACCCACGACAGGATGAGCACTGGATCCAGTCTTCGTCAGTGTCTTCTAAGCAAACTACGCAAATTGTTAAGTTTGTGTTAGATGTTTCAGTTAATGCTTCTACTTCACTTCCTTTCTTTCCTTTAGCTTTCACGTTTTTCGCTTCTTTTTCCTTGTCTACGCTCTTCCCTTTGGTTTTAATTCCTTTGGTTTGCTTACCTTTACCTCCCATTGCTACTTCAAACTTAGATTTTATTTCCTTCTTTTTATCTTTCATATTCTTTTCATTTTCTTTTTCTTCTGCCACTTTTTTGTATGGCGATGAAGTTAAAATTTCACTTCGTTCACTCTTTCTTTTTCGAGATGCTGTTCGTTTTTTTGCTGCCTCAGGCAACGGTGATAAGTTATGGATTATCTGAACAAGATCGGGAGCAGAACTTGTCGACGGTTTGGGATTTGTGGTTATAGGCTCACTAATAGATTGTTCAGATTCTTTCATTTGCTCTTCTATGATTAAATTTGATACCACGACAGCTTGTTCGTTGTTTAGTGCATAAGATGAAGTTTCTGTTTGTTCTAGTGGTATATTAGTCATATCTGCAGCCAAATAATCTAGGTCAGAAAATAAATGCCTGTCAAATGGATGGATTCCAGTGCATTTGAATCCAGATACTGCAATATCCAATCGAGCTACTTTTATAAATGCTTCTTTGACCAAACCAGCAATGTCGTAATCCGTTATCCGACATCCAGCATTTATTCTCATCCACAAGTCGCATTGTTGGTTGTATGCGTCTTTAAATGGCTTCATAAATG